>OX327684.1:18002500-20502500 GCA_946807835.1 Ailanthus altissimus
TTTGTCAAAATTTATTTTTGTTATTCAATATTTTGATTAAACAAGCACAAGTGCTCCACTAATTTTATTGTTGGTCTCCCACTTATAACTAATTTAATCAAGCACTAGATTAATGACCACTTAAATTAATCTTTACCTAACAAATATAATTACTTTAATTATAATAGGTAAATAAATTACCAACATCTATGCCCCTCATTGTATTAAAATACAATGTCATGATAAACTTATTTTAATATTATCTAATAATATAAAATTTAATTATTCAAAACAATTTTGAATAATTACTTTTTACCTTACTAGTTTTTACTACCAAGGTTAAATGGTAAAACTAAGGTAAAATCAAATCATGAACCAAATTGTGTCACTTGTCAATATTCTATTAATTAATAACTCTTGTTAATTAATTAAGTGATTTACTTAACAATTAAGTATTGACAAATATATATCCTGAGGGATCCCGAAATAATTATCTATTTTGCTGAAATTTATTGGATCAAATTATTCAATCCAATCCGCTACCCTAGTGCGCAACGAGTACACTTCATATTGTGAGACTCTCTAGGTTCACACCTAATTTGTCATATGGAGCTCCTCCATACGTTTGTGAACAATTTCCCATACACACGTTACAGATATTACAAATCAGCGTGTTAGACCATGCAAGTTGAGGTTATTTCATATTCGTATAATCCTTCCATTATTTATATCCTTGAAGAGCAGAGATATAGATCATCACCGTTAAATCTCTATTTGCTCAATCATAAACTTAACTCCAGATTTATATTTCATTAAATAATATCACAAAACACTTTTGTGATATTGTTATTCCTTCGAAATATATTTTCTGAGGTTTATACTTGTGGTCACAGGACTTTCTGAAATACAATCTCGGAGCATCATGATATATAACCCACTCATATGAGCTTATGGATCCCATATCTATGCACATCGGACTCCGTGAGTATCAGACCATACCCATCGACACCCAGCGGTCAGACTATGAAAGGTTTCTGACATATATGAAACCAAAGTATGGTGGATCACTTATAAGCTCACCGTGGAGCTCAGGTCAATAGACCATAAATACTACTCAACTAGGAAGACCTTCCATTGACGGCTTCATGAGATGTCTATTGGAGGTCCTCGTGAGTCTGTTCAATATCCAGTCCTTACTGAATACCTACATCTCTATAAGAGCTTCCTACTAAGCTCATTGTTTGCTAAGACTAACCATCTGGAGCATCCAAATATAGACATACACTAATCTATATTATTGGGTTCCACTGATAGATCTACATCGATGAAATTAGATCAGGAACATTGTGCTTGAGAACATACTTGCATAATGACATTTTCTAACACTATTTGCAACTCCTTACAGCTATGTCATTACTAATATATTCTCAGGTTATTGTCTCATTTCAGATAAGGATCTAACTCCTTAGATTTCTCTAACTATATGAATATGCTAACTCTTAGCATCACTAACTCTTAGCACTACTAACTCTTAGTACTTCTAATTATTAGCGCTGCTAACTCTTAGCACTGATATAAACTTCTTTAAACCAGATCTGAACTCTTTCAGATCATACAATGTCTGAAACATTACAAGCATTTTATCATTTTAATTATAAATAATATTAACGATTTTATTAGAAATAATAATTGTATAAATACTATCATTAAATATTTATACATTTTGGGATAGCACGTAAGCACAAATACCAACAATAGAGTCATTTAATAAGGATTCTACTAATATATTTTGTATATGAACATATGGCACACGATGTTCTACATTGATTTTTTCTAATACAATAGTCATTAAATGTTTTAAGTATAAACTCACTAACATTATCTAATCATATAGTTTTAATAGGGTAGTTTAAGAGTTGTGTTCTCAATCTAATGCTTCGTACTAGTAATCTAGCGAATGCAACATTTTGTGTAGACAATAAACAAACATTTGACTACTATACAATTGTATCAATCAAAACCTTAGAAAAGTGAAAAATGTTCACCTGGTGAATGAATTTGATCTACAAATATCTCATTGAATCCTTTGTAAAAATGATTGCGATTTTAGATCTATCTTAGAAATGATGGTTTAACTATAAGTTTGGCTTATGAGCAAATGGTACAAATATTTTGATTAGATAACAGAATCTTCAAGTTCTTTAATGAGTATCCAAAATAATTTTCAATTATCCTATGAATGAAACAATATTCCCACCATTAGGAGAAAGAAAAGTGCCTCCTAAAGTAAGGCATAAACTTTTTTTAAAAAGACTATTATGCTTTATTTGGATCTTCACACAAATTAATGTAAAAATAAGATGTTAAAGATTGTTCATCTTCAAAAAATTACTAGATGTATTTACATATATATCAAGATTAACCAAGTTATATATTTTAGCTACCAATATATAAGTTCAGGTGATTGTGCCTGTAAAACAATCTAATCAAAAAGTAACTAATGATCGCCTATTACACACTGGAAATGTAGCATACCACTTGGTTTAAAAAATATTGTTTCACAAAAGAAGAAAGTGAAAAATTAGGATGATACTAAAAATGATGCTCGAGCTAATAAATTCACATTATCTAAATCTCTAACATCAAGAAAGTGAATAAGTCCTTGAAGAAACACAAGTGTCCAAAGAGATATTAGCCATAGAAAAGGCATAAGAATTCAAAATGAGAAAAATGGTACAAATTTTGCTAACACAAGAGAAATATGAAAATGCGATAAAATAATTGTTGACAATGTATTCTCATTTGCAGTAGCTACTGAAATTATGAATGATAATTTTGAGCCATAAACTATTGATAAATGCAAAAAAAAAAGCATGATTAGCTTTAATGAAAAAAAAATAATTCAAACAGAATTGACTTTTATAATCAAGCATGAAATATTTAGAACTATAGTCCTGACACTTGAAGATGCCAATTCTGTAAATATAAATGATTTTTTTAATAAAAATATAACGAAAACAACGAAGTCACCAGATACAAAGCGAAACTCATTACTTAATATTTCTCTAGAAAACTTAATATTAATTATAATGAAACTTATTCCCTTATAATGGACACCATTAAATTTTGACTTTTAATAAGTTTGGCAGTCTTATAAAAACTTGATATACATCTTATGAATGTGGTATCAATTTACTTATATGGGTCACTTGGCATAAATATTATGAAAATCCTTGAAGGATTCAACATTCCTGAAGTATGTAATTATAATTTCTATTCAATCAAGTTATAAAAGATATTTGTATGGATCAAAATAATATAGGCACATATGGTACAACTGTCTGAACAAATACTTAATAAGAAAGAATCCAATATATTATTGTGTATTTATAAAGAAGTCAGACTCTAGGCATGCCATTGTGACTGTATATGTGAATGACATGAATCTAACTAGGACTCCTAAAAAGCTCTTAATGATTGCATAATACTTAAAACGATAATTTGAAGTGAAAGACTTGGGAAAGACTATATATTGCCTTGACCTGCAAATCGAGCACAAATCAAATGAAATCTTTGTCCATTAATCTATCTCTATTAAAAATATTATGAGAAGGTTCAATATGGATAAAGTTCATCCGTTAAGTACTCATATGGTTGTTTAGTCTTATGATCCTAACATAACAAGGAATCTATTTCGTCTCGAGAAATATAATGACAAAATACTTAGTCTAAAAGTACCACATCTCAATGAAATTAGTCTGTTATTATATCTAGTCAAATGAATTAAACCGGATATAACTTTTGTAGTAAGCATATTGGCAATATTTAATTCTACACCAACTAGACGACATTGAGATGTTAGTTATACAAATGCCGACAAGCATATGATGCATATGGTTGCAATCTATTATTCATCATATCCAAAGTACATACAATCTACTTGTGCAACAGATATGAAAACAATGTTATTGTATTGCTCAAGTTAGAGGTATGAGCTGCAGTAAAATTCTTCTACACCTGTGAGCTATAGTAAAGTAAGACGATTGATGTTAAAATAAATACACTTCACTGACAATTTTGCAGACCTATTCACTAAAATCTCCGCCAATGTCAACTTTTAAGAAATTTGTTTACAAGATTGACATGTGCTGATTCAACAAATTGACAAACGTGCATTGTGAATCTTTAATTAAGAGGAGCACTTAATCAGGAGGAGCATATTTTTTTCAAAAGAAAAATTATATTAGTTACAAATGTACATTGTACTCTTTTTTTTTTCTTTCATTCAGGTTTTATTCCACTGAAATTTATTGACAATATTTTTAATAAGACAATATTGAGCACGTTCACTACCATTGTATATTATAAAATTATATATATTTTTTACTTAAATTTTTATCTTATTAAATTTTTTTTAACAATATAAAATATAACTAAAGTGATAAAATTTAAAGAGAGTGTTGTAAAAATAGTGGGGTTATGACAATGAATTCTGCCACCCCTCACTTATAAATAAGGGTAAACCTTATTATAATTATCAATACTTTTAATTATCTTATAATTCATATACCTTTACAATATTTTCAAAAATGCCATAATACTTTTTTTATTTATTTGAGCTATCTATTAACCCTTGAGGTATGCACTGATCACAAGTCCGGGCAGGCCTCTTCTAAAGAAAGAAGGTTCTTTGAGAGGAAAATCAGTGATTTGGCATAAACCTGTTGCCCTAACGGCCTCCTTGCCTCGGCGGGACTTACGGTGGTTCTAGCCTAATCTAATCTTTTCTCTTAGAAATTGGAGTGATTCTGGCCTCTTACAAGGATTAGAGACCCCCTCCCTTATCGGATCTTTGCTACACCATTTCTTTTCAGGGCTAGAGTTGTTAAGAGAATTCTAAAGGAAATTTTAGAAGAACATGTTTTATAAAACACACTGATTATTATTTCTCCCAAATTTTGGTTTCCCAAGTCTTGAGTACAAATTGAACTTGAAGGCCTTTATATAGACTCTCGGACCTTGACACTATGGCACTAATGGCCGATATAACATTAATGACTCGAAGACTTTTTGTCATAAGGTCAAATTATTACAAAGACTTTTATGGCCGACTGATGACATAAAGATGAAAATGACATAAAGATAAAGCTTACTTGACACACTTGTCAATAAAGCTTATTTGACATGCTTGATACAGACATAATGATAAAGCATACATAAGATAAAGCCACAGTAAAAAAACATATTTTTCTTTGTCTTTAACTCTCAAAGGACGAGTAGCTCGAGTTGTCACTATCATAGCCCTGGGTAAATTCATTGAATTAGGCCCAAAAGCTTCTCGTGTCTAGTGATGTGGGTTCCATTGAGCTTGTGCTTGCTATCACGGCTGCTTCTTATTGGATTTCACTGTCGGTAGGATAAGGTTGGGCATCTTGGAACAGTGATAGAGTCAAGTTGGGTTGCTGTGATGTGTCATCTACTTGTATGTGGTCACATGGCATGCTTGGTTGTAAGAAACTATCCAGGTCTGGGATTTCGTTTGGGTTTGGAGTGTAGTGATGATGTCTGGCATAGTTAGTCTGCCTGTGATGTGTCAGAGAGGTTTGAAGTTGGTTTCTGCGAAAAAAAGAGTCTGCATTATTCATCTTTTTAAAAAAGTCTGGCGACACATTCTCCTAAGGTGCTTGGTCTTCAGGAGAAATCCATATCGATGGAGGAATTATTTGGTTTTCTTTTGCCAGGACTCTTTCTAGAGCTCTTATTTCCATTTTGTGTTGTTCTTGAAATAGCTGCAGAGAATATGGGAAGGTAAAATAGTCCTTAACAATTGAGTAATAATGTATCTCATGGTCTGAGACTATTATTTCTTTCCGTTGGAGAAGAAGGACTGTCTATAGGTGTCTTGGTTGAACTGCATTGTTGAGATGTTTATACAGTAGGTGTTGTAGTTTGCTTATCCACCAGGATTTTGGGTAGAACCACTGGAGAAAAATACAAACTGGATCATCATTTTCATGTTGTTGTATCCATTCAAGGGTTATTTGTAGTGGAAATCTATAGCACTGGTGTATAAATCTAGTAAATACCAAAGCAAGTACAGGACAGTTTTGGACCATTTTTGGAATGGAGTGGCTCGGTGAAGATGGAAAAATGGATAATCCGAATTGAAAAGAGGGCTTTCGATTACAGAGTATCCATGCTCTTAGACGACTTGTAGGGTATAGCTACATATCAGTTCTTTGGCTGTAGAGTGGAGGGTTCTGGTTCGGATAAGTTTTGGTAGTTCAGGTGGGATGAAGGGTACATGAGGATTGACTGTGAAGTTACTCATCATAAAGATGGTAAGCTGTTTTTTCTTTGTTGTTGGTGGAGTGGTTGTGGGGCTCAGGCTTTTTATAGGATTTTGTGAAAGAAAGTCGGTTATGGTATTGTCTTTTCCTTTTACGTGGATTACATCAAAGGAGTAGTTGGAGAACCATCTCTGCCATCTCAATAATTGTGCTGGGGAATCTTTTTCTGCTTAAAATTAAGCATGTTGGGAAAAGCTGACATGTTAATTTCAATTTGAAAATGATGACCAATTAAGTGGAACTCGAATATCTCAATGTCACGCTTTACAGCTAATATTTCTTTGTACGTGCTGTGGTAGTGGATTTCTAAGTCAGTAAAACTGCCACTTTTGTATCCACATATCTTTCTTTTTCCATCGAGTTCTTCAAGGAGAATTGCACTTCAGTATAGATCACTGGCGTCTGTTTTCAAAATTCTTTTTTCCTGAGGAGGGAATCTGGAGTGGTAGCAAAGTCTCTGCTATTTCTTTCAACTTTTTGACCGAAGTGGTTTGCTCATGGGACTAAGGTGGATGATTTTTTCTGAGCATTTAGTAGAGCAGTTTTGTCAATTGGGCCAGGTTCTGGATAAAGTCAGACATGTAGTTGACAATTCCCAAGAATTGTTGGAGTTGTGTGCTGGATAAGTTTTCTTCTGGAAATTTGGTGAGCTGGCTGGCAATATGGGGCTGGAGTGTGAATTGTCCGTTGTTGATTGTCATTCCAAGAAAGTCAATCTGGTTGTGGCCCACTTGGCATTTTGTTGAAGAAATCATAATGTCATATTTGTACAAGAGGGACCCAAAATGCAAAAGCAACTGGTGATGGCTATCTGCATTATCTGAAAATAATAAAATGTCATCAATATAGATGAGTGCTGTTTTCGAGATTGACTTAAATATCTGCATCATTGCTTTCTGGAATAGTGAAGGGGCTGGCTTGAGTCCAAAGGGGAGAACTGTCCACTGGAAATGATGTTGGGGTGTACAGAATGCTGTTTTGTGGCGATCTTCTGGATCAATTCCAAGCTGCCAGAATCCTGATTTAAGATCAAACTTTAAAAACAGTTATGCTGTGGATATTCTGAAAAAATTTGTTGTCTGTTGGGTAGTGGAAACTTGTCATCCTGCAAAAAATTATTAAGAGGTTGATAATTTATTACAAGACGCAATTTGCCTCTGACTTGTTCACTTCTTTTGTTGATATAGAAAGCTTGACAGGCCCATTGTGAACTTGTTGGCTCGATTAATCCTTCATTCAAGAGCTGAGTTAGTTCATCTTTGGCAAGCTGGAGATGTTCTAGTGACATGTCTGGATGGCTTGCTTTTGTTGGGTTGATGGCTTCGTTTTTCTTGAACGGGAGTTTAATGAAAAAGGTTTAATTTTTTCACAGAGGATTTGGACATTTGAGAATAAATTCTTAATGGCTATTGGCGGCTGATTGGGCTTTGATTTGGTCAAAGGTGACTATTATATTGTCAAGAGTGAAATAATTTAGAATGGTGGTCCAAGGAAGGAAATGGGCTTTGAATAGTAATCCATTGGGCTTGAGTTGGACTCTTTTTTGTAACAGTTTTTGGATAAGATTAAACCTAATAACAATATCTTTACCGAGTAAATCAGATCCTAAAAGCTTATGTTTTATCATTAGTCCAGGAAAGAACTTGAGATAAATTGTTTTGCTGATAAGATTAACAGTAAACAATTCATCATTAGCAGTTATGAAGGTCTATTGATATGGTTTCCAATACTGGCTTGGTAAAATGGCTGGGTTCAGAATGGAAGCAGCAGCTCCTGTATTAAGAAGTCCTGAGACTTTGATCGGGTTATCATACTTGGTGGGAAGTATTTGGATTTCTATCATGGGGATTGAAATTGAAGACATGGGTGGATTGGTTAAGTGGTGTGGTTCGGGCTGGATTTTTAGAGAATCTGTGATGAAGTCTATTTCTGAGTCTGAGGATGAGAGGACCAAGATTGTATCACTGTTTGGTTTTGACTGTTCTGAATAGATTGATTCGAGATCAACCTGTTCTGGATTACAATGGAAAACAGTAGTGATGGCAGCAAAGACTTTTTTCCTTTTGGCTTTTTGTGGGCATTGTTTGGCTAAGTGTCATTTTTGTTTGCAGATGAAACATTTATTGGACTTTTTGGACAAAGTTGACTGTCGTTTGAAAAACCGTTTCTTCCTTAGCTTGTATGGAGACTGGAACTTGAGTTTTCTGTAGTGTTGTTTCTTTTTCACACTACAACTACAGCTTCCTGGTTTTGGACATTTGAGCAGCAAGTTTGGTCTCTCACATGCTCTTTGAATCTTTTTCCCTGTATGATCAAAATCTTTGAAAAATTTGTGACGTGCACATAATTTATCAAGTGCGAGCATGATAGATTGTTGGATGATGCTAATTGAGGTATTTGCAAGAGTTTTTCCTTTAGCTTCAATGATTTTGAGTGCTTCTTGTCCCAAGGGTTCTAAAACAGAATTCAGATATGCTTGTTTCAAGTTAGGATCGTTTATTCCAAGCATATAGTATCTAGATACCGCCTTTTTGAAATAAAGCTCAAGATCTTTTCGTTTGAATGAGCAACATTTTAGCTTGAAAAATTCTTCTCTGGCTTTATCTACTAGGTGTGCTTCTTCACTTACAAATTCTGCAAAGATAAAGCTGATGAACTGTTCAATCGTAGGTGCTTGTTGTAGCATTATTTGGCGATAATCTCTGAGATGTAGATACCAATACTTGAGAATTCCCTGAAATCTTGCAATTGCTTTGTGTATGACATTAACAATGGTTTCATGTGGCTTTTGGGTCTCAGTTATACACCATGCTTGAAATTTAAAAATTCGTTCAACCCACTTGATAAGGGAAACATCATCAAGAGTGAACCAGTATTTCTTTTCAGATGAGTTTTCTGTAGGTCTTATTGGTTAGGTCCGGGGAATAGAGTATGTTTCATTCATAGAAGATGAACCATATTCTTCTGTTTGAGGGTCTGATGGCTGTGGGTCCGCAGGGGTGTTCATGAATTGAGGATGGGTAACTGACTCTGAGTCAGAAGGAGAGTTTGGTGCAGACATGGTTGTGGTTGGTTGACTAAAAACAGAGATAGTTGGTGACTTTTGGTTTAGGGCCATGAATTGGGCTTTAGACGCTGGTAGAAATATTTGTGGCATCGGTGGGGCCATGGATAGCATAGAGACTTTTGGAAGTCTTGTTTGTGGAATTATTAGGTCTGTTGTGAAGGAAGAGATTGGGTTTGTTGACTCTGTACTGGATTTAAGAACTGGTTCTTCACGACTTGTGCTGGCATGTCTTCGGGTGTGCTCTTTTGTCTTTTTTTTTTTTGGATAAGTTTGGAGCTGTCACCAAAAATGGAGAAAGAACTGGTGCCAAAAGATTGTGACATCTTTGGAAGAGTGTTTGTGGGTTTCCATGGTTGAACAAATTCATTTTCAAGACTTTGTAGCTGTATCTTGAGATGATTTATTCTTTTTTCTTGTTCTGCAAAAGGAAGACCTTGTCTGATAAGCTCATAAATATGTTCATTGAGAGTGCTGATTTCAAGCCAGAATTTTTTAAGGATGGTTGCGTGAGTGCTAAAGCCTGTGTCAACTTTAGCTTCAATCCGTTGCTTGGATTCTTCAATTCTCTTTAGGACCTGGTTTTGTGCAACAGCATTTTCTGATTGCCAGTTTAATACTGCTTCAGCTGGACTGATCTGCTCATAAGAGCCATCTGGGTTTTGGATGTTTGGCTGTTTTACTTTTCACTGTTGAAAAGTATTTTCTTCAGGTTTGGTTTGAGGAGTTAATGGAAGAAAGTCTGTTGGGGTAAACATACAGGCCGGAATTAGTGCTGGAGATGGTGTAAGTTTATTTTTGGGGAATGGTTTTGGCTTGTGACAGGGTTGGAAAGACTTTGGTATTGGTTTTGGTTTTGATGCTGAGTAAGTGACATAATAGTCAAATTTATCAGAGGGTTTGCCAAGAAGACCAACATCAGGGTCACCATCATTATATCTTTTTTTTAAGATCTGTTGAAAGGTTTTTTTCTTTTGACTTTTTTTTTCAAAATTTTCATTATCAAAAAAAGGGTCTGATTGACATAAAGGACACTTACAGTCAAGGTTCCAATGACAATGACTATTAAGATCTCGAAAAGGAAAGATGAGATTTCCTTCAGAACTGAAAGCGACTACTAACAAGTCTCCTGGTTTATTTTTTAGTTTACTTGACTGGACCATGAACTGTGAAAAAAGAATTTGATAGTGCAAATGAATCAGGCTTTTTAAAACTTATCTCAATTTAACCATCTTTTTTTTTTTAAAAATTGTGTCTGGTTAATTGTAGGAATTTTAGTGTTTAACTTTGTTTGTGATTTTGTTCGTACTCATGTGAATTAAAAATCAGTTAACTCCTAAAATATAAACAAGTTTAAACAAAATTCTCTTTCCCGTCCAAGAAGAAGGAAATGCTCTATGACCAAAAGGTTCGAAATCTGAAGCCATTTCGATATCAAACCCTAGACTTGGAAACACTGCATTAGATCCAAAATAACCATAGTTTCTGCAAGATCATGGCTACATTTCCCATTCACAGCTTAACATTATCATTTCACCTCACAATTCTTCAATTCCTAACCCTACTTGCATTTCCCATGTCATTTGTATCTCTCCAAAACCTAGCAAACAATCCCAATTTCGATCCAGAAATTGCCCTTCTGGGCGACGCAAAGATCGTCGATGACAACTCTCACGTGCGGCTCGTGAACCCATTTGCCTCAAGCTCTGGGCTTTTGATCCGCAACAAACCTTTCAAGTTTGTTGACTCAAATCGCTCCAATGCTACGTCGTTTTCAACGGACTTTTTGTTTTCGATCACTCCTGGTAACGGTGATGGCCTAGCTTTTGTTGTTTTCCCGTATAGCTCTGCATTTAAATTTGTGGGTCAAGGCCCATTTGACGTTTTGAGTGAGAACAAATATCTGGGTATTGAATTTGATACTAAAATGGACGACAATGTGGGAGATATGAATGAAAATCACGTGGGTATCGATGTTGATCGCCTTGTTTCCGTTAGTGTTAGTAATGTTTCATCCATAAATTTGGTGCTAAACAACGGGGAGAAACTTAAATCTTGGATTGATTACGATTTGAGCTCGAAAAGAATTGAAGTTAGATTGAGTAAATTTGGGGAAAACAGGCCTTATAGTCCAATTCTTGCTTATCAAATTGATCTGTTGAAAATGTGGAGAAGTGAAGATGTTTTCGTGGGTATCGTTTCAAGCAACAGCAATTCAGAGCAAATTATCAGTGTTTATTCTTGGAACTTTAGGTTGAGGAGTGCTCCTTATTGGATGCATTCATTTCCAGTGGATCTGCGGGGTAATGTGTATGAGCATGGTGAGAGTTTTAGAGAGCACAAGAGAAGTGTCTGTCCTTTGAAAATTGTTGCCGGGTTGATTTTTGCAACTGGTTGTGGGGCATTATTGGCATTTGTAGTTCTGTTTGTATGGGCCATTGTTGAAAATAGGGACACAGTTTTCGCTATCAAGTGTCAAGTGCATCCAGCGGATTTCAGGTATGAGAAGATTGATGTTATTGTAGAGGAAGAAGTTAAAGGTGTTAAGAATTAGAACATGGAGTGGATGGTCTGCTATTTTGAATTGATGTTGTTGTTGTTCTTACTAACTAATGGATCCAGTTGTACAATATTTAGTTGTGAAGTAGTGAACTGTGTTTGTAAGTGTATAAAGAAAGTTGATGAGCTTCTGTAAGGCATTTACATTTTTCTATTGTTGTGGGTGGGTTTTTGATGATTCTCCTATTAGGATGAGTTTGAGCTAACTTATTATATAGTCGAATAATGAAATCCTCACTCAGTAACCAGTTTTTAGGTAGAGGTACTATAGTTAGCGGGTTGAATCATATATATACACCTATGCTGTTAGATTGTAATGAGACAGGGACTTATCTAGAGAGCATTATTGATAGACAGACATAATTGGTCATTTTCGCAGCCTTTTAATATCTCCCTTCCCTTCCTTTCAGTATATATAGAGAGAGACCTTCCCCCGACTCATTTTCCTCAGTTTCAGTGAGGACTTGAATAGTTTCAGATTGCAACTTCCCAAGTTCTGAATCCTGCTTATAGATCCTGGCCAAGAGAATCCAAGCCATCAAAAGAATGAACACTTCATCTGTTCTGCTTGATGTTGTATACACTTATAATATGGCTGTTTATATGGGTTTCAATCTCTTAGGGAATTTTGATCTGGATGATAACAGTCATGTTCCTTTGCATTCATAGTTTAGATATTTACAGCTGATTGATTTCAATTTAGTGTGTTTTTACCTATATTTTTGCTGGCTCAATTTGCTAACCAGGGTGTTGAGGTGAAGGATTTTTAGATCTCAGCTTTATATCTCAACGTTGACGTGTGATTGTTGTTTCTTCTGGGTATCAGTTCTAAATTGTGCTTGGAATCAGCATAACTGATGTGAATATTCCTTATTTGTTTAATTGAAAATCTTAGGCACTTAACTCAGAATTTGCATTTACGGGTAGTGACACAATTTGATTGAGACACTGAAACAAAAGCATTCAACTTTCCCACCGACTAACATTAGTAGAGCCAACTGGTACTGCAAATTGCAACTTGTGCCAGCTGCAACTCTCTGATAGCTTTTGCGCGAAAACAAGATGATAGGCACGGGCTGAACCAGTGAACCCAATTAGATAATTTGATTACATGGGCAGGTATTTGTTGGCAAGCCTGTAACTGTAAGAAGCTTAGATCATCAGTTATTGACCGTTGTCTATATAACAAAAACGCTTAAATAGTGCTGATCCCACCACGTCGTTTTACAATTATCTAATCACTACTAACTCCAAGATCATTACATATGATAACTTATGATGGTTAGTGATTGAATGCTAATATGGTAACATGTAAGTACCATTTAAGATTCCCTCTAGAATTGAAACATCAAATTTTACAGAGGATTAAGTCTCAAGCAAAGAATCTTTCTTGGATCCAATGCCCTCTTAAGTTTTCTTTCATATTTTTTTTTGTGAATAAAAAAGAAAGATTAGAATAATCTTTATTCAAAAAAAAAAGAAAGAAATATTATTCTTTTAATATTCTTTTTGATAATGATAGGTGATGACAGCCCAACAAACAAGTATCAAGTAATAATTGATCTCTTAAATTAAATTTTAACTCTTGACGTACAGTGCACCTCTTTAGTAGAAGAATCAAAACAATTTTATACTCAAAAGGACATGCACAAATGCCATTGAGTCAATAGATTACTATATGCTTTGGCTATAAAAACAATAGTTATATCTTTGACTGAATCATAATAGATTTATTTTAATTTCACATATCAATTATTATAGGAAAGTTCTTAGTTTTAAACAGACAATAATATTCATACTTTAGCCATCCTTTTTGTATGTCTCTTTTTCATCCCGATAAAAAAGGTAGAAGCTTTGTCAAATTAAAGTACTTTTTAATATATGATAAATTAAACCAATCATCTCCATTATGTAAAGGGTTTTGAGTGGCCAATAATCATTATAGACTCGACTCCCCCATTCTTAAGATAGCAACTTGTCAGGTTAAAACTGAAGGTGAAAATTGAAATCCCATTTATTGACATTGAAAATGAAACATTCTTCTATCTTGACCCTTTCCAATTCAAATATCTAAATAAGTGTGCCATGGCAAATACAATAACCGATAATTACTCGTTCACATTTGGAAAGCTTTGTGAATTTGTGAGAGTAGGTATTTTTGACAATTAAATATGACCTGCGATTATAAATATAGCTTAAATCTCTAATTTGAATATTATCTCTCAAATTTAAATAATAATAATTAAAGGGACATAATTCTTCTATTTTATAAAACTATCGCAAATCAATTTTTTATTAAAAAAAAAAGTTATGCTTAATAAAGACTAAGTCTGCTTTTTTGTATTTGAGAGACAATTTTTTGTTAAATGACTCATCTGTGAATGATTTACACGGTTTACATTAACTTAGAGATCTAGACCACACAGCAAAAAAAAAAAAGGAAAAATATTTATCCAAAACTTCACCCTAACTCAAACTCAAAGCTGTACAAAGTGATTGACGAATAAAAAGAAGATATGATGCAAACATTAGAAAAATAAAAGGAAAGGAAGAGTGTTTATAATTAACCCCTATAATCGCATTTAATAATGCTCATAAACATTTTACTTGTACAATTGAGACGAGCTATCGCAACTTAAGCAAGCATAAGCAATTTAAAAAACAAAGGTGTCTGCAATTTCTTGCTTCTGGTCTCATTCACACCCATAAAAAACAACCCATATCCCCACGTGGCACCCATCACATCCATCAGATCTAACGGTCATCAAAACTCCAACACAATCAAACGGATAAAAAGGTCCCAAAACACAACACTCTTTTAACTCTGACACGCGCCAATCTAGGAGTTTTAGTTTTGCTTTCTGATTCGTTAATCGTTATTGCTCTGCGTGGGACTGAAAAAAAAGGTCAAAAAAGAGAAAATTTAAAAAAATTAAAATAAACGACCCAAGTGCGCCATCTTTGGAAATCTTAATGTTATCGCTGGCTGCCATTAATTTTTGCAAAGATTTCGCATGAATTTAGGCCATCTCTATATAAGAGGAAGGAGGGTACTTTAAATATAGTAGGCTGGCTGTGATACATATATTTGAAGAAGAAGAGTGTTTATCGCTCTTGGGTAGCGAGAGGAGGAACCAAGAGCTGACAATGGATGGCGATAATGAAGTAGCTCGTAAAGTCCCTGATAATGGCCTTGACATTCCTGAAACTGCACATCAAATTAGCAGCGGTTAGTATCCATTTTCTAATCTGTTTGTAATTGTCTTGTGTCAGTTTGTTTTATCATTTTCTTTTTTATTCATTTTATGGTCATCTATGGAGTTTTATTTGGTTTATATCTGGGTATTTTGTTTTATGTTGATATTCTTGATAAAGGGTTTTGTTTTGATGTTGTGGAAGTTAAGAATTTTCTGCAAATTTGAGTTTTTCTTATTGCAGTTTGTAAGAGTGGTTCTGCAAATGAATATGTTTGGTGTGCGATATTTGGGATATCTTTAAAAATTCTATGTAGTGAAACTGTGTTTTCTTTTTGGGAAAAAATGGGATTCATTGGTACTAGTTTTAATTATCTGGTATATGCTGAGGGGTGTATATATATATATATATATATATATATATATATTATTTTTTAGAAAGATTGTATTTAGTCCTTAATGATGGGCTTTTGGTTGTTTTTCTGTCAAATGAACAATAGGTTCGTATTTTGGTTTTGCATTATTCTTTTTTTTTTATTTGTTTTCTATGGAATGAACATCTTAATAGTGAAGATGTAATATAAGATTTGTCAGTTTATGGATGTTACTCATAGCTATATCTTGACGACCCTTCATTGGGAATTGAAGGAAGAGGGTACTTGATTTCTGGGTAATCTTTATATATGGGAAATGTAAATTCATGTAGTTTTAGTCATGTCTTATTGTTCTTATTGAGTTCATTATACTTTGTTCATTGGAAATGCTAGATTCATGGCTTCAAGTTGGGTTTGTTCTCACCACTGGTATCAACAGTGCCTATGTATTGGGGTATTCTGGGGCTGTCATGGTCCCTTTGGGTTGGGTTGCTGGTGTAATCGGATTAATCGTAGCTACTGTGATATCACTCAATGCAAATGCTCTTGTAGCTGAGCTCCATGAATTTGGTGGCAAGAGGCATATTCGATACAGAGATCTCGCTGGATATATTTATGGTATGAGTTGACAGTATGAATTGAGGAAATTTTTATCAGAGAAATTGATTTCACTTTGTTTGTTGTTTGATGACTTTTATTCATATGCTTATATAGTTTTGTTGTGGATCCATCTTATTTCAGGAAGGAAATCTTATTCTCTTACTTGGGGCTTGCAATATGTCAATCTCTTTATGATTAACACTGGATATATCATTTTGTCTGGTCAAGCCCTAAAGGTAAGTCAAGTTTTGGAAATATGCTTATCTTTTATTAGCCATATCAGCACGACCTGGTCAATCAAGTTGTCTATTTTCAGTACTCTGTTATATTCTTCATTAAAAATTATTTCTTCTTTGTCCATGAAATCTTTGCGCGTTTGGGGAGTTAACATGTTAGGTTGAAATCAAAGGTGCATCCATCTTTCTTTGTTGTATTTCAGATCTGATTGATGAGCATCAAACCACTGCTACATCGGCAAGCTAAAGATTATGGCTTGTGCTTTGTGATTGTGCTCATCAATTAGAAGCCTGCTCAATGATGTGCAAGAAGTTTGTGGATGGCATATTTTAAAATTGTTCGTGTTTGCTTTGCAGGCAGCTTATCTTCTTTTGCGGGATGACCATGCTATGAAGCTACCCTACTTCATTGCCATAGCTGGGTTCGTATGTGCCTTGTTTGCCATAGGGATACCTCATCTTTCAGCTCTTGGGGTTTGGCTGGGAGTTTCAACATTTCTTTCCTTGGTGTACATTGTTGTAGCAGTTTGGCTGTCACTCGCAGATGGTAAGTTCTAATCCTTTTAATTTTATGCCAAAATATAATCAGTAGTCTCTTCAATCTAAATATTGTCAGCCAATCAAGAATTTCTTCTTGAAGTCAATCATGTAAAGTTATTTCATGTAAAGTTATTTCATGTAATGGGATGTGTCAGTTGAAACTTGAAACAAGTGATCTCGGCCATTATCATCTTGGGCAATATTGCCACTTCCACTCACTAGTAAGCACACAACCATGGGATAATTTTACAATTTACAAGAACCCCCTTTTGGTGTTCTCACCATGCTTGTCTTCTCTGAATTATGGTGAACATAGAAGGAACAACAGAACATATTATATGTGACATACATTGGAGACTTTCTAGTTTCTTGGGCTGGCATCTAAGCAACCAAGTAGCCAACCAGTATGCCACTTTCCCTTTCCTAGGTGTTCTGAGAATGTGAACTTAGGTAATTGGTCACAATTCATCTGGTCCCGATAATTGGACTGCATGATGGGAGTGAAACTTTGAAGAATGTAATTTCATAGACTTCAAGTTAGGGTTTATAACTGTATTGAGTTGGAATTGAGAACCTATGCTGGACAGCTATCAGAGAATCACTCAACATTTACAAGAATTTATCTTGTTCAAATTCCTATGCATTTGTTTCATTCAAGCTTAATTTGTAGCGCTAATGTTTCATTTTCTTCTTGTTCTTATATAGCTTGTTCAAGTTAATAATTTCAGTGTCAAAACAACAATAACCATTTCTATGCTGTCATAGGAATGAGAAATCTACCGCGAGATTATAGCATCCCCGGAACAACTGGAAGCAAAATCTTTACAATCATAGGGGCATCTGCTAGTCTGGTGTTTGCATTCAACACTGGAATGCTCCCAGAAATACAGGTAGTTATGGAATTGAAATCAAGTATCTGCTAAACATGGAAATTTCCTTTGCAGTCAAACAAATAAATCATTTTTGCATTCTGTAGATTAGGAACATAAATAAGTCACATTTGTGGCTGCTTTTGGTAATTTGGGATATGTTGAAAGTTCATTCTATATTTGGTCATGGAATCCCAAATCTCTTAATTGTTTCATAGTTAAATTTTGATGGGCCTAAACCTTCTTGTGACTAAATGTATGTTCTCTGTGAAAAATTTCAGAGCTCTGCATGTGCTGTGGATTGGTGTTATAAACATTTGTCACATATGTGACATCCATAATGCATCTCTATCTTTACTTGCAAGCTTACTGATCACCCCAGTGCTTTGGTCAAGCTGATCATCCATCTGTCAATCAGCATAAACTTTAACAATGTATATGTTCAAATGAACGCTGCATGTTAGGCTTAAATTGAAATTTGTGGACTTCAATATCCTTATCAAATTTATTTGCAAATACATGGAAAAGGGTTGCCTTTCTAGTTTTAGCTTCTGTATGATAAATAATGAGTTTCCTGATACCATTGTCTTCTCTATTCTCCTGCATGTGAACTTTTATAAACTTTCTGCTGGTACTGTAAGTGGTGGCCTGAATTTGCACAAATTTGCTATTATAGTTCCTTTCTAATTACCAGTGGCATTATATATGGTGGATAATGTTTATCATACTTTCTGCAAAAAGTAGGATGCTCCATGTATATTCTTCTCCCGTCAACATCTTTTAGTCTTGCCTTAAAACTAACCAATTCTTCCTGATACCATTATTGCAACAGGCAACAATAAGGCAGCCTGTCGTAGGAAACATGATGAAAGCTTTGTACTTTCAGTTCACAGTTGGAGTTCTACCATTGTATGCTGTGGCCTTTATCGGGTACTGGGCTTATGGTAATTCTGCATCAGCCTACTTGCTGAACAATGTCAGTGGTCCAGTTTGGGTGAAGGCTGCTGCCAACATTTCTGCCTTCCTGCAATCAGTCATTGCTTTGCATGTACTAATCTATTTTTCACATCTCTGCATTCAAGGATTGCTTTCATTATGGCCATTTACACTAAAGTTCCTCTGCTTCTTGTAGATATTCGCTAGTCCAATGTACGAGTACTTGGATACCAGGTTCGGGATTAAAGGAAGTGCGCTCTCAGCTCGCAACTTATCGTTCAGAATTACAGTAAGAGGCGGCTACCTAGCCATCAACACACTGGTTTCAGCTCTTCTGCCATTTCTAGGTGATTTCATGAGTCTTACTGGGGCTATCAGTACCTTCCCCCTCACATTTATTCTTGCAAATCACATGTACTTAGTGGCAAAGAAGACCAAATTGTCTTCTTTAAGAAAGCTCTGGCATTGGTTCAATGTTTGCTTCTTTGGCTGTGCGTCTATTGCGGCAGCAATCGCTGCTTTGAGGCTCATTGCTGTAGATTCAAAAACATACCATGTCTTTGCTGATCTATAATTCATTTCATATCAATTGTATCATCATTCTCCAACAATAATCTTGTAGTGTCATTATTTTTGCATGAAACTCTTGTTTTAGGCTATAATCTTAGATTAACATGCAATTTATCAATGTTTATGCGCTAAATGTCCGCATAATTGATGATGAGAGTTTGTTTAGCTAAGAAAGCAGCCACCAGGTTCGGCAGAAGATACAGCATCTTGAATCTTAATGTAGCATAAGGTCAAAAACTTTAATGATTTGGAATTTCAACGTTAAAATGACAATGTCAAAAAAACAAAAATACAAAAGCTTTTACATGAACACAAAATCAGAAGGGGAGAACAAAATTTAAGCTTTGCGAGGATTATTTATTAAGTTATTCTCTTCTGTCATAATTTCAATAATTAAAGAATACTTCATGAAATTTAAACTATTTAGAAAGAGTTGCTTTTAGTACATTGTAAAGGGGACAAAATGTGCACCAAGAAGAACTCCATTAATATAATATCTTATATAGAAAACCCTTACAAAGATAAAACTCCGTAATTTTAAATCTCATATACAATCTCGATCAAAAATACAAACGAGTGGTGTAATGTTTACGAGTAATGCTATTGTTGTTTAAATTAATTTGTCATTAATTAGTGATTATTACTAGTTAGATAATTATTGATTTTTTTAAATTTTTATTAATATGGTATTTATATAAAACTAATTCACAATTGATATTTTATATCCATATTAGTTGGGATATAAATTTGTATTTTAATTGTATAAAGATAACATTATTGTTGAAATAAAGAATAATATTATATTTTTTAATTTTATATTAAATATTTTTTATTTTATATGATGTATTAAATATTTATTGAATAGTTAATTTTTATAATTTAAAAATAATTTATTATATAATTTTATTATCTAATAATTATTTAATACATGTTTGAAATGAAAAATATTGTGATTAAAAGTGGGGAATGTAGCATTTCTGTTATTTGTCCAAGGTAAATTTTGTAAATAATTAAAATTAAGGGGCCTTAATTAAAATTTTTAGCTACCATTTTAAAATTTTAATTTTTTTAGCCTAACAAATTAATTTTGGACACATTTACTTTAAATACATTCTTTCTCTTAAAATTGTGTAAGCACATTTGGGGTAGCGACTGCAAGGTGGCTTGACGACGATGGCGATAAATTTGAGGGTGGCGGGTAGACACGATGATAAGTTTAACATTCTTATTGCACCAAGGAAGCTGGTGCGATAAGAGGCAATAAAAACTTATCGCCCCTTATCACACTGGACGATAAAATTGTAAAATTTATCGGTGCCATTGGCCGCCACCCCTAAAACTCACAAACTCTCCCTCGCCGCCACTAACCCTTCCCACAATCCCATAATTTTCCTTCCTCCGTTGTCGCTGCCACCACACACTAACAATAACTTTAAAAAATAACACAAATCACCTCATTGTTGTCGTTGCCATCACCGTTGTCACCTCAAATGTGCCTACATGTTTTGAGAGAGAGAATAATTTGAAGGTAAATGTGTTTAAAATTAATTTGTGTGACTAAAAAAGTTTAATATAAAAGTTAAAAAAATTAAAACCCCTCCAATTTTGGCTATTTGCGAATATTTCCATTTGTCCAAAGCTAATTAACCCGAATTCGAATGAAAGCCCACGACCCGACCCATAACCCATTTCAGGTTGCCTTGTCAGTCAATCTCTCTCTTTTTCATCCTCTATCACTTCTATGGCACTGCTTCTCACGAATTCGTAATTAATTGAGATCAAAACAAGAAGGATCCTCTTTCAAAAAATAAAAAAAATCAAGAAAGATCTCGTACGGAGGCCGAGACCAGCTTGAATATTTAGTCAAATTACGATACAATAAGGTGATATTCAATCCATTGTGTTTTCATCGAACTTTAACGATTCCGATCTAGTTCACCAATTTTCAATCAATGAGAGTGTGTTGGTAGAAAATAATAATAACATCTTCCTTTAACGAGAATTTTAGATGGGTTCGCTATATCTTTTGTTGCATTTAACTTGTTTTTTTTCTCCTATGAAGCATTCATTTTTAGCTTGTTCCAAAACTACGGAAACTTTCAAAATAGCATATTTGCAACATGGGTTTGTTGAGTATTATTTCCTTTCTTTCAATTCTGTATAATTATGACAATGGGAAATTTTCCCTTTTTTTTTTTGTTGCTATTATATTTCAATCATAATTGAAATTTATCAAAGTTCTCAGACTCGTTGGGCAAATCATTTTGAGAGTAATTGAGATTGGGCTGTTGATAATCATATCTGGTTTTCGTTTCGTCTTTGGTGTATTTTGCTCTCAATTTCAGTCCTGCTTAAGATTTTGTTTTATCATTTTTTTTCCGAAGATTTTGCTTGTGGACATTAAATAATGGCGAGAATTAGGGACAGATCTGAAGATTTTAAAGATGCTGTGCGACACACTGCTGTTTCTTTAGGTTATGATGAGGTATGTTTACTCTCTTAGTTCACTTTTTTCTCTAATTGTTTCTTAAATGAATTTAAGCAACTATGAATTAGTGGGAAGGGTTTTATAGGGTGTATGTCAATCTTTCCCATGTAGTTTGGAGTTTGAAATTTTCATCACAATGATATCTCGGAATGAAATATTAGAATAGAATAGTAAATTGTAAACATTGTTTGTATATTCCTGTGTATGCAAAGTTTAT
This sequence comes from Ailanthus altissimus, assembly GCA_946807835.1. NCBI lineage: Eukaryota > Viridiplantae > Streptophyta > Magnoliopsida > Sapindales > Simaroubaceae > Ailanthus > Ailanthus altissimus. The sequence continues at coordinate 18,024,477 of OX327684.1, forward strand.
TAGTGCTAAGACTGTAAATATCTTTTCTGATTTGTTGTAAGTCCTAACTCCAATTTCCCCCTGGTGTCATTGCTTTTGATAGTCGAAACTGGCGGCCACAATGGCATCTTTCATAATTCATAAACCTCGGCAAAGATCATCTTTTACCAAAGCAGCTCTCAAAACGGTAAACCTTGCTGGCATTCATTTTATTGGAAGAAATACAGTTCCTTTATTTTCTTCTACAAATAAGAAATTTAGATGTGTAAACTGTCCATATGATTAATTTGTTTCTCGCCTCGTTTGTTAGCTTGATAGCATTGGAGCTTTGGAACAGTTTATGTTGAAGCATAGGAAAGATTATGTTGATATGCACCGGACAACCGAACAAGAAAGAGACAGCATCGAGCATGAAGTAGGTATTTTTCTGTTATGTAGTTTCTTATTTTTATAGTGCCATAAATAATAATTGGACATTATAATATTTTATCATCTTTGAATTACATAATCGTCTTGCTTGTTCTAGATCGGTAGATCTTATGACAAAATTATTTTATTTGTCTTTATGTTTGCTTCTAAAATTCATCTTTTATGTTCATGCAAGAATCTGTTGTATCTTTCAGGATAGTGTCAATATTTAAATGCAACATATACTTTCCAATTGTAAATTGTTTGTTCCTTAAACGTTGACACCAATTCAAATTTATGCAGATCACTGCTTTTATCAAAGCTTGCAAAGAAAAAATAGATATTCTCAAAAATAGCATAAATGACGATGAAGCAAAGTCGAAGGGCTGGCTTGGCCTTAGAGCTGATAACTCTAATGCTGATACCATAGCTCACAAACATGGGGTGGTATGATTGCTCTCTTGGTCTTGATCAAATTGCTCTATTCAGAATGATTCTGTTCATCTGCTGTAATCTTCATCTTTGACTTGCATGCTATCATGATTCCAAAGCTTGATTGAAACTGTGGGGTTGTATTTTACCTATTGTTGGAAATGAAACAAAGACACTTCTTGCTCCCTTTGTCATTTGTTTAAATGCTAGAAGTTACTAGTCATGCAAAATTAGGTCTCTATAGGAGACTAGCCACTGCTTGTTAGCCTGTCCTCCATTATTGACACAACCACTCAATGGTTCCCTGGTTCTGAGTGTTTAGGGACTTGTACGCCTTGTACAATATACTCATGTTGCTCAGCCTTGATGTATAGGCACTTGAAAGTTGACAGAAGCCATTTTCTATTCTGATAGCTGTCCTGTAGAATTGTGGATGTGAAGTTATAAACATCAGAACTGAGCTTATTGGGGCCTTATGCAGGCTGTGAGTTAACCTCTTTTCCATTAAAACTTGGTTGGCTGAGAAAATGATTATGTACCGTTTCTTATAGGGGAGGAAAAATACAATTAAATAGATTAAGGACCTTATGTTTGAATGACAAATATCCGTGGAGGAAAACACATGTTATTAGGGGTAGCAATTACTATTGGCAATTAGTTATTTATAGGATTCCTTGGGTACTTTAATTGTGTTTTAGAAACAAAATATATTGTACTAGTCTACTTGCTGGAGCAGTTCTGCCCTTTATGGAGGAGTGTGTGAACTAATTCATTCTAGTTTCTGTTGTTCTTGAGGAAGTGTCATCTTATGCAGCAGACTTAGGAGTAATTTTTTTATTGTTTACTTCTTGAATTTAGAATCTGTTGACAGTCATCTTGTTTCTTCATATATTATTTCACCAATTTATTTTCTATCAAATTTTATTCTTAATTTGCAGGTTCTAATTTTAAGTGAAAAACTCCATTCAGTCACGGCACATTTTGATCAGCTCAGAGCCATCCGTTTCCAAGATGCTATTAACAGAGCAATACCGAGGAGAAAATGCAACCAGGTTACCATTTCAAATTCTGTGGATACCTCCAAATCAAACAAGTCACAGACCAGGGAGCTTGATGAACCTCAATCTCAACCTCTTAGTGTCCAGCAGCAATTATTGGATGATGAGACATGTGCTCTTCAGGTAATTAGAATAGTCCGATAATTTTCACAAGTTTTTCAATCGTGTGGATCCTCAACAGAGTTTAGGTCCTAAAAAACTGATGCTGCTTGCTGATGCAGGTAGAGTTGAGTAGTCTCCTTGATGCTGTTCAACAAACTGAAACTAAGATGGTTGAAATGTCAGTATTGAATCACCTCATGTCAACACATGTTCTGCAACAAGCCCAACAGATAGAGCTTCTATATGAGCAGGTCAGAAAGTTTACAAAGTCTTTTCTTTTTCCTGTATATAAAAATTGTTTGCCAGTAATTCAACTTGCATTTTAGTACAATATTGAGAAGCATCTCAGAGTGGAGGAATTGCTGTAGTACATAAGCCTTGCCGCTGCTGGGATTATCTAAACTTCTCTTACACTGCTTTTCTAAATTTTGTTTGTACAGGCTGTTGAAGCTACAAAAAATGTAGAGCTTGGGAATAAAGAACTGTCTCAAGCTATCCAGCGGAATAGCAGCAGCAGGACATTTCTTTTGCTTTTTCTCTTTGTACTTACTTTTTCAATCCTGTTCCTTGATTGGTACAGTTAAAGAGGTATTTGTTTTCCCACTTAAAAGGGTCCCCTGTAGTTTTGACAAAGTAAAGAAAAGAAAAATAGATTTGAAAAATGAGCATAACATAATGAGTTCCATATTTTTGAAGAAATTTTTACTGTTGTAATATTTCTTTAAATTATCTTTTTGCTGTACAAAAGGGTCTACTTATTGTATGCTGAGAGAGAGAAAAGATTTATAAGAGAATCACTGTGATTCAATGTAGGTCAATTAACATTGCCAAATTTTTCTTGGATCTCGATAACTTTCTCAACGATTCTTGCGAATTAATTATTTTCCAATTCTCCTGCGATAGAATAACTAGCAGGTTTATGATGCAGTACTTGTCAGCTATTACAAGGGAAAAATTTTGCCAAATTAAGGGAAAATTTTTTTTAGTACATATACATAATGTGGGTGTTAGTTAACTGATAAAATCTCCTGGAATGGCATAAGAGGCTTAGGTTTTCTGGGGATCTAATTTTATTTGGCTGCAGGGAGATTTGATAAAAAAAAGTGGTATATTGCATCTTCACCAAATATGCAAAATCTCCTATATGCACTCAACTGGCAACAACTGATGCAACAATCTATAGCTCGAGCTTGCAGTGGTGAATCCTTTCTACTTCTTTTTGTTGTATGTCAAGCTTCTGACTTGTCACATATGCAACAAGGATAAGGATTTGCATAGAAACTCTCCTCCAATTTCGGGGATTCTCCGATGATTCTCCTTTGGGGCGGGCGCTCCAATCCTGTTGTTGTGCAAGTTCTTAATCTTCAATGCCAATGATTCCCAAGATATCAGACCCTTGTCCATTTGATCATTCATTCTCACAAAATTCCATCTGTAATAACAAGAGAAACAAATGCTCTTAACGAAAATTTCTAAAACAGAGCTAATTAACTTTCATATTTGTTTACAGGAGTTAACATTAAGATGGCATACTTGTCGGGCTGATGGTTTTAAGGAACCTTCAAATTTCCTGTGACCCTTTACTGCCTCGGCCATATTTCCATCGTCAGTGTAATTGTATAAACAAAAACATCACTCTCCAAGAGCAACAATATAATTCAAGGGAGCAAACTGATTCTGGTAACCCTTGAAAGGTCTCAATTCTTCTTCTGTAGCTAAATTATAATGACTAAATACATTTGGGTACTTGGCTTTAAGTGCTTGAATCCCATTTTTGACATAAATCTCCCCAGCAAGTATGTAAATTTTTGTATCAGATGGAGCTCCAATAGCTTCAAGAAACACAGCAACCTCTCTTGGAGTCGTTGGGCACAAGCCTTGGAGCCTGCACTCATTGCTATTAATCTCTTTATCCTTCCAATGGTGAGTACTATATCTTAATCTCCTCAAGCCCTCAGCTTCAGCATCTGTATGATTGTGACTGCAGCCTGTAAAAAGCAAGCATGTCCTTTTCATATCTGCAGTTTGGAAGCACTAAATTCCTTGTTATCAACATTAAACGGTATATCATAAGTACATAAATTGTAACTTCTAAGCAGCTGTAAGCATTGTTACATTACCTCGAATGAAGACCAATATATGGTTTACTGCTGCAGCTTCTAACTCTGTGAAACAACTTCTTCCCAAGCTCTTCAACTTTATTTGAGAATATGAGGGCCTCATACATGGCAGGGCAACGAGCCTTTGGATTGAACCAGAACACCTATATTAGCAAGCCAAGAATCGGTATGTGGCAACTTGATAACTCTGTGTCGTTTTAACAATGAAGCCATCTCCCCTCTATAATAACTAGCCTGCATAAAGTTATAGCCACTCATTCCAGATCCAAAAGCACTTAAATCATATTCCAAAAGCACTTACTACTCTTTACACCTAGTCTTGTAAGAAGTCTAACGAACCACACATATCTCCACATTGATATGATATTGTCCACTTAAGGTTAAAAGGTTCTACCCAAAAAGCATCATACCAATGAAGATATAGTTCACTCTTTATATACCTATAATCTTCCCTATTTCTTGCCAATGTGGGACTTTGTTTATTTCCTTAACAATCATTCCCTTGAACAAAGGACCACTAAACCTCCATTTAAACGATATTCCATCTGTCTATCTTCCATATAGGAAGATCTCGCTCTCTTTTTGGTACCCATCTTCACTGTATTATGGGCACACGCCTTACATGAAGCCCAGAGTACCTGTAGTAACCAGTATCCATAACCGGTAAAAATATGTATATTTATATATATAAATATACGTATTTTATTTGTATGTGGGTGATCCTTGATTTATATATTGTTATTAGTAGTGTTTTTATAGGTTAATGATATACTATTAGTATTGGGTTTATTTGCAAGACTTTGGAATTATTTTAGGGACCAAATTGTTATACTTTGAAAGTTTTGGGGGTGAATTCATAAATACCAAAAATTAGCCTCTTAGTATAAAAATACACTTTTGAACCCTAATTTACCATTTTTAGGTCGAGCTACCCATTTTAAGAGAGAGAAGAGAGAAATAGAGGAGAGAGAAAGAGGAGAAGAAGAAGAAAAAGAAGAAGAAATTGGAATTTTGAATTTCAAGAGGTATATCATACGTATTTCTCAATTTATTGGTATTAATTAAGTTAATTCCTTTAAGTTTTGATTTCTAAAAATATGTATAATTGAGGATTTGTTGTGTATTTCGTAAGATCATATGAGAATTGATGATGATCTATAAGATAGTTTGATAAATCATGATGAATTGTGGAATTTCTACTGGATAACCTCTTAATCTAGGAATTTTATAAATTGTTGTGATTTGATTCTGGTTTTGAATTTTGAGTATATGAAATTAGACATATTAAGGATCATCTGAGACTTTGAATCGATTCAAAATTCCAGAAATTGAATTTGTTGTGAATTTACCAAAATGACCCTGAAATTCTGGAAATTTCCTATGTGAACAGTATAATACAGTGACGAACAATGTTTGTCCTACTGAATGATCTTCAAAAATTACGAATTTGTGGAATATGATAAGTTTATATGTCTAATATGATATACTCGGAATTGAGAATTTAGATCAATGTGGTTGAAATGTTATGATTTTCTAAAGTATATCCGCTCATTACAGTATTTGATTAACAGATTTTTAAAGCTATGGAATAAAATAGTTTTAAAATATTTTTGGCAGTGATTTGGAAGAGAAATATTTATCATGGACTGAGATATGTGTTAAGAGTAATTATGTGGTAGTTTTATAATTTTTGAGTTAGTATATGATTTTATAAAATTGGGAGATTGAATACTGTTCAGTAAGTATCTTGATCCTGTCAAGTTTGTAGTTTGGATTCGATGGTGTGTATGGAATGGATTTTGTAGGAATTTTGATATAATATTCATATATAAAAAGTATATATGAGTCAAGAATGATATATTCTGATTTCGAAGTAATTGGACATCATTTGATGTATTAGAAAATTCTGTTAAGTGTAAGTGGTCAAAATGACAGGTTTTGAGAAACCAAGTATTTAGACCAATTTGATGTGATAAATGTATTGTGTATAATTTTGTAAGCTATTTAAAGTATTTTGTATGAATTGTGAGGCTTATAAAAGGATTAATCTCCATTGATAGGTTAAGGAGATTTAAGTCTTGTAGCTGAAAGTGTTAAGAGGTAAGTATACTAGACTTTTTACTGAAATCACAATAAACATAGTAATTGTTTTGTATGATTTTGCAAATGGGGTTAAGAATATGTTTATGTTATGTCAAAGTATATTTTGATATGAAATGTGAATATATGTTTCTGAATGTGAACATTGACATTGAGCATGGACATACATGTGTTTTTGTAAGTGAGCTTTCAAAATAAGATGTGTTTAATAAAGAAAGCTTTTGAAGTGTAATATGTCCATGAGAAATATTTTGTATTTTGAGGGTACTTGAACTCACTGTTAACTTAGTAGGCATTTTATGTGATTTGTGGAGCCTTTATGTGTGGCCTTTCCTTTGGGATTGGTATATGTTATGTGTTCCGTATGTATGGAGGATCCTATTGGTACCTAAAGGAAGAGTGAGTCATCACATTCGTGTGGTGGCGTATTGGTGCATGTGAGAGGACTCACCGATGATCAGGGTGAGGGTTTGGCTTTTGCCTTCGGGCATAAGCATTATATATGTGTTATTCAAGACCTCACTTGTACTATTCCTCTCATACGGTATGTCACCTACGAGTGACATTTGGCTCATTATGTGATATGTGATATGTAAGTCCTACTAAGTAGTAGTTGAGTGATGGTATTCCTATTATGTGTTTTGAAAGAATGTGTAAACGCTTACATGATATGTGATTTGATAAGATTATGATTTTGATTGATAACAACATATCATACATATGCATTGTGTACATATATGTATTTGTATTTGATATATGAAAAACTAGTATGCTTACTGAGTTTTATACTCATTATAGTTTATGGTGATTTCAGGTAAATAAGGTACATGTGTGCTTAGCGGATTTGGCAAGGCTTCTGCTGTTCCTTGGGTTCCCTAAGTTGTTAGGTTGCTTAGTGTTTCATTTGGGGACACGTGGGATAAGATATTTGATTTGTCCCTAGTGAATAAATACCTATGTATTATTTTATTGTGTGTGGTTGGACTTAGTTTAAGTTTCACCAAGTATAGTAATGGATTGATTTTAAGTAAGAATTTACAATGAATATATTCTGGGCTTCCGGTAATAAAGTTGCTACTGGTGACGTAGTAGAGTGTTAATCTCTGAGAAAACTCTGCGTATCTCCGGTTTACTAATTGTCCCAGTCATAATTCAATTGCTATAATTCTGAAAGAAATTAAAATGAATGTTTAAGTATTATTGAATGAATGTAAGTGATGTCGTGTGTCAGATCTTTTGGGTCTGGGGCGTGACAGTACCACCTACCTCGAGAGCCCGCTCTATCAGATCAGCTCCTTATCATTGCATTGGCAAACACGCCTTACGTGAAGCCTGCATTACTGCGTTAAGAGGACATGCCTTACGTGATGCCCGGGAGCACACCACCGCCTGTCCATAGAGCTTCAACACGGATCCCATCGTAAACCAAGGCTTACCAAGCTCACCACATTCTCGTTCGGCATTGAGAATTTCTTTCACATGGCTAACTTCGGGGCATGGCTCTGATACCACTTCTAAGGAGTCCAACTAACCATATATATCTCTACATTGGTATGATATTTTCCACTTTGGGCTTAAGCCCTTATGGTTTTGCTCTTGAGCTATACCCAAAAGGTCTTTTACCAATGGCGATATAGTTAACTCTTTATATACCCATGATCTTCCCTATTTCTTGCCAATGTGGGGACTTTATTTGCTTCCTTAACAAATGTCAAACGAATAAGTAGTCAGCTTGGTAAGCTTCAGTTTGGGATAGAATCCGTGTTGAAACTCTATGGATAAGCGGTGGTGATACTACAAAACAAATTGAGGTGTTAAATTTATAAAAAGCTTATGAAGTACTAAGAATGCAAGAGAGTAAGACTATCCAAGAGTATTAAGATAAACTCATGAAGATAATTAATTAGCTCAGATTACTTAGAGAGGATTTACTAGATAAAATAATAGTACAAAAAGTACTTGTAAGTGTACTCGAGAGGTTTGATGCAAAGATCTTCTTATTGGAAGATTCAAAATATCTTACAATGATGAGTTTATTAGTATTAGTTAATTCACTTAAAGCCATTGAACATATAAAGGCAATAGGGAGTGAAAGCACAACAGAACAAGCCTTTCAAGCTTCATATAGGGTCAAACCAACAAGCAATCATGTTGTTGCTAGCAAGCATACAGGAGCACCACCTTACAAAAGATGAACAATTCTTAGTCTATGTTAAACCTGCCTAACATTAATCAAATTGACCATGTTTATGATGTGTGCCAATATAGGAAACAAAGCAAATTACCATTTTCAGATGGTACCTGGATTCTCTAAAAAGTTGCAACTAGTGCACTCAGATATATGTGGTCCAATGAGTGAGCCATTTTTAAATGAAAGTAAGTATTTCTTACTTTTCATTAATGATTTTTCAAGATACTGCTAGGTGTCTTTCCTGAAGCAAAAGTTATAAGTTTTTGGAGAATTCTAGAAATTTAAGGCAATGGCAGAAAAACAAACAGGTTATACATTGAAGATGATCAAAATAGACAATAGGAGTGAGTTTTGTTCATCAGAATTCAGAAAGTTGTGTCAAGGAAGGAATAAAGCACCAATTGACAGTTCCTTATAACTCCTCAACAGAATAGAGTGAGTAAAAGGAAGAATAGGACTGTAATAGAGATGGCAAGATGTTTGATGATTGAAAAAAGTATCCCCAAGAGATTTTGGGCTGAAGCTGTCAATACTTCTATATACTTACTGAATTTACTTGCAAGTAAAGCCTTGAAAGGCAGTACACCTAATGAAGTATGGACAAGATCAAAACCAACAGTGGAGCATCTCAAAATTTTGGTTGTATATGCTTCACACATGTACCAAATGAAAATAGAAGTAAGTTGGATAAAAAATCTGATGCAGGGATATTTATAGGATACAGTACCATCTTAAAGGGGTATAGAGTCTACAATTTGAAAAATGAAAAATCATTGTGAGCAGGAATGTAATCTTTAATGACTCAACCTATTGGAATTGAGATGAATATAAAATTAAAGCAACCAACAAGGAGCAAAATGATCAAGAGGAGGTTATCTCAGATGATGATTCAAATGCTGAATTCCCTGTCAAAGGGATAAGAACTCTTGTAGATATATATATATATATATATATATATGAAAGGTGTAACATTACAACTTTAGATCCAACCAATTATCAAGAAGCTGCAAGTCAAGAAGGCTGAAGAGTTGCCATGAAGGAGGAGATCAATATGATAGAAAAAAATGGCACATGAGAACTGGTATATGCACCTTGCAATTAGAGGGTCATAGGAGTTAAGTGGATATATAAAACCAAGTTGAATCTAGGTGGTTCAATAAATAAACTAAAAGCCAGATTAATTGTGAAAAGGTATTTTCAGCAGCATGATGTTGATTACACAAACACTTTAGCACCAGTTGCAAGGCATGATATAATAAGGCTACTTATAGCACTTGCTGCAAAGCAAGGCTAGAAAATCTACCATTTAGATGTCAAGTCAGCCTTCTTAAATGGTGTACTCAAGGAAGACATCTATGTTGATGAGCCGAGGGTTTTAAAGCACTAAAAAATAAATATAAGGTGAATAAGCTTCACAAAGCACTCTATGGACTCAAGCAAGCCCTTAAGGTCTGGTATAGCAAAATTGATGGGTATCTACTCATGAAAGGATTTCAAATGAGAACAAATAAAGCTACATTGTATGTCCTTACATGAGGGGCATCAAGGACTGTAGAAGAATTCAAATAAAAAATGGAGAATGAATTTTAAATGTCTAATTTAGGATTAATGAGTTATTTCCTTGGAATGGAAATCTATCAAGGTGACAGTAGAGTTTTCCTTACACAGAGAAAAAATGCAGAAGAAGTGTTGAAAAAAATTTAATTTGAGTAGAGCTAAGCAAGTTCCAACACCATTTATGCCAAATGAAAATTTATGTAAGAATGATGAAGAGGACAAAACAGATGCTGCAATATACAGGAGCATAATTAGCAGCCTATTGTACTTGTCGGCTACCAAACTTGATATAATGTATGCAGTAAGCCTACTATCAAGATTCATGCAATCACCAAGCAAGAAACATCTAGGTGATGCAAAGAAGGTACTTAGATATATCATAGGAACAACTGAACTTGGTTTATGGTCTAAAAAAAGATGAAAGTGATCAATTGTAGGGGTATGCAGATAGTGATTGGGCTGGGAGTATTGAGGACGCTAAGAGCACCTTAGGATATGTTTTCTTATTTGACAGTGTTGCATTTTTATGGAACTTTAAGAAGCAAGATGTTGTTGCACAGTCATTAACTAAAGCAGAGTGTATTGTTGCTATCAATACAGCAAATCAAGTCATCTAGCTTAATAAGATCTTATTTGATCTTGGTCAACACTAACAGAAAAGCATAGTCATCTAGGTAGACAATAAGTTGGTCATAGCCATGGCCAAAAATCTAGTTCATCATGAGAGAACTAAACACATAAGGGTCAAGTTCCATGCAGTTCGAGAAGTAGAAAGGTCAAGAGAAGTGACATTAGTCATTATAATTCACAAGATCAGCATGTAGACATAATAACCAAAGCTCTCCCAAGAGCCCAGTTTGATTTTTTAAGAGAAAAACTTAGAGTTCACCAGAAAAATATCAAGGAGGAGTGTTGAACTATGATATATTTTATGTTTGTAATAAGTTATTCAAGTTATTTTAAATTCAAGTTTTATTTAGTTAAAGATAGAGTTAAAGTTGATGTGAAAGTCTCTAAGAATTTGATTTCAAATTCAGAATAAGTTCTTCAGTACTTATCTTAGCTCAGAAATGTGTGTATATATTTCAACTTATAATCAAATAAAACCATTCCATTCGAATACATTATTTCAAGTATACAGAAGTTCAAAATATAAAACTTCCCAATTAAGTTTCTCTGATCAAGTTTCTACAAATTATCAACACCTAAGACCAAGAAACTGGAGCCTTTTCAAGGGGCTTGACTGCTGCAAATTGTGGTGGGAGAGACTTTACAATCTCGATATCATCTTTTAACACTTGTATAAAGTGCTTCTAGTTAAATATGTCTTATAAAACCCCTGTCTCAATTAAATTAAGAAGAGTTAGCCCGTAGAATTTTTTAAATTATTAGAAACTATACAATTAAAAATCCACACCTTGAGTCTCTCCAATAAGATTTATAATCAAAGGAATGGAGAAGCAAAGTGACATTTATGATCTTTGCTATTGAAAGTATCAAGAAAAATTCTAACATCAATAAATATGCATCTTTATTGAATTTTACTTATTATCATTCAATAAATATTAACAAACACAAAATAAATAACTAAATATATATATATATATATATATTAAATGATTGATGTTAACACAAGTCAAATTACGCAGTAAGATTGAAATTTGGGATGTAGATGCTTATCCCAGTTTTCATTTACTTCAACCCACCATTGGCATACATTAAGAGACAGCCATTTGTGGCAGCTCTATCTCCTAAGATTAGAAACCAATCTCTTGCAAGTCAGAAAAGTAAGCAAAAGATTAAATAGATTTTCGTGGTAGACATTGGCATTTTTTAAAAGATTGGACAATGAATTCTCTCAAAAGAGAATTACTAAAATGCAAAAAAAAAAAAAAACCTCAGATGCATTGTTTTGTTTATGCAGTCTTTTGTACAAAGAGATGAGTATGACTTCATAATTCAGAGTTGTTAGCCCGAATTTTTATTTGAATGTGAGCATTCGAAAAAAGAGGAGTCGTTTTGAGATAATGTGGTTTTATAACTAAAATAGTTATTATGTTGTTATGTTTTTAATTTTAGAAGTTAGTGTATAATCAAGTCACAATCCAATTGTTGATTTAATGGCTTGTTAAGTTGGATAAGATAAAGAAGAAGTGTTGATGAAATTAAAGAAGTAAGCTCAAGTGTTGATTTGAGTAGTTGAGGAAAGTTGTTGAAGGTTGTTGAGTCAGTACAGTTATGCAAGTGGAAATGTTTTATTAGAATTTGTGCTCACGTGCCATCTTAATTTTATATGAATATTTTTATTTCATATTTATGTAATAAATAAATATTTCATTAAATATCTAATTAATTTTATCGGGTAAGATGCTTTTAACATTTCAGACATTATATTAATCTAAAAGAGTTCATATCAGGTCTAAAGAGTTAGAACTTTATCTGAAATAGAACAAAGACCTGGGAATATACTTACAATGATATAGTTGCAAGAATTGCTAGAAAATGTCATTGTACAAGTATATTTTGAATTATATGTTCTTGATCTATTTCCACCGATATAGGGTTTGTCAAGTGGAATTGATTTATGTAGATCAGTGTATGTCTATAACTGGATAGTCCAGATAGTTAATCTTAGCAAACCACGAGTTTAGTCGAAACACGTATAGATATACAGGTATTCAGTGAGGACTGGATACGAAACAAGATCCAATGAAGACCTCCAATAGATATCCTATAAAACCGTCAGTGGATGGTTTTCTTGAGTTGAGTAGTATTCGTGGTCCATTGACCTGAGCACTAAGGCAGGCTTGTTAGTGATCTACCATACTTTGTGTCACGCCCCAGACCCAAAAGATCTGACACATGACATAACTTACATTCATTTAATAATGAGCACACATACAATCTTATTGTTTCTAGTATATTCCTAAATTCTTGTTTACAAGTTGGTCTCATATTTAAAATATAAACATAAACACTAATTGACAATATTTAAACATTCATTTCAATTTTTCAGAATTATAACGATTGAATTATGACTGGGGCAATTAGTAAATTGGAGATACGCAGAGTTTTCTCAGAGATTAACACTCTACTACGTCACCAGTAGTAACTTTGTTACCAGAAGCCCAGAATATATTCATTGCAAATTCTTACTTAAAATCAACTCATGACCATACTTGGTGAAATATAAACCAAATACAACTACACCTAATAAAATAACACATAAGTATTTATTCAATAAGGACAAATCAAATATCTTAAACCACGTGTTCCCAAATGAAACACTCAGCAACCTAGTAACTTAGGAAACCCAAGGGACAGCAAAAGCCTTGCCAAATCTGCTAAGCACACATGTACCTTATTTACCTGAAATCACCATAAACTGTAATGAGTATAAAACTCAGTAAGCATGCTAGTTTTTCATATATCAAAATACAAATACATATATGTACATAATGTATATGTATGATATACTGTGATAAATCAAATTCATAATCTTATCAAATCACATATCAAGTAAACGCTTATACATTCTTTCAAAATATATAATAGGAATACAATCACTCAACTACTATTTAGTAGAACTTCCATATCACATATCATATAATGAGCCAAATGTTACTTGTAGGTGATATACCGTATAAGAGGAATAGTATAAGTGAGGTTTAAATTACACATATAAAATGCTTATGCCCGAAGGTAAGAGCCAAACTCTCACCTTGATCAATGGTGACTCCTCTCACATGCACCAATACGCCACTACACGAATTTGATGACTCAATCTTCCTTTAGGTACCAATAGGATCCTCCCTACATATGGAACATATAACATATACCAATCCCGAAGGAAAAGCTACATATAAAGGCTTCGTAAATCACATAAGATGCCTACTAAGTCAACAGTGAGTTCAAGCATCCTCAAAACACAAAATATTTCTCATGGACATATTACACTTCAAAGGCTTTCTTTGTTAAATACATTTCATTTTGAGAGCTCACTTTCAAAAACACATATATGTCATGTATGTCCATGCTCACATTCATAAACACATGTCTTTCACATTTCATATCAAAATATACTTTGACATAACATAAACATATTCCTAAGTACATTTACAAAATCATACATAACAATTACTATGTTTATTGTGATTTTAGAAAAAAGTCTAGTATACTTACCTCTTAACACTGTCGGATACAAGGCTTAATTCTCCTTAACCTATCAATGGAGATTAATCCTTTCATAAGCCTCAAAATTCACACAAAATACTTTAAATAGCTCACAAAATTACACATATTGCACTTATCATATCAAATTGGTCTAATTACTTAGTTTCTCAAAATCTGTCATTCTGACCACTTACACTTAACAAAAAAAATTTATACATCAAATGATGTCCAATTACTCCAAGTTATTGGAGTAATTATATCATATATCCTTCTGATGTATAAATATTATATCATAATTCCTACACAATCCATTCCATAAACACCATCAAATCCAAACTATTAACCTGATAGGATCAAGATATTTACTAAACAGTATTCAATCTCTCAATTTTATAAAATCATATACAAACTCAAAAATTATAAAAGTATCACAGAATTACTCTTGACATATATCTTAATCCAAGATAAATATTTCACTTCAAAATCACTGCCAAAGTATTTTAAAACTATTTTATTCTATAGCTTTAAAAATATGTTAATCAAATACTGCAATGAGCTGACACTTTTAGAAAATTATAACAATTCAACCACATTGATCTAAATTCTCAATTTTGAGTATATCATATTAGACATATAAAATTATCATATTCCATAAATTCGTAATTTGTGAAGATTATTTAGCAGATCAAAAATTATTTGTTACTGTATCATACTGTTAACACAGGATATTTCCAGAATTTCAGGATTATTTTGGTAAATTCACTACAAATTTAATTTTTAGAATTTTCAATCAATTAAAAGTCTCAAATGATTTTAGATATGTCTAATTTCATATACTCAAATTCAAAACCAGAATGGAAGCACAACAATTTATAAAATTCCTAGATCAAGAGACTATCAAGTAGAAATTCTACAATTCATCATAATTTATCAAGCTATCTACATAAATCATCATCAATTCTCACAATATCGTACGAAATCCACATCAAACCCTCAATTGTACATATTTTTTAAATCAAAACTTAAAGTAATTAACTAAATTAATACCAAGAAACTAAGAAAGGGTTATAATATACCTCTTAAATATTAAATTCTAACTTTCTTCTTCTTCTTTTTCTCTCCCCTTTCTTTCTCTCTTTTCTCACTCTAAAAGAGGTGGCTTAACCAAAATGAGTTAATTAGGGTTACAAATGTGTATTTTTATACTAAGAGACTAATTTTTAGTATTTACGAATTAGTCCTTAAAACTTTCAAAGTATTACAATTTGGTCCCTAAAATAAATCTAAAGTCTTGTAAATAAACCCAATACTAATAGTAGGTCCTTAATCTATAAAAACACTACTAATAACATTATATAAATCAAGTATCACCCACATACAAATAAAAATATGTATATTTATATATATATAAATATTTATTCTTACCGGTTGTGGATAAGTGGTTATTAAAATTCTCCCCTCCTTATAAGAATTTTGTCCTCGAAATTCATAACTTAAGCAAATAGATGAGGATACTTAGATCTCATTTCCTCTTCTCGTTCCCAGGTTGCCTCTTCAACTGCATGGTTTCTCTATAAAACCTTTACCAAATAACAAAAAAAATTTATACATCAAATGATGTCCAATTACTCCAAGTTATTGGAGTAATTATATCATATATCCTTCTGATGTATAAATATTATATCATAATTCCTACACAATCCATTCCATAAACACCATCAAATCCAAACTATTAACCTGATAGGATCAAGATATTTACTAAACAGTATTCAATCTCTCAATTTTATAAAATCATATACAAACTCAAAAATTATAAAAGTATCACAGAATTACTCTTGACATATATCTTAATCCAAGATAAATATTTCACTTCAAAATCACTGCCAAAGTATTTTAAAACTATTTTATTCTATAGCTTTAAAAATATGTTAATCAAATACTGCAATGAGCTGACACTTTTAGAAAATTATAACAATTCAACCACATTGATCTAAATTCTCAATTTTGAGTATATCATATTAGACATATAAAATTATCATATTCCATAAATTCGTAATTTGTGAAGATTATTTAGCAGATCAAAAATTATTTGTTACTGTATCATACTGTTAACACAGGATATTTCCAGAATTTCAGGATTATTTTGGTAAATTCACTACAAATTTAATTTTTAGAATTTTCAATCAATTAAAAGTCTCAAATGATTTTAGATATGTCTAATTTCATATACTCAAATTCAAAACCAGAATGGAAGCACAACAATTTATAAAATTCCTAGATCAAGAGACTATCAAGTAGAAATTCTACAATTCATCATAATTTATCAAGCTATCTACATAAATCATCATCAATTCTCACAATATCGTACGAAATCCACATCAAACCCTCAATTGTACATATTTTTTAAATCAAAACTTAAAGTAATTAACTAAATTAATACCAAGAAACTAAGAAAGGGTTATAATATACCTCTTAAATATTAAATTCTAACTTTCTTCTTCTTCTTTTTCTCTCCCCTTTCTTTCTCTCTTTTCTCACTCTAAAAGAGGTGGCTTAACCAAAATGAGTTAATTAGGGTTACAAATGTGTATTTTTATACTAAGAGACTAATTTTTAGTATTTACGAATTAGTCCTTAAAACTTTCAAAGTATTACAATTTGGTCCCTAAAATAAATCTAAAGTCTTGTAAATAAACCCAATACTAATAGTAGGTCCTTAATCTATAAAAACACTACTAATAACATTATATAAATCAAGTATCACCCACATACAAATAAAAATATGTATATTTATATATATATATAAATATTTATTCTTACCGGTTGTGGATAAGTGGTTATTAAAATTCTCCCCTCCTTATAAGAATTTTGTCCTCGAAATTCATAACTTAAGCAAATAGATGAGGATACTTAGATCTCATTTCCTCTTCTCGTTCCCAGGTTGCCTCTTCAACTGCATGGTTTCTCTATAAAACCTTTACCAAATCAATCTTCTTAGTACGAAGAATTTTCTCCTTATGGTCTAAAATCCTAATGAGCACTTCTTCATAGGTGAGATCATCTCTAAGTTGAAGTGACTTATAGCTTAGTATATAAGAGGAGTACAAAACATATATCCAAAAAATAAACACATGGCACACATTATGAATTTATAATAATAACGTGAAAGGAAAAGTTGATCAAACACGTCATCTACGCCTTCAAGGATATCAAATAGACCAATAAATATAGAGTTGAACTATAAAAATGATACACACATATTTTTTATTCTCTTCATCCGTTCATTCAATATTTAATGGGCATCTATAAACTTTACCTTTTATTCATTAAAGAATGACATGATGTAGAATACCCATACTAGCCTCTTAAATATAATTTTTAACTCTTTTGAAAATTTTAATCCCTTCAACATGTACTCATATGTCATAATATCATTCATTACCTTAATATCATTCTCAAAATGAAAATAATTTAGCATTGTTACACAACTAAGTTGTCATTCAAATCAGAATGTTAAAGGCATTATCTTAAATGATCGAAAATCAACTTCAATGAAAATACTTATAGTTCAATTGATTCTTAAACCATAGATCTCAGCATTATATCTCTTACTTTAGCTCTTTAAAAATAGTCCATCTTATTGGACATCATTTTCTCATTGAGATTGACATGTTTGTTTTTTCTAATGTGCTCAGTTTCAAACAGAAAAGATTCCACTAGCATAATTAATGCGATGGCAAAGATGGTTTTTAACTATTCCTTTAACGTCATCTGCGTAAAAGGAAAGGACAAAACGATTGCTAATTTTTTTTCACAAAACTTTATAAATAGCCTAAACCTCATAATCACTTTTCTAGCAATAAAGAAAACTAACCCTCTTACCATATTCATGATGAGTAATTTCACAGTTACTCCTCTGGTACCTTTTACTCCTCCTAAACTCCCAGAGCCCATCCGAACCAGAACACTTCACCACTTCACTCAGCAGCTAAAGAATTAATCTAGCATTATGCAATAGAGGCAGGTCACGAGCATGGTTACTCTGTAATTGGCGGTCCTCTTTTTAATCTGAATTACCCATTTTTTCATCTCCATCGAATCACTTATCTCTAAAAATTGTCAAAATCCGTCCTTTACCTACTCTGGTATCTGTTGGATCTATACATCATTGCAATGGAGCTTCCATTACAAAATACTCTAGACTGGATACAGCAACATGATGAAGAAAATCATGTATGCATTTTCCTCCAATGGTTTTATCCAAAATCTTGGTGGAATAGCAAGCTACAACACATGTTACATAGGCACATAAACAGTTCAGTCAATCCCAGACATCTGCACACAGTCCTATTACTCCAAAGAAAATGAATAATATTCTCAAACCATGAGATTCATTACTACCCTACTATTAAAGATTATTTCACCTTTCCATACTCTTTGCAGTTATTCCACAAAAAACACAAAATGGAGCTCAGAGCACTTGAAAAGGTCTTGGCAGAAGAAAATCAAATTATTCCACCTTCGATATGGATCTCTCCCCATGACCAAGTACCTTGGGAGAATATGCCACCAGACTTTTCTAAAAGAATGAATAATGAAAATTCCACTTTTCACAAAAACCAAATACTTGCCGCTCTATCACATCAAAGAGAGACTGACTACTCTAGACACCACCACTACTTTTCAAATCCAAATGAACTTCCTTCAAACCTGAACAACTTTCTACAGCCCAGTGTGCCAGGTGACCACATGCAGATTGATGAAACACTTCACCAACCCAACTTGACTTTATCATTATTCCAAGATTCTCAACCTTATCCAACTAACAGCGAAGTCTAAATAGAAGCAACTGCATTGATGAGAATCAGCTAATGGATACCACATCACCAGACACGAGAAGTTTCTGACCAATTTAATGACTTTACCCAAGGATACTATAGTGATAATTCAAACTACTCATCATTTAGCAGTTAATCATAATATGAGTTCTTTTGCTTATCTTTATATCAAGTGTGCTTTATCTTTATGTCATATCTGCTTTTAATCTATTGGCCAAAAAGTCCACGTTAGGACCACAAAAATCCTTGTAACTATTAAAGTTAATTTGGCCTCAAGTCCAAAAGTCTAGATGCTAGCCCAAAAAGTCTTCAAGTCATAAATGCATTGTCGGCTATTAGTGCCAAAATGACAAGGTCCTTAAGTCTATAAAATAGGCCTTTATTTGACTTTTCTTAATCATTTTACCTAACTCATCACGCTTCCGACACAATTTTATCACACTTAAATATCAACAAATATTTATTCAAAATTTTGCCGCCTATTGTCCCTTATAAATGATAAAATAAAACTCATTATTTTCTTTTTGTATCACAAGAATCGAAAAAAATATATACTTAAACATACTTACACATATGCTCCACAACTATTATCAAATATTATTTTTCTATAAATACATTATTTTTGCATCCTTATACAAACTCGAAAATATTCAAAAGATTAGGGTGAGCATAATAATAGAGGAAACCTCAGCTCGTCGATTCACAAAAATTTGTGTCTTTTGTGGAACTATTGAAGAGTTTGTAAAAGCTGCAGAAAATTTTGGTAAGGTATTAGCTGAGCGAAATATATATTTAGTATATGGAGGAGGTAACCATGGGTTAATAAGGTCTGTGGCAAAAGCTGCACACAATAAAGGTAGTCGAGTTTTGGGTATCATTCCAAAACCTCTACCTATTGAAAATATTATAAGATAAATAGTTGAGGATGACTTACAAGTCTCATCTATGAACAAGCGAATAGCTCAAATGCTTAGGTATGCAGATGCCTTCATAGCTCTACTAGAAGGTTTTGGGACCTTGGAGGAAAATTTTCAAATTGCCTCATAGGCACAATTACAAATCCACCAAAAATCTATTGGTTTGTTAAATGTTAATGATTTTTATAACAGGTTGTTATCTTTTCTTGACTATGTAATAGAAAGACAATTCATCTCATTTCTAGCACGACGGATTCTTATTTCTGCTCCAACTATTGATCAACTGATTGATCAATTACAATCTTTTATCCCTCTGTCTAATCCAACATTGCATCAGTTAGATTGGTCTACTCATGATAGTGAGAAAAAGCAAAAATAGATTTAAATCTCACTCCGTAGCCTCTACTGTATTTTTATTGCTGCTATTGTTGTTGTTGTTGTTTTCTTATTCAATAAAAGTTTTTTCAATTGATGTCTTCAATACTTTACTTTTCTATATTTTGACATTGAGAAAATTATCTCAATTTGCTCTATGACATGTAAATTATCATTACAAGATGTTCGGCATCATTATTGCTAAGCATATTAGTCACA
The DNA here is from genome assembly GCA_946807835.1 of Ailanthus altissimus. Lineage (NCBI taxonomy): Eukaryota > Viridiplantae > Streptophyta > Magnoliopsida > Sapindales > Simaroubaceae > Ailanthus > Ailanthus altissimus. Next base: position 18,044,946 of record OX327684.1, read on the forward strand.
ACTTAAAAAAAAACTCTAGATAGTAACATTAAGATCCACAAAAGTATCATTATCTATAATATAAATAATCTTAGCATCTCTTAGATAATGTGTCATCTTCTCACAATCATACAAAAATTAAGCAAGATGTCAAACATTTACACAACAAAACTATAAATACAATCTTAAGGATTTGACATCTGCTCGGTTCCCTTGACTCGACACCTAAAAGTCTATAGAATCATATCTTAGCTCTGATATTACTAAAAGCTGTCACGCCCCAGACCCAAAAGATCTAACACACGACATAACTTACATTCATTCAATAATGAACACACATATAATCTTATTGTTTCTAGTATATCCCTAAATTCTTGTTTACGGGTTAGTCTCATGTTTAAATATCACATAAATATTTATTGATAATATTTAAATATTCATTTCCATTTTTTAAAATTATAACAATTGAATTATGACTAGGGCAATTAGTAAACTGGAGATACGCAAAGTTTTCTCAGAGATTAACACTCTACTACGTCACCAGTAGTAACTTTGTTACCAGAAGTCCAAAATATATTCATTGCAAATTCTTACTTAAAATCAACCCATGACCATACTTGAAGAAATATAAACCAAATACAACTACACCTAATAAAATAAAACATAAGTATTTATTCAATAGGGACAAATCAAATATCTTAAACCACACGTCCTCAAATGAAACACTCAGCAACTTAGTAACTTAGGGAACCCAAAGGACAGCAGAAACCTTGCTAAATCTGCTAAGCACACATGTACCTTATTTACCTGAAATCACCATAAACTGTAATAAGTATAAAACTCAGTAAACATGCTAGTTTTTCATATATCAAAATACAAATACATATATGTACACAAGGCATGTGTATGATATACTGTGATAAATCAAAATCAAATTTTATCAAATCACATGTTAAGTAAGCGCTTACACATTCTTTCAAAATATATAATAGGAATACAATCACTCAACTACTACTTAGTAGGACTTCCATATCACATATCACATAATGAGCCAAATGTCACTCGTAGGTGACATACCGTATGAGAAGAATAGTACAAGTGAGGATTAAATTACACATATATAATGCTCATGCCCGAAGGTAAGAGCCAAACCCTCACCTTGATCATCGGTGAGTCCTCTCACATGCACAATATGCCACCACATGAATGTGATGACTCAATCTTCCTTTAGATACCAATAGAATCCTCCCTACATACGGAACATATAATATATACCAATTCCGAAGGAAATGCCATACACAAAGGCTCCACAAATCACATAAGATGTCTACTAAGTCAACAGTGAGTTCAAGCATCCTCAAAACACAAAATGTTTCTCATTGACATATTACACTTCAAAAGCTTTCTTTGTTAAATGACACGTCCAGAATATAGAAGTTATTCCCAAGTGCAGGATTGTCGAAGTAATAAATAACCCGATGAGAACGAAGTCAATCCACAGGGAAGTAGAATTAAAATTACAAATTATAAACACTTTAAAGATAATTAATGCAGTATAAGATGTTTGCAAATATTATTTCAATTAACCAATTCAAATAAAAAGCTAAGGTTATAGAGATTCACTCTTGGCATAAGAAATAAGAATATATTTAATTTTTTTATAACTCAATTGGAATCCTCACACAAAGAAGGTTCCAACCGGAAAATATAGCAATTAAAGTTCATCATCATTTATATATTGATTAGTATTTATTTCTTTCAATTATTATACACCAAATCTTATAAATGGGTTCAAGTATTTATTATGCCAATCTTTATATTTGTCTACAATAAATCAAGACTCCCACTTTACAAGAAATGTTATATAAACCAAATCTTGTAAATGGTTTCAGGAATTTATTGTGTCAAGTATTAAGTTTGTCAATAATAAATCAAGAATCACCACTTTAGAAGAAAGGGTATTAATTCTACAAACAAAATAAATACATCATATATAAATTTGCATAACTTAAAAATGAAGCATTAAATTCATGAATAAATATTAAACATATCTTATTACCTTGCCAAGAGCTTCACCCTTTCACCTTAGCTTAAACAAAATTATTTGGACATAATAAAGCTAAATGAAAAGAAAAGAAATGGAATAAGAAATAACATGACTTAATAGTAAACAAGAGAAATAATAGTACAAGGAAATGGATTCAAAGGAAAAGTATTTTGAACTAAATTCTAACTTTCTAATTACATTCTTTAGGCATAAACAAGCCACCTATTTATAGAAAAACATGGATAAATCGAGACAAATTTGGAGGGAACCACTTGGTTGATGAAAGTCAAGAATGGTGGCAAAATAATTTGCATTCATTATCACTTGGGTACCCACTTGATTATCTAATTTGGAATTGATGTGATCCGAATTAGCTGTCACTTAAAACATAAAGGTTATAGATAAGTCTCTTATCTTTCCAAATTGAGTGATCGCATACGTATTAGATACGTATTTATATAGTTATGGGCCAAATACTGATAACTGTTCAAACTGGGCCTGTACTGCAGATCAATTCTGTTCTAGGCCAATTTTCACCCTCTAAACACTCGAATTTCCAATTCTTTTTGAAATAAAATATGTTAGCCCATTGAGTCAGATCTGTACAGGATTAAGAATCACCTCAATTGGATCTTTAGGTAGAAAGTTATGCCCATTTTATCGAACCTGCCACAAAACAGTTATAAGATAATTAAGTACAATATTGTAAACATACTTAAGTTAAGAAAATTAAATACACTAGTAATACAAAACAATCATGTAAAACCCTTATTAAATGTGTAATTTCAAGTGTTCATCATTAAACACATTTCTTTTTGAGAGCTCATTTTCAAAAATACATATATGTCATGTATGTCTATACTCACATTCATAAACACATGTCTTTCACATTTTATATCAAAATATACTTTGATATAACATAAACATAATCCTAAGCATATTTACAAAATCATACATAACAATTACTATATTTATTGTGATTTCAGAAAAAAGTCTAGTATACTTACCTCTTAGCACTTTCAGGTACAATGATTAATTCTCCTTAACCTATCAATGGAGATTAATCCTTTCAGAAGCCTCAAATTCACACAAAATACTTTAAATAGTTCACAAAATTACATATATTGCACTTATCAAATCGAATTGGTCTAATTACTTAGTTTCTCAAAACCTGTCATTTTGACCACTTACACTTAACAAAATTTTCTTATACATCAAATGATGTTCAATTACTCCAAAATTAAAAAATGTCATTCTTGACTCATATATCCTTCTTATGTATGAATATTATATCATAATTCCTATACAATCCATTCCATAAATACCATCAAATCTAAACTATTAACCTGATAGGATCAAGATATTTACTGAATAGTATTCAATCTCCTAATTTTATAAAATCATATACTAACTCAAAAATTATAAAACTATTATAGAATTACTCTTGACATATATCTCAATCCATGATAAACGTTTCACTTCAAAATCACTACCAAATTTATTTTAAAACTATTTTATTCTATAGCTTTAAAAATCTGTTAATCAAATACTGCAATGAACTGACACTCTTTAGAAAATCATAACAATTTACCACATTGATCTAAATTCTCAATTCTGAGTATATCATATTAGACATATAAAATTATCATATTCCATAAATTCATAATTTTTAAAGATTATTTAGCAGATCAAAAATTATTTGTCACTGTATCATACTGTTAACATAGGAAATTTTCAGAATTTTAGGGTCATTTTGGTAAATTCACTACAAATTTAATTTTTAGAATTTTCAATCGATTCAAAGTCTCAAATGATTCTAGATATGTCTAATTTCATATACTCAAATTCAAAACCAGAATGGAAGCAAAACAATTTATAAAATTCCTGGATCAAGAGACTATCAAGTAGAAATTCTACAATTCATCATAATTTATCAAGCTATCTACATAAATCATCATCAATTCTCACAATATCTTACGAAATCCACATCAAATCCTCAATGGTACATATTTTAGAAATCAGAACTTAAAGGAATTAACTAAATTAATACCAAGAAACTAAGAAAGGGTTATAATATACCTCTTAAAGATTAAATTCTAACTTTCTTCTTCTTCTTCTTCTTCTTCTTCTTCTTCTTCTTCTTCTTCTTCTTCTTCTTCTTCTTCTTCTTCTTCTTCTTCTTCTTTTTCTCTTTCTCTCCCCTTTCTTTCTCTCTTTTCTCACTCTAAAAGAGGTGGCTTAATCAAAATGAGTGAATTAGAGTTACAAATGTTGTTTTTAATACTAAGAGGCTAATTTTTAGTATTTATGAATTAGCCCTAAAAACTTTTAAAGTATTACAATTTGGTCCCTAAAATAAATCTAAAGTCTTATAAATTAAATTAATATTATTAGTAGGTCCTTAATCTATAAAAAAAAAAACTTCTAATAACAATACACAAATTAAGTATCACCCACATACAACTAAAATATGTATAAATATTTATTCTTACCGGTTGTGGATAAATGGTTATTACACTTTGGTTCCACACATGTCAGAGACCTTTCATGGTTTGACCACTGGGTGTCGCTGAGTATGGTCTGATGCTCATAGAGTCTGGTAAGTGTAGAAATGGGTTTCAGCTTATATAGGTGAGTTAAATATCCAGATACTCTAAGGTTGTGTTCCAGGAAGTTTTATGGCCATAAACATTAAACCTGGGAAAAAGTTTCCCGTGGTATAAATAATATTGTAAAAGAGTTTGTGGATATTGTTTATTAGAATGTAAATCGAAGAGATATGTTTATAGTTGAGCAATAGGAGACTTGACGGTATTGATCTATGTCTCCGCTCTTTCAGGATATTAATAACGGAGGGATTGTACGAATATGGATTAATCTCAACTTATATAGTTCAACATGCCATTTTGTATTATGTATAACGTGTTTGTGGGAGCATTGGTTATGGACTTACGAAAATATTCCATGAAATAAAATGAGTGTGAACCTAAGAAATCTCACTATATGAAGTGTACTCATTAAGCACGTGGGTAGCGCACCGAATCAAATTGTTTGATTCAAATTTTTTTTTGAAAAATATAAATTTATCTCAGGGTCTCTCGGGAAGTAGTTAAAGTTTAAGTGTTAAACCTAAAATTATGTCAAATGAGACTTGACACTTTTATCTATCTAGTGTATATCTCAAATTGTACCAATAATATACATGGGTACTAAATTGGGTATTGGTGGATGTAGTTACTACTTAAAAAAATAATTATTGTTTATTTAAATTAAATTAATTGATCATTTATTTATTTTAAGGTCTCTCGGAGAGTAACTAAAATTTAAGTGTTAAACCTAAAATTGTGCCAAGTGAGACTTGACAATTTTATCTACTTAGTGTAGTATCAAATTGTGTTAATAATTTGTATAGGTACTAATTTAAGCATTAGTAAATAAAATTATTTATAAAAAAGAAGAAGAAGAAGAATGAAACTATTCAACCATTAGTCTAAATCGAATGAATTGGATTTGCACATGGGCCAAAAATTTTAATTCAACTATATTCGTGTATAATAAAGCTATCAAATTATGTTCCATTCTTAATTCTTGTGGGAAAATTAAAAAAAAATATTTTGATAATTTATCCTAATTAACTATACAAATATAATAAAAATTCACATGGGATAAAATTTATTATATTAAACGTGATTAACTGTAATTAATATCATTTTTATATGTGATCCAAAGACTTAATATATAATTTTGTATAATTAAAGATGTTGTGGCTAATCTATAATTAATTAAAATTATATGGATCACTTAGACAAAACATATTCAACACTCACCTAACTTGCATGTATCACCATATACTAAATAAATGATATTTACAAAATTAAATATGAAATTAATACACAATTTTTTTTAAAAAAAAATTGAGTCAAATTGGGACCTAATTGCAAATCTCAAAAAGTTTTCTAGCCAAAACATATTCAGCACTCACCTAACTTGAGAGTAGGAGGATCGTTGCCGACCACCCCACTGGCATCAGCCACTGACCTCGTGTTGCTTGTGCTCCTTAGGTTCCCTCAGGTCGACTAACTCGGACTTAGTGTTTAGTCTACCCTCTACTCAGCACTGGTCCTTACGTAACCAAATCAAAGCTCTAACCTGACTTTTAGGGATATAAGGTCCAATAAAATTAGATTTTCCTAACTCAACATTCACACTTCTCTCATCAAGTTTGGGTTGGGCCCCAGGTTGAAAATCGCATCCAAACATCTTGATTGATAGTTTTATGTTTATTTAGATTAGATTACTTATCTTTTTATTTTCATTTATTTGAATAAAAGTAAGAAGATATAATTTTAGTATTTACCATAATAATAATAATAATTTACCGTATGATACTCTACGCACTCTTTATTACTTGTTTATAATAGCATGCATTTGTATTTTAAAATAGTATAATATTATTTATAGTTGAAGATCCAAAGTTAGATAAGCTTGTGTTAGCCATTTTGTGGTTTTGATACTATTTAAAGTTTATACGTTCTTATTTGGATGTTAAAAAGTAAAAGAAAAATGGAAGGAAAAAAAAAAGGTAATTTTGTTATGGACAAAAAAAAGTTCTAAGCTATTGAATCTTTTATTTTTCACTCACCGAAGCAATGATACAATCAATATAAGTATTTATGGTAAACAACAATTACAAGAACTACAAAAATAAAAAATGCTCTGTTTTTAATTTCAGTGGGAAAGTGTAAGGTGTTGTATGCGTGTGCATCGTGTTACGAGTGAATGTGTACATTTTAAATAATTTAAATATTGCATGTCTCATATACAATGCAACGAAATTAATACACATTAAAATAATCTCATTACACTAATAAGATTAGATGACTCGCCTTCGAAGCTTGTTTTGAAAAATTTTAGTTGGAGACGGGGTGAGCTTCTATAAGGTAGAATAGTAAAAACAAATTTAGAATATTTAAAGTAACTCTTTGCTTTTGATATTTATTTCTTTCTCTCGAACACAAAAAAAAAAACAACTTACTTCTTACTTTCTTTTCTCTCGACCACACCCTTATATATAGTGGAATGTTTGCCTTTTAATCAACCAATTGAAAATTTTTCATTTGACAAGTGTTAAAAGTTGGCAAGGCAAATACAATGCTAAGTGTCATATACTTAAATCGGTGGCAAAAATGTAAAGCTTAGTGGCAATTGTTTCATTAAATGCATGCCACCAACTACTTTGGAATTGAATCAAATTCATTTTCAATTGCTTTTGATTTCATTTGATAAATGAAAATCAAATAGCTAATTCCTTTAATAAGCCAATAAGAATGCAACAAGTTTGCATTAATATTTGATTTAAAAACCTTGGATCAACACTTGGCAATATATTTTATTAAATAAATGAACAAATTCATTTAAATAATACTGAATCAATAAATGACAACTTTGTTTAAATTTGTTGCCACCTTTTGCTTCAAAATTGAATAACATTCAATTTTTAATAAGCATCAATTCCTTTCGGCCAATGGAAGTAAAATATGTAACCATTACTTTTATTTTATTCAATAAAAATTAAACTATGTCATTTGATTTATATTTTGAAACATGATTTACATTGATAAAATATGATATTTATTTATTAGCCTTAATTCTTTAAAATAAGCATGCATGTTTAATTTTATACAGTTACACAATCTGCGAATTTTTTTGATGTAAAATGTGATATTCTCAAGTTAAAAGTTGATAACTATAAGTTTGGAAGGAGAGAATTTTTCTCTACTTAAAGTGGATGAACATTGACTATACTATATGGAAATATGAACCACCTATTGTTACTAAAACCAACACTCCATGTGATATTGCTCTTTATAATTGATAGGAGCAATTTAATTGTCTCAGTGTGATGTTCATAAAGACTAAAATCTTTGTTGGTATTCGTGATTCAGTTAATTAGCATGACAATGTCTAGCTATGTTGAAAGCTATTAATGAGCAATTTAAGACTTCAGATAAGGCACTTACCAGCACCTTAATAAGGAAGTTTTCATCTATAAGGTTCACCAGCGTTATAGGTGTGTATGAGCACATCATGTAAATAAGGGACGTTGTAACTCAGCTGAAACTCTTGAAGTTGAATGTTAGAATCTTTTCTTGTACACTATATATTAAATACTCTTCCATAGGAATATAGACCCTTCAAAATCTTCTATAACATACTTAAGGATGAATGGTCAATTAATTAACTCATGATCATGTATGTCTAAGAGGAAGGGAGACTGATAATAGAATTAAGTGAGAGTGTATATATGGTAACACAAAGAAAGAATAAAGACCAAGCTAAATAGAAAGTGAAAGGTAAAATACCTTCTCACATTAAAATAAAATTAAAAAAAAGAATCCAAGTGTTTCTTCTATTAAAAAAAAAAAGGACATATGAAGAATGATTGTCATACGTCTCAGAAATAAACTGAGAAGAAAGGTAATCCAATCTCATTTGTTTGTTATGAATAAAATATAATTTATGTTAATTATAACACATAGTGGATTGATTCTGATTTTATAATCTATATTTTGAATTCCTTGTAAAGTTTGTAAAACCTAAGAAAGCAAGTGGAAAGTGAGTAGTGCATCTATTTAAGAAATAAACGCGTGTACATGTAGAGGCAATTCAAACATGTAGTTTAATTTTAAGTAGTGGTTATGTTTTGAATTTGAAAAAGACATTTTACATTCTAAGTTTCTCTAGAAATTTGATTTCAATTTAAGACTTTTACCGTTCGGTTATTCTTTTAACTTTTCGAATAATCCTTTAATCTATTTTTTTAAATCTGATCTTGTTGAGAATGGTACATTGTTTGATGGTCTTTTTTGTATTAATTTACAAAATGATGTCTCTTATAACACAATGCATGTTCATACTAGCATTAAATAATATGTTATGAATGAAGATTTCTTTTATATTATGGCATCAGAGATTGAGACATATCTTTATATAAATAATTAAAATATTAATAAGTGAAGTACTTAGTACTTTAAATTTTATTTATTTTGACACTTGTATGGACTGCATAAAGAGAAAGTAAATTAACAAGACAAGGAAATGATACCAAGAGGAGCTCGAACATATTAAAGATCATATATTTAGATATTTGTAGTCCAGATATAGAATCGTATCGTTAAAAATACTTCATCTCTTTATAGATGATTACTTTTAATACATGTATTTGTACTTGTTTCATGATAAAATAAAGTATTGAATGTTTTTAAGATATTTAAAGCTAAAGTAGAGAAAGAATGCAAAAAGTAAATTAAGATCGTGAGAATAAATAGAGATAAAGAATATTATAGTAGATATATTAAGGATGGAGAAGCACATGGTTTATTTGTAAAGTTTCTTCAAAAATATGGGATAGTCACTCAATACACCATGCTTGGTTCTTCAGATCAGAATGGTGTACTAGAGAGAAGAAATGAACATTAATGTATATGGTACAAAGTATGCTTAACAACTTCTTAAATCCTTGTGGAAAGAAGCTTTAAAATCGACAGTATATTTATTAAACCGAGTTTTAATTAGGGTTGTTCCAAAAACACTATTTGAATTATGAAAATGTTAAAAATTGAGTTTGAGACATATATGAGTTTAGGGATGTTTGTCTAAAGTGAGAGTTTACAATCCATAAAAAAAGAAGCTAAACTGAAGGAGCATAAGTAAGTATTTTGTGGGATATTCTAAATGTTCAAAGAATATAAATTTTATTGTTCATCTCATAGCATTAGAATTGTGGAATCAAGAAATACAAAATTTTTTAAGAATAACTTAATTAGTAAAAACAATAAATCCTAGAATATAATTTCTAAGAAACAAAGTAGGTTGATGGAAACAAAGTAAAAATTAGGAAATCAAAGTAGTTCAAAATTATTTTTAAATCTTGATTTGTCTAATATGTAAAGGAGCAACCTAACAAGTCAATTATATGGATTGAATTCAAATAATTTTGGATTCATATGGTATCATGGTGCTAAAAACAAATTATATTTATTGTAGTTTTAAAATTAAGCAAAATCAAGATAATATATATATATATATATTAATTGAGTAAAAGGAGATTTGAATTTACAACCTCTCTATTTTAGTGAAAAAATGCACTATAAATTTTTTATTAATAAACTATTTAAGCAAGTGTAAAATCATGAAAATAGTAAATTTGTACTTTATTATCCTAAAAATAGTTTGCTAAAGGAAACTTTTCTGAGCTGAATTTCTTTTGGAGCTCGCTCCTTAAATTTGGGACAAAACACAAAAATTATTAATTATTTGAATAAGATGATACTCACATATTATTTGTAAAAATAAATACTAGTATATATATATATATATATATTAATGAAAAGTGAACTTCATAAATTAAGAGAGATCTTAGCCATCAGCCATTACAACGGTCTTGAGAGAAGTTAGGACAATAAACTCTCAAACTAACTTAGTAAGTACATCAAAACCCAACTTAGCAAGACCAAGAGCTAATTAGTTTGCCTTTCTCGGTACATAAACCACTTCTTGAGATAAGAAGCCATCTAATAATTCAATAATATACTGAATAATTAAATCTACCTCAGAAATAGATTCACCGGCATCTCTAACATCTTCAACAAAATTCTTAGAATCCAGCTCTATAAGAACTAATGAGCCAGCTTCAGTCCATGTTCAGTAGCCAATGCTTTCGCTATATTCACAGGGGCAAAATATTGCAGATTGGTGGCAACACAAACTAAGACTTCACCATTGTGATTTCGGATTGCCACTCCAAGGCCAGTAATTCCTTTGCCACCAATGCATGAGCATCAGTATTAATCTTGAAAATGTTGCTAGGCGGTGGCTTCCATGTGGTTGGTACCCTCGATTTTCCAAAACATGGCCTAACATTTAGTGCATGAAACTCATCTACATAGTCAGATGCCAAGTCCATAACATCCTCATCGTACAACAGCTCCCCACAATGTACAAACTTGTTTCGTTGAAACCAAACACGCCACAGAAGAGTTGCCCAACGTTCAGCTTCAGATGTCGTTAAATGTTGCACTTGGAACAGAGCCAGCTCTGAGATATGAATATTGTTGGCAGATCTGTTTTAGCAATTTATAGAACTATAACGCATGAGAAGTTAACTATGATAGGACTGACAGATTGGGCACATCTCTCGCATATGTAAAACATGACTACCAAGGCTGTCTAAAGTTGGCAGCAATTCGTGTAATGCTTGCCGTAGAAAGATTTTAATTTTTGCCGGTAGGTGCACTTAAAAATTATTATTTTTACTCTGCTTTTCTTGAGGACAAAATTACACTTGCTTTTTGCAGAAAAAAGTACACATTACTCTCGATGTATTGCACAGTATATATATACATCTATATCAGTTTTCATTTCAAAAACTTATCCATTCTAGAATATTCTTCCAACTGTGGTATTTGGCCAGGATCAAATTTTGGTATACCATCTGTACCAATGCTATCCCTTGGATCTTCTTTTGTCTTGTTGCAAATGATTGTACTATCATTTGCTTGAGAAAGGTAGTTACGGGCGGGAATCTTTTTGGGGGTAATGAGCTGGCATAATGACTCTGTAATAGCTAGCATATTTGTTACCACAACAGTCGGTACACCTTGTGCATAGACTGGGCTGAAATTAGGTTAGGCTTCTTCTTTTTGTTGTGTTGTTTTTAATGAGTCTTTCATGACCAGCAACCCTTTCTTTACTTCTTTAACATCCCTCCTCAAGCGCATGGGTCTTGGTGACACCCTGAGCTTGTCTCAAAGATAGCTGAATTGAGTAGATGACAAGGGTTTGGTTAATAAGTCAGCAATTTGATGATTGCTGGAAATAAACTTGACTTGGAGCTTTCCATCTGTAACTTTATCTAGAAAAAAATTGAGGTCGATTTCAATATGTTTTGTTTGTGCATGGTAAACAGGGTTGGCTGCCATTGCAGCAGCACTGACACTGTTACTCCAGATTGTTGGAGGGGCAGAAGAATTTATTTTGAGCTTATTAAGTAAGGATTGTAACCAGGAAATTTCAACTGCAGTGTGAGCCAATGCCCTCTACTCAGCCTCAACACTGGACCTTGCAATGACATGTTGCTTTTTGGAACTTTATGATACTAAATTGTCCCCAAGATAAACTGCATGGCTATTGATGGATCTCCTATCATCAGTGTCTGAGCCCCAATCTGAGTCAGAGTAAGCTGTAATGTGATTATTACCAGAATATTTGTATAATAGTCCAAGGTTGAAAGTAGCCTTGAGGTATCTAAAGACTCTTTTGCATGATATCCAGTGTGATTGAAGAAGGTTAGACATAAATTGACTAAGTTTGTTAACTGCATAACTTAGTTCAGGCCTGGTGAGTGTAGCGTATTGCAAACCCTCAATAACACTTCGATACAATATGGGATAGATGAAGGGATCACCATCTGATTTGCTTAATTTGTAGGTTGTTGATATAGGTGTGTCAACGCCTTTACATTCCAGCATGTTGGTTCTGTCAATGAGGTCTTTAATATACTTGGATTGACATAGATGAAGAGCTGAATTGGTTCTGGTCACTTCAACACCCAAGAAGTAGTGTAGATGTCCCAGATCTTTTAAAGCAAAAGTGTTGCTCAGATTCTGAATTAAATCCTCAACCAAAGAAGAATCACTTCCTGTAACAATAATATCATCTATATATATGAGAAGTAAAGTGAGGGTCTGGTGTTGAGTGTTGTAAAACAGTGATATATCACTTCTAGAGTAGTAGTATCCCCATTGAGTAAGTGTGTATTTTAACTTATCAAACTAAACCCTTGGAGCTTGTTTAAGACTATACAAGGCTTTGGTCAGTTTACACACATGATGAGGTTAATTTTTGTCAACAAAGCCCTCAGGTTGTATCATGTAGACTGATTCAGTTAACTGGCCATTGAGGAATGCATTATTGACATCTATTTGTCTAAGGTCCCAATCCATAGATACTGCAAGACTCAAGATAATTTTGATTATGGATGACTTGACGACATGACTGAAAGTTTCAGTGTAATCCAAGCTCGGAGTTCGATGAAATCCTTTGGCGACAAGTCTAGCCTTCAGTTTAGCAACTGTTCCATTTGGATTTTCTTTAATTTTGAAAATCCATTTGTTGCCAATCAGTCCCATGCTTAAAGTATAAAGCACCAGACGTCATGTCTTGTTTCTCTGAAGAGCTGCAAATTCTTGTTGCATAGCAGATTTTCACAATGGATCTGATAGTGCCGATTTTGCATTCTTTGGTGTTGAGATAGATTGGCTAGGGAAAATTGAGTGTATGTAGACTTTTGGTTTGAAAATCCCTGCTTTAGCTCTAGTTATCATAGGGTGAATGTTGGATGTGGGTTGAGAAAGAGATGGGATATTATTTTGGGGTGGTGGGGGAAGTTCTAACAGCACTGGTTCTTGTGTTGGTGGTTGGTTTGCTGGTGAAGAATGATTAGTTAATAGTGGTGTACTAATGTTGTCAAGGTGGTCTGGTGGATCTGCAATAGAGATGTTATTTCTTAAGGTAATGCTCTGAATGTCTCTATCAGTTGCAGTTGCAGGAACTTGAAGATATGAAATTGTGTAGAACTGGTGCAAAGGGTTTTGGTCTCAATGTTTGATGTAGGAACTATCTTATTGAAATTGCTGTCATTGTGAAAAGGGAAAGATGTCTCATTAAATTTGACATGTCTAGCAATATATATCCTTCCTGAATGATGCAAGCAAAGATATCCTTTGTAATATGAGCTCAGACCAAGGAGAACACATTTTAGTGAGTGAAAACCAAGTTTATGGTGGTTGTAGGGTCTTAAGAAAGAGTAACATTCACACCCAAAGACTTTAATTAATGAATAATCGGGCTGTTTGTGATATAGTGTCTCAAAGGGGGTTGTATTATTCAACAAAGGAGTGCACGTTCTGTTGATCACATAAGTGGCAGTACTAAAAGCTTCCTACCAGAATTTCAAGGGAAGATGTGAGTGAGCTAGGAGAGCAAAACCAGTTTCAGTTATTTGTCTATGTTTCCTTTCAACCTTACTATTTTGGTGATGGGTATAAGGGCAAGAATATCTTATTTTGATTCCCTCTTGATGCAGATAGTTTTCAAAGCTTTAAAATTCACCACCCATGTCACATTTGAGTGTTTTGATTTTTCTTTCCAATGACTTTTCAATTTGTGTTTTGAAATTGGTAAAGGTGGTCAGTGCATCAGATTTAGTAATCAAGGGAAATAGCCAAGTGAATCTAGTTTTATCATCAACAAAGGCAATATAGTATTTGAAACTTTGATTTGAAGGAATTCTGCAATATTATCAGATGGTCCAAAACTAAGTCTGCTAAATTTTCTCATTTAATAGACAGTGCAAATATTAGAGTATCTCTTTTCATTGAAATTCAATATATTACAAGGTTGTAAAGTCTTTTTGAGTGCTGAGACATTAAGATGTCTTAACCTATTATGCCATAGCTTAAGTTTTTCCTTGACTCTAGATTCATTTGTTACTGACTTTAAAAGAAATGAAGACATTGATAACATAGACTCGTGGACTGGACTGGTGTGTGTTGATTCAGAAAGATAAACTTGGCTAGTATTATTTATGAGTGATGATGACTTGATTTGCAACTGATAGAGACCTCCTTTAGCCACTCCTTGAAGCAGCACCTTCCCTTGTATTTTTTCCTTGATAAGACACAAATTTTTTTAGAACACTATGTCAACATTGTTATCATGTACAAGTCTAGATATGCTGACTAGATTTTTTATGATATGTGGAACAACCAAAACATCATTAAGGTAAACTTTTTGTGTCACTTTCATATTGGGTAAGATTAGTTCAGTATTTCCAATATGAGTAATGATAATTTTTGCACAATTTCCAATAGAAAGAAAGATATTACCTTTGTATTCTAAAGCTGTATTTAGATTCCCCAGTCTATTGGTGATGTGATCCGTGGCTCCACTATTCAAGTACCATGTTAGATCATTTATATCTTCTAGTGCAGCAACATAAGCTCTTCTATGGTTCTTATAACCAGGATTCCTTGGCATAAATTCTTTCTTAAACCTGTGCCAACACTTAGCAGCAATGTGACTATTTTTAAAGCAAATCTGACAGATTTCACTTGCATGTTCAGAGGGTGGTTTATTGTTAGTGCCATGTGATTTTCCTTTTTTTTTAAAATCACTTTGATTTTTTTAGTTTCCTTGGTTCTGCCTCCAATACTGATTTTCTCCCTTAATCTGTCATTTTCAGTGTAGCCCCTCCTATTTTGAGGTCCACTGTTTGCATAGCTAGATTCATAGTTTCTCATTTTAACATTTCAGTGTGATTAGTCTCTCTCAATCCTATTCTCTTGATAGAGTAGCATAGCATATACAGTCTATAAATGAACACTTTCTGGATTTGAGTCTACATTAACTACCACAGGGTCATAATCCTTCCCTATTCCTCTAAAAATTAGACTTATCAGATGATCAATGCTGATATAGTCTCCAGCAGCCCTTAAATCCCTAGTAAGGCCCTTCATCCTTGTGAAATAATCATGCATCGAAAGTGAACCCTTCTTAAAAGTCTGTATTTGAGCTATGAGCTGTGAAACTCTTGCCTTAGAGTGAGCTCCAAATTGTCTAGTTAGAGCTGTCCAGACTTCACTTGAGTTGGTGCATTCAACAACAGAAGCCAAAGTTGACTCTGTCATAGAGGAGAGCAACCAGCTCATCAATGCTTGATCAGTCTTGATCCAGACATCATATTCTGGATTTGGTACTGTCATTATATTCTGTTGTTCATCAGCTCTCATTAAGACTGGATTAGGGCACTTATTTGTGCCATCCAAATAATTCAACAGGCCATTAGCTCTCACACTTAGAATGACTTGTGATTTCCATAATGGATAATTCAAGTTTGTGAGTTTGATAGGTGTTATAAAGGTGAATGTATTTGTGCTTTGATTTATTAGTGTGGTTAGAAACCTATAAGAGGCATTACTTTGTTCTGCTCGATCAGATGAGGCACCTTCCATGACTTTGATACTAACTTGAAAATTAATGTTTTTACTCTGCTTTTCTTGAGGACAAAATTACACTTGTTTTTTGCAGAAAGAAGTACACACTACTCTTGGTATATTGCACAGTATATATATACATCTATATCAGTTTTCATTTCAAAAACTAATCCATTCTAGAATATTCTTCCAACTGTGGTATTTAGCCAGGATCAAATTCTGGTATACCATTTGTACCAATGTTGTCCCTTAGATCTTCTTTTGTCTTGTTGCAAATGATTGTACTATCATTTGCTTGAGGAAGGTAGTTACGGGTAGGAATATTTTTAGGGGTAATGAGTTGGCATAGTGACTCTGCAGTAGCTAGCATATTTGTTACCACAGCAACTGGTACACCTTGTGCAGAGACTG
This sequence comes from Ailanthus altissimus, assembly GCA_946807835.1. NCBI lineage: Eukaryota > Viridiplantae > Streptophyta > Magnoliopsida > Sapindales > Simaroubaceae > Ailanthus > Ailanthus altissimus. The sequence continues at coordinate 18,061,437 of OX327684.1, forward strand.
AGCTGAAATCAGGTTGGGCTTCTTCTTTTTGCTATGTTGTTCTTAATGAGTCTTTCATGACTAGCAGCCTTTTCTTTACTTCCTTAACAAGTGCAACTTTCAGAGGGCTTTCCATCAGTTTTGCAGCCCTGAAACCGACAAGGAAGAAGATAGAATATTTCTCATTGAAGCTAACCAAAAGCCGCTTTTAACTTTATACTGACGGTTTTTTTCATAATGCCAGATGAGAACATCTTTGTTACCAACTCCCGCTAAAGGGATGCTGAGTATGGCCAAAGTTTCTTCTTGTGTAAAATATTGATGTGCCATCTAACCATTCTAACCACCAGAGGCCGTTTGAAGTGTTCCAACTGTTGTTGTTTTAAGAAGTAGGTGCGAGAAAAGAAGATGAAAAGAGAGTGGTCTGAGCAACCAGCTATCATAATACACTAAAACCATTGAGGCTTGACACACTCACCACTGGGATCCCATTTCAATAATCTTCCAACCCATAATAGGCTTCACCATAGGAAGGTTGCTGAAACTTTATTCTTGGCCCCCAAGAAATGCCTATCATGGTAATAACGACTCTTGAGAACTCTCGCAACCAGGACTCAGGCTTCTGGATTAACTGCCAATATTGTGTCGCTAATAAGGCCTAAAAAAGTTCTAGATTCCAAAACCCTATTCCCCCTTTTTGCTTATGGTCACAAAGCACCATCCCATTTAGACTAGTGTATCTTTTTGTTGTCATTCGAATCACCCCACCGAAATCTTGCACTGTGTTACGAACTTTGGGTAGAACTCACTCTTAAAAATCAACTTATAAGGAAAGGGTATCCAAGAGTTAATAAACCACTAATTAATCTCATACTTAACCGATGTAGGATTCTAATATACCACCATGCTTTCGACATCGACGTTCACGGTAGCCCATTCTGAGTGGCCTATTCTGACTTTTTTAGGTCGCCCATTTCGTAATGTGGGCTTCTGCGTTGGGCTAGCTCTGATACCAAATGTTATAAACTCTTGGGTAGAATTCATCTCTAAAAACTGACTTATAAGAGAAGGGTGCCTAAAAATTAATAAATTACCTATTAATCTCATATTTAACCGATGTTAGATCTTAACACACTGATGCTACAAAGCTCATTAATCAATGATTTGGGAAGTCTAACACACTAATGCTATGAAGCTCACTGATCAATGATTTAAGAAGTCTAAATAGATTCATGGAGTAAGTAAATACTTTGTATATTCAAAACATAAAAAGAACACCAAATATATAATAATTGTAAGAGGAGAGTGGTTAAATGGCCCAATGAATTTGTTAAAAAAGGCTCAATGTAGAGGTATGAGTGAAATTTGGGCCCCCGGAAGCAGGCCCAAATCAAGGGCAAATGGGTCATATAAAAATATGAGTCTGGTTTTTTCAACTTTTAAAATTTGAAGGCGGTTTCTTTGGCCTATCAAATAACTGAACGTACTCATCATCCTAAACAACCTATAAGAATCGCAATATTTACAACACGACCCAACATGTCCTTCTCGTAAATTTAACCAACTTCAAGAATTAAAAATCTGACACACTGGTCTCGCTTTCAATCACAAGTCTAAAAGGTTAGAAAACACCTCGCCCAACTGCCCAAGTCACCGCTACAATGAGGTCAACCAGGTAAAAAATTCTTAGACCCTAAAACGACACCGTGGCCAGAACATTGTTAACAAAACGACATCATTTGCACGGACATGGACGTCATTTTAAAAAAACCGTCTGATAAAAGAGTAAAAAAGGGAAAGGAATCCGAAACATCCGCTTCCCTTAGTCGCTCTCGATTATGCCCATTTTGCAGTTAGGCAGGTAGGTGCTCTTAACAAACACAAGCACAAACCAAAAAAAAAAAAACAGAAAAGAAAAAAAATTAATGTTAAAGAAAAAAAGAAAATCGAGACAATGAACAACAAAGAAGATAGCAAGAACCAAAACGACGACGTTGATACGGCAATTGTGGGGGAGGACTCGTTGGAGCCGGGCGGCGGTGGCGGCGGAGAGTCGAGTAAGAATCGTATTGGTGGTGGTGGTAGGAGTAGTAGAGTGAAGGGGCCGTGGTCGCCGGAGGAGGACGCGGTGCTGAGTCGACTTGTCAGTCAGTTCGGGGCGAGGAATTGGGGAATGATCGCCCGAGGAATTCCCGGTCGGTCTGGAAAATCGTGCCGACTCCGTTGGTGTAATCAGCTCGACCCTTGCCTCAAGCGCAAGCCTTTCACTGGTAAAATAAAAATAGTAATAATAATCTTTTTTCAGTTAAAAAAATGATTTTTTTTTTTTTTTTGGGTTGCTTGCTTGTGCGCGTGTGAAAGATTGGATTTTGATATTCACAATTTGAACTTTTCGATACTTATACAGTTTATGTATTGTTGATTTCCTCGAGTGTTGTTAAGCATCACTTTTTGAAATTAGAAGGATTTGTTAACTTCTTAGATTTTTGTAATGAAGCTTTGCATTCACAGTTATTGCTAAACTATTGAGTTGCATTATCAGTTTGAGTCTTTATGGATTTCACTAAGTAACTAACGTTTTGTTTTATTTATTTATTTGGCCTTCCAATATGAAAAGATTTATTTTACGGCTTTCAGTTGTTTGAGTCAAAGTACATTGGTGAGTTAGATGCACAAGCTATATGATGATGTCTCCATATACTAGATGATTATTATCTATTTTGATTGATAATTGAATTTTAGTTTCACAAACTGTCTTAGATTTGTAGTCGCACATTGCAGCATAAATGTGGCAACTTAAGTGCCAAACGGCTTGAATGGTAGTAAAGGAACAATTGTCGGACTAATTTGATGTACTTAGTAGTTATAGAGTGGTTTATGTTATCCAGTTCTTTGGCTAGCACTAGCATTGATAGTCCCTCTAGTGGGGATTCATTGTATTCCTTATTACTTGAAGCTCTTTACATGAACTGAAACTAAGCAGGGGTTATCATCGGGCTTGGTTATTGAACTATATGTTAGTATGGTGAGACTTCTCTGGATGGGCTGTAGGGTGGATATATATTTTAGAGAGAGAGTGGAGATGGAATGCTTGGTACAGTCTTACTATTTCTCATTTGTATAAATTGCTTATGAACTATTTAGGAGTCAGAATCATTCAGAGTTGGAAGTATATGTAACCATTTTCTGTGACTGTTCCTCAATTAGCTTGTGGTATGTGATAGAGACACCAAAATACTTCATGTGTTTGCCTTCACATATTCTTCATCTCTAATATATGCAATTCAAGTTTTCCTATAGTTCATGACCAAAACCATAGTTTTAATTTTTTAGTCAGGCATATTTGAATCTGTCTTGCATTGTCTTTTTCTCTTCAGGTTCATAAGCATATTTAAGAGCAAAGTCTTACACCATGTCCCATCATAGATTGGCTAATATTTTATCTGTTCATAGTTTGGATGGAATGACTTGTTCTATGTCGCTGCACATTTTTTTTTTCTCTTTTTCCTTTGTTCTACCTGTACAGAAGATATAAAGGTTATCTGTTTCTGTGCATGTCAGGATTTTATTAAAATTGGAGCAAGATAACTATGCTTAGAGAGTTACCGAAGGACAAAAAAATTGCTAAACACCCTCTACAGAGATCCATAATGAAGGCACTGGAGTGCTCTAATTTTAGTCCTTTAAATTTTCTATATTGATATAATTTTCTGGAATAGGAGCTAATAATTAATTGAACGTGTCAAAATCTGCTATGTACATGGTCATATAACATTTCATATTTTAGTGGCCACTCATTAAACACCTGCCTTAAGTTCTATTGTAGGTATGACAACTTATTATTTTACCAGTTATGGATTGACACTAAGGCATGAATGTGATGGACTTTTAGTTTTATCATAGGAAATAGTGTGGTGTTTGAAGTAATTGACATGGTAAAAGATACTTTAGCAATAGTTATTTTCATGAGCTTGTAGTGTGGATTTGATAATTCTCAGGTAACCTTTGACAGGGTTCCTTGTTTATTGTGGTGTTACATAATGATGCTTCACAAAGAAATTGTTATTGTGAAAAGTTCTTAACTGTTTATTATCAGGGGGAAAAAAGAAGGAACATGTGCTTCCCAAAGAAATTGTAATTCTGTAAAATGCTTCAGTGTACTTTTTTTCTTGGTAAAATATTTATCAGTTACAGCCTTTTCCCCTCTTATTGGTGATTGGGAATTTAAATGGAATATTGATAAATATTTGGTATTTGTATTTTTCACTCTTGGATGGTCCCATCCTCTTTTAGCTATCGTTTATAATGGGAAAAGAAAAAAGGATTTGTAAATGTAAGAGCTACAACCATGATTCTGCATTCTTCTTTCACTGCTAATGTCCTGAGTGCCGTCATATGCTATTCTGTGATACCTTGTTAGTCATAAACAAATTATTCGCCAAATAGAGTGCTGGGTATAACCTGAAGAGATGTCAGTTTCTTATTTGGTGCTCATTATTTAATCATTAATGTGATGCACGTATGAATTTTAATGATGTGCAATTGAGTTAACTACAGATGAAGAGGACCATATTATAATTCAAGCCCATGCAGTTCATGGGAACAAATGGGCAGTGATTGCAAGGCTTCTGCCTGGAAGAACCGATAATGCAATCAAGAACCACTGGAATTCTACCTTAAGGCGCAGATATGCAGAGTTAGGAAGGTTTAAACCAGCACCTGGTGGCGATGTGATGGAAGATGTGAGCGTTGAGAGAACAAAGGCATCCTCAGAAGAAACCCTCTCTGTTGGAGATGTTAATTCGCTTAAAGCTTGGGAAGAAAGAGATGTCACAATGGATCATAGACTGAACCAGCATGAGGATATGGCTCAAACAAATGGGGGTCAGTTTGATGCTGGACTGAAACAACATTATACTTTTCCATGTCCAGTTGGTGATGTTAATTCGTTCAAACTCCCTGACAGAGGAGATGTCATAATGAATGATAGACCCAATCAGCATGAAGACACAGTTCATAGAAAAGAGTCTCAGTTTGCTGCTGGTCCAAAACCACATCCACTGCATCCTACCCTTCCACGTCCAGTTGCACGTGTTAGTGCTTTTAGTCTTTACAACTCTCCATGTGGGCTAGCACCCTGCACTGGTAATCCGAGGACAGTTCCAACGCAGGGACCTTTGGTTCAAGCACCTAGACCAGGGTTTGGAGGTTCAAAATTCCTAGAAGAAGTTTGTAGTGAGCCTATCATTCCTTCGCAATGTGGGTATGGTTTCTGTGCATCTCCTATGGGGTACCATACACATGGCTCATTATTGGGTCCTGAGTTTGTTGATTATGAGGAGCCTCCTGCTTTCTCAAGTCATGAATTAATTTCCATAGCTACAGATTTGAACAACATTGCCTGGATTAAGAGTGGCCTTGAGAATAGCAGTGTTGGAGTACCAAGCAATGCAGCAAGTCAAAGAATGGCTCAAGGGACTGCTGCTGGTTCACAAATTGAAATATCAGAACAAAGTGTAAGGAAAGATATGCACTTTGAAGATGGAAGAAACAAGTTGATGGGGATGATGACTGATGCTCTACCCTCCCAGGTATCTAGACAACCTTTTGCAGTTCGAACTGAAGTTGAGGGTTTGAGCTAAAACTCATGGCCAGTTACTAATTTTCAACTTAAATCACATAGTCAGACGGTATAGAATCAAATTACTGAGTTGTCTCAGCTTCTTGATTTCAGAAGGCAGGAAGTTGATTTTGTGAGGAGGCTCCTTGTCCAAGCAGAGATATCATGAAATTTTGTTTAGTATACAAATATAACAAATGTTTCTTAATATATTTTCGGGCCTAAAGTGAAACTTATTTAGATTACAATTATAATGATTATGCTCAGTCATTTAGTTGATCAATCTGTTATTTATTGATTTTGGGTTGATGAGTCTTGAGTCACAAAGGTTTTTCTATTACGAATCATACATATTAATCTATTTGTGTGAAAAAGTTTGGCAGGAAATTGGTTCTCAAATGTCTGTTTTACAGTAAAGCAGTGATCCTGAAGGACCTGAACTGTGTGATGGAAGATGTGGCGATCTGTTTTTTTTTTTTTTTTTCCTCTCTCTCTCTCGAATACCAACATTTTTTAGTCTAATTTTTGTCTGAGATTAGCTCGGAAATCTGTCAGGACTGCAGATGAGATTCCAAAGCACATCTGAGATCCCTCCAGCAGATAGAAAGTATTCAAATTTTCAAACATATAGCAGTGCAGCAGAATCAAATCTTTACCCTTATTGTTAGGCGGGAATGGTTACATTTCATGAATGTTGTGAGAAATATAAAGAAAGGAATTTTTTTTTTTTGTCAAATAATATATAAGATTTATTTTTATATAGGTTTAAGACATGTATATAATAAAAAATAATATTTATATTAATAATATATATATGGTACGAAAATATTAAAAAATTATTTTAAAATAATTTTTTAATACCTCATTTTTAAACTTAAAATAGTACAATAGAAGCAATTTTAAATTTAGAGATTAGAGTATGAAAGCGATAGAGAAGTAAAGATTTAATAAATATATTAATAGGTTACTTTTTAGATGAGATGGAGTGGAGTATAACATTGCTTTGAGAAACGTGTTGTTGAATAAAATAATAATATGTTTTAATATGTTTAGTTCGCTCATAAAAAATATAATTGTAGGTAATTTAGATAGCACTTTGATTATCACAATAAAAGAGTGTAACGCCCGAGTGATTAAAATCCATATCTTTAAGAAGCCATTGAAACCAAACAACCTCTTGGATAGTATCAGTAAGGGCACGATACTCAATTTTAGTACTAGAACAGGCAGTGCCCGTATGCTTTTTGCTTTTCCATAAAAGAATAGAATCTCCTAAGAAAAGACAAAATCTAGTAGTTAATCGTCCATCTGTAGGATCACTTGTCCAATTTGCATCGGTATAAGCCTGCAGTACAAGAGGAGAGTAAGCTAAAAAATGGAGACCATGAAAAAGTATACCCATAAGATAACTCAAAATATAAAGAACTGCTGCAAAGTAAGAGGTATGAGGAGCAGCCATATATTGACTGACAACATAAATAGTATAAGTAATATCTGGCCGAGTGACAGTAAGATATACCAAACTACCAACTAACTGGTGATAAAGAGTGGCATCACTGAGGAGAGTACCATTAGAAGATCGAAATTTGATATTAAGCTTTAAGGGAGTAGAGGCAGTCTTACTATCTTTCAAGCCAACTCTAGCAAGTAGATCCGATGCATATTAGCCTGTGAGAGATAATATCCAGTAGATCCGGACAGCACTTCAAGTTCAAGGAAATAACTAGGGTTGCCAAGATTTTTTATTTCAAAGTGTTGCTGAAGAAAGTTCTTGAAAGTGGAAATATTAAGAAGATCATCACCCGTGATAATCATATCATTAACATAGAGAAGAAGGAGAACACAACCTTTTACTATTTTGCGAACAAAAAGAGCTGATTAATAAAGACTAGACTGAAAACCATGCTGAAGAATAGTTTCACTAAACTTTACAAACTATGCACGAGTAGCTTGTTTAAGACCGTATAGAGCACGATGAAGTTTACAGACTTTGCCTAGAGGATGTGGATAACCAGGAGGAGGCTTCATATATACTTCTTCAGTGAGATCACCATTAAGGAAAGTATTTTTTTACATCCATCTGAAATAATGTCCAACCACGAACTGCAGCAACAGCTAATAAACTTCGAACAAAAGTAAGTCTAATAATTGGGGCAAAAGTTTCTTCGTAATCAATTCTATATTCTTAAGTAAATCCTTTGGTAACAAGATAGGCTTTATAACACCCAATAGATTCATCATATTTGGTCTTAATCTTGTACACCCATTTGCATCCAATTGTAGTTTTATTGGATGAAAGAGTAACAAAATCTCAAGTATGCGACTTCTCAAGGGCTTACAATTCTTCTGTCATTGCTTGCTGCCAAACAGGATTAGAGCTAGCCTCAGAATATGATTGAGGCTCATATAAAGAAAGGGTAGTAGAGAAACAATAATAATCACGAAGTTAAACATAAAGTTCTCTTACCCGAGATGAATGACAAAAAGAAAGTGTAGATGAGGCCTCAAAGATGTCGAGAGCAGATCTTTCAAATGAGGTAGGAGGCTCAGAAGCAGGCGTTGTTTTAGCATATTCACTTATATGAAACTTAGAAGAAATATCTGTAGGTGAAGTATCGAGAAAAAGATTAACAGAATTATCTGTAAAAAAATTGTGACATAGGAGGAGACACAGATTTGAAGTTAGATACAGAAGAAAATATAGTATGCTCAAGAAAGACTACATGACGAGAAACATAAAGACAGTTAGATATAAGATCTCAACATCTATAACCTTTATGTTTTATCCCGTATCCCAAGAAGTAACATAATCAAGTGTGGTTTGAGTTTGGTATGCTCATATTTTTGAAGTAGGATAAAATAAATACAACCAAATATTTTGAGGAGATTGTAATTAGGTGGAGTTCCATAAAGATGCTCATAAGGTGACTTATTCTCTATAACAAGAGAAGAAACACGATTAATGGTAAAGACAATGGTCAAAGCAGCTTCTCTCCAAAAACGTTCAGGACAAGAGGAAGAGATAAGAAGAATATGAGTAGTGTTTAAAAATATGTCTGTGTTTATGTTTGACTTTCTCATCTTTCTTGAGATGTACTAGGACAAAACATTTGACATATAGTACTATGTTTCTGTAAAAGATTTAGAAAGTCAAAATCTCTATACTCCATGCGAAAAACCATAATAGAATATGAGAACTGAGTTTTAACAATCTGAATAAAATCTCGATAACTTTTAATAAATTCGGATCGTTGTTTCATAAGAAACAACCAAGTATATCGAAAATAGTCATCAACGAAGATCACAAAATATTTAGATCCTCCCATTGTGGCATTTGGAGGAGGATCTCATATATTATAATGTACAAGATCAAACGGAGCATGAGAGACAGTAGTACTATTATCAAAAGGTAAGACTGGTTATTTAACTAAAGGACATGTAAGATAATCATCTTTATTATCAAAAACAATACCTAAATGACCACTAAATACTAGAGATCGAATGCGATTGACTAATGCATGACCCAAACGAGAGTGCCAAAGATGTAATGAAGGCACTGAAGAGGTAGACGTTGCAAACGAAGGATATAGAAATAATAGATCTAAAGAAATAAGTTCATACAGACGTTCAACCTTATGGCCTGTTGATGAACACTTGAAATTACACATTTAATAATAGTTTTACATGATTGTTTTGTATTACTAGTGTATTTAATTTTCTTAACTTAAGTATGTTTATAATATTGTACTTAATTATCTTATAACTGTTTTGTGGCAGGTTCGGTAAAATGGGCATAACTTTCTACCTAAAGATCCAATTGAGGTGATTATTAATCCTGTGCAGATCTGACTCAATGGGCTAACATATTGTATTTCATAAAGCATTGGAAATTCGAGTTTTTAGAGGGTGAAAATTAGCCTAGAACAGAATTAATCTGCAGTACAGGCCCAGTTTGAACAGTTATCAGTATTTGGCCCATAACTATAGAAGTACGTATCTAATACATATGAGATCACTCAATTTGGAAAGATAAGAGACTTATCTACAACTTTTATGTTTTGAGTGACAGCTAATGCGGATCACATCAATTCCAAATTGGATAATGTGCCCAAGTGATAATGAATGCAAATTATTTTGCCACCATTCTTAACTTTCATCAACCAAGTGGTTCCCTCCAAATTTGTCTCGATTTATCCATGTTTTTCTATAAATAGGTGGCTTGTTTATGCCTAAAGAATGTAATTAGAAAGTTAGAATTTAGTTCAAAATACTTTTCCTTTGTATCCATTTCTTTGTACTATTATTTCTCTTGTTTACTATTAAGTCATGTTATTTCTTCTTCCATTTGTTTTCTTTTCATTTAGTTTTATTATGTCCAAATAATTTTGTTTAAGCTAAGGTGAAAGGGTGAAGCTCTTGGCAAGGTAATAAGATATGTTTAATATTTATTCATGAATTTAATGCTTCATTTTTAAGTTATGCAAATTTATATATGATGTATTTATTTTGTTTGTAGAATTAATACAATTTCTTCTAAAGTGGTGATTCTTGATTTATTATTGACAAACTTAATACTTGGCACAATAAATTCTTAAAACCATTTACAAGATTTGGTTTATATAACATTTCTTGTAAAGTGGGAGTCTTGATTTATTGTAGACAAATATAAAGATTGGCATAATAAATACTTGAACCCATTTATAAGATTTGGTGTATAATAATTGAAAGAAATAAATACTAATCAATAAATAAATGATAATGAACTTTAATTGCTATATTTTCCGGTTGGAACCTCCTTTGTGTGAGGATTCCAATTAAGTTATAAAAAAATAAAAAGTTAAATATATTCTTACTTCTTATGCCAAGAGTGAATCCCCGTAACCTTAGCTTTTTATTTGAATTGGTTAATTGAAATAATATTTGCAAACATCTTATACTGCATTAATTATCTTTAAAGTGTTTATAATTTGTAATTTTAATTCTACTTCCCTGTGGATCGACCCCGTTCTCATCGGGTTATTTATTACTTCGACAATCCTGCACTTGGGAATAACTTCTATATTCTGGACGTGTCAAGTTTTTGGCGCCGTTGCCGGGGAGGTAACGTTAATATTTTGTTTTGTTATTGTTTGTTTGTTTATTTTATTTTCATGGAAGGCTGAGCCTCCTACTCGTTATTTATTATTCATTTTTTTTACTTTTTATTTTAGTTTTTTTTTATTTTCATGGAAGGCCGAGCCTCCTAACGTACTTTACTTTATTTATTATTCGCCTTTTATTTTCGCTTTTTATTTTAATGGAAGGCTAAGCCTCCTACTATTTATTTATTAACTTTTTATTATATAATCTAACATCACTAATCTAACTTCTAATTATTTATCTTTATTTTACTTTTAGTTTTACATATTTTATTTACTTGTGTGTAATATTTTATTTTATTTACCTGTGTTTAATATTTTATTTGTATTATTGTTATTGTATTTTGTTTTGTTTCTTTTTATGAGCGGTTGGTTTCGAGATCCTAATTCTCATCGTTTAGTAAAAGGTAATTTCAAAACTTCCTTTGATAATTTGTTAGATTCTCCTTCATCTTCTCATTCTTCACTAAGTAACACCATGAGCGAAAATCAAATTGAGGGACTCATAGACCCAGGGGACAATCAGTCCCAACATAATGACCATAACCGACCTAGGACACTTAGAGACTATATGAACCCTACACGAACCGGTGCACCATCTTGCTTAATCTTTCCACCGGATGCAACGCATTTTAATTTTAAGCCAGGCATTATCCAACTTTTACCCACTTTTCATGGCTTAGATGCAGAGAACCCTTATCTACATCTAAGAGAATTTGAAGAAGTATGTAACACGTATAATGATCAAAATTGTAGCATGAACACAATTCGACTTAAGCTTTTCCCTTTTTCTTTAAAAGATAAAGCTAAAACATGGCTACAAAACCTTAGGCCAGGATCCATTTCTTTATGGGACGAGATGCAACAACAATTCCTGAAAAAAGTTTTTTCCCTCCCATAGAACAAATTCTTTCAAAAGACAAATCACCACTTTTGCCCAAAAACCAGGAGAGACCCTTTACCAATGTTGGGAAAGGTATAAAGAATTACTTAATACCTATCCCCATCATAGTTTTGAAACATGGAGAGTAGTCTCAAATTTCTATGAGGGCTTAACATCCCAAGTTAGGCAAATGGTAGAAATGATGTGTAATCTGACCTCAGAATATAATTTTTTATTAATTATAAAATAACTCCTTAACTTTTAATAAATTACAATTTGACCTCTATAAAATTGTTAATTTTAAAACAATCCTAAAACTATCTCAAAAATATAGAAAATTATAATCTGACCTCAGAATATTAAGTTTTTTTGCAAATAAACCCTAATTGAAGGCGGTTAACTTTATTAGGTGCGTGTAGTGTTGCTCGATCTCCGATTGACCTGTTTCCAATGGCATTTGAATGATCAGAAACTGTTGCTTCTTTCGAATTGGGTGGTGTCGGTCACGGCAGTGTAGAACGGCTGGGATCTGAGGTAGCAGTGAGCGGCGATAGTAACTTTCAAGCAATGCGTTCGGTGATTTTCAACCTTCGATTGGCGCGTTATCGGCGTCATTGAAATGGTCGGAGTTTTATGAGTATCTTAGGGTGGGCGATGTCTAGCACGGCAATCTTTCGACGATTTTTTATGACTTTTCGATGAACTCAATATTTTTCAACGGGTTCTCAAATAATTCTAATAAATTGTGACTAAACAAAGTGACAGTAAAAATAATTAAAACTCTAATACTATATAAAAAATATAAAGAAGAGTATATTTTATTGTGTTAAATAATATACAAGATTTGATTATATATAGACTTAAGAAATATACATAATAAAAAATAATATTTATATTAAGAATATATATAATAAGCTAATATTAAAAAATTATTTTAAAATAATTTACAGCGATAATTAATTAAAATGTTAATTACTTAATTAATACAAATTATTTTATGCTCAGGTTCGAGAATGGGACAACGTGAACGGGTTCATTTTATTCTGTTAAAAGCTATACATACAATTATAATGCTTGCAAAATTCCGCTACCATTCCACTCTCACAATGGCTGTTCTAATGACTTTATTTTTCAAAAAAGTGGTTGTTCTTGTCTCACCATTTTTTTTCCTAGTTCTTTGTAACAAAGATTGATGTAGTAATCAAAGTTGTCCAGGTAAGAGTAAAAATAAAAACATGTAGAATTTTTTTTACACCAAACTAGAAATAAAATACAAATAGAATTCAAAGAGAATAGAAATAAAATAAAATAAAAATATAAGCAAAAGCATAGTTTTCTTACTTTTCAAAAAGACGTAATACTGCCGCTCAATACTCTAGCTAAAATAGCTTCTACTACTCGTAATACTCGAGTCTTGTTGGAAGACAGGAAGAGTATATATCCTGAGGTTCTATCTCATGTTTTCTAGCTTTTTTTGTTCTATTTTTTTTTTTAAAAAATAATAATTAATTTAATAAATTATATAATTTATTATATAATAAAAATCATTATTATATATTACTCTCTAATAAATTTATAATTTTATATAATTTATAATATAATATCACGTATTTAAAAATTCATATTTAACCCGTAAATTAATTAATTATATATATATATAAAAGCAAAAGCATTGTTATGCAGAATCCTGGGCAGTAGGGCCTCTGTTTTTCTTGTTTCTTATAGAATAATAATGTAAGTTGGTCCCTTTCTATTGGGCGGGCACCTGCTGCTATTCTGTCAGTTTCTAGATTACCATTTTGACCATAAAAAATTGTTAACTTTAGGACCGTACCGAATGAGCATTTGGGTTAAAAATTAAGAATCATGGGCAATAACGAAACAGCATTTCTGATCATTTCAATTACAGTCCATTTCCTATACTTTCCGTAAATATAAGAATCAACTAATCAAGAGGCCCAAACTACCCTTCTGTAACTATGAATTTTGATCATAAAGCAAGGACAATTATGAGATTCACCACAAAAGGTGCACCAAAATCTGGGGCTGGTATAGTCTGTGACGCATTTAAAAAACAGTACTGATAAAAAAAGCACTGAAGAGGACAAGTAAAAATCTGCTTTTGATACATAATTTTTATCATTTCTATCTGAAAAAAAAAACAAATATATAACCACTTTAAAATTAAATGTTAAGGCACCTCAATCAAAATCATGATCCCTTTAAATGATTAATTTGTTTACTTTTTCAATTTTAGTCTCCTCGCTATGATTTTTATTCCTCATGTTTTCCTTGCACTAACACCAAAAGAAAATAAAAATGAAATATAAATAATATTAAGTTGATAACGTAAACAAGGAGTTTTGTTCTAGTGAGTTTTAATAAGTAGTAAATTTTGTAGTACGTTATAAATAATATAAAAATTATAAATTAATTAGATAATATTTTGTGACAGCGTAACGAACTACTTATGCCATCAGATCATTCCCCCTGAACAAAACCAAAGCCTCTATTATACGTCTTCAGTTTCACTGTTTAGCTTAAGTACTGTGGTTCTATTCGTGTGATCTTATTACTTGATCTTTCTTTCTTTAGTTCTGTCCAAGACTGACACAACACAGAAGTTTAAGAGAGGGAGAGATCAACTACCATACTACAGTAGCCAGTTTGTTAAAAAATCTAAAAAAAAGAAAACTATTTTTTTGCTTTATTGAACCTTTTGGGGCATTGATGAGCTCTGGGTTACAAATACATTTCATGAAGATTTGCCATCTGGGTGTTGAAAATGGAAGCTTTACAAAAGCCCCATGTGGTTGTTGATGTAGAAGATGGAGAGCAGAAGCGTTCTTCTTCTGCAAGTGATGCGTCTGCTGCTAGTGTTGAGATTAAGGAGAGGAGATCATCTGTATCAGAGGTGGATCTAGAATGTGGTGATAGTAAAGTACAGTCGGAAAAACTTGAGAGGGATTGCAGGATTTGTCATCTCAGCTTGGATGCAACTAATCCAGAATCTGGGGTGCCAATTGAGCTGGGCTGTTCATGCAAGGATGATTTGGCTGCTGCTCATAAACAGTGTGCTGAGGCTTGGTTCAAGATTAAGGGAAACAAGTAAGTAACCTGAAAGATAGAAAAAAAAAAAAGAATGATCTTTTTATGTACTTTTGGAGTTTATGTATGTTTTAAGGTTCTTGGAATTAGATTATATGATCAAATGTTTGTCTTTGTTGTTATAATTTTCTTCTAGGTATTTTCAACTTCTAGGGATAGTTTTGATCTTTGGAGTTCATGGCATTGTGTTGCTGTGTAATTTGGTTTTGAAAATGTTTATGGGATGTGATTAAAATGAAAAAGCTGATCTGAATTGTCGTGAGATTAATTTGGTGGCTTCCATGGGGTTCCATGCTCAGGTTTGAAGTTTTTGTTTTTCATTTTGTATTTAGGCTCTGTCATCTGTCCATAAAGGTGGAGGAATATTTAGTGAAAATTAAGGCAAAAGAATTGAATGACCATTCTTAATTCAAGGAACATTACAATGGGAACTTATTAAGAATAAAATCTCTACTTTGTTAGAGTAAAGTAAAGGTAAAGACAGGTTGTATTAAAATAAAGAGAATCATATGTTTATAAAGCTAAAGATGGAATAACTAGGATGTTTATTAAAACAATTCTTCACCATTCTGTCTTAATGGAACTAACTTGCATCAATTGAAGCATCTCTGTCTCCTTTCTAAGATTTTGGTTTTTGAGATTATACAAGTTGAGTTTCAAGTCTTTGACTCTCAAGTGAGTGATTTATTTTCCGTGTTAAAGTATTTGCACCTGCAGGTATTCCTTATATGACAGATTGACTAGGTCATTCCTTTTTCTTTCTGAACTTGGATATGTATTAAAATGTTATAATATGCCATCTGGTGAAGAAAATAGTTGATAGCCTGGGTTTAAGGTGGCATGCTGAAACATGCTCTGTACACCTTATTTATGTAATTCATGTAAATCTTAACACATTGCTAAAATCTATATGTTATTGTCGTCACTTTGGTGGTCTAATAGTTCTGTTGACATAACTAGATCATTTAATTCATGACTAAGAGTTGTGATTATCTCTAATTACTAAGTAAAAGATTGGCTTATTTTCTAGGAGTTATTTAATATTACTCAAAACATTTTTCAAAATTGGAATTCCATGCATACACACTCTCAATGAACTAAAGACCTCTCTGCATATACTTGTTTTTGGTATCAAGAGTAAAGCATCTTGATAACTTATCCACTCTTACGGTTTCCATTTTTAACTTAGCATTTATTATATTATTGTTATTACTGAATAGATATAAGAGTAAGATTATTTTGGATTAGTAAGTTAGAAGCAGCTTCTATCTAGTATGTATGCACATGTAGGAAATAATTCCATATAATTATTGATGGCATATTGTTTGTCAAGCTATTGCAATGAAACATTTGACATGTAGCTTCGGAAGTCACTCTGGAATTGAATCAAATGTTCCATTTGCAGACAATATTCTTGAATGGCCATAACTTTCGTGTAGCTATAAGAACTGAGTAAAGTTTTCTCTTGCTGCTTCTTGCTTTTGGCATGCCTGTTAAAAAAGAACAAATTACAACCTCAATTGTTGTTTATGTATGAGATTGATTTGCATGTGACATTTCTGTTTTCTGTTTGTCTTACATGATATCTAGAAAATAACTTTGTATAGTCTGTTTGTTTGTATGTTTACATTGATCTTCATTCAATTATCTGATTGCAGAACCTGTGAAATCTGTGGATCAACTGCATGCAATGTTGTTGGTGTGAATGAGGCTGAATCGGTGGAATGGAACGAATCAAATGATACTACACCAGCAGCATTTGCCGCACCTGTGCACCAGGCAGAAACACGGAACTTCTGGCAGGGCCACCGGTTCCTGAATTTCCTGCTAGCTTGTATGGTCTTTGCATTTGTAATATCTTGGCTGTTTCATTTCAACATATCCTCATGAAATTCTGTAGGAAAGGGTACTATCTTTCTGATGAATTGATGACTGAGAAGTTGTCGATAATCATCTTAGCTCTAAGCACGAAGACAGGTACCATCCTCAGTACTGTTGTGTTTCCATTAGTCCAAGTGAATTATTTGCCATCTGCAGGCTGTTTATATTGGCATCAGAGTTTGAACAAACTGTTTTATAATTTATCTATGACGTTGTTGTTTTTATTCTACATGAGCCAAATAGTATTATTGAGCTATTGTAGCTTCATGTTTTCTTCTCAATCTCTTGCCTCTTTTTTTTTTTAAAAAAACTTTTTTCCCCTTCAACAGTTGCAATATATATCTAATCTAATGTTCAAACTGGTTATGTTCTGTCCATAAGAATGATGGGCTTAGATCTGTAAAAGGCTACCAATTTTGAATTTCCATAAGAATTTTCTGGTCAGCAACTGGATCTCTTGTGACGAAGTATCACTGGAAGCTCCTAAGCAAGGAAGAATGATGGGCTTGAATTGGAAGTGAAGCACTAACGGCAGCCAATGTGCCCTGGATCCGATTAATGGCTTGTTGATTCCAGTGTTGTAGCATCTTCGAGTTAATATATTGAGTTGAAGTTATGTCAATTAAATTCAAGCCATGGAAAACAGAAAGACATAAGCATGTCATTCAGTTTTAATCAGATTCATATCTTGTCCAAGATTCTTAATATAGATTAACATGTAGCTAAACACGCATTAACAAAATTTCAATATTATTGTGAGGTGGTTAATCAACTTTCAACTAAACTTGGGAAACTATATGAAAATGGAAGTTTCACAATCACAATCCAAATCCACATGGACAAAGTTGCATTGGGATCCTCCAGATCTCACCCAGTTCCTAAACTCCAAACCCAATCTACCAGACTACCACCATCAACCAAAACATAAAAATTAATTAAAGATAGAGAGCAAAGAGAGCAAATCTGAGCCATGATTGGTGCAAAAGTGATAGCATGTTGTTGTTTGATACATAAAAGACAAAGACCTGCCAGGCTCCGGCTCAGCGGCGATATTAGATATAGATATTTTGTGGTCTTATTAGGGTCAATGCACGAGCTGTTGCCATGATCATGCCGAGATTATCGGTGACAATTTGTCTTTAATCTTGATTCAATTAGGCATGCCTCATGGTTGGGAATTTACTTGATCATTAGTTAATTTAATATGATATTTTCTCTCCTTTTTCTAAGTGAGTGGCCTAGTGGGTGATCACTTATTGTTTTGCATCACCCTTTTGAAAGTAGTAGTGTATTTTTGGCATTATTATACTTTACACGAGTGGATGCGCGTGCTATGCTCATGATTAGGGTTTTTTTTATAATGATTATATTATTAATTTAGAATTATCGTTAACACTAAAATATTGGCCCCAAAGAGAAATAGTTAGAATGATAATTCTACATGATTTTCAATTACTACTTATACAATTTTCTAAGCTTTTTATGAATCAAATGATGATCCTCTTACCTTTAATTGAACCAAAACTCTTCTTCATAACTTTGGGTCATTTAACCTGTCTTTCTTGTAATAAGCAAAAATTATTTTGAAGAACTAAAATCTAAAAATGGAATGCTTTTATTCTTTAGTTACAAATTTACAAGAAATAATGAAATCATATTTAGAACTCTTTTACACCTCTTATTGAGAAAGTAACAAATATTATGACTGTTAACAATTAGCCACAAAGGAACTAACCTAGGTGGAAATAGAAGGAAAAAAGATAAATTAAAACAAGAAATAGATAAGATAGATTCAACAACCCGTATCAGGATATTTTATTTAGGCCTTTTGTATTTTAACGTTATATAGTTTTGTGGGAATGAGTCCATGCTTTTAGTTTTAGATAATGTGGGGATCCTTGAAGGCACGAGACCTTGTAACTGTAGGTCCATAAGAATATTATTGCATAGTCTTTGTAACCCTACTGAATGTCACTTTGCTTTGGTGACAGAAATTTGCTTTATAAGTTGAGAGATTGGACTACAAAATTCATTATAGACCAATATTTCTTATTATAAGTTGCGTAAAATTGCCTTGTGACCTCCTCTAATAAAAATATTTATCAATGGTCATAACTCATAATATAGAGCAAGTAATTGCTGGTAGCTGGTGTGCCAGCTACACAATTGCTGGTGCTAGCAATTTTTCAGCAAGGTAGACAGTTAATTCTTGGCTGTCCACCATGCTAAACTCTCCCTATAAATGAGAGAGTTTAGCAATTCATTTTTCATTGCAATTTAGAGAGAGTTTCTAAAGCTTTGAGAGAGTTTTTGAGTGATTTGAGAGAATTGGGTGTATTGGGGTTTTGGGTTGTAAGGCTAAAACACTACAATACTTGTATTCTCCATTTCTGATAATAAAAGATTCTTCTGTCTTCGCCCGTGGACGTAGGCTAAAAGCCGAACCACGTAAACTTGTCTTTGTCTTATTTTTATTTTTATTATTTTTCTCAATTTCGCTTTAGCTGCGACCCTGCATCACCCCTCAATTTCCCAACAAGTGGTATCAGAGCATCTGGTTGAAGGAGGTCACTATTCACGTATACAGTTACTGTTTACGTATACAGTTACTATTTATACATACGGTACTGTTTATACGTACGGGTACTATTCACGTGAAACAGTGGGAGCCGCTCCTAGCAGAAAGCAGTTCGTGGTGAAAAGCAATGGCGGCAAAATACGAAGTTGAGAAGTTCAATGGAGGTAATTTTACATTGTGGAAAATGAAAATAAAGGCGATTTTAAGAAAAAATAAGTGCTTAGAAGCGATTGATGAAAGGCCCGCTGGTATCACTGATGATATCAAGTGGAATGAGATTGACGGTAATGCAGTTGCTGATCTGCATCTAGCACTTGCTGATAACGTGCTATCTAGTGTAGCGGAAAAGAAGACAGCAAAAGAGATCTGGGATACTCTCATTAAATTGTATGAGGCTAAATCTCTACACAACAAGATCTTCTTAAAAAGGAGATTGTACACTCTTCGAATGACAGAATCCACTTCAGTGACGGAGCACATCAACACATTAAATACTCTATTTTCCCAACTCACTTCCTTGGGGCATAAAATAGAGGCAGGTGAACGTGCAGAGATTCTACTTCAAAGCCTACCAGATTCGTATGATCAACTCATCATCAACTTGACGAATAATATCCTATCGGACTTCTTAGTCTTCGATGATGTTACAGCTGCTGTACTGGGAGAAGAACGAAGACGGAAAAATAAAGAAGACAAACAGGAATGTTCGCAGCAAGCAGAAGCTTTGACAATGATGAGAGGTAGATCAACAGAACGTGGCCCCAGTGGGAGTCAAAATCATGGTAGACCAAAATCCAGAAGTAAGAAGAACGTCAAATGCTACCATTGTGGCAAGAAAGGCCATTTGAAGAAGGATTGTTGGGGATTGAAGAAAAGTGCAGAGGACAAACCGCAAGGGAATATTGCAAGCACCTCAGATGATGGTGAAATTTTATACAGCGAGGCAGCAACAGTTGTTGAAAGCAGAAAACGGTTCTCTGATGTATGGCTCATGGATTCAGGAGCTACATGGCATATGACCTCTAAGAGAGAATGGTTCCATCAATATGAACCTACCTCTGGAGGATCTGTATATATGGGGAACGATCATGCTTTGGAAATCGCTGGAATAGGATCCATCAAGATGAAGATGTACGATGGTACTGTTAGTATTATCCAGGAGGTGCGACATGTGAAAGGCCTCAAGAAGAATCTTTTGTCATTGGGACAATTAGATAACACTGGGTGTAAGACCCAAATTGAAAATGGGATAATGAAAATTCTCAAAGGCGCGCTTGTAGTAATGAAAGCAGAAAAGGTTGCTGCAAATCTGTACATGCTTAATGAAGAAACATTGCAGGAAGGAGATGCATCTGTTGCATCAACTAGTTCAGCAGAAGAGTCAACGATAATGTGGCATCGCAAACTGGGCCATATGTCAGAACGAGGTTTGAAGATTCTCTCTGATCAAAATTTACTTCCTGGGCTCAAATCGGTTCATTTACCTTTCTGTGAGCACTGTGTCACAAGTAAGCAGCACAGATTAAAGTTCAGCACATCCAGTTCTAGAAGTAAAGAAATTCTAGAATTGATCCACTCTGATGTTTGGCAAGCACCGGTGATGTCCTTAGGAGGAGCGAGATATTTTGTGTCATTCATAGATGATTACTCCAGGAGATGTTGGGTGTATCCAATCAAGAAGAAGTCATATGTGTTTGAAGCTTTCAAAATATTCAGAGCGCGTGTAGAACTTGAATCAGAAAAGAAGATCAAGTGTTTAAGGACAGATAATGGAGGAGAATATACTGGTGAGGATTTTATTGCATTCTGTCAACAAGAAGGCATCAAGCGGCAATTTAGCACAGCTTACACGCCTCAGCAGAATGGAGTAGCAGAGCGGATGAACAGAACCTTGTTGGAGAGAACAAGAGCTATGTTGAGAACTGCAGGTTTAGCCAAGACATTTTGGGCAGAAGCAGTCAAAACCGCCTGTTATGTGGTAAATCGGTCACCATCAACAGCAATCGAGTTGAAGACACCGATGGAGATGTGGACTGGAAAACCAGTTGATTATTCTCACCTTCATACATTTGGAAGTCCTGTGTACGTGATGTATAATCCCCAAGAAACAACGAAGCTGGATCCAAAATCCAGAAAATGCCTTTTCTTGAGATATGCTGATGGAGTCAAGGGGTATCGCCTGTGGGATCCCACTACCCACAAGGTCGTCATCAGCAGAGATGTGATATTTGCAGAAGATAAACTGCAAAGGAATGATAAAGATGATAGCACAGTGAAGGAAAATCCAGAGACTACAATGGTACAAATGGAAAATAATCAAGTACAAGAAGATTCAGATTCTCCTGAAGCAGCACCAGGGCACGAAGAACAAGAACCAGCAGAGTCTGAGGCTACAGATGATCGTCGATCAACTCGTGAGAGACGATCACCAGCGTGGCACTCGGAGTATGTCATGGAGGCTCATGTTGCATACTGCCTTCTAACAGAGGATGGAGAGCCAACAACTTTCCAGGAGGCTTCTAAAAGTCAAGATGTTTCTCTATGGATGACAGCATTGCAAGAAGAGATTGAAGCTTTGCATAAGAACAAAACATGGGAGCTGGTTGCACTGCCACGTGGAAGAAAAGCCATTGGAAACAAATGGGTCTACAAGATCAAACGGGATGGCAATGACCAAGTAGAGCGGTATCGTGCGAGATTGGTGGTGAAAGGTTATGCTCAGAAAGAAGGTATTGACTTTAATGAGATATTTTCCCCTATGGTTCGACTCACGACAGTCAGAATAGTCTTGGCAATGTGTGCTACATTTGACTTACATCTAGAACAGCTAGATGTGAAGACAGCTTTTCTTCATGGAGAACTTGAAGAAGAAATTTATATGCTCCAACCAGAAGGTTTTAAAGAAGAAGGAAAAGAGAACTTGGTTTGCAGGTTGAACAAATCTCTGTACGGTCTCAAACAGGCGTCGAGGTGTTGGTACAAGAGATTTGATTCCTATATCATCAGCCTTGGATACAACAGACTTAGTTCAGACCATTGTACATACTACAAAAAGGTTTGAAGATGATAATGATTTCATTATTTTACTGTTGTACGTGGATGACATGTTGGTGGCAGGCCCCAACAAAGATCGAGTCCAAGAATAAAGGGCACAGTTGGCTAGGGAATTTGATATGAAGGACTTGGGACCAGCAAACAAGATTCTAGGGATGCAAATTCACCGAGACAGAAATAACAAGAAGATTTGGCTTTCTCAGAAGAACTACTTAAAGAAAATCTTGTGGCGCTTCAACATGCAAGATTGTAAGCCAATTAGTACCCCACTCCCTGTTAATTTCAAGTTATCCTCTAAGATGTGTCCTAGCAAAGAAGCAGAGAGGAATGAGATGTCTCGAGTGCCGTATGCATCAGCAGTGGGAAGTTTAATGTTCGCTATGATTTGTACCAGACCAGACATTGCACAAGCAGTGGGAGCAGTTAGTAGATACATGACGAATCCTGGTAGAGAGCATTGGGGTTGTGTCAGGAGGATCCTTAGATATATTAAGGGTACCTCAGATGTTGCTTTATGTTACGGAGGATCAGATTTTATTGTTAAGGGCTATGTGGATTCAGATTTTGCAGGAGATCTTGATAAAAGAAAATCCACTACTGGCTATGTGTTTAAACTTGCAGAAGGAGCTGTAAGCTGGGTTTCGAAACTGCAAACTGTTGTGGCATTATCTACTACAGAAGCAGAATACATGGCAGCTACACAAGCTTGCAAGGAAGCAATTTGGATACAAAGATAACTGGAGGAGCTCGGGCACAAGCAAGAGAAAGTTGAATTGTTTTGTGACAGTCAGAGTGCCTTGCACATTACAAGGAATCCAGCTTTTCATTCAAGAACGAAGCACATAGGTGTTCAATATCACTTTGTTCGTGAAGTGGTAGAAGATGGAAGTGTGGATATGAAAAAAATTCATACAGATGATAACCTTGCAGATGTGATGACCAAGCCCATCAATACCAACAAGTTTGTATGGTGTAGATCCTTGCATGGCCTAGCAGACACGTAGGCAACATGGCATTGGCGAAGAAGAAAGAATGGTGTGGAGAATTGATTGATTCTCAATCAAATCTCCAAGTGGGAGAAATGCTGGTAGCTGGCACCGTGTGCCAGCTACACAATTGCTGGCACATGGTGCCAGCAATTTTCCAGCAAGGTGGACAGCCAATTCTTGGCTGTCCACCATGCTAAACTCTCCCTATAAATGGGAGAGTTTAGCAATTCATTTTCTATTGCAATTTAGAGAGAGTTTCTAAAGTTTTGAGAGAGTTTTTGAGTGATTTGAGAGAATTGGGTGTATTGGGGTTTTGGGTTGTAAGGCTAAAACACTACAATACTTGTATTCTCCATTTCTGATAATAAAAGATTCTTCTGTCTTCGCCCGTGGACTTAGGCTAAAAGCCGAACCACGTAAACTTGTCTTTGTCTTATTTTTATTTTTATTATTTTTCTCAATTTCGCTTTAACTGCGACCCTACATCACCCCTCAATTTCCCAACAGTAATCTATTTTAACTTTTTAAATTACCCTTAAAAATACTTTGAAATGGACTCTTCAAATTCAGTTGTATTTAAGAAAAATAAGAATGCTTTGATTTATATATATAAATGTCCCAATGAAAACATATCTTAAAAGTTAAAATAACCAACAAAAATATAAGATTCTCTTCTTTGTTAGCATATGTGGATAAAACCTAACCCAAGAAGTGTAATAGCATTAATTAAATTTAACATGAACGTGCGTTGCATAATCATGTGACATTTTCTTTAACCTAAATTAAGCCTTACCTCATCAACAAAATGAAGCAAAATATTCCTTCATCGTTTCCGGTTGGGCACGTGTCACAAACCCAGAATATAGTTCAATTAACATTCAATGTAACATCGTATATACTTACAATTAATTCGAACTAAAACTGAAGAATAAACCAGCTAATACGGCGCCGCAAATGGGACACAAATTAGATTGAGTGTCTTCTTAACAATCATTTCTTCTATATCTTAATAGAAATGTCGGTCGATTTGTCCGGCAAGAAAGCATGCTAAAGCAGCCGCCGACATATTCTTAATGCCAAAAAAAATCAAAGCTTAACGAAGATGATGATATTGTTCTTATCAGAATATTGTAACCTTAAAGCTTGGGGGGGTTAGATTTGTTGCTGTTAATGGCAACAAAGTTCCCTCAGTCATGGGAGCACATCGACCCTTCTTTTGTAAATGGAGTTACTGTTTTTATTGCTTTTATTTTCTTGTTTTTGCTTTTTCCGGTTGTGGTTATTTTATTTGACTTGAGGGTACTTGCTTCCTGTAAAAATTAAGCTTAGGTTAACTTTAAGTCTTCAACACATGGAAATTTTGGGTGGTTGGAGTTTGATAGTTTGAATGTTTTTGAATTGGTGTGTTTTTTATTCAGTGACTTCTTTTTATATATATATTTTCTTGTTTGAAACTAGTTACAAAGTTTAGTTACATATTATATAATTAATAAGAAAATATATATATATATATATAATATTTTTCATTATAAACATCAGTTTCCGTAGAAGTATGAAATTAAAAGTCAATGGAAAATAAATAATTTCTTGATATGTCTAGTGTCAAACTATATCATGTCAAAGTTAGGCAAATACAAGAGATTTTCAGAATTATTCAGTTGAATTTGGGGCTTAACAGGTTTCTCTTAGTAATCTTTTGAATTTTCTTTAACAAAACTAGCATTAATTTAAACGATAAGGAAAGGGATTTTCTGAAAGTTTTTTTTACAGCGCAATTTTATTCACAATATTTCTTGTAAACATACTTGATAACTTTCTAAAAATGAAAAACAAAATCAATAATTATTGGAAATATTTTTTCAGGGGTGAAATCTAAATATGATTTATATTTAAATATTGAGAAAATTCATATTGTTTTTATGTGAATGTAAAGGTCAAAAAATGCATCCATTTTTTTTATTGAAGTCGAAATATCTTTCTCTATTTTTTGTAATTATTAAAAATAAATAGAAGAAGAATATCTAAGAGGAAACCAAATTATTTCAAAAACACCCTTATCTCGTTAACTAGATAAGTGTGAAAAATCATCGCAACCCGCATACTAATTTTAAGCCAAATTCTTTTAAATCTCGAAATTAAATCAGAATAGAAAATTACATAAGATCAGGCACAACATTAACGAGCTGATCACCAAACTCGTTCGGTGAAAACCAATAACAAATTACAGCATAGACACATCAGTTAATATCAACCATTCCAAAAGCAACACGGAAACGAGCTCACATAAGCCAAACCGCACCGAATCAAGAATGACCAATAATAATAATAATAATAATAATAATAATGTAAAAAAGAACAATTATTCAAAAAACAAATTATGTAGAAAAAAACAAAGTTTCTGCAGGAGAGAGAGCGTGCAAACACGACATAGACAAAGCGGACCACGTTAGTAAGGGTCCAATGGCCGGTTGGTGATTTGATATTTTGTGTTCTCTTCAGTCTTGAGTAATTTCTTAATTCTAAGCCAAGCAAATACCATTCTTCAAGACTCTCGTATACATTCTCTCATTCATTGGGCATAGCTTAATTTCATTCCTTCATAGCCGTTTTGTTTCTTTTGATTGATTGTTAATAATCTCTCCTGTGATGAGGAAACTATGTCCGAATTTTGATCGTGAAGATGGGCTCGAGACAGTGCTCGAGGTCCCAATCCCAGAAGAATTGTTCGCTAGCAACAAGAACAATATTACACACAGATCATGGCAGAATATGAAGTCTTGGATGAAGCCGTATTATAGTGAAAGATCAACAGCAGTTTCAATGACAGCTCTCTTTGGTGGAAGAAACACTGAGATCCAGCTCTTGCTCGGTGTTGTTGGTGCTCCATTGATCCCTCTTCCTATTCCTTCTGATCATGATAATCATATTCATCACCCTATTAATAAAAACATCAAAGATCATCCCATTGTAAGTGATTTTCCAATATTGAAGTAAAAGTACTTGATTAATTCAATGTTGTTTTGACATGTTTACCTTTATGTATTAGGAGTATTCAATGGCTAAGTACATAGTGAAGCAATATATAGCGGCTGTGGGAGGAGAAAAGGCATTGAATTCAATAGACAGCATGTATGCAATGGGGAAGGTGAAAATGGCAGCGTCTGAATTTTGTGCAGGAGAAGGGAGTTTAAATGATAAGGTGGTGAAGGTGAAGAACTTGAAAAATGGCGGGTGCGGTGGCGGCGAAATGGGTGGATTTGTGCTGTGGCAAAAGAGGCCGGAGCTTTGGTGCTTGGAGCTGGTTGTTTCAGGCTGCAAAATTAGTGCCGGAAGTGATGGTAAAGTTGCCTGGAGACAGACCCCATGGCGCCATTCTCATGCATCTAGAGGCCCACCAAGGCCTCTCAGGCGTTTTTTACAGGTACCATCTCTTTTTCTTTCACCGTTTGATCAAAGTTTAACAAATGATTATGCATTATCATTAAAATCACTCGGCTCTAGAAATTGAGCTATTAGATAAGAGTCTTAACATTAACATCAAATTAAAACGATTATGTAAAATGTGAATCTTACGAGTACTGACCCAAATTTTGGTTTTAATTAAGTTTTAATTTTCATCATACTTAAATCTTCAAAAGTGGCCATTTTCAGCTTTATATGTGCTGAAAATGAGAGTATATCTCTTTGTATTTGGCATACAGAAATGATCTTTTTGGTGGCTTCTTATGGGATTTTTGTTTCTTCACTGAATTTTATGGTTTCATAAGGTTTATTGGTCTTTAGTCTTAGCTGGATCGTAAGCTTAAGAAACTCCTTCTCTTAATCGGTGGGTCTTTGAACCTTTTCTAAAGACAACAGGCAAGGGACTGAATCCCATGTTTCACTTTAGCTAATTGATTTCCCCTCTTACTCCTTGACCCACTCTCCTCTTTGAACTTTGGCCCACTGGAGTTATCAATTTCTGTACTCCTTGCACGATCAAGATCTTTGGTCTACTATGATTTAAAAAGTCAACAATCCTGTAGCGCCAACAATAAAAAAAAGAAAAAGAAAGGGAAATTATTATCTTTATGGCCACTCTATTGCAAGTTTTCAATCAAGTATCACCTAGCTTTAAGCGGCGCATTAACAGTTTAACACTGTCTGAGGTTTACATCAATTATATTTTGATAGGTTTAAGAGGCGCATTAACTGTTTAATACTGTTTAATTCAATTATATTTTGATAGCAATTTTAATTATATTGTTATTCTTTTTATTTTATTTAAAAATAAATTTTTTTAATCTTTTAAAAATATTTTATTTTATGTGATTAAAAAATATAATCCTAAAAGTATTTTCATCTTTCAAATTAAATAAAAAAAGTGATAGTGTCATTATAACTAATGTAATTTGTGCCAACCTTAAGGGGTAACAGAATTATATCCCAACTTTAAGCTTTGTACAAGGTTCATTCATGATGAGTTTTCAGTAATTATATTTATGAAAAACTATTGCAAGTAATCACCCAGTAGTACATTTTAATCGAAATTCATTAGCATCATGAAATATTGCACTTACTATTTTAATCTTCAACTTGTATAAAATAATACCTGCAGTTACAAATTACTAATACTCTATTTGCTATCAATAGGGTCTTGATCCAAGATCTACAGCAAATTTATTCTCCAATTCGGTCTGCATTGGTGAGAAAGCAATCAACAATGAAGATTGTTTCGTATTAAAACTCGAAGTCGAATCCTCAACATTGAGAGCAAGAAGCACAAATGATGTAGAGATAATTCGGCACACAATTTGGGGTTACTTCAGCCAAAAAACAGGTTTGTTGGTGCAATTAGAAGACTCTCACCTCCTCATAATCATAACTCCAGAAAATAGTAACAATATTTTTTGGGAAACAACAATGGAGTCGTTGATCCAGGACTACAGATTCACTGATGGCATTAACATAGCGCACGGCGGCAGGACTTTAGTCTCATTTTTGAGGTTTGGAGAAACTTCGGAGAGCCATTCCAGGACAAGAATGGAAGAAATTTGGACTATAGAAGAGGTTGATTTTAACATAAAGGGATTATCTATAGATTGTTTCTTGCCTCCTCGTGATTTAAAGAAAGAAGAAGAAGGATGTGGTGTTGTAACAAGTAATGCCAAGTTACCTTTCAAGATTCGAGCTTCTTCTACCAGGGTTAGTGATTCTAAAGTTGTCGCCATTGACGGAGAATCATCAGATGAAAGCACTGAAGATGATGAAGAGTTGTAATTAAATCTGTTTTTATTTTGTACATAAGCCATGATGACACCACGTATATATGTCCCATTTTTGGTCACATATAAAAGTTAAAAGCTAAGTTTTGAGTTTTAAGAACCAAACTTATTCCAACTCGTTGAGATGATTGAGCTGCTATTACGAATACATGATATAGAAAAATTTTAGGCATTGATAGCCTTTAAGAGTGGAGCATGAATGTAAAAATACTCATTAGAACATGGGCTTTTTTTTATGTAGAAATATGTATATGTCTATTTTGAATAAGAAAGATATGTGGTATTGGATTAACTGGTACATCTGTTGTGATTACTCTTACTCATGTCGTATTTCTTAACATATCATTCCATTTTTTAGGGTCCATCTGTTATTGTGGTATGTCAAGGGAGAGCACTAGCTAAATAGATGGGTATTTGATAAAAATTAATTGTATGTTTGTTGATATAAGAGGAAGTTTAAACTTGAAACTTTTATTAGAATAGAAATTAATATACTATCAACTTTTTATTATTTAACTGTTAATATAAATACAACTAATTGCATTTGTTAAGTGTTGTACTTATCGAAGTTGAACACAATACATTTATAACAAACGGAATCTAAGATTCTCGAGAAATCGCATAAAAGTCGGGCTACAAACCCACATTCTACATTGTTAGGCTTATGTACTGGCAGTTATGACTTAAGATCCTTTACCGGCTTACTTACAGGTAGATGTAACACCACCCAAATCGAGAAGTTTAATTTATTGATGGGCTAGAAACAGGTTAAGGCTACGTGTGAGCATCTGTCCGATGTGTGTAAGCACCGCTTATTCTGAATGAGACAAGTAACATCTATTGATAGATTCAAGATGATGGTAGAAGAATACAGAACTCTTCTCTTTAGCTAAACAAGATTCAGCAGAATTCTCTTTTCCCTACTATATAGCCCCCCCGCACTTCAATCTTTTAGCTAAGATAGTGATCGAAGACGCAAAAGCAAGCCGAATATAAGCGGAGCTCTCTTTATTTTCACACAGCAGCAACCATGGCGCTCAGTCATTTGGGTGGCCGAAGGAGCAATGTCTTCGACCCATTTTCTCTAGACATATGGGATCCTTTCGAGGGCTTTCCAAGTCGGCAATGCAATTGCCAACGTCCCCTCTTCGGCACGTGAAACCTCAGCCTTGGCCAATGTGAGGATTGACTGGAAGGAGACCCCAGAAGCCCACGTGTTCCAGGCTGATCTTCCAGGGCTCAGGAAGGAAGAGGTTAAGGTGGAGGTTGAAGAAGGAAGGGTTCTTCAGATAAGAGGAGAGAGGACCAGAGAGCAAGAGGAGAAGAACGACAAGTGGCACCGTGTTGAGAGGAGCAGTGGCAAGTTCTTGAGGAGGTTCAGGTTGCCGAAGAATGCTAGGATGGATCAGATCAAGGCTAGCATGGAGAATAGTGTGCTCACTGTGACTGTGCCTAAAGAAGAAGTGAAGCAGCCTGAGGTCAAGGCCGTCGACATATCTGGCTAAACCATGAGAACATCCTCTCTACTACCTTAAGTTTTAGGCTACGCCTTACTGTAATACGTTGGTGACTGGTTGCGAGTCTCCGAGTTCCGGTCTAATGTGTGCTTTTGGTGTAGTTATGATGTAATATGACCAGAATATACCTAAGATGATGTAATGGTTTTTGTTAATAATGTATAATGCAATAACAGGTTTTCTTTTGATTATTCAAGCGAAGACATAACTATCAATAACAGACTTGAACCTAGAACTTCCAATTGGGTGGAATTCTTTTAATGAACAACAGCGCTCGCAAGTCAAATATGGGATTCCATTAAACACTCTTTAGTCGAGATACTTGGGTTCGGGAAATTACAAATGTCGAGATGTAACATTACCAAGAAAAGATTTAATTCATATTTTATGATATATATTCACCGGAACTGGTTCAAATATCAGCGGTATGTCGAACCGGAGGTATCCAATAAAAAACTAAATTAAGTTTTTAAGTTTTCTTAAATGCTTCTAGACGCACTTTGCAATTATTTCCTTTTCTCTTTGTTAAAGTATGTCTAATTAACACATAACGTTCTCGCAACAAGGCATTACGTTCTGGTCGCAAGCACATTAGTTACCATGTGCTCTGATATTAGAAACGCATAGATGCTTTTCCGCCTCTCTTAAAATTCTACTATTGAGGTGTGTTTAGTATCACGTTCTACGTTAAGAGTATACATGGACGAGTAGACAGACTAGTCTTTTAGGTCAATGATAGGTCAATGATAAACGTTCAACCTGTCATAAGTGGTATCAGAGCAGATTTAAATTCTCATTTGTATATGGGCCCTTAAAATTACCCCAATAGAGATTGTCACATGGGATGTGAGTTCTCCATACCTTCAAGGGGATAAGTAATATGAGCCAAATGGGCACTAAAAATTATATCTTAAGCCCTAATAAAGATTGCTATATGAATAGTGGGTCTCCTATTCCCGGAGGATGGGTAATATGGGTCAAGTTTACCTTAAAGTTTGGGTCAGACCGTGACAAGGGCATCACGTGATTGGGTGAGGGAGAATGTTACGTTCTACATCGAATAGAAATTAGGTGAATCTTGGATATATATGAGCAGGTAGGCAACATTACCTAATATTCTAGTCTTTTGGGTCAATAGCAAGCGCCTGACTTCTAACTAATGAGTTTAGACCAGATCATGATGACGGCGTCATGTGATTGGGTATGGGAGAATGTAACGTCTTATATCGAATAAAAATTGGGTGGATCTTGAGTATATATAGATGGATAGACAGCATCACCTAACAGGTTAGTCTTTTCTTTTAGATCAATGACAAATGCTCAGCTCATGATATTAATTAGAAGAATCAATGGCAAGCATTTGGCCCATGATATTAGTCAAAAGCATTGGACAATAAAAAGAGGAAATGATTACCATATAATCAAAAGCATTGGACAATAAAAAGAGGAAATGATTACCATATAATGGAAAGGAATGGTAGGTCTCATGCTAGTTTCATTACAATTTAGGATTTAAAGAATAGGAATTTCAATCGCCGCTTCTCTTAGAATGGAGTAGAAATTGGACAATGAGAAAAAGGAATGATTACCATATAATGGGAAGGGATGGTGGGTCTCATGCTAGTTTCACTATAATTTAGGATTTAAGGAATAGGAATTTCAATCACCATTACTTTGGAATGGAGTAGGAAAATGATAATGAACATCGAATTCCTCTGTGGCCTTATTAACCATTTTTTTTAAAAAATTATTAGTATAATTTTACAATTAAAAAAAAATAATTAATATAAATCCATAATTATCATCATATTTAATAATAAAACGATAATATATTGTTATTATATTTAACATAATAATCATAATTGTTATTATTAAGTATTTATTTACTTATTCTACAATCTTGTTCTCTGTTATTGCATTAAATAAAGATTTATTTCTAAAAATTATTATTATTACATTGTTTAATATTTTTTTAAAATATATTATGATTATGAGATTAATATTATTTAATACTTTAATAATTTTTATTGTTAGTTAATTTTTTCAATTATTATTATGTTATTATTAAAATAAATATTCATTTATATTTTATATTTAAAATTGTTAAGGTGTTTATGGGACACATGAGCTGCACTAAGCCCATTCTACAACCACTCGGGCAAACACTCCCAGTGGCAACTTAGCTTAAGGGAGGGAAATGTCGGTGGACTAAGCAAAGGATAGTACCTAAATGCAGCTTGTACTTGAGCTAACAACATGCTCAAAAGGACTTATCTTGGGGTTTATGTTGGCACTAAATTTTAAGAAGACAAGGGCTTATTAGGAACCGTGTGAGGTAAGCTTACACCAGCTGCAATCCCAAATCTTAGCATAGAGGAAATATATATTGTCAAACCACTTTCACATTTGACTTCCATACAAAAGCTCCTAATATAAAAGATTATAGTACTTCTCAGACCAAGAAGCCTAATTAACCAAAAGGTCCTTGGCCTCAATAATTCTCCAAGTGTCCTTAGGTATATAGAGATCCTCTAATAGTGTGTTATCACATGTTGTCCTAAGAGGCACCCTTTTGGCTAGATTTCACTCCAATACTTAGGTTATTCAAAATTTTTTGACACAAAGTAAGGTAACATAAGGCATTAACAAGTAAGAAAAGTGCCCCTCTCCCTTTTCTCTTACTCTCTTAAAGGAAAAACCATAAGGAAGTAATAACTACTAAAGCTACCTCTTAACTTGAGTTTTAGAGGGTCGTCGTTAGCCATCTCATCGGTGCCTACCTAAAACTAAGTTTTTTTTGTGCTTAGCAGGTCTTAGCATCCTAAGTTTCATCCAACTCCAAGTCCCATTTCCACCACTTCCACCACTTACTAGATGATATAAATCCATCTTCTAATGTTGTCAAACTCATCAGACTTGGAACGACTCCCCATCTTAACAAATTGTTAGTGTTTGGCTCTATAACCACTTTTGCACCCCCAACATTAATGACACTATATATGGGGATGACAAGAAAAGTCCCAATGCTTTCTTAAGTCCGACTAGCCAAGAATTTGTTAAAATTATTCACCATGTCTGAGATGTTAAGAGAATCTAGGTCATTGATTAAAAAATCCACCCATTGAAAAAGTTGCTGAAGGCTAAAAACAAGCCTATGCAAAGGTTCCTTAAATGCACTCAAGGGATCACTTTTAGAGCACCCAAACATATTAATAATGACATACCAATCACCATGAAGCAGTTTAAAGAGTTCACTAAAGAGATACGCCATACGATGTCAATATCAGTGGCAGTTGAAAAATAGCAGAAAAAGGTGTAGGAGAGTAGACCTAATCAGTTGTTGCCTATATTAAACAAGAGAGGTCTTAAAGCCATTGCTTTTAAGAGACTCAGTGTAGAAGATAGGCTAGCAATAGCAAGTCCTATGCTCACCCAAGCAAAGAGTTTAAGTCCATTGTTAAGAGTAGATTAAGAAGTACCAAGGACTGTGGATGAAAAGAGCCCTTCAAGGGTGACCTCTAAGACTCTGTGAATGCTAAGTACTAAGCCCACAAGAAGGTTAATATTATTAAGGTAGATAATGTAGTTTCTAAGTTACTAAATAATGTCGACAAACTTTAGTAAGAGCTTAAGGATATTCATAGGGAAAAGGATGTGATAGTGAGTCGCTTCTTTATAGTGGAGGCTAGATCTCTCTTTATTGTTAATATTAGAAATGCCCTTTTGCCCTTGAAGCTTAAGATGCCACAACTGGTTAACTATAAGGTTAAATTGACACAGTAGCTCATTTAGAGCTGTACTAAGTTCACATGCTAATTCAAGGTGTAGAAGATGATGTGATGTACTGTTTGTTCTCTCACACTCTATGAGACAACTAGAGTATGGCTTAGAAGCTTAAAGCTCGAGTCAGTGTACAACTTTGATGAGCTTTCTATATTTTTTTTCTTTTAATTCCAATATACACGGGATAGGTCTAAAGACCTATCAACACTCATGTACGTTAAGCAAGAAGAATTTAAATTATTAAAGGACTTTGATTAAAGGTTTTATAAAGAAGTTATTGACATATATGTCTTTGCTACTAAACAGATACTTATCAATTTTCAAAAGAACCTTAAATTAGGAAAGCTGTGGTTTACTTTCAAAGAGTCAAGGCCTAAGACATATAAAGAAGCTTATGCTAGAGCCTTGAAGTAGATTTATATAGATGAGAAGTTCTACTTGCAAAAGCAGGGGAGAAAGACGAAAGCTCTTGACCTAATGAGAGATTGAGAAAAGTTAAGCAACTGTCAGTACTACCCATACTGTTGAATAGGCCTCATCTAAAATAGGACTCAAATATTTTAAGGTTGTCTCCACTATCTAATTTTAGTCATAAAAATTGATAATGGACTTTTAAAGTTTCTTATTAGCCATCTTATTGCCTATTGAACATTTTAAGAGAAAACATCTTCTTTGCCATTAAAAACAAATGGGGGCTTTAGAAGCCAACTACCATGAGAGCAAGATTGAATTAAAGAAGCAGGTGGAAGACTATGATTCCACGAGGGATACTAAAATAACATAACTGATTGTTTTAAACTCAAGGAGAAAATTAAAGCGTTAATAATGAATAGTTTTCTAAAAGAGTTCTTCAGTGAAGTAAGGGGTGGTTAGTGTAAATTAGGTGCTGAGTAGAAAGACAACTTGAGAATGATGGCCTCGAGAAGCCCTTTCCAAAGCAAGGCTCCAAGATTAATATTATCTCAAAGGTTTGACTAAGGTAGGAATGTCCAGAAGAGTGGTGAGAAGTTATGCCTGAGAAACTATAAGGGAGTTATGGAAGGGATGCAAATTCACGTCACACATCTTGCTCCTCTTAAGTTAGATCCCTTATATATATTTATCTTGTTTATTGAGGAAAATAACAGGGTGTATTGTATGATGACACACTTATAATCACCTTGAATATTAGCACCAATAAGGTTGCTTAGAGTGATGGTCGATACTATTATAATCACCTTGAATATTGGCACCAATAAGGTTGCTTAGAGTGATGGTCGATACTAAGAGCTTAATGAAGGTCATCTATAAGCATGCACTTGAAAAGATAAAGATTGAATCCCTCAGGTTAACTTATGCCTCTACTTCACTGGTGAGGTTTGTAGGGGAAAGTGTGATGCCCATTGAATCCATCACTTCAATTGTCTTTATAGGCAAGTCTCTAAACTTAGTAGTTTACATGATTAAATTTTTTGTTGTGGATTAGCCGAGTGCTTATAATGCAATATTGGGTTAACTCTTCTTGATGGCGACCCAAACTATTGCCTTTATATACCTCTTAGCAATGAAGATACCAGTCAATTTTAAGATTTTCATAATCAAAGATGATTAAAAGGCAGCTTGAAGATGTTGTTACTCTGATCAGGCCTAGTTACTAGATTACTACTCTGAACTCGAGAGAGAAAAAAGAGGAGAAGAGAGGGGAACTAGTTAAGGAGCTAATCTCAGTACTCATTTCAATTGACCACCCCATCAAAATCGTAAAGATAGGCTCCCCAATGCTCCTAAAGGGGGTGAGGTGGGCATTGGGGGCCTTGTTAAATCACTGAGAAGACGTGTTTTCTTGGTCTTATAAGGAAATCCCTAAAATTGATTCGAGGATTACCTGCCTTAGGCTGAACACGAACTCTACCTACAGGCTGATAACTTGAATTTTAACTTATTAATAATTATCTTAAAGCTTGACATTTGTTAGTTTTTAGGTGTTTAATTGAACATTTTTACTTATTTTAGTTTTTTTTTTGTATTTTGGAAGCTTAGAGGAAGTTTTCAAGAAGTTAAAAAATAAATTGAAAAATTGTTGATTTTGGAGCCAAGGAAGCTGGAATAGTAAGTTGGTGTCATAATGCCAAATTTTGGCTTCCCAATGCCATAATATGAAAATTTTATGCATGAAGTCAGCAACTTGGTGCTGCAGCA
The DNA here is from genome assembly GCA_946807835.1 of Ailanthus altissimus. Lineage (NCBI taxonomy): Eukaryota > Viridiplantae > Streptophyta > Magnoliopsida > Sapindales > Simaroubaceae > Ailanthus > Ailanthus altissimus. Next base: position 18,097,409 of record OX327684.1, read on the forward strand.
TTAGATTTTGGCATCACAGTGCCAGAATAGTAAAATTCAACATGACGACAGTAAGTTGATGCTATACTGCCAATCGCAACTGGAAGTTAAGGAAACTGATCTTATTTTTCTAATTTTGACCTTTAAGCCCAAAAATTATAAATAGAGACGTCTAGGGGTTTTAAAGAAGTGTCATTTGAGAGAAAAAAAACACCCAGAAAAAGAGTGCAAAGAAGAAAAAGGGATGGAGATTAAAGATTTGTGTAAGATTGAAGGAGTTATCTTAATAGTTTTTCTTTCTTCTTTATACTTCTCTTAATTTCTTTGTGTTTTTTATGAGGATGTCAGAACTCTTGTATTTGGCTTTCTTTATTTATCATGAGCTAACTTTCTTTATCTAGGATTACAATTGGATATCTACATGTAATTTAAATTATAATTTTCTCTTTGATTCGTCTAATTCCATGAATGGATTATTTGTTCTATCTTATGTTTAATACTTTTTAGATGTTTGATTACCATCTAAATTGATTAGGTAACCTTATTGAACTTAGAAAAGGATTTAGCCATCTATAGATTATAATGAGTTCATGTAAGATAAGAATATACTTACATGACATATGTAATCATTAAAGAGAACCTAGGCTTAATGAGTTTTTTTTTTATAATTTAATTCACATAGGAATAGTCTTACTTGACCATCAAAAGAGGCTTATAGGTAATTTAAAATTTTTGGTTGATAATTCTAGTTGAATAATTAATTCTAAAAAGGAATTAGTAATTTCGACAAAGTACAGAGTAAAGATTAGAACCCTAGGATTATCTTTATTGGTGAAATCATAATTTTTGTTGCATAACTCTATTATCTTTTATTTCTTCTAATTTTATTATTTTATTATTTTTAAGTTCTATCCTTTTTATCGATCGTTTGTATAAATTGAAAACTAATATAGGTTAGTACTTAGCAAAAATATAATAATAAGTCTTCATGAAAATGATACTCTACTCATCATTATATTACTTCTTGCAATAATGTGCACTTGTGTTCATAAATTATATAACACAAGCTAGTTAAATAGAAAAGAAAGCTATCCATTTAAGAGAGGTATGAGACCATAGAAGCTAAGGTAGACAAAATGCTTAGCACTGACTTCATTTATGAGGCCCATTACCCAGAGTGGGTCTTAAATGAAGTATTACTCAATAAGGCGAATGGAAAATAGTGTATGTACATAAATTTCATGGATTTTAATAAGGCTTATACCAAGGACAACTTCCCCCATTCTCGAATTGACAAGTAGTTGATGCAATATCAAGGCACGTTCTACTAAGCTTCATGGATTCCTTATCAAGTTATAAATAGATTGGCACATACATTTAGGATGAGGAAAATACAACTTTCATCACCAATAAAGGTCTATACTGCTATAAGGTATTGCAATTTAGGTTCAAGAATACTGGAGCCAGTTACTAATATTTAATGAATAAGATTTTTAAGGACTAAATTGAGAAGACTATAAAAGTTTATATTGAAGTTGTGATCACTATGTTAGTGCTCATCGCTAACCATGTCTCAGATCTTCAAGGAACATATTAGATGCTGAGGAAGCATAGTATTAAGCTAAATTTAGAAAAATGAACCTTTGTGGGTGACCAAGGGAAACTTCCTTAGGTTTGTCAATAAAGGGGAATTGAGGCTAACCCTAAAAAGATCCAAGCTATAAGGGAGATAAAAACACAAACGATAATCAAAGCTTAACAGGGAGAGTAACTACTCTAAACAGGTTTATTTCCAAGACTACTAAGTACTACTAGTCATTCTTTAAAGCCTTGAAGGCTGGCATTAACATGACTTGGACAATTATACAGAAGCCTTTAAGAAGCTGAAATAATATTTAAATGAGCCTTTATTATTAGTCAACCACTAGCTATGTGATATACTCTAATTGTATTGGTCGTGTTTGAGATTACCACCAACTTAGTGCTTTTCAGGGAGGAAATTAATGGAACACAAAAACCAACCTACTATATAAGCAAAACACTGGTTAATACCGAGAAGAGATATACCCAAACAAAAAAGTTCACCTTGACATTGGTCATCTCAACTAGGAAACAAAGCCTATTCTTTTAAACTCACACTATTGTTATACAAACCAACTTACCCTTAAGGAAGATCTTTCAGAAGATAGATATGTCAGTAGACTTACGAAATGGTCGTATAAGTTGAGTGAATTCGATATCATATACAGGCTTTGCCCATTTATTAAGGCATATGCCATTGTTGATTTCATGGCTAAATTCATTACCACATAAGAGGAGTTAGATTAAGAGAAAGGTAAGTCTAGTCAGCAACAATTAGTAACCTGTAACTGTGTATATTGATAGAGCCTTAAACTCTTATGGTAATAGAGCAAGATTCATCTTAATTAGCCCATAGGGTGTAGAAGTTTGTTATAAGTCGAAGTTAGACATCAAGGAATCAAATAATAAAGTTAAATATGAGTCAATGATTGCAGGAATGAAAATGGCTAAAGCTTTAGGAGCTAAGAAGTTAAAGGTGAAGAACGACTCTTAACTTATAGTTAGATAAATAGTAAGTTTCAAGCTAAAAAGGAGTGTATGAAAGTTTACCTAAAGAAGACTTGGGAGCTGTTCAGCCCATTTAAGGAAATTGAGGTCGAGTAGATGCCCAGAGAAGACAACTACAGAGTTGACCTGTTAGCTAATCTCACCTCTACTAGAACTATGATGTCGCCTAAGACATTGTTAATGGAAGTCATGAATGAACCAAGTATCAGTGCCTTTAAGTACATAGAGGTGAACGTTATGGATGGTAGGCCTTGTTGGATGGACTAGAAATAGCAGCAGACCGGGTTTGTGATGGATACCCCCAAACCTGCATCCTCATCCACTTCAAAAATAAAATACCAAATCTTTCCCAAATCTATTGTGGGTTTGAAGTTTCAATACCAAATTTGCTCTAACAGGTATATACTTATTTCCAAACCTATAAGGGGTTGTCTGCAAATGTTAAGTTGGGTTGATAATGAGTATATAATGCTTAGCATGTATGGTAAAAGCATGCAACATTATGCACCTAGTGCGCTTAGCACACGTGCTACGAACGTACGCTAAGAGTGCAACATCATGCACTTCTTGCTTTCCACACGTGCTAGGAGCTCATGGTAAATGCACAATATCACACATATAGCACTTAGCATATGTGCTAAGAGCATACACTAAGTGCACAACATTGCACGCTAGCGCATAACACATGTGTTAGGAGCTCATGTTAAGCACACAATAGTGAGTAGGCGTGCTTGGAGCCCATGCTAAGTGTACAACATTGTAGCTCTAGGGCTTAGCACGTGTGCTAAGAACATAGGCTAAGTGTACAACGTTGCACCTAGCACTTTGCACATGTGCTAGGAATTCATATTAAGTGTACAACGTGCACTCTTAGCACTCACGCTGAGCACACTAAGCATGCAATACGCAACGTATTGCCTTTTCTTTCTCTTTAAAATATTTTACCAAAAATATAATATCCACGGATACCCAATATGGGTATCTGTAGATTCTTTGCTAAATTCATACCCATCCCAAATTTATTACAAGTTTTAATTTTGTATACCAAACCCACTTCAAATATTACCAAATCTTTCTCAATACAAGTGTGTTTTAGTGGGTTGTTGGGTAATTTTACTATCCTTAGGATGGACCTATTCATCTAATTCCTTAAGGACGGGGTTACCCTTGAGTATAAGATTTTGGCAAGAAGACTGAGTTATCAGGTATTGAGATATAGCCTCATCAGGGAAGTACTCTATAAAAGAAGAGCATCTCGGCCCTATTTTAAAAGCTTATGCCCTTAGAAGGAACACTATGTGTTCAAGGAGATGTATGAGGGAATGTGTGAAAATCACAGAGGTAGCTGAGCTTTGGTTTACAAGGCATTGAGACAAGGATATTTCTAGCATTACATGAAGCATGATGCTCAAGCTTTGGTGAAGTCATGTGACAAATGTCAAAAGGTTGTAAATATATCGAGGTAGTTACTTGAGTAGCTCTAAAATTGACCTTCCTATGGCCCTTTACAATTTGGATGGTTGACCTTATAGGTCTTATGCCAGTTAGAAAATGATGTGCCCAGTATATCATTATGGCAGTAGACTACACAACTAAATGGGCTGAAGTGTACCCTTGACCTCCATCATTGAAGGGAAGAAAATTGAGTTCATTTAACAATCCATAATTTTTTGTTTTGGTTTACTCCATGCCATAGTCATAGATAATGGCACTTAGTTTGGTAATGAGAGCTTCAAAAAATTTTATATGAATCTAAAGATCGCTAACCGATTTACCTCACTTGCCCACCTTTAATCTAATGGACAAGTTAAAGCAGTAAACAAGATTATAAAAAAAAAACATCCTTAAGAAGAAAGGTAAACGATTTAAAGAGAGCTTATATAAATGAGCTGTTAAGTGTACTATGGTTCTACAAAACCATCCTAAACACCACAATTGGAAAAATGCACTTTACCTTATCCTTTGAGTCCGAGGCAGTCATTTCCTTTAAGTTGGGGTGCATAAATTTAAGAAAACTCACTTTGATGAGGTTGCAAACATAAGCTCAGTTGCTGCGAATGTAGACTTTATGGAAGATGAAGAGCTCAACAACCATTAAAGTGGCAACCTACTAGTAGTAAATTGCCAAACTATACGATTAGTAAGTCTAACCAAGATAATTCAAAGAAGGTGATCTAGTTTTGCATATAGTGAACTTAAATACCAAGTAGTTCTCAAATGGAGTCATAAACCCAAATTTAGAAGGTCTTTATCGAATATATTGAATGATCAAGTCAGTTCTCAAATGGAGTCAGAAACCCAAATGGCCTTAATCCCAGCTTAGTTCGATGTTGAAATTACCCAGTAATTGTTTTCTTTCTCTCATCTCTTTAGTTTCTAGTAAGGGATTATTAAGGTCCTTAACGAGCTTAATTGTTGATTTAAATTCCAAGAAGTCTATATGGAGAGAGTAAAGAATTGTTGTTCTCCCATACTTAAAATATAGATAAATGTTAGGATTGTATTAGATACGCTTCTGATATTCATCACCAAAATAGAAATGGAATTCTCTAAACTTCTCTTTGTATTTACCTTGATTTTAGGTTATGATATGCCTTATGAAGTGTGCACCTCCATGTTCCAAAATATGAAAAAGAATAATGGATGGTTCAGATTTGGACTTAAGAGCAAGCAATGGTTACTATGAAGATAAATTGTCTCATTTGCTGTAAGTGTAAAACCTGAGAGTGATGATGGGGAATCGAGCCAATGTGAAAGGCTACTGGAAATTTCTCCCTTAGTAGTGCATAGCTGAGTACCAGAGTGCCTCAAATGGTGGAGATTGTTCATCATTGTTAACAGAGAGAGTGGTCAGAACACTTGAAGGTCCGTTGTTAAATATGTACGAAGCCTATAAATATTTACATGAATATATACATTATAAATATGTACGAAACCTTGCTCATAATCCATTCAATTTTTTATTCACATACATATTTAGTATTCAAACACATATTAATGCACATTGATTCAATTCTTCATTAATTCAATTCCATTTGAACTTACTTAAATTTCTTTTAAAAGTATTCGTCATCATTCTTTTACTTGTCTTCGAGACACTTATACATACAATATCCTCTCTTTTGACCAAATACTGACTTGAGTGTTTTTCTCATTATAGGAGGATGGTATTTTCCTATAAATCATAAGCATTATCAAGGGTAAAAAAGTAATTTCTATGAGGTTCTAACTTTGAGCAACTTCAATGGTACTGTCTTTGGAAAAAGTTTTTGAACAAAAAGTCATCTTTTGAATAACCACTTATAGAAAGAAAAAAGAAAAAGAAAAGAAAAGAAAAAAAAATTAGACAACAAATCCCAATGCTAGGATTCAGCCCTTATTGAATCAATAACTGCTTCCAGACTCAAGCAAATTAGAAAATTGCTAACAACACTACCTTTTCGAAACTGCACCATCATATTCTCATCCAGATTTTTGGATTTTACAACAAGCAAATTTTAGATTATCTCACAGAACAATAAGAGACTCCTAATGACTCATTAATGGTTGACGATTGAGAAAGACCATACAAAATCATTACGTACCTAGATCAATGAACTTATCTGCTATAGATCATAAAGAGGAAACCATCTCCATATCACGAGACACATCTGAATTAAAGAGGTTCTAAGAGTAAACATTTTGCAATTGTTATTTTCTATTTTTGTACTAAAGTATTCTAGCTTACTTGTTTCAAACATGAAAAACTTCTTTAGAAGGGTCATGTACCTAAATGACCACCCTCCTTAGAAGTGCCATCCACAAAGACTTCCTTGAACAATAAGCATAAAATTTGAAAGACCTTTTCTTAAAATTAGAAGGATAAAAGTTTTTCTTCATAAGTGATAAGGGTATACATGCACTAATATATTTAGTTCTCAACTTTCATATTTTTACTTTAATTTATGATTATATGGCTATTTAATTGTATTTATGATCATAAATAATTACAAGGGGGAAAATGTGATGAATAGAAATAAAAAAAAAGGTGAATCGGATGAGAAACGTGCGAGATGCGCTCAATTTACGGCACCACAAGAACCCAAGGCCTGGTATTGCAGTGCCTAGACCAGAAACTTGGGCGCCATGGTGCCCAACTGGAAAACCACCATGAATGTGTTCAAATTTTGGCACTGCAGCACCAAGCCCCCAGTGTTGCACTAATGCGACATATAAAGAAAAAGCCCTATTTTACTTCTAATTCGACTTAGATTCGAAGCCCTTCACCCCCAAGGTTTCTCATAGCTATAAAAGCATCCTTTAAAGAGTAAAAACTCAGACTTTAGCGAGGCAAAAAATGTAGAGAAACAATTCACACACAAAATTGAGAGATTAAAGCCTAGAAATCAAGATTTAAGTTCAATATTGAAGATTCAAGTCAAGGAAGAGAGAGAAGAACATCAAGGCATCTTTTTGAGTACCTTTTTTTTTTAATCTTTCCTTATTGTTATATTCTTGTTTTTACTATTCTTCATAAATTGGTTTGATACTCTTGGTTTTATGATGAGCTAGACATTGTTTATTTAGGGTTAGACTATGTGAACCTAATATGTAGTTAGATTTTATAAATTCTTAGTTTATGAGCTTAATACATATAATTGATTTATTCTATCTGAGTTTAATGCTTTCATTACACTTGATCAATATTATAAATGATTGAGGAACCATGATGAACTTGACAAATGGATTTATGTGTTTAGCCTAGGATAGTTTGATGCATGATCATAGGGTAATAATTATGAGTTTCATGTAGGATAGATATATACCTAGATGACATGTATTGCATGCTTTAGACTTGATCTTAATAAATTACATTCTATTCTGATTACCATAGACATATAAGTAGTTGTTAGAATGCATAATATAGTCACTTGACCATCGACAGAGGCTTGTGATAAAATTAGTGTCTAAGCCAACAATTAGTATTAAGGGATTAATTAAGATATTAATGAGTTCAATAAAATATTAGAGGATGAGTCTATACCCTAGATTATTGTTAATTTGTGAGGGTAACCATTTATTTATTTTTTATCTAAGATAAATTTTAGGTTAATTACTTAATTTTTAAATTATAATTTTCTGGATAAAATAAAGTAGGTATAGTTTTTGTAATTGGTTGATATAAATAGATCACATAGTTCCCGTGGAAACAATATTTGGAATTTAATCCTATTTTACTTGATATGATAGTGTACGTTGCGTTTAGCTATTATAGCACCAATCAAGTTTTTAGCTTCGTTGTTGGGGACTATTTCTTTTTATTTTTTTTATCAATACTAATACCAAGCTATTTACTTTTAATTATGATTTTATTTTATTTTAAATTTATTTTCTTCATTTTAATTTAATTTCTTTCTATTTTGTTTTGACAGTTCATGCGAAGGGCGAAAAGTGTTAATTTGACTTCTTTTGATTTTGAGATCGAAAGAACATTATAAAGACTTTGATGTAAACAATGCCAACGATATTTAAATATGGAAGAGAATAACGATCACATCAATAATCTAGTGTTTGAGCCCATGATACCTAGAGAACTCTAAAAGAGTATGCTGTCCTAAGTACAGATAGTGTGCAATCTAGTATTTGGCAACTAATCATCAATGGTAACAATTTTGTGATCAAGCTGAATATTATTCAAATGTTGAAAGAGACTATATAGTTCAGCAAAGCTCCCAATGACGATCATAACATGCATATCATAAATTTCTTAAAAATTTGTAATACTTTTAAGTATAATGGAGTCTCCAATGATACCATCAGATTGAGACTATTCTTTTTTTTCTTAAAAGATAGTGTTAAGAATTGGTTGATGTCATTGCCATCAGGGTTCATATCGATGTGGGATGATTTAGTGCATAAGTTTCTAGCTAAGTTCTTCCCACCAGTAAAGACCGAAAAGATCAGGAATGACATCACCTAATTTAGTCAAATTAATGGCGAGTCATCGTATAAGGCATGGGAGCACTTCAAGGATATGTTGAGGAAATGTCCTCATCATGGAGTCTTTAAGTGGCTATTAGTTCAAATGTTCTATAATGGACTAGTAGGCTATTTAAGGACTATTGTAAATGCCACTATTGAAGGAGCTATAATGAATAAGTCCACGGATGAGGCTTATAATTTACTAGATGAGACGGTGTTAAACCGTTACCAATGGCTAGCAGAGAGGGTTACACCAAAGAGAGTCACCAGTGTGTATGACATTGACACATTCAATGTATTGGCTGCACAAATTAATATGTTATATAAGAAGATTGATGCATTGAACGTCGTTAAATCTCAGTAAGTAACATGCAACTTTTGTATGATAACCACATGAATTGGCGGTGCATAAAGTCAACAAATTATGTGGGCGATCTTAATAGATGGCAACTTAACCCATACTCAAATTTCTATAATTCGAGGTAGAGAGATCATCTTAACTTCTCTTGGCATAACAATTAAGGGGAGTCATCTAGACCAATGAATCTTCTAGGATTCCATCCACCATGAGAGAAAAAGTCAGCTTTGAAAGATATGTTGATCTAATAAATGAAGTCCAATAACACCATCCTACATAATCATTCAGCATTATTGAAGAACTTAGAGGTCCAAAATTGAGAACTTGCTACTGCTATTAATAAGCAACCTAAAGGAACTCTACCAAGTGATACTGATATAAATCCAAGAGGAAATATATAGCAATGCCAAGCCATAAATTTAAGGATTAGTAAAATATTGACAACACCTCAAAACCACCACCATCAAGTATGAAAGAGAAGGAGAAGGTAAAGGTGGCACAACAAGAAGAAGTGTTGCCATATAGACCGCCTATTCCTTTTTCTTTTCTTTAATGGCTATAGATGTCAAATAAGTACAGATATTGAAAAATTGTAGTAAGGCAGTTTAATAAGTTCATAAACGAAAAATGGGCAGCAGAAAAGTCCAAAAAGTTTTGCAGAACATACCAATAGCAATGTGCAAAAATAGGCCATGCAGTCATTCACTCTACCTCTACCATTCCCTCAGAGGTTGTAAAAGAAGAAATTAGATAAGTAATTCACTAAATTTTTAGAAACATTTAAAAAATTACATATCAATATTCTTTTTACAGATGCACTGGAGCAAATGCCTAGCTACGTACGTTCATAAAATGTATCATTTCTAAGAAGATGATACTTATAAATTATGAGACTGTAGCATTGACAGAGGAGTGTAGCACTATTCTTCAAAATAAGTTACTTCGTAAGCTTAAAGATCTTGGGAGATTTACCATATTGTGCTCCATTGGCAATCATGATCTTGGTAAAGCTCTATGCGATTTAGGAGCTAGTATAAATCTCATGCACCTCTTCGTTTATAAAAAGCTAGGATTAAGAGAAGAGAAGCCCATCAATATCACACTTTAACTTGCTGATCGTTCTCTTGCCTATCCAAAGGTAATCATAGAAGAAGTGCTAGTAAAGATGGATAAGTTCATTTTTCATGCAGATTTTATCATCCTAGACATGGAAGACGATAAGGAGATTTTTATCATCCTTGGAAGACCCTTCTTAGCCATGGGACATATGGTCATTGATGTTAAAAAAGAGGAGATAACCATAAGGGTGTAAGATGATATAGCAATATTCAAAGTCTTAAAGGAGATTAAGTTGCCATCTGAAGGTAAAAACTGCTATAGCATTGATGTGGTGTACCTAAATGCCAATGAGCTTAAAGAAATGGAGATGTTGAATTCTTACATAAAAAAGAAGGTGTTGAAGTATGAAAAAGAAAAAAAATGAAGAAGAGGGAGCAACACTTTAAGAAGGGGATAAAAAAGAAGGGCAAAGAAGAATCACTTCCTTGATATAAGATTCAAGTCTTTCTGAAGAAGCATGAGGAGATTTAGGTGTAAGCTATTACCTATAGTTTAATTAAAAAGATGTGGAAGCTAAAAAATGGAAAACTTAGCAAGTTTACATACAAGGATGCTTCCACTATTAACTTTGAACTTTCATAAGAGTAGAAAGAGCCCTACTAAGCCAACGGCATTAAATCAAGTGCTTCTTGGGAGGTAACCCAAGTAATTTATTTTTATTTTTGTTTAGTTTCAGTTTAGTTATGTTAGTTTCATTTCTTTGTTGGAATAAAACAACAAGTCAAAAATTCAAAGAAGCAGCACAAGCATTTACAAGCGTTGAGAGCAAAAGAAACTGCAATTACATTCAAAAGAGACAACAACGCTATAATGTTTCAACTTCAATTACCAGGGGAGTTTTTCTTACTTTTAAGTTTATTTTCTAACATTAGGGATAATGTCTAATTTAATTTTAAGGGTAGGATACACATAACCTGTGTTTATTTTGCTGCATGATTTGATTGGTTGTCTTGTGGGTTCAATTATTTTTAGTTGTTAGTTTTGGTTGAGAAGATGATCATTAGTCTATGATAAGAAATAGAATATTGGTTGAATTTATTTTCATAAGTCTTTAGGAAACAATAAACGCTTGAGATAATTTTTATATCATTAATCGTGAACTGATTTTGACTTTATTTTGATTACTTACTCTTAGGCACATTGATAATAAGCATGTTTTAGTGAAACTTGTTTTTGCTTAGAGATACTTAATACTTAAGTAGTACACTATAGTCTCAAGGATCTACACACTAGAACTTGCTTGATTACCATTTGAGGTGAAATACTAGGAAACATATGAACAAGGAAATGACATTAGGTCATCTTTGGACCAATTGAGCTTTTTTTAACCCGCCTTAATGTATATTTATCCCTAGTCACCCCGTTTGAGCCTAATTACCAATTTTTTTCTTCTATTTTACCAGATTACAAGCCTTAAGACTTTAAGTTTATTTATTCTAAAATCTACCAGTAGCACTATAAACTTTGAGTTTACTTAAAAATATTCTTAAAATGAAAAAAGTTGTGGTAACGTAAAAATGGCACTGCAATGGAAAGCAAAAAGCATTGAATGTACAAATCAATCTAAGTTTAGGGGTAAATTTAAAAAAAAATATGAAAAGAAAAAAATACTTAAATTCATAAATACCTCTAGTTAAAAAAAAGAAAGAAATTCTTTGCTAGAGTGGTTAAAAGAAAGATGAAAATATCATAAGTTTGGGGGATGAGATAAATCAAGGAGAAAAGATCAAGAAGTTCTAAGTAAAGTTAAGTGTTTATGGTATAATTTGTGCTTTATATATATATATATATATATATATATATATCCCATCTTGACCTTATTTTTATGTTACAAGCTAATAAATGTCCTAAATTGAACCCTAAATATGTGTATTTGTGAAGAGTAGTATGAACATCAAGCTTATGGTAGTGTTATAAATTGAAAAATACCGAGACATTATTTTTATATACTTTTAAAATTATTGAACAAAGTTATATTTTATTTAACTGATTACTTGCTTAATGTATACACATAGGTGATCATTTATAAGGGAGAATAAATGACTTGATGAATGGTATCAGAATTGTTGAAAGCTGTTTATTGATTTTTTAAAAGACTTGTACTTTTTAATAGCCTTTGAGACAATAAGGATGATCATCTAATCAACCGAGGCTTGTTTAGTTTTTTTTTATATAGAGTTAATAAGTTGTGGTTATTTGTCATTATTTTTCTCGAGGACGAACAAATTTTAAGTTTAGGGCTATTTGATAGGGGTATGCATGCACTAGTATATTTAGTAGCCAACTTTCATATTTTGCTTCAATTTATTAATATTTGACTATTTACTTTTGCTTTTGATCATAAATAGGTGCACGAGAGAATATATGACGAATAGGAATAAATGGAAGGCAAATTAGATAAGAAATGAGCGAGATGTGCTTAATTTATGCTACTGTAAGAACCAGGTTGGGGGCTGCAAGGCCCATACTAGAACCTTGGGCGCCATGGTGACTATTAGCCATCGTCGTGGCGCCTAACTGACAAACCACCATGAATGTATTCTAGATCTTGGTGTTGTGACACCAATGCAATATATGAAGAAAAAGCCTCTCGACTTAGATTCGAAGCCCCTCGCCCATAGGATTTCTCATAGCTATAAAAGCACTCTTTTAAGAGACAAAAATATAGACTTTAGAGAGGCAAAAACCACAAAGAAACAATTTACACACAAAATCGAGAGATCAAAGTCAAGAAATCAATATTCAAGTTCAAGATTAAAGATTCAAGTCAAAGAAAAGAGAGAAGCACATCAAGACATCTTCTTGAATAGTTTTCTTATATTTCCTTATTACTATGTTCTTGTTCATGCTGTTCTTCATGGATTGGTTTGATACTCTTAGTTTTATGATGAGTTAAACATTTTTTTTTTATCTATAGTTAGACTATGTGAACCAATATGTAGTTGAATTTTATGAAATTTTAGTTTATGAACTTAATACATAGAATTGATTAGTTTTATCTGAGTTTAATACTTTCATTATACTTTATCAATATTATGAATGATTAGGAAATCATGATGAACTTGACAAAGGAATTTATGTGTTTAGCCAATGATAGTTTTATGTATGATCATATGGTAACAACTATGAGTTCCATGTAGGATAGATATATACCTAGATGATATATATGACATGATTTAAACTTGAACTTAATAAATTATATTATATTCTAATTACTATAGACATATGGGTAGTTATTAGAATGCGTAATATATTCACTTGACCATTGACAAAGACTTGTGATGAGATTAGTACCTAAGCCAATAATTGGTATTAACGGATTAACTAAGTTATTAATGAGTACAATAAAATCTTAGGGGATGAGTCTATACCCTAAATTATTATCAATTTGTGAGTTTAACCCTTTATTTATTTGTTATCTTGGATAAGTTTTAGGTTAATTGCTTAGTTTTTAAATTATAGTTTCCTAGATAATATTAGTAATTGGATTGATAGAAATAGTGTTCACAAAATTATATACACGCGAATTATAGCCGCAAGTGCATGGGTCGTGAACAAGTAATAAAGTGATGAGTGAGTATCATTCCCATAAGGATTGTGTCCTAAATTGATGCTAATTACCACGATGTTGGCAACCTAACTTTATCCAGGCTAATATAAAGGATAAGTTGAATTGTGAAATTAAAAAAAAAACTTAAAACTAAATAACTTGGTAAAATAAAGATATGAGAGTTCAATAGCAATGAGGTTCTAGGGACTTGATTTTTCTCTATTGTTTCTATGCTCTTTATAATTAGTAATTAACAATTAATCTAATGCATTCATTAATCAAAGGCTTAAGACTAATCTCATTCCCTCTCCTGAGTGCCGAATAAGACTCTATGCATATACAATTAAGTTGATATCCCTATCTAACCCGTTATACAAACACGCATTAAGCTACTTTTATGTGACTAACCTAAGTTCATTAGTCTCCCAACTCAACAAACTCAAAGCTACGCTTTTTACAACCAATATATGAATTAAACTTTTTCAAGCACATAACCCAAATGTTTAAATCATTCAATTCATTTCTCAATGCAATTAGAAGCATTAAGCACATAAAAAACATAAATAAATAACACAAAATAGTCATTAATCACATAACAACATCAACACATATTGTTCAATAGAGTTCAATCAAGCCCTAGAACATATAATCTTGCAAAAAAAAAAAATGATAATCTTAAGATATGGTGAATATGCAAATGGGATCCTAGAGTATTGATTTAATTCTATTCTTCTTAAGTTCTTTCTATTTAGCAATTTTATTCAATTCATTAATCAAGGGATTAAGACTAATCATATTACCTCTCCCGAGCGTCAAATAAGATACTATGCATACATATTCAAATTGATATCCCTATATAACTTGTCTATCTATACATGCATTATGCAACCCTTAAATTGATTACCCGAGGATTAATCTCATTACCTCTCCCGAGTGTCAAATGAGATCCTAGGCATATTGTCATACCCCAAGTGTTTTTACAAATTTTATTAAACACTTGGTGTGCACTATATGTAAGTTTTGAGAAAACTATGGTGATTACCTAAGTGTTATTAGCCTCCTAACTCAATAACAACCTAAGGCTATATTTTTCAAATTCGATAAATGAATCAATCTCTTCCAAGCATCAATCTATAAATCTACAACAACCAATTCATTTTTCAATCAATTAAAAGCATTAAGCATAGAGAAATATAAATGAATTATATAAAAATATGCTAAATCATCCAAATATAATATAAATAAAACTACATCAAAATTTATAATTCAAGTTTAATCATACATAAATCCAACCATAACTAAAATTATCAAGAAATTCATAGACAAAAACATGTTTGAACAATATTCATAACTACAATTTTCAACAAAAGAGAAAATATAAAGAAAAGAAAGATAAAACCTAATTTGGGAATCTCTTTAAGGTTTGAATTCTTCAAATGTCTTCAATGATGCTAAATAAACCTTGGAGATATTTTTTATTCTCTTCAAATTTAAGCTTAAGTCTTGGTCTTCTTTGTGTATTTTGTGCCTTCCTTTGATAGATATGAGAAATGACTAAATAGTAGTATTTATAGGCTTCAAATTCGGGTAAGATTATGACTAACAAAATAGGTGATGGTACTTGGGCACCATTTTTTGAGCCGAGCACTAAGCATTTTGCCCAATTGAGTGCCTGAATGCCAAATCCCAGGTAATTTGGCACTTAGGCGTCGAGGATTGTAGCATACTCAACTGTTCATCGGCACTATAGCATATTTGGTTTTTTGGTTTGTTTCCTTTGAATTTTCATTCCAAATATCTTATTTAACTTGAAATCTATAAAATAAAATTAATACACATAAAAAGCTATATATTCTTATTTAAATTAAGCAATTATGAAGTTTAGAAGAGAAATTTTATGATGTATAAAATGCGCTTATCAAATAGATTGCATAGTCTCTTTGGGAACGATATCTGAACTTTAATCCTATATTACTTGATACGGTAGCTTGCGCTTGTGTTTAGCTATTATAGCACCAATCAATATGGAGCACAATATTTATTTGAACTTTTATCTGAATGAAGTACATGATTTTATGGATTTGAGAAATGTCAGAAGTAAACTATTTTTATAGGTATGAGAGTGGCCTTCCACCTAAACTCAATATACAATTCCATAGATACAAGGATCATCAAAAGTAAAATAAACTAGATATGAAAATGACCTTCCATCTAAACTCAATATGCAATTATGTGAATACGAGAATTGATAAATCATTTTATAGATACAAGAATAGCCTTTTAACTTAATAAATGATTTTATAGATATAATAATTACGGGAAGGAAACCATTCTATAGACATGAGAATGGCCTTCTATCTAAATTTAATTTATAATTCTATAGATATAAGAATCGTCAGAAGTAAATCATTTTATGGATACGAGAATGGGCTTTCATATAAACTTAATATATGATTTTGTGGATATGGGAATCGGGGGAAGTAAACCATTATTTGAATATGAGAATGAGCTTCCATCTAAACTCAATATATGATTCTATAAATATGAGAATCGTCGAAAGTAAACTATTTAGTGGATACAATAATAGCCTTCTAACTTAATAAATAGTTATGTGGATATAAAAATTATGGAAAGAAAACCATTCTATGGACATAAGAATGGCTTTTCATCCAAATTAAATATATGATTACGTGGATATAAGTACTGTTAAAAGTGAACCATTTTGTAGACATAAGAATAAACTTCCATTTAAACTTAATATATGATTTTGTAGATACGAGATTTATGGAATGTAAACCATTTTATTGATATAAGAATGAGCTTTCATCTAAACTCAATATATAATTCTATGGATACGAGAATCATCAGAAGTAAACTATTTTATAGATACAAGAATCATTAAAAGTATGCCATTTTATAGATACAAGAATGATCTTCCATCTAAATTTAATATATAATTATATGGATATGGAAATCACCGAGAGTAAACCATTTTGTAGATATAAGAAAGGCCTTCCATCCAAATTCAATATATAATTTTAAGGATATGAGAATCATGAGAAGGAAACCATTCTTTGGTTACGAGAATGACCTTTCATTCAAATTCAATATACAATTTTATGGAGTTGAGAATCAATGGGAAATAAACTATTTTATAGATATGAGAATGACATTCGATTCAAATTCAATGTACCATTCTATTGATAAAAGGAATGGACTTCTCTTTAAAAGGAATCAAAGTTTTCCTTCATATGAAGCAATAATTTAAAAACCTTTCATAGAAAGGAAGCAAAGTCTTCCTTTATAGAAAGCATAACATAACAAACAGACATTTTTCAATAAAGCATCAATATATCAAAAGCTTTCACCGGGAGAGGCGTATACCAAACAGCTAACCTCTATTGAAAGCATAGTAGGTGTTCTTGACTATTAATAAATGAAAGTCATTATATGAAAGTTAAAACATACATTTGCTAAATACCTTTTTCTAGTAAAGTCGTGTTGTGTCCTAGAACAAGTGTAAAAGGTGTTTGCTTTAAGGTTAGGACAATTAAAAAGAGTCGTGTGCTATAGGCTAACATAGAAAATTTGAAATTCTTATGAAAACTTTAAAATACTTCATTGGAAAGGTCATGTGCCTAGCAGCCACCCTCTCTTAGAAGTATGGTGTTGAAAGACTACGAAAAAAAAAACACTAAACCATAAAAAAAACATTCCCAATTTAGGAGCATGACACCTTTCCTTGGAAGCACAAATCAAGAAAATAAAGGAATATATTGCAGGAAGTAATCCAATAAAAGCAATAAGCCTATAGCAGGGAAGTCATACTTAGCCATTCTTTTTTTTCTAATTTCATATGTATGAGAGAAATGACAATATTGTTTCATGTGATTTCATGAATATTTTATCATATCCATGAAAGCATTCTTTCACATGATATTATTCAGGGACCAAATTGCAAATAAAATTAAGTATTATTGCTTCTAGATTGATTAGACAAAGACAAAATGACTATAATGATAATATCCTAGGCAAATCTAGAAGCTTCGAAACATAGGAAGAAACCATGTACACATCTATCCTTTACATTGAAAACATCTCAACCACTTAAAAGGACCTAACCATCAGAGATAGTAACATTATAGAAAGATGAAGCGCTCACTAGTCAGAAAGTGAAGAAGTGTATTTTGAACACTTCCACTTGAAACAATATAATTTTCACTTATAATGAAGGCATATGTTAGTCCCATTATAGGGTTTTTATTGGTCTCATTACCTATAGGCCCAACCAACTCACCTATAGCCTAACTTGTGAGATGACTCAGCTTAGATGTCATATTCAATTTACTAAGTAACCAAATCCGCCAACCCATGGATCCTACAAATAGGTCATAGACATTATAAGAGATGAGAACAAATTCAAATTCAAATTCTATTCAAATTTTAGTTGATTAGTTATTGCATAAGAATAATTTTTCATAAGTTTGAGGAATTCCATATAAATCTTTCTTTCTGTTTAAAACGAATTAAAATTCCTAATTAACTCAAGTAGAATTAAATGCATGCACTAATTCATACTTTGATATAGATTTGGATTTATACACTATAAATATGCATGAAACCTTGCTCATAATCTATTCATTTTGTTATTCACAAACACATTTAGTATTTAGACACACACGGATACACATTGATTCAATTTTTCATTCATTCAATTCTATTTCATCTTACTCAAATTACATTTAAAAGTATTCATCATTACTCTTTTGCTTGTCATTGAGACACCCCTATATGCAATAGCCATTTTATTAATCGAATACTAACTTGATCATTAGAGTTTTTTTTTTTCTTCAGAAGAACATGTTTATCACAAATTCGAGAAGTTATCAAAGGCATTAAGTTAATTTTTGTAAGGTTTTTTGAGGAACTTCAATCACTAACCTTCATCCCAAAGGATGATGTTTGCCTATGTCCGTATTGACTTAAGGGAGACTTCGATTGCCCACATGTCCAAAGTCGATGTACTAGTGCTGAAGAAAAAGAAGTTAAAATGGAGGTCAAAGGAAACACTCATTCTGCAGATAAGCAGGTAGAGTTTGGTGGAGGAAAAGATGACATGTGGCATAAGATTGAAAATCGAGTGACAAGTTTTCGAGGAGGTTTAGTTTTATCGGAGGATACTAGAGTTAGTGAGATTAGCACATAGGGTTTTGACTATCATTAGACCTTAAGAAGAAGTTAACAAGTTTAATGTTAGAGCTATTAAGATATATGGCTTAAGTAAATTTTATGTTTTAGATTGTAAGATTTAGGTCCCTAAATTTTTGTATATTTTTGAATAAGGTCATACTTTTTATTTATTAGTGATAGATAAAGTTAGAGACTTATTTGATGCAAATAGATAAATTATATCTCTACTTTATAAATCAAGGCTTTGGTTGTTATTGCATTTTTTTCTAAAAAAAAAAGTGCTAGTTGGTTATTGAGTGATTCTATTGGTTATTGATAATGTGAAATTGAAAGATGAATAATCATGGGTAATACTACGCTTATATGATTGAGATGTATTTTAACTGACGTGGCATGTGTCCATTATTGATTAGTATTATATAACTATCATTTTAATAAAAAGTAAATAGTCAACCACTATTTAATAAGTGGTAGCTGGTGACACATCAATTTGAATATAGATTGTTGTATCCCAACTATATAACCACTACTTTTTTTTATTATGCCTAAAAAATATTATTAGTTAAATTGACTTCCACCTGAGTTCATGAGTTGGTTAATTAGACTATCATCCCTTAAAGGTTTCTTAATCCAAAGCCACTTGACTTTTTTGTCACATTGAGCTCTTGCTGCGCTTGTATTAGTCGAATACATTTTACACATCATATATATATATTTAGTCATCGATTAGTGATACATTAATTGAGATACAAACTTTGTAATACAATTATATAAATATCGCACTATTAATCATACACATAGTTTATTATTTAGCACAATGCTTTTCTTTTTTGGGACTTATTAACATATACGTTATCAAATAAATTTAAGAAAAAATGACAATTACCTTACTAATTTTTTTTATTTATATATATCACTTATATCCCTAACTTTTTTTAAACTACCTATTACTCCTTTTTTAATGAGATTTATTGGTCATTTTTTTAATATTATTTTCCTTTTTAAAATCCTCCAAAACAGGTAATGGATAATTTAAAAAATTCAAAGAGGAAAGTGGTATATATGAAAACATTTTGGGGGTAGTAGTGGTTTTTCCGAAAATTAAGGTTAATTTCTGTAATTTTTAATGTTTTATGTTGCATTATGATATTGCTTGTAATCATGAAAAGGATCCCATAATATCACCACGACATACTCTAGTTTAAAACCCTCCATTTGGTAATAAAAGAAAGAAGCGAAAACGGCAAGTAACATCTTTTCGGAGCTAACATTCTATTTTCAGCAGAAAGGTTAACTTCCTATCTATTAAGCATGTTGCAATTTAACAATTTGAAGGAAACGGGTAAACATTTTCCCCTCTTTTTATTTCTAAATATAAATAAATATGTATCAATTTCTAATCTATAAGGAAACTTTTCCTATTGTTAGCTTTCTAGAAATACAAATAAACGCTAATTTTGGATGAAACTGAGTTGGTTCCTAATTAATACTATTAACAGTCGAAGAGAAAAATAGAAGGATGGAGCTGTACATTCCTGATTGAATTTGTCGTTACATTTTCTGTTTAATTGGAACCCATGACGACTATATTTTTAAGCCAAAAATTACCTAAACTTTCAAGCAAACAAAGGTCTTTCATTAGGGTTACAATCTCATGTTAACCCTAGCTTCTGCACATCAAGATTCCAATTAGTTCAAGATCCAAAAAGGGGTCACAATCTGCAAAGATGTGTTGTGTTAGCTCAATATGTTCGTGCTGCTTGTGTTTTATTTCTTTGGCAATTCTCTTCGGCTGTATTTTCGGCTTTGAAATGTATAAGAATGGATTTCACAAGATTCATAATTTTGTCCATGAATGTGATCCAACCGTTCCCGGCTCTCTTTGCGGAAGGCCCTTCTTGGGTTTCAATAATATTCCTCCGCCCGGTCATTTCTGAAAAACGATCTCTCTTATTCTTATTCTGTTGAATAAATTTGATCTTTCTTTTTCAGTAATTTGTATTGATCTTTCATAGTGACTTATGGGGGATTTTATAGTGTTTAAATGTTCAGCCGTTAGTGCGGTGAATGATTAAACGTACGTAATTATAAGATATCGTGTTAATAAACATTTATTTGTATCTTTTAATAAAACTGAACATAAAATTTCAACCTTGCAGCATGTGATGAATTTATTTTATGAAGTTCTTTTTTACCTTTCGACAATGATCAAGTCTTTGTTGGAAGATTTTGTTTTATGTATTTCTTTTTCCTACGAGTCTTTTTTAATGCATTTAAAATGTGGAAGTCTAATTCTTGATAAAGAGAGTTAATAAAAAATATATTTTTTTTTATTTTTATTTTTTATATTTCGTTTAATTCCTTGTACTTGAAAAAGAACATAAGGTGTGTGATTTTTTAAAATATAGATGTAAGAAATTTTAAATTCCAAAAAAGTTTACTTATAAGCTTTTAGAGAATTAGTTCTAAAAAGCTAATTTATCAACTTTTTAGGAATTTTTGTTGGTAATCGTCTCATATCATTAATAATTATCCACGTTTCACTCACTAGCTTTTGTTAATGACAATAAAACTTTCTGAAAGTAATTCTGATACCTGCAAATTCGCATGTAACCAAGAAAAAGAAAAGGGCCGATTAGTCAACAGCCCGTAACCGGTTAATTAAGTTTAAGTATATTAGACGGTATCTAAGAAGGCAGTTAAAATTTTTAAGTATCGCGCTCTCTATTCAACCATCTAAATATGCTTTAATACCTGCAAAAGATGCTGTACATATATGTTATAATGGATGATTATATTATATTACTCATATTATCTAAAATCTTGTTTAAATATACATATGAAACGACTTGCTAAATAGTTTCCCATAAATTTTAAGATAAATTTCAATTATTATTTTATAGACATTCATATTCTTTCGTTACAGTAAAAATTCTATTAAAAATTCAGTAAAATTTCTATTGTTTTTGAGACATTCTCAAACTTATAACTTAAATAATAAATAATTTTTTAAACTTACCATATGTAATTATATTTCCAAGCTTCTCGTTTCTTGACAAGACCAGATGCAAGTTCTCTTTAAAATTTGAGACGAATCATATAATTTAACTCATGCTTTCATACTCATATTTTAATTAAATGCAATTTGTAAACAGAATATATAAAGTATCATATGCCTCCATTCATAACATGTGAAGTAATAATGCCTTGTGCCTCATAAAGTTGTATACATGTTATGGTCTATCTTGTGATCTAACTGTACATGCATCTATATAATATATATATGAAATACAAAATATGATAAACTTCGAAGTATAAGTGTGTTTTAGTTCAACGTCAAAAGACCTCAAAATGTGAAAATGTGGCACTACTTGAACTTTTGCGCCACCTTAAAATTAATATGAGAAAAAAAAAAAAAGTGAACTTATAATTCAGTGTGTAGACATAAGTTTTACAATTTTTATAGACATAATAATAATAATCTTGTTGATAAAATATTAATAAATTTGTCTATATATAACATATTTAATATAAATAAATCTATACATCTGAATGAATTTGTATCTTAGAAATAATTATGAAATTGTACATTAGATCAACATGAAATATGTATTAAAATCATAAGTTATTATAAAATTTATTTTAAAATTATTACATATAACATAATACTAAAATATAACATATATTGTATTTTATATTAAAAATTACACCAAATTAATATTCAAGGAAACCATGGTCTAATTTGGTAAAGCAACTCAACACGTGGGTAGAGGGAGATCTAGTTTAAGCTCGCAAATTACTGCATCATTGAGGCAAAGCAAAACTAACATGATTTAATGCATGCACAAAGTAAACTAAACTAAATGAGATGGATGTTAGGAAAAAAAAATTAGGTAACACTCAACCCACTTATTAGGCCCTTAGGCCCAATTTTCCTAAAGAGTAGCCGTGTTCAAAATAGGCTATACCTCATTAAGCTCAGCACGAGTTCGGATCCATAGATATCTATAACTTGGACCAAAAAAAGTCATTGAGTGGGATCCGCACAAGGATACATGTCACCACTCAGTCCCATTGTCAGGGACACGTCATTGTGGCTAAGTTACTTGCCACACCATCAACGGGTAGACATTAGCACAGTTTAGATCCTTGCCACATCACCATTGGTTCTTATCAATAGTTTAATTAAAAGCTAGATCATTTGATTATTTATTAGGGATAAAGTCTAAGGGGGAGATCTTTGAATAGCCAATGGCAAGCCTCTATGTCAGCATGTGTTAAGTTCATGTCCTTTGCTGACATAAGGATCAAAGTTGTATGAAGTTATTGGGACAATTCACCATAGAATCTGATGAGCTCAAGAAGATAGAGCTTGCAACCCACTCAGGGCTCTTAACTCACCTAAAAAAGCTAGTCATTCTAAAAAGTACTTAATCAGAAAATACTTAATACTCAAAATATTAGAGAAGCACACTTATCCAAAAGCCCCTATCTAAGTCAATTCTCCAAAATGTCTTTTGTGAAAGGGACACATCTCCAATTGAATGTCACCATATGTTACCCTTGAGGGATAATCTCTAGGCTAGCTCATTTCACACTCAAGAACTCACCTCTATCAATATGTTGACCAAGTCTTTTGGATTCTTAGTAAAAGAAAATAAAATACTACAAATAAAAGACTATTTTGAATTTCTAATACATTCTTCTCCTTAGTGTAAAGTTAAAGTTATCGACGATCTTCTCGTAAAATATAATTACATATAATATTTTTTACTTTTTTTTGCTGTTGGACACTATTAGGCTTGCCTCTTAGAAGGCCTAAGTGGCTAAACTAGCCATTGCACAAGTTTCAGCAGGCTTGGCATAGAAAATAATATCCAAATATCAAATCCACCCTCTATAGAACCTCTCCAAAGGCTATGCCTTACCTTAAGTAACTTTAGTTGTGCTTTGCGTTGCTGGCATGTGCTCCACCCCAATGGGCATAGTGGCTCTCAGGCAAGGCTTTTTTGAACCATGCCAACCATGGTCCATAAAGGACCGTGGCTGAGATAGGGTTGCATGACCCTTGTGTAGGCTATGCGAGTGCTTTGACCCTTAAAGCCATTGATAGGCACAACCCCAAAAGGCTAGCTTGGCCAATGAACAGTTGCCAAAGCCGTGTACAAGTACGGCTCCTAAGAGAGCTGCCAATGGGATAACCATGCTCAATTGCCAAAGTTCTGCACTGGTACGACTCTAAAAAATGTTGCTCCACCATCGGGCCAATGTGGCTCAGGCAACCCTATTCTGCCACCTTGTCCTTTGAGCTCCACCAGATTTTTGTAAGATGAAATAAAAAAATCTCATACCCTTTATGGCTTACAGAAATTTATCTAATTAATCTAAATCTAAAAGGTTATATAATTAACGATCAGCATCATAAATTTTATACACTCATTGATAATTATCCATCACATGAATAAATAATAATTATAAACCAATTGTTGGTTTTTGAAAAACTATTTTTGTAAAAATCTCATGTAGTGAAATATGCAAGTTTTTAAATTTTTTATGAAAAACTCTCTTCCATAGGTTGTCTAGCTTTATTAATTTAGCAACTATACTAGTTTAAAAATTATACCTAACATGCAAATTTCCAAAAGATGTTCTCTGTTAAGACCAGTAAACCTTTCATACTATATTTTTAACAAACGAACGACTGATGTAGGTGAGTTTATTAATTGAGAAGGATCTAATTTGTGTTTTCTCTAATTCATACTTTGGATCTCAACATATAAGATTACAAATTCATACTATTTTCTCTCTAGAAAATATTAGCTTAAGGAGAATATAGAGGCATTAGCAAAAGTTTTTTAATCTATTGTCATATTACTTTAGTTATGCATCTAATGTATAAACCATAAACTTGAATAGGATAAGTATAAAAATAATATCTAACACTATTTTTATTAATTAGATAATATAGCAAATAATATTCATTCTCATCACCAAATTATCTCACAAAATATTTAATTTGGTTAATCATACTATCTAAACCTAAATAATCAATGGATAATCATATTATTAATACATTTATATGATATATAATATAAATAATCTAATTAAATAATTACTATTTATCTATATATTTATATGATAAATAATAATACAAATAATCTAATTAAATAATTATTATTTATCTATTTCTATAACTATTATGGATTAGGCCAATTGAGAAAAGAAATTAATTAGGGCTATTGGGCTTAATAAAATTAAATTTTGAAAAATTAATATTTTAGATCTAATAATTAGTATGTAGTCTATTTTTGTGTTATACGGAGCCAACCTAGGGACTTGATGGAGCTACAAAATTAAGCTCCAATAAATTATATCAATTGATCAAAATATTTTAATAAATATGATTTTATTATTAACTTTATATTACTCCACTAAAAATATAAAGTTAAACTCTTAATTTTGTGGATAAATTATAAAATAAAAAAATGTCTTTATCAATTCAGTATTCATTTCATACAGATTAATCCTCTACAAATATTTATAATAAGACTTAAGTCAAGTGTCCATTAACTTCTCTAATTACATCTTTATCCTTGATCCAAATTAATCCTCTTTTGAACATTTAATTTGTGAAAATCATAAATTAATTATTTTCTTTAACTTTTAAAGAACACTAAGCTCATTATGTTCAAGACTAGAATCAATTATCAAGGGAACAACTTATCTAACTTTTTCTCAAAATGAGTGAATTCCATTTCTATGAGAAATATTCTCAACAATTCATTTTGTTACATCTATACATAATAATTGACTGAAATTATTTTATAGTCTTTTCATTGTAGATTAATAAATGTAAGTTAATGAATTTGAGTTCATTACTCATTCAAGATTATGATTGATCCATTTATAATTATATTGTGATAAAATAAATTATTTTTATTAATGGAGACAAACAAAGAATTAATTTTATCATGGTCCAGTCCAATATAATCAACATGATACAAAGTGTCTCAATTTTCTATATTAACACATAGAATGATCCGGATTAGACCATTATATACAATATACAAATAGATTGCACTTATAATCTATTAAGCGACGTTTCCATCTTTATTTAGACTAAGACCTAATTTAAATTATTATGCCTAAACTTAATCATCTTGCATATAACTATTATATACTAAGTTTGATGTTATATATAATAATTAAAGAATTTCATAATATTTGAATAAAACTAATTAAAATTACAAATATAAAATTGAATTAATAACCTCGATTATTTAATTTCAATAGTAACTAAATATAGATAATCATGCTTTAAAAGTACACTCCTAACAACCACAACTATAGCCACAACAGATACTAGTGGTTAAAGATTATATTTTTTTTAGAATTGAGTTTGTAGATTTTTTTTTACTTTCTCAATTTTGAGTTTATATTTTAGATTTGTTCGTATGAATTTTTGAACTGGTGTTTATGAAAATTCAACTTTTTGGAAAAGTAACATTGGAAAGAAGTCAAAGTTTGTATTTTTTTAGGCTGACTAATGTGATATGAATTATTCCTTTTTTTTATTATTATATGTTATTTGTTTGAGTTTTCTCATAACAATTCCTATGAATGTGTGTGTATATATATATATATATATATATTAATTAATTATAGAGTAAGAGAAGAAAAAGATAATATATAGAGGAAGGTGAAGGAAGAGGTTTGGGATGCCAGAAAACTTAGGATGGGAAGAAGAGTAATAAGAATGGTTTAGTAGAGGTAATCCCTTCTTGTTGCTTGAGAACAAAAGTTTCAGCCCCAGAGTTTGATGTTAAATGCCACTCTATTATTATTTTTGGGGTGGTTTTTAGAATCTTACTCTTGCTTTGGTCAATATTGTCAATTTTATGTTCATTTGAGTTGTTTTATTTAGTTACCATATAAGCACATTGGTGCTTCTTGTTTTTTCTTGTATAAAGTAATGTTAAAGGTCCTTCATCAAATTATATTCCATGTAGTTGGCTTTAGTGGATATTAAAATATCTTTATTGGAATTTGGTGATTCAAAATCAAGGTTGAGTTTTGATTTTGAATTGAAAATCAATAAAACGTAGACCCGAAGATAAGTACGCATTTGCCTTATGAAGAAAAGATGAAAATGAAGAACCGAAAGCGAAAATAGGTGTTAAAGCATAAGTTAAGACAGGCACAAATGTGAGCCTATGCTTGAAAGCATAGGTTTCAGCCTTAGAGTTTAATGCTAAATGCCACTCTATTATTGTTTCTAGGTGGTTTTAAAAATCCCACTCTTGCTTTGGTCAATATTCTTAATTTTATGCTCATTAGAGTTGTTTAATTTAGTTATTATATAAGCACATTGGTGCCTCTTATTTTTTTGTGTACAAAGTACTGTTAAAAGTCCTTCATCACATTATATTCATATATGTAGGCTTTAATGAATATTAAAATGTCTTTGTTAGAATTTGATGATTCAAAATCAAAGGTTGAGTTAAAAATCAATGAGGAGTCGTCATAAGGATGAGTAAGCATTGGATGTATGAAGAAGGGATGAAAATAAAGAATCAGAAGCGATGAGGGGTGCGAAATCACAATAGAGGACATGCCTAGGTGTGAGTGTAGAATTGCTAGGTACTTAATGCAGTGTTGCCCAAGTTAGAACCTCAATGTTGTGGTACTCAAGTCAAAACCCTTAACATCGCAGCGTTGAAAGTGTAGCTTGCAGCGCCCAATTTCAAAAGTTTTCTATTTTATGGCAAGTTAATTTGTTTGAGTTAGTTTTGGATTTTTTTTTTGTGTGGACTTTTATTCCAGCTAGGTTTAGGATTTCTATGGAGGTTTTGAAGCCTATATAAACCCTTATAACCCCTTAGAATACACAAGAATAAAAAATGTTAATATAAGAGAGAATAAAGAGCTAGGTAGCACTAGAGTGTTGAGTGCACTAAAGAGTGTAACCATAAAATTACTTGAGTACATAAGAGAGTAATGATAGATCATTTATGAGTGAGCTCTGGATATTCATTGTATTTCTTGATTAAATCTCTTGTGTTAGGTCTTTGTGACCTAGAGTTATTTGTGAATTGGTAATAAAAGATGTTAGATCTTTGATCCGCTAAGGACATAGGCGTTTGTCACTGAACCACATATATCTTGTGTTTTGTGATGATGATTTTGTTTATATTTATTATGTGTGATCTTTTATATTCTTGTTTACTTATAGGTGAGGTCTTCTGTAAAGTACTTGGTGGCTTTAGGATGTTAAATACTAGTCATGAAGGTTTTAAGATACACCTAACAAGAGGTGTCAATACTATGGCTACGGTTGAAACCTAAGTAGCGGATTGGAGAGCTTAGACTAATTTTCTATCAGAAAGTCAACAAGAAAAGAAACAAAAAAAATCAAGAGCCACAAACTTTTCCCTTTTTTCTCAACAAAAACCTTCTACAATTTTTTCACAAGTGGACCCCATATATTTAAAAATACAAAAATATATAATCAATATAATAATTTTCTTTAAAAACATATAATAATAGTACTATAGGCCTCACATGTTGAAGGCCCACTGTTTAATAATTATAAAAAAAATATTTAGATAAAAAAAATTAAAAAAAGAGTGTTACATATGGTCTATCATTAACAATCTCCTTCAGATGAAGTATAATGTTGCTATCACTGTCCATGCAGATATGTTCTTTACAACTCAGTAGATATAGAGGCAATGATGTAAGATTTAACCTTTAAATCATTATCCAACCATTCCTAATTTGTACCATTTCCTCAGGGGTGGCATCATGAGAAACACTTCTGGGCAATGACCAATCAACAATATATTCTAGCTTCTTCAAATATAGAACAATTCTAAGAATCATTAGCCAATTTAAGTAATTATAAGCACCTTTGAGTTGGTTTGCATCAAGTATTCATCATCTCATGTTTTGCAGGCATAGTCCAAGTCACACCAACAAAATTCCTCACACTAAAATAATATTGGGAAAGACTGTAGTGACCAGTCTAATGCCGTATTGACAAGATAGACCGTTTAAAATGCTATCTCATAATGTAATAAAATTTAATTTGATTAAGAGAGATTTTTTAACATTGGCTCTCATTTCATGGGAATGTGATTCCTAATTAGTCAATTATTTTTGTGCAACACAACTAACCCCTACCAATGGGGCTCCTATTATGGTTACCAGCATAGAGAAAAATGATCTCGATTTATAATGCAGACTAATAACTTATATTACCACATCTCATAAACCCTACATGCATATTTAATTTTTAAAAACTTTTAAAAATATTTTTGAGTGAACAATGTTAACTCTGCAGTGTTGGGCTAGCAATGTTGTAGCACTGGATGTAATGCCCCCAATGTTGCGGCGCTAGGGCATGGAGGCCTCAGTACCAACGCTGTAATGCTAAAGACAGAACCTTTAGCATAGCAGCACTAAGTATGAACGTTATAGCGTTCCAACTACTAGCTTCCATAGTTTAGCATTTTTAACACTTGAAATGCACCATTAGAGCCCCAAAACTTATCCAACAACATACCCACCACTCAAAAACACCAAAATCAATACAAAATTATTTTGATACCAATTTTTAAGTGATGATTAAATCATTAGTGTATGCATGTAGTATGTGTATTCATCATTTAAATATATGCATCTCATACATACATATATGTATGTGTGTGTGTGTATATATATATATATATATATATATACAACGGAAGTAAAAAAATTAAACAATGAACACAATTAATACATATTAATCAAATTAATTACAAATTGAGAATACAACCTTTGAAAACCCTTGAAGCCTTTGGAAATTTTTTTTTTCCTAGAGTTCGCCCGAAGTGTAATAGATTTATAGTTTAGTAACCAACTGGGTGGGCTTGATCATCTAGAATAGGAGTTCTAATCCAACAGTCAGTTTAACTCTTTAAACAAATCCTAAGATAAACTCTTTATCTTGGATTTTTTTTTCTATTTTTATCTTTTGTTCAATACTTGAACAATAAACAAACAACTTGTTGTAATGGTAGCTAGGCTTATGGAAGAACAAGATGAATGAATGGACGCAACTCTTGCATTTTAAAGTTCAAGAAACAATTTATTTATTTTTGCTCTCCAAAGTGGCGGCTAGACTAACAGCGTTAAACAATTAATTTTGTTTCATTTTGCTTATAAAACAAATGCATTTCATTTAACTAACATTTGCATTTCATTTCACTTTAATTTGCATTTACATTTAACTTAACCTAACTCAAGTTAACATTTAACTCTTAGTTAGATTAGGTTTAACTTAACTCTTAAGTTTAGTAAATATCTAACTAATCTAACCCTACTTAACTAACTTAACCTAGGTTAGGTTAACTATTACTTAACCATTAAGCAAAGTTAATATCTAATTAACTTAACATATGGTTAACTTTTACTCAATGTTGGGAACCTAGCACTGCAGAGCTGACAACTCTTACTTAATTTTTTAAATTGTTTAAAATATTAATTTTAAAACATGTAGGGGTTTATGAGATATAAGGATAAGAGTTATTAGTTTGTATTATAAATTAGAATCTTTTTTTCTATGTTGGTAACCATAATCGGAGCCCTAATAGTAGGGGTTAGTTGTGTTTGTACAGGATTAAATTTTTGATTAAGACTTACCTTATAATAAGATGGGGATCAAGTCTTTAAATTAAAAATCTCTCTAAATCATATTAAATAATATTACATTATAAGATAGTATTTTATTAGTGATCTGTCTTGTCAATATGGTGTTAGACCGGTTATGTCGATTTTTTTTTCCAAGATTGCTACAGTGTGAGAAATTTGGTTGGTATGATTTTGACTATGCCAGTTAAACATGAGATCAGACAAATATATATGAAAGTGTTGCCCTAGATCACTACAGTTTACGGGTAATACCGATAGCATATATTTGACAAGTACAAGTTAATTTGGAATACTTTTACTCTAGATAACTACTGTGTATGGATAAAAGTGTATTTAAGATCATGAATAAGAGTTGCATGAGATGCAATTGACAAGAGTTGTCAATTCGTTGGGTTTACAAAGGCCTAGATTGCTATACTATACAACCCGAGTAAAATATCAATGGGGTCTACTTCATACCGTATAGTTTAAATAAGTTTAAACTATTGTTTTTCCGTTTTAGAGATTAAAAGGACTATGTAAAGAAGTAGGAGGGCATTTCAAATTAAAAAATTTATATATATCTTATACCCATGATTTAAACATTTTATTAGCTATTTGATCTTAAATATCTAATGACATATTCTATTTTTTTTATGTTGTGAAGCAATAATGGCCTCGAATAATCTTTTGGCATGCATACTAGATGCACACCAACTCAATAGTACAGATAACGTTTCTGATTGGTATATAAATCTCCGAATCATTTTTGGATTTAGAAAAGTTAGGATATATTATTAGCCAAAAGATGCCCAGAGGTGTTTATGAAGATGCCACAAAGGAAGAAAAAGTGGCATATCAAAATTGAAGAATGATGATTTATAGGATAAATCCTACATCTTTGCCTCTATGCTCACTGAGCTACAGTAGGAGCATGTCCACATGGACAGTGCTAGCAGCATTATGCTCCATCTGAAGGAGCTCTTTGGTGACTAACCCTAGGTCGAGATTTATAGGGTCGCCAAAGCCCTTTTTTAAACCAAACTTTCTTATGGAAGCCCAGTGAGCCTCATGTCCTCAAGATGATATGATTAATCGAGATGCTTGAGAGCATGGACATTTCTTTGAAGAATAACACAGGGAATAACTTGATTCTCCAATTGCTGCTCAAGTCATTTACATAATTCATCATGAACTTCAATGTAAGGTTTGACCCTTACCTATGCTAATATGCTCAAGACAGAACATGACGACATCAGCATATAGCGACCCTCTATGTCCAGGGTACTTTATCTTCTACCCTCGAGGGCTTCTGGAAAGTCCAAAAGGAAGAAGAAAAAAAGTAAAGTAGACACCCAAGATGGGTCTTTAGCGGCGATAGATATGTAAGCCGTAAGAGAAGCCAAAAGAAAAAGGAAGATGTTTCAAATGCAGCGAGGTTGGGCACTGGATAGGAACTACCCCAAATACCTTGTCATTGTGAAGAATACTGCTACAAGTATATGTTTACCTATTATTGACATTTCTTGAGCATTTGATGCTAGTACAGGCTGTGTATTATATACCGTATGTTCTTTTTACATCTACAATTTTTTGCATGGTCTAAAGGAAATTATATAGTTGCAGCGAGGACAGGTATAGCTTCGAATATGAATTGGTGATTTCTTGTTGGTCGAGGCTATTAGATATTTTGAATTTATCTCCCTTGTAATAAAATTGTGGTATTGCATAACTGTTATTTTGTACCATCATGTATCAGATAAATTATCTCTCTTTCTATACTTGATAATGAAGAGTATCATGTGTATATATTAGGAACTGTTTCTTATATTTATGTGATATGTTTAAAATTTTGTTAGCTGAATGTCAATTAACTAATGGGAATCATATTTTGGAAATAATTGGAAATGTCATGTATATATAGGGTAGCACTAGTAGTAGTTCGAGAACTTTAAATGATACAGAACTATGACATATGAGATTAGGTCACATAGGTGTGAGACGTCTAACTTGTCTGATTAAGCTGCATAATATGCTCAAGACAGCACATGATGACATCAGCACATAGTGACCCTCTATGTCCATGGTACTTCATCTTCTACCCCGAGGGCTTCTT
Source organism: Ailanthus altissimus (assembly GCA_946807835.1). Classification (NCBI taxonomy): domain Eukaryota; kingdom Viridiplantae; phylum Streptophyta; class Magnoliopsida; order Sapindales; family Simaroubaceae; genus Ailanthus; species Ailanthus altissimus. The sequence continues at coordinate 18,129,941 of OX327684.1, forward strand.
AAAAGTCCAAAAGGAAGAAGAAAAAAAAGTAAAGTAGACACCCAAGATGGGTCTTTAGTACCGATAGATATGTAAGCTATAAAAGAAGCCAAAAGAAAAAGGAAAATGTTTCGAATGCAGTGAGGTTGGGCACTAGATAGGAACTACCCCAAATACCTTGTTACTGTGAAGAAGACTCCCACAAGTATATGTTTACCCATTATTGACATTTCTTTATCATTTGATGCTAGTATAGGCTGTGTATTATATACCGTATGTTCTTCTTACATCTATAATTTTTTACATGGTCTAAAGGAAATTATATGGTTATAGCTAGGAGAGGTATAACTTCGAATATGAATTGGTGATTTCTTGTTGGTCGAGGTTGTTAGATATTTTGAATTTATTCTCCCTTGTAATAAAATTGTGGTATTGCATAACTGTTATTTTGTACCATCATGTATCAGACAGGGTATCTCCATGGTACTTCATCATGTACCATCATGTGTATATATCAGGAACTGTTTCTTATATTTATGTGATATATTTGAAGTTTTGTTAGTTGAATATCAATTAACTGATGGGAATCATGTTTTGGATACAATTGAAAATGTCATGTATATACAGGGTAGCACTAGTAGTAGTTCAAGAACTTTAAATGATACAGAACTGTGACATATGAGATTAGGTTACATAGGTGTGAGATGTCTAACTTTTCTGATTAAGGATGGTCGGATGCTTGACCTTACCTAGTTTATGAATTTTGCATTCAATAAAAAAAGAATAAATCTCTATTTATTAGTGTTGGACATTGTGTTACTGATTTATTGAAAATAATGTATTATGATGTATGTGGTCCAATGAATCATGCTGCAATGGGTGAATTTTAATACTTTGTAACCTTTATCGATGATTTGTCACGATACTGGTATGTGTTTCTTATGAGGCATAATTCAGAAATCTTTAAAAAGTTTAAGAAATTCAGACTTGGAAGTAGAGAAACAAACCAGCATGTACGTCAAATACCTTCGATTAGATCAAGGCAGTGAGTACATGAGCAATGAATTTTTTGACTATTTAAAAGAGAATGAGATTCTTACTCAGTTTAGTCCCTTGGGTACTTCGTAACATAATTATGTTTCAAAAATGAGGAATTATACTTTATTAGATATGGTTCGGTCAATGATGAGCTTCACTAATTTGTCGAAATAGCTGTTCATATATTGAATAGAGTTCCATCTAAAGCTATTCCAACCACTATGCAAAAGATACGAAAAAGAAAGAAACCAAGTCTTAACTATTTTAAGATTTGGGGTTGTCCTACTTATGTAAAAGTTACGTAATATGATAAACTTACACCCAGGGGGTACAAGTATCAATTCGTTGGGTATCCAAAGAATTCAATAGGATACCAGTTCTATGATCCTGAGGAATGAAAAATGTTCGTTTCTTGATATACTATTTTGCTAGAGAAATATTTTCTCATAAATCGTAATTGTTGTAAAAAGATTGAGCTTGATGAAGCCAATCAAAACTAGAATGAACTAGAGATGGAACCTCTAGCTTAAAATCAAGTCTGGGACTTGGTTGAACTTCTCAAAGAAATAGTTTCTCTTGGTTGTAAATGGATTTACAAAGTGGAATCGTAGGCCTAATAGAAAGGTAGAGACCTTCAAAGCCCGACTGGTCGTAAAACGTTATGCTTAACGATCTGGGATGAAGAAACCTTTGCACCAGTAGCGATGTTAAAGTCAATATGAATTTTATTGACAATTACTGCATATTATGACTTTGGGATATGACAGATGGATGTAAAAATGGTGTTCCTGAATAGATATCTTGAGGAAGATATATTTATGAAATAGCCTAAAGGTTTTATATCCAGCCTAACTGCGGGTCTAGCATGCAAACTAAAGAAGTCCATTTATAAACTTAAGCAAGTATTCCAAAGTTAGAATATTTGTTTTGATGAGGTATTTCTTAAAAATGAAGAGGAACCTTATGTGTACAGAAAGGTCAGTAGAAGTATGATAGTCTTCTTAGTTCTCTATGTAGATGACATATTAATCATTGGGAATGATATAGATATGTTACAATCAGTTAAGAGTTATCTAAACAAGAACTTCTCTATAAAAAATTTGGGAAAGGCTTATTATATATTAAGTATAAAACTTTATAAAGATAGAGCTAGAAAGGCAATAGAACTATCCCAATCATCATACATTGATAGTGTTTTGGAAAGGTACAATTTCACCACATGTAAGATAGCTAATGTACCTTTTAGATATGGCATTCATCTTTCAAGGAGAATGTCTCCTTAGACGAAAGATGAAAGAGTTAGAACATTTAAAATGTCATATGCAGTAATTGTAGGCAGCTTGATGTATGCTATGATGTGCACTAAACCTAACATCAGCATAGCTATAAGTGTTACTAGCCGGTATCAATCTAATCTAGGTGACAACCATTAGGTGGTAGTCAAATATGTCCTTAAATACTTTAAGAGTACAAAGGATAAGTTTCTAATTTATAAAGAAAGTGCCTTACAAGTCAGAGGATACATAGATTCAAACTTCTAGTCTAATTGAGATGATGGAAATTCTACATCTAGATATGCATTTATCCTTAATGATGCTATAGTGAGTTGAAAGAGAACCAAAAAAAGATTCACAGCTGATTTAACAACAAAAGCGAAATATATGGCAGCCTTTGAGGCAGCAAAGGAAGTAGTGTGGATACACAAGTTTTTTGCTGAACTTGGAATTATCCTTACTTCAATAGATCCTATCCCATTATTTTATGACAATAATGAGGCCATAGCACAAGCCAAGAGCATATCAGATATCAAAACATGTGGAGACAAAATACCACATAATTATAGAGATCTTAGCTATAGAAGATGTAATAATTTGTAGAATTGACTCTATAAATAATATAGCAGACTTATTAATAAAGGTCTTAACTTTACAGGTGTTTGAGAAACACATGGTATCCATAGGTATTAGATACCATTATGAATGACACTAGAACAAGTGAGAATTTTTTTGAGATTTATGCTTACGTGTCATCCCATTTTGTAAGGATATTTTATTTTATAATATTTACACAATAGATTTTATTAAATTGCTAATTTCATTAATTAAATGGTATAATACTTGTAACACTATAAACATTATGTGATCTGAAGGAGTTCAGATCTAGCCTAAAGGAGTTTAGACCAGTACTAAAAGTTAGCAATACTGAGAATTATAATTGCTAATAATTAGCACTACTAAGAGTTAATAAGTTACAAAAGTTAGCAAAATCTAAGAGTTAGGACCTTGTCTATAATGAGACATAAACCCAAGAGTACATCAATAATAACATAGTTCTAAGGAGTTGTAATAGGTGCTAAGAAATGTTATTACACACATATATTCTTAACACACGATATTCCTAGTCTAATTAAGCAATGCAAGTTTGTCGGTGAAACTTTTTATTATAGATCAGTGTATGACCATATCTAGATGGTCTAGATGGTTTATTCTTAACTGACCATGGGCTTATCAAAAACTAGTATGACATCCAGGTACTCAGTGAGGATTGAGTACTGAACTAGCACAATAAGGACCCCAATAGGCATCACATGAAACTGTCGATGGTTGGTCCTCTTGAGTTGAGTAGTGTATATGGTCATTTGACCTGAGCGCCATGGTGGACTTGTGAGTGATCCATCATACTTTTGGTTCCATATATGTTAGAGACCTTTCATGGTCTGACCATTATATGTCTCTAGGTATGGTGCAATGCTTAAAGAGTTCGATGTGCATAGACATGGGATTTATCAGCTCATATAGGTGAGTTGTATATCCAAATGCTCCAAGACTATACCTCAAAAAGACTTATGGCCATAAGCAATAAATCCAGAAAAAAAGGGGTTTCCTACAGGGTTAAATAATATTGCAAAAATATTTGCGTATATTATTTGTCGAGATATATGTATAGAGATAAGTTCATGGATAAGCACGTGGGGATTTGATGGTGATGATCTGTATACATGCTCCTCTAAGATATATGTATGCGCTATAACTTCAACTTGTATGGTCTACTACGTTGATTTGTAATATCTGTGTCGTGTGGGTAAGGCATCGATCTTGGACTCACGGAACAGTTATGTTTGAAAAATCGAGCATGGATATAGGGAGCCTTACAATTGAAGTGTACTCATTGTGCACTGGGGCAGGGTACCAGATTGAATAGCTCAATCCAGTAAATTCTAGCAAATCGAACATTTACTTTAGAATCCCTTAGAAAAGGCACGTGTCAAGACATAAGAGTTAAGTACATCAATTGGTTAACGATAGTTGTTAACCAATAGAATGATGACATGTAGCACATTATAGGCCAATTATTGTTTGGCTTGCAAATTACCAAAATGATCTTACTTGTTGGATAAGCAAGATTATTATTTTCTTCATAAAAATTATTTTTGAATAAAATATTTATAATGATAATATTTGATATTATTATTATAATTACAAGTTAAATAAATAATTTAATATTACAATTATGCATGTGCTTCTAATTGATTTAATATGATAACATTAACAATAGAAGAAACACTAAAGCATGGTTATGGAAGCATTGATGGGACCAAAGTGTATGTTACAAGCAAATGAAGAAATTATTTCTTCAAATTACTTTGTCTCTCTTGGCCAACACAGTTACATTATTAGAGTTTATCAATTGTTTATTGTAAACAATTGAAACAAAAACAAAAGCAAACGGCTTTGGCAATAGTTGCCATACTTTGGTTGGCCATTTATTGCTTGAAGAGGGAAAAGAAAATGCACCAAATGAAAAGAACAATATTTGCTCATTTGGAGTAGATTGAAATTTGGCCAAGTCAAGAAATAAAAGGAGAGAGAAATGCTTCTTTTCTAGGGTTGAAAAATTGTGTAAGCGTTAAGAACATCCAAAACACTTCTTCTCTTTTTCTTAGCCTATGGACAGATTTACTACAAGCACTAGAAAACATGTTTTTGTTGTTTAAATGTTAAATTTGAACAAAACAATTGATAGCTTGTAGTAGTCCAAACTAGCTTAAGCATTTAGTTTAAGAGTTAAAGTTAGGGTTTAAGTGTATAAACCCTTGCTGGAACTAAGTTGTCATTCTAGACTACCTAAGCCTACCGAGTTTGGTACAAGAATTGTGTACGAGTGCATTTTAAAGCGGGAACTTCCGCTCAATCAAATACAAAAGGCTTGTAAGGTAATTTTCATCAAACCCTTATAATTTTAATTATAAGAAAATTTGAAAGACTTATTGTGTTTATCACTTAGGAAATTAGATTTTCAGACTTCCGTTGTGTATAAATATGTATATGATGTATTTTTTGTAATGATGAACACAATCCCACATGTATGCACCCTAGGATAATCATTACTCACAACTCTACTAGCTCAAATCATAATTAAACTCTAAATCCCCTAGGGTAATGCCTATATATAAGGGAGATAGGGAGAAATAATAATAATAAAAATGCTTCTCTTATCTATTTTTACATGAAAAAAAAATTAGGCTGCTCATCTCCTTTTAGTCTTTGTACGTATAAGTTTAAAGATTAATAGAGAACCACATGCCCACACGTATGAGTTTGATGATTAAGAATCGTAAGGAAGATTGCAGTCATTCAATTCAAAATTTATCACATAAGGAATTAAGGCAATTCTATATTGATGCAATGCAAATCCTAGCACGTATATTTATTGTGATTTAATATCCTAGCGCAAGTGCACACTATCGTATCAAGTAATATAAGATCTTAAGTCTAGATATAGATCCTACAGGGACTATGTGATCTAATTTTATAAATCAAGTACTAAATTTGTACCTACTTAACTTTTATTCAGAAAAATAAAATTTAGAATTTATTTAACTAATCTACTCTATTAATTAAATTAAATAAAAGCAAATAGTAGAATTTACAAATAAAGAGAATCTAGAATTTTGACTCATTCTCTAATATTTCATTGGACTCATTAACCACTTAGTTAATCCCTTAATACTAATTAATTAGCTTAGACACTAATCTCATCACAAGCCTCTGTCGATGGTCAAGTGCCTATATTACGCATTCTAACAATCATCGATATGTCTATGGTAATCAAATCAGAATGTAATTCATTGAGATCAAGTCTAAATTAGACCATACATGCCACCTAAGTATATGTCTATCCTAGATGGAACTCATTGTTGTTACCCTATGATCATGCATCAAACTATCCTAAGCTAAACACATGAATGCCTTTGTCAAGTTCATCATGGTTCCTCAATCATTCAAAATATTGATCAGGTATAATAAAAATATTAAACACAAGATAGAATGAAGCAATTGAATGTATCAAGTTCATAAACTAAAAATTAACACAATCCAAATCCATACTATGTTTACATAGTCTAACCCTAGATGAACAATTTAGCCTATCACAAAACCAAAATTATCTAACCAATTCATAAAGATCAATAAGAATAGGAACATAATGATAAAGAAAGAGAAGAAAAACTAATCAAAGTAACTCCTTGACGTGCTTCTCACTTAATCTTGACTTGAAGATTAAATCTTGATCTTGGTTCTTCAATCTTTGGCTTTGATATTTAATTTTGTGTTGTGAATTCATTCTTTAAGTTTTTGCCTCTTTTTTTCTCCTCTTTCTCCCCTTTTAATTAGGGTTTTTGTCTTCAAATTAGGGTTAAACATCAAATAGAAGTCAAAGTCAGATTACTGTTCACAAGTTATTATAGCACAAATGATGTTCACATATTACTGTTCATATGGTACTGTTCACCGCCACCTATACCGTGGCGCTGAATCCTGGGCACTACGGCGCTAAGATACTATTTTAGGTACCGCGACACTCATTTTTAGGTGCTGCGGCGATGGGTATTATAGCAAATCACTGTAGGTCGTTATTGTAGCAAATCACAAATCACTATAGCAGGTACTGTAGCAATTTGATGTTTTTGGCTTATTTTCATTAGAGTTTCGACTCTATTTACTCCATTGACTCCAAACCTACAAAAATAATAATAAAATACATCAAAAACTAAATAATCTTAATTTTTACGAACAAATATTAAGTTTAAAAGATAAAAATATTAGACTTAATGAACCCTTATCATATATATGTAAGTGTATATATCATATCAAGTAATATAATGATATAAATAAGATATCATTCCTATAGAGACTTTTATAATCTAATTTTTTTTATCAATTACTAAAATTAATCTTACTTAACTTTTATTCAAATAAAACTTAAGAATTGAGTAATCTAATTAATCTAACTAAATTATCCCAAATTTAAACATTAAGCAAGCAAATATATGAATTCACTAAGTTTGAGGAAGCCTAAAGTTACAACTCATCCCAATACTTCATTGAACCTATAATCCTTTTATTTTAATTCTTCATTAATGAATTATTGGCTAGAAATCTCTTATCATTATAAGCCTCTGTTGATGGTTAATAACTATATTTCATCCTAACAATTACTTATATGTCCATAGTAATCAAAATTGTATGAAACTCATTAAGAACATGTCTATCAAATTCATATAAGTATATTTCTATCCTATATGAAATTTATAGTAGTTACCCTATGATCATATATCATATTATTCTATGCTAAACACATAAATTCCTCTGTTAAGCTCATTATATTTCTTAAAATAATTAATATATTGATCAAATATAAAAAAAAAGCATTAAGCGTAAGATAGAATGAATAATTCTTCTTTATTGAGTTTATAAGATAAGAGAGATAATAAAGTTCAACTACATATTATGTTCAAAAGTTAAACTCTAGATAAAGAAAGTTAATTCATAATGAATTTAAGAGTATTAAAGCAACTATTAAAAAACATAATTGACTAGTCCATAAAAATAAGCAAAAGAGAAGAAATTAAACAACGAAGATGCCTTGAATTGCTTCTTTCGCTCTCTTGCTTAATGCATAATTCTTGTTCTTCAATCTTTAATCTTGCCTTGGTCTCTTTTGTTTTATGTTTTACTCTTTCTTGCGTCTATGTTACTCCTTTGTTTTGGCTCTTAAAAATGTCTTTTCATAGGTTTTCTTAACCCCAGAGGTCGGTTGCTTTGAATCCAAGTTGAATTTAGAGTCTAGAAAACTTTTTTTTTTTTTTACTTTAGTCATGTAAGCACTACGGCATTAGCATCTAGGTGTTGTAGTGCTCAACTTTCTGCTTCGGGCACTGCAATGTCTAGACCTTAAATCAACCTTCTAAATTTATACTTGAGCGCCACAGTAGTGAGTGTGGAGTACAGTGGCACTAGGCTCTCAGTTTCGGGCACAGTGACAATAGTTGGGGAGCGCTGTGGCATTGGGCCATTTTCTTCAATGTCTTTCTTTTCTTAATTTCCTAAGTCTTCATGTTGTGGGTTGAAAAATTATATTTTATTAATAAATTCAATAAATGACCAAATGTTAATTAATTTAAAGCAAAATTCAAGTTTGTGAGAATATAAATAATAGTCTTTATAAGGCCTTATCATATATTCTTGTACATGTAATTATAGATAAAAAGATTTTGGCTTCTACTGTGATTATTTTAGTAAACAAAAAAAAAATTGTGCCAACAACTGATATCATAACTGCCTTATTTCATATTACAAGTATAATTTATTTTTTTATATATGGCAGTAATTATTTATTGTGACACTAATTGCGTAATTTAATTTATATAATTGTTATTTTTATTCATTATATAGTGATTGTCTATGCCTATAGTAATAATTCATAATTAGATTTTACTTCTTTTTAATTGTAACAAGAGGGGTAATGGAATAATATCTCAATTTTCCTTCTTGATATATTTCTAGTATCCTTTAATTTATTGTAAGCCAACTTTTTGCTGTAGGTTTTAAGTATGTAAGTTTGAGAATTAAAATTTATATTTGTTTAAATATTAAATTATTGTTTGTAAAACGATAATTAAAAAAACAAAAACACTAATACGAAGAAGCAGTTGTTGTGAGTTGGTGAAAACCACGCACCAATTTATAGTTAATTCTGTTTTTGGCCAAAAAGGTTTGCAAATTTTGTAAACAGGCCCTAAAGTGAATACATCTCTTGATTAATTTTGTTTTGGTTAGGATATTTTTAAAATTTTGCAAATATGCCCTAGCATAATGTTTAGCTAGAAAACTTTATAGAATTTGTAAATAGCCCATTTTGACCCAAATTAGTTTGTTGATTATTGTTTGGGCATTTGCAAATTCGAAATTAGCGCAAACTTCTTTTAATTTTAGTCCAAATTTTATTTGGGCTATTTTAACAAAATTATTAAGCTTAAAATATTTTTTAATAAATTTATTTTAAGGAGATCTAATAAATATTTTAACCCTAAAATATGCGCAATTTGTTTCTAAAATAAATGGACCAAAGATATTTAAAAAGCCTTAAAATGTCTAGTGTATAAATAGAGACAAGCCAATAAAGATGAACATTATAAATGAGCCCAAATTGACTTCAATGAGTACTTTGAAGAATTTAGATTTCATTTTAATATTTTTCTTCATAGAAAAACTCACGAAATATAGGTTATTTATTTATCTAGTTAACTAATTTGTTGAATAATATGTCATTTAGATTAAAAATGTCACATTCACATGTCTATGCATAAATATATTATCCTATGTGACATTAATGTTCTAATGAGACTAGGACAAGGTTATTATCGTAGTTTTAATATTAAATTAATTTCATAAAATTGACATAATCTAATTAATTATTTTATTAACTACTATAGTTAGAATGCCAATTAAATGAATTAATTAGTATATTAAAATAAAAACTCTAAAAATATTGAATGGGAGAGGACTTTAGCATAAGGTCACAGCATCCATTATTGGTCTTATAGTAAAGTAGATTAATATCTTATCTTAAACCTTGTGAAGAAATTCTCTTCGAAGGGTATTAATTAGAATTGGTTATTAGATAAAACTTTCCTAAAGGATAAGATCTAATATATGACTTATATAAAATTGATTACCCTATTTTGACTTTTTTAATTAAAAAATATAAATGATTAAAATAATAGTTGTACACTCAACATAGGTTGATTGATATCATCCTTACAGAACTCTTGTCAATTAAATCTAAGGGATAAAAGAATCATTTGTTTATTATTATTTGATATAAGATATATAGATATTATTAGTAAATTAGTAAGGTACTAGTCTTATTCAAGTTAGATAACCACTCTATGGAGGCGTATTCAAAATTAAAATTAGATTTCTAATGCATAATTAAATATAGTTAAAGAGTTCTACAAACATGTATTTCATGCACTCATATTATACACACAAAAAATTATGTTATAAGAAAATGTATGCTCATGTATGAATTTATTTTTCACAATTATTTCTTTATTTAGCCCACTAGCATCCATCTTTAGCTAAAACAAGTTAACTGAGAATAACTTTATGGATCAAAAATTGAACTTAGATATTGTTCTCATAGTTAAAAAGTATAAGTTTTTCTTAACGGATTAATACCTACCAAAACCTAATAAAAATTCATCTCAAGCTTAAAAAGATGCTTACAACAAGTGGTAATAGTCTGATAAAATGGTTAGGTTTTATATACTAGCTTAATTGTCAAGTACTTTGGCAAAGAAGCATAAGACCATAGTTACAGTTGCTAATATGAACTTTAACCTTTTAGAGATGTTTATTGAAATAAACAAGACTCTGACACAAGCTACGTTGAAAGAGATCATAAATACTCGGCAAGCTAAAAGAACTCCCATGCAAGATCACATGTCATAAATGATTGTACTGTTTCAGCAAGTTGAGGATTTATATGGGAAATAAACTGGTTAATCTAAGGTCAAGATAATCCTAGAAACCCTAGCACCTTCATTTTAGACTTTCTTATTAAATATATCAATGAATCAGTTGAATTTCTCATTAACTAAGCTGTTGAATTACTTATAGCTAATGAGCTATAATGAAACTTGGACTGAGTATTCATTTGACTAAGGGCTTATCTTCCTCTTTTAGTCCAAATCCTAATAGAAATGGTAGTAAAAAGAAGAATAATAAGCCTAAGAAAGCATCTAAATTAGGATTTATGCAAATTTATAAAAAGAAAAAGAAACTCAAAAGAAAGTGTTTCCAATATGGTGCTAAAGTACATTGGAAGAGAAACTATCTAATTCACTTAGCTAAGCTTTTAATGGCTAAAAAAGTAGCTTCTACTTTAATTAAATTTTTTTTATTGAAACATATTTAATGGTTGTTTCTACTAATTCATAGATATAGATTCTGGGGCCTCTAATCATATTTGTAATTCATTATAGTGGTTCTAAGAAAATTAGACAACTTAATGAAGGAAAGATCAGTCTAAGGCTAGGGAATGGCATAACAATTAAAACCAAAGTAATAGGAGTTGTTCATCTTTATTTTGATGATTCTAAACCTTTAGTATTAAAGAATTATTTGTTATTACCAAAACTAAAATGAAATTTAATTTCAATTAGTTATTTGAATAAATTAGGTTATTCTATTATTTTTTACTCAACTGTGATGATCAAAAGAAATAAGTCGTTTATATATTTTGATATACTAGATACTAGTCTATATTTCATATTTTTTAAAATCAAATCACTGCATGATATAGAATTAAAAAATGAATTTAATTAACATAAGAGGATTAAAATTGTTTCGCTAATCAAACGTATCTATGGCAACTATTTCTTGATATATTAGTCTAGATAGAATTCAAAGATTAGTCAAATATGGACCTTAGAGTTCATTAGAGATCAAGCCACTGTCAAACTATAAATCCTATATAAAAGGTAAATGACCAAAAAACCCTTTAATATTAAAAGAAGTAGAGTTACTGAAGTGTTAGAATTAGTACACTCTAATGTGTATGAACCCATGAGTACAGAAGCTAGAAGAGGTTATTAATATTTTATCATTTTCATTGATGATTATTCTAGATTTAGTTATGTATACCTAATGTGCCATAAGTCTTAAGAATTTGATAAATTCAAAGAGTTTCAAGTAGAAGTGAAAAGGCAATTAAGAAAATACTTAAAGGCACTTTGATTTAATTGAGGTAATGAATACCTTTATTGTAGTAACCAGTATCCACGACTGGTAAAAATAAGTATTTATATATGTATAAATATACGTATTTTATTTGTATGTTGGTGATACTTGATTTATATATTGTTATTAGTAGTGTTTGTATAGGTTAAGGTCATACTATTAGCATTGGATTTAATTACAACACTTTAGATTTATTTTAGGGACCAAATTGTAATACTTTGAAAGTTTTGGGGTAAATTCGTAAATACCAAAAATTAGCCACTTAGTATAAAAATACACTTTTAAAACCCTAATTCTACCATTTTTAGGTCGAGCTACCCATTTTAAGAGAGAGAAGAGAGAAATAGAGGAGAGAGAAAGAGGAGAAGAAGAAGAAAAAGAAGAAGAAATTGGAATTTTGAATTTCAAGAGGTATATCATACGTATTTCTCAATTTATTGGTATTAATTAAGTTAATTCCTTTAAGTTTTCATTTCTGAAAATATGTATAATTGAGGATTTGTTGTGTATTTCGTAAGATCATATGAGAATTGATGATGATCTATAAGATAGTTTGATAAATCATGATGAATTGTGGAATTTCTGCTAGATAACCTCTTGATCTAGGAATTTTATAAATTGTTGTGATTCGATTCTGATTTTGAATTTTTAGTATATGAAATTAGACATGTTAAGCATCATCTGAGACTTTGAATCGATTGAAAATTCTAGAAATTGAATTTATAGTAAATTTACCAAAATGACCCTGAAATTCTGGAAATTTCCTGTGTAAACAGTATAGTACAGTGAAAAATAATTTTTGTCCTACTGAATGATCTTCAAAAATTATGAATTTGTGGAATATGATAATTTTATATGTCTAATATGATATACTCGGAATCGAGAATTTAGATCAAAGTGGTTGAAGTGTTATGAATTTCTAAAGTGTATCAGCTCATTGTAATATTTGATTAACAGAATTTTAAAGTTATAGAATAAAATAGTTTTAAAATACTTTTGACAGTGATTTGAAAGTGAAATATTTATCATGGACTGAGATATGTGTTAAGAGTAATTATGTGGTAGTTTTATAATTTTTGAGTTAGTATATGATTTTATAAAATTGAGAGATTGAATACTGTTCAGTAAGTATCTTGATCCTGTCAGGTTTGTAGTTTGGATTCGATGGTGTGTATGGAATGGATTGTGTAGGAAATTTGATATAATGTTCATATATAAGAAGGATATATGAGTAAAGAATGGTATATTCTGATTTTGGAGTAATTGGACATCATTTGATGTATTAGAAATTTTTGTTAAGTGTAAGTGGTCGGAATGACAGGTTTTGAGAAACCAAATATTTAGACCAATTTGATATGATAAATGCATTGTGTATAATTTTGTAAGCTATTTAAATTATTTTGTGTGAATTGTGAGGCTTATGAAAGGATTAATCTCCATTGATAGGTTAAGGAGATTTAAGCCTTGTAGCTGAAAGTGTTAAGAGGTAAGTATACTAGACTTTTACTGAAATCACTATAAGCATAGTAATTGTCTATGTATGATTTTGTAAATGTGTTTAAAAATATGTTTATATTATGCCAAAGTGTATTTGATATGAAATGTGAAAGACATATGTTTATGAATGTGAGCATTGACATTGAACATGGACATACATGTGTTTTTGAAAGCGAGCTTTCAAAATGAAATGTGTTTGACAAAGAAAACTTTGAAGTGCAATATGTCCATGAGAAAGATTTTGTGTTTTGAGGATGCTTGAACTCACTGTTGACTTAGTAGGCATCTTATGTGATTTGTGGAGCCTTTATGTGTGGCCTTTCCTTCGGGATAGGTATATGTTATGTGTTCCGTATGTAGGGAGGATCCTATTGGTACCTAAAGGAAGAGTGAGTTATCACATTCGTGTGGTGGCGTATTGGTGCATGTGAGAGGACTCACCGATGATCAGGGTGAGGGTTTGGCTTTTACCTTCGGGCATGAGCATTATATATGTGTTATTCAAGACCTCACTTGTACTATTCCTCTCATACGGTATGTCACCTACGAGTGACATTTGGCTCATTATGTGATATGTGATGTGTAAGTCCTACTAAGTAGTAGTTGAGTGATGGTATTCCTGTAATATGTTTTGAAAGAATGTGTAAGCGCTTACATGATATGTGATTTGATAAGATTATGATTTTGATTGATAACAACATATCATACATATGCATTGTGTACATATATGTATTTGTATTTGATATATGAAAAACTAGTATGCTTACTGAGTTTTATACTCATTATAGTTTATGGTGATTTCAGGTAAATAAGGTACATGTGTGCTTAGCGGATTTGGCAAGGCTTCTATTGTTCCTTGGGTTCCCTAAGTTGTTAGGTTGCTAAGTGTTTCATTTGGGGACACGTGGGATAAAATATTTGATTTGTCCCTAGTGAATAAATACTTATGTATTATTTTATTGTGTGTGGTTGGATTTAGTTTAAGTTTCACCAAGTGTAGTAATGGATTGATTTTAAGTAAGAATTTGCAATGAATATATTCTGGGCTTCCGGTAATAAAGTTGCTACTGGTGACGTAGTAGAGTGTTAATCTCTGAGAAAACTCTGCGTATCTCCGGTTTAGTAATTGTCCCAGTCATAATTCAATTGCTATAATTCTGAAAGAAATTAAAATGAATGTTTAAGTATTATTGAATGAATGTAAGTGATGTTGTGTGTCATATCTGTTGGGTCTGGGGCGTGACATTTATAGTGAGTTCAGAACCTATCTGTAAAAAAAAAGGATATTATCATAGTTAATTACACCAAAATTACCCCAACAAAATAGTGTAGCAAAAAGGAGAAATATGACTCTTCTTGAAATTGTGAGTTTTTTAACTTTAACCATTTCGTTCTAGGGTTATGTCTTAGAAACAATCTTATATATATATATATATTCTTAACTTAATTCCATATAAGTCAGTCCTTAAAACACCTTTAAAAATATAGATAAGGAGTAAACTAAATTTATATTATATACATATATGGGATTGTCCAGCTCATATGCTAAAAGAGAAGACAAATAAGCTAAGATTTAAATCAAATATTTGTATGTTTATTGGGTATTCCAAAGGAACAAAAAGGAGTCTTTTTTATAGTTCTTAAGATAAGAAAGTACTTGTTAGCACAAATGTAATCTTTTTCAAAGAATACTTTATGAAAACCTTAAGCCTAAGAGTAAAAACATTATTGACGAGTTATCTAGGAATTGTAGTAATATGCCTGAGAGGGTCAATGAGTCAGTTCCCAATCCAAAAGATTATAATTAACCAGATCCAATTGCAATGCAACAACCACCGATACTTCATTATAATAAAAGGACTATTAAATGTCTAGCCAGGTATATGTTAATTAAGAAGTCTTGTCAAGTAGTCTCTAATATATATAAACCAGATCCCACTAGTTATGATGAAGCAATGGTTAATAGAGATAGAGATCATTGGCGCAAAGTTATAAAACCAAATATGGATTTAGTGTCCTAAAATAAAGTCTAGGAACTTGTAGAAGAACCTGAAGAGATTAAATCTATAAGGTGTAATTAGGTCTAAAAGAAAATTAGTGGTAGGTGAAAAGGTGAAAATCTTTAAAGCTAAGCTTGTTACAAAAGAATAAAACCAAAAATAGGGTATCAATTATGAGGAGACCTTTTTGCCGATAGTCATGCTTAAGTCTATCAGAAAGTTCTTATTTATAGTAGTAAATCTTGATTATGAGATTTGGCAAATAGATGTTACAACTTCTTTCCTTAATTGTAATCTCGAGAGAAGTGTCTATATAATACAACCAGATGGTTTTATAACTTCAGGCCAAAAGATATCTAGTTTATAAACTGCAAATATATATATATATATATGGGCTTAAAAACATATAAATTTTGGAACATCAAACTTAATCGATCAATCAAATTTTTTTGTCTTTGATCAAACCTTGATAAACCTTTTGTTTATAAAAAGATATATAGGCGGTTGGTGATTTTTCTAACCTTTTATATAGATGATATACTACTTATTAGGAATGATGTAAGGGCATTATCATTAATCAAAACTTGATTATCTAACCAATTTGATATGAAAGACTTAGGTGGAGCTAATTATATCCGTGGGATTAAGCTACTATGAGATCACACGAATAGGACATCAACTTTATCTCAAGCTACATATATAGATAAAAAAATTTGTCAAGTTTGTTATGCATGAATCTTAAAATGGATCACTTTCAATTAGGCATAAGATTGATCTATCCAAAAATCAAAGTCCTAAAATACCTGAAGAAATAGATCACAAGAAAAAATTTTCTTATGGATCTATAGTAGGAAGTCTTATGTATGTGATGTTACATACTAAATCAGATATTAATTATGCAATAGGCATGGTCAATAGCTATCAATCAAATTGAAGACTAGAACACTAGACTATAATAAAACATATAATTAAGTATCTTTGGAGAACAAAAAATTTTATGCTTGTATATTCTAATGAGGATCTTATTTCTATTTTGTATATAGATTCATATTTTTAAGCAGATAAAGATGCTTAAGATTTACCTTAAGTTATGTATTCACTTTATATGGTAGGGTTATTAGTTGGACAAGTGTAAAGTAATCATGTATCGAAGACTCCACTATAAAAGCTGAATATATGACTACATCGAAAGTTACAAAAGAGGTTGTATGGCTCTGCAAGTTCTTTATAAAACTTGAAGTGATACCTAGTGCTAAGATGCATGTTGTTATTTATTGTAATAATAATGGAGCTATAATGCGGTTAAAAGAATTGATATACCACACAAAAAGAAAACATATTGAGATGAAATATCATTTGGTAAGGGAGTTTGTGCAAAAGGGTAAAGTCAGGTATCCAATATTGCATCAGTAGAAAATCTAGCTAATCCATTCACCAAGTCCTTGACATATTATTTTGGGCTCTTAAAGCATGTATAATAAATATTTATTTATTCATAAATTTTATTCATACTTACAATTGAGCATATATTGATTAAAAAATATTTATTAAGTATGTGATTGTTCACGCTCAAAATGTAATGCAGCTATCGTAGTATAGATTGAAGTGTCGATCCCACAAGGAAGTTTTTGGTAAAACAGGTTGGTGAAGTGAAATATTAAAGTAGTAGTAAAGGAAAAAAAAAATTTAATTAGTTTAAATGGATGAGATAGAATTGTCTATAAATTGAGAAAAACGTTTTATGATGATTTAAGCAAGGCTTCGAGAATTATAATTATGCTTTATAAATCTACTTTACACTTTGATTCAATGTTTATAACACAATTGAAAGTTTCACATCCCAAACAATCAATCGAAAGATATGTAAAATACAGCACATTTAATAATACATGTATTTGATGTTACTAAACTCTTTGCAAACATTAACACAAATCATATTCATTTATACAAGTTATCTAAGATCGACAATATATCATTTTGACAATATTGTAGTAAAGGATCAACTTGAATATCAAACATTTATTGTCTTTACATGTTATTCAAAATTGACAATATATCAATTGACAATATTGCAGTAAAAGATTAACATATAAAACAATGTAACCAATAACAATTATAATTAAACAAGAATCACATAAGAAAAGCATGACTGAAAATATATGAGACGTGAGAATTATAACCTCTGGATTATAGAAAATAAAATAGATAAGAGTTTAAGAAAAATCAAACTTACAAACATTTGTAGCTCTTGAAAACGAATCAAAGCATAGAAGTAGATTTATTACACATAAAAGTTCATCTCTTAGCCTTGCCAAGAACTCTAGCCTAGATTACAATGCATGCTAATGAGAAGAAAATAAGAAAGAATTATCTAATGTTGAAAACTTCCTAACAGTGTCCTTGTATAAGCAATGAATGAAAATATGTTAAGTGACATCAATCTTCAATAATTTAGGCCAATAACTCATTTACCCACTTACAGTATCTTTTTGATAATGTAAATGACTGAAATAGCCTTTTTGGCCGACATAAAAGTTGTAGAATTTTGTCTCTTATTTTCATAGGCACCAAGTTCATGCAAATTGGATGAGTATCCGATGAGATAAGAGCAAAATTCTAAAGATGCATCAGATTTCAGTCAACAATCCTTTTACCCACTTGCAATACCATTTGGTCTATGATAAAGGCTGATTTAGACTTTACTATCAACATAAGAGTTGTTAATAATTAAGTTCGTATTTCAAAAATTTAATAATTATACCAATTGGATACGTATTTTGTGAGATACGGTCCAAATACATAAGTTGGGTCAAGCTAAGCGGAAGTTGTAGCCCGATTCTATTGTATCTCGATTTTTGGCCCATAACATGTTGGATTTGGCTTTTCAACTGTTCTTTAAGTTTGTGTAAGATTAAGTCATGTTACTCCAAGTTCAAGAATTTCTTCATTTAATTTCTACATTGAGATTTATGTCCATTTTACCTAAACCTATGCAAATAACATTCATTAATCATAATTTAAGGAGAACACTTTATTTCAAGCTAAAAATACAAAAATGTTAAAATTAGTGACATTAAATGGTGATCGAATCTCTTAATAGATATGCATTTTCATGTGTTCATCAGTGATCTATGTATTAGACATATGATGTTAATACACAAAGTATAGATAATAAATTATTTATAAATTAAATCTTGTTCACAACCATTAATGAAAAAGTTAATTCATTATGTAAGGCTGTAGCTTTTTTATTTTTTGTCATGGATGATTTAGTTTAATTATCGAAGTAGAGACTTCAAGTAAAAAAACAATTAGTGTATATGATACATTGAATAGAACTATTGTAAATTTTGATCTAGTTAACTAAATATCATAGATCATAATTCACAAACGATTTAATAAGCTTGGTTAATCTTAATCCTGATCAAGTAATGAACTTACATTCATAGATTATATCTTTTGATTTATCACGAAGTAAGATTTATATAAAAGATCAAAAACCTTAATAGCTTGGAAATATAATTTCATGGGTCATAAAAATATATATATTTGCAAGATATAATCTACTTAATGATGTTCAACTAAGTTATTTGCAGTGCTTAATCATCTAAATCTATGGCCACAGTTTATTTAATAGTTTATTTATGAAATAATTATATTTATTTAAAAATTTATTTAAAACGATAGACATATTGAAAAATGATCATTAGAGCATTCAATTACTTAAAGGTAAATAAGTAATTAAAGAGGTGAGACATTTTTTTTATGGCCTACTTTAATTATGAATATCAGTTAGATGGTCAATTAAGCGGTTATTATTGGTCTAAAGTAAAACCTAATTTAATTAAAAGGGTTTCAATTAATATAGGCCTTTATTTATAAGTAAATGACATATAGAACCCCGAAGTTTGGAGAAAGAGACATATATATCCTTTGAAGTTTCAAAAGGGTCATAAAGACCACTATTAGAAGGAAACCGTCTGCATTAACAGTCAATTGATCAAAAATGGGTGAAGTACCAGAATGCCTTTATATTGAATTAAATGAATTTGTTCGTTATTATTGACCTTTGGTTTTGAATGAAATGGCCATTTTTCCTCTAAACTCTTAAAAGGGATATTCATTCACTATACACCTTTTTTTTACCTTTCAATTATTAAAAAAATGATTTAAATACCCTTTGTTTGTTACCATTTTTTGTAACTGTTTACATGACCTGTGGTTTTGTATTTATATATCTGGATAACTTTGGAAGGGGTTTAAACCAATTCATCTCCATTTCTTCTCATCCAGCATTCACTTATGTTCAAGTTAAAAAAAAAAAAAGGAAATTTTCCAACAAAATTCTATCAATTATAACCAATACATTTCATTGATTCCTCTTATCAAAGCTAGCAAATATAAACTTCAAAATCAAGAAAAATTCTAGAAGAAACAACACATATATGTCATTGTTTCTCTTTCACTAAAGTCATCAAGTTGAACACAGCATTACAATTTCACCATAAGAAACCCATCAATTTTTCATCACATCACAAAGTACATCAATCAGTTTCAGAACAACACCTAAAATTCAAGAACAATAGCACCAAAAATATAAGAAAATTGCACTTAAAATCCAGAAAATCAACACCCAAAATCCCAGAAAACAGCACCCAAAATCTAGAGAAAAAAAATAGCACCTAAAATCCATAAAGTAGCACCCAAAATCTAATAAAAGAAGCACTTAAAATAAAATAAAATAAAAAGCACTGAAAAATCCAAGAAAAATATCACAAATCACATCAAACCTATTTCTACAATAGAACAATGCAAAGGTAAGGTGCACTGTTTAAAGGTGAATGGAAATTTGATAAAGTTCAAGAATCTTAGTGTCAATTTAATCAAAAGGACTCTATAGAGATATCTGAATCTATATATGAACCAGATAAGCTAATATTTTGTTGCATGATAAGTAAATATGAATATTACAAATATGGCATCCAAATTTAGATTAAGTGCATCCAAGCATAAAGCACTTAGTTTATCTTAATGAAATTAATGGCATGCTAATAAAATTCAAAAATAAGAAATGTGATTGCAACCTTCGAGCATTTTTAAGCATTTCACAATCATTAAAAAATCCTACCATACTTTACTATGGTGTTTATGGAGACATTACTCATTTTACAAGTTCTGAAAGCCAACCCAGACAAAATTCAATGCAAGTATTTTGAACACATTTACTTGTCCCTTGAACAGTGTTATGTTAGTACAAGGTGACAATGGAAAAGGATATGAAAGTCAAGATGAGATCACTTCTAATATCTATGCAAGAATTGTGATGACCTAAAGCAAAACTCATTATGTAATCCATCCAATTGTAATATTTACTACAATAGTTATAGGCTAGTACCAAAGGTTAGCTACAAGGAGTTAATGTGTTTGTTGTAGTGGTAAATAAAAAATAGATAAATTTTTATGAATCATTAATAAAGCAACATGAGCACCACAGATTCATACAATGTATTGCAATTTTACCATTGTTTAAATATGTCAACAATTAACATTCTAACCAAAACTAAAAAGCTATTCAAAGACATGGAATAAATTTGTACCATTGTTTAAATATGTCAAAAACTACTCCTTCACAAAAGAATAACTTTAAAAAACTTTGGATGTACCATTGCAAGAAAAGATCACAAAATACCCTGCAAAAATATACATTTGCTAGCATTAGGTGTGAATTTAAGGAAAAACCTTCTAAATTAAAAATGAAGTCAAGTAGATGTACCTCTTTTTTTTATTTATGGTTGAACTTGGCTTGAGGATGGTGATGTACAAATTATAGCTAAACGCAAATGCATGGTATCATATCAAGTAATGTAGGAATGATGCCCAAATATCGTTTCTACAGAGACTTATTTAATATTTTTTTTAATCAAGTACTAAAATTAATCATACTTAACTTCTATCCAGATAAATCAAAAGATAAATTTTATCTAAATTAATCTTAATTTTAATCAAAAGAAAACAGGGGTTTAAATTCACCAATAAAAAAGAATCTAGGGTTTTGAATTATTCCCTAATATTTTATTGAACTTATTAATCTCTTAGTTAATCTCTCAATAACAAATTGTTGGCTATACTCTAATCTCATCACAAGCTTCAATCAATGGTCAAGTGACTATATTACACCTTAATAATTGCCTATGACAATCTGAATAGAATGCAACTCATTATAAACAAGTCTAATTATGATATACACGCCATCTAAGTATATGTCTATCCTACATAGAATTCATTGTTGTCATCTTATGATTATGTATCAAACTATCTTAGGCTAAACACTTAAATTCCTTTTTCGAGCTCATTATGGTTCCTCAAACAATCAATATATTGGCCAGATATAAAGAAAGCATTAAAATTAAGATAGAAGAATCAATTTAATCTATTAACTTCATAAATCAAGAAAGTCAATAAAATTTAACTACATATTTAGTTCAAAAGTCTAACCCTAGATTAAAAGAATTAAATTCATAATAAATGTAGGAGTACCCAAGAAACTAGTGAAAAACATCATGTATAAGATTATAATAGCAAGGGAATATAAGAAATAACACAAGAAGATACCATAGATTGCTTATTTCTTCTTTTTATCTTGATTGCACAAATCTTGATCTTCAATCTTTAATTCTTCACTTTAATCTCTTGCTTTTATGTTTGTGTTTTCTTTTCTCTGTTGCTTTATGATGTTATATGTCTTTGGCTAAGAAAATGAGTGCTTTCATAGGTCTTCATAACCCTAAGGATATGAGACTTCGAATCCAAGTCGTATTAAGAGTCTTAAAGAAGGGTTTTATTAGTCATATGGGCACTACAGTGCTCAGACCTGGAAAAGGTCAAGGTATAAAGTCTGGTTGGGTGGCATAGCACTGAGTGGTGGGTGATATATGCAATAATAGTGAAGCACAAGTACACACTATCGTATCAAGTAATATAGGATTTAAGTCCAAGTTATCGTTATTACAGGGACTTTTTAATCTATTTCTTTTAATCAATTACTAAAATTAATCATACTTTAACTTTTATCCAAAAAAATCATAATATGAATTAAATCTAATTAATCTAATTCTATCAAATTAAACCTAAATTAATCAAAAGTAAGTAAATGGCTAAATTTACCAATTAAAATCAATATAGGGTTTCAACTTATTTCTTAATATTTCATTAGACTTATTAACCTCTTAATTAATCCCTCAAGACAAATTGTTGGCTTAGACTCTAATATCATCACAAACCTCTGTCGATGGTTGAGTGACTATATTACGCATTCTAACAATTACCTATATATCTATAGTAATCCAAACATAATGTAATTCATTAAGAACGGGTCTAAATAATACTATACATACCATCTATGTATATTTCTATCCTATATGGAACTCAGAGTTGTTACCCTATGATCATGCATCAAACTATCATCATGGTTCCTTAATCATTCAAAATATTGACTAAATATAATGAAAGTAATAAACACAAGATAGAATAAATCAATTGTATGTATTAACTTCATAAACTAAGAAAGTTAATAAAATCCAAGTATATATTAGGTTCAAAAGTCTAATGTTAAGGGCATATTTATCATATATTTTCTCATATTTTTATTTAGATATTTTCTTATTTAATGAGAATAAATTATATGTGATATTGTTTATTTATAGGAACTTGAATCAAATTTAAAATAGCACAATCCTTCTAAAGATGCTACCTCTAAAGTTCAAAGATCATGGGAGCTTCGCTATACTATGCTCAATTGGAAACTACAATTTTGGGAAGGCACTTTGTGATCTAAGAGCTAGCATCAATCTTATACCATTGTCTGTGTACAAAAAATTGGGACTAAGAAAAGCCAAACCAAAAAATGTCACACTCCAACAGGCATGTCATTCTCTCAACTATCATAAGGCAGTCATTGAAGATGTACTGGTTAAAGTCGATAAATTCATCTTCCCTGCTGATTTCATTGTTCTGGACATGGAAGAAGACAATGAAATTCCTATCATCTTTGGAAGACCTTTCCTAGCCATTAGAAAAGTAATCATTAATGTGCAAAATGAGGAGTTGACCATAAGGGTACAAGACGACATGGTTACTTTTACAGTCTTCAAGGAAATTAAATTGCCAAATGAAAGTGAAGAATATTTCTGCATTAATGTGGTACACCCAAACACCAAGTAAACTAAAGATATAGAGACATTGAATCCTTACATCCAAAAAAGGGCAATGAAGCATAAGAAGAAAAGAAAGAAGAAGAAAGAGCAACACCTCGATGAAACAAGCAAAGAAAAAGGAAAGGAAGAACCACTTCTCTGGTTTAATATTAAAGTCTTTCTGGAGAGACAAAAGGAGAATGCAACAAAAGATATTACCTAAGGTTTAATAGCAAAGATATGGAAGCCAAAAAAGAAGAAAGTCAGCAAAATCACATACAAGGATGCTTCTATCAGCACCTTTAATTCACCATAATAGAATAGATAGCACCATTAAACCAATGATATTGAATCAAGTGCTTCTTAGGTGGCAACCAAAGTAATTTTCATTTTTATGTTTGTTTACTTTTTGTTTGGTTACTTTGTTTTATTTTCTTTTTTTTTAGGAATAAAGTAGCAATTCAAACACTCAAGGAAAAGCAGCATGAGCATTTGCAAGCGTCTAAAGCAAAGGACCGCTTTCACGTCAATATACAACAACGCTACACAGCTTACCACAGAAGTCTGGTACTTTTAATTCTTTATTTTTCAACATTGGAGACAATGTTTAATTTAAGTTTTGGGGTGGCAAACATTTTCTGGTGTTTATTTTTGCTGTATAAATTAATTAGTTGTCTTGCAGGTCAATTATTTTAAGTTTTTATTAGGTTTTTAAGATGATCATTAGTCTATGATAATATATTTTTACAAATCTCTAAGGAATGATAAATACTTGAGAAAATTTTGGTTATCTAAGTTAGGAACAAATTCGACCTTATTTATAATCACCATTTCTTTTCAAACACTTTATAAGCATGACTAGTTATAACTACTATTTAGAGATACTTATTCTTTAGGGAGCACCCCACAATCTCAAAGATTGACACTCTAGAACTTGTCTTTAATTATCACTTGAGGCAAAATCCTAGAAAATGCATAAATAGGGAAATGATATTAGGTCATCTTTGGACTGATTGAGCCTTTTAGCCTACTTTAATTTTATATTTATTCTTAGTACCCTATTTTGAGCCTAATTACCTATTTTTTGGTTTAACCATATAACAATCTTAAGAATTAAGTTTATTTATCTAGAAATTTACCCATAAAACTATAAACCTTGCATTTACTTAGAAATACTCTTGCAAGAAAAAGATTGTGGTGATATGAGAAAAATAAAATTTTTGTGGTATTTGTCAATCTAAGTTCATAGGTATTCAAGAAAAAAAAAAGAGAAAAAAAAGTACCCCCAGCTTAAGAAAAAGAAGAAATTCTTTAAAAACTAAAGGTTAAAAGAAAGATGCAAAACACAATAAGTTTGGAAGAATAGATAATACAAGGAAAAAAATGATTAAGAGGTTTCTAGGAAAAATCTAAGTGTTCATGGTGTGACTTAACCTAACTTGTTTATCTTTAGACATGTGATTTTGTACATTAGTGGAGAGTGGTAGTAGAGATAAACCTATAGAAGTGTCATTATACAAATCAAATGACGAGACATCATCTTTTATATACAAACTAAAGTATCAAGTAAATCAGAGTATCGTTTTAGTTATTGCTTATGTTTACGCTTAAAATGTAATATGGCTATTATAGTATAGATTGGGGTGTCAATCCTATGAGGAAGCTTTTGAAAAAATAAGTTAGTGAAATTAAAATATTAAATCAGTCATAAAAGAAAATTTTAACTAATTAGTTTATATGAATGAGATGGAATTATATATGAATTAAAGGAGAAGTCTTATGATGATGTAAGCAAGGCTTCAAGAATCACAATTATGCTTCGTAAATCTATTTTATACTTTGATTTAATGTTTATAATTCTACTGAAAGTTTTACATCCCAAACAATCAATCAGAATATATGTAAAATATGGCACATTTAATAATACATGTATTTAATATGACTAAACTTTTTGAAAACATTAACACAAATCATGTTTATCTATACAAGTTATCTAAGAACGATAATATATTCTTTTAAAAATACTATAGTAAAAGATTAACTTGAATATCAAACAATTATTGTCTTTACATATTATCTAAGATCAACAATATTTCGATTAACAATATTGCAGTAAAAGATTAACGTGTAAAATAATATAACTAATAACAATTATAATTCAACAAGAATCACATAAAGAAAGCATGACTGAATATATATGAAACATGAGAATTATAACCTCTAAATTATAGAAAAATAATAGATAAGAGTTTAGACACAAACAAACTTACAAATATTTGTAGCTCTTGACAAAGATTCAAAATATAGAAGTAAATTTATTACACATAAAAGTTTATCTCTTGCCTTACCGAGAACTCTATCTTAGTTTACTATATATGGTAAAAAGAAATTGTATGAGAGAATCGTATATCATTGAAAAACATCCATTAGCCTTCTAAGGGTGTCCTTATATAGGCAATAAATGAAATCATATTTAGTGTGACTTCAATCTTAAATAATTTAAGCTACCCACTCCTTCATCTAATTACTATACCTTTTTGATAATGTAAATGATTGATGTAGCCTTTTTGCTATTCATAAAAGTTGTAGTATTTTGTCTCTTATTTCCATAGTCACAAGGTTCGTTCAATTTGGATGAGTATCTAATGAGATATAGATAAAATATCAAAGATAGGTCATATTTTGGCTAACAACCTTTTTACCAATTTGTAATACAATTAGGTCCATGATAACAACTGATTTGGACTTTACTATCAACATAAGAGTTGTCGATAATTAAGTCAGTATTTTATAGCTTTAAGAATCATATCGATTGGGTACATATTTTTTGAAATATAGTCTAAATACGTGAGGTGGGTTAAGCTGAGTGGAAGTTATAATCCAATTCTATTGTATCCTAATTTTGGCCCATTAAATATTAGATTTGGCTTTTTAATTATTCTTCAAGTTTGTGTAAGCTTGAGTCATGTTACTCAAGGTTTAAGAATTTATTTATTTTAATTTCTACATTGAGAGTTACATCTATTTTACTCAAACCTATGTAAATAATATTCATTAATCACAATTTAAGGACAACACTTTATTTCAATCCTAAAAATATAAAAATGCTAAAATTGGTGACATTAAATGATAACTAAATCTCTTAACAAATATGCATTTTAATATGTTTATCACAGCCCTCAACCAGCTTATTGCTAGTCTCTAGCAATTCAAGTGTAAATAAAATATGCAAAACTAAGTATTTCAAACAAAAAGTCTGTTCAAGATCACTGTAGCTATTATGATTTTTTTTCAATTATAACTTTCAAAATTGTGTGTGTGTGAACTAAACCGTAACCTTCTTACCAAAAATCACAACATATATAGCCTTGAGAATTTCTCTAAGTAAATGCCTTAACTCCCTATCCGCACAAGTGTATGACTGTTTAAAAGGTTAGGATTTCACTCATGAAATTAAAAAATAAGAAAGCACTCAAGAAAAAAAGTCAATTTTAAGGATAGACATGCAAACTAAAATTCATCCAAAGATAGGAAAATAAATTGTTTAGAAATCAATTATTTTTAACATGCACCAGCTCTAAGACTTTAATTGTCTTGTGAGAATAGTACAAATGTAGTTTGGTGAGAAAACATACTTACAAAATATTTGTCTTCTAAAATTTAATGAAGACTTTATTAAACTGAATTGATTCTTCCTTTAATTTCTCTATTTTTTTTTTGGTATTTTTCTTTTTTTATTTTTTTTTATTTTCTTTTAGAATACAAGGAAGCATTACAAAATTTAAAAAAAAAATTATTTTCTCACTAAGATATACTATACATAATTTAAAATTTTGCTTTAAATCATCCTTCAGTTATGTAACCAACTTATTCGTTAATTCAAATAATATCATTCTAAATAAAAAAAGTAACCAATTCAAAAGATCAATAAAAATTTGTAAGTTGTTTTCTCAACCTTTTCACTTACTCACAAAAGATATGTGAGATTAAAAAATATATACTTAAATATAAAAATTCTCTTGACTATATAAATTAAATCACCCATCTTACCACAAGGCTTAGCATTGTGCTCAAAATATTTCGAAAGTCATTCTTTATTAACCTAAATAGAAATAGTAACTCAAACCAAATAACTTTGAAATCATACCTAGATAGAAAAGTAAATTCCTTTATACAAGAATTACCAAGACTATATGCAATAAACAATAATGCATGAAATAAAAAACAAAATAACAAGTTAGTTAAAATGCGTTTCAAAAGTTAGAAAAAAAAAACTCTTTACTCTGCCATTCTTAATCTAATTTAACCTAAAATGCGTCTGAAGAGTTCAAAAATGAACTCTTTACTCTGCCATTTTAATCAAATAGGTATGTCGGACCCCATCATTTTTTTTTATAGACTACAACTTATGTCTACTATCCTCCCCACCAAAACTAGATGAAACATTATCCTTAATATTTAAATAGAAAAAGATAAAGTATAGGAGACATTATTTGAAATGCCAGCTATTTAAAAAAAAAAAAAACCTGAGAGACACTTTAGCAAATATAAACTAAAATGATGATGTTAATAAACAAAAAAAAAAGCTTACAAACAAAGTGTCAGATTTAATTCTCGCTTGTTGTAGCCCACTAACCAATCGATCTGTGTTATTGCCGAGTCAGGTTCATAGGTAACTATTTATAATTTGTCAATCAATTCATCCGCATTAGTAGCAAAAACGATGATTTGTCGCGCCAATTATGAAATAAGTTTCGATTCCATAGCTTGATCAAGAAAGCAGAGTAAGCAATCAAAATAATTATTAACATTCAACAAACCTATGGGTTTTTGGTAGATATTCAATTGGGTCCAAGAGGCAATTTGAAAATTTTCTTCCAAGGTACCAAAACCACCTGGTAAAGCAATAAAAGTGTTTGCATAGTAAAATATTCTAGCTAGACGTTCATGCATGGATGAGACTCATAATTCTTCCCCTATTATTTTTTCAGTCAGGCTTCCCATGGCTAAAGCTATAGGAATAATACCTAAAACTTGACTTCCTCTTAAATATGCAGCTGTTAACACACACCCTATTAACTCAAGGTTGCCCCCTCCATATATCAAATGAAATTTTCTTATAGCTAATACCTTTTTCTAATTTATTTGTTGCCGTATAAACACTTTATTATTTTCAAGACTAGATCCATAAAATACACATATATTTCAAAATCATCACACTGAGGTTTTCTCCATATCTACACACACATTTATCTCAATATATGAAAATGAAGAAAATGAGGTGTTGTATTTATAGAGTACCAAATGATAACAACAATTTTGGTAACCCGATAATTTGTCAAAAGAG
The DNA here is from genome assembly GCA_946807835.1 of Ailanthus altissimus. Lineage (NCBI taxonomy): Eukaryota > Viridiplantae > Streptophyta > Magnoliopsida > Sapindales > Simaroubaceae > Ailanthus > Ailanthus altissimus. Next base: position 18,159,078 of record OX327684.1, read on the forward strand.
ATTTAAAAATGAAACACAAAAATTTAAAGATAATGACCCATATGCATTATTTAACTGAATGATTTAAATTTAAGACATCCATATAGGTAGCCTTTTATTCATAAAATAAAATTAAAAAAATGTTTGAAATTAAGACGCACACATATGTACAGGTAGTTATGATGTGTCTCACATCTTCCTCTAGTTTTACGTCCAGTAATGGCTTAAACACCCTCTATGGGTTGGGGATAAACTCTCTATTCAATTTTTTTATAAATTGGCAAATAGGGTTTTTTAGAGTCAAATTTTTGAGACTATATCGTTGATGTTCATTTTTGAATTTATTCCATAAATTGAAAAGTTCACACTGCACAAGCCCATAAGGATGTGTCTCAAAAGTCAATAGGGTATCATCTAAAGACTCCTTACTCAGTCCATTCTTAATGAACTAAATTTTATCTTCTTAATTTCTACATGCAAATCCTAAAGAACGACAACTCCGGTTACGTTTCCATCGAGCACATTTATGACAAACTTGTAACCTTTTTAATCTTTACCTTTTGTCATAAGAGCTTCTACAAGACCAAGCATAAAAGAAAAAAAATCATTTATAGATTTACTAGATAATCAAACATTGGCTTCGATTAACCAACAAATATCCACAAGGATATTCTTCAACATTAATAGCCTGAGTCTTTCACACTATACTTTGTAAATCTTAATTAGAGCTTTTTGTGGTAATAAAGGAAAGCGTTTTTTAAGGTTGATAAGAATGCTATCTATTTTGAAAGAAAGTGAAAAAGAAAAGAGATGAATGCATGATTTAAGGGACAGTTTTTAGAAATAATAGTCACGGAGTACTGTATCCGCCACTTGACCGGGAAACAAAATCACACTGAAGAAAAAAGAAAAAGAAGAAAATAAAATAAAATAAAATATGAAAGAAAATAAAAGCAAAAATAAAAAGTCAAAATATAAAATATAAAATATGGTATAGAGAGATTGAACCTAATCAAGTATAATAGACATGATCCATAAGAGGGATCTCATCTAGGTACATATAGTGATCTACTCTTTCCACATAACTTTTCAACCGCTATCCTTTCACTTTAAAAATTTGCCCATCAGTGAGGTCCTCGATCTCAATAGCACTATTAGGAAAAACTTACTTATTTCAATTGGACCAGTCCATCGAGATCTTAACTTTTCAGGGTGTAAATGCAAGTGAGAATTGTAAAGATAAACCTATTGATTTAGATCGAAGTATTTTCTTGAGATCTGTTTGTCATGAGCTGATTTCATTTTGGCTTTGTAAATCTTAGAGTTGTCATATCATCATTTTGCAGCTCTTCTATTTATGACAATTGTAACTTTTTTAAAAAAACCTGCAGTGCTCAAATCAAAGTTGAGGGCTTTGAAAGCCCAATAAGCTTTATGCTCTAACTTAATAGGTAAATAGCAAGCTTTCCCAAAGACAAGTCAATATGGAGACATACCTAAGATAGTTTTGTAAGTAGTACAGTATGCCCATAATACATCAAAAATGCTTAGAGACCAATCTTTGTGATTCGGGTTAACTATCTTTTCTAAAATCTATTTAACCTTTCTATTTGTTAGCTCAGCTTTTAATTTGTTTGTAAATGGTATGCAAGGAAAACTTTATGAAGGACACCATACCTACGCATCAAAGCTTAAAAAAATGATTACAGAAATGTGTTCCTTGGTCACTAATGATGACATGTGGTACACCATATCTAGATAACACATTTCTTTTAAGAATTTTACCACAACTGTGTTATCATTAGTATGACAAGCTACAGCTTCCACCCATTTTGATACATAGTCAATAGTTAGAAAGATGTAAAGGTAGCCAAAAGATTAGGGAAAATGACCTATAAAATCAATACCTCAACAATCAAATATCTCGATAACAAGAATAGAGTTAAGAGGCATCATATGTCTTTCAGATACAGTACCTAACTTTTGACATCTTTCACAGGAATAATAAAAATTATTAATGTCTTTGAACAAAATGGGCCAGTAAAAACCTACTATAAAATTATCGTAGCTGTCTTTTTCACAAAAAAATAACCTCCACAAGCAATATTATGGGAAAAATTTAAGACACTACCAACTTTACTTTCAGGAATGCAACGTCTCATAATTTAGTCAGGGCAATATTTGAAAAGATACAGATCATCTCAATAAAAATTATGAACCTCAACCAAAAACTTACTCTTATCTTGTGCACTCTAGTTAGATGAAACTTCACAACAAACTAAATAAGTTACGATATGTGCATACCAAGGTACTTGACTTCTAGTGAAAAGATGTTCATTAGGGAAATCATTTTAAATGGGTGGAACATCAATTAAGTCAATGAACTCAAGGCGGGATAAATGATTAACAACGATATTTTCAACGCCCTTCTTGTCTTTAATGGTTATATCAAATTCTTGCAAAAGAAGAATCCACCTAATTAAATAGGCTTTAGCATCTTTCTTAGAAAGAAGGTACTTAAGGGCCGCGTGTTTAGTAAAAACAATAATAGGTGAACCAATCAAATAAGAACGAAATTTATCCAAGGCAAAAACAACAGCTAATAGTTCTTTTTTAGTAGTAGAGTAATTCATTTGACCATCATTAAAAGTTCTATTAGCATAATAGACGACAAAGGGTTTGTCCTCTATTTGTTGCCTAAAAACTGCTCCTACAGCATAATTACTTGCATCACATATAATCTCAAATAGAAGGTTCAAATCTGGTAGTTGCATGCTAAGAGCGGTGGTGAGTTTGTCAATAAGTGTTCACAATACCTCATCACACTTTTGTGTCTATGTGAATTCAACATCTTTTAGCAGAATGTTACACAATGGTCTAGATATGGCAAAAAAATATTTATATAAACCTCTTGTGAAAGCCAACGTGCCAGAAAAAAATTTGACAACTTTTACCATTTTGGGTGTAGGTAATTTAGATATTAATTCAATGTTGACCTTATCAACCTCTATCCCTTTTTCAGATACAATATGACCTAAAACGATTCCCAAAGATACCATGAAATGATATTTCTCCTAGTTTAGCATAAGTCTTTTTCTTCACACTTACTCAAAACAGCTTTTAAGTTAAGTAGATATGAATTAAAATAATCACCAAAAACAGTCAAATCATCCATAAAAACTTCCATACATTTTTCAACCATATCAGAGAAAATACTCAGCATACAACATTGAAAAGTAGCTGGTGCTAAAATGGCATTCTACGAAAGCATAAGTACCAAAAGGGCAAGTAATAGTGGTTTTTTTCTTGATTTTCTATAGTTATCTTAATCTAGTAATATCTTGAATACACATCAAGAAAGCAATAAAATGGATGTCCAGCTATACGTTCTAAAATTTGGTCAATATAAGGTAATGGAAAATAGTCTTTTCTAGTGGTTGTATTTAATTTTTTATAATCAATGCACATTCACCAACCACTTACTACCCTAGTTGGAACAGGTACCTCATTCTTATTTTCTACAACAGTGTCCCTAAATTTTTTATGAACTACTTGAGTTGGACTTATCCATTGACTATCAAAATTGGGTAGATTATACCTGCATCTAATAGTTTCAAAAACCTCTTTCTTCACTACTTCTTTCTTTGTTGGGTTAAGTCTTCTTTGGGGGTCCCTACGGGATTGGGCAACTTTCTCTAAATGAAATCTATGAGAGCATATCAATGGAGAAGTATATTTAATATCAGCTATGGTCCAACCTAGTTCTTTTAACAATTTTATCAATATTTTCTCTTGTTCAGCACTAAGTTCATAAGCAATGATGATAGAAAAGGTATCATCTGGTCCTAAGAATACGTGTTTTAAACCTTTGAACAGTGGAAAAAGCTCAACTTGTAGTGTCTCGAGGTTCAATGATTTTGGTCTCTCCCTTTCTTATGGCAACTCTTTAAAGCGTGGCTGCCAAGATTAAGTCTTTTATCCTGTGAGTTAAAAAGACTAAACACATCAGTTGTTTCATCAGGATAATGTAATTCTTCAAAATTAAGATTAAAGAGGTTTTCTAAAGAATCAAAGCCATGGTTTATATAAGCTTCCTCTGCTACATGTGTGTCATCATATATGAATGATAGTATTCGTCTTCCTCTTGTGGTTGCTTGTCAATATGGAAGATATTCACCTTAAGAGTCATATTCTCAAAAGATAATTTCATTAGACCATTTCTGCAATTAATAAGAGCATTAGTAGTGGCAATAAAAGGTCATTTTAAAATAAGAGAGATTTTAGACTCCATGTTAACCAAAAAATGAGTATCTAAAACAAAAAAATTAATAGTGTAGTAAAATTTATCAATTTGTAACAAAACATCTTTTATTATTCCTCGTGATTTCTTGGTTGATTAGTCAACTAATTGTAGGACTACAGATGTAGGTTTAAACTCACCAAGTCTCAATTACAAGTAAATAGAATAAGGCATCAAATTTACACTTGCTCCTAAGTCCAACAAAGCTTGGTCAAACTCAAGCTTGACCAAATTCATGTGTACAAAGCTTGACCAAACTTACTCCTAAGTCCAACAAGGCATCAAATTTCTAACTGCATCAAATTTACACTTGCTCCTAGGTGGTAGAACCAACCATGAACAATAAAATAAATTACAACAAAGGAAATAAATTTAAAAACTAAAATTTTACAAAGAAAGGTAAATGTACAAAGTTACCACTTTAGTATTGATAAACACAACCTACTTTCACTTAATGTGCCTCCCCAGCAATGGCGCTAAATTTTATTTACGCTCAAAATTTAATATGACTATCGTAATATAGATTGAGGTGTCGATCCCACGAGGAAACTTTTGACAAAATAGGTTTGTGAAATAAAGTATCAAAATAGTCACAAAGGAGAAATAGGTTTGTGAAATAAAAATATTAAAACAGTCACAAATGAGAAAATTAACTAATTGGTTTACATGAATGAGATAGAATTGTATATGAATTAAAGGAGAAGTCTTATGATGATGTAAGTAAGGTTTCAAGAATCACAATTATGCTCTGTAAATCTATTCTATACTTTGATTCAATGTTTATAACTCAATTGAAAGTTTTACATCCCAAACAATTAATTGAAAGATATATAAAATATAGCACATTTGATAATGTATGTATTTGATATGACTAAATTCTTTGCAAACATTAACACAAACCATGTTCATTTATACAAGTTATCTACGATCAACAATATATCATTTTGACAATATTGCAGTAAAAGATCAACTTGAATCTCAAATAATTATTATCTTTACATGTTATCTAAGATTGATAATATTGCAGTAAAAGACTGACGTGTAAAACAATGTAACAAATAATAATTATAATTCAACAAGAATCACATAAAGAAAGTGATAGTACATAATTTAATACAATATTTTTTATACTCTTAAGATTAATGTTTGCTCATTTAATCTCAAATAACTAGTTATTTATGCACATTCTTTATTAATTATAGGTTTAAAGGCTAATGGAACACACGCAGGAAATCGAACGCGAATGGGATCATTAGAGATAAAAATACAAAAAGATGCTACAGAAACATAAATAGTACCTAATGTTACTGTTCACCCGTTATAATGTGCTACAATTCAGCGCCGGGGCATTTGGCAGAGCATTAAAATTAATAACTATAAAATAACTAAATACTGAGGCATTGAATTCTAACGCTGAGGTGATGCGATATTTCTATATCATAAATTAAGTGCAAGTATACACTATCGTATGCAAGTAATAAAGAGACTAATTAGTCGGATGTCGAACCCACAGGGATAATTTCTTCTTATTAACCAATTACTAAAATTATGTCTTCCTAATAATTATTCAGAAAAATAAAAATCTAAGAATGAATGTTAGAAATATAAAAGCAAAACACAATGCAATGAAAATTAGGTGATAGCAATGTAGAGAAAACCTAGGATTAATATTATCCCTCAATATGTTTCTAATGATTAATCCTCTAATATTTAACTCACTTAGTCTTTATTATTGATCAAGACACTAATGTATTCACAAGCCTCTTCCAAGGTCATGCAAGTATACCTTAATTTACCAAATACCTATATTCCTATGGTACTTGTAATAAATTAAGATTCATTAAGATTAGGTCTTATTGATCATACATGCCAATTAGGTATATTCCTATCCTAAATTGAAACTTGCATATGCAACATTGAATGTTACTCTACAATCATGCATCAAATTACCTAGGTCTAAATATTATGATTCCTCTTCCGAGTTTATCAATAATATTACCAACTCATTCACCATATATTGGTCAGATATATTGAAGCATTAAACACAAGTAATTTAAATAATAAAAGACTAAATTTATTAAATACTAAAAGGATATGGCAATTTAAGCGCACATATTGAGTTCAAATATTAACCCTAGAAAATAAGTTAGCTCATGGCTACAAGAGAACAGCAGTAAAAATAATTATAAATCATGATACAATTATTAGCAAACCGATATAGACGTCGAATTGCTCTTAATTGCGCTGCCTAGGAACTCTTGATGCCGAAGAACGTCTTGTATCTCTCTCTAAAGTTGATTCAATTAAGCTCTTATTGCTCTCCAAGACTCGTGCTCTATATTCTTGGTGCTCTTGGGTCGTCTCGGATTCGTTTTTGAAGGCTGGGAACGAGTGGCTTTATATAGGGATTGATATGAGCTTGAAAATCTCAATTCTCGTCGGACTAGGACTCGCACTACCGCTGGCGCGCTATGCATCTGTCGCTGGGGCGACGCGTGAAAAAGCTATTACCGCTGGAGCGGTGGGATCTCGGCGCTGGGGGGCTGCATGAAAACGGCTTCACCGCTGGCGCGGTGACTTTATGGCGCTGGGGCGCTATACGCGACTTAAGCAGGTCGTTTTTCTTATTTCGATCACTATTTCAGCGCTGGGGCGAAAATCCTTGTGGCGCTGGGGCGATGGACACATAATTTGAAAACTTTGCATTTTAGTCCCTGTTTTCGCTCCTTTTGCGTTCTTTCTTTAAATTTCGTTCAAGTCCCTATAAATAACAATAATGCACATAAATAGCCATCTATTCTCATAAAACCATAAAATATCAATAATAAAAACATGAGAAAATATATGACAAATTTGCCCTTATCATGAGGCATTGAGGCTTAGGCAGCAAAAATTGACAAAATGCAAAAAATATTGACTTCCTTAGATCCAAAAACAACCCAAATGCGGTGCTCCTATCTATATATTTGTCTTAAACTTACTATTTGGGGCAGAGCAGTTGGGAATAAAAATGAAAAACACCTAACATTTAAGCTTGGAGCAAATCAAAGAGGAGGATTCAACATCAAGAACCAAAAACAAGGTATTTGACAGGAAACTCTTCTTTGCTTTGTTCTTTTACTTATTGTGAGATGTTTATTTCGTGTGTATTGATGGAATTAAACTCAAGAACTTGTTATTTAAGTATGAACTAATTTCATTGATCTATGATTACATTCTTGAACTCATTATGTGATTGACTATAGCTATCTCTTTTATGTTATTAATTCAGTTTTTGATATATTCATTATGCTTGTGTTTAATGCAATTTTATTACCTGGTCAGCAATTAAATTGATCTAGAAATACTTAAATAAACTTGGAAAAAGCATTTATGTTTTGAGTCTTAAGCATATTGATGCATGATTATAGTGTAATAAGCATGCGTTTTATATGAGATAGACATATACTCATATGGCATGTTTGATCTATAGAACTTGTACTTAATAAATTTTGGTCAATTTAATTATCATAAGAATATAGATATTTGATTGAATGAAATATAATCACCTGACCATCGAAAGAGGCTTATGATGAATTAAGAGTTTTGATCAATATGTCAAGTTCAGTATAATAAACTTAAAAGAGATTCTACTAAATTGATTTGCATGATGAGGGATAGTTTGTAATCCTAGGCCGTCTCATATTGAATTTAAATTAGGTGAATTTAGTTTATTAATTATCATAATTAAGTTTTTTTTTTTTACTTGAGTAGCTTAATCATACACATTGAATCATTTTCTAGATAAGAGTAGAAAGACACCATTTCACTACTTAAATTAGAAAATACAATTCATTCTCTGTGGGATCGATACTTAATTCATCATTTATTACTTGTTGCGACAACGTATACTTGCATTAATTTGTGTTATAGAAAATACACAATAGAAAGCATACTGAAAATATATGAAACATGAGAATTATAACCTTTGAATTATAGAAAAATAATAGATAAAAATTTAGACACAAGCAAACTTACAAACATTTGTTACTCTTGACAAAGAATCAAAGTAAATTTATTACACATAAAAGTTTATCTCTAGCTTTGCCAAGAACTCTAGTATAACTTACAATGCATGGCAAAGAGAAATTATATGAGAGAATTGTAAAGCGTTGAAAAATGTCCATTAGCCTCCCAAGGGTGTCCTTATATAGGCAATGAATGAAATCATGTTTACTATGACTTCAATCTTAAATAACTTAAGCCACCCACTCATTTGCCTAACTGCTGCACCTTTTTTATATATTAAATTATCGATGTAGCCTTTTTGGTCAACATAAAAGTTGTAGTATTTTGTCTCTTCTGTCCATAGCCATAAGGTTCATTCAATTTGAATGAGTATCTAATGATATATATACAAAATACCAAAGATAGATAAGATTTCGGCCAACAACCCTTTTACCAATTTGTAATACAATTTAGTTTATGACAACAGTGATATGAACTTTACCATAAACATAAGAGTTGTTGATAATTGATTCAGTATTTTACAACTTCAAGAATCATACTGATTAGGTAAGCGAAAGTTGTAATCCAATTCTGTTGTATCAAAATTTTGGCCCATAAAATGTTGGATTTGGCTTTTTAATTGTTCTTCAAGTTTGTGTAAGATTGAGTCATGTTACTCCAGGTTTAAGAATTTCTTCATTTCAATATTTACTTTGAGAGTTACGTCCATTTTACCTATACTTATGCAAATAACATTCATTAATCATAATTTAAGGACAACGCTTTATTTGAAGTCTAAAAATATAAAAATGCTAAAATTTGGGACATTAAATGGTTACTGAATCTCTTAATAAATATGCATTTTAATGTATTTATCAGCTTGCTACTTGCACATACAGACACATAGTGATTATCTTTGAGAAAGAATGAGGGACTAAATAGAGATAATTAGAGTTGTTACTAGTCATCTATCTACCTTAAGGATTTGTGCCATTTAAATAGTTTTATGAGACAATCATTTTGATCATCTTACTAACCTAAGCATAGCATGTTTTTTTTTTTCTTTGTTTATTATTTAAGTCAAGTATAACCCTTTATTTCTCTTTTAATTTTTATTTTATTGCTCGAGTATAAGCAAGTGTTTAAATTTGGGGAAATTTTATAAAGGCCTATTTTTCATATATTTCTCATGTTTTTACTTTGATATTTTATTATTTTATAAGAATAAATATATATTTATATGCGTTATTATTTATTTATATGGACTTAAATGAAAAAAAATAAGAAAATAGAAAAGAATGACTTGTTTAAGTCCCAGATCATCGCCCCCGCACAAGCTCACTACTACGCTAGCGACAGCCTAGCACTCCAGTGCTGTACCTTCACCGCTCCAGCGATACAGCTTTTTACACACAGTGCCCCAGCGACAGCATAATAGCGCCCCAACAGTAGTGCGATTCTAGACCCAACAAGAATAAGAGATTTTAAACTTATATCAATCCCTATAAAAAAGCCACTCGTCCTTAGCCTTTAGCGATCATAAAAGAACATCAAGAACACACAACATAAGTCTTAGAGAGAAATTGGAGTATAATTGGAGCATCTATAGAGAGAAATTCAAGGCATTCTTCAACATCAAGAGTTTTTTAGACAGCACAATCAAGTGCAACTCAACGTCTATATTGGTTTGCTATTGATTGAATCATGATTTCTTATTATATTTGCCATTGTGCTCTTGTAGCCATGAACTAAATTTTCTTTCGAAAGTTAATACTTGAACTCAACATGTGCACTTAATTGCTATATCTTTCTAATATTTAATAAACTTAGTTCCTTGTTATTCAAATTACTTATTCTTAATGTTTCAATATATCTGACCAATATGTGGTGAATGAATTAGTAATACTTTTTATAAAATCGGAAGAGGAATTATTATATTTAGACCTATGTAATTTGATGTATAATTGTAGAGTAACAATCAATGTTGCAAATTCAAGTTTCAAATTAGAATAGGAATATACCTAATTGGCATGTATGATCAATAAGATTTGTTCTTAATGAATCTTAATTTATTACAAGTACCATAGAAATATAGGTATTTGAAAAATTAAGGTATACTAGAGTGACCTTAGGAGAGGCTTATGAATACAATAATGTCTTGATTAATAACAAAAATTAAGGAAATTAAATATTAGAGGACTAATCAATGGAAAACATATTGAGGGATAGTATTAACCCTAGGTTTTCTCTATATTGCTATCTTCTAAATCTCTTTACATTATGTCATAACTTTTATATTTTCTAAATCCATTCTTAGAATATTTTTTTTTCTGAATAATTACTAGAAAGACATAATTTTAGTACTTGGTTAAAAAGAAGATATTATCCTTGCGAGTTCAACATCTGACTCTTTTGTCCCTTTATTTCTTGCATAGATAGTGTATACTTGCACTCAATTATAAGATATAGAAATTTTGTATCATCTAACCCTAGAAATAAAAACTTAGGTCATTGTGAAATAAAAAGTTCTAGAGTTTTTCTAGAATAACATCATGAAAATTATAGAAAACTAGAAAGATAAAGAGTTGAAGAGGTAAAACAAATTTTTGTGCAGTCTTCAATCTTCTAGTCTTCTTAATCCTTTAAAAATTACACTTTCTCTCTCTTCTACTCTTTCTTCTTGATTCTTTTCTTCAAAATAAACTTTTTGTTCTTCTATTTATAAGTTTATGTTTTTAAATTAGGGCAAAACATCAAATACAAGTTAAGTTAGGATTCATTGTTCACACAAACTGTTTATGTACACTGTTCAGGCAACACTGCGGTGTTTACTGCAGTAAAGTTGCTATAGCTTGTCACTATAGCAAACCACTGTAGTAGGTACTGTAGTAATTATGATATTTTGGGCTTAGTTTTATTAGATTTTCATCCTTATTTGCTCTATTAACTCTAAACCTACAAATAACAATAAAATACATAAAAAGCTAAATAATTTTAATTTCAATGAACAATTATTAAGTTTGGAAGATGAAAATATTAGACCTAATTAACCCTTATCAATGCATGCCGCAATACTTAGCTCTTTGCCTTAGGCATCGCAACACTAGTCCAGTTTCTCTAGAACTTCTTTTTTTGTCTGTTTTCTTTAGTATCTTTACACCATAGGTGAAAAACCTATATGTAATCAAAAACCTTAAATAAATAGCCAAATATTCGTGATTTTGACCAAAATTTAAGTCTAAGATTATAGAAATAATAGTTTATATATGCCCTTATCAGATGATTGTCGTCGATCACTACTAGTAGGCTATGGATATGAAGAGTTAACAAATTATAACAATTGTCTTTTCCCTCTTGTCAAATTGATTTTAGGAATCTTAACTATCTGAAATGATCTTTTTTTAGGTTGTCATGGTTATCAAGTTATGGAGCATCTAAATGTCTTTAAATACTGGCCTAACAAAGTGAGCTTGTAGTTAACAAGTAAATGGATAATTAAAGGTTAAGCATTAACATATAAAAATCACCTCTAATGCCAGTGCATTCTTTCATCCTCTTTTATTATGTCCAAATAAACCACATTGACCATATCTTCTACTGGTCTTTGGCATTCCAATCTTTGCTTTAACATTAAGGGGATTAATTGTAAGCCTTTCCATGATAAGTCAAGTACTTTGATCTAGCAAGGGGTGGATCATTTCTTAATAAGTGGCTAGATATGCTTACATAGTCAGCTTAGGATCAACATAATCAGCTAGATCCTCATTGCAATGCAAGGCATAACATGCTTCTATAGAATTCTAGTTACTTGATATAGCCCACAATCATAGACCATATGCTACAAATCAACCATATATGCTGCCCAATTCTCAACAATGACCTAAACTTTTAGTCACAAGCTCTTAGTAGTTTCACATATCTTCATTACTTTTTAGCTACCTTAAATTTTCTGTTTACAATAAGTGGCAATTAAAATTCAGCCAACATCCACTGCTTGCCTTTTTATAACCTTTTGTGCAATCTTCTCATCATTTTCCTCCTAATGAATTCCAAAATAGTCAATAAAAGCTTGTCTTTATAAACATTCAACTAACCATTTCATAACTCAGTCATGTTGTTGGTTACATGATTACACTTGGCTCTATTAATAGAAGTGTGCAAGGCTCACTCATTTTTGTCAACATTTTGACGATATTCATATACACATTCATCATTCTTTCTTGTTGTCCTAATTTTCTCCAAATGCAAGGTCTGCTCCTTCTCACTTGTGGCTCTACCTACTGCTCAAAATATCTTATTATATATAGCATAAAGATGTTTCTTCCCCAAGTTTGTGTAAATGTGTCTACAATAATACCTGACTAGAGATCCTGCTTGTATCTCTCTAGGACAAGTGGTATTCCTTTTTCCTTATCAGTCATAAATGTGACCATACTCTAATCCTCAATGTTAAGCCACTCACTCAGTAATGCTATGAACTAACCCCCCCAAGTTTTAGCATACTTTGAGCCAAAAATCCTTACACCTAATGGGTTTACATCCAAACTCACTATTGAAAGTAGCACTCTCTTATATGGTCTTTTCAATTGAAAATCATCTAGACTAATAAACCACCTAGAAATTCTTGGAAAACCAGTCTTCAATGCTCAATAACTTAATAAGAAGTTCTCAAACTTCGAAGATCCATCTTTCTCATCTACCTCAATTTTGAGTTTAACCACCATCTTTGGATTCCTTTGTTGAAGAATCTCTGCATAATCACTCAACTTGTAATAACTTTCACCATGACTCCCATAGTCATTCTTTAATGCTACCTTTCTTGCCCTAGATGTTTTCTTCCTACTTGTGTGAAGACCACACTTGTGAATTAACTCATGATTCATTACTCTAACAAGCATTTTAAGGTTACTCCTCAAGAAAGATTTAAACTCAGATGCAATCTACTTGTAATGAACTTCTCTGCACACTAATTTCTTATCACAAGTGTGTTTTTCTAAAACTATTGTATTCTAAATATTATCCCTATTGTTGATAGTGCTTAAATGCCATTCCATTTTATATGAATATTTAATATATATTTATACAATGTACATTTTAATAAATCATTAACTTATTTATATAGTACTAAGCTTATTACTTTTCAGATATTATAGATCTAAAGGAGTTTACATCTTATCTAAAGGTATTTAGGTTAGCACTAAGAGTTAGTAATTCTAAGAGTTAAAGCCTTGTATAAAATAAGACAAAGCTTATGAATATTATAATAATAACATAGTTATAAGAAGCTACAAATAGTGCTAAGACATGTCAATATGCAACATATTCTAAAACAATATCGTTCCTAATCAATGTTTACCAATATAGGTCAATTAGTAAAATTTCCAAATCAATTCATGCTATATCTGAATTGTCCATATTGTTAGTCTTAGAAAACCGTAAGCTTAGTGAAATCTCAAATAAGCATGCATATATTTAGTAAGGACTAGGTACTGAACAAACTCATGGGGAACCTCAATAAATATCTCAAAAAGTTATCAACGGAAGTCTTCTCGAGCTGAGTAGTATTATAGTCTATTGACCTAAGTGCCACTATAGGCTCATGAGTGATACACCATACTTAGATTCTATACATGTTAGAGACATTTCATAGTCTATTCTCTAAATGTCGTTGGATATGGTTTTATGCTCGTAGAGTTTAGTGTGCATAGATATAGGATCAATTAGCTCGTGTAGATGAGTTATATATCATGAGGCTCTGATATTGTGCTTCAAGAAGTCTTATGGCTACAAGTATTAACCTTGGAGAATATGTTTCGTAAGGTAAAATAATATCGCAAAAGTGTTTACAAATATTATTTATAGAAATATAAATCTAAAGATAAAATCATAGTCAAGCAAATACAGATTCAATGGTGAAGATCTATGTCTCTGCGTTTTTGAATATGTATTAATTTCAACTTGTACTGTTTAAAGTATTATTTTGTAATATCCGTTATAGGTGTGTGGGGAAGTGTTCATAGACTTATGGAAAGGTTCCATAAGATAAATGGGTGAAAACCTAGATAGTCTCACAATATAAAGTGTACTCATTGAGCACTAGCGTAATAGACTCGGTCAAACGGTTAATGCTGAGAAAATTTTGAAAAAGTAGGATTTATTTCAAGATCTCTCAGAATCCACAGTTATCAAAGCTTAAGTGTTAAGAATATTTAATTAAAGTTAACAAAAGTTGTTAACCTTGCAAATGTGTGACAAGTGATATGACCTATGCTAAATAATGGACACTTGTCCATGAGAAAAAGTCAACACTTAAAATGTAAATTTTTTGCATTTATGTGTGTTGAAGGATCCAACCAAGTGAAGAAAAGTTCTTCATTTTTCCTTAAGTCAGAAAATTAAGTGAGAGAGTGAAAATTGCTTAAGGTTTAAGTACCTTAGAATCAAATCATGTAGAAATTAAGTTGTCATTCTAGCAATTTGATCCTACTAAAGTCAACTACTAGATTTTTTTGCAATGAAGCTTTAAAGTGGGACCTTATAAAATCAAAATTGCCAAACTGCATCAATGGCCTTCAAAGGTATAATTTCTATAATAGTAATATAAATTATTTTCAAAATGTAATTGTTGAAATGAAATTGACGTTTTCGTTGCATGCTGTATATGACACGCATTTAACATTTCAATGATCACATGCACATAATCACATCTATAGAATTTTGGTATTAGAGCATACTATGTGTTGTGTACAATACAAGAGTTGTGTTTGGATGGATATATAAGACTTATGTGGGACCCATCAACACCTTGGTCCACCGACTGGATGACACCTTAGAGCCACCGAGGCACCCACATAATCTTCTCAGGTTACCTACGCCCCCAAGGTTTTGAACCCCCGACACCATCTCCATGGAGACCTTATAGGCCTTTAAAGGTTTGTCCTTGAAACCATTAGGCTGACCAGCTTGATGGTTATAAGGACGAACCTCTAAAGACCTATAAGGCCTCTAAGGAGATGGAGGGGTTCGAATTCTTAGGGGCACAGGTAACCTGAGAAGATTATGTGGGTGCACCAGTGGCTTTGAGGTGTCATCCAGCCAATAGACCAAGGAGTTGGTAGGCCCTACATAAGTCTTACAAAAAGGCCGGCCTTTTTGCTGAGGTGTGGGCCCTACCATCTCTATGGTCCAACCAGCATCAAGATCCCTATCCCCCACTGATCCTACCAGTCAAGCGCTGGCAACCCACAGCCTCCCTCAGGAAACCTGCACCTCCCCTCCCTCGAACCCAGGATCTCATCCACTTAAGCTTTACGAGTTCGAGGTTGGTACCCATCAGGCTGGCCAATCTCCCACTTGCTCTAGTGCAATTTTTTATGGCATCTCATACACATCAACTCTGCGTGTTTTATAAACACTTTAAGAGTCATGGCCTTAAAAAGTGGGTCTGCTAAATTATTTATAGAATACTTCTACAAATAATCACATCTCCTTTAAGCCAAGATCCCTCTAACCATGTGAGACTCCTCTCAACATGATTAGAGTACTGGTGTCCTCTTCCAAGACCAACAATAAACCTACGAATCCTTACTGCTGCTTTCGCTCTGCCAATCTAAATTAGCAGTGAATCCCAGTTTGGTGTAATCCCAACTCATCTAGTACTATAGAGAATATGCACATTCCCAAATATAGACTCTCTATCATCTAAGTCAAACTAGAAGTCTGACTTCGTGCATCTTCTCATTTGTAAGTTACTTTCTTCATATTTGAGAAACTTATCCTTTGTACTCTCAAGGTACTTTAAGATATGTTTGACTACCATCAAATGGTGGTCACCTAAATCAGACTGAAACCTCGCTCGTAACTCTTATAGCCAAACTGATTTCAGGTTTCAAACACATCATAGTATACATTAATCTCTAAAAAGCTGATATATCTGGTGAGTTAGACACTTTAACTTTCTTATCTTTCATTTGAAAAGACACTCTCCTTGAAAGATGAACATCAAATCTATTAGATACGTTAACTATCTCATAGTTAATAAATTGTACCTTTCTTAGACGCTATTGATGTGAAATGATTTGGGAGAGTCCTATCAGCTTCCTAGCTCTATCTTTATAAAACTTTATACCTAGTGATGCGATATTTCTATATCATAAAATTAAGTGCAAGTATACACTATCGTATGCAAGTAATAAAGGGACTAAATAAGTCGGATGTCGAACCCACAGGGATATTTTTTTGTTTTAACTAATTAATAAAATGATATCTTCCTAATAATTATTCAGATAAATAAAAATCTAAGAATGAATGTAGAAAATATAAAAAATAAAAACACAATGCAAAGAGATTTAAGTGATAGCAATATAGAGAAAACCTAAGATTAATACTATCCCTCAATATGTTTTCTAATGATTAATCTTATAATATTTAACTCACTTAGTCTTTGTTATTGATCAAGACATTAATGTATTCACAAGCCTCTTCCAAGGTCATGCAAGTATACCTTAATTTACCAAATACCTATATTCCTATGGTACTTGTAATAAATTAAGATTCATTATGATTAGGTCTTATTGATAATACATGCCAATTAGGTATATTCCTATCCTAAATTGAAACTTGCATATGCAACATTAAATGTTACTCTACAATCATGCATCAAATTTCCTAGGTCTAAATATTATAATTCCTCTTCCGAGTTTATCAATAATATTACCAACTCATTCACCATATATTGGCCAGATATATTGAAGCATTACGCACAAGTAATTTAAATATCAAATAACTAAGTTTATTAAATATTCTAAAGATTTGGCAATTAAGCACACATATTGAGTTCAAATATTAACCCTATAAAATAAGTTTAGTTCATAGCTATAAGAGAACAGCAGTAAAAATAATAATAAATCATGATACAACCAATAGCAAACCGATATAGACGTCGAATTGCTCTTAATTACGCTGCCTAAGAACTCTTAATGCCGAAGAACGCCTTGAATCTCTCTCTAAAGTTGCCTCAATTAAACTCTTATTGCTCTACAAGACTCGTGCTCTTGGGTCGTCTTAGATTCATTCTTAAAGGCTGGGAACGAGTGGCATTTTATAGGAATTGATATAAGCTTGAAAATCTCAATTCTCGTCGGGCTAGGACTCGCGCTACCGCTGGGGCGCTATACTTCTGTCGCTGGGGCGACGCGTGAAAATGGCTTCACCGCTGAAGCAGTGGATTGATGGTGCTGTCTCATCACTGGAGCGGTAAAGGTGTGGCGTTGGGGCGCCAGATGCGACTTCAACAGGTCGTATTTCTTATTTCGATCACTATTATAGCGCTGGGGCGATAATCCTCTTGGCGCTGGGGCGATGAACACATACTTTGAAAACTTTGCATTTTAGTCCCTGTTTTCGCTCCTTTTGCATTCTTTCTTTAAATTTCATTCAAGTCCCTATAAATAACAATAATGCACATAAATAGCCATCTATTCTCATAAAATCATAAAATATCAATAATAAAAATATGAGAAAATATATGACAAATTTGCCCTTATCACCTAGTATAACGGAATCCTCTCACAAATCCTTTATGGAGAAATTCTTACAAGTTACTTCTGACTGATTATAACATACTTACATTATTCCCAATGACCAGTATATCATCAACAAAGAGCATCAAGAAGACTATCATGCTCCCACTGACCTTTCATGCATATTAGACTAGAAGTCTGGCTGGACGTAAAACCTTCAGACTATTCCATGAATATCTCTTACTCGAGGTATTCATTCCGGAACACCTTTCTTACATCCATCTGCCAAACTTCAAAGTCATAATATGCTGCAAGAGCCAATAAAATTCTAATTGACTATAGCATAAACACTGATCTAAAGGTTTCCTCTTAGTTGATCCTAGATCATTGAGGATTACTTTTCTAAAACCAATATAGGGCCTAGAAAGTCTCTACCTTCCATCTAACTCCTACTACCCCTTTGTAAACTCTTTACAACCAATGAGAACAATTCTCATAGGTAGCTAGACCAAGTCCCAGACTTGATTCCGATGCATATAATCAATTTTGTTTACTTGGCTTATTGTTGCTTCCCGAATCGATGTCTAACATCAACTCCTTATAGGTCAAAGGATTATTTTCTTCTACCAAGAAAACTCAAAGTCCACCTTCAAGTATCAACCATACTTAAAACGTGACCTAGAAATCCTTTCCGACCCATTTAGAAGTATGCTTAAAGGTCACTGTTTAATTAAGCCTGAGTTCTTATCCTTGGTTCATTATTTTCTAGATTGACTTCACCAAGCCAAATCTTTCTATGATTCCCACGATCCATGAAAAACTCTTTTTTTTAGCATAATGGTGTATTAAGAAATAAACACATTTCACTTCTCTAAATCATAGAACTAGTATCCTATATAATTCATAGGATACTCAATGAACCTATTCTTGTGCCGCTTGGGTGTTGTTTATACTATTGAGTAACTCTTACAAAATAAGATACCCTGCAGCGTAACTTTTACGTAAGCAGGACAACCCCAAGTCTTAACTTACTTAAGATACAGCTTCCTTCCTTTCTGTATCACATACAGAATGGAAGGAACAGCTTCTGATGGAACTCTGCTTAAATAAGCAGCTGTATTTTAAGCATATTCTCACAGATATAGATCGGCAACACTCATTATCAATCGGACGATATCTAATAAAATCTTATTCCTCCTTACCAAAATATTATTATGTTATGGATAACCCGGAGGATTATAATGAGTGAGAATCTCATTCTTCTTTAGACAAATGAGAAATTTGCTGTTAATGTACTCACTACCTCGATCTAATCAAAGGAATGTGACATACATTCTGGTATTTATGGTCATCTCCATGAATACATTATTCGTAAACTGGTTAAGTCTATATGGTCAGATTAGGAATCCAACCATCTTTAACCAGACGAATAAGCATCTCACGCCTATATGACCTAAACTTATATACCACAGCTCTGTATCATTTAAGGATTCTGATCTATAGACATTATATATAATGTTTATTTATTAACTGACATTCAGCTAATAAAACATTATACTTATTATGCAATGCAACTATTGTATTTCATGCAAGAAGTAAGTCAAGTTGTCCAATAACTTGGACTTGCAAGAAATCACCATTTCTTACTCTCAACTTTACTTCTTCAAGCTGTTGCATTTTTATTTCTCTCAATCCCTGTAACATCTTGCAAACATGAGAGGGATGTACGGTATCTCATACCCAACTTGAACTAGTATCTTATGCCCGAGAAATGTCTATGTGTATTATACACTGACCTGTGGGAATCTTCCTGATAATTATAAGGTTTCTAGGGTAGAGGGATTTCTAATGTCCAACCTTACTATAGTGGAAACACTTTCTATCTACATGTTCTCTTGTTGATCTTAGGATAAATGTTGCCTCTGAGGATTGATCCTGGGTATCTGCCTCATCTTTTTTTTCTGACACACATCTGGTCTCACCAGATATACTTGGAATAAAAGGTGAAGTACCCTAAACAAAGAGGGTCACACTCTCTATTCAATCCTTTAAAGGTGTTATCAGAATTACTTTACAGCAAACTCTGATCAACAATAAATCCAAATTTTTTGAATCCAGAACACTTCTAAGATTCATCCATTGTTCAGAGTAATTCCTAGTACCCTAGAGTTGGACTGCATCAACTATGCTCACCAACTGGTTAGTAGTGGCCATTATTCTTGACAGGCCAAACTTACGGGAGATGTAAGCGAAATATTCATTAAATCACTAATGGAACGTTTTAAATCATGGGTACACTAATTATTCATTTTCGATTTAAAATGCCCTCCTACTGCTTTACATAATCCCGGTAATCTCTCAAACGGAAAGATGATAGTTTTAACTTTTTAAACTATACAGTGGGAAGTAGATCCCATTGAAATTTACTCGGGCCTCACACTGTAGCAATATTGGCCTTTGTAAACCCAACAGGTAGACAACACTTGTCAATTGCATCTTATGCAACTCTTACCCCTTGATCCTAAATATACATTATTCTCACGCTGTAACAATATTGGATAAGTGTATTCTAGATTAACTTGTAAATGATCAAATATATGCTACCGATACTACCCTCACGCTGTAGCAATGTTAGGCAATACTTTCGCATATATTTTCCTCATCTCATGTTTAATTGGCATAGTCTAAGCCCAGCCGACCAAGTCCCTCACACTGTAGCAATATTGAGACAAGGCCAACGTGACTCGTCTAACACCGTATTGACAAGAAGAATCATAATAAAATATTATCTCATAATATAATATTCTTCAATCTAATTAAGAAAGATTTTTGTATCTAGGTCTCTATTCTCCTAGGAATGGTGATTCTCAATTAATTAAATTTTCTATGCAAGTACAACTAACCCCCACCAGTAAGGCTCTCATCGTGGTTACTAGCACAAAAATAAATTCTAGTTTATAATGCAAACCAATAACTCTTTATCACTGCATCTCATAAACTTCGATTTATAATGTAGACTGATAAATTTTATCACTACATCTCATAAATCTACAAATGCAAAATTAATATTTTGAAACACTGTTCCAAAAAACTATAACAGTGGACCACAACTTTTTACTATAGCAGTGAACATTAATTTTACTGTAGCAGTGAACAGTTAAATTTCATTCTTCTTGTGCTACTGTTCAAGTAAACAGTGCGCCGCCACCACACCACCTGTCATCGTTACCATGTTGGAAAGTCAAATCCCTAGCACCGCAGCGCCAACACACATCACTGCTGTAGTAACCACTTATCCAACACCGAAAAGAATAAATATTTATATATATGTATAATATTCATATTTTATTTGTATGTGGATGGTAATTAATTATGTATTGTTATTAGTATTGTTTGTATAGATTAAGGACATACTATTAGTATTGGGTTTATTTGCAAGACTTTAGATTTATTTTAGAGACCAAATTGTAATACTTTAAAAGTTTTTAGGGTAAATTCGTAAATATAAAAAATTAGCCTCTTAGTATAAAAATACACTTTTGAAATTCTAATTCACTTATTTTGGTCGAGCTACCTCTTTTAGAGTGAGAAAAGAGAGAAAAAATGGGAGAGAAAGAGAAGAAGAAGAAAAAGAGAAGAAGAAAGTTAGAATTTAAGTTTTAAGAGGTATATTATAACCCTTTCTTAGTTTCTTGGTGTTAAATTAGTTAATTCCTTTAAGTTTTAATTTCTAAAAATATGTACAATTGAGGATTTGATGTGTATTTCGTAAGATATTGTGAGAATTGATGATGATCTATGTAGGTAGTTTGATAAATCATGATGAATTACAGAATTTCTACTTAATAGTCTCTTGATCCAAGAATTTTTTAAATTATTGTGCTTTGATTTTGGATTTGGATTTTAAGTATATTAAATTAGGCATGTTTAGAATCATTTGAGACTTTAAATTGATTGAAAATCTCAAAAATTGAATTTGTAGTGAATTTACCAAAATGACCCTGAAATTCTAAAAATTTCCTGTGTAAATAGTATGATATAGTGACAAATAATTGTTTGTCTGCTTAATAATCTTCAAAAATTATGAATTTATGGAATATGATAATTTTATATGTCTAATATGATATACTCAGAATTTAGAATTTAGATTAATGTGGTTAAATTGTTATGATTTTCTAAAGAGTGTCAGCTTATTGTAGTATTTGATTAACAGATTTTTAAAGCTATAATAAAAAATAGTTTTAAAATACTTTTGGCAGTGATTTTGAAGTGAAATATTTATCATGAATTTAGATATGTGTCAAGAGTAATTATGTGATATTTTTATAATTTTTTAGTTATTATATAATTTTATAAAATTAGGAGATTAAATACTGTTCAGTAAATATCTTGATCCTGTCGAAAAATAGTTTGGATTTGATAGTGTTTATGGAATGAATTGTGTAGGGATTATGATATAATATTCATATATATATGAGTTAAGAATGATATTTTCTGATTTTGAAGTAATTGAACATCATTTGGTGTATAAGAAAATTTTGTTAAGTGTAAGTGTGAATGACAGGTTTTGAGAAACTAAGTAATTAGACCAATTCGATGTGATAAGTGCAATATGTGTAATTTTATAAGCTATTTAAAGTGTTTTGTGTAAATGTTGAGGCTCATAAAAAGATTAATCCCCATTGATAGGTTAAAGAGATATAAGATTCGTAGCCAAAAGTGCTAAGAGGTAAGTATACTAGACTTTACTGAAAACACAATAAGCATAGTAATTGTCTATGTATGATTTTGTAAATGTGCTTAGAAATATATTTATGTTATGCCAAAGTATATTTGATATGTAATGTGAAAGACATATGTTTATGAATGTGAGCATTGACATTGAACGTGGATAAACATGTGTTTTTTTGAAAGTGAGTTTTCAAAATGAAATGTGTTTAACAAAGAAAGCTTTTGAAGTGTAATATGTCCATGAGAAACATTTTGTGTTTTGAGGATGCTTGAACTCAATGTTGACTTAGTAGGCATCTTATGTGATTTATGGAGCCTTTATGTGTGGCCTTTTCTTCGAGATTGGTATATGTTATGTGTTCCATATGTAGGGAGGATCCTATTGGTACCTAAAGAAAGATTGAGTCATCACATTCGTGTGGTGACATATTGGTATATGTGAGAGGACTCACTGATGATTAGGGTGAGGGTTTGGCTCTTACCTTCAGGTTTGAGCATTATATATGTGTAATTTAAACCTCACTTGTACTTTGCCTCTCATACGGTATGTCACCTACGAGTGACATTTGGCTCATTATGTGATATGTGATATGCAAGTCCTACTAAGTAGTAGTTGAGTGATGGTATTCCTATTATATGTTTTTAAAGAATGTGTAAGCGCTTACCTGACATGTAATTTGATAAGATTATGAATTTTGATTTATCACAGCATATCATACACATGCATTGTGTACATATATGTATTTGTAATTTGATATATGAAAAACTAGTATGCTTACTGAGTTTTATACTTATTATAGTTTATGGTGATTTCAGATAAATAAGGTACATGTGTACTTAGCGAATTTGGCAAGGCTTCTGCTGTCCCTTGGGTTTCCTAAGTTGTTAGGTTGCTAAGTGTTTTATTTGTGGACACATAGTTTAAGATATTTGATTTGTCCCTATTGAATAAATACTTATGTATTATTTTATTAGGTGTGGTTGTATTTGGTTTATATTTCACCAAGTGTGGTTATGGGTTGATTTTAAGTAAGAATTTACAATGAATATATTCTGGGCTTTCGGTAACAAAGTTACAACTAGTGATGTAGTAGAATGTTAATCTCTGAGAAAACTTTACATATCTCCGGTTCACTAATTGCCCCAGTCATAATTCAATTGTTATAATTCTAAAAAAATTGAAATGAATGTTTAAATATTATCAATAAAGGTTTATGTTTATATTTTTAAACATGAGACCAACCCGTAAACAAGAATTTAGGAATATACTAGAAACAATAAGATTGTATGTGTGCTCATTATTGAATGAATGTAAGTTATGTCATGTGTCAGATCTTTTAGGTCTGGGGCATGACAGCTGCAGCGCTGGAAGGTCAAACCTCCGGTGCTGCAGTGCTCGCGTCTCAACGTTGGAAGGTCGTACCTCCAGCGCTGCAGCACTGATGCTTTATCGCTGGGGCGCAAATTCCAAAAACTAATGCCTTAGCGTAGGCTGGCTAGCGCCTCAATGGTGGCTCGCCATCCCTCCAGCACTGAGGCGCCAGGTCTTCAGCGCTGCAGTGCTAGGCCGATAAATCCCAGCGCTACGGCGCTAGCCCCTTGGCGCGGCAGCACCCAATGAACTCTCATTTTGCATACCCGTTTTATCACTTGAAACACACCATTTTTACCGGGTCTTTTACATTCGTTCACTCCAACCACACCCAAATACAACCTAAATGGCTCTGATACCATTTTGTTAGCGGATCTAAATACGTGTGGGTGTATGCATGTGCAATTATGTCTATTGCCTAAATACGTATCATATACGAATTTCTAACGCAGCGAAAGCTTAAATCATGCCATAAACACAATAAATATAATATATTAATCGCATTAATATATTAGAGGATAGAGAATTCACCTCAACGTGTAACGTTATACACGTATTTCCTCGAAGTTCTCATAGAGACCAACTCGTGTGTAGTTCTAGTCACCAACACGGTAGGCTTGGTGAACTAGAATAACAGTCCAATATTCAGGCCAGAATTAACTTTTAATTCCCAAAATGGCCGGTGTATGTTTTTCATCATTTTCTCCAAAAGGATAAGAAATGGAGAATTTGAGGTAATTCATAATTGCTCTAATTGGAAGCATAGAGAAAATGAAATAATTTCATTTTCCCTCCCTTCCTATTTCTTTTTCTTCTTCTCTTCTTCTTCTTCTTCTTCTTCTTCTCCTCCTCCTTCTCCATTTCTTTCTTTCTCGACCAAATTTGGCCTCACACTCTTCACCTTTCTCTTTCTCTTTATCTATCTATATATATATAATATATAATAAAATATATATAATATAATATATTATATAATCTATATAATATAATATATTATATAATATAATTAATAATATAATATAATAATATATTATATAATATAAAAAGAGAGATATTTGATTATTTAACAATTAAATATTTAAATTAAAAAATGACCATTTTGCCCTTCATAAATAGTTACCAAGTTTACCCCCTAGTAGGTCCCATCAAATCTCACACTTGGGTAAACTTAACTGAAGGTCCACAATACGCCATGTGTCATTATACAATCAGTAAATAATAATTATTAACTAATTGTTATATTTAACACTTAAATACAGACACACACGCATTCCCGTGGTAATTCTAAATATTGCTAAATTAAACAATTTAATTCGGCACGCTGCCCCAGTGTACAACGAGTACACTCTATATCACGGGACTCTCTAGGTCCTACGCCCGATTCATCAAATAGAACTATTCCATGAGTCTGTGAGCAATGCCACACGCACACGTCACGGATATTACAAATTAGCACATTGAACCATACAAGCTGAGGTTACAACGCATACGTATAGTCCTTCCGTCATGATATCTTGGATGTGCTGGGGATATAGATTATCATCGTCAAATTCCCTAGTGCTCATCCATGTTTTATCTTCAAACTCGTATCTCACTGAACAATATGTGCAAACTCCTTTGCCATATTGTTCTACCCTGGCGGAACTCTTTCCGGGGATAATTGCTTGTGGCCACAAGACTTTCTGAGATACAGTCTCGAAGCATCTAGATATCAAACTCCATATGGGAGCTGACAGATCCAATATTTGTACGCACCAGACTCCATAAGCATCGAACCATACCCAGCAACACCCAACAGTCACACTA
Organism: Ailanthus altissimus; assembly: GCA_946807835.1. NCBI lineage: Eukaryota > Viridiplantae > Streptophyta > Magnoliopsida > Sapindales > Simaroubaceae > Ailanthus > Ailanthus altissimus. The sequence continues at coordinate 18,184,774 of OX327684.1, forward strand.
TGAAAGGTCTGTGACATGCATGGAACTAAAGTATGGTGGATCACTTATAAGCCCACCGTGGCACTCAGGTCAAAGGACCACGTATACTACTCAACTCAAGAGGACCCTCCGTTGACGGCTTACATTGGTGTCTATCGGAGGCTCTCGTGAGTCTGTCTCATATCCAGTCCTAACTGGATACTAATATGTCAATACGAGCTCCAAGCTCACAGTCAGCTAGGAACTACCATCGATACCCTATAGGTACGACATATGTTGATCTATATAAAAAGGTATCCACCGACAGACTCGTATTGATAGAAATAGATCAGGGAAAATTATTTGAGAACATACTAGCGCAACATGTATTTCTCGACACCCGATTGCAACTCTTGTAACTATGCAGTTACTAGTATATTTCTATGTCTATGTCCCATTACAGACAAGGCTCTAACTCTTGGATATGCTAAGTATTATAACCAGCTAACACTTATCTGTGCTAACATTTAGCATTTATATCTCTCAGTGTGGCTAACTATGAGCCCTTATCTAAACTCTTTTAGATCTGATCCGAACTCCTTCAAATCTACAATGTCTGTAACGTTACATGCATAATACCATATATATAGGTATTAGCGATTTAATAGGAATGTACACTTGTATAAATATACAAGTATATGTACATTCAGGGATGGCACGTAAGTATCGACCCTAACAAGATATAGTGTTTTGTATTGTTTGATGTGCCCAAAAATAATGAATGCCACGGGTTCGAGTGTTGAAATTGTTGTACCAAGTTATTGTTTGACTTAACATTGGAGCATTGCATGTGTGACACGGAGGCATTCATAAAAATTTGAATGAATACTAGGGTAGGTAACACTGAGGCATTTATGGCATCTAAATAAAAGCAAGGGCAGTATGTGTCTAATAGTGAGGCATTGAAGACACTAGTTTAACTTTTAAAGTGTTGTATTTCTGGTGCCGGGTGTCCAAGATGCTAGAATTTAGGCTAGGGTTTTAGCATTTGTCACGCTACGACATTATGTGATAATGTCAGAGTAGTGAAAATTTGTCACGCTAGGGTGTTCAAACAGAACATTAGGGTGATGCTTCTCTGTTGCGGGGGCATTGGAGACAGAGGAATTCACGCGAGAGTTAGTTGTATGTATATATTGTTACATATACTATGATCATTTGGTTACGTTGTTAACCACAATAGGAGCCCTATTGGTGGAGGTTAGTTGTGCTTGCGTAAAATAAATGTGTGTTTGAGAATATTATCCTCATGAAATTTGGGTAGTTTCAAAAATCTCTCTTAATCAGCTTGAAATGTATTTCATTTTGAAAAAATATTATACATGATATGTCTTGTCAATTTGATGTTAGATTGATCACATCGATCTTTCTCAATATTGCTAAAGCATTAGGGACTAGTCAGAGTGATTTGGATTATACTAGTTAAACATGAGATGAGGCAAATATAAGTGAACATATTGCCAATATTGCTGAAGCGTTAAAGTATTATCAATAACTTATATTTGATCCTTAACAAGTTAATCTAGAATGCACATATCGAATATTGTTAAAGCATAAGGATAAGGTGTGTTTAGGATTAGAGTTTAAAGTTACATAAGATGCAATTAACAGAGTTGTCTACCTTTAACGTTTATAAAAACTAATATTGTTAAAGTGTGAGGTTGAAGTAAATGCTAATTAGGCATACTTTCTACTGTAAAGTTTAAGTTAAACTTTCGTTTTTTTATTTTAGTGATTAAAGGGAAAATATAAAGCAGTGGGAGGATGAAAATATATAAAAAGTTATATCCATAATCTTAAGCATTTTAACAATTTAAAATGTTTCACTAACATCTTTTCTTTTATCTTTTGACGATACAATGGCTTCGAGTAACCTGTTGATATGCATATTTGTTGCATATCAATTGAACGGTGTTGAGAATTATTCTGACTAGCTTATGAATCTAAGAATTGTTTTAGATTTCAAAAGGCTTAGATATATTAGTGATCAGAAGATACCTAGAGGTGTTTCTGATAAAGCTACTTAAAATGAACTTTAGACATATCATAATTGGGTTGATAATGATTTAAAAAATAAATCACAAACTTAGCCTTAACGTCGACTGGTTTTTGAGTGAGTAAATGTACATGGATAATGCAAGCAGTATAATGCTTTATCTAAAAATGTTGTTTGGTGACAGACTATAGGTTAATCTGTCCAGGGTTGTTAAAACACTGTTTTAGTCAAGATTACTAAAGTGCAGTCTAGTGAATCGTCGTGTACTTAAGATAATTTCATACATTGAGAAATTGGAGACAATAGACATATCTTTGAATAATAATTTAGGGAATAATTTAAATTTCTCCAGTCTTTATTGGGTTCATTTACACAATTCATAATGAACTTCAATAAGCAATGGTTGACTCCTGTGTATATTAAGCTACATAATTTGTTCAAAATAGCTCAAAAGGATATAAAAAGAAATGGGGTTTAGCCCTATACTTACAGGGTGCTTCATCTTCTGCTTCAAAGGCCTCTAGGAAGTTTAAAGGTAAGAAGAATAAGAAATAGACATTACTATAAGTCCTCAAAGACATGTGAAATCCAAGCCACAGGAGAAGAACAATGACAAAGGAAAATGTTTCCATTGTGGTGAGGATGGACATTGAAAGCATAATTGTCCAAAATGCCTCGCCACAGTTAGGAAGAACCTATTAGATATATGTTTACTTATCACTGGCATTTTTTTCTAGTAGTGGTTGGTATTAAATATCACATGTCTTTATCAAATTTACAATATGTTGTAAGGTCTGAAGAAAGTTAGACTATTACAGGATGGAGAAATACAACTTCATGATGGAAATGAAGATTTTCTAAAGGTCAAAGATATTGGAAATTTTAAATTATTTCTCCCTTCTGACAAGCCTATTATGTTATATAACTATTATTTTGTACCATAGATTATTAGGTAGATTATATCCCTCCTTATGTTAGACAAAGAAGGTTATCATGTATATATTCAAACAGCTCCATGTATTTATATGATGATGATAATATTTTGCTAGTTGAATGTCAGTTGATGAATGTCCATTATATTTTAGATACAATAGGAAATGTCTTGAATATACAAGTGAATAAAAGAAAATGTTCAAAACCTTTGAATAATACAAAATTGCGACAAATGCGATTAGGTCATATAGGCATAAAATGCCTCACGCGTCTGGCTAAGCTTGGTTAGATAATTGATCTTAATATAGAGCCTTATCCAATTTGTAAATCTTGTATTTAAAGGAAAATGATCAAATCTTCTTTCATTAGTGTTAAACACAGGGCCATTGATTTGTTGGAACTAATACATTATAATATATATGGTCTGATAAATCATACTGCCATCGGTAGTTTTGATACTTCATTGTCTTTATTAATGATTTGTCATGACGTGGGCATGTGTTTCTGATGAAACACAAGTTAGAAACTTTTAAAATTTTCAAATAATTTTGACTTGAGGTAAGAAACAAACCAATAAATTTATTAAATGCCTTCAATTAGATTGAGGTAATGAATACATGAGCAGTGAATTCACTAATTATTTAAACAAGAATGGGTTCTCGCTCAGTGTAGTCCTCAATGGTGTTTTGAAGAAGAGGAATTGACATTATTAGATGTGGTTCGATGGATAATGAGCTTTACTGATCTTTCTGAATATTTGTAGTGTTATGCATTATAGACTGTTACTCACTTGTTAAATAGAGTTCCATCAAAGGTCGTTCCTACTATTCCGTATGAGATATAAACTATGAGGAAACCAAGTCTTAAGTATCTTAAGATTTGGAATTGTCCTACTTACGTAAAGGTAATATAAACTTGTACCCATTAGGTATAAGTATTGATTCATTGGATATCCTAAACACTGTATGGGATACAAGTTCTATGATCTTGAAAAACGAAATATGTTTGTTACTCATAATGCCACTTTCGTAAAAGATAATTTCTGATGGATCATGGTATTATAGGAAGATTGAACTTGATAAAGTTAATCAAAATTTTGATGAATCGATGATGTAACCTCAAGTTTAATCAAGTGAGGTACGTTTGATACTCCAACCTTATAGGTCAAAAATGATATCAAGGCCACTTGTTAGATATGGTATATTCTTGAAATTGGTTTTTTTTTATTTTCTATTAGTTGTAAATGGGTTTACAAATAGAAGTGTAAGCTCGATAGAAAGGTAGACCTTTAAAACCTGACTGATCGCAAAAGATTATACTCATAAATCTGGGATAGTTTATAAAAAGATATTTTCACTAATAGTCATACTAAAGTTAGTTCAAAGTTTGTTAGCTCTTGTTGCATGTTATAGTTTTGAAATCTGGCAAATAGATATAAAGATGGCTTTTTTGAATGGATATCTCGAGGAAGAGATATACATGAAGTAGCCTGAAGGTTTTACTTCCATCTTAACTTCTAATCTAATGCGCAGACTGAAGAAGTCCATTTATGAACTTAAGTAGGCCTCCCGAAGCTTTAATCTTCATTTAAATAAAGTAATCAGAGGGTCTAGTTTTATGAAAAATGACAAGAAATTATGTGTGTATAGAAATATGAGTGGATCATAATTGTCGTTTTAGTTCTCTACGTGGATAACATACTCATTATCAGAAATAATATTGGTGTGTCCTCAAAAAGAAGATAAAAGGTATAACTTCACTAACTGAAAATAATCCATGTACCTTTTAGACATGACATTCATCTTTTTAAGAAGATGTGTCCTCAAAAGGAAGATAAAAGAGTTAGAATATCTAACATACTTTATGCATCAGTTGTGAATAATTTAATGTATGCTATGTTATGTATGAGACCTGACATAAGTATAACTATAAGTGTTAGAAAACGATATTAGTTTAATCTAGGTAACGACCATTGGATGACTGTGAAACAATTCCTGAAATACCTTAAAAGTACAAAAGATAAGTTTCTGATTTATAGAAAGAGCGACTTATAGGTAAGAGAATACACTGATTGAGACTCAAATTTAATCCGGATGATAAAATGTCTATATTTAGTTATGCATTTTTTTTCAATAGTGCTGCTGTTAGTTGAAAGAGTACTAAATAGGGATCTACAGTTAATTCTACCACAGAGGCAGAATACGTTATGGCTTTAGAAGATGTAAAGGAAGTAGTGTGAATATGCAAGTTTACTATAGAGCTAGAAGTAGTCCTAAGTACAATAGATCCTATCCCACTATATTATAATAACAATGGTGCAATTGCTCAAGCCAATGAGCTAAAGGTGCACCAAAAGTCTAAATATACGAAGCAAGAATACTATATAATTAGAGATATCTTAGTTAAAGGAGATGTAATAGTATTAAGAATAGATTTTATTTGATAATGTAGCAAACCCACTCACTAGGCCTTAACTCTTAATATATTTTTTAGACACATAAAGTTAGTGGGATTTAGATATCATTGTGAATAGCATAAAAGTAAGCAAGAGATGGTGCTTACATGCTATTCTATTTTATATGCATATTTATTTGATACTTGCACAATGTATATTTTAATAAATTGTTAACTTATTTATATGCTACTAAGCTTGTTACTTTTCTGACATTGTAAGTTTAAAGAACTTTAGATCTGATCTAAAAGTATTTAGGTTAACATTAATAGTTACTAATTTTAAAATTTAGAGTCTTGTCTAAAATTAGACAAAGACTCGAGAATATTATAGTAATGACATTATTTCAAGGAGTTGCAAATAATGCTAAGAAATGTATTATGTAATATGTTCTCAAAAAAATAACGTTCCTGATTGTTTATGCTCAAAATATAATACGACTATCGCAGTATAGATTAAGGTGTCGATCCCACAATGAAGCTTTTGGCAAAATAGGCTAGTGAATTAAAAATATTAAAATAGTAACAATGAGAAAATTAACTAATTGGTTTATGTGGATGAGATAAAATTGTACATGAATTAAGAGAAACTTCTTATGATTATGTAAGCAAGGCTTTGAGAATCACAATTATGCTTCATAATCTACTCTACACTTTGATTCAATGTTTATAACTCAATTGAAAGTTTCACGTCCCAAATAATCAATCGAAAGATATATAAAATATGGCACATTTGATAATACATGGATTTGATATGACTAAACTCTTTACAAACATAATCACAAATCATGTATATTTATACAAATTATCTAAGATTGATAATATATTATTTTGACAATATTATAGTAAAAGATCAACTTGAATATCAAACAAGTATTGTCTTTACATGTTATCTAAGATCGACAATATATCGATTGACAATATTACAGTAAAAGATTAACATATAAAACAATATAACCAATAACAATTATAATTCAACCAAAATCACATAAAGAAAGCATGACTGAAAATATATGAAACTTGAGTATTATAACTTTTGGATTATAAAAAAATAATAGATAAGAGTCTAGACATAAGCAAACTTACAAATATTTGTAGCTCTTGACAAAGAATTCAAGTGTAAAAGTAAATTTCTTACACATAAAAGCTCATCTCTGGCCTTGCCAAGAACACTAGCCTAGCTTACAATACATGTTAAAGAGAATAAATATAAGAGAATTATGAAGCATTGAAAATGTCTCTTAGTCTCCTAAGAGTGTCGTTATATAAGCAATAAATAGAAATATGTTTATTGTGACTTTAATCTTCAATAATTTAAACCATCCACTCATTCATCTAATTACAACACCTTTTTTATAATGGAAATGATTGATATAGCCTTTTTGGCTGACATAAAAGTTGTATTATTTTTGTCTCTTCTTTCCATGGCCATAAATTTTATTCAATTTAGTTAAGTATCTAATGAGATATAGATAAAATACCAAAGATAGAGCAGATTTTGGCCAATAACCCTTTTACCAATTTGCAATATAATTTTGTCCATGATAACGGCTGATTTGGACTTTACTATCAACATAAGAGTTATTGATAATTGAGTCAGTATTTAACAGTTTTAAGAAACATACTAATTGGGAACGTATTTTATGAAATACAATCCAAATACGTGAGGTGGGTCAAGCTGAGCAGAAGTTGTAATCTAATTCTGTTGTATCCCAATTTTGGCCCATAAAATGTTAGGTTTGGCTTTTCAACTGTTCTTCAAGTTTGTGTAAGATTGAGTAATGTTACTCCAAGTTCAAGAATTTTTTTTATTTTTATTTCTAAATTGAGAGTTATGTCTATTTCACCTAAATCTGTGCAAATAACATTTATTAATCATAATTCAAGGATAACACTTTATTTTAAACCTAAAAATACAAAATGCTAAAATTAATGACATTAAATGGTGACTGAATCTCTTAACAAGTAATCATTTTAATGTGTTTATCATAGCCCCCAACCAGCTTATTATTAGTCTCTAGCAATTCAAGCATAAATCGAATATGCAAAACTACCTAAGCGTTTCAAACAAAAAGTTAATTTAAGATCACTATTGCTATTATGGTTTTTTCAATTATAACTTCCAAAATTTTGTGTGTGTGAACTAAGCAATAACCTTCTTACCAAAAATCACAACATATAACCTTGAGAATTTCTTTAATAAAAGCCTCAACTCCATATCCTTACAAGTATATAACTTTTTAAAAAGTTAGGATTTCTCTCATAGAGTTGGAAAACAATTAAGTACTCAAGAAAAAAAATCAATTTTAAGGACAGACATACAAACTAATATTGATCCAAAGATAAGAAAGTAAATTGTTTAGAAATCAATCTTTCTTAACATACACTAGCTTTATGACTTCAATTGTCTTGTGAGAATAATACAAATATAGCTTGGTGAGAAAAGTGTCGTACAAAATATTTGTCTTCTAAAATTTAATGAAAACTTTATTAAACTGAATTGATTCTTCTTTTTTTAAAAAAAAAATTTATAAAGAATAAGGAAGCATTACAAAATAAAGAAACAATTTCTCACCAAAATATACTATACACAAATGTAACCAACTTATTCCTTAATTCAAATCTTATCAATCTAAACAAAAATTAACCAATTCAAAATATCAATAAAGGTTCGTAAGCTGTTTTCTCAACCTTTCCACTTACTTACAAAGGATATGTGAGATTAAAAAAATATTTACTTAAACATAGAAATTCTCTTGGCTATATAAATTAAATCATCCATCATATTACAAGGCATAGCATTGTGCTCAAAGATATTTCGAAAGTTATTCTTTAGTAACCTAAATAAAAATAGTAACTCAACCTAAACAATTTTAAAATCATACCTAGTTAGAAAAGTAAATTCCTTTATACAAGAATTACCAAGACTACAAGCAATAAACAACAATGTATGAAATATAAAACAAAATAACAAGAAGTTAGTTAAAATGCATTTCAAAAGTTAGAAGAAAAAAACTTCTTACTCTGTCATTCTTAATCTAATTTGACCTAGAATGCGTCTCAAGAGTTCAAAAATAAACTCTTTACTCTGTCATTTTAATCAAACAGGTATGTCGAACCCCATTATCTTTTTTTTTTAATTTTTTTGAACATGAAAATTATAACTTCTGTCTACTATCCTCCCCCTCAAACCAGATGAAACATTGTCCTCAATGTTTAAATTGACAGAGATAAAGTATAGGAGACATTACCTGAAACACTAGTTATTCGAAAGAAAGAAACTTGAGTGACACTTAAGCAAACATAAACTAAAATGATGATGCTAATAAATAAATTTGTAAATTAAGTGTTAGATCCAGTTTTTGCTTGTTATGGCCCATTGACCAAGCGATTTGAGTTATTGCTGGGTCAGGTTGCCTGTAATTTGTCAATCAATTAATCTGCATTGATAGCGGAAACAAGGATTCGTTGCGCCGAATGTGACATAAAATTCTGTTCCACGGCTTAATCAGAAAAATAAAGTAAGCAATCAGCATAGTTATTAACATTCAATAAACTTATACGTTTTCGGTGGATATTCAGCTAAGTCCAAGAGGCAATTTGAAAATTTTCTTCTAAGGTAACAAAACCACCTGGTAAAACAACAAAAGCGTTTGTATAGTAAAGCATTCTTGCTATACGTTCATGCATGGATGAGACTCGTAATTCTTCTCCTACTGTTTTCCCAATCGAGTTTCTTATAGCTAAAGCTGTAGGAGTAATTCTTAAAATTTGACTTCCTCCTAATGTGCAGCTGTTGACACATACCCTATTAACCCAATGCTACCCCCTACATAAATCAAATGAATTTTTCTTACAGTTAATACTTTTTCTAGACTGTTTGCTGCGTCTACAAATATTTTATTTTCACCAATACTAGATTCACAAAATGCATATATATTTCAAAATTATCGAACTGAGGTTTTCTCTATATCTATACTCACCTTTATCTCAATATATGAAAATGAATAAAATAAGGTGCTATATTTATAGAGTACCAGATGATAACAACGATTTTGGTAACCCGACAGTTTATCAGAAGAGATTTGAAAATAAAACACAAACATTTAAAGATAATGACCCATATGCATTATTTAACTGAATGATTTAAATTTAAGACATCTATATGAATAGCCATACTATTTATAAAATAAAATAAAATAAAAGTTTGAAATGAAAACACATGTCTTTATAGGTAGTTGTGATTGTGGTTCACATCTTCCTCTAGTTTTACATCCAGTAACGGCTTAAATACCATCTATGGGTCAGGAATAAGCCTCCCGTCCAATTTTCTTATAAATTGGCAAACAATATCTTTTAGAATCAGATTCTCGAGATTATATCGTTGATATTCATTTTGAATTTATTCCATAAATCAAGAAGTTCACGTTGCACGATCCCACAAGGATGCATCTCAAGAGTCAATATGATATCATCCAAAGACTCCTTACTCAGTCCATCCTTAATGAATTGAATTTTATCTTCTCGATTTTTAGATGCAAATCTTAAAAAATGACAACTCCAATTGCAATTCCATCGAGCACATTGATGATAGACTGGTAACCTTTTTGCTCTTTGCCTTTTGGCATAAGAGCTTCTTCCAAGACAAGACATAAAAGATACAAAATCATTTGTAAACTCACCAGATAATCAAACATTGACTTTGATTAACCAATGAATATCCACAGGGATATTCCTCAACATCAATAGCCTTAGTCTTTTCACATTATGCTTTGTAAATCTTAAGTATAGCATTTTAAAGCAATGAAGGAAAGTATTTTTTAAGATTGACAAGAATGTTATCCATTTTGAAAGAAAGTGAGAAAAAAAGAGATGAATGTATGATTTGAGGGATAGTTTTTAAGGAACTGAGAAATCGATTGTAATAGTCACGGAGTACCGTATCAGCCACTTGGCTAGGAAACAAAATGACACTAAAGAAAAAAAAGAAAAAGAAGAAAATAAAATAAGAAAGAAAATAAAAGCAAAAATATAAAATCAAAGATAAAATATAAAATATGGTGTAGATAAATTGAACTTGATCAAACATGATAAAGAGGATCCACAAGAAGGATCTCATCTAGGTACATATAGTGGTCTACCTTTTCCACATAGCTTTCAGTAGCTGTCATTCAATTTGAAAGTTTGCCCATCGATGAGGTCCTCAATTTTGACAGCATTATTAGGAAAAATGTGCCTTACCACAAATACACCAGTCGATCGAGATCTCAACTTTTCAGGGTGTAAGTGCAATCGAGAATCATAAAGATAAACCCGTTGATTTGGCTTGAAGCATTTCTTTAAAATCTGTTTATCATAACCTGCTTTCATTTTAGCTTTGTAAATCCTAGAGTTGTCATATGTATCATTTTGTAGCTCTTCTATTTCTGACAATTATAACTTTCTCTGAAGACTTAAAGCACTCAAATCAAAGTTAAGGGCTTTAATAGCCCACTAAGCTTTATGCTCTAGCTCAACAAGTAAATGGCAAGCTTTCCCATAAAAAAGTCGGTATGGAGACATTTCTAAAATGATTTTGCACGAAGTGCGATATGCGCATAATACATTAGAAATGCGTAGAGGCTAATCTTTGCAATTTGGGGTAACCGTCTTTTTTAAAATCTGTTTAACCTCTCTATTTGCTAGCTCGGCTTGTCCATTTATTTATGGATGGTATGCAATCAAAAATTTATTAAGAATACTATACCTGTGCATCAAAGCTTCAAAAGAACGGTTACAGAAATGTGTTCCGTGGTCACTAATGATGACACGCGGTGCACCATACCTAGATAAAACTTTTTTTTTAAAGAATTTTACCACATTTGTGTTAGCATTAGTACAATAAGCTACAACTTCCACCTATTTTGATACATATTCAATAGCTAGAAGGATGTAAAGATAGCTAAAAGATAAGGGAAAATGACCTATAAAATCAATACCCTGGCAATCAAATATCTCGATAACAAGAATAGGGTTAAGAGACATTATATGTCTTCGAGACACAGTACCTAAGTTTTGACATCTTTTACAGGAACAACAAAAATTATTAATATCTTTGAACAAAGTGGGCTAGTAAAGACAACACTGTAAAAATTTTAAAACTGTCTTCGTTATAAAAAAATGACCGCCATAAGTAGCACTATGGCAAAAATTTAAGCCACTAGAAACTTCACTTTCAAGAACGCAACGTCTTATGATTTGGTTAAGGAAATATTTGAAAAGATATGGATTATCCCAATAAAAATCACATACCATAACCAAGAACTTACACTTATCTTGTGCACTCTAGTTAGATAGAAGTTCACCACAAACCAAATAATTTATTATATGTGCGTACTAAGGTATTTGGCTTTTAGTGAAAAGTTGTTAATCAAGGAAATCATCTCAAATGAGTGGAATAGCAATGGAGCAATTGAACTCAATGCAGGATAAATTATCAGCAACAATATTTTTAACTCTCTTATTGTTTTTAATGGTTAAATCAAATTCTTGCAAAATGTACTTAAGGGCAGCGTGGTCAATAAAAACAATAATAGGTGAACCAATCAAATAAGAACAAAATTTGTCTAAGGTAAAAACAACAGGTAATGGTTCTTTTTCAGTAGTAGTATAATTCATTCAAGCATCATTCAAAGTCCTACTAGGATAATAAACAACAAAGGGTTTTCCCTGCCTTTGTTGCTCAAGAACTACTTCTACAGTATAATTACTTGTATCACATGTAATCTTAAATAGGAGGTTTCACTCCGGTGATTGCATGATAGGAGCGATGGTGAGTTTAGCAATGAGTGTTCAAAATGTCTTCTCACACTCTTATGTCCATGTAAATTTAGCATATTTTAATAGAAGGTTACACAATGCTCTAGATATGACAGAAAAATTTTATATAAACATCCTATAAAAGTCAGTATGTCCAAGAAAAAATCGAACATCGTTTACCATTTTGGGTGTAGGTAATTTAGAGATTAATTCAATTTTGGCCTTGTCAATCTCTATCCCTTTTTCATATACAATATGACCTAAAACAATCCTTGAAGATACCATGAAGTGAAATTTCTTTTAATTTAGTACAAGTCATTTTTTTTCACACCTACTCAAAACAACTTTTAAGTTAAGTAGACATGAATCAAAAGAATCACCAAAAATAGTCAAATTATCTATAAAAATTTTCATACATTTTTCAACTATATTAGAGAAAATACTCAACATACAATGTTGAAAAGTAGCTAGTGCATTACATAATCTAAATGGCATTCTACGAAGAGCATAAGGACCAAAAGGGCAAGTAAAAGTGATTTTTTCTTAATAATCTATAGTTATCTCAATATGGTAATATCCTGAATACCCATCAAGAAAGTAATAAAATTAATGTCCAGCTACACGTTCTATAATTTGGTCAATAAAAGGTAATGAAAAATAGTCTTTCCTAGTAACTGTATTTAACTTTCTATAATCAATACACATTTGCCAACCACTTACTACCTTAGTTGGAATAGGTACCCCATTCTCATTTTCTACAACAGTAACCCTAACTTTCTTAAAAACTATTTGAGTTGGACTTACCCATTGATTATCAGAAATTGGGTAGATTATACCTGCATCTAATAGTTTCAAGACCTCTTTCTTTACTACTTCTTTCATTATTGGGTTAAGTCTTCTTTGGGGATCCCTACGGGGTTGGGCACCTTCCTCTAAATGAATTCTATAGGAGCATATCAATGGAGAAATACCTTTAATATTAGCTATGGTCTAACCTAGTCAACACTTATGTTCTTTAATAAGTTTATCAATTTTTTCTCTTGTTCAGCACTAAGTTCAAAAGAAATTATGATAGGGAGGTATCACCTGGTCTCAAGAATACGTGTTTCAAACCTTTGGATAGTGAAGAAAGCTCAACTTATGGTGTGTCGAGGTTTAATGGTTTTAGTTTCTCCCTCTATCCAGGTAACATTTCAAAGCGTAGCTACCAAAATCGAGTCCCTTTATCCTGTGAGTCAAAAATACTAAACACATCAGTTGTTCATCAAGATAACATAATTCTTCAAAATCAAAATTAATAAGGTTTTCTAAAGAATCAGAGCCATGGTTTTTATAAGTGTCCCCGAGTATAAATGTGTCTATCATATATGAATGATAGCATTCGTCTTCTTCTCGTGGTTGCTTGCCAATATGACAAATGTTCACCTCAAGAGTCATATTCCTAAAAGATAATTTTATTAGACCGTTTTTGCAATTAATAAGAGTGTTAACATTGGCAAGAAAAGGTCTCCCCAAAATAAAAAGGATTTTGGACTCCATGTTAACCATAGAATAAGTATCTAAAATAAAAAAATCAATAGGGTAGTAAAATTTATCAATTTATAACAAAACATCTTGTATTATTCTCCATTGTTTCTTGATTGATCAATCAGTTAATTATAGGACTATAGATGTAGGTTTTATCTCTCCAAGTCTCAATTACAAGTAAATAGAATAAGACATTAAATTTGCACTTGCTCCTAAGTCCAACAAAGCTTGACCAAACTTATGTGTCCCAATTTGGCTGGAGATTGTGAGATATTCTAGGTCTTTATACTTAGGTGGTGTCTTTTGTTCAATCATTGCACTTACTGCTCTACAAAAATGCAATTTTTTTACATGGTATTTTTTTTTATACTACACAGATCCTTAACGGCGTTGGCATAATTTAGAACTTGTTTAATCAAATGCAACAAAGGAAGATTAATCTTAACTTATTTCAAATGTTCTAAAATCTTACCTTGAATTTTTAAATTTTTTCCAACAGGTTGAAGAGCTTAGGGAAAAGGTACTAGGACTGAAAACTTATTTTTGGGCTCTTTTCCAATTGTATTTTTTTTAAAAGAGGGACGTCTTTACTACTCATAGATGTGTTAGTTGGAGAAGTAGGCTCACTAACAATTTTACCACTTTGAGTAGTAACGGCATTGACTTATTTGAGATTTTATACATCAGAACTAGAAAGTTGTGCCATGAATTATTCTTTTGGATTAAATTAAAGTTGAGATAAAAACTTACCTCGCTCTTGTATAGTTAAGGCACTAGTCAGCTTAGTGATTTGACTCTTGATTTCTTTATTTTTATCTACCACCGGTGCAAGAACTGTTTCAAATTTTTTATTAGTCTTACTTTGTGCCTCCATAAATGCTTGTAATGTATCCTCTAAAGGACTCTTGGTTAGTCGTGCATTATATTGAGGTGCACCATAAGACTTGGGTGTTTGTTGTTCTTGCTTCTAATAGTTGTTGGCTTGTTGGTCAGATTTTCAACTAAAGTTTGGATAGATTCTCTAGTTAGGATTATAAGTTTCAGAGTAAGGTGAATAAGACTTCTTGTACATTCATAGGGCATTACGTTGTTCCTCATATATCCCTCTCATCTCACTATAAGTGGGATAATCTTGAGCTAAGTGTTCTACTCCTCCACAAATAAAACAAACATCATGCGACTTAACCCTAGCAATCGTACGGGTAACCCTTCTATCTTTGATTTTCAAGGCCTTTAATTCCTAATTAAGACCTCTAACTAGGCTTTAAGGCTATCTTCTTCCCTAAGATCAGAAACTCCACTAGGTCTTAACCTATTTGTGCTTTCAGTAGCGCTAGGTCCAGTCCATGTATGGGCTTTTTCAGCTAAGTCATTAAAGAATTTTATGGCTTCCTTAGGATCTTTGTGAAGGAACTCCTTATTAGACATCATGTTAATAAATTGGCGCTTTCTAATTGTGAGTCCCTCATCAAAATAGTTAAGTAAGCGCCAATTTTCATACCTATGATAAAGGCATAGATTTAGCAACTCTTTAAACCTTTTCCAAGCTTGATACAAGGTTTCATTATCTTTTTGGGAGAATGAAGAAATTTGTCTTTTTAGGCCATTAGTTTTGTGTTGTGTGAAGTATTTATTGAAAACTACTTGGGTCATTTTTGCCCAAGTTCCTATAAATCTTGGCTTCAAAGAGTATATCCAACTCTTTGCTTTGTTTTTCAGAGAAAAAGAGAAATAATTTAAGCCTAACAGTGTCTGTGGCTTCAAGTTGGCTATAGAATATGACAATCACCTCTTTAAATTTCCTAACATGTACATAAGGATTTTCGCTATCTAGACTATGAAAAGTGGGCAGAAATTGTATTATTCCAAGTTTAAAATTCAAATGTGGTGTGTTAGGTAGAAATATAATGCATGATGGTGTGGCTGTACGAATAGGATACAAGTAATCTTTTAGAGTCCTAACAGAGTTATCCTCGTATTGGCTCATTGTGTTGGAATTACAAGATGAACTAGATGATGAATTCTCTTCCTTTATAAATTGTAGTGGTGGTTCTAGTTCTACTTCTATCACAAATCTTTCTTGTTTGTCTCTAAGTCGATCCATACATCCTAACAATTTTTTCTTTTTCTTTTTTACTCTTTTTTTTACTTTTTTTTTATATAAGAAAATGCTCAATGAAAAATTAAGAAGTGAACAAAAGAAAAAAAAATGAGGTAGGTGATAAAACCAATCATAAAAATTCAAATAAAATACAAGAAGTGAAATAAAACACAATAAAAAAATATAAAAAAAGAGTTAAGTAGTAAGACCAATCATGAAATATAAAAATAAAATACAATAAATTAACAAAAGATAATAACTATAAAGTATAATAAATAAATAAAAGAAAATAAACTACAAAGTACAATAAAAAAAATAACCTAAGTTAGGCAGTATAATCAGCCATAAAAATAAAATAAAATACAACAATTAATTAAAGAAAATAAACTGAGTTAGGTGGTAGAACCAACTATGTAAAATTAAATAAAAATACAAGAAAATAACAAAATAGATTAAGTGGTAGAACCAATCATGAATAATAAAATAAATTACAATAAAATAAATAAATTTGAAAAATAAAATTTTACAAAGAAAAGTAAATATACAAAGTTACCACTTTAGCATTAATAAACGAAACCTACTTTTGCTTAGTGTGTCTCCACAGCAACAACGCTAAATTTTTTTTATACTCAAAATGTAATGCGATTATCGCAGTATAAATTAAGGTGTCAATCCCATAATGAAGCTTTTGGTAAAATAGGCTAGTGAAATAAAAATATTAAAACAGTAACAATGAGAAAATTAACTAATTGGTTTATGTAGATGAGATAGAATTGTATATGAATTAAGAGAAAAGTCTTATGATGATATAAGTAAAGCTTCGAGAATTATACTTATGCTTCATAAATCTACTCTATACTTTGATTCAATGTTTATAACTCAATTAAAAGTTTCACATCCCAAACAATCAATCAGAAGATATATAAAATATGGCACAATTGATAATACATGGATTTGATATGACTAAACTCTTTGCAAACATAATCACAAATCATGTTCATTTATACAAGTTATCTAAGATCGACAATATATCATTTTAACAATATTATAGTAAAAGATCAACTTGAATATCAAACAAGTATTATCTTTACATGTTATCTAAGATCAACAATATATCGATTGACAATATTGCAGTAAAAGATTAACATGTAAAATTATATAACCAATAACAATTATAATTTAACAAGAATCACATAAAGAAAGCATAACTGAAAATATATGAAACATGAGAATTATAACTTTTGGATTATATAAAAATAATATATAAGAGTCTAAACATAAGCAAACTTACAAATATTTGTTACTCTTAACAAAGAATCAAAGTGTACAAGTAAATTTATTATACATAAAAGTTCATCTCTAACCTTGCCAAGAACTCTAGCCTAGCTTACAATACATGTTAAAGAGAATAAATATAAGAGAATTGTAAAGCATTTAAAATATCCCTTAACCTCCTAAGAGTGTCCTTATGTAGGCAATGAATGGAAACATGTTTATTGTGACTTCAATCTTCAATAATTTAAGTCAACCACTCGTTCATCTAATTATAGCACTTTTTTTTATAATGGAAATAATTGATATAGCCTTTTTGGCTAACATAAAAGTTGTATTATTTTTGTCTCTTCTTTTTATAGCCACAAGGTTCATTCAATTTGGATGGGTATCAAATGCAATATGGACAAAGTATCAAAGATAGGTCAGATTTTGGCCAACAACCCTTTTACCAATTTTCAATACAATTTGGTCCATGATAACGGCTGATTTGGACTTTACCATCAATATAAGAGTTTTTGATAATTAAGTCAGTATTTCACAACTTCAAGAATCATACTGATTAGGTACGTATTTTATAAAATATATTTCAAATACGTGAGTTAGGTCAAGCTGAGCGAAAGTTGTAATATAATTTCTATTGTATCCCAATTTTGGCCCATAAAATGTTGTGTTTGATTTTTCAACTATTCTTCAAGTTTGTTTAAAATTGAGTCATGTTACTCTAAGTTCAATAATTTCTTTATTTTGATTTCTACATTGAGAGTTACGTCTATTCTACCTAAACCTATGCAAATAACATTCATTAATCATAATTTATAGACAACACTTTATTTCAAACCTAAAAATACAATGCTAAAATTTGTGACATTAAATGGTGTCTGAATCTCTTAGCAAATATACATTTTAATGTGTTTATCATTGATCACTATTTACCAACACGGGTCGATTGGAAAATCTTCCAGATCAGTGTATGTCTAAATTTCAATAATTCAGATGATTAGTCTTAGTAGACCATAAGCGTAATGAAAGCTCATATAAGCATGTAAGTATTCAGTGAGGATTGGGTACTATGCAGGCTCATGAGAACCTCCAATAAGCATTTCATAAAGCTGTCAATGAAAAGTCTTTTTGAGTTAAATAGTATTTGTAATCCTTTGACCTAAGCGCTATAGTGGGCTTGTAAGCGATCCACCATACTTAAATTCTAAACATGTCAATGACCTTTCATGGTCTAACCTCTGGGAGTCGTTGGATATGGTTAGAGGTAGAGTCTAATGTCCATAGGTATGAGATCCTTCAACTTAAATAGGTGAGTTGTATATCCTAATGCTTCAAGATTGTGTTTCAAAAAGTCTTGTAGCCAAAAGTATTAACCATGAAAAAGAGTTTTCATAAGGTAAACAAGTGTTTGTGAATATTATTTATAAAAATATAAATCTAAAGATAAGTTCATGGTCGAGTAAATAGAGATTTAACGGTGAAGATCTATGCCTCTTCTCTTTTGGGATTTTAGTGATATAGAGACTATACAAATATGTCTTAACCTCAACTTATATGATTCAACGTACTATTTTTTAATATTCGTAACATATGTGTAGGGTAATTTTCATGGATATACCATAAGATAAATTGGTGTGAATCTAGAGAGTCTTACAATATAAAATATACGCATTGAGCACTGAGGTAGCAGACTGAGTCGAACAGTTTGATTCGAAAAAAAAATTTGAGAAAGTAGGTTATGTTTTAGGATCTCTCAAAATTCACACCTGTTAAAGCTTAAGTGTTAAGCATATTTGATTAAAGTTAACAAAAGTTGTTAACCTTGCAAATATGTGATAAGTGGCATGAACTACGCTAAATAGTGCACACTTGTCTAGGAGCAAAAGTCAGCATACTTAAAATATAAATTATTTATATTTATCTGTGTTGAAGAATCCGACCAATTGAGAAACAAAGTAAATTATGCTAAATTGTTTCACTTTTCCCTAAGTCACAAAACCAAGTGAGAGAATGAAAATTTTCTTATGGGTTAAGCACTTCAGAATCAAATCCTAAAGAAATTAAGTTGCTATTATAGCAATTTGATTCCACCAAATTTAACTCCTAGAATTGTTCATAGGAGACCCTACAAAATTGGAATTGTCAAACTGCACCAACGATCTTTAAAGGTGTAATTTCTGTTATTGCAATTGAACTTCTTTTAAGAATGTGATTGTTGAAATGAAATTTACGTTTTCACTGCATGTTGTGTGTAACACACATTTAACATTTTGATGATCATGCACACATAACTGTATTTGTAGTTCCATATTTGATAAGGCTATATATATGTACCATTTACAAGTAAGGTATGCACACCTAACCCTAAACCTTCATTTTGTTTTCATTTTTATATCTTTTAAACTCAAACCCTTATTAATACAGTAACTAATAAGAACCCTTTTAAAGTGCTTCACATAATCAAACCTTAACCGTACATGTAGGTTAGCCTACCCATCTTCATATCTATCAACACCTACACTATAAGCAGGCCTACCAACATCTTCATCTAAATTATTTGCTGTCTAATACCCATCTACTTCATCATCAGATGAGTAATTGGATAAAAAAAATTTCTCACTCTCTTCTAAAAATTTATTTTCCCCTTTATCCTCATCCTCACTTCATCTATGTTCGTCCTCACATCCTTTAACCTCTTTCTCATGTTTTATATCCTCTTTTTGAACCTCTTCATCATCTGACCAATAAGCCTCATCAGTATCATTTAGTTCGTCATCACCACACTTACTTCCTATTTAGGTATGTTCTAGACTACTTGGTATTAGGGTGGTAGTTTTAATTGGTCTGGGTCCTTACTAAGTGTTTGTGGTAGGATTGGATCTTGTATTTGGCTTAGTATATTCTGATCAACTTAAGATGAAAAATCTACTTACAAGCTATATGGTGGGTTAAAATTGATTTTTGTGTGAAATTGTGGGGTTTTTTTATAAGACATGGGTTGCTTGGAAACTTGTGACTGAAAGGTCTTATTCATCACTATATTGTTCATGGAAAAAGTCCATAAGTTATGCTGCTTTGTTGAGCCCTTTACTTGGGCCTTGCTCAATAGCTAAGTCATCAAAAAGTTTCCTCCTTAGTCTAACAAAGTCCTTTGGCTTAAGTTTTTCAAGGTTTATTTGGGTTTTAGAGAGGCGGTCATCAAATCTAAAGGCCTCAAAGTTTAAAATCACTTAATCCCACCCCTTCATCACATATTCCTCTAAAAAAACTAACTAGGTCATGGTCTTTTTTTTATTAAACTCATTTCCTTATCTATAGTATCCAAGAGTTACCTTAAACTTTTCTGAAGGCAATAGATCCCTACAAAATAAGTCATCACACACATATATCTAAAGTGAAATCAAGCTACACATATCTAGAACTATATACTTAATGGTCTCTTAAAATCTCGTTACTCTTAGAGTCATTGCTACCCCATCCCATTTCCTCCTATCAGCCATACTAACACTGCATGCAAATCCAATTTCAACTTAGCATATTCCAACAATATAACCAATATTACACCAGAAAAAAATAATAAATAGAAACATTGCAATCTTAAAGATATTCAACAACATCAATTCCAAAAACATTGTAGTATCTCATTTAGATCCAAAATAGAAACATTCAACATCAATACAAAGTATAGTGCAATATTAAACATTTGAGTAAAACATACATATTAAACCTTAATTCCTAAAACATTGCAATATCTCATGTAGTTCCAGCAACAATACAATCTTAAAGATTTGACCAAAAAAACACACATTGAAGACTATATAAGATCATTCCTCACCAATCCCTCATACCAATATTCAAAGCCATTAATGAAAGAAGATAAAAGGCCTAACAAAAACCCATTAACAGTAGGCATCTGATGAACTAGAAAAATCCATTAAATACCATTGTTCACAAAGAATTAACATGCATGTCATAAAAAATCCATTCTAATAGAAGAAGTTAAATTTTTTCCAAAACTCATTATTGAGAAATTAGAATATAAAAAATCCAGGCTCTAAAATAAACAGCACTTTCATAATTTGTAACCACAATATAAAAAATGTTTATTATAATTGAATTTCTTTTAAAATTAATACAAATATTCAATTTTACAAACATTAAAATCAAAAGCTCTCTTTTAAAATTAGAAAAAAAGGTTTCTTCAAGTATTAGGGTTTTACTTGCAATTTGTTATATTTTCCTAGTCGATGAAAGAAGCCACTAAAGAATTTTGAATACTAGAGTTAACTGTAGTTTTTTGTGTTTTTCTTTTATAATGTTGTAGTTTAGAAAGCCTTGAAGACAAAAAGATGATCTCTTTTACTTCTCTTTAAAGTAGGAAACGGGTCAACAAATTAAAAGATGTCATATGGCATTGACAAGCTGTCAAAAATGATAAAATAAATGCCCTTAAATGGCTCATTTTCTATTTGTATTTGGAAGACAAGTTTGCCTCTTTTTTTCTCTGTTATTTTATAGGGTTTTCGTCTTCAGGGAGGGTTTTTATGAACCTTTTGAAACTTCAGAGGTGTTTATGTTCCTTTTACCAAACTTCAAGGGTCTATGTATCCTTTACTATTTATTTATTTTACATGGGTTAAACGCAATCTTTGCCTTTTAGTGGAATAGCCTATGATTAACTTAGAAAAACTAATGGGTTATGATATTACTGAGACTAGGCTTTTTAAGTTATAGCTAGAAAGCCCATAAATCCTGCAGTCTCTCTATTAGCTCAAATCTAAATCAAACTCTAAATTTCAAATTTAAATCAAACTCTTAATCCCCGAGGGTGATGTCTATATATAATGGAGGTAGGGAGTAATAATAATAGTAATAATTCTTTTACGTATTCCTACATGAAAAAATGAATCAGGCTACTCTTCCTTTCTCAATCTTGGGTATCGTGAATTTGAAAATTAAGAGAGATTCACATACTCACATATACGAATTTGAATATTAAAGATAGTAGAAAAGATTATAATTATTCAATTTAAAATTTATCAAATAAAAAATTAAGATAATTTTTTGTTTCTATACATATAGTTACAAACAAAACAATCTAGTTTGCGTTGTATTCATTTATTTAAACAAAAAAAAATATCCCAACATCATATGCTTATGACATTTGGGATTAGCATGTTTAAATCGAGATTATATCTTTATCAGTCATTGTTTTGATGGCCCAAAATGATTTGGCGCAATTGATATTATCTGTACCAAGCAATAATCTACCTTTCACAATAAAGGACTTTCTGATTTTGGTTACATCCTATCAATTCCAAGAAGGCCCCTCATTCTTCACTTATCAATGTTATGCTCATTGTTCACTTGTCAATGTAGAGGTCCTCGTAGCCCTTTACATCTAAAAATAGCTAAACATTGGGGCTCATTTTTTAATTTAGTCAATTAGTAAAATTTTTATTTTTTGTAGTTAATAACCTTAAAATTGGATAGATTTGTCCCTATATTATATATAACCAAAACTCATCTAAAATTATCACTTATTAAACCTTCATAATCCTATAAAAAAAAAAAAAGTCACACACATACACTTGAGATTAGAGAAGACCAAATTTCATTATTCAACAAGAATGCATCACACATTGCAACAAATGTGAGATTGTTATGGTCTGTTTCTTTCATATTATTTAGATAAAATTATGCTCATGTTAGGTATCTAAATGAGTTTTCTTTTATATGATTAGAGAGTGTAAATATATTGATTAATCTTTTAAAATAAATGTATTGTGTAATGTGGATTAAATGGTAATGTTTCTTAGTATGAAAAAGAGGCGAAAATACCCACAAAAAAAACCCATGAACTCGCGCAAGACGAGCTTAACACGATAAGCCATGTAATATGTTAATTATACAACAAATCATGCTAGGCTTGTTTGACACGAAGCCTAGCACAATATGGGCATCACACAACCCATCACACCAATTTTTTATTTTTTATTTTTTAAGTTTTTCTTCTTTTTTTATCTTCTCATGAAAATTAGCAACACACACTTTATCAATATCGATCCACCATTTACAATCATAAAAGTTTTCCTTCTCTCCAGTTGCATATACAAGCAGCCTAGAAATGCTTTTAATATTATAGGTTATACATAAGTCAAATACAATTGAGATCATTAAATAACACAGTGAAAATAAGTACTTAAAAAAAATGTATTCGTAGTTATATGTTTGGAGTAATGCTTAAGGGTATTTACCCTTATGCAGAAAAATTAATCTTAGTACTCATAAATGTATTGTAATATTGTTTTTTTTTTTTAAAAAGTAATGTTAATCGTATATCATAATTTATACTATTAAAATGAGGAAGTAATTAAAAATAGTCATCTCCTTAAAAAATCTTCCAACTAATTTTGGAGTAGGGTCTGTAACCATGTGCAATCAGCAACAATAATGAAAAGATTGGCACGTCTAGTTCATTTACATAGCCACGATATTGATTTAAATCCTACTTGAAATGTCAAATAAAGTAGGCATGCATTGGATCCACTTTAACTTCCATCTCCTTATACACTTGCTCACCCTCTGCCTATGATTTCTTTTCTTTTACTTTATGCAAAGAAGATTGGTAAAAGACATATATATGACCCATGCAGGTTTATATTCCTATCCAAATATACCCGTCCCCTTAGGTGTTTCATGTAACAGCTACACATTAGCATCTTCAATATCATCGCATTATTGAAAATCATTCTCTATCTAGAATTCATTCTCCATATAGCTCCCAAGAGTAATGTTTAGGTAAACTGAAAAACATAAAAATATTTAGAAATATAGGGTTACAAAAATTTTCCAAGTAAATATAAAAAAAAAATTAAATTAAACAATTAGGAATTTATCACAATTTTGTAGGTGCTCATATTGAATATAGAGGCTTGCAAAAACTATCTGATCATTATGAGCTCCTACATGAAGTCTTCTTTATCTTATTTCTACATCTGGCGCTACTTATTATGCATGTCTCCCATCTCTTCTCTCATTGATTAAACCTCGTTACACAAATTATCAAATTACTGATGGTAATAATTATGTGGATACGTTGATGATGTATATTATCTATATTGTACCTAATTAAATATAAATAAACGTTAAGTCAACATTTGACTAGTAATAGCATAAATAATATACATGACCCACATAGCAAATAATATACCTAGTTTTCTTCTGGCTCACAAACATCTCAATTATAGTCATCAGTCTCCATAATAGGGTCATCCTCGTGCTTAGAAACAAAACTAGAAGGTACAATGTCATCATCCATTTCCTATTTGTCCACTATACAACCTAGCTAATTGTTGAACAAGTTCAGCTCTTATACAAACTCTGCTCCTTTTTTATGAGCTTTTGCAGACAACTTTTGTTTAAGATCTAACTCCAACATGTAACAGTAATGCATGAGCTTTTGCAACAAATATTGTTAGTTTTATTAATTTTAAAATTTTTTAATTAACTAGGAATAACTTATAAATCCTTTTTAAAGACATTGACCCCAAAATTATTTGTAGTTACAGTCTTTTTTACCTCCACTTTATTAAACTATGGACGTAGTGTGAGTTTGTTGGGTATATACATCTTCACACAACGGGATCACTTCTTATATCTACACATGTAATACAATTTTTTATAAGTAGAGTATCATCCTACAATGATTGTTCTTTTAAATTTATGCTAAGTCCTATGAGTTTTTCTAACTTAATTTTATTTAAATAATTTCAGTTTTGAATTAATTGCAAAAAAAAAAAATTAAACTAGCAAAATTAACTAAGGTGATTGACAAAATAATAATTAAAATAGACAATTTTATAAAATAAAAAATCTATATAAAAATGGATTCTAGAGTCTTGATTTCATTGTATTCTTCTCATGTTCTTCCTATTTAGTAATTGTTAATTAATTTTATTTTAACTCATTAATCAACGGTTTAAAATCAATCTCATTATCTTTTTAAGTGTTAAATAAGATCATATGCATAAATATTCAAGTTGATATTCCCTATCTAACTTGCCTATTTACACATTCATTAAGCAAAGCTTATATGGATCTTCAAAGTGCTATTGGCCTCTTAAACCCAACAACAACGAAGATTGTGTTTCCTAAATCATAAATTAATTAATCTCTTCCAATCATTAAAATTCATAATCTAAGTTAACTAATTCATTTCCCAACAAATTAAAAGCATTAAGCATAAAGAAATATAAATGAATTTAAATGAAACTTTATTAACAATTAACTAAATATTCCAAGCATAATATAAATAGAGCTCTACATCAAGTCCTAGAATGAAAATCTAGCTAAAGCATTGATATACCCATAACTAAAATCATCAAGAAATTCATAAATGTAAACATATTTTAAACAATATCCATAATACAAATTTAAAATCAAGATAAAGAGAGGAAGAAAGAAAAAGAAAGTATGATGGAGATAATCTTTAAAGCATTAATCCTTCGAGAATCCTCAAGAATGTCTTCAAGAATTTTCAACCTTTAAGTTTCTTTCTAGAAATATATCTCTCAATCTTCCTTGAGGAAAATTAGGCTTCCTTATTTTGTCTGCTTGCGCCACGGTGTAGAGTACCAAGTATCGTGGCATGGGTTTAAAATCATGCTAAAGCCATGTGTTGGGTCTTTGCGCATCTAAGCTTGAAGCTTCTAACTTTAGGAAGGCTCTTTTCATCATTTTTGAGTTATGACTTAAAGTAGTCGGTACCGTGGCCTAGAGTCTTAGGTTCATTTGGCATCGCGGCTTCACTTCAATCCCCACAACCTATAAGTTCTGACTTGTCTTCTAATTTTTATTCCAAGGCCTCATCTTTAAATCTTGAGCTAAAACTTGAATTTGTGAAATGACCTTTTTTCCCCTTTTCTTCATTTTGCTCTTTTGTTGTGTTGTTTTGTTAAAACCTATAAAATAATATAATATAATATACATAAAAAGTTACATATTCATAATTATGTTAAGCAATCATTAAGTCAAAGAGAGTCAAAATATTATATATGAAATGTGCTCATCAATTTTTTGGAACATAAATTAAAAACTTAATTTAACTACTCAACATTAGTATAATTCATATTTAAATTAATAACACAACTAAAAGGTATAGAAAAATCCATATAAATTGTATTTGTCTTCCTTATACTTTGGGTTTGCTGCTTTAATCTTTTTACTTTTTTCGACCTTGGTGTTTAATACCTTTCTAAATGAATTGTGTGTGATCTCCCATGAAATATTGCCCCAATAATAAATATTGAATTCCTCCAAATTATCCTCCATTTGGAGTACAAATTCATTAATACAAAAATAAGACGCAAAGAATGAGATAGAAGCACAAAAGTTTCACGACATCTTCATCATTCATTTGCTCGAAGTCATACCCTTTAAACAACCTATAAAAATCTAGTAATATTCTATCCCTTTATGGTAAATAATTTGTCTGTAAACGATAACCAAGTTTCTTGAGCAATTATTTTATTGGTATCATTCACCCATTTTTAAACCTATTATCAATGTAATTCGACCAAAATGGATGCATTTATTTTTTACAAGGTACCACAATTTTATCATCAAAGCCATGGTTTGCACTTCCCTAAGTAGTAAATAAAGGATCAAAATCCCTAAAAAAAAAAATTAATTCAGTGCACATCTAAGAAGTGACCCATTGCAGATAGTCTTGAATATCTTTGCTTGATTTTTTATAAACTTCATTTTAGTAACTTCTAAAGCTCATTGCTTTGAATAGGATGATATTGTTGCTGAAAAATAGTTTACAATAAGAATTTTCAATTTTTTTAAAACTAAGTTCTTCTTGTTAATAAAAAAAATTAATTATAATAACAAAGAAGCACAATAATAATAACAACAACAATAACACCAATATAAACTAACCTCTCATAAAAGAATGTATAAAATTTACACAATTGAATATCCATAATTAAAACAAATAATTAACTGATTGTATAAATAAAATAATTTATATATTCAATCAATTTATTAACAAATAATTAATAATTATTGTACAGTAAATAAAATAATAAACATACAAGACAATTGACAAATGAAATAAATATTAAATAATTAATATTTAAAAAAATTAAAAATTGATTACGGTCACATGCACGACGTGTGACTCCTAGTATCACGCTGGGCGATTCTGAGCGCAACACCTGACAATCTTGTTTCGCCTCAAAATCACAGTGGGTGATTACAAGCGCGACAACCCTTGCATTTTGGTCATTGTCCATTCGCACTGTAATATTTTTCAGCAACTAAAGTACATTTCTCATCAACTCACAATATATTTTTACATATTATTGTACATTTTTTACATTCATTAAAACTTACCACATTTTTATATTCATTGTTGCCGTAGCCATTGTCGTCAGCGCTGTCGATATAGAGATTATGCATTTAGAGTTTGAGAAAAATATTGATTCAGAGAAAAATGAGATTGAGAATATTTATGTTCAATTTTAAAATTTATGACTACAAAAATTAGAAATTTTTATCTTTGGCTATTTGCAAAAATATTTCATTTAACATTGATTGAGTGGATATTTTTCTAGAGGAGTTTGAAGAAGAATATTTCTTCGGGTTGATATATAGAAACACATTCTTGTATTGTTTATTAAACTTTGCACAAGAGTACGTTTTAAAGGGCGTTAATGGAATAACATTGTCCATCCTTTGATTATTATAAGTCCAATATATAGACATATTTACATATATCTATATATATATATATAAAATGATATGAGTTAGATATAGAAATCGCATAATGACAATCTAATAAATATATACGTGCATAATTATACCTATACAATTACATCTATTAGTAATCTTTAATTGAGTTAGATATTATCGTTTGGTCTTATTGAATTGTTGAATTCCATCGGAAACATCGGAATTCCATTTGGTCACATTATCACGCTAAGCCGTATGCATTAATGAAACCATTATAGCAATACAATTACATCTATTAATAATCTTTAATTGAGTTAGATATTCTGTTTGTAATCTCTTTGACAATATAGAGAATTTTTTTTCAAACATATTGTGTGTGTATTTTCTTTTCTCTTCTTTGTGTGAAATTTTTTAAGCTGCTTACCGCATAATACGTTTAAAGCCACACAGTTCTCGAAAGGTTTATGACATTTGGTATAAAAGCGGATTCAAAGAAAATGGAGAAAGACGTTGTAACAACATCAAAGTTGACTAAAGAGAAAGGTAGGAACCCCAAAGCTATGAGGCACGGCAATGTGGCTCGTGGCAAGTCTATTGATCCAGGCCAGGATGTGGGGAACATGGTGAAATCACTGAGTGACATTGTAGGAAAGGTGGCGGATCACCTTGGGGAACTGAAGCAGCAAGTGGAGAAGCTCGAGGTGGGCTTCGACACTCAAGGAGACGAGTTGTGCTCCCTCATTGACACATCCATCAAGACTTATGTCGATAAGCAGCAAGACTAGATCAAGGCTTTTCAAGAGAAGGTCTACACCATGATTGACAAGATTCAAGCCTAAGTAAAAGAGATAGGCCGAGGGTTTGAGACTATCAAGGAGAATATGGTGTTGTGCAAGCGGGAGGTAGTGAACGGGTCTGATGTCGCTCAAGTTACGGTGGCTGTACTAAAAGTTGAGCGGAACGTCAAGGAACTCGACGACTACTTCTAGCAGATGAAGAGATACTTTGATGCCTTAGGCGTACAGGACAACGATAAGGTAAATACCACAACCTTATATCTCTCTAACCATGCAATTCTATGGTGGCGTAGGAAAAGCGAGGAGATTTATAAGGGTACCTGCACTATCAACACCTGTATTGATTGTAAAAAATAGCTTAAGCGCTAATTCTATCCGTTGAATGTGGCGCACGAAGTCCATTAGCGAGTACGTAAAGGAGTACTCTCTATTGATGCTGTAGATCCCCAGTATAAGTGAGGAGGACTTGCTGTTCAATTTTCTTAATGGATTACAAACATGAACATCCAATGAATTGAAGTGGCATAGAGTTCATAATATATCCGACACCTTCACATTAGAAAAAATGCTCATAAATTACCGAAAGAGTGATGCGGGGAAGTCCAAGAATTTAAAACTCAATCACAGCAAAGGTTGGGAATCAAGGAGTCTCACCCTTTGCAAGATAAGGAGGGAAAATTTAAACCACCCACATAGAGAGAACAAAAGCGTAACGGTGGGAGAAATCCAAGGTCTAGCTGCTTCCTTCATGACGGGGATCATTGGGTGAAAGAGTATCCAAAGAAAAAGGCTATCAACGCTATGTTGAAGACTCAACAAGCGATTGAATAGAGACATTTAGGAGGTATGCAACTACTTAATTCTCTCAATGCCAAGCAGGTAGCCCATGTGCAGATAGGAAAGACACTTATGGACGTTGAAGCCTATATTAAAGAGAAGAAAACTCAAACGTTAGTGGATACTGGAGCTACGCACAACTTCCTCGAGTTTGAGGAAGCAGAGTGCTTGGGTCTTAAGGTAGAGAAAGGGATTAGTTACCTCAAAACCATGAATGCCGCAATCCAATCTCTAGACAAGGTCATTTACAAAGTCAAAATGCACCTCAGAAAATAGTGGTAAAGTAAACTTTTTGGTAGCACCTCTCAATTCTTTTGACGTTGTTCTTGGTATAGATTTCTTGCAACAGTTTAATGTAGTACCACTTCTCCAACACAACTATGTATATATCCTAGAGGGAGGACCATGCATGGTGTCAATGGTAGATAATTCTAAAGGTGGGCAATCTAAGCCCAATACCCACGCCACTCTTATTTTTGCTATGCAACTGAAGAAATGAGCCAAGCAGGGAGAAGAGACATACCTCGTCACTATATGGGAAAAAGATGATGAGGTGAACGAAAGCAAAAATGAGCTGCCAGCAGAGATCACAAAAGTGCTTGAATAGCATAAGAATGTGATACCAGTAGCACTACCACAGAAATTACCACCAAGACGAGCGATCGATCATGAGATTAAGTTAGAGCTGGGAACTAAGCTTTCATCCAAAGTACCTTATCGAATATCTCCACCAGAATTAATAGAGTTATGAAAGCAGCTTAAGGAGTTGTTGGATGTGGGATTCATCCAGCCATTCAAGCCATCCTATTATGCGCCCATTCTTTTTTAGCGCAAGCATGATAGATCATTGCGACTATGTATAAACCATTGGGCGCTGAACAAAGCCACCATAAAAAATAGGTATTCCATTCTTTTAATTACTGACTTGTTTGATCAATTAGGGCAAACAAAGTACTTTTCAAAACTGAACTTGAGATCGGGTTACCATCAAGTATGGATAGCTGGGGGCAATGAACTTAAAACTACATGTGTAACGCGTTATAGGGCGTTTGAGATTCTTGTCATGTAATTTGGCCTCACTAATGCACCAGCCATATTCTACATGTTGATGAACAATATACTCTAGCCTTTCCTCGACAAATTCATCGTTATGTATTTGGACGACATCATTATCTACAATAACACTCTCGAATAGCATATGGAACATTTGCAGTCTGTCTTGAATGTGCTCCATGAGAATGAACTGTACGCGAAGAGGGAAAAACGCTCATTTGCTAAATCGAAGGTGGACTTTTTAGGTCACAAGATCAAAGATGGCAAGTTCATGATGGATAGAGCAAAGATTCACACTACATTGGATTGTGAGGTACCCACAAGAGTTATCAAGTTGTGGTCATTCCTTAGGTTAGTCAACTATAATAGAGATTCCTTAGGTTTGCTAAGCTGGAGGTGGACTTTTTAGGTCACAAGATCAAAGATGGCAAGTTCATGATGGATAGAGCAAAGATTCGCGCTACATTGGATTGTGAGGTACCCACGAGAGTTATCAAGCTGCAGTCATTCCTTGGGTTAGTCAAATATAACAAAGATTCATCAAAAGTTACTCCACCATTACTGTACCCCTTACTGACCTGTTAAAGAAGACTAAAGCATAGAAGTGGACAAATGAGTGCCAAGGAGCTTTTGATTGATTAAAGAAAGCGATGATCAAGGAACCGATTTTAGCAAGGGTGGGAATTTTTGGGTTCAGTTCAAGTTTCGGAATTCCTAATCCCTACCCGAACCCAATCGGGAAGCCAAAACGTGTCTTGTTTAGGACACTTTTTAGGTTAGGACAAATCCCGACCCTACCTCAGGACGGGTCAAGTTGGGTCAAGAAATCTCAATTATTTTTATAAAAAAAATTATTTTGAAATTACGTAGTTTTGATTTAGGGATGGGATGGGTCAGGACAATTC
Source organism: Ailanthus altissimus (assembly GCA_946807835.1). NCBI lineage: Eukaryota > Viridiplantae > Streptophyta > Magnoliopsida > Sapindales > Simaroubaceae > Ailanthus > Ailanthus altissimus. Next base: position 18,216,205 of record OX327684.1, read on the forward strand.
GGGACATTTCAGGATGGGTCAAGTCGGGAATTTTTGAATTTAATTTAGAAAAATAAAAAAATAAAACAAAATTTAATTTAATTTGGAATTAAAAATGAAACAAAATTAAATGATTAAAAACTGAAACAAAATTTAATTGAAATTTAAAAAATCAAAATTTAAAAAAAAAGTTCAGGTCAGAAAATTTTCGTTTGGGTTCGAGAATTTTCAAACCTGATCTGACCCATTTAGGACAGAAAATTCTATCCCGAACAAGTTCCAAATCTATTCTTGTTTCAATCCTGGCCTGAAATTTTGGGACCGATCAAATTTGGGAATAATGCCTACCCTTTTTAGCATTGCCGAATCATTTGTTACCATATGAGGTACATACTGATGCATTTGATTTTACCATTGGTGGTATTTTGATGCAACAAAACCATTTGATCACGTATGAGAGCTGGAAACTTAACAAGACGGAGAAGCGTTATACGATGCAAGAGAAGGAGATGACGGTGGTCATCCATTGTTTGTGCACTTTGGGATACTATTTGCTTAGGGCAAAGTTTGTAATGATGATGGAAAATATAGCAATGAGTAACTTCCAATGCCAGAAGAAACTCAGCCCAAAGCAAACTAATTGGAAAGCCTTTTTAGTGGAGTTTGATTATGACCTCGAGTACAAACCGAAGAAGGCGAAAGTAGTGGCGGACCCCTTCAGCCGAAAGGCATAGTTAGCGGCTGTAAGTAAACTGGAAGGGGAATCACTCAGCCTATTTTAAAAGGGAATGAAGCATGATCCCATAGCCAAACAGCTTTTTGCTCAAGCACACGAGAGGAAGACTCAACGATTTTGGGTAGAAGATGGGCTTCTCTACACCAAGGGCCATTAAGTATATGTGCCAAAATGAGAGAATTTACGGTGTAACCTTATTGAAGAGTGTCATGATACGAAATGGGCAGGACATCTAGGACAGTAATATACACGCATCATATTAGAGACAATGTATTATTAGTCACGCATGCAGAAAGAGATGGAGCAGTTTGTCAAGACTTATCTCGTGTGCAACCAAGACAAGATCAAGCAGCGAAGTCTCGTAAGGCTACTTAAGCCACTGCCCATACCGAAAAGACCTTGGAAGAGCATTTATATGGCTTTCATCGTAACCTTACCAAAGTCCAAGGGATGTGGGACTATCATTGTGGTGGTAGATCGATTTTTCAAGTACGCTAGTTTCGTACTAGCACCCAAGGATTGTAGTGCGAAAGAGACAGAGAAACTTTTCTTTAAGCACGTAGTTAAGTATTAGGGCTTGCCAAAGGTGATAGTAAATGATTATGACACAAGGTTTATAGAGAGATTCTAAATAGAGTTGTTCAATCTCATGGGATTAAAGCTTTGCTTTTCTACCAGCTTTCACCCACAGAGGGATAAGCAAACCAAGACAGAGGGATAAGTAAACCAAGAGGGTGAATACATTACTGGAGCTGTACTTGTGGCACTTTGTGAGTGCAAATCAGCAAGATTAGATTAAGTTACTCAATGTGGCACAGTTCTCATATAACTTGCAACTGAGTGAGTCGACGAACCAAAACCCATTTGAGCTAGCTACTAGCCAGCAACCTCTTACACCACATGCACCAGTGTCCGACAATAAAGGAAGAAGTCCCATAGCATACGAAGCTACAAAGTCCTAGCAGGAGCAATTAGACCAAGTACAGGTGTATCTGGATAAGGCGACAAAATAGATAAAGAAATAGGCTAACGACAAGCGGAGGCATGTCAAGTACAGCGTAGGAGACTTGGTAATAGTAAAAATTCTTCCGATGCAGCACAAGTCTACACGCCCACTTCATAAGGGTCTTGTACGAAAATATAAGGGATCATTTTCTATTACTAAGAGGGTTGGCAATGTCTCATATAATGTAGAGTTACCTTCATGACTTTGGCCATTTTCGGTGTTCCATACGAGCTACTTAAAGCTATATCATGGTGATGCAAAAGACACGGAGCGTGGGCCACAAATCAAGGCACCATTAGGGGTTTTCACATATTACGACAAGGAGGTGAAACTTCCTCTTGATGTAAAGACAGTACGGAAGAAGAACTACCCTCCGAGTCATGAGTATTTCATCAAGTGGAAATGGTTGCCCGATAATGAGCAAGTTGAGAACCCGAGAACACACTATGGCAGTTTAAGAGCAAGGTGCACTCCCGCATGCTCCTTCTTACTAAGTTTCGATGCCTATAGATTAATAACAACCTATACCTAAACCACATGTCGTTTCAGTGAAAATGCGATGAGGGCATCACATAAATTTAGTGGGGGAGAATGTTACACCTCAAGTGCTCTCAAATATTTTCTTAAGTACTTGGTGCATGACTAAGCCTGTTGGAGACTGCTTGAATTATAGATCGCTACATGATCAAAAATTTTAGAAGGCCCGTTGATTGGGATGGAGATACAGACTTGGCCTACAACCTATTAGGGATGTAAACCCCTATTTGGCAGGGAAAAATATTCTATAGCATATTTTTTCATCTTGTATGTACATTGTTAAATCGTTGTATAACATCTTAGATCCTAGCTATTAATTGTGTAAAGTTGGTAGTATAAAAAGGGGACACCCTCAATTATACAAACCATCTTATAGCTTGTAATCTCTTCAGTAATATAGAGAGTTTTTTCTTAAATACCTTGTATGCGTGTTTTCTCCCCTCTTCTTTGTGTGGAGTTTTCTAGGCTGCTTAGTGCATAAAGCGTCTAAGGTCGCACAGTTTTCGAAAGGTCCGTGACACATACCAGAGCTAAAGAAAAAAGGAAAATGAATTTTATTCAAAGGCTGTGAATAACAATAATTGCTAGCTAGAAGAAGAAGAGGGGAAGAGATAGTGAGCTTAATATGTGATCATTTTGAGCAAAGTTATTCTTCCACTAACCTTAATTCAAATTGTTTGGAAAAAGCCTAAGTTAGATTTAAAGCAAGAGTAACTATAGATATGAATGATCATTTAGAGATGCCCTTTTCAAAAGAGGAAGTATTTATTACTCTAAGTCAAATACACCCCATGAATCCCTAGGACCATATGGGTGTCTGCTTGATTCTATCAAAAGCAATGGATGGTTGTGCAGGATTTAGTATAAGAACTCTGCAACAACATTTTAAACAGTTCAGGTGATATCTCTCAACTTAACTATACATATATAGTTCTTATTCCTAAACGCAAGAATCCAAAAAATGATAAAAGATTACAGACCTATAAGTCTGTGCAATGTTATATATAAAATTGTGGCAAAACCTATAGTCAATAGACTAAAGGTCATTTTGGATTAGTTAATTCTACCAAATCAAAGTACTTTTATTCCTAACAAACTCATCACTGACAATGTAGTGGTAGGATATGAATGTTTGCATAAGATTAGATGCTTAAATTATAAGAAAACCAACTAAAATGTCCTCAAATTGGATATAAATAAGGCCTATGATAAGATGGAATGATCCTTTCTTGAGAAGGTCTTGAAGAGAGTAGAGTTTTCTTTTAAGTAAATTAGTTTAATTATAAATTGCATCTCAACTCCTATTTATTCAATCTTGATTAATGGAGTCCTTAAGGGGATAATTAGACCCCAAAGGGGCTTGCGACAGAGATGTCCTGATTCTTATATTTATTTATTTTAGGAATAGAGGCCTTATCCTTATTGCTAATAGAGGCTAGGAGGAGAAAGACTGTTCATGATATTAAATTGCAAGGAATTTAACTCTGATCCTTCTTTTATTTGCAGATGAGAGCCTAATATTTACCAAAACAACTGTAGAGGATTGTGGGAACTTGAAAGGCATTTTAGATTTATACTCCAAAGCATCTGGTCAGCTAAAAAATTTGGATAAATCCTCGATGTTCTTCAGCCCCAATACAAGTCAAAAAAGAAAGTCAGAAATCTGTAATATATTTAGATTGAAGACAGTCTCTATGCATGAAAAATATTTGGGGCTTCCGTCAATGTTGGGAAGGAAAAAAAGAAATTGCTTTCAAGCAATTGAGGACAATGTGCTGAACAGAATAAACGTTTGGAAAGCAAAGCTTTTTTTTTTTTTGGGTGGTAAAGAGATGTTGATCAAGGCCATAGCTCAAAGCATTCCAAATTATACCATGAGTGTTTTCAAGATACCTATCACTCTCTGTGAAAGAATTAAAAAGCTGGTAGTAGCTTTTTGGTGGCGGGGAGGTGAAAAGGGAAAATCAGTTCATTGGGCTTCATAGAGTACTCTTTGTGCTCCTAAAAATGAGGGGCGCCTCAGCTTCAGAGACATGCAAGCCTTTAATCTAGCTCCCTCAACTAAGCAAAGTTGGAGACTATTATAATTTCCAAACTCTCTTATGGCCAGAGTTCCTAAAATCAGATACTTTCCCAAGACATCATTATGGACAGTAGTTTAGGGAGCAGGCCTTCTTATATTTGGAGGAGCATTCGTTGGGGCGGAGAAGTGTTAAAGAGGGGTACAAGATGGAGAATTGGTAATGGGAACCAGGTGAGGATCTACAATGACAATTGGCTTCCAAGACCAATAACATTTAAGCCAATTTCCCCTCAGACTCTACCAGAATCTTCAAGAGTTTCAGATCTCATTACTAAAAAAGACAGTGGGACATTCAAATGTTGTTAGACCACTTTAAGGCTGAAGATATGAAAGAGATTCTGAAAATTCTTATTCCTAGAGGTACAGTTCAGGATGAGCTGTTGTAGCACTTTGATAAAAAGGGAACATACTCTGTTAGGAGTGGATATCAGGTGGCTTGGAAAATGAGGCATCCGATCTGCCTTCAACTTCACAAAACATTTCTAAATGGTGGAAATTAGTACGTTGCCTACATATCCCAGCAAAAGTCAAATTTTTTCTATGGAGGGTTAGTGCTGATAAGCTACTCACTAAAGGATCCTATATGTAGCAGATGTATGAGATATGTTGAGGATGTGACTCATGCTTTATGTGGCTGTAAGTATGCAAAAAAGAGTTTGGAAGCTGTCTCAATTTGCCCAGGTAATGTACAAGGACCAGAATGGAACCTTTGAAGGTCTAAAGGAAACTACAGAGATTCTTCAAAGGGAGCAATTCGAATCTTTGGTTATGATTATGTGGTTGATATGGCATTCTAGAAACCGAGTTCGGACAAGAATGGATGCTCAGGACCCTAGTCACATTTTAGCTTAGGCAGAAGCAATTTTGGAGGCCTATAAAGAAGCAAATTTCTCTGAAGTTTCCACTGAAACTAAATAATCAGTTAGGTGTTACTTCGTTATGGACTCCTCCACCTTCTAACAGGTTTAAAGTTAATGTATATGCAGCTACTGATATAAGAGCTGGAGAGGCAGGAATTGGGATTATTATTAGAAATCATCTCGGAGATGTGATGGCTTCAGCAGCTGTCCAAACTCAGTTCAAAATGGATGTGGAATTCATGGAAGCTGAAGCAGTCCTGAGAGGTATGGAGCTGGCCACGGAGTTAAGGCTTTTTCCCTTTGAAATTGAATCAGATTCCAAAAATATCATCAAATTGATTAAGGAAAAGGCTTCCCCAAGAACTGAAACAGGCTGTCTTATTGCAGAAATTGTTGATATGGCTCAAAGTAAGTTTAATGTAAAGTTTGATTATACTCCTAGACTTTGTAATACTGCTGCTCACACCCTTACTAAATTGGCCTTGAGTTTTATGGATCTTAGAGTCTGGATAGAAGAGGCTTCTGATGTAGTTTCTGCTCTTCTGTAATTCTCTTTTGGTGGTTAATGAAGTTTTTTCATTTTAAAAAAAAAGGCGTCCCATCCTTCTCTTCTTTGTCTTGGTATAATGGACTATTATTTGACTTGGTCATCTTGAGCTTGAGTTGAATTCTAGGCACTTCAAATGCAATAAGCATGTAAATAGTATAAAGAATGTAAGCTGTTTTTTTTTCAACGAAATATTAGTACTTTGGCTCATACACTAGCTAAATATAGAAACCGTAATGATGTGCATATGATATGGGTGGAAGCCATGCCTTATTTGTTGAATCATTGCATTTCTGCCGATTGTCAGTATCAATAATAATAAAAGAAGTACATTCTTCTTTAAATAAAATAAAATCCGTCACAAAAACAAAAAGAGCCAAAATCAAAATCTTACAACCACAAAATGGAGCAGAAGCCTAACTCTCCTCATGTTCTCATCTTTCCTTTCCCATCTCAAGGCCATGTAAACTCCATGCTTAAGTTAGCCGAGCTTCTCAGCCTAGCCAGTCTCAAGGTCACCTTCCTGAACTCCGAGCACAACCACGACCGCCTTATCCGTTTTACGGATATTCGAGACCGATTCGAGCAGTATCCCGAATTCCAATTCAAGACTATTTCCGATGGTCTAGCGGCAGATCACCCGCGATCAGGTAATCGATTGATGGAGATGTTTTGTGCCATGAGTTTACATTCCAAGCCACTTCTCAAAGAGATCCTGACGGACATTAAGCCACCAGTGAGTTGCATCATAGGAGATGGATGTATGGGGTTTGTAATTGACATTGCTAATGAGCTTAAAATTCCCATCATCCATTTTCGTACCATCAGTGCTTGTTGCTTCTGGGCTTATTTTTGCATTCCTGAAATGATCCAAGCAGGCGAGCTTCCAATGAAAGGTATGCGTAGTATTTTCTTTCTTACAAATTTGCATGAGAAAAATCTAATTTTCCAACTACAAAAGTTATAGTTGTTTCAAATTCCAATTTTACTAAGTTGGTTATTCTTTAAACTTGAAGCTTATGATGAAAACATGAATCGTCCGATAACAAAAGTTCCTGGCATGGAAACTTTTCTGCGATTTCAAGATCTCCCGAGCTTTTGCCGAGTCCCTGATACAAACGACCGAGATTTAAAGATGGTTATGACCGTGACTCAAAAAACCCGTCGTGCCCATGCTTTGATACTCAACACGTTTGAAGACCTTGAAGAACCAATTCTGTCGCATATACGCACTAAATGCCCCAAGATCTACGCCATTGGACCTCTCCACTTGCAACTCAAGACGAGACTCGCCTCAAATATGATATCATCATCATCACCTAAAACATCTTCAAACAATCTGTGGGAAGTAGACGGGATTTGCATTGAATGGCTGGATAAACAGCCTTCGCAGTCTGTAATATACGTAAGCTTTGGCAGCGTTACACTTTTGACCAGAGAACAGCTTATGGAGTTTTGGTATGGTCTTGTTAATAGTAAACAGAAGTTCTTGTGGGTTATTAGGCCTGACTCTGTCATTGGCAAGGGTGATACCCCGGCAGAGCTTGTGGAGGGGACGAAAGAGAGAGGGTTTTTGGTGAGCTGGGCGCCGCAAGAGGAGGTCTTGGCTCACCAGGCTGTAGCAGGATTCTTGACACACAGCGGCTGGAATTCAACGCTAGAGAGTATAGCAGCTGGGGTGCCAATGATTTGCTGGCCATATTTTGCTGACCAACAGTTGAATAGTAGGTTTGTGAGTGAAGTGTGGAAACTTGGATTGGATATGAAGGATGTATGTGATAGAAAAGTTGTTGAGAAGATGGTGAATGATCTAATGGTGGAGAGAAGAGCAGAGTTTGTTAAATCAGCTGACAGAATGGCTGAGATGGCAAAGATGAGTGTAAGTGATGGTGGGTCTTCATGCTATAATTTGAACAGTTTGATTGAGGACTTGCGTTTAGTGAGAATGCCAGCACATGACAACTGAAAGCTAGGTGCAACATGTTTCTACCAGTCATCGCTTTAATCGGCAGAGTTGGCGTTATTCGTAGCAAGCAATTTGCTATCCTCGCTAATGAACCGGTCGGATTGGGGTTAAGTCCTGTCAATTCGAAGCGAGGTTAAGTCCTGTCAATTTCGAAGCATTTTTAATTATCATTTGAATTTGTATTTACATTAAAAAAAAACTGACATTGATTTGGTGAGTTGCATAAGAGTAGTTCTTTGAGTTCATAGCACACATGACTTTCCTGCTTCAGCCAATATTTCTCTGGGTTTAATTAGTGATATAATTAACATGCATTGCCAGGTATTAAATGCAATTTCTGAAAGAGAAATGGTTTAACATTGTGACTAGAAAACAGAAAAATCACTTTAAAACATAGACGGATTTCCCTTTTGCCCGGCTTCTGCTGGAAACCAATTTGTGGTTTGAATAATATCGAGTACATGCCCCCTAGATGAGGAGACCGAGTATCAGTTGATTCAATTGAATGCTCAAGGTCCACTAACCACTGAATATTCAGGTTCTGGAAAATCACCATTAGTATTGATGATTCAAATACATTACGTTTTTAACAAGCACAATGATTTGAAATGACAGTATGTAATCAATCAATCTCTCTAGAGATTGATATGAAGAACCTCCTTGCCTTAAACAATGATCCATTTTCTCCATTAAAAACGTAATTCTTGCTCTCATCTCCTGGCCTCGGCCTCTATAATCACCCTTCTAATTGCCTTTTCTATCTCCCTTCTATCCAGATTCCTCTGTAAGTTCAAGCCAACTCTCCAAACATGACTAATATATCTGGCATTCACCCTTTGGTCAACAAAAGAAGGCTGGAAAATCCTGGGAACCCCTTCATATATAATCTCCAATGTTGAATTCTAACCATTACGTGTCCAAAATCCTTCAATAGCAGGATGAGCTAGCACTTCTTGTTGGGGAGCCCATTTCACTACGTGTCCCCTTCCATCTAGCATTTCCAGAAACCCTTTCGGCAATCGTTCGAGCCATTCCCACCTCGCTATTGGCTATTATGATGAAAAACAGAACAAAGAAATAGATAAGAAAGTGCAGTACAGGTTAACTGAAGAATGCGTAACTAACAAAGGAGCTGAGTCAGCAGACGGTGTGTAAGTTGCATGACACGTCATCACAATTAGTTATGCAAGCTGTCAAATTGCAATACGTGTATTAAGCTTAGCTTGTTATTTTTCTCATTCTGTTCAGCTTAGTATATAAGCTTTGTTCTTCTACTTGTAATCATTCAAGAATTAAGTAATAATAAACTTTCCTTCTCTCAAAATTTTCTTTATACTTAGTTTCCAAACAGCCTTACAACTATATAATATCAGAGCACAGTCAAATGGTAAATGCCGGCTCTTCAACATTTCACACAGCAACCTTTAACAACAATCAAATCTTGATCAACTATAATTTTTCTTCAACTGTAAAATTAGACAAATCTAATTTCACTATATGGAGATCTCAATTTCTAACAGCTGCTAGAGGAAATCGACTGGAGGATCTGCTCACTGGTATCAGAATCTGTCCAACATAGTACATCAGAAACACAAATCAAGATCGAAATCCAACTGTTGCAATTGAAAATCCTGATTTTGATAATTGGATATGACACGATCAGAATCTTCTCGGCTGGTTATTTTCAACCATTAATGAGACAATTTTAAGTCTGGTAATAGGTAGCAAAACAAGCTTTGAACTATGGACAGCAATAGAGAAACAATTTGATTCACAGTCCAAAGTTAAAGCCACTCAACTCAAATACAGATTTCAACCGTGAAAAAAGGTTCACTTTCCATGTCTGATTTCTTCTTAAAGATTAAAAATATTATAGATGAATTAGCTACTACAGGATATCAAACAAATGATGATGAGTTCATTAGGTATCTTGTCTCTGGTTTAGGGACTGACTATGATCATATAGTAGCAATAATAATAAGTAGAGTTAGTTCAATTATACTTAATGAAGCATATGCTATATTGCTTGCACAAGAAAATAGAAATCAATATAATATGAAAGTGTTAAGTGCTGATTTCAGTAATTTTGAGGCACATTATGCTTCTCGAGGAAGAGGAAGAAACAATGGTCATTACTTTGGAATTTTCACTTTCAATAATATGTTTGGTAGAGGAAGACAAAATTTTAGTAGAGGAAGAGGAAGTTTTAGAGGTTTTTCTGGAAATAACTCTGGTGTTGGTCCTGGTTTTAAGAGTAACTATCAGTATGGTCGTTTCAGTTGTGCCAGCAGAGGAAATTTTTAATTTGGAAAACCAAGTTTTTTCAACAACAATAATAAGATTATGTGTCAGATCTGTGAAAAACCAGGTCACTCAGCATCAAAATGCTACTATAGGTATAATAAGGAATTTGTGGCTAGGGAAAACTTTAATAATGGAAACTATCATGGTGATTACAATCAAGGCAATGGACCTGGAAATGGTTTTGGACATTCTGGAAGTCAAAATTCTAGTTTGGTTAATAATAATAAAATGGCATATATGGCTGTTCCTGAAGAATCATTTGCAGGTGACTGGTGCACTCAAGACACTCATGAAAATAAGGTGGCTGCTAATCAAAATTGGTATCTTGATTTAGGTGGACCACACCATCTAACTTATGATATCAACAACATTTGTGAAAAGACTTCTTTTTCAGGTAAGGACAAACTTGTTATTGGTAATGGCCTTGGCTTAAATATTCTTCATATTGGTTATTCTAGTTTCATTTCAAGTCAAAATATGTTGTTCTTTCTTTCAAAAACATTCTGCATATACCTCAAATAACCAAGAATCTCATTAGTGTGTCAAAATTAGTTTCTGACAACAAAATTTTTATTGAATTCCATAATCAATTTTGTCTCATCAAAGACAAGAAGATGAAAACTACACTGCTGAAGGGTATTGCTGACAAGGGCCTGTATGAACTGCTGCTATATGGTCCTTATAGTCATTGTAGTCACTCTTTGCTGCCTACTTCAATACTTTCTTGTTTTTCTTCAAAGGCATTGTATATAGAAAATAAGAATCAGGATGATGCTACTGATTCATGTGATCAAACCTTTGATAACCAGTTGGTAGAACATAGGTCGGAGTCTCAAAAGACCAGCAATGTAAATCTATGGCATCTTAGATTAGGACATCCCAATATTCATGCTTTGAAACTTATACTTCAAGATTGTAAGATGTCTTCTGGTATTAATAAAATTCAAATGCCTGATTTTTGTGTTGCTTGTCAAAAAGGAAAGCTTAACAGAATTCACTTTCCTGTTCACTCTATTACAACACAGAAATGGATTGCTTTAGTTTATACAAACCTTTGGGGTCCAGCCTCAATAACATCTAGAGAAGGATATCATTACTATATCAATTTTATTGATGATTTTTCCAGGTATTGCTGGTTATTTCACTTAAAAACTAAAGCAGATGCTCTTAAAGCCTTCATCTCTTTTAAACTTCAAGCTGAAAAACAATTTGATCAATAAATAAAGGCTTTGCATTCTGATTGGGGTGGTGAATATAGACCCTTTGCAAACTATTTAGCTGATAATGGCATTCAACTTAGATTAACTTACCCACACACTCACCACCAAAATGGAGTTGTTGAATGAAAATATAGACACATTGTTGAAATTGGACTCACCCTTTTACCTCAAGCTGGTATGCCACTTAAATTCTAGTGGGATGCCTTTCAAACATTAACCTTTCTCATAAATAGACTTCCCACACCAGTCTTGAAGTATCAGTCACACTTTTTGGTGTCAAACCTAATAATCTCTTCCTAAAACCTTTTGGCTGTGAGTGTTTTCCTCTCTTAAGACCATATCACTCTCATAAATTCAATTTTCACTCAGAACCATGTTTATTTTTAGGTTATAGCCCTCTACATAAGGGTTTTAAATGTTTACATCCTTCAGGCAGATTATATATTGCAATACATGTAACATTCAATGAACTATATTTTCGTTACAACTCACTTTTTCATTCATCAAAGTCCTTTTCTGTTCTAATACATCAAACAGATCCTTTTTCATTTAAAATACCACATAGCAATAGCAGAATATAATGTTCTTCACAGGTCACAAACACTTCAGCAGATCAAATTACTTCACATATGCACCCAAACACTGACTATGAATCCTCAATTCCTAACTTTAATCCATCAAATCTAGAATTATCCACTTATATACAGAACCAAAGCTACAATCTATCAAATCTAAAATTGCCCACTCACATACAGAACCAAAACTCAAAACAATAGCAGATAGTGTCTACTCATGCAATGAAGACTAGATCCAAATCTGGGATTTTTAAGCCAAAAGCCTATACTAATCAAATAAGTGTCCTTCCTACTGAGCCTCAAAGTGTTCAAGAAGCTTTAAGTGATACAAGATGGAAAGAAGCAATGGTTGAAGAGTATACTACTCTGCAGAGAAATAATATTTGGTCTTTAGTAGTTGAATCAGAAGCAACAAAGGTTATTTCAAATAAATGGGTGTTTAGAGTAAAGCACAATTCAGATAGTTCAATAGCAAAGTTTAAGGCCAAGTTGGTTGCAAAAGGTTTCTTGCAAACTCTTGGAATTGACTATTATGAGATTTTCAGTCCAGTGATAAAGCCTTCAACCATTAGAATCATTCTTAGTCTTGCTATGATGCATAGGTGGATTGTCAGACAAAAAGACATTTATAATGCCTTCTTGAATAGGGTTTTAAATGAGGCTGTATATATGACACAACCTGAGGATTTTGTGAATCCTTCATTCCCTAACCATGTATGCAAACTAATCAAGGCCTTATATGGTCTTAAACAGACATCCAAGGCCTGGTTTGATAAGTTAAAGGCAGCATTAGTCAGTTAGGGATTCACAAATTCAAGGTCTGACACTTCACATTTTATATACAACAAGGATGATCAGCTAGTGTTAGTATTGATATATGTTGATGATATATTGGTCATTGGTCCAATATCAGCTCAACTGGAAACATTTATTCAGAAATTGAACAAAACCTTTACTTTAAAGGATCTGGGATTTTTCAACAACTTCTTGGGAATTGAGGTTAAGTCTACTTCTTCTGGTCTGCTTTTATCCCAATCTAAATACATCACAGATTTGTTTAAAAAGGAAAATAGGCATCAATGTAAAGGCTGCGATGCACCGACAACTGCAGGACTTAAGTTGTTCAAAGCTGAATATGATGCTGATACTAAGTTGTTTTCAGATCCTACTCTATACAGGAGTATTGTGGGCACATTACAATATATTATCCTAACTAGACCAAAGTTATCTTACTCAGTTCACAAGTTAAGTCGCTTCCTTGCAGCCCCAACCACCAAGCATTGGGAGGCCTGTAAGAGAGTATTGAGATACTTGAAGGCTACACATAACTTTAGTTTAAACATTGTTCAGTCTACTTATTTATCCTTGATAGGGTATGCTGACGCAGGATTGGGCATGCGACCCAAATGATCGACGTTCAATAGGAAGTTACTGTGTTTATTTAGGACCAAACTTGATTTCTTGGTCCTCCAAAACAACAACCAAGTACTGGCACAATCCAGTGCAAAGGCAGAGTATTGATCTCTTGCCTCTACATGCTCAGAAATAATTTGGATAAAATCATTGTTATCTGAACTCTCAATTATCTTACCTCAAACAGCAGTGTTGTGGTGTGACAGTCGAAGTACATAAGCCTTGGCTAACAACCCTATTTTTCATGCAAGAATGAAACTCATTGAATTGAATGTGTATTTCAATAGAGATCAAGTTGTAAATAAGATTTTGGAAGTAAGGTTTATTCCCAGCCAGGATCAGATTGTAGATATCTTGACTAAACCTTTATTAGCACCTCATTTCTTTTATTTTAGATCCAAGCTCAAGGTTTCAACTGCCCTTGAGCTTGAGGGAGGGTATTATGATGAAAAACGAAACAAAGAAAAAGAGAAGAAAGTGCAGTACTAGTTAACTGAAGAATACGTAACTAATAAAAGAGCTGAGTTAGAAGATGGTGTGCAAGTTGCATGACACATCAGCAAAATTAGTTATGCAATCTGTCAAGTTGCAATACGTGTATTAAGCTTAGTTTGTTATTTTTCTCATTTTGTTGAGCTTAGCATATAAGCTTTGTTCTTCTACTCGTAATCATTCAAGAATTAAGTAATAAGAAATTTTCCTTTTCTCTCAAAATTTTCTTTACACTTTCTTATTTTCCAAACAACCTTACAATTCATTATATTGGCAAGCCCCCAAGCTATCTGGATTCAACCACATTAACAGCAGTAATACTTCCAAATTTGGAATTCATAAATAACAGATTTAGGTGCTTGTTTGTCACACCAGGAAATGGAGCTATGTTCTAGCGACAATAAGCCACTTAAGGAAACTGGAAAGTACTTGCGAAATTGGCTAATTAGGAACATTGGGATGGGAAAGTCCTTTTGTAATATGGTTAGTTCAAGTTCTTGAAAAGAGTTCCATATCAATCCTGTAGAGGTTTTAGTCTGGCCAACCAAGGTTGATACCAACTGATAAAGATTCCTTTGGTCATGTGTTTCAATAACGGGAATGTCTTTGACTCTCAGTGCTGGAAATTGTGTCACTAGTTGTTATGAATCTAAAAGAAAAAAAAAGTTGAAACCCATAAATGAAAAAAAGGTAGAAAAAAGAAACATTTGAGATTAATGAGAATAAACTTCAGTAAGTACTTGTTAGATAAAATTCATTGATGGATTTTGGCTTTATTTGATTTCACAACTTACCAACTTTAAATTCATCTGGCAACAACAATAGTACATTAATGCTTAATGAATCTAATTGATTTCATTTTAAACTAAAATCAACTGAAACTACCATGCATTCTATGTTACATCTTCTTGTGCAAAATTCAACTAAGGGTAGTATATTAGCATCCAAGTTACATAATATGATCACGACAAATGCACATATGAAGAGAGGAACATAAACCAGGAAGTACCTTATGAGCAGAGGTAACTTTTTTTCCTTTAAAATTAAAAAGACAGCCAAAGCAAGTAAGACAGAGATACTATTATTCCGTAACACAAGCCTCAGAGGCTTAAGGCCGTTAGCAACTTCTTGTGTGAAGTGCCAGAACGCATCTATGATTAAGTAGGGAATAGGCTCCTCGTGATTAGCATTTGACAGCAACTTAGCCAAGCAAGCCAGAAGTGGACACTTTGTGAGAGATAAAGTGATAAATAATGAAGTTGATATCAGATACATTCCTACTGAACATCAGATAGCTGATATATTCACAAAGGCTCTGCCCATTTCAAAATTCGAAGAGTTAACTCACAAGCTCAATGTCACTCCAAGACAGTTAAGCTTGCGGAGGGATGTGAAGCAGAACCTTGAAAATCATCGGACGCAAATTCAGATTGTTCAGCAACAGCTGCGGCAGTTACAGCTGCATAAGGAACCAGCACAGGAGCAAGGATCAAAAGATTCTGGTTGAAACTTCAAGTGGTGCAATGCTGGCGTGGATTGCTAATTTAATTAAGATTTGTTAAGTATATGTAACTCTTGTTACAGAGTTTGCTATAGAGTTAGCCTATTTTCCGCTTCTATGTAACTGATTTTGTCCTCTATTGTCAAAGCAAGTATATAAGCTCCTCTGTATTAAAGTTCAGACTATCGTCTCTGAGAATACAAGTTTACATTCAATCAGCCTCATTTTCCTCATTTCTGTTTGGCTATCTTTCCATCACTTTCCTGGAAAATATTACAAACACAGAAACACAAAATCTCACTAATATATGATATGTTTTTAAATTAGCAGAAAATTGGAATGCTTGTAAAGTTCCTTGAAGCACAGCAGATGAAAGTTTATAATTTTTAAGATTAAGTAACCTCTTTCAAAAAAATAAAAAGATTTAAGTAACCAACAAATGCTAAGGATCTTGAATGTAACCAGTAACAAAGCTATCTATGGATTGATATTCTAGTAATCATGTACTAATTAACCATAGACTCAAGATGCATAAGTATTTTAGTAGGAAATGCCTGAAATGCTTATTTAAGTATTCTGATAAAATCAGCTCAGAACTTACATGAGAGAATTGACTAACAAGTATGGAAAGTGAACGTTTCTAATGATAAAATGCGAGTAACCAAGTTATTAATAGATTCATAAGAAGAACCACCCTGCTTCAAGCAAAGATTTGCCTTCTCCTTTAAGCTCAAAATTCTGCTTCTAATCACCTCTCCTTCTTTCTCCACCATTACTCCTCTGATTATTCCCTCTATCTCTTCTCTCCTGAGTCTATTCTCCAATTGCACCCCAACTTTCCATACATCACTTACAAATCTAGCATTCACTTTTTGGTCAGTAAAACAAGGCATGCAAATCATGGGAACTCCCTCACAAATGCTCTCCAATGTCGAATTCCATCCATTGTGAGTCCAAAATGCTCCAACAGCAGGGTGAGCCAGCACCTCTTGTTGAGGAGCCCATTTCACTATATGTCCCCTTCCATCTAGCATTTCTAGGAACCCACTTGGCAATGGTTCAAACCATTCGGAACCACGGGTTGATCCTGCTCGAACCACCCACAAAAAAGGCTGCTTGCTGTTGGCTAGCCCCCAAGCTATCTCCAAGAATTCAGTGTCACTTATTACCGCAATACTCCCAAAGCTCACGTAGATTACTGACTTGGCTGCTTGTTTATCCAGCCAAGATATGCAGCTTTGATCTTGTGTCAACAAGCTACTTGGAGAGGCCGGAATGCATTTATGAAATGGGCCTATTGGAAAAATAGGGACAGAAAATTGTTGGCGAAGTGTGGCAAGTGCTGATTCTTCAAGACCTTCAAATGTATTCCAAATGATTCCAGAAGAGGCCTTAACTCCATTAACCATGCCATTTATTACCTGAAAAAGTGCTTCCGGATCTCTCGTGTTGATGACTGGAAGGTCTTTGATCTTCAGAGGTGGAAGCTCTACCACTGGCTCTTCTCGTTTGGAATCTGACATATACCATAAAAGTTATTAAACATACATCAGCACTGGAGCAAGAAGTGTTGCTTCATAAAAGTGTTGGCTTAATATAAGAACTTGGACTAGGCATGAAAACTTGTTGGCTTATTATAAGAACTTATTGATCTTTTTTCTCTGCTTCATAAAAAAAATGTTCCATACTAATTGTTATGTGACTCGAAAAACACCCACCTTGAATTGGGAAATACCCTCTTTCCCTTAGAAGTGGAAAGGCGGCGAAAACAACGAAGGAGGAAGCACCACTAGTCCTTAAAACTATCCTTGGAAGATTAAGATCTTCAGCAACAGCTTGAGTGAAAGGAAGTATGACATCTGAGATCAGGCAAGCAATAGGCTCCTCATCAACATCTGACACCAACTTAGCCAAGCAATCCTGGAACGGCTCTATGCATTTGGTGTTAAGTAGTGAAACAAGAGCAATGATGTCTGCTGTTGAGGCTTCGGATTCAGATAAGTTTTCTTGAATGGAGTGGAAGGTGAAGTGTGGGTAGTTTGAAGGGTTTGGAGAGTTAAAAGTTGTGTGTATTATTGTGATAGAGAAGCCTTGTGAATGAAGAATGTTTGCTAGTTGAAGCATTGGATTGATGTGGCCTAGCAATGGTAAAGGAAACAGCACCAATCTGCGGCCTTTTCTTTGATCCATCTCTGTGCTAGTTTGTTTCTCCACAGGAGCCTCTAGATTTTCTGCTATGATAGAACAGTTGATGCTAAATAAATCCTTGTTACAATCTCAAGGTAAATTTTATGGACAGTTATGCTTCGACCTAATTATATTGAAGTCCAACAAGTTTTGAAAATCATTACAAACGTCTATTAAATTCACAACGTAAGACATGATCAAACTGGACTGGTGCTATAGTTTGGAAAGATTTTGATAATTAATTACAATTACATCAAACTATAAGAGTCTATGAAATTTATTACAAATCTTACTTATTTGTCTGTCTGCCAACGGCACGTGATTTAAGCACCAATAACATGGGGAATGATAGAGAGACCGACCCTTAATTCCTTTTAAATAAATAGCACGTGTCGGTGCAGTAAATCCGAGTTGCAAGCACCGCCAAATTAGCATTATCGATGAAACTGTCGGTTTGTGTTTGGTAACCACGTGCTCTGATTTCTGGAAAACTATCAATGGCAGACAAATTTCTCTATTGTTTTACCAGGTAAATGTATACTTTATGATGTTTGTTTGCCAAACTTTGATCAAGATTTGGGTAATGTGATCGCCACATAAGATATATAGATCATTGCTCCTCTGTTGTACGGAAAAGTTGCACAAGGGCTCAATGGGCCTTAACTTAGGTCCGGATTCTTAGGCTACTTAAGTCCCTACCGACCTTGGCCTAAACGCTTGTTTAGTTGAACATACCATAAACTTATATATAAACAGTCCCTATTCCCATATCATCGGAATTCTCTTTGGTATTTATTTTCTTTAACTTTATTCTTTTACTAGAAATTAACTCTTTGAATACTTAATTCTTATAGAGGTGAATAGTTAAATAATTATTCAAAAACATTATTACTATTAATCAAACCATTTTAAGTTTTTGAACCAATTCTTACAACCATACATCATCTGTCGATTTCTGTTTCGAACTTTTATTTTGAACCTCTCTCTTAAATCTCTGTCATAGGTCTCTATCTTGGGTCTCAGTATTGTGTTTCTAACTTCTGTCTTAGATATCTATTTTAAACCTCTGTATATGGCCTCTATCTTGGATCTCTTCCTTAAGCCTTTATCTTGGGTTTATGTTTTGGACCTCTGTTTTGGATTTATATTTGTTGATCCTTTGGTACTTCATGATTAGTTTGAGGTTAAAGACCATTTCTTAGTTCAACTTTTATATTATTTCTAATATGAGTTTGGGGCTGTAACTGCACCTCAATGCGAGATCCCTCCACCTTACTATGGGTTCTATTTGACTCATCTACTTCTATATAGTTCATCCTTGAGAAGCCATTAACCAATAATAGAAATATACCTATTATCACTATATGTTGCTATATTTATTAGTCTCTATAAGTCAATAATGACGTATTCTAGAATTTCATCTGCCTAGTAATTGTTAGTACTGAAATTAACTTTGTGTTGTTTTCCCGATGTACAGTATTCACAAGATTTTAGCCTAACTAGCTTTCTATTCCCAAACAAGACAATATTTTTCCAACTATAGTAAACATAATTTTTCTATGTAGCCTAACCTCATGTGTCGCAACTCAGTCTTATTGTACTCTTAATGAGCAGCAGCTATAGTATATCTAATGATAGTGCTTTTTTGTAAAATATACAGATCAACTTGCTTAGTAACTTTCATCATAAGCATAAAACCCTTGTTTATCCTCAACTGTTCATTTTTAATTTTACAAGTATATCCTAATTCAACCAAAATTATTAAAGATATCAGGATCTTCTTCAATTTAGGAATACGTGTCATATCTTTAGGATTCTTATTGTTCTATTATACAACTCTATGAAAATTACACATATCTCAATCATCTTACATGAATTATTATTCCCTATTAGTACTTACCCTCTTCATATTATTCATATGTATCAAACTTGTTAAAACTCAATTGGTAAATCCAAAATCCAAGACCCAATCTTTCATTTTAAAGAAAAAAGAAAGAAAAAAATTTTTGCCTCCAACCTTTCTCTCGATAATTCCTCACTCTGATATGTTCATTGAAGTAGTAACATTTGCCAACGCTCGAATGGACTAGAGAAAGACCTCCAAAGTTCACATCTTCAAAGTTGATCTTTTAGGGGTGAGAAAAGAAGTGAAGGTAGAGATTGAAAAAAATAGGCTTTTGCATATAGACGGTGAGATAAAAAAAAGGAAATGGAAGAGAAGGGTGACATATGGCCACGATGGGAAGCCTTGTGGCCAATTCTTAAAGAGGTTTAGGCTACCCAAAATTATCAAAATCGATCAGGTTAAAGCTAACATGGAGATTAAGGTTTTAACTGTGACTATGCCTAAAGAAACTGTGAATAGATCTGATGTTAAGGCCATTTAGATCTCTAGTTAATTATTAGGGTTTTTTTAATTATGTAATATATAAATGTATACACACAGGTGCGTATGTAAATAAGAGAGTAACATCTTTAGAATGTTTGGATATGGGGTTCTTCATCAAAAAAAATTTGTAAGGTTTTTTTAAAAATATTTTGTTTCTTGTTGTGTAGATGAATATATAATTATTTGCTTGGACAACAATTGATTTAGGATTCGTTTGGCTCGGTTTTTAAATAGAGCTTTTAGAAATAGAGTTTTTAAGGAAAAAAATCATTGATTGTTTGATTATCAATTAAAAAAGCTCTTTAGAAATATTAGGCCGTTTAGTTATACATTGTTAAAAGTACTTATCTCTTATTAAATTACCAAAAATGACACTTAATAAATATTTAAAAATTTTATTTATTTAAGTTTTAGACAAACTAAAATATAATTAAATTTACCATGTATTTCATCAAATACAATCTCTTAAAATATAAGAATTAAAATAAAATTAATACATAACAATTAACAAAAAAAAAATTATTACGTTTAATACAAAAAAATAAAAATAAAATAGTACTTACCAATGACCAACAAAAAATTGGATAGAATCTTGTAGAGACATAATGGGTATAGAAATATAGAGATATAATAGCTTTTAAAAGAATGTTAAAAATATATTAATTGAATAGGGTTTATTTTTAATAAGGGTTCACCATAGAATTAAATAATATTCTTAGAATATATGTGACATTATATAAATATTGTTTTAAAAAAAAACTCTAAAAATTATACTCTAAAAATTTTAAAATTTGAGCTTTTTTTAAATAGAGGTAAAATAATTTTTTTAATTTTTAAAAACTCTTTTTTAATTGTAATCAAATATTATCAAAAAAATTTTAAAAAAAACTTTTAACATTAAAAAACTCTTTAAACCAATAAAAATATTTCAACCAAACAAACACTTACATTCTCCGTTCCAATATTTGACAAGCAAGCATATGTTTTAGAATTTAATCAATATGCAGCGTGATGAATTTCCCCAAGAACATTGACACAATTCTCTTCAATGGAGAGAAATTCACCGTATTTCAGGGAAATCTCTTCAATGCTTTATTGTATAAATTCTTTTCCATTCAATTAAATAAGGGGGTGTTTAATTAATTATAAAACGTTAATAGATACAAAGCTTGAATTGAATGAAATAAGCAGTTTACACTGAGAGCATCTAATTCTCTAATTCACTCGGGTGTGAAAATGATAGAAAATATTTACAACATTTCTGGTTCCTCGGTAAATTTGCTTTCTGTTTATAGTGAAACTAGTTGAATAGATATCTAATCTGTGTGTTTCCAAAAGTTGGGTTTCTCTGATGCAAAACATGGACCACTTTTTGATGGGCCTCAGTTCTCCGCCATGGGGCCGTTCTTGTTTCTTGACCCAATTGGTTTGATTGAATATGCTGGCCCAAATTCGAAGACATAAAGATCTTCATGTAATCATAAATGATATTGTCAGCTTCATAACTTTGAATGACGAAAGCCACTTATTTCTTTAGCCTTCGGGCACACGATCCCCACTAGCAAATCATGATAGACATCGTCAAGAGCATGAACCTTTTTTTTTTATGCTTACCATGTGAATTAGAACTTTTGATTGGTTTACATTTGCCCCATCGAATATAGTTATTTAATAATGAATAATGTCAATTTTTCGTCCCAAATTAATTTATTAAATAATATAATTTTTAAAAATATTTATTATTACTTAATACATCATTTAGAATATTAAAAATTATAATATCATTTAAAAAATATAATATTATTCTTCTTTAATAATAGCCCTACAACATAAAATTAATTAAAATGATAAACACAATTAATGCTACATTTACTAAATGATATTTTAAATTTTTTATATTAAATAATATGTCGAGTAATCATGAAATGGTAAAATAGTATAATGGTAATTTTGAAAATTGTACTATTTTACTAGTAATTAATTACTTGACATATTATTTTGAAATACTATTTAAAAAATATAATAATATTCTTATTGTTAAAAATAGAAGAATGGACCCAACTTTTCTTTATTTTTCAAGCGTGCTTTACACTGTCCTTAAAATTATTTTTATCCCCTCAAAATTAATAATTAAGATGTAAAGAGTGTATGGTAGTATAGTTTTCAAAACTCAATGACAAGTGAACTTGCAAAAGGAGTAATGTTACACATTTTAAATTATATCTTAAATTTTATAACCTAAATGAGGTGTTAAGCAACTATTGGGTGAGAAAATTGCGTAATGAATAATTTAAAAAATTATAAAAATTAACTATTTACTGGTTGCTTAACACCTCATTTAGGATTCAAAATGTAGGATCTAAATTTGGGATATGTAGCGTTATTGATTGTAAGAGTACACACTTTATACAATTTCCTTGGACCAAAAGTAATCATTGTGAAATGGATTTGAATTAATTTGTAGAGAATTTAAGAATCAAAGAGAATGAAAAGTGTTAGTTCTATTTTCAATATTGAGATGTGCCTACAATATATAGAAATGATATGTTTTTTAAGAGAGATACTAAACCTCTTTAAAAAAATTAATGACTCTTCTCAAATGTCACATCTCCAATATTGAGTGTCGTGATGCTTTTCCATAGCGCGCCCTGGCACCCAATTATTTTTCAACAATTTGGCTTTTTTCTATTCTTTTCTCTTTAATTCTTTTTTCTCCACTTTGTGTATTTGAAATACACTTATAATTTTCAACTTTTAATGCATAACTCAGTCATATTGTTTGAAACACTAATAATAACTCTTATGTTCTATGTCTTTTTAAAAAAAACATATATAACCATAATAATATTTTATAGGATGTTACATCATCATCGGTTATTGTATTTTGCGTCTCAAATTGTAAAATATTATTTTATTTTTAGATAGTTAAATAGTTATGTAATATTTTAACACTTTGTATCCAAATGAATAGATGTATAAATTATTTTTATATAAATTAATTTGTCACGGTGTAGCAATTTGCATAATTTCTTTCAACTAATTTTAATTATTTTTATTTTTATCTATTAAATATATTTATACCACGTCAATTTCTATAAATAAAAGTATATGCAGCAATTTTCATGAATTTTGGCCTAAGACCAATTCCCTAGAAAGCTCAGCATGGTTTATAAGGACAGAGCTCAAATATATGAGAACGTCTCATCTGAGGTCCATGACAGACCATGGCAAGGCCTATTAGTTAGACATCTCAGGCTCTAACTTACTAGCATTGAAAGCCCTAATATTGTACAAGAAACCATCCTTAAGACATACTCACGACCCTTGACTCCAAAAGTCTTAGACATCAACGAAAATCATCAACAACCAAACTTACTGGGGCCAAACACTTAAGTCCTCCAAAAAGGTCGACCCCTCTTCACCCTAAAAGAGCAAGAAGGCACTCATTCACTACTTATTGAGGACCAAGGCCTCAAAATAGCCTAAGAACCCAAACCACCATTGCCCTAAAAAATCATAGAATCTATAGATTCTTGATGTAAATCCTTCTTTAATAATTTCAAGATGTGTTTAAAATAAAAAAGATAACAACTTACCCTTATTTTACAAGGACTTAATTACCAAAGACATCAACACCCATAAAAAAAAATAGTTAAAATACAAAGGAAATGACCTTTTTGAACCCTTAAGAATAGAACTTTTGAACCTTCTAGGCTTCTGCTTCTTCTCCACAACTTTCACAGGAGGATTCTTCCATACTACATGTTGGAAGTGTGCCTGAAAAGCATAATAAATTGTATTTATATACTGTTAAAAATAATTAATAAAGGTTATTCATTTAATATTATATATGCAATTATGATTGTTTTATTCAAAAATTATGAAATTCTTTGATTATTATATGTAACCTTAAACTTAGTATATAATAGTTATATACGAAAGGATTAAGTTTAAGTGTAATAATCTAAAATTGTCCGTAGTCTGAATGAAGATGAAAACTTCATTTTGATAGACTATAAGTGCGATCCATTTATATATTGTAAACAATGATCTTATCTGAATCATTCTATGTGTTTACATAGAAAATAGAGACACTTTGTATAATATTGATTATATAGGACTGAATCACGATAAAATTAATTCTCTATTAATTTTTATTAATTAAGAAAATTTATTTTATCACAATATAATCATAGATGGATTAATTTTAATCCTGAGTGATTAATGAATTCTTATTCATTGAATTATATTTATTCACTTACAAGGAAAATACTATAAAAGATTTTCAATCAATTACTAAGTATTTTATAAATGTAATACAATGGATGGTTGGGAACATGTCTCATAAATATGGATTTCATTCCTTTTGAAAGGAAGTTAGATAAGTTGTTCCTTTGATAATTGATTCTGGTCTTGGACATTGTGAGCACTCAGTTTTCTTTAAGAGTTAAAGAAAATAATAAATTTGTGGATTTCACAAATTAATTGTTCAAAAGAGAATCAATGTAGATTAAGGATAAATATGTAATTAGAGGGGTTAACGGACACTCAAGCCCTGCCCCCACCATTGAAAGTCTCAATATTGTACAAAGAAGCATCTTCGAGACATGCCCTTGGTCCTCTGCTTCAAAATTTTGGACATCAACAAGAATCCTTGACAACCAACTTTGTTGAGACCGAACACTTAAGTCCTCCAAAGAGGCCAACTCACTTCTTCTTAAGCGAGTGAGAAGGCTCTTATTCACTACTTACAGAGGACCAAGACTTCAAAATAGCCCAAGACTAAACTACCTTTATCCTCAAAAATCACAAAATTCTTAGATTCATGGTGTAAAATCTTTCTTTGATAATCTTGAGATGTGTCTTAAATAAAAAATATAATATTTTTCCTACTTCTACAAGGCTCCATTATCAACAACAATGCATATAAAAAAAATGGGCTAAAATATGATGGAATAGATTTTTTAGACCCTTAAAAAAGAAACTTTTGGACCGTCGGGGCTTCTTTCTTTCTATAACTTTCTCTAAATTTTTTTTTTAGATTACAGCCTTTAAAGACTCTATTATAATTCTTATGACTCCAAGATAACATATATTATATTTTAATTATTTTGTAGAGACTATGTCTTCGTATAATTTTATTGTAAAAATTATCTTTAATAATACATTTAAATAAACTAATTAAGTCCAATAAAATAGATGTAAGTTCGCAGAGAATTGAACCGCTATAATTTTATCTCGTGTTTACTCATAAATATATTTTTTATAATATTGATTGAATTCAAAGCTCTAAAAGTGCAAAATACGCTTTAAATCTAATACAAATATACATTAATAAATGATAATCCTAGCACAGGCTTCAATCATTATTCTATATATTAATGGACTCAAAACAGTTCAAAATCTGAAGTCTTAACATGTAGTGTTCTTATCCTTACCATCTCTTCTTTCCAAGTATGTTTTTTAAGCAAAGCAAATAAATCTTTTTGCATGTGTTGAGCAAAAAGTGCCAATCAAGTCGCTGGGACTTTGACAGAAATTAAGTTCATTCACGAAATAAATAAATAACAATTAGTCCACAATTGGACCACGAATGTAGACATCATAATTGACGGCTGGATATGGGCCTAAAATCAAGATGAATTCGGGCCAAAGCAAGCTACAAAGAATCTAATCTATTATCTATAAGCGTCAGTCTCAGCGATGAGGTGACACCTTTCTTATTAAACAAATCCAGAACATAACCTGTTTTCACTTCATTTGCTGATTCATACAACCTAATTTTTTTAATAGAGATTTGATTAATTTCTTAAAGAGGAAAAAAGAGGCTCCCTACTCCCTACTCCCCATCTCTAAATCTATCTTGTACACGATCCAGTAGATGCAATTTGACTTGGAATCTCCTATTATTCAACTACTTCCTACCCATCACTTGACTTTGTTTATCAAGTGTTTTGATGTTTTATGAATTAATTTAATGAATATATGTTACAAATTGATCAGTTAAAAAAACTAATTAGAAATTTAACTGTTTTTAATAAATGGGAATTCTTTTTAAGAGTAAAATCTTCTATTCTATCTAAATTTTGGAATTGCACTTCATCGCATTTTATTTGGGTTGATACTAACACACTCTCAACTTTAAATGTTATGAGTTAGAAATATAAATAATAAAAAGATTTGGTGCCCCATGCATGATATAAAGTTTTAAACACAAAGTTAGGTTATTTAACTTATCTTTCTTGGTGTCTGAAATCATTAACAATAATGCCTGCACCTTCAGTTCTCTAATCACAATAATAATGCATGGAGATGATTGAGGCTCAGACTGTTGCCTTGTTTTATGCCACATGACAAACTTTTATTAAAATTAAATTAAAACCCACTAACAACCTACTTCGTTTTCATCTTTACCCCCCAAATTCATACAAAGCCTGCATGTTATTTGTTAACACATATTGCATAATATATAAAAACAAAAGAGAAGCAAGGCAATTCCACTTCAGTAATCAAATTGTATGACAAAATTGCCTAGGATCTTGAAAATTATGTTCGTGTCATTTTCTTTTTTAATTTATCAAATAAATCAGATTACATTTAGAGAAAGTTTAGATAAAATCTAAATTATATCAGTCTGACAAAATTCTTCATTATAGATAAAACAAAAGAAGGGCTAATGAGGTAGCTTTGGATTCTTCATTAGCCTCTTGTCAAGGAGTTTGGAGCAACTTAACCACTTTTTTTTTTTACTTATTTAAATATCAAATCAATCATGGAATCTCATACCCCTAGTGAAAATTGGATCTAAGAAATTTAAATACAAATTTTCTTCTTTTTTGTTTTTGTTATATTAAAATTATAAGTTATGCAATAATACATTTTTTAAATATTATTTTAAATTTTTTTATTTAAAATTAATGTATCAAATAATTATTAGACTAATATAATTTTTAAAATTACTATTAAATCATTTTAATATTTAATAATTACTTAACGTATTATTTAATATAAAAAATTTAAAATAACATTTAAAAATTATAACATTATTCTTACAATTTTAATATCTATTAAAATTGTGATTAAATCATTGGGACCCAACTTTTAAAAATTAATTTACGATATAATTTAGGTATTTAAGCTCAAAATAAACTGAATTAATTCCTAATTTTAGAAGATATTTATCCCACATACCAACCAAGAAGTAGAACCCAATAACCACCAAACACGTAGATTCTCAAATATGCATATGGTAATTATCGTGAATGCATATTGTTTTATTTCATTAAATTACTATTTTAAAACTTGATTAAAACCCAAGTAAAGTTGAGTCAAGCAAGAATATTCGTCCAAAGAGAAAACATTCAGTTAATGATAATTGATAAGTAAAAGTAGGAGGTTAATTAAGGAATAATGTTGTGTGTGAATCTGAAACTGCCCTTGAAAAAGAGAATCACAACACATATACCCAGGTAGAACAGTTGACCAAGTCAAAACTGAAAGAGTACACACATCACTAATTACACAACTATCAAAGTTATCGGGAACTTTTTTTGAAAAAAAGAAAAAATATTGAACTGGAATTTTTTTTTAAAAAAATTGTAATTGTAATATAACGAGGTACGTACAATTCAAGAAAGAAAAGAAAAAACAAAATAAAGGCCAAGGGGCAAGGGCCAAGCCCAATACAAAAAAGGGGGCCCACAAAAGGCAATCAACGTACGGTAAATTCAATCCCCAAATCTCCATCATCACATCACTGTCCCTACTCCCTCCACCACCTCTGCTTCACGCTGAAGCAATTCCTCCTTTTAACTTTAATCAAATAGTTCATATATTTAAAAAACTTTAATCAAGTAGTTCAACTATTTAATTCTTTTTTCTTCTAAGTCTGAAAATTTATCTCCACAAACTGTTTCCTTTTAAAAGATAATTTGTTCAAAAAATTTCAATCTTTGTTTTAAATTTATTTTGCAAAAATCCCTTACAATAAAATAATACTAATAATAATAATAAATTTTATAAGCGTCATTCTATGTCCCCAACTCTGTACTAAATCATAAAATATAATATAATCCTAAAACTTTTTTTTTTATTACATTTTAGACATTTTCAATTATATATTTTAAGTTCTAGAAAAGATAATAATGTAACAGAAATCTTAGATATATAACAAAGATTGTAATAATTCATCTGGATATTTGGTTATTCATTAATGTTCACCAACAACACATGGTGTAAAATGTAAATGACAATCTACTAAATTTTGCTGACCAATCTTATAATACTTGGACAAAATCTCAAACTGCATATACTTTGGGTTGATTGGATGAACATGAATGGATGGCCTGCGAAATTTATTCAACCGCAAGTCACAATTTGAAGATTTGACTTTTGAATTTTGAAATTCAAAGCTTAACTAGTACTAAAGCAAAACAAGTACCAAATAGTGAAAAGATGTGGAGAAAAGCTCAAGTAATCTGGCAAATGTGATGAGAACAGAGCAGACATAATCTAAAAGGGCAAAAGAAAAATACAGCTTTAAGAGAACATAATAAAGCTTTTATCTTATTAAAATTTATAATAATATTACAACTGAGGGGTTGTGCCTTGTGGATTCTTCGTCAACCAGAAATAAAAGTTACATAAATAGAAATTTCAAGCCAATACCAAGAAATTCATTGAAGAAAAAACCCACTTTATTACAGCCCAAAAAAACACTAAAATACCCCCATAGCCAGCACAATTTCTGAAATTAATATAATGTTCCTAATTTAGCTAAATCTAATCCACAAACCTGCAAACTCCTCCAATAATTAAAAAAAAAATCTTAATATTATTTGCTCTCCTAACTACACTCACATTCTTGAATTTCTTACTTTATAATAAAACCAATTAACCATATCACTATGACAAACTAATACTTTTTATAGTTGATTTGTTCTGGCAGCAAAATGAACACTATCTTGGGATCAAATCAGACGGACTAATTGAATAACGGCCTGTTAATAAGTCCACTCCTGAGGAAGATGTATTTCATGTTTTGGTGCAGCATCTGGTCTTAAACTTCTTCTTTGCAGTGTTATAAGTGCATTTCTTCTTGCTATAAGAGCATCTGAAATCCAAAATCCCAAACAATTTTCAGAAAAATGAGACATTAACAAATCAAACAAGTAATTATTCAATCCAAGCCCAGTTTTAGCTTACCATAGTTTGGGCCTAAACCGCCATTGAAGCGTTGCTGAGCATGGCCATTGCAGTTTATGTTATTAAAATTGAGATTCGTGGCCTGGACAACCTTTGCAGGCACTAAAAAAGGGCATGAACAGAGAAAGAAAACCAAACAAATTTAGAACACAAAAACAATATACTCAAATCAGCTTACATCCATAGTTTAACAAAAACACTAAAAAGTACCTAATTTTTTGCGAGAATCAGAAGCATTATTTCCATATCTGCGAGGCAGGAACACACCAGTACCAGCACATTCCCTTTTAGCGGCAACAGATCCACCAAGAAAAGCAGGGCGCTGTTGATGATGATGTTGGTGTTGGTGTTGATGTTGAACTTGTGAAAGAGGCCATGCAGATTGAGCCTGCTGCTGTACAAGCGGCCGCCCAGACCTCGCATTTTCATACCCAAGATTTCTAACTTTGTTTTGGATCTGCTGTGGTTGGGACTGGGATGGCCACGTTTGCCTCATCACTTGTTGCCGCCCCCGAACAGAACCGCATTGAGCCTTCAACGTATTGTTTTGCTTCACATATTGCTGGTACTAAAAATCCAAAAACCAAAAGAAAAAAAAATTATTTGGAACCAAGGCAAAAAAAATATTACGCAAATCAACAAAACAAATGTCAAATGACTCACCTGATTTGTGTTTGCAAGATCAACATAAACACTTTGGCCAGCGTAAAATCCAAAGTTGGGATTTTTCATAACATGCACAGGGCTTGAACTTTTGGTAGGAACAAGTAGGCCTCTTGAATGGCTATTGTTGATGGCGATGGTGGTGTTGTACTTGGCTGCAGTTTCATTAGCAGTAGTATTGTTACTCATCTTCAACTTCGCAACTTGACCAGCAGCTGCAGAGATGAGGTCCCACGTGTCATTCTGTCCACGAAACGGCGTCGTTGGAGAAGACACGAGCGAGGGGCCGCTTGGACTCCCATTACTCGACACGGACCAGCTTCCGATTCCACTCAGCGTCGACTCCGGCGAACCGGCGACAACCCAGCTCTTCTTTACAAAATAAAGAAAAGTCAGAAAAAGTCAAAACTAAACAGTATAAACATTGAACGACGGGTTTTTTTTATAAAAAAAGGGAAAGTTCTATTTCTGTACCTCGAGTCTGTTTTGAGTCAGAACGGCCGGAACTGCGAGTTTTTGAGTTGAGGACTGAGTCAGACGTCGAGTTAACCCGGCAAGAAAGTCCTCCTCGTCGCTGGTGGTGTCTGTTTCGGTTGAGCCGATGACCGACTCAACCGGAGTGCTGAGAGCCGAGTCAAGGGAGTCGAACTCGTAGGGGAACTCAGTAGGAAAGCAGAGACCGGGGATCAACTCAGAAATCTCGAGACCATCCTTATTATTGACGGGGGCGTTCTCTTCATCTAGCGATACGTCGTCATCGGCGACAACCTGAGACGGCAACCTGAAAACGGCGTCGTTAAAAGACTCGGCCATTGGAACAAAGGAGCGGAAAGCGCGATTAAAGATAGAGAGAGAGAGAGAGAAAATGATGATGATGGAGGGATTTTGGCGAAGGATGAAGAAGATTTAATAGAAAGAGAGGGGCCCAACAAAAGAATGTTTACGACAAGTGCTTTTATTAAGGTTTCCGGGGTTGCTTTGAGACAGTTCAACTTACACAGTTGAATTCAATTTTTTTATTATTTGAAAAGTATGGCCCAGTCCAGACCCAGTGGGTTTGAGACATTTGTGCTGTTATGCAACCCACCTGCCAGGTGTCTTAATATTGCTCATTACAGACTTAATTATGTCAATTAATATATGAACTTTTAAGATGAGAGAATAGAAAGTTTTGATGTGCAATGAGATTTGTTGATTATTAACACGGTATTTTACATATTTTAGTTGTTAATCGGGCTCCTTTAGACTGATGATTAATCTCATTCTTTTTTATTGTGTTTCTTAAATGTTTAATATATATTTAGTGTTAATGGTAAGTGTAAATTGTGATCACCAGATGCCAATATGATTTCTTACTTTGGTTTTCAATGAGTAAATAATATTTTTTTAAAAGCATTATAATATACACACCACACTTAATTTGCATATAAAAAACATGAATGCACTCAAAAAAATTTATAAACTATCAAATTCAATCATATTTTTATTTATAAATAATTAATTTATATTATAATGGAAGATCCTGAATTTTTTAAAATTTCACAAAAATTACTTTCTTCCTAACCTCAATCTCTTCTTAAATTTGCAAAACAAGATTATCCTCGTGTAAACAAAAAACAATTAATACTCAAATTAATGTTTAATTAAAAAAAATTGTATTAATGTGTGAGGAGTGCCTCTAATGCAAACAAAAGGGTATTTGAAAGTTTTTCGAATAATACTCTATAGAATCAAATGTGATTGAGCGAACAATATACCAAAAATTACATGCTTATATGGGGTGAAACCAAATTTGAATTAAAATTTTTGTGTATATTAAATCATAATTTATGTAATGCATCAAGAGGAAGTAAAGACATATTATGAATGGAGTTGAAATCATAATTCAAACGTGATTCTTCGTTCTCACATATTTTCTAACCTATTTGAGAAATACACGCAGATTATAAAATTTAGATTCTAAGTTTCTAATATCATCGGGCCACTTTTGAGAATGTGTCAAGTCTGACTTAACTGTAATTTAGGCCAATATCATCAAAAAATGTTTATCATTAATAATACACCTAATTGATATCCCTTATAAGTAAAGAAGTGTGTCCCTTACACAAGAAGTATGCGAGACACATTTTTTTATTATCCAACTAGTGAGCCCATATGTCCAATCTCAAAAAGTCTCACCTATATTAAATGATCTCTGTTTCAAATCAGAAAACGTTCAATCATAGTAATGAATCAACTATTTCATACAGAGTATAGCCATGATTAAAAGGCAGTTACCTAATTTTGAGTATAAAAAAAAGTTTGCTCCATTTTTCTTCCTTATTCTTGATTTCAAACAATTCTCTCCGATCATTCTTTACGTTCATTCTTATTTTTCTTAGAAATCTTTAATTTTTCGTGGGCGCTTTTCTTCAAATTACCTCAAAATGGTTACAAGTGTAAACACTTTCCTAGTCGGTTAGTTCAAAACTACATACTTAATGCCTAAAGGGGTGAAAATTAAAATCCTTACTTATAAGAACCTTCGTAAATACCCTAAAACTATGAAACAAAGGGAACTACCATTGTTTAGGGAATATCTCAAGTATTCTATATTCCCAATCCCCCTATTATCTTAAAGTTTCCATATGTAATGGGTTTTTTCCCACTCCAGATTCACCTGAACGTATTATACTTACTTCATGATATAGCCATTTTAAATCACATGATGATTTCTTTCTATTACCTAATTCTTTATAACTTCTTCTTTATTAATAATTTGATTTGTTCTAAAGTTAATTATTTTTTGCTCCCAAAAGGAAGAAGGAAATTGTTTAAAGATTGTAAAGGGTAAATGGCCGATTTCAAAAAGAGTGTGGTGGTGATAAGTAGAGACTAGAAGCAACCACGGCTTCCTAATAAGATACACACTTTATTTGGTGATTACGACTAGAAGACTACCATTACTTTCCCATCCATCCTCAAGAAAAAAGGTTTCTACAAAAATTATTTTGAAACCAGTCAATCAATTACAAAGCATATTTATACTTTAAAGATGTTGCTGAAATACATGAGGCTTTATAGAGAAAGCCATTTCTTGTGAACTCTAATGAGAGATGAGGGAGTATAGACATTGACCACTCTAAACTGAACCATCCAAGTGGGAACCCCTCAATTTGACTCTGTAGAATTCCATCATCTAGTTTTGTATTAGGAATTCTTACATCTAGATGAGTTATTCCCAGAAGAGGAACCTCAAAGAGATACAGATATCTCTTTAGCTATAAGGGGTTCTTTCTGATATAATTCTCATACTTTTGATTTTAAGGCTTCTATAACTAATCTGACTCACTTGCCTTTTATTGTCAAATAGCTAGCTCGTAGAAACAGTCAGGTCTCCATGAAATAGGAGATCTTTAACTACACTTTGACTGGTTCTTCTGTAATAATCAATAATTCTGTTGAAGCTGAGGAGGAGGCTGACGAAGGTCTTAGTAGTGATCCAAAACCAACTCTAACCGTTCCTATGATTCTAGGAAGCATTACTTCAATAGCTTCCCCGAAAGCCATCATAAACGATCAAGTTTCAATTATGGATCCTTTGTTGCAGATACTTCCTTCAGGGAAGGTGGCGTTTACCTCTCTTCTTGTTAGTACTTTTACTTCTCAGGGTGTGTTATCTTGAGAAGTTAAAGGTAATGGCACAAAGTTTTATTTTTGTTCATTGAGTTTTTCCTTCTTACCCTTATCATTTTTCTTTTTTATAATTCTACAATCTTTTATTAAAGTACCTCTTAGATGTGCTAGAGAAGTTTTTCTTGCTAAGGAAGCCATGGACAAAAAAAAGAATGGTCCAAGAGCTTCATTTGAAGTACTGAGGTTTCACTTGCTAAAAAGTCTAAGGTAAAGCCTCTTATTGACATTGCTAGAGAAATTCCTTTGGAAGGACCAGAAGTTGTGCCAGAGATTATTGGGGAAGTACCAAAGGTTTCACGAGAGGAATTCGAGGTTATTGAAGTAACATTTAAGAATAAAAAGGAACCAAAAGCAATTCCTCCTTAAGAATCAGTGACTGATGCAGAGCCTGATAAGGTTCCTTTACATGAAAAGGCTTGCTTTAGAACCATTTGTGCATTTGGTAATAGGATCTTATGCTTGTATTGGTTTTCATTTTTTACTTGTGAGTTTTTAGTCTTAGTAACTCTTCATCTTTTGCAGTTTTATTGACTCTTGAAAGTTTCACTTTTGTAGAAGATTTGATGGAAATCATTGACTTATATGCTATTGCCTCATCTCTCATAGTAGAGTTGAAGGGAGGAAAGAGTGAATGAGGGGTTTGTACTGGTTGGGAAGTAAGCTCGAGTAAGAGATATTCACCTTATTGCTCACCTTCACATCGAAGTTTGTGTTTTAAATATGAGTATTCTCCTCATTTCTAGAAGAAGGATACTGGTGATTATGTACAAGAGTCCACTATCCTTAGAATTGATAATGAGAGTGCTACAGTAATGTCAATGAGGCTTTTCATACGAGCAGATTTTACTTTATTTCCTAATATGAGGGCAAGTGATTAAGATTGCGCGATTGCCACTTTCATATTTAGGGTAAGTATTTTGGTGGTTTTTGGAAGTTAGATTTACATTATACAGGTTTTTAACCGTTGCTCTTAATTACACATCGTGCAAGATAGTCTGCTTAATACATATTCCTACAAAAAGAAGCTTCAGGATGATAATTGTCAAGTTATGCAATTAAGGGAGCAAGTAGACAAAAGTTTTGAAGAGGAGACATTCCTCTATGGACGTAATTTCGTTCTTAGTGCAAATCTCTTCAGGTTAGAAGAGGAAAACCCTACGCTCTGAGTTGAGTGAGAGGAGCTCATACGAGAAGTAAGCTTTAATGGCATATAAAACCCCTTTGTTGAGAATTGAATGAAATATGGTAGCTAAACGAAAAACTATTAAGGGAGCGGTCAGAGACACCAGCCACCTTCAAGAGCAATGAAGATCGAGTGTCTTTTGAAGAAGAAGTAAAGAATCTAAAGTATGGGAAGGATATCCTAGAAGCAGAGGTGAATAAGTTGCAATATAGGAAGGATTCACTTAAGAGCACTATTTTTCAACTCTAAGAACAATTCTCAATAACTAATGTAGGGTTGATGAATAAGCATAAAAATCTGAGGGTTATTCTAATTATGCTATTATAGAGGAAGTAGCGGATAAGCTTTGAGTTGCCTTGCAAGGATACCAGCCAGAAGTTGCCAGTATACAGGCTCAGATATAAGCTTTTAATGAATTATGGAAAAGACATTAGATACGGCCAAGGCAATTTTTAATTCAAAATTACATGTGGTATCTGCCTGTAATGTAGACGGGCTTATGTTCTGGTCATGATCCAACTGTGTATCAGGAGCTTCCTTGAGACTTTGATGCAATATATAGATTCAACCAGGGCATGTCTGCGAGGCATTTCAAGGATGACCATCGTTAAATAAATTATAGCTCGAATGGGTAGACATAGAACATGATGTTGTAGAGCTTTCACCAGAGTCATTAGATGATTTTGTTTGACTTTTGACATTTTTATTTTTTTAATTCCTATTGTACTTTCAAGAAGAATGTATATTATTTGATTAATGGAAAGAAAAAATATTTTGTAAGTATACTTCTCTTTTTTTTTTGTGCTTGTTTCTATATTTTGTTGTATGAATGTTTCTATAAAATGAATATAGCACGTAATTGAAATATAACAAGTAAAGAAAATGAAGTTTGTGGTTGATATGAACCTTGTCAATAATGTGACAAAACCCAACACCACAATATGGAATTGAACCTGAGATCTTCAAGACGCAAGTTTGACGAGTCTTGACCCTTGAGTTAGCAAACCAAGAACCAAGACTGTGGCTGGATATAGGACGTCACACCAAGAAACCCCAAAGATACATTAAGAATCTAGGTAATAAGTCCGGTTGTTTGAACGCCACAAGAACAAGCTTGATAAGTTCAAGTCCTTTTAAGAATGAAAGAAGACACAAAAACTCTCAAATTGTATTTTCTGAAATCTGTCCTCCCACTCTCAATCCCCATGGTATTTATAAAGACTATAAGAGATGTAAAGTTACATCTTTCAAATACAAATTTCAAACTTACAACTACTACAACAATTAAAATAACAAAATTCAAACTTAATCAAATTTCTAAAAAAACATGCCTAAATCAAAGGGATTAAGTTTCCATGAATATTCAAATCTCCAGAAAATCTACCGTAATCAAAGTGATTAGGTTTCTTTGAATAATCAAATCTCTAGAATTTCTGCCTTAATCAAAGTAATTAGGTTTCCTTGAATCAAATCTCCAGAAATTCTGCTTTAATCAAAGTGATTAGGTTTCCTTGAATCTGATTTGGACTTATTTGAAATGTATTTGGGCTTATGCTAGGCCTCCATGTGTTTGCCCTCCCACAAACTTGTTGAATCAGCCCATTTAATGCTTCTTTAAATTGCTTGGCTCTAAATCTTGTGATTGACCAATTTGGCAAACTTAATGTATCATGTGATTGATAGACTTGAGCCCTTCCAAGCCCACGTGCGAGTTCTTTCTCTTGTATACGTATAGGCTGTGCAGTGTTGTTTGCATCATTCTTTCCCTCTTGAAGAAGATTTGTCCTCAAATCATCGTTTGCATCATCACCTATATCGAAAGGAGATAAAACAAAAACATTAAAGCTAGCACTAATACTATACTCACCAAGTAATTCAATTTTGTAAGCATTGCCATTTATGCGTTCTAATATTCGAAACGGTCCATCACCCTTAGGAAGGAGTTTAGAACATTTTTGCTCAGGAAAATGGTCCTTCCTCATATGCAACCAAACTCAATCTCCTGGTTTAAAGACAACCTTCTTACGTCTCTTATTAGCCTGTTTGGCATATTGCTCCGTTCGCCATTCTATGTTTTGCTTTGCTTTCTCATGAATCTGCTTAATAAAATCTGCTTTTTTTTTCCATCTAAGTTAACACGTTCACAGAAAGGTAAAGGAGTTAAATCCAAAGAAGTCAACAAATTAAACCCATAGACAATCTCAAAGGGTGAAAACTTAGTTGCGGAATAAACACAACGATTATAAACAAATTCAACATGTGGCAAATAATCTTCTCATGTTTTCAATTTTTTTTTTATGATAGCACACAACAAAGTAGATAAAGTTCTATTCACTACTTCAATTTGACCATCAGTTTGCGGGTGACATGTAGTAGAGAACAACAATTTAGTTCTCAACTTTCCCCATAAAGTCTTCCAGAAATAGCTCAAGAATCGCGAGTCTCGATCAGAAACAATAGTCCTGGGCATGCCATGCAACCTAACAATCTCCTTGAAAAATAAATCGACTATATGTGATGCATCATCAGTTTTATGGCATGCAATAAAATGTGCCATTTTAGAAAACCTATCAACAACCACAAAAACTGAGTCTTTCCCCTTCTTAATCCTAGGTAATCCCAAAACAAAATCCATAGAGATATCAACCCAAAGTGCATTAGGAATAGGGGAGGGGTGTGTGCAACCCATGTGGTTGATGTCTAGACTTAGCTTACCTGTAAATGATGCATCTCACACAAATCCTCTCTACATCACGTTTCATGTGTGGCCAAAAGAAATGCTCATGCAATACACCTAAAGTCTTTGCTACCCCAAAGTGACCCATCAAACCACCACCATGTGCTTCCCGAACAAGTAATTCACATAAAGATGAATGTAGAACACACAATTTATTTTCTCAAAACAGAAAATTATCATGTAGATAATGTTGGAGCTGGTGCTCACGTGCCATTCTAATATTGTATGAATATTAATTGTTAATATTTATACAATAAACATTTCGAATAAAGATTGTTAATATCATAATAATATGGTAAAATGCTTGTAACATTACAGACATTGTTTGATCTGAAATAGTTCAGATCTGGTTTAAAGGAGTTTAGACCAGAACTAATAGTTATCAAAGCTGAGAGTTATAAATGCTAATAGTTAGCACTGTTAATAGTTATCAGTTTATAAGAGTCAGCGAGGTCTAAAGAGTTAGAACTTTGTCTATAATGGGACAAAGACCTGAGAGTATACTTATAATGATATAGTTGCAAAGAGTTGCAATAGGTGCTAAGAAATATCATTATGTAAGTATGTCTCAAATATAATGTTCCTGATCTATGATCATCAATGCGGGTCTATCGGTGAATTCACAATATATAGATTAGTGTATGTCTATATCTGACTGGTTCAGATGGTTGTTCTTAACTGACCATGAGCTTAGAGCTTGTATAGACATGCGGGTATCCAGTCAGGACTGGATACTGAACAGACTTATGAGGACCCCAATAGATATCCTATGAAACCGTCAAAGGAAGGTCCTCTCGAGTTGAGTAGTAATCGTGGTCCTTTGACCTGAGCGCCACGGTGGTCTTGTGAGTGATCCATCATGCTTTGGTTCCACATATGTCAGAGACCTTTCATGGTCTGACCGCTATGTGTCGCTGGGTATGGTCCGATGCTCATGGAGTCCGGTGTGCGTAGATACGGGATCCATCAGCTTACGTAGGTAAGTTGTATATCCGATGCTCCGAGATTGTATTTCATAAAGTCTTGTGGCCACAAGCATAAACCCGGGAAAAGAGTTTCCCACAGGGTTAAACAATATAGCAAAAATGTTTGCGTATATTGTTTATCGAGATACGAATCTGGAGATAAGATTATTGGATGAGCAAATGGGGATTTGATGGTGCTGATCTATATCCCCGCACATCCAGGGTATAAATGATGGAAGGATTATACGTATACGTTATGACCTCAACTTGTATGGTCTGACGCGCTGATTTGTAATATTCGTAACGTGTGCGTGGGGCATCGATTACGGATTAATGGAATAGTTCCATTTGACAAATCGGGTGTAGACCTAGAGAGTCCCAATATGAAATGTACTCTTTGAGCACTCGGGCAGTGTACCGTATTGAATTGTTCAATACAGTATAATTCAGCAATTACTAAGGTTACGTTAACTAAAGTATATGGTTAAATGGTGGGACCCACTTTAGGTTAACTTGGTAACCGAGTAAGGATATAAAAGTAATTTCACTTTATGATTATTTAATTGTTAAATAATTAAAATAAATATTTATTTGTTTAATTGTTAAATAAATGATTTAACTTAACTAAGGTTAAAAGTTAACCATAAGGTTAAGTTAGTTAACTTTACTTAATGGTTAAGTAAAGGTTAACCTAACCATGGTTAAGTTAGTTAACTATGGTTAAATTAATTAAATATTTATTAACTTAAAGGTTAAGTTAAAGTAATCTAACTATGGTTAAATGTTAACTAAGGTTAGGTTAAGCCAAATGAAATGCAAATGAAATTCAAATTAGTTTGGAATTTATGCATTAGTATATAAAGTGAAATGAAATTGAAAATCATGAATCTTTTGAAATTGGTTTTAGATTTTAGGTTTTGCATTTTGGGAGCCAATTCAATTTGAGAAATTGAAATTGTTTGTTTTGTATTTTAAGTGTTAGAACAACAAAACAAACTAGATAAATGGTTACTAAATGTAATAACTAAAATCAAGATTTGTTTTATTTATTCAAGAGTTGAATAAAAGGAAAAACAAATTTAATTAAGTTAAATTGTTTAACTTTGAAAATGTTTAAGAGTTAAACACATATGCTGGATTAAGATGCTGCCATTCTAGACAATCAAACCCACCCTTGTTGATTGCTAGAATTGATCAAAGATTCACTTCATGGTGGACTTCAAAGAAAATTAATCCAAAGGCTTCATTGGTGATATTTCTCAATTTCGAATTTCAATTTAATCAAATGTTATTTTCTGTGTTCATTATATTTAATCTTCCGCTGTGCACATGTATGTATAAGATATGTATATTGTTTGTATGATGAACACAATCCATATGCAAAGAACCCTAAGTTTTATTAGTACCACCCTAAACACAACACAACCCAACAGATAAAACTTTCCACTTGCCCTTTTAGTGCAAATTTTAAACAAGTCACCAAAATCAAAATCGTTTGCATATAATTCCTTAATGTAATCAAATCCAAGCAATTCAGCATCAAAGGTTGAAAGCAAGGCGTACCTGCGTGATAGTGCATCAGCAACTACATTTTCCTTACCTTGTTTATATTTGATCACATAGGGGAATGTTTCAATTAACTCCACCCAACTTGCATGGCGTCTATTCAGCTTATGCTGCCATTTTAAATGCTTCAAAGATTCATGATCTGTATGAATAACAAACTCTTTCGGCCATAGATAATGCTGCCAGGTCTCCAAGGTTCGAACTAATGCATATAATTTTTTGTCATAAGTGGAATATTTTAGGACTGCACCATTCAATTTCTCACTAAAGTATGCAACCGGTCTTTCCTCTTGCATCAACACTCTTCCAATACCTATACCTGAAGCATCACACTCAATTTTGAATGTTTTAGTGAAGTTAGGTAAAAGAAGTAAAGGTGCATTAGTTAATTTCTCTTTGATTAGCTTAAATACTTTTTCTTGCTCATCTCCCCACTTAAACGGAACATTCTTCTTGATGACTTCAGTTAAGGGTGCGGCTATGCTACTGAAATCTCGAACAAAACGTCGGTAAAAACTAGCTAAGCCATGGAAGCTTCTAACCTGTGTCACTGAAGTAGGCGTTGACCAATCATGAATTGCCTTCACCTTTTCGTCAGCAACCTCAATTCCTTTAGAACTTACAACAAAACCAAGAAACACAAGTTTGTCGGCGTAAAAAGTGCATTTCTTAAGGTTAGCAAACAACATTTCTTTCCTTAAAACCTCTAAAACAAGCTTTAAGTGGTCAACATGAGCATCTAGGCTTATACTATATATCAGGATATCATCAAAGTACACAACTACAAATTTTCCAATAAAAGCACGCAAAACATGGTTCATAAGTCTCATGAAAGTACTGGGTGCATTAGTTAATCCAAAAGGCATAACTAACCATTCATATAAACCATATTTTGTTTTAAATGCAATTTTCCATTCATCACCTTCTTTCATCATAATCTGATGGTATCCACTCTTGAAATCAATCTTAGAAAACACACAAGATCCATATAGTTCATCTAACATATCATCTAATCGAGGAATAAGATGACGATACTTTACCGTAATGTTGTTGATGGCTCGACAATCAACACACATCCTCCATGTCTCATCCTTCTTAGGTACTAGTAGGATCGGAACTGCACAAGGACTCATGCTCTCTCTAACATATCCTTTTTTCATTAGCTTGTTAACTTGCTGTTGAAGTTCTTTCGTCTCCTTAGGATTACTTCTATAAGAGGGCCGGTTTGGAATTGTTACACCAGGTATGAAATCAATTTGATGTTCAATTCATCGAATTGGAGGTAAGCCTAAAGGTATCTCCTCAAGAAAGACGTCATCAAATTTCTACAAAAGAGAAATAATATTGCTTGGCAAAGATCCAGCAAGATCGTTAGTACAAAAAAGGGCCTCCTTGTACATAAGTACTATAAGGGACTGTTGTGAAATTAAAGCTCTATTGATCTCACACTTTTTTGCAATATAGTTATATTTTTCCTCTCTTGCACTTAAAAAGGCTGCAACTCTCTCATTTTTATTTTCACCATGTTTCATGCCTTTGCCTTTCTCTTTTTCTCTCCTCTCATTTTCTTTTCTTGCAGCTTTGGCCTCTCTCTCATTTTCAACAATGTGACAAAACCCAGTACCACAATATGGAATTGAACTCGAGATCTTCAAGACGCAAGTTTGATGAGTCTTGACCTTTGAGTTAGCAAATCAAGAACCAAGACTATGGCTGGATATAGGACGCCACACCAAGAAACCCCAAGGACACATTAAGAATCTAGGTGATAAGTCCGGTTGTTTGAACGCCACAAGAACAAGCTTGATAAGTTCAAGTCCTTTTAAGAATGAAAGAAGACACAAAAACTCTCAAATTGTATTTTCTGAAATCTGTCCTCCCACTCTCAATCCCCATGGTATTTATAGAGACTATAAGAGATGTCAAATTACAACTTTCAAATACAAATTTCAAACTTATAACTAAAACAACAATTGAAATAACAAAATTCAAACTTAATCAAATTTCCAGAAAACATGCCTAAATCAAAGGGATTAAGTTTCCATGAATATTTAAATCTCCAGAAAATCTGTCGTAATCAAAGTGATTAGGTTTCCTTGAATAATCAAATCTCTAGAAATTCTACCTTAATCAAAGTAATTAAGTTTCCTTGAATAATCAAATCTCCAAAAATTTTACCTTAATCAAAGTGATTAGGTTTCCTTGAA
This sequence comes from Ailanthus altissimus, assembly GCA_946807835.1. NCBI lineage: Eukaryota > Viridiplantae > Streptophyta > Magnoliopsida > Sapindales > Simaroubaceae > Ailanthus > Ailanthus altissimus. Next base: position 18,258,200 of record OX327684.1, read on the forward strand.
TCTGATTTGGACTTATTTGAAATGTATTTGGGCTTATGCTAGGCCTCTATGTGTTTGTCCTCACACAAACTTGTTGAATCAACCCATTTAATGCTTCTTTAAATTGCTTGGCTCTAAGTCTTGTGATTGGCCTATTTGGCAAACTTAATGTATCATGTGATTGATGAACTTGAGCCCTTCCAAGCTCACGTGTGAGTTCTTTCTCTTATATGCGTATAGGCTATGCAGTGTCGTTTGCATTAGTGGTAGATATAGATACTTTATTGTTTGGAACACATATTATTGTCATTAGAGGTACTTGTTTTTTTTTTTTTTCTGGATGTGATTTCTTTGAACGTTGTTTATGTTTCTTATTGGGGTGGAGGTGTTTTCTTCCTATTACTAAGAACTTTGTTGTTGTGCGTCTAGTATAAGATATAGTTTGAGTAAGTCATCCTTGTATTTTTATGATGGTTCGTTCTCTTAGATGCTTGCATTTTTAGGATTCCTTGTATCCAAAGAGTTCACTGCTTAAATCTAAAATATATATTATGCCCAAATGTGGAGGGTACTTATTCTCATAGAAGGTTCTTGTATTCGCAGGATTAGTTGCTTGAATATAGATAAGAGAGCATCTTCGTATCAATTTGAGGCATGATAATTTCCCAGAGAGGTGTTATTTTTATGGTTTCTTCCAAGGTTAAGGCATGGCTTCTCTTAAAGGAGACTTATTGATTGGGTTGCTTCCAAGGCTAAGGCATGGGCCCTCTATATAAGTCTTACTAATTTGGTTGCTTCTAAGGCTAAGGCAAGAGCCTCCCAAGAAATTTTTACTGATTTGGTAGCTTTCAAGCCTAAGGTACAGATACCCCAAGAATGATTTAATTGCTTCTAAGGTTAAGGCACAAGTTCCTCTAAGGAAATCTTATTATTTTGGTTGCTTCTAAGGCTGAGGCGTGGGCCCTTCAAGCAAGTCTTATTGATTTGGTTGCTTCAACGGCTGAGGCATCCCCCTCAAAGATATCTTATTAGTTTAGTTACTTCTAAAGCGAAGACATTGGTCCTCTCAAAGAAGTCTTATTGATTTGGTTACTTCAAAGGTTGAGACATGTACCCCCCAAAAAAGTCTTTTAGAGGAATGCCATTCTCGTTTTGTAGAATGATTTACTTTCAGAAATCCTCATATTTACATAACTAAGTGTTCTTCTCAAGTAAAGAAAGTCCAAAAAAGGTAATTCCTTTCTCGGCGAAGAATATTTATGCTCATGAATTTTGATACAAAAATTGGTAGCTTTATTGAAACTAAATGTTTATAAATATATCCTTTTCAGTTTAGAGATGTCCTATATAGTTAGAATGGCATATCTTGCCGTGTCTTGTAGCATGAAGGCTTTTCAATCCAGTTTCTTGACGACTTTGTATGGACATTCCCATGTGTAGTAACTACTTATCCAATACTGAAAAGAATAAATATTTATATATATGTGGATGATACTTAATTTATGTATTATTATTAGTATTGTTTGCATAGATTAAGGATATGCTATTAGTATTGGATTTATTTGCAAGACTTTAGATTTATTTTAGGGACCAAATTATAATACTTTAAAAGTTTTGAGGGCTAATTCGTAAATATTAAAAATTAGTCTCTTAGTATAAAATACACATTTGAAATCCTAATTCACCCATTTTGGTCGAGTTACCTATTTTAGAGTGAGAAAAGTGAGAAAGAAAGAGGAGAGAAAGACAAGAAGAAGAAGAAAAAGAAGAAGAAAGTTGGAATTTAAGCTTTAAGAGGTATATTATAACCCTTTCTTAGTTTCTTAATGTTAAATTAGTTAATTCATTTAAGTTTTAATTTCTAAAAATATGTACAATTGAGGATTTGATGTGTATTTCGCAAGATATTGTGAGAATTGATGATGATCTATGTAGATAGCTTGATAAATCATGATGAATTGCAGAATTTCTGCTTGATAGTCTCTTAATTCTGGTTTTAAATTTTGAGTATATAAAATTAGACATGTCTAAAATCATTTGAGACTTTGAATCGATGAAATATTCTAGAAATTGGATTTGTAGTGAATTTACCAAAATGACCCTAAAATTCTGAAAATTTCCTGTGTTAACAGTATAATACAGTAACAAACAGTTTTTGATCTACTGAATGATCTTAAAAAATTATATATTTATGTAATATAATTTTATATGTCTAATATGATATACTCAGAATTGAGAATTTAGATCAATGTGGTTAAATTGTTATAATTTTCTAAAGTGTATCAGCTCATTGAAGTATTTGATTAACAGAGTTTTAAAGTTATGGAATAAAATAGTTTTAAAATACTTTTAGCAGGAATTTTGAAGTGAAATATTTATCATGGATTAAAATATGTGTCAAGAGTAATTCTGTGATAGTTTCATAATTTTTGAGTTAGTATATGATTTTATAAAATTGGGATACTGAATACTATTCAGTAAATATCTTGATCCCGCTAGAAAAATAGTTTAGATTTGATGGTGTTTATGAAATAAATTGTGTAAGAATTATGATATAATATTCATACATAATGAGGATATATGAGTTAAGAAAGATATATTTTGATTTTGAAGCAATTAAACATTATTTGATTATAAGAAAATTTTGTTAAGTGTAAGTGGCCAGAATGATAAGTTTTGAGAAACCAAGTAATTAGACCAATTCGATGTGATAAGTGCAATATGTGTAATTTTGTAAGCTATTTAAAGTGTTTTGTGTGAATGTTGAGACTTATGAAAGGATTAATCTCAATTGATAGGTTAAGGAGAATTAAGTCTTGTAGCTGAAAATCTTAAGAGGTAAGTATACTAGACTTTTACTAAAATTACAATAAGCATAGTAATTGTCTATATAGGATTTTGTAAATGTGCTTAGAAATATATTTATATTATGCCAAAGTATATTTGATATGAAATGTGAAAGACATATGTTTATGAATGTGAGCATTGACATTTAGCATGGACATATATGTGTTTATGAAAGTGAGCTTTCAAAATAAAATGTGTTTAACAAAGAAAACTTTTGAAGTGAAAAATGTCCATAAGATACGTTTTGTATTTTGAGGATGCTTGAACTCACTATTTACTTAGTAGGTACTTTATGTGATTTGTGGAGCCTTTATTTGTGACATTTTCTTCAGGATTGGTATATGTTATGTGTTCCGTATGTAGGGAGAATCCTATTGGTACCTAAAGGAAGATTGAGTCATCACATTTGTGTAGTGGCATATTAGTGCATGTGAGAGGACTCACCGATGATCAGAGTGAGAGTTTGGCTCTTACCTTCGGGCATGAGCATTATATATGTGTAATTTAAAAACCTTACTTATACTATTCCTCTCATACGGTATGTCACCTACGAGTGACATTTGGCTCATTATGTGATATGTGATATGAAAGACCTACTAAGTAGTAATTGAGTGATTGTATTCTTATTATATGTTTTGAAAGAATGTGTAAGCGCTTACCTGACATGTGATTTGATAAGATTTTAATTTATCACAGCATATCATACACATGCATTGTGTACATATATGTATTTGTAATTTGATATATGAAAAACTAGTATGCTTACTGAGTTTTATACTCATTATAGTTTATGGTGATTTCAGGTAAATAAGTTGCATGTGTACTTAGCAGATTTGGCAAAGCTTCTATTATCCCTTGGGTTCCCTAAGTTGCTAGGTTGCTGAGTGTTTCATTTGGGGACATGTGGTTTAAGATATTTTATTTGTCCCTATTGATTAAATACCTATGTATTATTTTATTGAGTGTGGTTGTATTTAGTTTAAGTTTCACCAAGTATGGTTATGGGTTGATTTTAAGTAAGAATTTGCAATAAATATATTCTAGGCTTCCAGTAACAAAGTTGCTACTGGTGATGAGTAGAGTGTTAATCTCTGAGAAAACTCTGCGTATCTCCAATTTACTCATAATTCAATTGTTATAATTCTGAAAAAAAATTAAAATGAATGTTTAAATATTGTCAATAGAAGTTTATGTTTATATGTTAGGTTATGAGTTGATTTTAGTGTTGAACTTACTAGCAACTTGCTAAGGATTCCTATGTTGAATTAAAGTTTAAAATTTCATGTAATATTATTTATGAGTGCACATTATTAAATGAATGTAAGTGATGTCGTATGTCAGATCTTTTGAGTCTAGGGCGTGACACCATGTCTTAGTCATCATCCCTGCATTTCATTATTTGCTGATTTTGATAGCTTCCTTTAGAACTAAGTTGCCCTCATTGATATCTTTACTTCAGATCTTGGCATTGTATTGCCTCTTAATTCGTTATTTATAAATTATTGAATGAATGACTGCTTAATAGAGATTAATTAAATATAATATTTTTATCTTCCAAACTTATTATTTGTTCATTGAAATTAAGATAATTTGGCATTTTATGTGCTTTATTATTATTTGATGGGTTTGAAATCAATAGAATTATTTGTGATGAAAATTCAAAGAAACAAAACAACAATCAAATCTGCTGTAGTAATTCGTTGTAATAGATTATTAGAGTAACTATTATATTATAGAGGTACAATAATTTTGCTACAGTACTAGCATCACGGCGCCGAGATCCCAACAACGCAACGCCACGTTAACAGTACTCGTGAACAATGTTAGTTGTGGGTAGAAAAAAAATAAAAACCTAGGGTTACTTATATTATGTTTTGCCCTAATTTGAAGATATAAGCTTATAAATAGAATATCAAAAAGCCTATTTAAAAAATCAAGAAAAGAGAGAAGAAGATAAAGAAAAACCTAAAAGAGAAGAGAAGAAGGAACATAAGAGAAAATAACTTTTAAAAGAAAAAGAGCAACTTTTGGAGGATCATGAAGACTACAAGATTGAGGATTACCACAAAATTAGTTTTATCTTTTCAACTCTTTATCTCTCTAACTTTATAACTCTTTATTTCATCATGACCTAAGTTTGTATATCTAAAATTACATCTTTGAAATCGATAGGTAATTGAATTCAAATTTTTTTCTTATTTTTATAGACTTAATAATAAACTTGTTTAATTATTTCATGCTTAATATTTTTTAGTTACTTTATCACTAATTAAAGTGTTGTGAGAACTCTAATAAACTTGACATAAGAATTTAGGTATTGGCTCTGATTAATTTAATATATGATCATAGCATAATAATTATGAGTTTTATTTGAGACAGACATATATCTATATAAAATTTATGGTATTAATATATTAGTTCTTAATGAATCTTATTCTTATCTGATTATCAAGACACATAGGTAATTGTTAGGGTAAAATATAGTCACTTAACCATTTACAGAGTTTTGTGATGATATTAGGGATCTAGCTAACAATTCATATTAAGGGATTAACTTAAGAAAAAATTAATTGGTTCAAATAATATTTCGATGGATAGTTTTAATCCTTATTTTTATCTATTATTGGTGCCTCTATGTTATTATCTTTAGTTTTTTCTATTTTATTAGTTTTCTATTTATTTAGATTAGATTACTTATCTTTTGAGTTTTATTACTTAGTATAACAATAACAATAATTCATCGTGAAAACAGTACTTTACTTGTTTACGATAGCTTGCACTTGTGCTTAAATACAATACAATAGTGCCTCGTCTATTAAGTCTTTAGTTAGTGACAATACTTTATTGTTTAGCTCTAATTGAATTATATTCATCCTCCATAGGAAGTATTGCTTTTGTTTTGTACACCATAGAGTATGACAAGGTTCTTGTCAACCTGTTTACTATTTATCTATAAGCTCAGAGTACCTCTGAAAGTTCCTCAAGTCATTTACCCATTTTCCATTCCAGTCACTTCCTCAACATGGTCAAAATTTTGTTGTTGGTAACTATGGAGATGACAAACTATTTCCCAATTTCAAATGCCAAAACTTATGACATTTTGTATATAGTGATTATGTTATACTAAATAAATTTCTTTACTTTTACTCCAATGATGTTTTATGTTATTCTAAATGAATTTCTTTACTTTTACTCCAGTGATGTTTTATGTTATTCTAAATGAATTTCGTTACTTTTACTCTAGTGATGTTGTTTTAAGCCTTATCCCTGAATAACGTTACACTTATTGCTTTGGAGGAAGCTACAAGATGTAGAAATAACATATCGTTAGGGAGTGGTGTAGACAAAACAAGGGTTACCTTTGGTATTCTTTAAGCTTTTCAAAAGCTTCTGTTTATTCAGGCCTTTAGAGGTTCTCGTTCTTAACTGTAATAGCTTAGAAGAAAGGCCTATATTTATATAACATTTTTGATATGAATCGACTTAAGGCAACTATTCTTCTAGTTACGGTCTAAACTTCTTTTAGTGTTTGCGGTATTGTGATCTTCCCGAGGGTTGGACTTGAGCAGGGTTCACTTTTATTCCTCTTATACTAACTATGTGTCACAAGAAGGTTCCAAAGGATATACCGAAGGTGCATTTGGCTGGATGCAGTCGCATTTCATAGTTCTGCATGACATCGAAGACTTATTATAGATCAATGATGTGGTCTTTGGCTTTTCTGCTTTTGTCTTTAGTGTCATTGATATATGCTTCCACCATTTTTTCCATGAGTTTTCCAAATACTTTGTTGACAAGTCTTTAAAAAAGAACCTTATGCATTCTTCAATCCAAAAGGCATTACTTTGTAAAGGTAGATACCTCATTCAGTGATGAAGTTAGTCTTCATCTTTCTTGGTAATCCAAATCTGATTGTATTTGTTATATGCATTTAAGAACGAGAGTTTTTCATATTCGATTGTAGTGTCCACCATGTGATCAATCTTTAAAAGTTAGATGGAGTCTTTGTGTGTGGTTTTATTTAGATTGGGGTAGTCTACATAGACTCTTTACTTCTCGTTCTTGTTTTCTACTACAACTACATTGAAGAGCCAATCTGGAAAGTCCACTTCCCATATGAAACTAATTTCTATTAGTCTATTAACTTCATCGCTAATAATTTGATTCTATTTAAAAGTAAATCATCGTTGTGTTCTATTGGACTGGTTTGTAATCTTCTTAAAATTTAATCAGTTACACGTAACTTTTGGGTCGATCCTTCCATATCTTTGTGGGACTATGCAAAGATGTTTTTGTTTCACATTAGTAATTTTATCATCTTCTCTATCTCTCATTAAGCTAAGTTAATGCAAAGGAGGATTTTGCGATTGGAGGTCTCAAGGTTCAGGATCACTTCCTATGTCTTTTTAGTGCTAAATGGTGAGTACTCTTTGTATGGAGGAAGCCTTTTTGGCGACCATCGTAGATCCTATAATTTCTACTCGAAGGGTGGTTCTACCATAGGAGGTGCTGGAAGTTGTCTCTCAATTTGTTCGCGAGTCTTCTTGCAGGTTTATGTTGCCTTCATGCTTCAAGTCTTATATATGTTGTTGATTTTAAGAAATTGGCATAAGCTTCGCCTAGGCTTGTTCACTCTTTATATTGATTGTCCTTATTCAAGTAGCCAAAACGCATCTAACTACCTAGTAGAAGGTTGAGGGATAGCTTATATGTAATTGATCAATAAGGGTTTTGTTATGGTGTTATACGCTGTAGGTGCTATGACAAATAAGGTTATAACCCCCTGAAACTATATTTTTAAAGGTAATTAGTTCTGTATTGTAGAGTTTAAGAGCCTTTTTATTGAGTTTTAATTCTTTTAACGCTTCTTAAAATAATATCTCAATGTTTCCGCCTTTATTTACGAGGATCCTTTGCATAATGGTTTAACTGATGTCTAGGCTATCTACCGACAAATCTAAATACGACATCATCCAAGCTTAATTCAATGGATTGATAGGAGAATATTATATAAAAGAATTTAGATGTAATAACATGGACCGTACATTATACAAATCCAGGTAATATCTTCTCCAAATGTCTATAATTGCAAAGACCGTGCCTAACTATCATCAATTGTGTCGATGCCAACCTAAAGCATATAATTTACATTATTAGATGTAAATTTATTTTTTTAGTCAAAATTAATAAATTTAATATCTAAAATAAAAAAAGTTAAAATTTATTTTATTTAAAAAAAAAAAACTCACTATGAAATATATATATATATATTGAGAGACTGAGTATATTTTTATTAATATAAATTTCTTATGTTTTCGAAATCACCAAATTATAAAATTAATCAAATTTATTTTTTCGTTTTCAATGCCGGTGAAAGTTAAACAAGAAATATTGGCAACTTATGAGAATGTAATGCCCAAAAAAAAAAAATTATGTGGTAGCATTCAGAGTTCCAACCAACATGCATTTAATTTAACAATTTTAAGTATTGTGGATATAATTTTATGATGATTAAGTGGAACTCACGAATTTTATTTTCACTAAAAATCAAAAACACATTTAAGCAAGTAGCGAGTATATTCGTGCACTGTTTACTAATTAAAGGATGGACCCATAATTATATATTGTCATTAATGTTAATTATTCATTAACATCCAATTCCAACCTTTGTTGACATGCTTGCTCACCCCAGATGCAATCTTTGTTTTCGCCCTTTTTCTATTAACAAAAAATTTCCCATATGATGTTGCTATGTCACAAGAGTAAGGTTTGCCAAAATTGAGCTCAGTCTAATAATTTTTATAGGTCAAGATTTTCATTCATGTCGTGTTATTAAAATTTTATTACATATTAGAGTAATATTATACAATTTTCAATAAATTTTTTTAAAAAAAAACCTAGACTGAAGTAGCAAACAGAGACGGAGGAAGGGAGGGAGGGAGGGACGAAGGGCGGAGGCCTTTCAGTTTTTGGCTGTTTGAAGATAATTCGAAGTGTGCATAGAGATTAAAGTCAATGCCTAAATTAGTAAAGACATCATTACAATTATTCAATTCCACAGCTTTTGCCTGCCTAATTCCTTATTATTTCTTCACCCTAAACACTAGGTGTCACAGATAACCCGTCAGCTCTTCAGTTACCGGAGCATTACCCCATTCCCACCTTGTCGTACGAGAACCTGAATCTTTTGCTGACGTGGCGCTATGCGAGATTCGGCAGCTTAACTGTCACTGTCTCGTGTAATTTCGCCTCTTTTAACGGCGTTAACTAATGCCGGTTGAATTGTACGTAAAAAGTCATTCCTCGTTATAACGGCAGTTTCCCCGGACTTGAAACATGCTTTATGATGGATTTGATAAATTTTCGCGCTAAAAGTGACGATTGTTTGTAAATGAAAAAAAAGAAAATAAAAAATGAAATTTATTTCGGAAATTGCAGTGGGGCCTTTAGTTAGCTGCTGAAAACGACAGCACATTAGTCAAAAGGCGGGAACTGAATTTTTTTTGTTTTAATTTTTGAATATTTATGGTTTGATATTTGATTTGACGGAAGATCTTTTTTATAATTTTTGTTTATTTTTTTAAATTAATTTAGGAGTTTGCAATACCAAAAATGACATGAATGTGATGGGTTTCTATGAGATGGAAATTATGTTTTGAGGAGGATAGTAATGTCTTTTGGTTACTGGAAGCAGTGGCCTCAGTTCATTGGTTGTGGTGGTCTATCCGAGTTGGAGCAAATCCCACCCTCAGTCAAGTGCGCGCGTGCACTCAGCAAATCCCAGTCCCCACTCTCGTAATATGGAAGGTTTAAGTTCCCTATATTTTAATGCTATAATTTAGTTCTGGCTGTACTTTAATATTTAGTATCATAATTAAGTTTTGAGTTTAATTTACTAATATCAAATGTGGGTGTTAAAAAACTTATCTAATTCGCCACGTTGCGTGAGGCTTCTTTAGGTAAGAGGCGCGTATGGATATAGCAATTTCCTTGAGACCAGTAAAAAAAAAAAAGAAAAGCTGTGACGCACACATATTTGTCTGCCGGACAGCCTGCACAAACTACTACCTTCAATCTCTTTAAAAGATAAACAAACAAAATAATATTAATTATATTTACAAAATATATCTAATTTTTTATTCAAAAAAAAGAAAAAGAAATTAAAAGATTTTAAATCGATGTAAACAGAAGCCTTGCTTCAAGTTCCCGCAAAATTTTTTGAATTTGCCGCTGAAAGACCTATATCACTCAACCGTCACTTTCAAGTGAATTGACATTATATTTGCTTTTGTTTTTTTGTGGGTATATTTTTTCTCTTATATTTTGTTTGCATTTGTTAAATTTTAATGTGCTCCTCTTCGAAATTTGAACTCAACGGTTAGTTGTGTAATTGTATTTTTGTTTACTTTGCCACTAGAAGCCAAAAACCCATGCTCTGTGCTGCTTTGTTCTTTTGTTGTTGCTGACTTTTAGTATAAAACCAAAGGCGGAAAGGTTAAAAAAAAAAAACAAATTGGTGTGAAATGAAAACACTTCTGCTAATTTGGGGATTAGTTTATCCAAACCTCGCGGATGATGTGATTATGGGTTTGAAATGCTGAATAATTTAAGGGTTTAGTTTGATTGTGGGGGAAGGTATGCGGCCAATTCCAAGCTACGTGGGCATAATTTGAGTCTCAACTAACCTAACGCAATAAGAGTTGTATTGAGTAACGATTTATTTGAAAGTTTAGATTATAACCCAAATTAAGCTTCACCTAATAGAGACTTTATATATTCAAAATTTTAACTTCATGTTGCCCTAAGCATGGAGTATTTTGATAACATGAGGCCACAAGGACAATGAACTTTGTATTGATTATGGAGGGTGGGTTTCTCTGAGAGTATTTAGGGCACTTACCTTACAGCATTGACTATTTATAGAGTGTTAAGTTACTTTCGTTATTTTCATAATGATGTCCAACAAAACGTCACCTAATCCCCACGTGTCTTCTTATTTTGCTGCGCTGGCAGTTCAGTTTTAAGTTATTCAGTAGAGATTTTCAATTATTTATACAAAATTGAGCATTGTTATTTTTCTTTTTATTTGTACAATAATAATTTAAAATGAAGATGAGCATTTTTATAAAATCTGCTTAGTCACATCTCACATGGCCTACGTCAAACGTAAATGTAAAAAGTGGTCAATGGTCAAATTCTTGAAATTGGAGCTGGACTAGTGGGTTTCTTTTCTCTTCTAAAATGGGGAAAAAGGAAAAAACAGACAACAATCAGCAAGGCAGAATTGGCCATGGTAACTGGCGGGTTCGTTTCTCACTTCTGATTAAGATATATGTGAGTACGTTTTTAGTATTATAAGGTATAGATTAGAATATTTTTAAAGTAAAAAATTTAATTCTTTTTTACTTAAAAAAAAATATATTATTGAAATAAATAACTGATTTTTTTTCTTCCTATAAGTTGGTTCTTTAGCTTAGTGACTTCTTTCATAGCAACCATATTTTAAATTAGATTTTGTTTTAAAAATATACTGGTATTATATTATTGGGAGTTAAAAGAAAGAAAGAGACCAAATAAGAGATGGCATGTCTTTAAGCTTCTGGAACACTAACACAAGTTTATGTGCTTCCAATCCAATCCAAGCCGTCACAACTCTATTATTATTCTAATGTATGAATTGAATTGAATTGAAATGTTCTGTAGCAGTTATCTGCAACTAGGCCTAGGAGTTGAAGCACATGCTTTCTGCTTCTTCTTTCTCTCTCTCTTTTTTTTTTAATTTTTTATTTTTGTATACTTTGGGACGCACTTTCTCATGCAGCTGCTGTGCTGCTAAAAAGTGGGTTTTAGGAAAGTGATTTGGGAGTAGCTTTGTCAGTGCCTTTGAATCAATATGATGAGAGGGGTTTGGATTAACCTAGGACCATCTTTTGTTTATTTATTTATTTATGATGTTTCTAACACTCGGACTATGCCACCGTGTGATTGCCGTCATTATAACTTGAGACAAAACATTAAAAAAAAAAATTTGAGTGCTTGATTTATGAAATCATTTTATTATTAAATTTATTTGAAAAGAAGTGCTACAAAAATCCCATGTATTTACAAATAAATTCATTATAATTATACAGGAAAAAAAGAGAGGAAACAATCTGTCCTCCACTACAGTTATGAATCTGATTTGTTGGTTTAGAAAACAAATCATTTTCCCTCTTTAAAGAGGAGCAGAATTGCAGAAAACCTGTTACAAGCATCAATAATTGGTTTCCACTTAGCTAGCTTTTCCACTCACACGGAGAAAAGAAATGTTAGAAATTCAAAGTGGTCATTTAATTAATTAGCAAGAGAAGCAAATAAGGACTAGGGAAGTACAAAAAGAAGAAGAAAAAAATGATAAAATCAAACGAAGCATTGCCAAATCTCAAAGGAGAAGGGAGATAATAATAATAACAACAATCAGCAGATGTGCTAATTTGAGTTACGGGGGATTGTGTGTGTATAGAGAGACATGTCTGATTGTTTTGCGGGCCAGAACAAAGCGTGTCTGGGACTGAGAGCCTTGTTTTTTGGGAGATTCTTGCAACTTTCATTATGTTATGTTGTAAGTTCCAACACAAAACTACAAAATCACTCCTATAACTCTGATATTTTCCTTCCCATGTTTACGCTACACCCGTATCACTAACACCTCCCACTACATAATTAAATATTTTTTCTAAGTTTATGATGTTCCTTTTAAGATAATACCCTTATTGCATTTTAACGTCATTCATTTTTCTTTTTCTCTGAGAATACATACATTCACCCGCACAATCTTAAATTACATGCAGCACAATTACGAATCAACCAAATTATACTATGACCATGACCACTATGTATGCGGTACGTCTAAACTATTATATAAATTAATTTCTGTACTTGTAGGCTGCTCAATAAGTCTCGTAAATTTGCACGTAGCATTAATTTTATGATGAATAAATATTTCAAGCATAATAATACAAGTAGCAGAAGATTGGGTCAAGTCTACTAAAATGGTTTTGGGCCGAGATGAATAATTGTGGTAATCAAGGGATAATAATGGACTTAATGATATAAGGCACGAACAACAATACATGTGCCGCGGCCTGCATTATTTATTAGAGCAATGGAAGTACTGTTATTATGGTGCCCTTCTAAACCCATCCCCTAACAATTTCAACCACTAAGCAACAACAACCATAAATAATTGGAGCTAGAAAAAAAAAAAAGAATACAGTGATAAGATCATAAAAGCTAAGCAAGCAGAAACTAGGCAGAGGGAAAAGACGGTGCATCGAAATTTTCCATCTTAATATATAATTAATATCAAAAGATAAAACTGCCCTTTCATAATTTATTTAAAAGACGATATCACTGCTCCGACAATGATGGGAAGAGTATGCACAATTTGTTGTATAACAATTTATATAAATTACAAGTTAATATACATTTAATAACGAGCTGAATACTTATAAGCAAATGCATGCATTTTGCAGGAAGAAGCCGTATAAATTTGGTTGACGCTGAAGCACATATTATACATTAATTAATAATATATGTGCAAGATAAATGTTAGGAATCCAACTCGTGTAAAGAAAGCTATGGTAAGGAACTGATCTACTTCTCGCTCTTCTCCAGAGATATCTGTAAGACGGACATATTGAACCAAAAGACCATAATTAGTGTGAACACTGATGAAATATTTATTTTGCGCAATGAGTTCTGTCTGTTCTATCCTCTTTTCTTTTTCTTTCACTTTTCCGGATATGTTGAAACAAAATTAAAGCAGGCACATTGGCTATAACTGGTTACAACACCAAATAAAGAAGAAAAAAAATGTATTCAGATGCAGCACTATAAAGGCAATAGGATGGCAAAGATAATTACCAAGAGAAGATCTTCGTCGGTACCAAAGGATTTCCGGGCTTCTTCTAGTCGCTTTGATGGGACCCTCTCATGTTTTCTGCATAAGTTTTGAATTTCAGGCTTTTGTCATTAGCTAAACTCAATTTTCAAGCACAAATTATATGCAACATTATTGATAAAATCTCTGAGAGAAAGATTTAACATTCCACAAATAAGGATTCAAAAAGATCTTCCAAGGACCAGGAAAGAATGCAAATGTTTGTAAAATGTCTTGAAATCCATTAAGATGGCAAAAGAAATCTGTTTCAATTATTGCACCTGTACAATTTGACTTATTTATCACAGTTTGGCTTGAGCCAACATAATATTAATATATTATTGACAGATAAGAGTAATCCCTGCCAATTCAGCCAATTATTAATGATAAGTTTAAAACATTAATCAATAAGAATGTATAGCAATAATTTCCTCACACATATTAGTAAGCTGGGTGCTCTAATAATTACTCATCATGCATAGATGCCGTGCTAGTGCAATGTATTGCGAGATGATCTGGCCACCTAAAACCAATAACCTTCACATGAGTGCTCTTATTTTAATATCTTGTTTGAGAAACTGAATTTCTTAGCCTGGTGTGTGCACATTGGCAAATACACTCTATAAATTTAGTTGCTGTCTGAAGTCCCGCATGCTTTAGTCCTTTACAGATAACACATCAACATTGAAATATTGAATGTACATTCATTTCAAAATAATTTCCCTTTCTGTGACGATCAATGTAGGTGAAGCTGAATGAGGAACAAAGAAGATAAGATAAAGGATTGTACCTAAAACTGGCAGGATCTCTGATTTCAAACTCATCTGCACCAGCATCATAGCCACATATCACAATATAGTGACCTAAAAAGGACATCACATGTAACCAATATTAATTCAATTTGGTCACAAGTGAAGAACAGTAGATAGTGAAAAATTGATTCTCTCTCCTCACCAGTATAACCAGCGTTGTTGCCATAGAAGCCTGGGACAATGACATCATTCATCCATGACCGACTGCCACATTGAAAGAACATTTAACAAAGGGCACAGCTTTAATAAAACCGATAAAGCAGATGAAATAATACAGTTTGCTATATAAATTACTAAGAAATTGGGTGCATTGCTCAAATGTATACAAATATTTTTCTTTCCCTTTCAGTTTAAGGCAAAGGTGAAAAATATACATGGATACTGTACAAAGATTGTCATAGTGAAAGCCAAAGGACAAAGTATGTTTTAGTAATAACAATAATTTTATTAGAAATAAGCTAACAAAAGAATAAATAGAAGAAAGATATTACAGAAGCCTTACCTTAATTTGTACTGGTCAACTAATGCAATTGCAATATAGTTCCCTGACAATATCATACAAGAGATCTCCACTCCACTGATTGACCTGTACTGTAAAAAGGTAGGAAAAATTATTTTTATTTTAAAGAATAAGCAATGCCTTAACGATGGGAACAAAAGCGTTCTTTTATTTTATTTTTTTTAGTTTGAGAAATTATTTTTACCAGCTTGATACTTGAACAAACCAAAATATACATGCATGCTATGGAGATCTTTCCAAGCCTACGTGTTCTACTATATAATATGCCCAGTAATTTTCTTGTTTTCACTTTTTATTTGAATGAAGTTACACACAAGGAAAAACAATTTACAATAGAACAATGACTGGCAAACAAAAAGTTTTACCAGGTTATTGTGTTGCAGATGAGAGCACATTCAAATGACTGATCATACCTTTATGTCAATTCCAGCATTTGTTGCCTTCTTGAATAGCATATCCACTCGTACCAGATCGGTAGACAATTGCTCCTGCACAATAATAAGAATAAACAATCATGATGTCAAGTATATTAACACTCAACTATAAGTTCCAGAAGGCAAAAGTATTGAGGCCATAAGAAATGACAATAAAATGAGTAAAACATCAGTAGAAAGAAAATTCAAGTCCTGTTGTTTCTGTTACAAGCTATATACTGCTAACAGAAGCAGTTGAAGCATGCATGCATTCATAGCACTAGAAATTAGGGGTGAGCAAAATCCGGTTTTGGTATTCGGTTCAGTTTTTTTCGAAAATTTTAGTCTATTTTAAGTATTTTTTATTGGTTTGAACCGATCCAAACTGAACTGATCAGTTCCAAATAAATAGAACTGACCAAGAACGAAACCGAATGGTACCGAAAATTTCCGGTTCGGTTCAGTTGAACTGATGCCCACTCCTACCAGAAATGACAATAAAATGAGTAAAATAGCACTTGAAAAGAGAATTTAAGTCCTTTTTACAGGCTAGATATGCAAACAGAAGCAGTTGAAGCATTCATGCAATTAGCAGCTGGTGCTCCGAAGTTCAGTAGATACCCAGAAATTGAGGTAGACATGGAGGCCTCATCTATTTGAAGGTGAGCTGCTCATGCTAGATGATGTATGTCATCCATAAAAAAGGAGAATACCAATCCATTGCACTTTAAACTATACACAGGAACCAAAATATCTACTTCGCGCATAAAAGTAAAATCATTTGGATTGACAACAAAGCCAGTCAAAATATGATGACAAATGCTTGAAATGCCCAAAGTTCAAGCAAAGAATATTGATATATATCAATGTTGGGGTTAGATAGGTTGAAAAATTATAAGCAACTGATCTGCTAAGCCATTAACAGTACTTGTGCATGGACCAGAAATCACCTTGTAAAATGTCTCAACAGAGTAGTTCGGGTTTGCTCCAAATGTTACTGTGAAGTAGGAAAACCTAGCACTAAATTTCTGCAGTAAATATGCCAGATCAACAGTCCAAATGCTGAAAACAAGATGTCCGAAAGAGATTCATCAAACATTATTCATGTCAGCCCATGCTTAATGAATATATCTTTGTGTAAACCTAAATACATAAAGCAAGCCATAGATAACAACAGAAAATGTCCAGACTATGTAATGAAGCACGCACCTAGTTGTGCAGCATAATTCCGCCAAACCCTGAATAGTGCAATTGTTGATTCCAATAGTTCTTAGTACCATCACAATGCACGCAAGACCACAATCCCAAGAAAATAGCTGATTTATGTGTGGGACCTACAAACACCAGCCCAACTTTATCGCCTATATGTATTGGGCAATAGATTGGCTAAAATTGAAGTTGGCATACAACAAATGAAGAAATAAGGTGCGGAGAAAATCAAGATTCACTCACTTCAACAAATTGTGCCAAGGGCAAGATTGCATCACAGCATTTTCCAGTACTTGATGACTGCCCACAAGGGCAAGAATCTACCATGTTCGTATGATTCGCATCTGATACATGCATTCTTTCTTCTTCTTCTGTTCCAAGAATCTTGTTTAACAGAAAATAGATAGGCCACATCAATGACCAAATGCACTATGGGATTCAGTACAGCACTATAACCCAAACACCACAGAAACCCAACTAGTAACACACTAGTTAGCTTTCACCTGAAGTCTTCAAAAATCGTTACTTCTCCAACCTATTCAAGTATTATATACACACAATAAGAAATTTGGGAAACTTACAAAAAGATTGCAATCCCAAGTTTCACAATTTTGAATGAGAAAATGGAATGACCACTCCTGGATTGCACTTAAAAGTGCATCTGAATTGCATAAAAGAAAAGAAAAGAAAAGAAAGAAATCCTTTTTGGTATCAAAATTGTCAACTAAACTTCCTCCATGCATGCTCTTGATCACATTTCAAAATGAATAAAATGACAAATTAAAATCATTTATAATTTGTTTCAAACACAAAACTCAATGAAACTGTAATTTTCCGGTGGCTTTCCAAACAATTAAATGACATCAAGAGTATTTCAATTCAATTCCATTAAGCTAAAATGGAACTAGCATGATCTTTTCCCAAACAGGTTTTAATAAGCTCAACAATGCCTGTAAACGAATTCAAAACTCAAATTGCTTCATTCGGGGAAACAAATGATCATCTTCATTTAAAATCGGCAACTGTTCTATCATTTGCCAGCTAAGAACACCAGAGAGCAATTACTTTAAAGCTGTAATTACATAAATCTAAAAAAACTGTATGCATAAATTAATCAAAACAATTACGTTTCATAGATAAACAAAACGAACTAATCAAGCACAAAATTGGATAGATAAAAGAACACAAATCAATATGAAATAATAAAACTGAACTGAATAGAGATTTCAGCCGTGCGAGTACACAAAAGAGAAAGAACAAGTAAAATTGTTATTACCTTTTCAATGGAGAAAATAAGAAATTTTAAAAATTTGGACGCTTTGTTGTCGTCGTCGTCTTATAAGGGGAAAAGAAGCTTTGTTGTCGTCGTCGAATTTGTTCCGATTGTTTTAGCTCTGACGCTTGACTTCGAATCTGCTCTTAAATGCAAAGCCTTTTGTATCTGTCCGTCTCAAAAATAAAATAAATAAAACTTTAATATCTGCCCTTCCGCTCTGCCTGCTGTGCTGGGCCTGGCTCCACTCTTTTCTACTTCTTATCATCTCGTCAATTCTTTTTTCTAATTAATTAAAAAAAAAAAAACCATTCCTTTCGTTTATAATTTCTTTCTGAGTTAGATCGCCTCATCAGTCATCACGTTAATATCTCCTTTGCATTGCATGCGCTTTATTTATTTATTTATTTTATTTCATTATCCTTTTATAGGTAAGTTTGTCCTTATTTAAAAAAAAAATTTAAAATAAGTTTGTCCAACAATGGCGGTGGAGGTTTATTTTCGTCCATCACAACTATATAGATGCTTTGCCAATTAAATTCTACTTATGGTATTTCGATGATCAATAATTTAAGCAGTATAATTGGATCATATTCAAAAATCAAAGCAAAAATATATACCATATATTATATATTTTAACTATATATATGCCTTAAGAGTAGGGGTGGGGAAAAGTCTCCGATTCAACCCGTTTCGAAAATTTTGAAATGGGACGGAAGGTCGGACTTTTTTGAGACGGAAAACAAGAGACTCGAATGTTTCGATTCCCTCTTAAACGCTTTCCGTCCCGAATTAGGACCCGTCATAATCTCAAATTTTTCTTTTAATTTTTTTTTAAAATTAAAGACTAAATTTTATTAGTTAATTAATAAATTCTAAGTTATTTTAACGTAATTTTCACAAATGGACAAGTTACTTAATAAATTATAAAGTTTTATTTTTTAAACATTTATCTTGATTTATATACATAATTTTATTAAAGCAAATTAATATTGAAGGCTAATTAAACTATCAATATTAAATTAGATTTGAAATGATAACATTTAACATAATTAAAATTAAAATTATATTTAATGTAACTAAAATTAAAATTAGATTTGAAATTATAATATTTAATGTAATTAAAATAAGAATTATAATTAAAATTATAACATTCAATGTAGTTGAAGTTGAAATTAGTTTTGGATTATAATATTTAACATAATTAAATATTTAATGTAATTGAAATTAAAATTAGATTTGTAATTTAGAATTAAATATTTAACGTAGTAGAAATTGAAATTAGAATTATAACAATTAACATAGATGAAATTAAAATTGGATTTGGATTATAAATTTAACATAATTAAAATTAGAATTGAAATCAAAATTATAATATTTAACGTAATTGAAATTAGATTTAGATTTGAAATTATAACATTTAACATACTTAAATTATAATTATAGTATTTAGCGTAATTAAAATTAGATTTGTAATTTGAAATTATAACATTTAACGGAATTGAAATTGAATTTGCGATTTGAAATTATAACATTTAATATAATTGAAATTAAATTGAAATCAAAATTATAACATTTAACGTATTTGAAATTGAAATTGGATTTACGATTTGGAATTATAAATATTTAACGTAATACAAATTAAAATTAGAATTATAATATTTAACATAATTGAAATTAAAATTAGAATTGGAATCAAAATTATAACATTTAACATAATTGAAATTAGATTTGGAATTAGAATTATAACATTTATTGTAGTTGAAATTAGAATTAAAATTGAAATTATAATATTTAACGTAATTAAAATTAGAAGTAGAATCAAAATTATATCATTTAATGTGGTTGAAATTGAAATTGGAATTGAAAATATAACATTTAACGTAATTAAAATTAAAATTGAAATTATAGCCAATTGAAATTAGAATTAGAATTATAACATTTAATGTAATTAAAATTAAAATTAGAATTAGAATCATAACACTTAACATAATTGAAATTGAAATTAGAATCAGAACTATAACGCTTAACGTAATTAAAATTAAAATTAAAATTTAACATTAAATGTAATTAAAATTATAATTGGATTCAGATTATAACATTTAATGTAGTTGAAATTAAAATTAGAATCGAAATTATAACATTTAATGTAATTGAAATTAAAATTAAAATTAGAATTATAACATTTAATGTAATTAAAATTGAAATTGAATTTCTCGATTTAAAATTATAACATTTAATATAATAGAAATTAAAATTAGAATCGAAATTATAACATTTAAAGTAGTTGAAATTAAAATTAGAATCATAATTATAACATTTAACGAAATTCAAAATTTGAAATTAAAATATTTAACGTAATTAAAATTGAAATTATAATATCTAACGTAATTGAAAATTAAAATTAGAATTATATTAATGAAATAATAAATTATTAAAGTCTAAAAAAATTTCAAAATAAATTTTTAGACTAAAAATACAAATTTTGAGCAATTAGGGATATAACACAAATGGACCCAAGATTTTTGGGGCTAAAATATAAAATTAAATCAAATTAAAGACATGGGCAAAAAATGACCCATGTCCTAAATTTTTTTCCAATCCTAAACTGGCCCATTCCAGTTTGAGTCAAGACAAGCCTCGTCCCAAAATTTTATCTTGTTTGAAATCAAATTTTGTCTCGACAGAATGCGGGACCAATCAGGTTCCATCCTAAACTCGTCCAAGTCCCAATTTGCCCATCCTTACTTTAAAGACTTTACTTGAGTGCTATTTGAGATTAAGCGTTGTGGGCTTTGATCAAAATGTTGAAAATGAGCCTAAAAATAGATGCATGCAAAGTTTACAAACTCCTCTTAAAGATGCCTAGTATTGTTATTAAATAACCGTTTCCTCACTTGCGAAAAGAACAAAATTATAATAAGACAAATAAATGAAGAATTCTCTATCGCTAAATATTGACTTTTCAAGTTTTTATATAGGTCATGATAGAGGAAAATTATAGCTCTCGATTTGTTTTGTAGGAATGAATAATTTTTTTTGAAAATTATCTTTTCAAAATCATTGGTTTAATAGTACATTTTAGCATCAAATACCTATGATAGATAATTTTTTCAGAAGTATCAGTGCAGTGATTTATAAATTTGTTAGAGATATTTTCAAGAATTTTTAAATATAAAAGAAAAGAATTAAAATTAGTATAATAAAAATAAATATTATTCAACAAATTCACAATGTATAACATAAATATCAAAAATAATATTTGAAAGGCATGATCTTCCATATATATAAAATAATAATTAAGAAGCAGAGCCTTTCATATATCGATAGTAATTAGAAGGCATAACTTTCTATATAATGATAGTAATGATGATGTATAACCTTCCATATAGTGATAGTAATGAGGAGACACGACCTCTCATATTTTAATAATGATGAAGCAGCATAGTCTTTCATATTTTGATAATGATAAAGAGATATAACTTTTCACATAAAAAAGTAATTAAAGTAAAGAGACAAATTTAAAAATCTTGATATAAAACTTCAGGTTTTCACTTATTGTTTTATTCTGCAAGCTTCGGTTGTAGATATAATATTCAAATTAAAAAAATAAAAAAATTATATAAATATAAAATAACAAAAACGTAATAATACAAAATATTTATCCTTATTTTTTAACATAGAAGATCCAAATAAATGGCAATCATTTAACATACTCATAAGAACTATGACATATAATAATATTAATACAATACAAATTATAATTAAATATAAATGAAACACGTAAAATAAAGTAAATCAAGAACTTAACATAAAAATTAAAAATTAAATTTATCAACAAATCATGTTATAAATAAATAATAAAATACGAAAATTAAAGATAATCCAAGTATTAAAAAAATCTCTAGAAAGTGTTATAATACCTTTGGAAATATTAAAAGATATTATTGTACTTATGGAAATATTGAAAGTATAAATATTAAAAGTATCAAGGAGTATGTATTTTACATTAATTAACATAGAGGGTTGATATTTATAATTGAAAAATATTTAAATCATTATAAAAGGGTTATCTTTATTTATAGGCGGCAAATCATTAGAAGGGGGTTGTCTTTATTTATAGGCTGTTGAGCGAGGGTGGAATCCATCTAATTATATTATATCTATTATTAGTTATTAGTGAATGTGATATTATATGACACATCTTAATTATATAAGGGAGAATTTTATTTAAAAATTAATTAAAATGTAGACAGATTTTTTTTTGAAGTTTTTTTGGAAATAGCTAAAATTAAGAGATCTTAACTTTTCTAGCTAAACAAATTATGTTTGGACGATAGTACCCTCTTCGTATATATTAGTTTACCGGTAATAAAAAACACTCACTCTAAAGTTTTTTTTAGCTAAAATTGATCCAAAAAAAAAAAAAGAAAGAATGCACAAATCTTCACTTTTTAAATGGAGTAGACACCAGAATCATTTTCTCAAATAAACAAAAAAGTCAGATAGATTACATTTATAATTTATGTTGTAATGTAATATGGGAACATATTATAGTTTTTAAATTAAAAATAAATTTGAAATAGTTAAATCAAAAAATATATTTAAATTGAAAATTGAATGGAAATAAATTTGTGTGTAAATGATATATATTGTGTAATTGGTGTGGAAAACAAAAAAAAACCCAAAAACGTATCACACAGATTGAGCTTATTTTTATTACGCCATGGAATTGGGGTGATAGAAACTTATCACGTCATGTAATTGGGGTGATAGAAACTTATCCAAAAATTTAGAATTTACTTTTTTTTAAAGAATTATTAATAATTTTCTTTTTTAAAAAAAATATAGATACTATAAGGATTGAGCCAATTTTGGTATATTTTGGAGGAAGATGTGAGAGTTCTAGTGATGTCAAAAAGAGATAAGTTAGGTACCCAAGCGTTGTTATGACAATTCCTAGTGATGTGACTTATGATTAACTTCAGAACTTAATGTGCTATAGAATTGAAGTGAATTCTAAGCAGTATAATGTCACTATAAAAATATTGGTGCTTACAATAGGAATGAGTGTTATGTCGTTGACAATCCAAAGTGATCAAGAAGTGTAATTTTTATTTAGAGTTAATAGAAGATGTTTTATATCATTATGTGTTAATGCAGATTTTAGACCAGTTAATTCTGATGAGATTCTGCAAGTTCCTGTGGAGAGCCAACGACATCCGCATAATCACTTGATGTCCGTAAGCGATAATAACCATATAAGTAGCACGGCCCCAACATTACCATATGTGGACTTCACATTCAACACGTCATGCGACTACAATATTTTTCTACCTAGATACAATGATGACCAACCTCATACTTATTATGATAGCCAAATAGATTGGTTTGAGTACACTTATGATGGAAATAATGTTGATGAAGATGGAGGTTGTCACGCCCCAGACCCAAAAGATCTGACACACGATATCACTTACATTGATTCACTGCATGTGCACTCATAAATAATATTACACAAAATTTTCAACTTTCATTCAACACAGAAATCCTTAGCAAGTTGCTAGTAAGTTCAACACTAAAATCAACCTTAACCTAACATATAAGTATGAACTTCTCTTGACAATATTTAAACATTCATTTCAATTTCTTTCAGAATTATAGCAATTGAATTATGACTGGGACAATTATTAAACCGGAGATACGCAGAGTTTTCTCAGAGATTAACACTCTACTACGTCACCAGTAGCAACTTTGTTACCGGGAGCCCAGAATATATCCATTGCAAATTCTTACTTAAAATCATCCAATAACCACACTTTATAAAACTTAAACCAAATCCAATCCACACACAATGAAATAATACATAAGTATTTATTCAATAGGGACAAACCAAATATCCTATCCCACGTGTCCCCAAATGAAACACACAACAACCTAGCAACTTAGGGAACCCAAGGAACAACAGAAGCCTTGCCAAATCCGCTAAGCACACATGTACCTTATTTACCTGAAATCATCATAAACTATAATGAGTATAAAACTCAGTAAGCATACTAATTTTTCATATATCAAATACAAATACATATATGTACACAATGCATATGTATGATATGCTGTGATCAATCACAATCATAATCTTATCAAATCACATATCATGTAAGCGCTTACACATTCTTTCAAAACACATAATAGGAATACCATCACTCAACTACTACTTAGTAGGACTTACATATCACATATCACATAATGAGCCAAATGTCACTCGTAGGTGACATACCGTATGAGAGGAATAGTACAAGTGAGGTCTTGAATAACACATATATAATGCTTATGCCCGAAGGTAAAAGCCAAACCCTCACTCTGATCATCGGTGAGTCCTCTCACATGCACCAATACGCCACCACACGAATGTGATGACTCACTCTTCCTTTAGGTACCAATAGGATCCTCCCTATATACGGAACACATAACATATACCAATCCCAAAGGAAAGGCCACACATAAAGGCTCCACAAATCACATAAAATGCCTACTAAGTTAACAGTGAGTTCAAGTACCCTCAAAATACAAAATATTTCTCATGGACATATTACACTTCAAAAGCTTTCTTTATTAAACACATCTTATTTTGAAAGCTCACTTACAAAACACATGTATGTCCATGCTCAATGTCAATGCTCACATTCAGAAACATATATTCACATTTCATATCAAAATATACTTTGACATAACATAAACATATTCTTAACCCCATTTGCAAAATCATACAAAATAATTACTATGTTTATTGTGATTTCAGTAAAAAGTCTAGTATACTTACCTCTTAACACTTTCAGCTACAAGGCTTAAATCTCCTTAACCTATCAATGGAGATTAATCCTTTCATAAGCCTCAAAATTCACACAAAATACTTTAAATAGCTTACAAAATTATATACAATGCATTTATCACATCAAATTGGTCTAAATATTTGGTTTCTCAAAACCTGTCATTCTGACCACTTACACTTAACAAAAATTTCTAATACATCAAATGATGTCCAATTACTCCGAAATCAGAATATATCATTCTTGACTCATATATACTTCTTATATATGAATATTATATCAAAATTCCTACACAATCCATTCCATACACACCATCGAATCCAAACTACAAACCTGACAGGATCAAGATACTTACTGAACAGTATTCAATCTCCCAATTTTATAAAATCATATACTAACTCAAAAATTATAAAACTACCACACAATTACTCTTGACACATATCTCAGTTCATGATAAATATTTGGCTTCCAAATAACTGCCAAAAGTATTTTAAAACTATTTTATTTCATAACTTTAAAAATCTGTTAATCAAATACTATAATGAGCTGATACACTTTAGAAATTCATAACACTTCAACCACATTGATCAAAATTCTCAATTCCGAGTATATCATATTAGACATATAAAATTATCATATTCCACAAATTCGTAATTTTTAAAGATCATTCAGCAGGTCAAAAATTATTTTCCACTGTATTATACTGTTTATACAGGAAATTTCCAGAATTTCAGGGTCATTTTGGTAAATTCACTACAAATTCAATTTCCGAGATTTTCAGTCGATTCAAAGTCTCAGATGATCCTAAACATGTCTAATTTCATATACTCAAAATTCAAAACCAGAATCGAATCACAACAATTTATAAAATTCCTAGATCAAGAGGTTATCCAGCAGAAATTCCATAATTCATCATGATTTATCAAACTATCTTATAGATCATCATCAATTCTCACAACATCAAACGAAATACACATCAAATCCTTAATTATACATATTTCCAGAAATCAAAACTTAAAGAAATTAACTTAATTAACACCAATAAATTGATAATTAGTTGTGATATACCTCTAAAGATCCAAAATTCTCATTTTCTTCTTCTTTTTCTTCTTCTTCTTCTCTTTCTCTCTCCTTTATTTCTCTCTTCTCTCTCTAAAAATGGGTAGCTCGACCAAAATGAGAGAATTAGGGTTTTTAAAAGTGTATTTTTATACTAAGTGGTTAATTTTTGGTATTTACGAATTCACCCCCAAAACTTTCAAAGTATAACAATTTGGTCCCTAAAATAATTCCAAAGTCTTGCAAATAAACCCAATACTAATAGTATATCCTTAACCTATAAAAACACTACTAATAACAATATATAAATCAAGGATCACCCACATACAAATAAAATACGTATATTTATATATATAAATATACATATTCTTACCGGTTATGAATACTGGTTACTACAGAGGTAATACCGATAATGATAAAGATGATCATGGAGATGGTTTAAATGATATAGAAGAGGGAGACGAAGGTGACTTGTCAGACTATTAGAATGAAGAATCTTGTAATTTATGTCCAACACCAGTAATTGAACATGATAATATTGTTCACCCAAAGAACCCATTTCAGTTTATCCCTTTAATACCAACTTTTGACTTGAGATCTTCAAATGAGGCATCATGTTTAAGTATTGGGTAAGTAGTGGTATGTAAATTGTTTCCTAATAAGAAAGTAATACGATGCTCTCACTATATATGCATTGAACAGTAATTAGAGCTTTAAGGTGTTCAGGTCTACAAAACATTAGTTTAAAGCAAAATTTGATGATGAAAGGTGTATTTGGCGAGTTTTTATCGTGTCCACAGATGCTTGAAAATATTTCATTGTCTGAAGAATTGACAAGGAGCACACACATTAATTAGACTGATTACGTGATGGTCATCGTTAAGTATAGAGTCAAATAATTGCTTATATGATCAAGAATAAATTTGCAGATGTAATAGACTTTATAAACCAAATGATATTGTGGCCAATGTATAGGAGGAGTATGGTGTGAATTTAAAATATATGACATGTTATCGAGCTAAAGAGCATGCAAAGAGTATGATAGTTAGTTCAACCAATGACTCGTTCAGAAAACTTTCATTTTATTGCTATATGTTCGAAAATGAAAATCCAAGTACTGTCACTAATTTGAAGACTAATGACAGTGGACACTTCATACTTTTTTTTATAGCATTAGATCCTTGTCTTCAAGGTTTTCACACATCCATCAGACAAGCCATTGCTGTGGATGGTACATTCTTGAAAGTCCCATATCTTAGTTGTATGTTTGAGGTTATTTTTAAAGATGAGAATAATTAGATTTATCCAATTGTATAGGGCATTGTCGATTCTGAGAATGATACATTGTAAAAGTAGTTTATGGAGAAACTAAAGGGTGTGGTTAGTGATGACATTACACCAGTTTTCGTATCAGATTGACATGCAAGCATTAAGAAGGCCATTAGGAAAATATTTCCAAATACATACCATAAGGTGTGTATCTTTCACCTAAAGGGCAATCTGATTAGCTTTCTAAAGATAAGATAATGATAGATGGATTCTTAGGCGCATATTTTCTTGCTGCAAAAGCATATCAATTGTGTGATTTCTAAATCCAATAAAATATATGCGAGGCGTTAAACCTGAGGTAGTACATTATTTGAATGAGGAGGTTAGTTGCGTTAGGTGGGCCATATTAGTGAGTGCATTTAGAAGGTATGATATTATGATCACTAATATTGTAGAAAGTATCAATGCAGTGGTAAAATCTGCATGTTCCCTACCTATAACTGCACTAGCTAAATAGATACAAGAGTTAACGCAGAATTGGTGGTATAATAAGAGAGTGGCTACAAAAAAAGTAACCACTGATTTGACTATATGAGCCCATAATAAGGTATAAAAGCATAAGGATTAGCATATAAGAATGATAGTTAATTCAGTCGACGACTGCAAATTGGTTGTAAAGAATAACAGTAGGAACAATATAGTCAATATAGCCACGAAGATATACACTTGTAAGCAATTTGACTTTTGCCAACTGTCATGTGTCCATGTAATGACCATTTGTTGTAATTGCTATAATTGCTTATCGAAGATGATGTATCATTTGGTTAACTTATTTTTTTTTATTTTATCTTTTTTTTATATATAATATGTTATTGAAAACTTATAATGAATATTGATGTATGTTTGTTATATTATTATTTATAAAACTTTTGATAGCATTTCCTCTGTATTTTAGACATTTCTTAAACTTGCAACTTAATAAACATCATAATATCATAAAAACATCATAACATTATCAACAACACAATATCATAAATATCACAAAATCATTAACATTACAATGTCATGAACATTACAAATCAACATGAAACTGTACGATTCCAACTGTTAGTGCATTATTGCATCTCATTTCACCACAAATACATAGCCATTTTCTCCCTAAAAAATAGTACAATCTTTGTCCCAAAGTCCAAACTATGTCTTAACATAAGAAATTCTATAAACTTACAAGTATATACTTCACAATTACCACTATTAATCATTTATTGAGGCACTCTATCCTTTAGCTATACCATATCGTAGGGCTAAAAATCTTGAGCCACGTCACTCTTCATCGATATGAACTAGGCCATATAGAGATATAACGGCATTAACTTAGACAAGCATGCAACATGATCGTCGATCTGTCCATCAGCATATTCTCTAATACTGGAGTCGTATATGGTAATTTATCATCATAGAAATTCAACTTCCACTGCAACCCAATGCTCGTTATGATAATTGACAAGAATATACACCTGATTAAACAGATAAATATACCTAAAGTTAATATTTTTAATGACTTGACATAAAAATACGAATGTGTAAAAATGTACACACCTTATCAATATCGACCCAAAGCTTACAACCATACAAGTGTTCTTTGTCCCCACTTGCATATTATAGTATTTCACGGTCCTAATTAATCGATAACAAGTTTGACATATGCTGTGTGTATATTGCCAGAAAGGACTTCTGAAGACAACTAAATCCATTAATATGCGTTAGATTGTGTAACAATGTCGTATATGGTGAAGGTAATTAGAAAAATTTACAAAAAAATATGAGTCTATTGTGTAATTTATTGAGGTAACTGTTATGAATATTTTCACTATTGAAGGTGAATCAATTTAAATACTTGTTGATGTGCTGTCACATGTTCTGTGCTGTCACATAAGAACATAACTCTGTATAATATACTATTTAACTATTAAAAGAATAAATAACAATTTGTGATTGAAAATACTTACGACTTTTTCTAACCAATGCTGTCGAAATGCTTGAAACTATGACGTGAGTGTATTAACAATTGGTATATCTACTTGTCCAGTGCCTTCATCAATCCATTGCGTGAATCTTGCATGAAGTGTCGAGTTAACTTGGCACATAAGATCCAATTAACTATGTACTCATAACCTGTTGGCCCTCTGGTCTCGACTTCTTCGATTTCTTACGAACATGATTCGTATAAGGCACACTTCACCTGCACTGGTCTGTGTTGTCGTCCATGCATGCTTGCCCCTTTATTCCTACCAGACACTACATGAACATTGCCCATTTGTTAACCAACCTACTTGACCTTTGGATGATAGTCGGTCTCCATTTGGCAATCAGAAATATATATATTTGGCTGATAATTACTCGAGAAAACTTGTCCAGCACAAATCGATAATTAAAAATTCAAAGCAATAATCAAATTAGAAACCGTGAATTCTTAGATAATTTACCTAATTATTATATGCATCCATACATAAAGGAGAATCTTACAACAATTGTCTTAGCATTTTAATCTCCTCCATCATCTATTCCTTATCCTTTTATTGTTATTGTTGATAGAGAAGTATTGAAACTGGTGCTTATGTGCCATTCTAGTATTGTACGAATATTAATTGTTTAATATTTATATAATAAGCATTGTATATAAAATCGTTGATATTAAGTATATATATGGTAAAATACTTGTAACATTTCAGATATTGTATGATTTGAAGGAGTTCAGATCTGGTTCAAAGGAGTTTGGACTAACGCTAAAAGTTAGCTACGCTAAGAGTTATAATTACTAAGAGTTAACACTGCTAAAAATTAGCAGGTTATAAGATTCAGTGAAATCTAAAGAGTTAGAGTATTGTCTTAAATAGGACAAAGACTAAGTGTATACTAGTAATGACATAGTTACAAATGGTGTTAAGAAATATCATTGTGCAAATATGTTTTCATATATTATATTCCTGATCTATTTTTACTAATGCAAGTTTGTCGATGAAGACCTTATGATATATAGATTAGTGTATGTTTATATCTGGATGATCCAGATGGTTAATCTTAGTATACCATAAAGTTAGTGAAAGTTTGTATAGACATACGAGTATTTAGTTAGGACTGAATACTGAATAGTCTAAATTAGAATCTCCAATAGATATCCCATAAAGCCGTCAATGGATGATCTTTTCAAATTGAGTAGTATTTGTGGTCCTTTGACCTAAAAACCACAGTGGACTTGTGAATGATCAACTATACTTAAGTTCAACAAATGTTAAGAACCTTTTAAGGTCTGACCACTGGGTATCGCTGGATATGGTCTGAAGCTCATGGAATCTGATGTGTATAGACATAGGATCCGTCAACTCATATGAGTGACGGATATCAAAATACGAATATAGAGATATTATTTATCAAATTACGAATATGGAGATAAGTTCTATTGTTAAGCAAATTGAGATTTGACAGTAATAGTCTATGTCTTCGCTCTTCCAAGATATAAATGACGGAGGGATTATACAAATATGTATTAATCTCAACTTGTATAGTTCATCATGCTATTTTGTTATTTTCATAATATGTGTGTAGGGCATCATTTATAAACTTACAGAAGAGTTTTGTAAAATAAAATAGGTATGAACCTAGAAAATCTCACTATATGAAGTGTATTTATTATACACTAGTGTAGTGTACCAAATTAAATAGTTCAATTTGAAAAGTTCTCAAAAAATTAAAATTATTTAAGAGTCTCTAAAAAAATCATAGGGTTTAAGTGTTAAGCCCAAAATCTTGATAAGTGAGATTTGTCACTTTATTCATTTTATTGGATGCCACATGTCATACTATTAATTTATAAGAACATAACACATAGCATGATTTATTTAACCAATTTAATTATTAAATTTTAATAATTAAATGTTAACAAAATTAAAATGCTTAATTATAATAAGTGATGGTAATGTTTCATAAGTTATTTGGCCAAATCTATTTTGCATTAAAGTAGTGGCAATTATTAATTTATTATTTAGCAATAAGTGTCATGCATTTGAAGAAAAAGAATTTGGCCAAAACAAAATTGTAATTTTTGCTTATATATTCTGTCATTGTTTAAAGCAAATCAAGCATGAGCTGTATTTCAGCTTTTATATTTTTAAGCCTTGTCATGCTTTTATCTTAAACATGACATGTCCTTTTGAAAACTAAAATTTCGCCAGCAAGCTTACACCACTTTTCTTATTATTTTAATTAAGCATAATAAGGTTAATATTAAGCATTGTCATGCTTATAATACATTTACACCTTTTGGTTTTCAATTGGCCGAATGTGAGGTTCAAATGGCTATAAATAGCTAAGTTCAATTCATTTATTGAACAAGTGTGTTTTAAAGCAAATAAACGATGCAAGAAAATTGTAAGCATTTTAATAAAAAGTTTCAAAGGATACAAAGAAGTAAAAGTTGCTTTTGAGCTTAAATAATTTTGGCGAGTAATAAGGTTATTATTCTAACTCAAAAGATTTCACTGAGTCTTAAATTAGAACTATACAAACTACGATTCAAGGGTGAGTCCTCTAATATGTTATTAGTGTAATAAAATATTTATTTATATTCCGCTGCACTTAATCATGCACGTGTGATGTATAATTAAAAAATTAAATGTACATGCTTACCCTACGTACAAAGTACTTTCAAAAAGATGCGCCTCTTTCATCTTATTTATCATCTTTTCTTTATCCTTTCATCGTTGCTCTCGCAAGTTAGCATATCCCTCTCGCATCTCCTTTCTCAACTCACCAACCTTATTATATAATGCAACAAATCATTGCCGATAGTGATCATTAGGATATGTCGGCGATGTTGTGTGTGTTGGAATTAGACCTAGTAAATTTGAAGAAAAAGTAAATTAAGATGATCTTTATTTATAAGTTTGGTTCACATATATTTATAAAAGTATATTATATGTTATAAAAATATCTTCATTACGATCACTTAAAATCGTTGTAGGGTCATTTGGATATGTGGGGGTGTCGTATATTGTTCAAATTGGGTCTAATAAATAAATTTAAGAAATATACGTTAAACAAGCAAAATACTTAATGTATGTAAGTAGATCTAGATAAATTAAATCAAAGAATGTACCTCATCTCTATGTGTATGTGCTTGAGATTCATCTTCATGGACAAAATTTGTATCCCCCTACTCATCTTCTAGATCAAGGTGTCCACCATAATTACCAAGGGTCCCCCTTGAATTGTATAAACGCCTAGATAAAATCTACTCCTATCTCATGCTCTTCAAGAACCAATCGTCAAATCACATCCAAGTTCTACAAAAAAAAGTACCAAATTGAATAAGCAATTCACATCTTTTTATTGTTGATATTTAATTATATTTATATATTTACTATTTTTTTTTATTGAAAAGATTATTCTTCATATTTTTTTATATTATGACCCTAGTACATGTCCACTTCAGTGAGGGCCCTCAATAAAGTTTGTTGCGCATCTAGTTTCCCAGATGAGAGGATTGCCTTAAAATTCCAAACTTGTAAAAAAAAGTCATAACATAAAGTCAATAATATAATAAATAAATATTTAAGATGAGAAATAACAAAAACTCAAAAATTTATTATGTATCTAAAAAACATAAGGAAAATCTTGCATATTATATTTTTTCTCTTTATGTTTCGGATTTTCTTTTTTCAATGTCTTGAATCTCTTTACCTTTTCATTCAATGCCTAATCCTAAATATATTTGTGAGTAGTCTCTCATGATACATTACCCCACAAATATTTATTCCACCATCTTCAATATAAATGGATCTAGATAACTTCTCTCTCTCCATTCCAACAATATACAGTGGATAAAATACATCAACGATAATATTACCGTATCTTCATCATCTATCTCCTCAAAATTATAATTCATATATATATAATCAAACATTTGCAATCAGATATCTTTTTTGGGCAAGTACTCGATCTGTGAGCGATTACTCAGTTTCTTCAACAACCTGCCTTAAGATAAGTATTCTCTCATTTTCAATCCAAATATAACTTCAAACTCCTGTCGATTAAAATGGATGTACTTTTTGTTCACCAAAAACCAAAATTCATTATCCTTATCCACAGTTTCGACTTCGCGGAGTAACATATGGTGAACCAAAATGCCTAAAAAATTTATTTGTTACAAATTTAAGAAATGATCCATACACGTATTTTTTCATATTTCTTTTTGACAAACCGTCAACTTGTTTCTTATTGCATCAAGAATCTAAAGCTTGGAATAACATAAAAATGTGGCAGGAAAGTGATCTTTAACTGAAACCTTCAATTTTTTTAAAACTGCATTATTGCTAAAAAAGGGTAAATATGAATTAATTATTAATTTAATAAATTTATAATTATTACAAATAATTTTAAACAAATATTAATTAAATTTATTGGGGACACAATAATAACAGTATCATTAAAAAAATTTAGAAAAATTAGTATCACGTCTTCCACTGCCGATGCCACCACACACCCACAATAACTTTTTCATAATCTAAAATCACAAATCACCCCCAAAATTCACACATTCATTGGCACCCCCAAAACCCATAATCAAAATTTTCAAAAATAATACAAATCACCCGCATGATCTCATTTCTAACAATCACAACAACATAAAATCATACAACAAATCAAACCCACAGCAACAACAATAAACTTTAACATAAAAAACAATTCTCCCAAATATTTTTTTTTTCACTCACCTCATTGTTGCTGCCGGTGTCAACCCTTCTTGTCACCGTTAAGCTGTCATCTTTCGTCGCCGTCAACTACCGCTTGCCGTCGCCACTCGAAACTGTTACTCACATTTTGAGAGAGAAGAGAGTTTGAGGGAGAGAATTAATTTAGGGGTAGTAGTATCCAAAAATATTTTGTTTGGCTAAAATTGTTTAAAATTTCAAATGGTGACTAAAAACGTTAAGGCCTCCCTCAATTTTAGCTATTTCTAAAAAATTTCCTCTTTTTTAGTTTTTAAATTAATTAAAAATCTTTTTACATAATAAGTGAGACTATTCAAATTAAGGGTGGGCACGGTCCGATCCGATTCAGTTTTTTAAATATGTAAAATTGAAATCAATTTTTTTAAGGAAAAAAATCGTATCGGATCAAATTGGTTTTTATAAGTTTGGTTGGATTAGATTTTTTTTCAGTTTTTTTTGGCTTTTTTTTTTAATTTTAAATTGTGGGTTTTTTTAATCTATTTGTCCAAATAATTTAGTAAAAATCGGTTCGGTTCCCTTTTTTTCAATTTTTTTGACTTTTTTTTTTAATTTTTTCATTTTAAATTGTGAGTTTTTTTAATCCATTTGGTCAAATAATTTAGTAGATAATTTTAATTCATTTTTAAAATTTTTTTATTACACGTTACATAAGCTACTAAATTTATTCATATATATTATATAAGTCTTTAAAAAATTAAGTTGACTAAATTAATATATATTACACGTTACATTGCACATTATATATTATATAATAAAAAAAATTATTACACATTACATAAGCCACTAAATTTATTTTTATATATTATATAAGTCTTTACAAAATTAAGTTGACTAAATTATTATATATTACATGTTATATTATATAATATAAAACAATTTATTACACGTTACATAAGCCACTAAATTTATTCTTATTTATTATTGTTGACTTAAATAAATAGTTCCTTGGGCCAACGAGCCTTAGATTTATTTGTGAGGGGAAATGAAACTCGAGCTTTGTCTCGACGGGAACGGTTAGTGCGGGTTTGGGCTTCCTCTTCACCCTGAGCTGTGAAAAGCCTACAAAACATATTGACATAAACTCAATGATAGTCTCGCCGGTCCGAAGCTTAAGTTAGAAGGGGTTCTCTATTTGAAAATCTGATAAGACAAGAATAAAAATAATGTTGGGGATGAGGAGGAATGACTTTTTCCCCTCTTTTTTTTTTCTTTTGAACTTCTCTCATTATCTAGGCATCATCCTTCTTAATGTCTCTGTCTTTCCTTTTTATAGTGATGGTATTTCAGGGATCTTTTTAGGCTTTCCTCTGCTATATTTTTGTCTCGCGCCGAATATTTCACTTTTGACACACGCTAAATATCCTTCTACTGTGCATCTGACGCATGCCAAATATCCTCATGTTGTGCCTCTGATGTACGCCAAATATCCTTCTACTGTGCCTCTGACGCCCACTAGATATCCCCTGCAAATCTCCTGATCTTGTTCCTGTCGCACGTCAAATTTCCCTTCTGATGTGTTAAGCATATTCCTTGTGTTTGTCTCCGCTAGTGATTTTGGTTTAAGCGAGGCTAATTTCAAATGGCTCAGATCAGATTTTAGACGGTCCTCCCTCATCGGTTTGATGCTGTCATAGGATTCTTAAGAGCAAAGTTTGTGGAATGTATTGACAGTACCCGATCGGGCGTGGCTGTGTTCGGGTCAGTAAGGCCGAACAAGTGTTCTCGTTTGCCAATCAGATCCTTCTGAGTCCGAGCTAGTTCTCTGCCATTCATCTTTATTAGAATTTTTCCCATTGACCATTACTTTTGGGCCTGTCTTTAGATTAGACTTGTTGTGCAAGCTTCGGTGAACTTTTGTGGAGAGTGGTCTTTTGAATAAGGGTGGGCATTATTCCTGAACTTGACCTGTCCCAAAAGTTTGGGTTGAGACGGGAACGAGAATGGGTTCAGGTTCGGGTTTAGGCTTGAGACTCGTTCGGGACAAAATTTTTTATCTCGAACGGGACAGGTCGGGTCGGGTTCGGGAAATTCCTGAACCCGAACAGAAATTTTTGACCCATCTTGAACCCGAATCAAAACTACGTCATTTCAAAATATTTTTTTATAAAAAAAAGAAATTTTTCGACTTGTCCCGAGATCGGGTCGGGATTTGTCCCGATCGGGACACATTTCGGCATCCCGATTAGGTTTTAGTAGGGGTCAAAAATTCCTGAACCCGACCCCTAAATTGTCCAACCCTACTTTTGGACGGAGCGTCTGGCTAAACTTTTAAGGGTCGTTCTCCATTGAATTTAGAGGTCTTGGGCTCAAAAGCAAAAGAGAATTTTCAAGGGTGGGAGGGAACAATTATACAAGTTTTTAAAAAATTAAGTTGACTAAATTAATATATATTATATAATTAAAAAAATTTCATTACACATTAGATAAACTATTAAATTTATTTTTATTTATTATCTAAGTCTTTACAATTTTAGACCTTTTTAAAATTTTTATTTTAAATTATTTATCTAAATAATTCAGTAAAACTTAATTTTAGGTCTATTTCATATTAACATAATTATAATTTATTTAATTTAAAATAAATTTAAAAATTTTATTACATAATTACAAAAAAAACTAATTTTTCGATTCAATTATTTTTAAAAAAAATTGAATCGGACCTTCAATTTTTTTTAAAAAAATTAAACTGATTTTTTGTGATAAAAAAATAAAACAAACCAACCGACTAATTTGATTCATTATTTGATTACTAGATTTTATTCAATTACTAGATTTTTTTCACCCGCCCTTAATTCAAATCGCACCAATATCTCATCAAACCCCATTGTTTAGCATAATTAATCAGAAAATTTGATAATTTAAATATATTAAATATGCATTCTTTAATCCACAAACAACCCTTGTTGCCGTTTTTTGTTTTGTCTTTTTCAACTAAAACTCTCACTTCTCATGCGCAGTTGCGCACTTAATGCAGCAAGTTAATACTACCACCTTTTTTCTTTCTCTTAATCAATCGTTTCATTTTCTTTTCAATATTCAAATTTTTTTCCTCTTTTTACCATAAATTTTCTAAACTAAATTTTATTAC
This sequence comes from Ailanthus altissimus, assembly GCA_946807835.1. Classification (NCBI taxonomy): domain Eukaryota; kingdom Viridiplantae; phylum Streptophyta; class Magnoliopsida; order Sapindales; family Simaroubaceae; genus Ailanthus; species Ailanthus altissimus. The sequence goes on from OX327684.1 coordinate 18,295,211, forward strand.
GTGTTTATATTATTACTATCTGCCAGAAAAAAAAAAAAACAAAAACAAAAACTACTTGTTAAAATGTGTTTTAAGGGAATGGTAAATTTTAGCATATGGTATGTATGACTGGATTGACGCTACTCTACATATAATTTTTTTTTTCAATTTTTTTAATTGTTTATGTAAAAATTTTCTCAACCCAAATCCATGACAACGCCAAAAAAATTAGCAAAAAACCTCATATTCATGATGACGCTAAAAAAAAAACCCAGATCTAAGAGCCTCAAACAAGCCAATAAAGACTTCGCCGCGAACGCAGACACGAACACCTCTCCTTCATTGAAGACTCCATTGCCAGCCTGATCCCCACCGCCACCATTCCCACCACTAGCCCCCGCTTTTGCCACACCAAATCTTACTCCTCCCCCAACCCAAATGTTGGCGGCAACACCTCCACATCAAAGCCCCGTCGTAAATCTTGCAATGTAAAGAAATTCCAATTTTTCCTTCTTGAGTGCTGCGGTGGCGGCGATGTGCACTTTTCTCTTGAGTGCGACAGTGTTCTCTTTCTTCCTGAGTGTGATGGCGGCGGCAGCGTGACTATTCTTCCAATTTCTTTCTGCTCGACCTCGTGCTTTTGCTCGGCATGCCCTTTCCCCATTTTTAATAATAATAATAATAATAAATCTAACTTAGGGTGGTTGGCAAAAGGGGCATTTGAACATGACATCAATGTAACTTCAATAGGGATAACCGGATAAGTAGATATGGTCATCTTTTGTGCTACATGAGTATTAAAAGTTAAAAAGATATTATTATTCTTTTTTTTTTGTTATTTTTAATAATATTTTTTTAACAATTAAGTATTATTATCAATTTTTTTAAATTAATAAATTTTATTAAAATTAAATTATTTCTTAAAAGTATTCATAATAAAATTTTTAAAAAGTAAGATGGTGGTTGTTTAGAATATAAGCGGACATAGAGAATTCATTCATCTTGCAAAAATGGTGTAAAACAGAAAGGCCCAATAATCAAATGGACTGTGATGCGAAAGTGGTTCATGCTACTCAACTTGTCATGAACAATAATTTAGATAATTAGGCAACAATTAAAAAATAAAAGAGAAAATTTTACTGTTAACCAAGTTTAAGAATTTTTTTTAATTGTATTTCAAAATTTTTAAAATTTAATGACTAAATACATAGAACTTTTTCTATTTTATCCTTATTTGTATAATTTGTGAAATTATATATTTTATTTATTATAATTACGTAATCTAAAAAATAAATTTAACCAAATTTTTTCTATAAAAAATAATCAAAATTAATTATTTACAAAAACAATTAAATAAAAAACTAATTATAATTTTTTTTTAAAATAAAGCAATTGATGAGGGCGCGTTAGCACTTTACCTTTTTTTTGGTTATAAAATAAATAATTAAAATAAAATTAAATTAAAAAATTAAAAAATAAAATTTAAATAAAAAATAAATGTGTGCTTTTTTTTTTATTTTTTAGTTATAAATTAATTAAAAATATAATTAATTAAAAGATAAATTAAAAAATTTTAAAAATAAATATATATATTTTCTTTTATTTTTTTATAAATTATAATAATATTTAATATAATTTTAAAAAATATTATTATAAGTAAAAAAAAAAAAAAGGCAAATTTAAGGCTGATGCACGTGCATCAGCAAGCGCATTAGCTTGTTGAGCTCTTCCTTTTTTTTTATTAAAATAAATAATTAAAAATTAATATTTTTTCTTTTTTAAATTTGCCTTTTTTCTTTTTTTTACTTATAATGATATTTTTTTAAATTATATTAAATATTATTATAATTTATAAAAAAGAAAAAACATATTTATTTTTAAAAAAATTTAATTAATATTTTTTAAATTTATCTTTTAATTAATTATTTTTAATTAATTTATAACTAAAAAATAAAAAAGGTACACATTTATTTTTTAATATATATTTTAATAATTTATTTTTTTAATTAAAATTTTACTTTTTGTATTTATTTTTAATTAATTTATAATAAAAAAAGGCAAAACGCCTTTGCTTTGGCAAAGTGTTGATGCTCGCATCAATTGTTTTATTTTTTAAAAAATATTTATAATTATTTTTATAATTTAATTTTTTTAAAATAAATTTTTTTGATTATTTTTCATAAAAATAAATTTCTGGTTAAATTTATTTATTAGATTAATTAACTATATAAATAAAAAAATAGATTTTTATAAATTATATACATAAAGGTAAAATAGAAAAAAATTTATGTCTTTAATCATTAAATTTTAAAATTTTTGACTACGATAGAAAATTTTCTTTTTAAACTTGATCAACAGTAAAAATTCCCCGAAATAAAAAGGCACCCAGATTCAAAGTTGGTCGATGCCGATTCAAATAAACCACCTGTAACTCTTTCTTGACCTTTTATTACATGTTTTGTGCACAGAACAGAGATTGGAGTTTGTGATTTGTCAATACACCAACAAATCAAAAAGTCATCATTTTAGGTCGAGAAAATCCTTCACGGGCGCTCTACAAAACGCTAGATTCAGTCTTTAAAAAGATTGTTGAAAATCAAATCAACCTCAAAGAGTCAAGAGTTCAAATTCAATAGGCCCATACTCTCTCAGGCCTAATTTTGAATTTCTAAACGGGGATAATAACATCAAGGTCCCTCATTTCTTAAGGTTTCTTTCACCGTAACATACTTGTCCATTTGTATCCAGTAGTTCCTCTATACAGTAATACTTGAATGGAGCGACTAAAGTCTAAAACACCCAGTAGTTTTAAGTTAACAACCCTTACGCCATTGTCACTGTCAAAATAAGACACTGTATAATTACTCTCTTACTTTCAACAGGAGTGAGGGTCTCTCAGGAAAAAAAAAACAAATAGAAGAAGAACCAAGAAACAAGAAAACACACGCAATAGTAATTAGGGATCTTTTTGATATAAAGTTCAAGAAACTATGCTCTTACTTAAGAAAATAAAACAAGTAGGGACCCAGATGTTATCAAACCCTCAATAACTTTTGAGTTGTACATTTTTTTCAGTGGTTACAAGAGCACCGAGTTGGACGTGAATACACATGGTCACAACGGTCATATTGACACAACTGTTCAAAATAGGGATCTCTTTTGCATCCATTTTATACAGTTAAAGGAGAGGATATTCAAATGTGACACTTGGAATTGCAGATTTATGACTTGAAAGTTGAAACAAGTTTTATTAACCCAAAGGTATTAATATAACATCAAGTTGTAACTTTATAGGAGACACTTGTAAATAAAAAAAATTGCCCATGAAATCTTTTTAGTAGTTGCTCGCAGTCACAGCTAACATCTTCGTAGTAACCATCATATATATTGGGTAGGTGAAGAAATGTTGTGCTGCTCAAGTAGGTTCAATCTTTTATTAGAGTTAAACTTTAAATGGTTCCAAGGTGGTCCGATCTAACCACTAAAACAGAACTTAGCTTAAATTCTAATCATCTCTGATTATTATAATATGAATAGTATCATCTGTGATTGGAACTCAAATGTTCAACAAGGATGGAAAGCCAAAGAAAGTTGAATGGAAAAGGCGGGATAAGAGAATGTAAATAATGAATTTTGGAAAAATAACCATCAAATTCAATTCACGTTCATCATATCAAAAGTCAATAGTTATTTGCTTTTGCTTTTACTATCAAAATACACCTTTTTTTTTTCTTTTTTAATCTTGGGTTTTGGTCATACAAGCAATTTGTCAACCTTTTTGCTAGCCGTTGTTGGGGCTTTTCTGCCTTTTCATTTTTCAGTTGGAACTTTAAAGGAATGTGGAGGCTTAAGGGGTTTAAAGACAATTGACAAAAAAAAAAAGTATGAGAAGAAAGGAAGTTTTATATACAACAACTGCCGCATGCTCTTGGACATGTGCACTTTCTTACATTTAAAAAAATAGCCCCAAGATTCTTCTTCGACGTAGAGGTTCTCACTTTTATCCAAAATTCCCGTTTAAATTTTTCAAAAAGTGTCTGTATTCGAGCAACAAAACGGCCCATAAGATGATTAGAGAATGGTCGTTAACAAATAACACAGAGCCCTAGAGAAAAGCAGCTTTCTTTTCTATATAAATTGGCCAATAAACGGCTGCAAAATTACACTCAATCCATTCAAATATATGCTCAGTCACTTGACGACAAAATTTGAGTCTAATCTTAAAATGATTTCACCTAATCACCTTTTACCAACTGGCAATTAGTGCTCATATAATTAGTAACCTCATCAATAAATAGCATTGCTTTTAATGGGCCGTTGGTTTTATCATCATTATGGGTCACAAATGACAAAGTAGTTGAAGACATGCTTTACACTTAAATATTTGTATTTAAAATTAATGTGCATTCCTTAAATAACAAAATCATATTTATTGGGTATTTATTTCTTAATATATGTTGGCAAAACTTGATAACTTTCAACAAATTATGTAGCTCACATGGATTATACAACAATTAATTGATTAACCATGATTCCACATAAATGATTATAATTTTTAAATAGATAGTAAAAAATTGCAACAAGTTATGACTCATTAACCTGGGATTGTACAACTAAATTATCACAAGGCCATAACTTCAACCCCGCTCATTAATTAAATGGGCCTGAAATTACACATGAAAGATAGAAAAAATTTAAACCCATATTAACACTCATTGATCATCATCTTCGACCCAACATACCTATTTCCATTAATTTACATTTTTCAAAATTTTATTTTCATCACAAAATCATAATTTTTGTTGGAAAATAAATTAAATAATATCATATTACATATAAATCAGTCATATTTTAGAATTTTTATAATTATTAAAAAAACTGAAACTCTAATAAAAAGAACATATATTATTTTTGTTTTTTCATATTTACCGTTATCATCACAACCTAAATAAACGTTAGTTAATATTTAATATTTTAAATGTACTTATGTTAATAACTCAGTAAAAAAAAATTGATATTACATTTACTTTCATTTCAATAAAGAGATTTTCAATTCAAATCTTCTCTTTGTACGTCCAAAAAATAAAAAAAATATTTCAAACAGAAGTGGTTGGTGAATAAGTGGCAAGAGATGGGGTAAAATGGTAATTTGATAAGTATAGTCCGATGCGTCCGCCAAAAAACTGATAGATGAGGTTAATATTTTAATAATTATTTGAACGTAATTTGTTCTACTCAGTCTCCCTGAAAGTGAAAGAGAGACGTTAGCATGGCATGTGCCTTAGCTACTTGACACACACTTCCATCTTCAAAAATCAAATTTCAAGACACAACAAAACGCAAATCAAAATCAAATTCTCTCCTTATTCTCCTGACGGGATGGTCATGTTTCTTTGTGAAGAATCATCGAAGCTAGTGACTGTATCAAACTAAGCTGAGCTCATTGATTTACTTGACTGTTTAGCTTTTGTGGTTAAAAAAAGTTTGAGTTTTCTGAAGAAGGATGGGGAGTTTAGAGAAGAAGAGGGGGAGTGAGGCTGTGTCTGAGTCAGGGACCGAGTCGAGAGAGAGCAGTTCTTCAAGTGGGTCTGGGTCAAGTTGTGAAGATTCAACAGAGAAAGTTAAAAAATTGGGATCTTGTTCACCTCCTCTTTTGGGTTGGCCTATTAGGAAAGCTCAAATGTCCAAGAAAATTTCGCATCCCGATGAAAAGAAATGTGAAGAGAAGACCCATTTTGATGATTTGAAGTTTAAAAAGTCGGGTGCAATGATTTCAGGTTTGTTCCGCTCTTTTTTTTTTTTGATCTGGCTTTGTGGGTATGCTTGGTTACTGAGAAAATGTAAGAAAAGGAAAAGAGTTTTGATTTTTATTGGATTCCGCGAAAATATAGGAAAAAGTAGAGAATTTGAAATTTAGAATTTAGGAGGCATTCCAGTAACAAGTATACCAAAAAAAAAAAAAAAAATTTTCTTATCTTCTAAGTTCTTCCGGGAGCCAAAAATAGTTATTCAATAATTTAATGTTTCTAACTGTTTGTTGTCGTGACTTAGGGTTTAGTTGATTACACACTTTTATTTGCTCAATCTAATTTTGTTTTTTTCTTCACTAACTCTCTTTTTATTTTTTTAGTAATCTGATCATTTTAAATTCCTTTTCTTCTGTTTTTCCTCTGCTTGTGAATGAAAATAGAGATTAATATGATGAAGGAGAGGTTTGCGAAATTGTTGCTTGGTGAAGACATGTCAGGGTCTGGTAAAGGTGTTTGCACAGCTTTAGCTATCTCTAATGCCATTACCAATCTTTGTGGTATTTTCTCTTTCCTATGGTTCTTTCTGTCAGAATTACTGTTTTGCTTCTTCATTATCCTAATTTGTAATGTTCTTGTATTATTTTCAGCTACCATTTTTGGGCAATTGTGGAGATTAGAACCCTTAGCTGATGAGAAAAAATCTATGTGGAAAAGAGAGATGGAGTGGCTTCTTTGTGTTAGTGATCACATTGTTGAACTGATACCATCTTGGCAAACATTTCCAGATGGAAGTAAGCTCGAGGTAATGCTACTTCTAGTCTCCATTTCATTTCAGGATTAAATATTATTTCTTCTTGTGAAATTGATTGAAATGCAGATCCTTGTTTACTTGTTAGCAATCCCTAGAAAAGAAAAGAAAATCGAACTTGAGACCGTCTACTACAGCCAATTGTGACCTGAAAACACTGGGAACTCCAATTAGTTGATCTCTTATTCGAGTTTGAGCTTAATAATCATATTCGCTGAACATGATTATTGTGTCGAGTAAATAAATCTCTGGGGAAAACCATTTTGGAAAGTAGATTATTGGGCATTAAATTTGATGCTTCTAGTCTTCATTTTCTTAACTTATTTTTAAAAAACGTGTGAGCAGATGTTGTGTATCTTGTAGGTCATGACTTGCAGGTCCAGATCAGATATTTTTATCAACCTCCCAGCTCTGAGGAAACTGGACAACATGCTTCTTGTAAGATCTAGTTTGATTGTTCTTCTTCTGTTATTCTTAGTTCTATAAGTCATTTTCAATTTACCGTGTCATTTACCCTATGACAGGATATATTGGATAGTTTTACCGATACGGAGTTTTGGTATGTTGATCAAGGGATTGTAGCCCCAGAAGCTGATGGATCAGCCTCTTTCCGCAAAACAATACAGCGACAAGAAGAGAAGTGGTGGCTGCCTGTACCCCGTGTACCACCTGTTGGTCTCAAAGAAAATTCAAGAAAGCAATTGAATCACACACGTGAATGTGCAAATCAAATCTTGAAAGCTGCAATGGCCATCAACAGCATTACCTTAACAGAAATGGAAGTGCCTGAATCATTCTTAGATTCTCTACCAAAGGTTTGAAAATCAAACGCATGTTGACATAAGTTATTTGTTTTCAACTAGTTCATCACATTTTGTTGATTATGATATCACTGTGAAATCTGAAATTAAGTTTCATTAAATTGTTTCCAGAATGGGAGAGCTTGTCTTGGGGAAGTTATTTACAGGTATATTACGTCAGATCAATTCTCTGCAGATTGCCTGCTAGATTGCCTTGACTTGTCCTCCGAGCACGTTGCTCTTGAGATTGCAAACCGTGTGGAAGCTGCAATATATGTGTGGCGTCGAAGAGCTCACTCAAAACCCCCACTCAATCCAAGTCGATCAACTACAAAATCATCATGGGAGATGGTTAAGGACCTAATGGTTGATGGTGATAAGAGGGAAATGCTTGCAGAAAGAGCTGAAAGCCTCCTGCTTTGCTTGAAGCAGCGGTTTCCCAGTCTAACACAAACTACATTGGATACAAGCAAGATTCAGTGCAACAAGGTCCAAATTTGTTTCTTCAAGGGTTACCCTATTCCTCAAATTACAACCTTTTGTTTATATGCATTACATGGAAACTACAACTGAAAACTTCTTGATGACAACTTTCAGGATGTTGGAAAATCCATTCTTGAAAGCTATTCCAGAGTTCTGGAGAGTCTGGCATTCAACATTGTGGCTCGTATTGATGATTTAATATACGTGGATGACTTGACAAAAAATTCTGACAAATTATCATCAGTTCCAACGGTCAGTGTCATTTCTCATAAGAAAGTTTCAATCCCCTATAGTGTGCCCGTCTCAGGCACTCCATACAAATCAACTTTTGCAACACCGAGCTTTTCACCTGCACCTTTGATTAGTCCTGCAAGAGGAGAGAGAACTCCTTTTCTCCATAACAGCAGCAATCAGAACAAGCCTCAACGTCGTGGATTTGGAGTGAAGAGAGTCTTGAGCAATTATCTTGGTGCTGAATCGAAAGCAAAGATATGTGGCAATGCAGCTGAGGAATCATGTTCAATTGCGACAAATGGTACAGAAGGTGTGGAGCATAAAAAAAACTCATCAGTTCACCCAAACGGGACAAAAACAAGACAAAATCAGCCTCGATATACTGTCACTTGAGATGGTCACTTGAAATAATTTTCGGGGAGAAAAAAAAATAGAATGTGAGAATTAGGATTGTTGTGTGTTGATGATAGAATCTGTTTCTTGTCACAGTTAATGATATTGTATGAGTTTTTTCAATTTTATTCTTTGTGAGCCTCCTGGTTAAGCAGAGCAGCTACTTATTGACACTATACTTGTGTGTGTGGCTTGTGTATGAAATTCAATCTAACAGATAGAATACAGATGAGATTGTTAGTTTTATACTTTCTTATTCAAACATCCCACCAATAAAACAATATAAACAGCAGCCCAAGAATGTAACAGATAGAATACAGATGAGATTTCTTTTTTCTTTTTAAGATGAGATTGCATCCAACCAACAAAAAAAAAAAAATTGAAAGAATAGCGGAGAGCCCATGAATCTAAGAGAGATAATATAGATGAGATTGTTAGTCTTACGCTTAACAACCCACGCCCCAAGAGTGCAAGTGTCTAACGGGAAATATAACGTACAGAAAAAATATTCAACAGCTTTAGAGCGGAACGGGAACGGGAAAAAGTAAGAACATTAGTTGGAGCATTCCGAGAATTGAACTTGGGAGTCGCACCCCAAGCGAGAATCATACCACTAGACCAAACGCCCAAGTCGACGTTATAAGATTTCAATATTTAAAATTTAAGAAGTGAGAACGGGGAATTGCAGCTCTAGGCTCGTAGGTGATTTCCAGAAGCATTCTCAACAAAGAAATGCATACTAAAATGAGAGCTGCAGATAAAGGAGATTTTGAGAATCACGAATGTGTGTGTATTCAGTGAAGTGCTTATACCAATAACCCCTTTCATAGAGAGCATGAGTCCGTGATTAAGACCCTGGTTAACGTATTTATTGTTATTAAAACTAATTTATAGGACCAAGCAACCTTGTCGTTGTAGTATAGTGGTGAGTATTCCCGCCTGTCACGCGGGCGACCCGGGTTCGATCCCCGGCAACGGAGTTATTAATATTTGTAACTTTTTTTGGTTAAAGCCACAAACAAAGAATCAGTTTCTTTGTAAGCCGTGTAGAAGCAATCTCTTTTAAATATGTATTATTAACGTTTTCCTGATCTTCAAGGCTCCAACGTACAACGACGTAATGCACACTCTTTTGCAACGAATAAAGCAACTTCTTTAATAACAATTTCTTCTTTTTAAATTTTTTTTTTAAACTCTAATTCGTTTTCGACCAAAAACCCATCAAAAATCCAAATCCAGCGTCCTCCTCCGATCCCCACGTATCGTTTCGCCGCCTCCGCCAAAAATGACAACCAGCATCCACATCACGGCGCTCGACGCCATCGTGAACGTGAACTCCCTCTTCACCCTCGCCGTCTTCCTCGGCCTTACATGGAACCCCAGGGACCCCGCCAACGCCCTCATCTCGGACCCGACTTGCACCCCGACCCCGCAAATCGCAGAGAACATGATCTCCTTCCACGTGTACTCCTTCAGCTCGTTTCTGTTCTCTAGCCTAATTGCATTGGGCCTCAAGCAAGCCATTCGCCTTGCTAAGACCTCCGACTGGGAAAAGCCGCATTTTCTGGGTTTGGTCAACAAGGGTCTTGTTCGGGTCGGGATGTTGGTTTCGGGCATGGGTTCAGTTGGCGGGTGCGTGTTTTTGATGCTAGCGTTGATTAGTGTTGTTCAGATTAAGCTCGGGACTTTGTCTTGTGAGAGTGGGAGTGGGCACAGTCTTGCTGCTGTTGCGCCGCTTGTGATATTGGTCCCGACTGCTTTGTTGATTTATATTTCTCTTGTTTTGTATGCGTTTTTAAGAAGTTAAGTTTGTTAATGTTGTATATTTTTATTGATTTTAGTTGATACTACAATGAAAAGATTATTATTATTATTTTTAATTATTAAATGAAACTTGGAATTATGGGTTGTTATATGATGTCGGTTCGGAATTGATATCAATTTCACTCAAATTTTTTTCTTTGATTCATTTGGTATTCTTGTTGACCAATGCAATTATTACATTTTTAGAAGCTGATAGTTTCTATTGGGTTGGTGGAATTGGGATTGGTTTGTAGCACAAAGTACCTATGATTCGTTAAGATTTCTCTGTAGATTTGTGAATGTCCATTGATTTGCTGTCAATTGTTCGTGAACTGCTTCTTTGCCCTTTGGTTTCCAAGTACAGAAAACCAGTGGGATGGTGCCAAAGATAGTTGTCAAAGGCTATGGTGCCAGAAATACTTGCCCTTTGGTTTGCTCAAATGTCAAATGTGTCGAGATAGCTTGCTAGATTTTTTAAATTGTCCATTGAGAGCATATGGATTGCTGAAGAGTCACGAATGATGAATGAGGATTGCTGAAATGGAATAAAGGCTGTTGTGGAGAAACAGAATTATATTTATGAAATAGCAATCTTTTCCGCCAATTTTTATTTTCTATTTCTAGAGTTGGTTACAAATCTTTCTAGACTTTTAAATCAGTATATAAGATGTATTGAGTAGCTACTTTTGGTGTGTTAAAATTCCGGATCATTCAATAAAATTCTTGGATCTCATTTTTTTTCTTTCTATTTGCTTATTTTCTTGCCTTTTCTTTCTATTTCCTGAAAAATATACAAAAGTAAACTTTCTAAGTTAGTATCAGAGCTCACAAAAATGGCTAACACCACATTAACAAATGCTGATCAAGTAAATGCTTCGATCTTGGCATCTCAGCTCAGTAATCTTGCAATTGGTCAATCAATTACGTTTAGTTTTTCAACTCCAATCAAACTTGATCATTACAAATTTCTATTATGGAAGTCACAAATTTTGGCCTCAACAAGAGTGAACGATCTTGAAGATCTTTTGATTGAAATTAGGAGCTGTCTAGTTCAATTCATCACTTAGGCAAGAACAAATCCCGAATTATCACCAAGTGTTAATCCAGATTACCTGATCTGGAAGAAACATGATGCTTTTGCTCATGAGCTGGCTTTATTCAGCCACGAATACAGCTGTTATGAGCTCTGTTATTCACTGTAAATCATCCTTTGAAATTTAGAAACAACTTGAAAAGATGTTTAGAAGCCAATCGATAGTAAGGCTTGCTCAACTCTGAGCTCAGTTATAAACATTGAGAAAAGGATTGATGTCTATGATTGAATACTATGTGAAGCTAAAAAATATTCCCAATAATCTTGCCATGATTGAAAAACTTGTTGCTGAACAGGATCTAGTCACTTACTTGTAGGATTAGGATCAAAATATGATCCAGTTGGGCTTGTTTCAGCAAGAGCTGATGAGGTTTCCTTAGCAGAGATCTATGCCATCCTACTTAGTCAAGAAAGCAAGATTAAGTTAACAAGTTCTATTGAAGGAGGATGTATGAGTGCAAATGTTGTACAATTAGGCTTTAAACAGAAGTTCAAAGAACTTTTTAATGGAAAACATGCTTTTAGAAATGCTAATAGTTCTAGTAACAACAATAGTCAAAATAACTTCAAAGACAAAAGAAAGCAAGGTAGTTTTTAGAACAAAGGGAAATCAAAGATAATATGCCAATTTTGCTTTAAGACCGGTCATGGAGCTCTTAAGTGTTAGAATCGATTTAATGAGGAGTTCAAACCACCAGTGCAAGCAAATAACAGTCAGCAAGCTGAGGCATTTGTAATTACACCCAATACTGCTTAGGAGGTGAATAATGATCAAAGTTGGTACATGAACAGTGGAACTATTAAGATTAGTACTTATGTGCCATCCCTATATGTACAAATATTTGTAGTTTATACAAATATACAAATATGCATTTTTATTAAATAGCTAATTACTTAATTATATGGTACCATACTTGTTACGCTACAGACATTGTATGATCTGAAGGAGTTCAGATCTGGTCTAAAGAAGTTTAGATTAGTGCTAAGAGTTAGCATCATTGAGAATTATAATTGCTAATAGTTATCATTGCTAAGAGTTAGCAGGTTATAAGAGTCAACGAATATCCAAGAGTTGGAGCCTTATTTGTAAAAGGACGAAGACATGAGGGTATACTAATAATGACATAGTTGCAAATAGTTGTAATCTGGTGCTAGAAAATATCAATACGTAAGTATGTTTTCGAATATTACGTTTCTGATCTATTTTCACTGATGTAGGTCTGTCAGTGGATTTCTTATTTATAGATCAGTGTATGTCATACCTGTAGGATACAGAAAGTTGTTCCTAACTGATCGTGAGCTTGGAACTCGTATAGACGTACGAGTATCTAGTTAGGACTGGATATTGAACAGACTCACGAAGACCCCAATAGACATCTTATGTAAGCCATCAATAGAAGGTCATTTCAAGTTGAGTAGTATATATGGTCTTTTGACCTAAGCACCATAGTGGGCATGTAAGTGATTCATCATACTTTGGTTTTACGCATGTTAGAGACCTTTCATGGTTTGACTGCTAGGTGTCGCTGGGTATGGTTCGATGCTTATGGAGTTCGGTGTGTGTAGATATGGGATCCATCAGCTCACATAGGGAGTTATATATCTCGATGCTCCGAGATTGTATCTCAAAAAATCTTATGGCCATAAGTATTAACTCAGGAAAGGAGTTTCTCATAGGGTTGAACAATATAGCAAATGTATTTGCATATATTGTTCATTGAGATACGAATTTGGAGATAGGTTATGAATGAGCATATAAGGATTTGATAGTGATGATCTATATCCTCGCTCGTCTAGGATATAGATGACAAAAGGACTATACATATTCGTTATGACCTTAACTTGTATGGTCAACGTGCTGATTTATAATATCCATGACGTGTGTATGGGCATTGATCACAGACTTATGAAATAGTTCCATCTAACAAATCAAACATAGACTTAAAGAGTTTTACGATATAAAATGTACTCATTGTGCATTGGGGCAGTGTACTGGATTGAATTGTTCAGTGCAGTAATAACTAGCATAACCAAGGGATGCGCACGTGTTTGTATTTAAGTGTTAAATACATTAATTAGCTCACAATTGTTATTGACTAATAGTATATTGACACATAGCATATATGGGGCCCTTGGTTGAGTTTACCCGAGTGTATGGTATGGTAAGACTCGCTAAGGGGTACACTTGGTAACCATATAAAAAAGGGGCAAAATGATAATTTCACATATTGATTATTTAATAATTAAATAATCAGGATACTTCTTATTTTATATTATATATATAATATAATATTATTTAATATAGTATTAATATATACATATATACTTGGTGGCCAAGTATATATATAAATAATATTTAATAATAAATTATATTTATATATATGTGAAATTATAAATAGAAATGGATGAATAGTTGCCTCATAAAAATTAATTTTGGAGAAAGAAAGTGCAAGAAAAATTGTTTATTTTTACTATTCATCATCCCCTCAAGTATTAACCCACTTCAACAATACTGGCTATTTTTTAACTAATCAAGAGTTGATTAATGGTAAACATATAGCATAGGTTTAAAGAGTTAAACCATGATTTATTGGATCAAGCTGCTGTTCTAGCCAGTTAAGCACACCTTGTTGACTACTAGAACTGCCATCGAGTTTCACGTCAGACGGGTTCTAATTTTGAAGAGTTCAAAAGAAATCAATAGTGAATTTCTCAATCTTTTTATATTAATTTGATTAATATAATTGTTTTGTATTCATTATGTTTTATGACTTCCGATGGACCACTCTGGTGCTAATATATGTATGTGATGCATATATGTTTAAATTAATATGTATGAGATACATATTTGGTATAATGAATACATGACAAATGTATACACTGTAGAACTGTAGACTCGAATCACACACGCTTATAGGAGCAACCAACCATGTGACTAACAATGCTGGAAATATGGTGTCAAGATCTGAATTAAAAGATAATAGCACTTTGCTTGTTGGTAATGGTGAAGCATTAAACATTTTATACATAGGCACCTGCATTTTGCATACACTTCACAAATAAAAGCTTTTAATTTTGAACAAAGTTTTACAAGCACCCTGCATGACAAAGAATTTAATTAGCATATCCAAGTTAACACTTGAGAATAGTTTCAATGTTGAGTTTGTTAATAACCTTTGTATTATAAAGGATATGAAAGAGAGACTTCTACTTAAAGGGATTGCTAAAGATGGTTCGTATCAACTGCTCACTCCATCATAGAGTCAGTTCTGTACTTCATCATCTCTGAAGTCAAATAAATCTACTTACCTATCACTTTTTGCACAATGTAGTATAAATAAAACCTATGCCAAATTTAATCAACTTGAATCAGATAAATTCAAGTCTTGTAAAGAGTCATTAGCTCAAAATGCTTCTGTTGTTAACAATTTTCTGTGTTCTTCTTAATCCTTTGTATCAGAAGAGATTCTCTATAATAGATTTGGTCATCCAAATCCAGAAGTGCTAAGGAGAATCATGTTAGCTTGTAATCTTAACACCAAAATAAATAAAAATCTCAATTCTGTTCTGTGTACAGTTGATCAAATGGGTAAACATCATCAACATCACTTTAACTTATCAAGAGCTAAGACTATAAACCCTTAGAATTAGTACACTTTGATGTATGGGGTCCTGCTTTAGTCATATCAGGAGATGGATTTAAGTATTATATTTGCTTTTTAGATAATTTTTGAAGGTTTGTGTGGAATTATCCCTTAAGTCTAAAATCATAAGTTGTAGATATCTTTTTGCATTTTCAAAAACATACAGAGAGGTTGTTAAATAGAAAGATCAAAATCTTAAATGTCTTTTTGTACTTTCAAAAACACACAGAGAGGCCATTAAACAGAAAGATCAAAATCTTTCAGTCTGATTATAAGGGTGATTTAGAAAATTGATCAAGATATTAGATGACCAAAGGATTCAACATAGACTATCTTGGCCTTGCATTCACCATTAAATTGGTAGAATTGAGAGAAAACATAAACACATAGTTAGAACTAGGCTGAGTTTACTTGCACAAAGTTAGATGCCTCTATACTACATGTGGGAAGCCTTCTTTACTGCCACGTTTCTTATCAATAGAATACCTCTTTCAATTCTGAATTTTAACTTACCATTTAAACTTTTTTTCAATACCAATGAAATTACACCTTTATAAAAGTATTTGGATGCACTTATTAAGGCCTTATAAAACACATAAATTGGGTTATCAAATGGAAAAATGTATTTTTGTTAGTTATAGCTCACAGCATAAAGGTTATAAGTGTATGAATTTAAAGGGTAGAGTCTTTGTTTCTAGACATGTCAACTTTAATGAAGTAAGCTTCTCATTTATTAATGATCCCAGCTTTAAAGTTGAAACCTTTACATCTAATAGCTTAAACTAGCCTACTGCAATTCAAAATATAACTGTTATATACACACCTCAAACTCTTTTTTCCTTTTGATGTTATTGATATACCTCTTATGCTTAATTCTAGAAATGCGCAGAATACTCCAAGTAATTTAACACTAGTTCTCAGTGTTAGCACAAATGCTATAGATTCTATATCACATATTTCATCTTTACAGAACACTATAAACACAAACACTGATCAACCAAACATTACATCAAATAGCTCACCTGATCAACTGCCACATATAGATACATATTTATCAGACTATGTAAACCATGTCACAAACATTGCTACTTCAAAGTGTGTGCAAAATCAAGTAAAAAATACATATCCAATGCTCACCAGATCCAAAAGAGGAATTTTCAAGCCAAAAATATATACAACACAAGTTTTCTCAGATACATTTGTAGGTCTAACAATAGCTAAAGAAGCTTTACAAATACCAAAGTAAAAGCAACAATGGTTGAGGAGTATGCAGCACTCATGAAGAATCAACTTGGACCTTGGTTCCCGCTACATCTAATCCTAAAGTAGTAGGACATAAATGAGTGTTTAGAGTCAAAAGAAATCCAGATGGTAGCATCAGTAGATACAAGACCAGATTAGTGGCTAAGGGTTTTCACCAAATACCTAGAATGAACTTTACTAAAACTTTTAGCCTCGTGGTTAAAGCTAGAACTATCAGATTAATTCTTAGTTTAGCAGTAACCAAAGGATGGAAACTTAGACAGGTTGATATTAATAATGCATTTTTTAATGAGGATCTTCTTGAAATAGTTCATATGACTTAACCTAAAGGCTTTATACATCAAAGTAAGCTTGAGTATGTTTATAGATTACAGAAAGTATTATATGGATTAAAACAAGCTCCAAGAGCTTGGTTTGACAAACTAAGAGCTGCTTTACCAACTTGGGGTTTTATCAATCTAAAATTTGATATTTCTGTGTTTGTTAAAAGAAATGCTCTTCATATTATCATTATGCTCATCATATTATCATCATGCTCATTTATGTTGATGATATCATCATAAGTGGGGATGATTCAGATCTTTTGCAGTATTTTATTACTTAGTTGAATGATACATTTGCCTTGAAAGAGCTTGAGGAGCTGAATTATTTCTTAGGTATAAAAGTTACAAGACTTGGCCAGCAGCTCCACTTATCTTAGCAAAAATATATCTTAGACCTATTACTGAAGACAAACATGAGTACAACTAATAGCTGTTCTACTCCCATGAGCTTTGGCATTATATTTGACCAGCAAGATGACCAAGCCTTTTCTGATGTTACATTATATAGGAGTGTTATTGGTGACCTTCAATATGTAACAATAACAAGTTAAATCAATACTTATCTTCTCCAACTTTACACATTGGACATACTACAAAATGGTATTACGATATCTACAAAGTTCTAAGAGTGTTGGTTACTCTTTGAACCTAGAAAACATCTTGACTTGATTGGCTTTACAGACACAGATTGGACTTGTGATGTTTTTGTTCACAAATTTGTTGGTGGTTATTGCATCTTTTTTACAGTAAATTTATTGTCATGGAGTTCCAAGAAATAAAAAGTTGTTTCTCGTTCAAGCACCGAGTTTGAGTATCGGACTTTAGCTCAAATAACAACAGAACTCATCTAGATTAAGTCTCTCTTCTCTAAACTTGGTTATCCTTTGCAGAAGCCTCCCATTATATGGTGTGACAACAAAGGAGCTGCTGCCTTGGTTACCAATCCTATTTTTCGTAATCGTACAAAACACATAGAAGTTGATATACGTTTTGTTCATGATCATTTACTCAGTAATTCTGTTGATATTCGTTATGTTCCATCAGCTGATCAGATT
Organism: Ailanthus altissimus; assembly: GCA_946807835.1. NCBI lineage: Eukaryota > Viridiplantae > Streptophyta > Magnoliopsida > Sapindales > Simaroubaceae > Ailanthus > Ailanthus altissimus. Next base: position 18,312,839 of record OX327684.1, read on the forward strand.
GCAGATCTTTTAACAAAGCCTCTTCTTGTTACTTGATTTCAATGTCTTGCTCACAAGCTAGAGCTTTGACCACGACCCTTTAGTTTTTTTTTTTTAGGGATGATAGCAGATGGACTGCTGAAGTATCATGAATGACGAATGATGACTGCTGACGTGGAATAAAGGCTGACATAGAGAAATAGAATTATAACAGAATTATATTTATGAAATAGGGACTGTAACAAACTTTCCCACCAATTTTTATTTTCTATTTCTAGAGTTAGTTACAGATCTTTCTATACTTTTAGATCAGTATATAAGATGTGTCGAGTGGCTGTTTTTGGTGTGTTAAGATTCCAGATCATTCAGTAAAATTCTCAGATCTCATTTTCTTCTGTTTGTTTATTTTCCTACCTTTTCTTTCTGTTCCTAGAAAATATACAAAAGCAAACTTTCTAAGTTCCATTGATATGTTATGTTGTTAGTTATTTGCTCATGGAAGTTTCTCCTTGGCCTTTTGATTTTCAAGGAGAAAATAAGTGGAATGGTGGCAAAAACTTTACCGTCATTTGCTTAAAATAGTAAGGTAAGCTTAAGTTTTATCTTTGAAGGAGTTGGTGAAGTAATAAAAAAACATGGGGTTTTCATCTAGTGCTTCTTCCACTATAATTAGTGCCTTTGATGTGTAAGCATCTTTGAGCTACTTGTTTCAGTATAATTTCTACCAAATTGTGGAGTGTTTATGCATTGCATAGTAGAAATAGAAGCTGCAATGAGATACACTTGCATTCTAATATTTTTAATGATTCTAGAAGTGCTGGGTTCAATGGAGTTGATGGGGCTGGTGAATGTAGCAAATCTTCCCCTGACAGAGACACTTTCAAGCTCATTCCCTTTGCATCGGTAGCGCAAGACACGAATGCTCAAGTCTCTAACCAGTGCTGCAGTCAAGTGAAGAAACTCGGCCAGAACCCAAGCTGCTTTTGCACTGTTATGCTGCCTGACACAGCTAAATATTCTGGCATTAAGCCGGAAGTTGCTATAACCATTCCCAAGCATTGCAACCTTGTTGATTGTCCTGTGGGTTACATGTGTGGAAATATATTGTCTTACCACAATCATTTGCTAAGCTTTTATTATTATTATTATTATTTCTTTTAACCTGCTTTTCTTATATTTCTAGTGTTTTAATTGCATCTTTGCGTGTCAAAATAACTGCTTGTTATGTGTTGCAGCTTACATACTGCCTTGAAGATGTACATGAGTCGTGGTGCCTCTGGTTGTCAAGAGCTTACCGTTTAGCTGTAATGATCTACTGGATTTTAGATATCTGTTACCAGTTCAATGTAATATGACATTCAGGCATCTGAATAATATAACAAATAATTGCTTTTACTTTTCTTTGGTTAAGACTAAGTGCTTTTTCCTTCTTATGTTTGTGTTTATTCACACAACACTTTCTTCTTAGTCACCAAGCTCAAACTATGTTCCTGAAAGTGCTAGCATATACAAAAAGTGAGTTTGGTCTTCAAAATTTGTTTTATAAACTAGACCATAAATTGGTATCAACTCTCTGAAAGATTTGATAGTGTTGATTATGTTGAGAAATATACTTGATTTTAGGTTCATCATTTTTTAAGCCCAAATCTTCATCCATGTCCATGTCCATGTCCATTTTCTAAAACTTATATATTCTAGATGTTCTAGATTTATATTTTATATTATTCCTTCATTTATGTAGAATACTTTTTTATTTTGTCTAAAGATGTAATTATTGTGTTTCTTGAAATTTGATGTCTAGAACTCTCCATCCACTACTATAAAAATGGACTAGTTCTTTATTTTATAACAAGCCAAGCCAAACAAATTTTAGAGTTCAATAAGAGTTGTTCTTTACAAATTCTCTCATATCTTCTACCTAAACACTAAACTCCTCTTCCAACAAAGTGGTATCTGAGTCAGGTTGATTCTCACTTGAATAAAAATGATATGTGGGATTATTCCTTTCTAAATTTCTACACTTAACAAGCTTAACTATGAAACTTGGAGCATTAATATGAAGGTTTTGTTGGATTCTTAAGATGCTTTAGAGATTATAGAGAAAGGCTTTGAGGAGCCACAAGATGGAGTATCTTTATATTTGCTAGCCTATTAAGAAAGGCAAAAGAAGAAAAAAGAAGCTTTGGAGCAAGTTAAAGGAAAAAGATAAAGGCATAAAGGCATTAAGAATTGGAGAAGCCAACGTAGAAGAGGTAGTTGTAAAGGCTTGGGAAGAGGAGGTTTCAAGGCAACAACTTGTAAGAAATGAAATAATTCAAGGAAAAAGTATGATCTTTCTCATGTTAAATATTATAATTGCCAAAAGTTTGGGCATTATACTTTAAATTGTAAGGCCATTAACAATGTTGAAGAGAAAGTAAAATTTGTAGAAAATAAAGATCAATATAGGTCTACTTTATTGTTGGCATACAAAGAAGGAGGAGATGATGGAGGAAAGAATACTTGGTATCTTGACACCAGGGCTAGCAATCACATGTATGGAAGAGAGACATGTTTATTGATGAATCGGTAAGTGGTAGTGTTCTCTTTGGAGATAATTCTAAAATTCCAATGAAAAAAAAAGGATGAAATTTTAATTAAATTAAAAAATAAAAGGTGCCAATTTATTTCTAATATTTATTATGTACCCAACATGAAAAATAATATTTTAAGCATAGGCAACTCTTAGAAAAAGGTTATGATATTCATATAAGAGATAATAGTCTTTCAATAAGAAATGGTAACAATATTTTAATAGCCAATGTGACAATAACTAAAAATAAAATATTTTTATTGGACATTTAAAATGATGTTACAAAATACTTAAAGGCATGTCTTAAAAATCCATCTTGGCTATGACGTTTGAGATTTGGGCACCTTAATTTTGATAGCCTTAAATTATTTTCTAATAAACAAATGGTGAGAGGATTGCCTTCTATTAATAACCCGGATCAATTGTGTGAAGGATGCTTGCTTGGAAAGCAATTTAGAAAAAACTTTCCAAAATAATCAAAATTAAGAGCAAGTAAGCCACTTGAACTTGTTTACATTAACGTTTGTGGCCTAATTCACTCAAGCTTTTTTAAGAAAAATAATTATTTTATCCTTTTCATTAATGATTTTAGTAGAAAGACTTAGGTGTATTTTTTTAAAAATAAATCAGAGGCATTTAATATTTTAAAGAAATTTAAAGCACTTGTTAAAAAAGAAATTGGGTACTATATTAAAACCATGAGATCCAATAGAGGTGGTGAATTTACCTTAAAAGAATTTAATAAATTTTGTGAAAATAATGGTATTCGCCGCCCTTTAATAGTTCTTAGATCCCTCCAACAAAATGGAGGTGTTGAAAAAAAAATAGAACTATTCTTATAATAGCCTGAAGTAAGTTAAAGAATAAGAAAATGCCGAAATAATTTTAGGCCGAGGCTGTTGATTGTGCAATATACTTGATGAACCATTCTCTTACCAACGTGTGTTTGGAAAGATGCCTAAAAAAGTATGGAATGAAAGAAAACCCAATATTTCTCATTTGAAGGTGTTTGAGAGTATTGCTTGTACTTACTAGTCAGATCATCAAAGGTCTAAACTTAATGATAATAGTGAGAAGTTTATTTTTATTGATTATAACTCAAGCTCAAAAAGCTATAAATTGTACAATCCAAGCAATAGGAAGATGGTGATTAGTAGAGATGTTGAATTTAAAGAAGAAAGGATGTGGAGTTGGAATGGCCAAGAAGAAAATTATGACTTACTTTATTTTCTTGAGGAAGATGAAGATCAATCAAGCACAAAATCTTAACAACTCATATCTCCGCCACATTCACCATTAACAAGCACGAATGAATGTGCAACTAGCCCAAGCCCAAGCCTAAGCTTAAGCTCAAGTCCAAGAACATCAAGCGTCCAGAGTTTTCAAGAAATTTATGAAGTGACAGAGAATCAAAATAATCTAACACTTTTTTTTAAATATCTTTTTGTAGATAATGAACCAATAAGTTTTGAAGAAGCGGTAAAAGAAAAAAAATGAGGAGACACAATGGATGAAGAAATCATAGCAATTGTAACGAATGAAACATGAGAGTTAGCAACACTTCTAAAAGGGAAAGTTAATTGGAGTCAAATGGGTGTACAAGGCGAAAAAGAATGCTAAAGAAGAAGTTGTATGTTTTAAGGCGAGGTTAGTTGCCAAAGACTACAAGCAAATGGCCACCATTGATTATAAAGAGGTTGTTAGGGTCGGTGCTTATGTGCCATCCTTAAATGTACATATACTTGTGTATTTATTCAAGTGTATATTCTCATTAAATCGTTAATACCTATTAATATGGTACTATGCAATGTAATATTACAAACATTGTATGATCAGAAGGAGTTCAGATAAGATCTAAAGGAGTTTAGATAAAGGCTTATAGTTAAACATGTTGAGAGATATAAATGCTAAATGTTAGCACAGTTAAGTGTTAGCCAGTTATAATATTCAGCAAAAATCCAAGAGTTGGAGTCTTATCTGTAATGAGACATATACCTGGGAATATATTAGTAACTACATAGTTGCAAGACTTGTAATCAGGTGCTAAAAAATGTCAGTTGCGCAAGTATGTTCTCAAATAATTATCCAAGATCTATTTTTGTCGATGTGAATTTATCGGTGGATACTTCTAATATAGATAAGCATATATTGTACCTATATGGTATAGATTGTTGTTCCTAGCCGACCGTGAGCTTAGAGCTCGTATTGACATATGGGTATCCAGTTAAGACTGGATATAGGACAGACTCATGAGGGCCTCTGATAAACACCATATGTAAGCCGTCAACAAGGGGTCCTCTTGAGTTGAGTAATATACATGGTCCTTTGACTTGAGTGCCACGGTGGGCTTATAAGTTATCTATCATACTTTAATTTTGCGCATGCCATAGACCTTTCATGGTGTGACCACTGGATATGATCCGATGCTTATGGAGTCCGGTGTGTACAGATATGGGATCCGTTAGCTCGCATAGGGAGTTAGATATTCAGATGCTTCGAGATTGTATCTCAAAACGTCTTGTGGCCACAAGCATTAATTCCGGAAAAAATTTTCCGCCAGGGTGAAACAATATGGCAAATAAGTTTGCATATATTGTTCAGTGAGATATAAGTCTGAAGATAAGATATGGATGAGCATATGAGGATTTGACGGTAATAATCTATATTCCTAGCACATCTAGAATATCGTAACGAAAGGACTATATGTATGCGTTGTAATCTTAACTTGCATAGTTTAACATGCTGATTTGTATATCCGTGATGTGTGCATGGGGCATTGCTCACGAACTCATGAAATAGTTTCATTTGATGAATCATGCGTAGACCTAGGGAGTCCCGCGATATAGAGTGTACTGGTTGTGCACTGGGGTAGTGTGCCAAATTAAATTATTTAATCCAACAATATCCAGCACTACCACAGGAATGTGTGCGTGTCTGTATTTAAGTGTTAAATACAATAATTAGTCAATAGTTATTATTTACTAATTGTATAATGACACATGACGTATTGTGGACCTTCGATTGAGTTTATCCAAGTGTGGTATTTGATGGGACCTATTAGGGGATAGACTTGGTAACTATTCATGAGGGGCAAATGATCATTTCATACATTGATTATTTAATTGTTAAATAATCATAATATCTATTTATTTTATATTATTGTATTATATAATATTATTTTATTTGAGTGTTAAATAGTTGGCATCTTTTTATATTATTATTAATATAATATAGTATATTATTATTTTATTTATGTTATATATATAAATGAGATATGTGTGTGATAAGGAAGTGTGTGTGTGTTTTGGTGTTGATAGGAGATGGAGAAAATGATAAAGGAAATGAAATATTTTATTTTCATGGTGTCGCCGAAAAGAAGAAAGAAAAAAGAAGAAGGAAAAAAAAAGAAATTATTTTATTTTTCTCTATAGTACCAAAAAAAGCAATTGTAAATTACTTCAATCTCCATTTCTCATCCTTTTAGAGAAAAGGAAGAATATATATTACCGATCATTTATGAGTTTAAGAGTTAAACCTAGTCTTAGTTATATGGTTGTTGTTCTAACTCGCCAAGTTCACTGAATTGGTGACTAGAACTGCTCACGAGTTGATCTCCGTGTGAACTCCGAGGATATACGTGTATAATGTTATACATTTAGGTGAGTTCTCAACACTACTAATATATTAATATGATTAATATATTTTATTTATTGTGTTTATTGCATGTTTAAATGCTTCCGTTGTATTTAATACCTATATGATATGCATTTTAGCCAATAGTCACAATTATACATACATAACATCCACGTGTATTAGATCCCCAACAAAAATGGTATCAGAGTCATTTAGGAAAAATTTGAGTGAATGGCAAAAATGGTATCAGAGTCATTTAGGAAACATTTGAGTGAATGGATACAAAAGGCGCAGTGTAAATGGCGTATTTCAAGTGTTAAAATCTGTATGCCAAAAAGGGAGCACTGGGCGTTGCAGCGCTAGAGGGTTGGCACCGACATTGGGAGTTCTTTCTCCTAGCACTGGGGCTCTGGAGGTACTAGAATTCGTGCCTTAACGGTGATGGATTAGCACTGCGGTACTGGGGGTTTGACCTCCCAGCGCTGCAACGATGTAATTCGGTACCATGGCGGTGTACTGTTCACTTAAACAGTAGTAGATGAACAATATTTTATATTGTTCACAGCTACAGTAATTTTGTAGAGTGTTTTGAAAAGTGTTTCAAAATTAATTTTGCATGTGTAAGTTTATGAGATGTAGTAATAAAATTTATTAGTCTACATTATAAACCGAAGTTTATGAGATGTAGTGATAAGAGTTATCAGTTTGCATTATAAATCAGAATTAATTTTTGTGTTGGTAACCAATATGAAAGCCCTACTGGTGAAGGTTAATTGTGCTTGCATAGAAAAATTAATTAATTGAGAATCATCCTCCCCATGAGATAGAGACCTAGGATAAATACAAAAATCTCTATTAATCAAATTGAAGAATATTACATTATGAGATAATGTTTTATTCTGATTCGTCTTGTCAATACAGTGTTAGACGAGTCACATCAGCCTTTTTTCAATATTGTTACAGCGTGAGGGACTTGGCCAGTTGGGTTTGGACTATACCAGTTAAACATGAGACAAGGCAAATATAAGTGCAAATATTGCCCAATATTGCTATAATATGAGGGTAGTATCGGTTGCATAAATTTGATCATTGACAAGTTAATTTAGAATACACTTACCCAATATTGCTACAATGTAAGGATAAGGTGTATTCAGGATTAAGTGGTAAGAGTTGCATGAGATGCAATTGAAAAATGTTGTCTACCTGGTGGGTTTACAAAGGCCAATATTGCTACAACGTGAGGCATGAGTAAATTTCAATTGGATCTACTTTCCACTGTATAGTTTAAAAGAGTTTAAACTATCATTTTTTCGTTCGAGAGATTACAAAGATTATGTAAAGCAGTGGGAAGTCATTTTAAATAAAAAATATATAATTAGTATACTCATAATTTAAAAAGTTCTATTAGCTATTTAATGACCATTCCTCTTACATCTCCCGTTAGTTTGGCCTGTCAAGTATAATGGCCACTACGAACTAGTTAGTGTGCATAGTTGATGCAGTCTAACTCAAGGGTACTAGGTATTACTCTGACCGGCAGATGAGTTTACCGTAAGTTATTTCTAATAACACCTCTTTAGGGGATATGAATAGAGAGGGTGTAACCCTCTTTGTTCAGGGTGTTTCATCTTATACTCCAAGTATATCTAGTGAAACTAGATGTGTGAGGAGAAGAAGATGAGGCAAACACCTAGGATACAACTCAGAGGCAACATTTATCCAAAGATCAACAAGAGAGCAATGTAGATGAAAAGTGTTTCCACTGTAGTAAGGTTGGGTATTGAAAATCCCTATACCCTAAAAGCCTTATAATTGTCAGGAAAACTCCCATAGGTTTGTGTTTGACATAGGCATTTCTATGACATATGATGACAATTTACACTCGGTATGAGATATCGCATATTCCTCTCATATCTACAATATGTTGCAGGGATTGAGAGAGATAATAATGCAACAGCGTGTAGAAGTAAAGTTAAGAGTGAAAAATGGTGATTTCCTACAAATTCAATTTTTTGAACAGTTTGACTTACTTCTCATATGCAATACAACTAATATATTGCATAATTGGTATAATATCTAAAACATCATTTGACAATTTATGTCCCTTTTTGTACTTGGCAGTGAAGGATATCATATAAACATTAGGAATAGTTCCTTATGTTTATGTGATATGGATAATATTTTATTAGTTAAATGTCAGTTAATAAATGAATATAATATATAATGAGAAATGTCTGTAGATCGGAATTCTTAAATAATACAGAGCTGTGGTATATAAGTTTAAGTCATATAGGCATGAGACGCTTATCCGTCTGGTTAAGGATAGTTGGATTCCTAATCTAACTATAAAGAATTAACCATTTTATGAATAATGTATTCATGGAGATGACTAATCATACCAAAATGTACATCACATCTCTTCGATTAGATTGAGGTAGTGAGTACATTAACAACAAGTTTTCTCTATGTTTAAAGGAGAATGATATTTTCACTCATTATAGTCCTCTGGGTACTCCACAACATAATGATATTTCAGAGATAAGGAATCAGACTTTATTAGATATGGTCCGATCGATGATGAGTGTTATCGATTTATATTTATGAGACTATGCTCCAAATACAGCTGCTTATTAAGTAAAGTTCCATCAGAAGCTGTTCCTTCCACTCTGTATGAGATACAGAAAGGAAGGAAGCCGTATCTTAAACAAGTTAAGACTTGAGGTTGTCCTACTTATGTAAGAGTTACGTAGCAGGGTATCTTGTTTTGTAAAAGTTACGCAGCAGGATAAACAACACCCAAGAGGTATAAGTATATATTCATTGAGTATCTTGTTAATTCAATATGATACTAGTTGTATGATTCAAAGAAGTGAAGTGTATTCGTTTCTCAATATACCACCATTTTAGAGGAAGAGTTTCTCATGAATCGTGAGAATCATAGAAAGATTGAGCTTGATAAAGTCAATCTAGAAATCAATGAACCAAGGATGGGAACTCAAGCTTAATTAAGCAGTGACCTTTTAGCACACTCTCCCATTGGGTCGGAAAAGCTTTCTAGGTTACCTTTTAGGTATGTTTGATGCCTAAAGGTGTGTTAGGGTTGTTTCTACATGCCACTCCAGTTTTGCATGAATATTTAATATCTATACATAGTATATTTTGATATATTACTAATTATCTTTTAATTATATGGCTTAATGCTTGTTACGCTACAGACTTTGTTTTATCTGAAGGAGTTCGGATACGGTCTAAAGAAGTTTAGACCAGTGCTAAGAGTTAGTAAATATTCCAAGAGTTAGAGCATTATCTGTAATGGGACAAAAACCTCAAAATATGCTAATAATGATATAGTTGCAAGAGTTGCAATAGATTGCTAGGATATTGATAATAGCATAATAACAATAGTATTTTAACACTTTAACTTGGGTATTTTTGCTTTAATCCATTAATATTTAGCTACATATTTGTGTTTTTAATCTTAAATAGGTGTGTGATGGAAAATGTGACGTATGGAAACAAACGGGAAGTGAATCGGGCGAGAAATGAGTAAAATATGCTCGAAAGACAAGAAGAAAAATAAGTGGCTGGGCGCCGCAGTGCCCAGAACAGCAAGTGAGTGTCGTGGTGTACAGCACCTAGCGCCGCGGTGCTCATCGAAGATTTACAAAAACCTGTGCTCGTGCCTAGCGCCGCGGCGCTCGTGCGGATGTGTAAATACTCTTCTCAAGTCACCTATTTGGGGTGGATTCGAAGCTCCTCGCGCCTAGGGTTTCTCTTAGCAACAAAAATACTATTTTGAGGCAAAATAGAGAGATTTAGCAAGGAGAAAAATGCAAGTAACGAATACACATTCAAACCAAGAGATCAAGGAGAATTTTATTGGAGATTGAAGAATAAACTCTTGGGCAATCAAAACAAGAGGAAGAAAAATAACTCAGAGCATCACTTGTGTTATTTTCTTCCTTAGTTTTATGAGATGATTTTGATCATGATACTTTTATACTTTTGCTTTGATAATCGTTTTTTGAACATGAGCTAAATATTTTTCATCTAGGGTTAGACGTTATTGAACCTAGTATGTAATTGATTCTTTTAAACTCTTAGTTATGAACTTTTATCCCTTAGTTGATTCAATCTACCTATGCTCAATGCTTTCATTATACTTGATCACTATTTTGATTGTTTAGGAACCATGATAACTTTGACAAAAAGAATCATGTGTTTAGCGTAAGGTAGATTGATATATGATCATAGGGTAATATCTATGAGTTTTATGTAGGATATACATATACTTAGGTGGCATGTATGGTTTGATTAGACTTAATCTTAACGAGTTGCATCTTATTCGGATTACCATAGACATATAAGTAATTGTTAGGGTGTGATATTATTATTCGACTGTCGATAGAAGCTTATGATGAAATCAATGTCTAGCCAATCAATTGATGAAGAGGGAATAACTAAGGGGTTAAAAGGGCTCAGTGAACTACTAGGGGATGCGTCGATACCCTAGATTACCTATCAATTTAGTGAATTCTATCACTAAGTACTTGTGATATTTTAATTAGGTTCAATTCAATAACAATAATTTAGATAGTTAAACTCCATCCTTGAAGCTAGTCTGAATAAAGGTAAAGTAGAGTAATTTTAGTATTTGATTGAAGAAAATAGAAACAATAGTCTCTGTGGGATCGATAATCTGGACTTAGTTCTATATTAATTGGTACAAAAAGCGTGTACTTGCGTTAGATCATTAAAAAAGACATTAAGTTTTTGGCGCCGTTACCGGAGACTATTTTATCTAATCTTAGATCGATACTAATACCATAATATTTTACTTTTACTTCAGATTTTATTTTTATTTCATTATTATTATTGGTCTTTTTTCGTTCTAATTAATAATTGTATTTTTTTTTTGTTTGTTTTGATAGTTCATGCGAAGAACCAAGAGTGAAGATCAACATCTTTTAATCCTGAGATTGAAAGAACATTCTGGAGACTTCATAGAGAACAACATCAAAACAGAAACATGGCAGAGAATCATGACAATATCAACAATCTAGTGTTTGATCCTATTAATCCGCAGAGATCGGTGAGGGATTATGCTGTTCCTACAACAAAAGCCATTCAGTCTAGTATTCGGCGTCCCACTGTTAATGCAAACAACTTTGAAATCAAGCCAAGTACTATTCAGATGCTTAAGGAGTCGGTATAATTCATGAAGCTCTCAATGATGATCCCAACATGCATATTATGAATTTCTTAAAGATTTGCGATACATTCAAGTTCAATGGGGTTTCAGATGATGCCATCAGGTTGTGACTATTCCCTTTCTCATTGAGGGATAAGGCCAAGAGCTGGTTGATGTCATTACCATTAGGATCTATATCAACGTGGGATGACCTAGCACAGAAGTTCTTAGCAAAGTTTTTCCTACCAGCGAAGAAAGCTAAGATGAGGAATGACATCATATCATTTATGCAGATTGAAGGTGAGTCATTATATGAAGTATGAGAACAATTCAAGGACATGTCGAGGAAGTGTCCCTATCATAGAGTTCCAAAATAGTTATTAGTCCAGAAGTTCTACAATGGGCTAGTGGGTCATTTAAGGACAATTATCGATGCCGCTGTTGGAGGAGCTCTGATGAATAAGTCCATAGATGAAGCATATGAGTTATTGGAAGAGATGGCATCCAACATCAATGGCCTACTGAAAGAGTTACACTAAGGAAGGTTGCTGGAGTTCATGAGATTGATGCATTTAATGCATTGGTTGCACAGATTAACATATTAACCAAGAGGTTTGATTCTATGAATGCTATCAAGACCTAGAATACGACTTATGACTTCTGTGGTGACAATCATTTGAATGGGCAATGCATGGAGTCAGCAAATTATGTGGGGAACCATAATAGACAGCAGAATAATTCACATTCAAATTATTATAATTCGGGGTGGAGAAATCATCCAAAATTTTCTTGGGGTGGCAACCAAGGCCAGCAACTTAAACCTAACCCGACCCAAATTTCATCCAACACAGGAAAAGAAAGCATCATTGGAAGATATGTTTATGCAGTACATGAAGTTGAGTGATGCTATTCTACAAAACCATTCTGCATCTTTGAAAACTCTAGAAACTCAAATGGGGCAACTTGCTGTAGCACTAAATAATCGACCTCAAGGGATTTTACCAAGCAATACTGAAGCTAATCCTAGAGAGGATAAGGAGGAATGCAAAGCTGTTTCTTTGAGAAGTGACAAAGAGTTGCTGTCAAACAGTGTAAAAGTGAAGAAAAGTGTAGAATGTAATGAAGAAAATAATGCAGAAGTGCAAAAGTTACTGCAGAACATGATAACAGCAGTAGAAAAATGCGAAAAGCAGTAAGGAGATGTAGAAAAATGATAACGCAGCAGCACAAACCAATAAAGGTCAGTAGAAACTTGTAGTTCAGCCTCCCTATCCACCTCCACCATTTCCTCAAAGGTTACAAAAATAGAAGTTGGACAAGCAGTTTTTGAAATTTTTAGATGTCTTCAAGAAACTCTACATTAACATACCTTTTGCAGATGCTTTGGAACAAATGCCTAGTTATGTAAAGTTTATGAAGGATATTTTATCAAAGAAAAAGAGATTAGCTGAATATGATACCGTGGCACTCATCGAAGAATGTAGCACAATACTGCAAAAGAAATTGCCACCAAAAATGAAGGATTTGGGCAGTTTTACTATACCATGCATTATCGGGGAGAAATTCTTTGGTAGAGCATTATATAATTTAGGCGCTAGCATCAACTTAATGCCATTATCCATCTACAACAAGTTAGGTTTGAGGAAAGCTAAACTTACTAATGTCACCTTGCAATTGACAGACCGTTCACTCACCTATCCAAGGGACATTATTGAAGATGTTTTGGTAAAGGTTGACACGTTCATCTTTCCAGTAGATTTCATAGTGTTAGATATGAAGGAGGATCATGAGGTACCCATCATCCTAAGAAGACCATTCTTAACAAGAGGGAGAACCCTTATTGATGTGTAAAAAGAAGAATTAACTATGAGGGTGAAAAATAAAGAAGTAACATTCAATGTGTTCAAAGCCATGCGAGGGCCAAGTGAGGAAGATGAATGTATGAGCATTGACGTCATTGACAGGGAAGTGCATGATATGTTCAACAATAATAGCATTGAAGATTTTTTAGAAGATACAGTGGTAAATGGAGTTGAGGTAGAAAGAAGTGAAGCATGAGAGCATCTACAAGCCTTGAGCCTTTCTTCGAGATTTGACAGATTTAGGAGGAGAGTTGAACCGTTACATAAACCAGAAGGCTTGCAAACTCACATTAAGCCATCTATTAAAGAACCTCTTAAACTAGAGTTAAAACCACTATTGAGTCACTTAAGGTATGTATTTCTTGGTGAATCTTCTACTTTACCAGTTATAATTTCTGCACAACTTGATGACTCGTAGGTAGAAAAATTGTTCAGGATCTTAAGAGATCATAAGAGGGCTATATGATGAACGATTGCTAACATCAAGGGAATCAATCCCTCTTTTTGCATGCATAAAATCCTGTTAGAGGAATGGCACAAGGCTACCATTGAGCAGCAGAGGCGCTTAAATCCAATAATGAAAGATATAGTAAAGAAAGAGATTATTAAGTGGCTAGATGCAAGGATTATCTACCCCATTTCTGACAGCTCATGAGTAAGTACAGTACAATGTATACCAAAGAAAGGAGTAATCACTATAGTGGCAAATGAGAATAATGATTTAATCCCAACTAGGATTGTCACAGGTTGGAAGATATGTTTGGACTACTAGAAGCTGAATAAAGCCATCCGCAAAGATCATTTCCCTTTACCTTTCATCGATCAAATGCTTGACAGGTTAGCAGGACATAAATATTATTGCTTCTTGGATGGATATTCTAACTATAATCAGATTGCTATTGCCCCTGAAGATCAAGAAAAGACCACGTGTACTTCCCATATAGTACATTTGCTTTCCGGAGGATGCCATTCGGACTATGTAATACTCCAGCCACATTTCAGCGCTGTATGATGGCAATATTTTCAGACATTATTGAGCACTCCATGTAGATATTTATGAATGATTTTTCTGTTTTTGGCAATTCATTTGATCAATACTTTGATAATCTAGCATTTATGCTCAAACGGTGTGAAGATACCAATTTAGTGTTCAATTAGAAAAAGTGCCACTTTATGGTTAAAGAAGGCATAGTATTAGGTCATAAAATTTCTGTTCATGGTATTGAAGTTGATAGAGCAAAGATAGAAATCATTGAGAAGTTTCCACTACCAATTAATGTGAAAGGAGTGCGGAATTTTTTTGGCCATGTTGAATTTTATCGAAGATTTATAAAAGATTTCTCCAAGATCTCTAAACCTCTATGCAACTTACTAAAGAAAGAAGTGCAGTTTCATTTCGATGATGCATGTCTTGAAGCTTTTGAATTGTTAAAGAAGAAGCTTACCACTGCGCCAATCATTATAGCTCCAGATTGGGACTTGCCCTTTGAAGTGATGTGTGATACAAGTGATTTAGCCGTGGGGGCTATACTAGGGCAACACTAAGAGAAAGTGTTTCACACGATATACTATGCAAACAAGACTCTTAATGACGCGCAGTCTAATTACACCACTACAGAAAAGAGCTTCTAGCGGTAGTCTTCTCTTTCGACAAGTTCTGGGCTTATCTTATTAGAGTCAAGGTTATAGTCTTCACAAATCATTCAGCAATCAAGTACCTCATCAACAAGAAAGATGCTAAGCCAAGACTCATTCGATGGATTCTCCTACTGCAAGAATTCGATCTAGAGATCAAAGATAGAAAAGGAGTTGAAAACTAAGTTGTAGATCATCTCTCTTGTTTGGAAGCATCAAATCAACACCAAGAGAAGATCTAAATCAATGAAACCTTTCTAGATGAGTAACTCCTTGCAACATAACATCATGAGATCCCTTGGTATGCTGATATTGTCAATTATTTAGTTTCTGGTCTAACACATCCTAATTTAACTTTTCAGTAAAAAAAGAAGTTCCTCCACGATGCAAGATTCTATTTCTGGGATGAACAATTTCGTCTACAAATCATGTATAGACCAAATCCTTTGAAGATGTGTCCCTATAGAAGAAACTCAAGACATCTTACACCATTGTCACACATCCGATTATGGAGGACATTTACAGGCGATAAAACAGCAGCTAAGGTACTTCAATCTAGTTTTTATTGGTCCACATTATTTAAAGATGCATATTCTTTTGTTGCAGGGTGTGATCGATGTCAACGAACGGGGAACATCTCCAAAAGATATGAAATGCCACAACAAATAATTCTAGAAGTTGAAATCTTTGACATTTGGGGAATAGACTTTATGAGACCGTTTCCACCATCCCACAACAACAAATACATACTTGTAGTTGTGGATTATGTTTCAAAATAGGTAGAGGCAGTAGCATTACCAAAAAATAAGGCAAGAACAGTGATTAAGTTCCTTTAAAAGAATATATTCACAAGATATGGAACACCGAGAGCAATTACAAGTGACAAAGGCTCACACTTCTGTAATAAGTATTTTTTAACCCTTTTGCAAAAATACGAAGTCAAGCACAAAACAGCTACTGCATATCATCCTCAAATGAGCAGACAAGTTGAGGTATCTAATCGACAAATAAGAAGAATCTTGGAGAAGATGGTTAAACCAAATCGAAAGGATTGGGCAGTACACTTGGATGACGCTTTATGGGCGTATCGTACTGCTTACAAAACTCTGATTAGTATGTCTTCTTTTCGTTTGATCTTTGGAAAATCATGTCACCTACCTTTGGAGTTAGAACACAAAGCATATTGGGCTATTAAAGCCCTCAACTTTGATCTCTAAGCTACAGGAGAAAAACGTTTACTTCAATTAAATGCCATGGATGAGTTTTGTCTACAAGCATATGAGAATGCCAAGATGTATAAAGAAAAGACGAAACGGTGGCATGATATGAAGATATTTCAGCGTTCATTTGGAAAAGGACAACTAGTGTTGCTCTACAATTCAAGACCGAAGTTATTTCTTGGAAAACTCAGGTCCCGATGGTCTGGCCCGTTTCAAATCATAACGGTTTACCCAAGTGGAGTGGTTGAAATTAGAGATTTGAATAATCAAGCTCCATTTACAGTAAATGGTCAGCGCCTCAAGAATTACCATGAAGGATATCTAGATCGACAGAAAGTCAGTGTCGATCTTATGGATCACAAGTAACTGCAGGAACAACACGTCAGGCCAAAGACGTTAAACCAAGTGCTTCTTAGAAGGCAACCCAACCCAAGCCTAGTATCATTTGAGTTTAATTAGTTTATTTTATTTTAATAATTTTCTTTTTTTTTTCTTTTAAGTAGCATATTTTTTCTTTAGGATGATAAAAAAAAAATTTGAAAAAAGGGGTGCGAGCTCCGCGGCACCCACGCATGGCGCCGCAGGGCTCAAAACAGAGTGCCAGCATCGCGGCGCTGGATAGCTAGTGCCGCAGCGCTGACACCTGGGCACAATCGTGCCCAGATGTGTGTAAGCACCGCGGCGCTCAGGAGCGAGCGCTGCATCGCTTCTCCGATTTTAATTCTTCTTATCTTTTCCCCTTTTCTCTCACTCACATAAACCCTAAAACTCATTTTTCCCATCTCCTACTTTTACCTATTCATCTCAAATCAAAATTAAACACTCCCACACACTACATTTAGATTCAAATTCATTACCCACTCAAATTAACACCACATTAGCATATTTTTCACCTAATTCTTCACATTCATCACCACTTCTAACTTTTTCTCTTCCATAGCATTCAGGTTACAAATCCCAATCTTTCTTCATTTTATTTCTTGTTATGTATCTTTAATTTATGGTTACAATGCATAATTTAGTTTCCTTATTACTAGATTATGATTATTAGAACTTGTTTTCAATTAATTCCAAAAAAAATAAAAACAAATCCATGAATGCTTATGCAACTTATTCTAATTGATGAGTTGAATGAGGTTTAATGGGTTCTACTTAAAATTCTTGATTAGCTACCTAGCTATATATTAGGATGCTTGTGAAAGTATGTTTAAAAGTGGTTGACTTGTGTTTATTGTTTAACATGGTGTTATTTGGTGTTTAATGTTGACGTTGATATTGATTGGTGTTTACTGTACATGTTGATATCAATTGATGATTAATGTTCAACTTGGTAAGTTAAGTGTTGTTTAAATGAGTGATTTTGGGTGCAAAAGAGATTGTGGATTGCAGGAAATATGGCACACATATATGATTTCTTATTGCAACGTGTGTGTGGCATTTGCTGTCCATATTCGGGATGCTCATTATTATTGTTTCAGGTATTTAATGGCACCCAAGAAATCAAAGAAGTCCGTTGCATCATCTTCTGCGGGCTACGACACTAATAAGTTTGTTTCCAAAGAAGCCGCCAATTTATATCACTCTTTCATCGTTAAACGCATAATTATTTTTGAAAGAGGATTTGATATCATGGGAGAGGGCTATCCAAGAATCTCCCGAATTATTGTAGACAGAGGTTGGGGACGCTTGTGTGCTTAGTCGAATGCTGCAGTTATCCCAGTAGTTAGAGAATTTAATGTTAATGGCAAAGAGCACTCTAATGGAAAAGTAGAAATCAGAGGCAGAATTGTTCGCATCCACAATAAGGATGTCAATAGATACTTTGGTGTACCCAATATTCAACGAAAAGACTATATGGAGCTCCATCAGAACCCAGATTATGAAGCGGTCATTCATTACTTGGCCACCCCAGATGTTCAATGGACGATGTCTGAAAGTCTTCCGGTCTCCTTTCCCGCACACTACATGTGCAGAGAATTCAAAGCATGGCACTATTTTATAGCTGCAAGATTAATGCCAGTCCGTCATATGAGTACAGTAACAGCGAAAAGAGCTTTTATTCTGTATGCCATTCTAACAGGGCGAACTATTGACATTGGTAAGGTGATCAGAGATACAATCTTTTTCGGCCTTGATCATCCAAAGCAAAGCATATGTTGCCCCTCGCTGATTACAGCACTTTGTGCTAAAACAGAAGTTGAGTGGACATCATCAAAGAAGTATTACCCCCAAAATTGCTACAATCATTGACGGTCCAGCTTAAGACCCCATTCCTTAACCACTTTCACCACACAGACCCACAGCATACCTGACCATACCTCAACATCTGTCCAAGTTAGATGATGCCTTCACCACACACCAACAGTGGACCGCCTCATATGCCGCCTATCAAGACCAGGTTTTGCGTATTACACTCACACACTTTAGCATGGATACACATAACTTGCCACACTTTTTGCCCTATCCAGCGCCACCAGATGCGGATGACTTAGGAGATGATGCAGAAGCTGAAAACGAATAGGGGAGTGAAGATTAAGACGACAGGGACACCTAATGCTTCATACAAACAGGGAAGTGTTCCTATTTGTTATTTTACTGCTGCCATGAGGACATGTCTTATTATAAGTATAGGGGCAGGAGAGACATTTTTTAATTCATAATTTTCTTCATGCGTTGTTAGTGTATTTTCTATTTTATCTGTTTTCTTTTGAAATAGTTTACTTTCTTTCAGTATCGGTTATTTGGGTCGAAAGAGTTGTAGTCGATGATGATAAATGAAGTTAAAGAAAAGCTATAAACTCTAGACTTATCTATTATTGTGTTCATTTTATACTATAATCGGATTAATTATATTCAGCTTATAGTGGTTCACTTTAAACACCAGTACACTCTAGAGCTATAATGTTCAACAGTTGTAAGGTAGAATATACTTATTCACAACAGAGAAGGTAATTAAGGTCGTCTATTATCTAGAACTTGTTTGATTAGCTTTCAAGGCAAAATTCCAGGACAAATATAGTAAGGGATATGATTATAGGCCATCTTTGGATCATTTGAGCTTTTTTAAACTTACCTTATATATATATATATCCCTAATCACCCCGCTTGAGTTTAATTTTTTATTTTATATGTTTAACCACATTACAAGCCTAAAGACTTCGAGCTTACTTATCCTAAAACCTATCGGTAGCACCATAAACCTTGAGTTTACTTAGAAATATTTATTAAAAAAAAAGGTTGTGGATGTAGGAAAGAAGGGTACTGCAATAAAATAAAATAAAATAAAAAGTCTTAAAAGTGCACATCAATCTAAGTTTGGGGATTCAAAAATAAATAAATAAAATGATTAAAAAGAAAGATGAAAATAGCATACGTTTGGGGGAGGAGATGAAGAATTAAGGAAGAAAAGGAATCAAGAAGTTTTAAGTAAAGTTTAAGTGTTAATGCTATAATTTGCACTTTATATATAATTTTATATCTCATCTTCACCTTAACCTTACATTACAAGATAATTAAAGTTCTATTTGATCCATTATTATATACTTGTTCTACATTAGTAGAGATTGCTATGAAAAACAAGCTTATGGAGAATTGTTTTGATCCTGATCTTTCTTTGATAAAAATAAGATGTTCGAAAATGTAATTGATGTGCAATTAAATAGCTCGACACACACTCACAAGTGAACAATTATAAAGTAGATATAAACATAATGATTAGAGTGTAGAATAAGCATGAATAAGTTTTGAGTCTAAAGGTTTCATAAGTGTAATTTACCCGTTGAGACAACTTACAAATTTCTAATCGACCCAAGTAACTCATGGTTCATGGAATGTTAAGAGGGTGTTTTCATATTATTGTTTTGGCTCCTAGTTAGTATGCTCTTGTCTTGCTCGAGGACAAGCAAGTATCTTAAGTTTGGGGGTATTTGATAATAGCATAATGACAATAGTATTTTAACACTCTAACTTGGGTATTTTTGCTTTAATCTATTAATATTTGGCTACTTATTTGTGTTTTAAATCTTAAATATGTGCGTGAAGGAAAATGTGACGTATAGAAACAAACAAGAAGTGAATCAGGTGAGAAACGAGCAAAATGCGTTCGAAAGACGAAAGAGGAGAAATAAGTGGCTGGGCACTGCGGCACCCAGGGTTGGGCGCCGCAGCGCCCAAAACAGCGAGTGAGCGCCGCGACGCTCATCCAAGATTTGTAAAAACTTGTGCTCGTGCCCAGCGCTACAGTGTCCGTGTAGATGTTTAAATACTCTTCTCAAGTCGCCTATTCAGGGTGGATTCGAAGCTCCTCGCGTCTAAGGTTTCTCTTAGCAACAAAAATACTATTTTGAGGAAAAAATAGAGAGATTTAGCAAGGAGAAAAATGCAAGCAACGAATACATATTCAAACCAAGAGATCAAGGAGAATTTTATTAGAGATTGAAGAATAAACTCTTGAGCAATCAAAACAAGAGGAAGAAAAACAATTCAGTACATCACTTGTGTTATTTTCTTCCTTAGTTTTATGAGATGATTTTGATCATGATACTTTTATACTTTTGCTTTGATAATCTTTTTTTGAACATGAGCTAAATATTTTTCATCTAGGGTTAGACGTTATTGAACCTAGTATGCAATTGATTCTTTTAAACTCTTAGTTATGAACTTTTATCCCTTAGTTGATTCAATCTACCTATGCTCAATGCTTTCATTATACTTGATTACTATTTTGATTATTTAGGAACCATGATAACTTTGACAAAAGGAATCATGTGTTTATCCTAAGGTAGATTGATACATGATCATAAGGTAATATCTATGAGTTCCATCTAGGATAGACATATACTTAGGTGGCATGTATGGTTTGATTAGACTTAATCTTAACGAATTGCATCTTATTTGGATTACTATAGACATATAAGTAATTGTTAGGGTGTGATATTATCATTCGACTGTTGACAGAAGCTTATGATGAAATCAGTATCTAACCAATCAATTGATGAAGAGGAAATAACTAAGGGGTTAAAGGGGCTCAGTGAACTACTAGGGGATGCATCGATACCCTAGATTACCTATCAATTTAGTGAATTCTATCTCTAAGTACTTGCGATATTTTAATTAGGTTCAATTCGATAACAATAATTTAGTTAGTTAAACTTCATCCTTGAAGCCAGTCTGAATAAAGGTAAAGTAGAGTAATTTTAGTATTTGATTGAAGAAAATAGAAACAATAGTCTCTGTGGAATCGATAATCTGGACCTAGTCCTATATTACTTGGCACAAAAAGCGTGCACTTGTGCTAGGTCATTAAAAAAGACATCAAATATGTCATTATGCAAGCATGTTGTCAAATACATAATTCCTGACCTATTTTTACTAATGCAAGTCTGTTAGTAGATCTTATTAATTTATATAGATCAGTCTATGTCTATATCTGTAGGGTACAGTTCATTGTTCCTAGCTGACCAGGATCTTAGTGATTGTATAGGCATACAGGTATTCAGTTAGGACTGAGTACTGAACTAACTCATGAAGACCCCAATAGACATCCTATGTTGCCATCAATAGAAGGTCATCTCGAGTTGAGTAGTATATGTGGTCCTCTGACCTGAGCACCAAGGTGGGCTTGTGAGTGATCCACCATGCTTTGGTTCCATATATGTCAGAGACCTTTCATGGTTTGACCACTGGGTGTCGCTGGGTATGGTCCGATGCTCATGCAGTCCGTTGTGTGCAGATATGGGATCAATCTGCTCTCATAGGGAGTGATATATCTAGATGCTCCAAGATAGTATCTCAGGAAAGTTTTATGGCCATAAGCAGTTAACCCAGAAAGGTGTTTCCATGGGTTAAATAATATGGAAAAGAGTTTTGCTCATATTGTTCAATTGATAAACCATTCTGAAGGTAGGTTATGGATGAGCATATGGGGATTTGGCGGTGTGGATCTATGTCCCCGCACATCCAAGATATATATGATGGAAGGACTATACGTATACATTGTAACCTCAACTTGTATGGTTCAATGCGTCGATTTGTATATTCGTGATGTGTGTGTGGGGTATGACTCACGGACTTATAAAATAGTTTCATTTGACGAATCACGCGTAGACCTAGGGAGTCTCGCAATATAGAGTGTACTCATTGTGCACTGAGACAGAGTGCTGGATTAAATTATTTAATCTAGTAATATCCAACGTAACCACAGAAATACGTGCATGTGTATATTTAAGCGTTAAATACAACAATTAGTTAATAATTGTTATTCACTAATTGTAAAGTGACACGTGACGCATTATGGACCCTCGGTTGAGTTTACCCAAATATGAAATTTGGTGGAACCTACTAAGGGGTATACTTAGTAACTATTTATAAGGGGTAAAATAGTTATTTCATACTTTAATTATTTAAATGTTAAATAATCAAATTTCTCTAATAAAATATATTATTATATAATAATATAATATATATAATGCATGATAGTTGTCATGCATTATATATAATATTATTATTATTTTTATTTATTATTTTTAGTTGTCAACAAAGCATGTTTTATATATATTATATTTTAATATTAATTAGATATATATGTGTGTGTGTGAATTTGTGAAATGGAGATAGATGGAAAAATTGAAAAACAAAAGAAAAAAAAATAGGTTGTTATTTTCTTTTCATGTTTTTGTTTTATGCTCTAAGTTGAAGAAGCAATTGCTGCTTCTACTTCTTCTCATTTTTGCACCGTGAGGGAGACAAGAGCAAGCTTAAAAATCGACCATTTGGATTAAGTATTAATCCTACGTTGGGTAAAGGTGCTGCTGTTCTAGATTATCAAGCTCACCAAAGTTGATAACTAGAACTGAGAACAAGTACACCTTCAGGCGGACTTCAAAATTAAATGTGTAAAACGTTACACATATTGGTAATTTCTCAATTTTATCATTTATATATTAATTTGATTAATATATGGTTAGTGTGTTAATTGTATGTTTTAAATTTTGCTGCGTTAAAATATGTATTCGATGCATATTTTTAATTAACATACTACCACATGCATACACCTGGACACAGTAGATCCCCTACAAGGTGAACTTGGAGTTTTCTTGGTAGAAGAAAATAATCCTTTGACCTATAGGGAGATGATGTTAGACATCGATTCGTGAAGTGGCAAGAAGCCATGAAAACAAAAATTGACTCTATGCATCAGAATCAAGTCTGGGACTTGGTTAAGCTACCAATGAGAATTGTTCTCATTGGTTGTAAAAAGTTTACAAGAGGTAGTGGGAGTCAGATGGAAGGTAGAGACCTTTTAAGCCCTATATTGGTTCAAGAAAGGTAATTCTTAGTGATCTGAGTTTAACTAAGAGGAAACCTTTGAACCAGTATTGATGTTAAAGTCAATTAGAATGTTATTCGCTTTTGCAACATATTATGACTTTGAGGTTTGATAGATGGATTTAAGGATGGCATTCCTGAATGAATACCTAGAGTAAGAGATATTCATGGAACAATTTGAAGGTTTTACATCTAGCCAGACTTCTAGTCTGCTATGTAGGCTGAAGAAGTCCATTTATGTGCTTAAACAAGCCTCCCGAAACTGAATCATTATTTTGATGAGATGATTAAATTGTTTGGTTTCATAAAAAATGATAAGGAAGCTAGTGTGCATGAAAAGTCAGTGAGAGTATGATAATCTTCTTGATGCTCCATGTTGATGACATACTGATAATTGGGAATAATGTCAGTATGTTATAGTTGGTCAAAAGTAACTCGTAAGAATTTATCCATGAAGGATTTGGGATAGGCTTCTTTTGTACTAGCTATAAAGTTTTATAGAGATAGAACTAGGAAGCTAATAGGACTCTTCTAAATTATTTCACAATAATAGTGTCTTAAAAATGTACAGTTTTGTTAACTATGAGATAGTTAACGTATACCTGGTGTTCATCTTTCGAGGAGAGTGTCTCTTCAAATGAAAGATAAGAGAGTTAGAGCGTCTAACATACCAGATACATCAGCTCTTCAGAGATTGATGTATGCTATAAAGTATATGAGACCTGATATCAGTTTGGCTGTAAGAGTTACGAGCCAGTTTTAGTCTAATTCAGGTAACTGCCATTTGATGTAGTCAAATATATCCTGAGACACCTTTAGGGTACAAAGGATAAGTTTCTCAAATATAGAGAAAGTGACTTACAAGTAAGAAGACTCACAGATTTAGAATTTTAGTTTGGCCTAGATGATAGAGAGTCTACATCTGAGAATGTGCTCATTCTCATTGGTACTAGATGAGTTAAAATTGCACCAAATTAAGATTCACTACTAATTTATAAAGGGCGCAGCAAAAAAGGTAGTGAAGATTCATAGGTTTATCGCTGAACTTGAAAGAGTTCCAAGACAAATGGATCCTATCCCATAGTTTGGGGATAAAATTAGGACGTTGAATAGGCCAAGGTGCTAAAAGGACACCAATACTCTAATCACATTGAGAGGAGTCGTACACGACTAAAAGGATCTTGACTTAGGGAGATGTGATTATTTGTAGAAGTATTCTATAAATAATTTAGTAGACTCACTTTCTAAAGTCATGACTCTAAAAGTGTTTATGAAATACGTAAAGTTGATGTGTACGAGATACCATCAAGTATGGCACTAGAGCAAGTGTGAGATTGTTAGGGTCGGTGCTTACGTGTCATCCCTGAATATACATATACTTGTGTATTTATACAAGTGTACTTTTCCATTAAATCAATAATACCTATTAATATGATACTATACAATGTAACATTATAGACATTGTATAATTTGAAAGAGTTCAGATCAGATTTAAAAGAGTTTAGATAAGAGCTCATAGTTAGCCACGTTGAGAGATATAAATGCTAAATGTTAGCTGGTTATAATACTCAGCGAGGATCAAAGAGTTGAAGTTTTATCTGTAATGGGACATAGACCTAAGAATATACTAATAACTACATAGTTGCAAGACTTGCAATCAAGTGCCAAGAAATACCAGTTGTACAAGTATGTTCTCAAATAATTGTCCCTGATCTATTTCTGCCAATACGGGTCTGTCGGTGGATACTTCTAATATAGATCAGCATATGTTGTACCTATAAGGTATAAATAGTTATTTTCAACCGACTGTGAGCTTGGAGCTCGTATTGACATATGGGTATCCAGTTAGGACTGGATATAGGACAGACTCACGAAGGCCTCCGATAGACACCCTATATAAGCCGTCAATGAAGGGTACTCTCGAGTTAAGTAATATACGTGGTCCTTTAACTTGAGTGCCACAGTGGACTTGTAAGTGATCCACCATACTTTGGTTCTGCGCATGTCACAGACCTTTCATGGTGTGACCGCTGGGTATGGTCTGATGCTTATGGAGTCCGGTGTGTACAGATATGGGATCCGTCAGCTTGCATAAGAAGTTAGATATCCAGATGCTTCGAGATTGTATCTCAGAAAATCTTGTGGCCATAAGCATTAATCCTGGGAAGAAGTTTCCGCCAGAGTGGAATAATATAGCAAAGGAGTTTGCACATATTATTCAATGAGATATAAGTGTGGAGATAAGATATGGATGAGTACATGGAGATTTGACGATGATAATTTATATCCCTAGTACATCTAGGATATCATTACGAAAAGACTATACATATGCATTGTCACCTCAACTTGCATGGTTCAACGCGTTGATTTGTATATCCGTGACATGTGCGTGAGGCATTTGATAAAATAGTTCCATTTGATGAATCAGGCGTGGACCTAGGGAGTCCTGCGATATGGAGTGTACTCGTTGTGTATTGAGGTAGCGTGCTGGATTAAATTGTTTAATCCAGCAATATCCTGTAATACTACAAAAATGCGTGCGTGTCTGTATTTAAGTGTTAAATACAATAATTAGTAAATAATTATTATTTACTAATTGTATAATGGCACATGACGCATTGTGAGCCCTCAGTTGAGTTTATCTAAGTGTGAAATTTGATGGGACCTACTAAAGAGTAGACTTTGAAACTATACATGATGAGTACAATAGTCATTTCACATATTGATAATTTAATTG
Organism: Ailanthus altissimus; assembly: GCA_946807835.1. Taxonomy (NCBI): domain Eukaryota; kingdom Viridiplantae; phylum Streptophyta; class Magnoliopsida; order Sapindales; family Simaroubaceae; genus Ailanthus; species Ailanthus altissimus. The sequence goes on from OX327684.1 coordinate 18,338,994, forward strand.
TTAAATAATTAAAATATCTCATTATTTTATATTATTATATAATATTATTTTATTTAGGTACCATTAGCATCCATTTATATTATTTTATTATTATTTTATTTATATTATATATATATAAGTGAGATTTGTGTGTGATAAGGAAGTGTGCATGTTTTTGGTGTTGACGGGAGATGGAGAAAATGAAAAATGAAATGAAATGTTTCATTTCCATGGTGCCGCCGAGAAGAAGGAGAAAAATAAAATTGTTTCATTTCTCTTTATGGTACCAAAAGAAGCAATTGTGAATTGCTTCAATCTACATTTCTCATCATTTTAGAATAAAGGAAAAATAAACACCATCGACCATTTAGGGGTTTAAAAGTTAACCCAGTACTAGCTATAGGGTTATTGTTCTTGCTCGCCAAGCCCACCAAGTTGGTGACTAGAACTATCCACGAGTTGGTCTTTATGCGGACTCCGAAGATATACGTGTATAACGTTACACGTTTAGGTGAGTTCTCAACACTACTAATATATTAATGTGATTAATATATTTTATTTATTGTGTTTATTGCATGTTTAAATACTTCCACCACATTTAATATGTTTATGATACGTATTTTAGGCAATAGACACAATTGTATATGCATACACTCACGTGTATTAGATCCCCAACAGAGGTATTTGATCTCATTGCTCGCTTGGAAACCATAAGATTAATTATTTCTTTAGCTACTCAAAACAAGTGAAAAATCCATCAAATGGATGTAAAATCCTCATTCTTGAATGGATATCTTGAAGAAGAAGTATTTATTGAGCAACCTTTGGGATATGAGGTGAGATAGCATGAAAATAAATTTTTAAAATTAAAAAAAGCTTTATATAGTTTAAAACAAGCACCAAGGGCATGTTATAAGGGAATAAATAAATATTTTCAAGATTATAATTTTTCACAATACCCATATGAACATGTCCTCTATGTAAAAATGAATAAAAATAAAGATATGATGATTGTTTTCTTGTATGTGGATGATTTAATTTTTATAAGAAACAATCCAATTATGTTTTAAGAATTAAAAAAGTAATGACCTAAGAATTTGAGATGACGGATATTGGACTCATATCATACTATCTTGGCATTGAAGTGAAGCAAGAGAGTGGATGCATTTTCATCTCCTAAGAAGGCTACGCAAGAGAAGTGCTTAAAAGGTTCAACATGAAAAACTGCAAACTGATAAGCACGCCCATAGAATGTGGAATCAAGTTGTTAAATCAAGAAAGATGAGAAGTTAATCCAACAACGTTCAAAAGCTTGGTTTAAAGCTTGCGACATTTAACATTCATAAGGCTTGGCATTCTTTTTGGAGTTGAGCTTGTTAGCTACTACATGGAATCTCCCACAAGCACTCACACGAAGGCTGCTAAGCGAATTCTTCCCTACATTAAAGATATTCTTGACTTTGGGCTATTTTATTCATCTTCTCACAATTTCAAGCTTGTTGGATATAGTGATAGTGATTGAGCTAGAGACTTGGAGGAAAGAAAGAGCATCACGGGGTTTGTGTTTTCATGGGAGATACCACTTTCAGTTGGAGTTCGAAGAAGCAACCAATTGTTATACTCTCAACATGTGAAGCGAAGTATATTACTGCAACATCATGTGTTTGTCACGTAATTTGGCTTTAGAACTTGATAAATGAGCTTCATATGCCACAAAAAGAGGTGATGAAATTTTATGTTAATAACAAGTCAACAATTACGTTAGCTTAAAATCTCGTGTTCCATGACCGAAGCAAACATATTGATACACGGTATTATTTTCTTAGAGAGAAGATGATACAGAAGGAGGTACAACTCATGTATGCCAAATCTTAAGACCAAGTTATTGTTATCATCATCAAGCCACACAAGCACAAAGTTTTTGTCAAGATAAAAGCTTTACTTGGCATGGAAAAATCAAGCTTAAGGAGGGGTGTTGAGAAATAAACTTGATTTTAAGTTCATCACTTTGAACCCAAATCTTGATCTTTGTCCATTTTTTTAGAACTAATATATTCTAAATATTCTAAATTTATATTCTAGATTAATCCTTTATTTATATCAAAATTATTTAGAATACTTTTCTATTTTTTCTAAAGATATAATTATTGTGTTTGTTAAAATTTGATGTCTAAAACTCTCCGTCCACTACTATAAATATGGATGAATTCTTCATTTTGTAACAAATCAAGCCAAACAAATTTTATAATTAAAAAAAATTGTTCTATACAAATCATCTCCTCTCTTCTAATTCTTTCTCTTCTTAAAATTTTCTAAATACTAAACTCCTCTCTCAACAAATTATTGTAATTGAGATATGAACAATATTTGGATCTAATTATTGAAAATGAATGGTCATGTCAAATATAAATATAATTAAGTTGAGTGAAAAGTTGGCAACATGAGCAGTCACATGAGACAAGGAAATAATATGTATTAATCAAAGGATACAAATATGAAAGAATAATGCTTTTCAAATTTTGATTTCAAAATTTTTTCGTGTTAATTAATTACTAAGTAGTTAATTTTTATAATTTTTAAAATCTCTTATAATATTATTTTACTGTTCATATTTGATATATCATTTAGAATAAAATTTTTTAAAAATATAATTTAAAAGAGATAGTATAACTCAATATTAAAATATAGTCAAATTTCACTTAATCGAGCGGTGGATAATTTTGGCTTCTAACTTGAAGGTCAATGTTTCTCCCGTACACAAATAGAGGTAGATTTCTTTGAATTTTAATGGAATAAATTTGATTTTTTTGGGTCCTTGCTTCAATGGATATCATTATTATATCTTAATAAATTTAACCTTTTTAGATCTAAATTTACAGGTTGTACATCAACAAATATTATTATTTTATATTCTAATAGATTTTTAATTATAAATATCAGCTAATTATTATAATATTAAAAATAAAAACAAATATGGACAGGTCTCAACCCATTAAACAAGGTTCAAGTAGATGGAAAATTATTGGGTTAAATTATGCAAAACAGACTTTGTATACAAGATTCCATGTAGAGTGATTACATCAAATTCTCCTGAATTATCAGCTCTTACATATAATATTACTTGCACAAATTGACTAGTTGGAGAAAAAGAATCCAATTTGTGTCTTGGCCTTACTAATTTCTTCTAATATATATTCTCTACTAATATAGCCACCCTTTATTTCCACCATATTATTAATATGAAAGGTTGAGATATCGGTGCAGTGTCACCATCCCTGCAATAAAACCATTTCAATATATAGACTGAACAAAAGCAACAATACCCAAAAAAAACAAAGAAGAAAAGAAAGAAGCCATATTAGCTACAAGAAGCAAATGGGTGCTATTTTACGCATGGAAAATTTTCTTTCTAATTGTCAAGTATTTGTGCGTAATAACTTATAATTTGGTCTTGTTTAGGCATTTGTTAGGAGAGAGGTATCTAAAAAGGCAAAGATTTGATAGTAGACATGGTATATATTACATTCAATCCCCTATCAATACATTGGGAAAAGCACCCATGTATCATTCTGAGAATTTGTTATCACAAGTCTTGGGTTACACGCTATGTAATTACATCTTTAAACATTTTATAAAGCATTTTTTTTTCCAGAGTCATTTTTTTTTTGTTCAACATCTATCTTTGACATATACAACTTCAACACAACTAATACAAGAGATTATGCATGTTTTTTCACCTAACTAAATGTGTTAGACAAAAGAAAATCTAGAGAGCGTGCAAGGCAAGTCTAAAATAATAAGAGCATCCACGCAAAAAAAAAAAAAAGAAGGTAAATAAGCAACCAAACTATGAGAGGATTAATTAGAATACCATACTATATATGTAGGCGGTCGACATGCTTGCTATTGGGCCTAGGTGTCAGTAATAGAGTGAACCTACAGAAAGAAAATAACAAATTAATATTATATGATTATAGTTTTTGATTAACCTTCCAATAATACGGGTAAACTAAACCGCAACTACATACCCTGCCACCAATTCCCTCTTGAAGCACTGTTAGGATTGCTTCCATTTGGATCATCATCTCCCCCGTCTTTCTTGAACTGATATAAACAGAAAAGTTAGATTAAAATGATAATAGTAGAAAAAGGAAAACAAGTAACACAATAATCTCAGTTTTAGTCCTTAGGCCAAAGTTTTGATGCTACAAAAATATGATAAGTCTACTCTCTATGTTCATGCATGCATGTAACTAATGTATAACATGAACATGATATATCCTTGTATGCTTTAAAAATAACAGTGTCGCATGAGTAATTTTATAAAATTATTAATTTTGTTAATCTTTGTGTTTGTATATTTATGCATCTCATTAAAGATAATATATAGATGTTAAATCTTGTTAAACTTACAACATGGTGAGATTCAGTGGTTTTATTGGTTCTTGGAGAGTAATTTTCTTGGCCACCATAGTAGATAGATGAGCTCAAATAGCAAGGTTCTGCAGTTTCATTCTGATAAATGGAACTCTTGTCTTTGCTGTGTTCATCTTGCTTTCTCTGTAGTGACCCTATTATTCCACTCTGGAAAGAGTTTCTCCCTGGCCCCTGAAATTTAGAAAAAATAAAATTTCAGAACTTGTCATCTAACTAATTAGTTAACTTTTCCATGTTCATTATCTCTATCAAGGTTCAAGGATAACAAAAGCTGCAAGGAAACATAAAAGACTATATATGATACAAACTCAGAAAAAGAAACAAAAAGAAAAAACAGCGCACTTTTATACTTGAATCCAATATCATTGTGAGATGATAAGCTAAGAGTTTTACATGCAAAGTTATGCAAGAAAACAACTACGATCAACAATGAAGAAAAATGTGGAGCATCACATTCCGGTGATTTTATCAGCTTTAATATGCACAAGGAATAACGGTGACAAGATAAAACCAACAGCATGCATTAATGAATGGGCTGAGAGCAAAAATAAGACCATTAAATATAGTGGTGGTTTGAAAGAAATTAAATAAATACCGTTGATGGTGGTGAGAAAATAGACCCAAATGCACTTGTGGAGGATTTAGAAGATGACGATGAGGAGGAGTCTTTGGGACCAAAAAGATGATCAAAACTGATGGGTGAAGATGAAGAAGAGCCACTCTCTTGCTTTTTGTTCTCCATGTTAAAAATTAGAATAAGCTGCTATCGTAGCTAAGCTTTCGTTGTCGACCAACGAACAAAACTACTTAATTAACGGGAAACGACCTCACTAACCAAGTTAAAAAAGACTACTACGAGTATTACTTATAAAGAATTGAAAGGGCAATGGATAAGATTAGAAGAGCTACAGACAAACAGATAGATAACTAGGAGGCAGATTGTTGATAGCAGAGAGCACGTGAAGATTTGCAGGTATTGTTGATATTGTCAAACGGTTCTCTGCTATTTATAGACCCCAAATACATTATACATTCATGTACTGTCTCTTTAGATGCTTAACCCATGTGGGCTTTCTTTCATTTTTTTCTTCCCTTTGACACATGGCTGCTTTCTCTTTCACCCAAGTGGATTTGTTGCCAGCTTTGAATCCCTTGCAGCCCCGTCTTCCTATTATCGTCTTTGACCTAACTTTGATCAATCCTTTTACTACTGATCTTGACTCTCAAATTATAGTAGTTACATAAAATTCGATGTTAATATATTCTCTAGTAAAAATTCCACACTCGAAAAGGTAAAATCTAACAGTGGTAATAGTTTCTCTTATGGGATTTTGAGCGAATTTTGGAGATGGGTCTTATCTGTTCTAGATTATTGCAGTCTCCTGTGAAGACAAATGGATAAGGTCATTAGCTTTGCTGCAACTTGGGCTCATGGGGATGTGCTTGATTACTCCAAAACACTTGACTCCTACTAACTATTCCTTCATCCACTATTTTTTTTGTGTTTTCTTCTTTTGGTCTCAATGAAATAAAAAAAAAGATACCAATATACCATGCAATTAAGATATTATTATAATCTTCCTTGCAAATCTTTGAAAAATCAAAGACAGAATATATGATTTTGAAAGTGCACGTGCTTTGCTTTTCCTTGTAGTTGATAGGTTGCTAAAATGTTTGTTCAATAACAATGTGTAGATGGCTGGATGCATGAATGTTTCTTTGAAATGTCCCACCATTTCTGCTATTGAATGGATTTATTTGAATGTGCTATGACGAGAGGAGCACTAGCTACCAAAAATGAAACAAAGTTTTTAGAACCAATTGAAATTTTGTGTGAACAAGTAGATTTTCGAATTTCGATTCTAAAACATTATGTTCTATGAAATGTAATCATGCCCTAATTAATATTGTCTTTAATTAAGCAAATTCACAAAAATTTAGGTCAAATAGCAAGAGGATAAAAAAAAAGGAGTAACATAGAAAGATTATATGAATTATGGAGCATGATGAATATGTAGTCAGTCATTTTGCATTAGGAACATAAATGATACATATATGGGTATTGAAAAATTGGTGATTCAATAATTTTGGTTGAATAAAAATTGAGATGAATACTAAAGTGAAGAGTTATAAGAAGTTTAGAACGTGTGAGACATATATAAAGAAGTTTAGGACGTGTGGGACATAAAAGGAAAGCGAAACAGAACTAAAAAATGTGAAGGAAGCAAAAAAAACGTGGGAGGGGCGTACAGGGCTGAGTGCTCGGCGCCCAGGATGGAAACCCAGCGTCGCAACACTGGGTCCTTAGCGCCGCGGCACCCAGGGACGAGCGCTGCAGCGCCAGACCCGTCAAAAGTTCGTTTTTCTTCAGGATTTTAAATTTTGGGAAGTTTTGGACTTCCAAAACAAGTTGACTCTTACTCCAACAAGGAATAGGGTTAGTAGGTACGAAATACACCTTATATAAACACTTGTAAACCCTTGATTTCAGATTAAGCATTAAGAGAGAATCTAAGAGAGGAAAAGAACCGGGTAGACACTAAGTGCTTGTTTGCACTAGGGTAGAACCGCTGTTTGGGTGATCATTGTTCGTGGTAGAGTAAGGGTTTACTAAACGTTTAGGTCCTTTTTTAGGGTTTTTCAAATTGGGTTTTCTTGTAAAAAAATCTCTAGGGAGTTATAATAAGAGAGGTTAGAATCTTTGAATTCATCGTAGACGTAGGCAATTGGCCGAACCACGTAAAATTGTGTTGTGCTCTTTTTTGTTTTCTGTTTTGGATTCTTATTATTTTTGCTTGATTAATAGGTTATTCTGCTGCGCAAGGAAGTTAGAGTTTTAGGTTGAATGTTGAATTCTTCACTTTAACATAACTTCAAAAAAAAAAAAGAACAATTTCTCCCGCAACAATAAAAAATTGGTGTCATGTCATCCTTTGAAAGATACGATAGCCATGAAATTATTAACCCAGAGCCTCTAGATGGCAAATGTGTTATTTAATTGGTTATAATTGGACGAAGAGCCCAAAAAAAAAAAAACTTTCAAATCAAGAAAAAGCTTAAAATTTAATTGGTTTAATCATATTTAATGGTAAAAAAATGTTAAATGTTGATTTTAGATAAGGATCTTAGATTGGAAGAATATCAATTAAAGAAACAAAAGAATATATTAAGGGGTTATGATCACGTTAATCAATTATATCAATAATGAAAATTGTGACCACTACTAGTTTTCTTTAAGAGTGTGAAAGATCTTTAAATTTAATACTTGATTGGAAATTAAAGTGTTATATTGATAAAGCAAGATATGCAAGGGCTTATATAAATGATTATATGTAAATTTAATCAAGATACGGAAGTTTGAGTCTTTGAGATCTTTTGTTTGATAAAAATTTCTCGAAGGTTAAAATTCCTTTTGGATAGATTGGGATAGGATACTTGTGAGCCAAATGAAACTTTCTTTAAATGTGACCAAAAAAAAAAGTTGAGAATTTTTTAGGGTAAGAGAGGAGTAATTGAATCTAGTTTCATGGCATATTCGCCTAATCTTTTTACTTGGCTTTTCCAACAAGTTAATTCAAATCATATATTCCTTTACCCTACATTACATAATTAATCATATCGAATCACATGAGTAAACACACGTTAATGATTAAACTTTCTGCCATCTTGTTATTTGTTTACGAGGTCAATATTCGCCAAAAATACGAATTTAAACGAATCTGTTCTGGTTAAAAAAGTATTAGTTAAACAATTTCTTAAGACCAAGAAGACACTAAAGGTCTATTTAGGATTGTTGGCTTTTGTTTAATTTTGAAGACTCTTCTTTAGCTAGAGATATTTGTATATCATTAGAATGCTAACGTCACTTAAGTTATTTAATATAGACTAAATGACGTTATTTTAGAAATCATTTTGATAAAAACGATCTAATTTTGAATTTATAATGAGCCGTTTAAGTATTGTTTAAATATTCACTTGTAAAAATTTTTTAATTTAGAAGCATAACAACTTAGGTATTTAATAAAATAGAATTTTTACTTAATTATATAGTTAGTGCTTTAGTAGTTGTGACATTTTTTTTTTTTTGAGATTACATCAATACTGATATTCTATCATACTACATTATTGATATTATAATCAAATTACATAATCAAAATTTTTCTAAAAATAACAAGTATATATTTGAAATACACTCTGAACTATATTATTGGATTATTAGAAACAAAAGATATAACTTTAAGTATGTATAATTTTAAGTTCATCTCATTTGGATTGAGTGCAATACATACAATTTTGAGTTTATATAATTTTAAGCACATCTTACTTGAATTAAATACGTCCTATTTTAATTAAAGATTACATATAACTTTAAGTATATCTCATTTGAATTGAGCGCAACACATATAATTTTAAATTCGTATAACTTTAAACATATTTCAATTGAATTAAAAAATTTTCACAAAATAAAATAAATAAATTAACTGCTCTAATATTTGTTAAAACTTAAACTTTTAAATTAGGGAAATGTACAAGACTTGTCCTAACGACAAACCCTTAAGTGCATGATAGTTGTGACTTCAAAACAATAAGATTAAAATATCAATCAGATCATAATTTTTAATACTCAAATTAATGAGAAAGGAATAGAAAACGTGTAAAATGTCAAAAGAATTAAGGTTTTAGTTTGAACTTACAAAAAAAAAAAAAAGTGAACATAGTTCGTCCAAATTCATTACCCGTAGAGAATATAATCTGTTACATAAAATTTCTTGTTAGATAGATAAAAATGATAGCCTCTTCTATATCGAATCCTTGTAAAAGCTTCTTTTTTAATTAGATTATCCTCAGAATAATTTTCAAAATTTACTGTTTAATTTGTCAAAGGCACGATAATATTTATGGTTTGGCAAGTGTAGTACTTGTCAAATTTTCGAAAGAACAGAGCCACATATTCCATATTTGGTGGAATCTAAGGCAACTTGCCCACGTGGTTTTCACATGTTTTGTCTAAATTTTCAACACAAGTACTTATTGTTGGTTACTGAATTGAAGTCCTGGGTTACATTAATGTCTAAGAAAAAGGTACTTATCTTGATGTGCTATGTCTTTGGACTAATTACTATAACATGGACTTTTTGACAATAATCACTCCATAAAAATCGAGATATTACCACTGTTACTTCCTGAGTTGGCACAAATTATACTTAGGGCGGTAATTTTAGTTTTCATTACACTATTATCCTCTCTAATTGAAAGAGACAAAAGTATTATTATCTTTTAATAATATTTTAATTTTTATGTGACAAAATTACGAAGATATTTTTAATTTTTTTAATTAAATAAAAAATATAATAAAATAATTAAAATTAAAATCATTATTAAAATATAATTTATATCAACTTCAAAGAATGACAATATTAATACCCCGTATTATCTTGCAACATTAATAAAAAAAGGAATGAATTGTGTGGCTGCTCTCGCACCATAATTGTAGTTTTACCTATAAATAATAAATTCACCTTCCGATAGTCATGCCAATAAAATAGAAAAGTATTTCACTCTATAATAGCAAAAAAATAAAAACATGGAGGTTTTAATTATTTTAGCTGAAAAAATACTGTGAGGATAAAAATGTTTCAAATAACTCTCAACAACTTCATTAATAACAAATAACAACTATCTCTTAATTATTATTAATGAAATTGTTGGGGGTTATAGAGACATTTTCATTCTCATAAACCTCTTTTTTCTAACTAAAATAATAAAAAATAGGAGCTTAAGTAAAAATAATTAAAACCCCTCAACTTTTGACTATTATAGATTAAAACTAAAAAAACATAGCTTCCCCTTTACGTGAAATCACAAGCATTTAGAAGTTGAGCTACAGTAGGACCTCATGGCCATAATTCTCTAAATATTAGAGAAGTTTTTTTTTTAACACAATTAAGCGGTTATTCTTAAGTTTATTTTAAAAATAAAATGTTTAAATTTTGACCTCCATAAGTGTTACATTTTAACCTCTATAAGTATTAAATTTTATCATTATAACCCAATAACTTTTAATTTTGATATTTAACTTTCCACCATTTTAATTTTAGCTCTGACAAAACGAGCATGGAGTAATAACATAAAATATCACAAAATAATTTAGATGAAATTAAAGTGAATAAGATCCATGGTAGCTCTATCTAGAATTCTGTGCCAAATATTTAATGGTGTTTATCTATTTTTATAATTTTGTTAAAAAAATTCTATTTCACTCTATGTATATGAGGAAACTCGAATCACTATACAGATAAGAAATCATCCAACTATGGGCTTAAAATTGATTTCAACGAGGTTGTTATTTATTTATTTGTTAATTATTATTGTTTATATTATATTTTGATGAAGTTGCAGGGAAAAGTTGACTTTTCATGACAATAAAAGAGAAAAGAAGAAATTATGGAAAGACCTTCTTCTTCACGTGAAGTCCATCTTTTTTTTTTCTTTAGTTTTTTTTCTCCTTTTGGCCAAAGAGAAGAAAGTGTTCTCCCGTTAATAAATGAGCAATTCAACCAAGGAAAAAAAAAACGATATCTTGCAAAAGAGAAATTCTTAGGATAAACTAAAATAATGTAAATTATTAACCTTTAATCTTTTAATTAATGGTAGGAACGTAAGAGAACTCATATAATAGATACATAAACTGTGCAAATAATTAAGGAATTAATTATTTTGAAATTTAAATAAAAACTTTGAGAGTCGTAACTCAAAACCACAGTTCCATAATTAAAGAATAATAACATTTTCGCCCCGCAGCTGATCTGAAGTACCAAACTCCAAGGTAAATTGAGTAACAAAATATAATTTAATCTTCAAAAAACCTCAAGGGCGGGCTAGGGGTGGTGCTACAGGATGATGGTGGGGTTGTCCTAGTTTCTTCTACTATTCCATTTAATACACAGTCTTTTATAGATATTTTTGTAAGTCTTGGTCTTATTACGGGGTCTTGATTTGGCTATGCAGCTTGAAATTTCTGCTCTAGAGGTGGTTCTAATGCGGCAAAAATTATTAAAGACATTAACAATTGCTTCCCTCCGCTTCGGACTTGGGGCTGGTCCTCCATGACATTAGGATAATTACTCGTCACCTGTTTATTACTCTTTTTGTCATGTTTATTATTCATTCAATCGAATAGTTCATGAACTGGCTCATTTTATCTTCAATTTAGATTCTGAAACTATTTAGTATAACAGAGTCCTTGCTCATATTCAACGTTATGTAATTAAGGATTATTTCTCACTTTGAATTATTTATAAAATTTAATTAAAAAAATACAAAAATATAATTTAGCCAATATGATATAATGTAAAATCAGCTATAATGAAAGTTTTTGTTCCATCTTGATCAAGAAAGTCGAAGCAGTACATGTTAATTAATATCTAGAGCGGAAAATATAATCTATCTGTGTGTTAACTAGCAAGTAAATTATGAACATGTTATTAATTTAGATTTTAGAAGCACAATTTGCATATATGTAACTACAAAGAGAAGATTATAATATCAGTGAAATTTCCATGGAAGACACTGAAGCTTTTGGCAAGGACCATCCCACGTACTTCTGCATTCACCTTTTTCACCATCACAGCACTTGCAAACAACTCCAAGCGTGGCAAATGTCTTTGAATAACCTGATTGAAAATCAGTCGCAAAAATCACACTCCTTGAATATCAACATGCAGAATAATACTTTATGCATACAGAAGAACAAATAGTGATCAGAGAAGGGGAAAAAAGAGAGAGAGAGTGATATATAGTTTATATGCACAATTACCAGGTTGATGATTCAGGATTATTGGTCTGCTAGAGCATTGATGAGATACTGCAACAATCACCAAGAGCAAAAGAAACAATTGAAAACACTCGGGCTTAGCCATATCTTAAACAACTACAGAGATGATCAGACAACTCTATATGCTTATTGCTTTTGTTTTGTGTTTTTGGGGAGAAAAACAGATCATATTCTATGCCTAATATACGAAGGAAAGCTTAGGAATGTTGGTTTTTGTAGGTTTGAGTCTTGATATTTATAATTGAATAGGTGGATCAATGCTCTAAAACCAAAGATGGCTGACTTGGCACGCGTTTTCACCTTGTTTTAAGTCACATGAAGATTAGACTTTCTTATCAATATTGTGGGGTTCCCACCGTATGAACATGCTTTGTTTTATATCAAGTTTTGGCTTCTTATTCTTCTCTTATTTTCTATATCTTTATTTTATTTTTATTACTTTGATTCCCGTGATACTTCTAGAATGGATGTTGAAGTAGAACAAGGAATCCAATACCTTACTTTCCTAATTGATTTATGTCTAAGCTCAAATTAAATTTTCTAATATCTAATTATTATCAGAAATAATGACCTCGATTAAATTTTTATAGTAAAGGGAAAATTTGATAAAGCCTCCTGAAATTTGGAGGAATTAGATATAGGAAATTTGCCACTTTCCCTTAATTATTTTTTTGGTAAATGCCTTCGTTATTAGATTCGTTAACTACTAAAAATCTTATAGTGTACGATAATATTAAAAAACCCCACATTATTATAATTATAATAGTATAAATTAACTTTGAAAGTATATAATAGTCTATTTATTTAAAAAATTAACAATTGTTTTTGTAAGGGACCAAACAAAAAAAATGCAGTGTATAAACAGTATTTAGAGGTGGACAAATGTCTCGTCTTTTGGAATGGGATGAAGGGTTGAGACATGTTTAGGATGAGAAATGAGGGACCTAAATGTCTCAGTCCTGTCCCAGACATTTCTCGTGTCGAACTTGAATTTATTTTAAAAAATAATTAAAGACTATTTAAAAATATTATTAGTTAATTAACAAATTATAAGTTAATTTAATATAATTTATATAAATTTACAAGTTAACTAATAAATTAAAAAAAAAAATTATAACATTTCATCTTAATTTGTATTAATGACTTTATTTAAGTAAATTGATATTGAAGACTAATTAAACTATCAATACTAAATTATATTTGAAATTACAACATTTAATATAATTAAAATTAAAAATAGATTTGAAATTAGATTTAGAATTATAACATTTCACGTAGTTAAAATTAAAATTAGATTTGGATTATAACATTTAACAAAATTGAAATAAGATTTGGAATTGAAATTATAACATTTAATAAAGTTGAAATTAAAATTAGATTTAGATTATAACATTTAACATAATTAAAATTAGAATTAGAATGGAAATTATAATATTTAATAGAATTAAAATTAAAATAGGATTTGCAATTTGAAATTATAACAATTAATGTAATAGAAATAGAAATTGGATTTGAATTATAATATTTAACATAGTTGAAATTAAAATTGATTTGGATTATAACATTTAACAAAACTGAAATTAGAATTGGAATTAAAATTATAACAATTAAAGTAGTTAAAATTAAAGTTAGATTTGGGTTATAACATTTAACGTAATTGAAATTAGAATTGGATTTGTGATTTACAATTATAATATTTAACACAATTAAAATTAGAATTGGAATCGAAATTATAATATTTAATGTAGTTGAAATTAAAATTGGAACCAGAATTATAATATTTAACGTAATTGAAATTGAATTTGCGATTTGGAATTGTAATATTTAACGTAATAAAAATTGAAATTAAAATCAGAACTATAATATTTAACGTAATTAAAATTAAAACTAAAATCGGAATTATAATATTTAACATAATTAAAATTAAAATTATAACATTTAATGTAATTGAAATTGAAATTAGAATCAGAATTATAACAGTTAACTTAATTGAAATAGAAATAGAAATTGGAATTAGAATTACAACAGTTAACGTAATTAAAACTAAAATTGAAATTATAACACTTAACGTAATTGAAAGTGAAATTGGATTTGCCGATTTGAAATTATATCATTTAATATAATAGAAATTTAAATTGGAACTGAAATTAAAATATTTAATATATTTGCAATTGGAATCAAAATTATAATATTTAACATAATTAAAATTAAAATATTTAACGTAATTGTAATTGAAATTAAAATTATAACATTTAACGTAATTAAAATTTAAAATTAAATTTAGAATCGAAATTATATTAATGAAATAAAAAATTAGTAATAAAAATTAATCAATCTAAAAAAATTTCTGATTTAAATTTTTGGACTAAATATACAAATTTAGAATAATTAGGAACATGGCTTACAAATGGATCCAAAAATTTTAAGCCAAAAATATAAAATTGGACCAATTAGGGATGTGGACCAGAAATGGCCCAAGTCCCGAATCATCCCGTGTCTCGACCTATTTCGTCCTGGTTGGGGTCAAGACATGTCCCGTCTCAAAATCTGTCTCGATTAGGATAGATTTCGATGTCTCGACGGGACACGGGATCAATTACATCTTTTTTCGAACTCATCTCGGTTTCAATTTGCCCACCCATAATAAAATTAGTATACTTATGCTATCAAATAATTAATAAGAATAACATAAGACTTTATTATGTTATAAATTATTATTTAATACGGATATTTGTATTTTTATTAAATTACATATATTCAATATCAATTTTTATATTAATCTAACAAATAGAGAAAGTCGTTAATTGCAGCACAATGTAAATTTATTGTTTACGTAATACTAGTTAACCAGTTGAAACTATGTTATACAATACTAATTTTACTATTTATACAGTGCATTGTTACTGTTTAGTACTATATAAATATAATTGTTGACTTTTTAAATAAAAAGATTATTATACCCCTCTAAAGTTAATTTATACCATTATAACTATAACTGTAGAGATTGTTTTTGAGATATTATCAAACACTAAGGGAAATTTTTTATTGTTAATTTTTTTTATTAAGAAGAAAATAATAAATTTCCTTATTTTTTATAGAGTAAAGGATATTTAGACTTCTATATTATAGTAAAAGTGATAGTTTATTTATTCTATTTTTAAAATTATCCATTTTTACATTTATTTTATAATTTTTTATGTTAAATTTGATAAAATTGTTTATTTTTTAATTTTTTATTGTCAAATAGTATATTGACAACTTTCACTTTCATCTAATTTTAAAAAATAGGTAATTTTATTAAATTTAACAAAACATATTGTAAAAAAATAAGTGAAAAAGAATAATTTTAAAAATAAAGTGAGTAAACTGTCACTTCCATTCTAACATGCGAATCCAAATGTCATTTTTCTCTTATTTTTTATATTTACTATTTACTCTCTTAATTTTTTCATATTACTCTATTTCACCTTATTGAAAACAAAAATTAAGGGCAAAACTCGAAAGAAACAATAAAAAGCCTAAAGTTATTTTTTCTCTTGAATTTGAGAGAGTTCTTTCATCCCAATTGAAAACTAATATTCTAAAAGCAAGTTGCTTTCCTCTGCGTCACTTTAAATAATATGATACATTCATTTTATTTTATAAAGTAAAAAACTTTTTACTACGACAGAGAATAGACGATGAGATAATTAAAACTTAAACTTTCAAAATATAAATGTGATGAAAGATGAGAGAATAGAAGGTGAGCTCTCAGTGCCGCGACACTGGGTGCGAGAATAGTTTTTTAAATTGAGACTTTTTTATTTCGTTTTCCACTTGCTTCAAAACTCTCTAATATGACTTCCACACGTATAGGGTCAACCTAGGATGTCTTAAAGGCTATATCAAAGCTATCAATTAGCTTGTAAATACATCTTTGTGATAACCCAAGAGATCTTTGTAATCAAGAAAGAGATCTTAGTGATCATAAAATATATCTTTGTGATTAAACATTCTTTGTGAGAGAAAATTCTTAGAGTGCAAGAAAGAGAGTTTTTCTTTGTGATCTTTCCTGTAAAAAGCATATTTTGTGAATGTCTTGTGATTCAATAAGATAAGAGAGTGATCTTGATCCGTCATGGACGTAGGTAAATTATCGAACCACGTAATTTTGTATATTCTTCTTCTACCATTTATTTCTTTAGTTCCTTAATAACTTGTTCTGCACTATTTTCTTGGGTAATTTTGCTTATTTGTGTACTTCTGCTTCAACAAACTAGTATCAAAACTTGATTTTCTAAGCAGACATGGCTACACCCAAGTATGAAGTAGAGAAATTCAACGGTACAAATAATTTTAATTTATGAAAGATGAAGGTAAATGTGTTGTTGGTGAGTCAAAGGCTAGGCTTGGTATTAGAGGAGACTGCAGCTCTATCTAGTGATAAAGAGAAGACGCTAAGTTATCTAAAGCTGAAGTAGAAAGAAGAGACATTCATGAAAGAGTTCATAGCACAATCGTTCTATCATTGAGTGATGAAGTATTAAGGGAAGTAACAGGTGAGACTACGGTAATAGATCTTTGAAAGAAACTTGATTCACTTTATATGAAAAAATCATAGGCCAATAGATTGTATATAAAGAAGAAGCAATATCAGTTGTCTGTGTCAGAGGGGACGCCGATGAAAGATTATATAGAAGCCTTCAATAAGATCATCTTTGATCTTGAGTCTATCAACATCAAGATAAAAGATAAAGATAGAGCAATTATCTTGTTGAGTTCACTTTTCAAGAGTTATGAGACTTTTGTTGATACGCTACTCTACGACAGAGAGAGTTTAATGATGAGTGATATAAAATCATCATTAAACTCAAAGTTACTAGGGAAGCAGATTGATGGCAATGCAGAAATTTTACCTATAAGAGGAAGGCCCTCATTTAGAGATGGAAGGAAAAATGGCTCAAGGTCGAAGTTTAGAACTCCTAAGAAGTGCTATTGCTATAAGAAAGAATAGCACTTCATAAAGGAATGTCCTGAGAAGAGAGCACAAGACAAGAAGAAAGCGGATGCTGCGCTTGTCTATGATGATAGCTATAACAGCGCAGAGATACTTGTTGCTACTGATGGTAAGAACTCTGAACAATGGGTTCTTGATTTTGGTTGCACTTTTCACATGTGTCCACACAAGTCTTGGTTTATAAATATTTAGCCTATTAATAGTGGTAAGATGTTAATAGGTAATGACGTTGTATGTCAAATGAATGGAATTGGTAGTGTTAAACTTAAACTGCATGATAAGCGAGTGAGAGAGTTGACAGATATTTGGTATGTTCGTGATCTCAAGAGGAACTTGATCTCACTGGGGACTTTAGACCAAAATGGGTATTTCATCAGTATAGATTGAAGGGTTTTGAGAGTGTTGAAGGGTTCCATAGTGGTGATGAGATGAGAGAAGCACAAAGGTATTTTTGTGTTTAAGAGAGAAGTCGTGAGTGGTTTTGGATTATTCTCTGTAGATGATGAGAGTATGCAAACCAAGTTATGGCATCTTAAACTGTCACATCTAGGCGAGAGAAACTTGAAAGAGTTATTTAGGCAAAAGGAGTTTGGTGAGCATAAGTTCCAGTCCTTAGAGTTTTGTGAGTATTGTGTGTTTGGAAAAGCACATAGGATGAGGTTCAGTATTGGCGAGCACAAGATTAAGAGGACTCTTGACTGCATACCCTCGGATCTTTGGGGACCAACTCAGACAGCTACTCGTGGCGGTGCCAAGTATTTTTTCAGTTTAATTGATGACTATTCAAAGAAACTGTGGGTCTATATGTTGAAGAGTAAGGATCAAACGTTTGATGTATTTAAGATTTGGAAGGCTCTTATTGAGAATCAGACTGGCAAAAGAGTGAAGAGGTTGATAATTACAATGGCCTTGAATTTTGCAATAGAGAGTTTAATGAGTTTTGTGCTAAGTATGATATTGCGAGGCATAGAACGGTGAGATCAACACCATAGCAGAATGACGTAGCTGAAAGGATGAATATGACCCTACTTAAAAGGGTTAGATGTATGCTTACTAATGCAAAGATGTCCAAGGCATTTTAGGGAGAAGCTGTAGTGACCCTAACTTAATTAATAGAAGTCCCTCCTCAGCAATTGACTTCAAGATTCTAGAAGAGAAATAGTCTGGCAATCCTCATAAGTATGACCACATCAAAATATTTGGCCACCCTGCCTTTGTATATGTTAAGGGGGGAAAGTTGGAACCTAGAGCTATCAAAGGGGTATTCATAAGATATCCCGAAGAAGTGAAAGGATACAAGGTATAGTGTAAAGACTTGACCCCACCAAGAAGTATCATAAGCTATGACGTGACGTTCAATGAGACAACGATGCTGAAAATCTCTCAAGAAGATGAGAAAAACAATATATGTCCAAGGAAGACTTAGCACCTGAGTTAATAAAAGTTGAAGTGGAACTTGAGAATATATCTGATATACTTCAGATCAGCACTTCAATGATAAAATCCTTAAAAAAAAATCAAGAACACTAGTGAGTTCCTCTAAGTCCACCCAAGGAAAGACTAGGACTCCTGGGATGGAACTTGAAGAGTACCAGTTAGTCAGAGACAGGCTAAGGAGAACGATTAACTCACCAGTCAGGTATGCACAAGTAGATTTAATTGCTTATACTTTTAATTCTGCTTATATTATTGAGTATGATGAGCCTAGGACATATGATGAAGTTATGAAGAGTGAAAACATGAAAGAATGGCAGCAGGTCATTGAAGAAGAGATTAGTTTTTATTAGGAAGAACAATACCTAAAAGTTAGTGGAGAGACCTCAAAAGAAACTAGTTGGGTACAAATAGGTGTATAAGGTGAAGGAGGGGATACCGGGGATACAGCTTACAAGATTCAAGGTTAGGTTAGTTGCACAAAGTTTTACTCAAAGAGAGGGAGTTGAATTTCATGAGATATTCTCTTTAGTCGTCAAGTACATATCTATCAGGATTTTGTTAGTCATGTATGCAAACCTTGATTTACATCTAGAACAGATGGATGTAAAGATAGCTTTTCTGCATGGAGAGCTTGAAGAGACAATATACATGGCACAACCACAAGGGTTCAAGATGCCCGAAAAAGAGGATCATGCTTGTTTATTAAAGAAGTCATTATACGGGTTAAAATAATCACCTAGACAGTGGTATATGAGATTTGATGAGTTTATGATGGTTTGTGGCTTTAGTATAAGCAAGTATGATGGATGCGTGTACTTTAAGAATATAAGTTGTGGGATGATATATTTGCTTCTATACGTTAATGATATGTTGATCATATGTAAGAATATAGAAGAAATACAGAAACTCAAGAAGCAGTTGAGTGACGAGTTTGAATTGAAGGATTTGGGAGCAGTGAAGAGAAGTTTGGGTATGGATATTGTGAGGGTAAGAAGAGATGTTATCTTCTTATCCCAACAACGATATATACTCAAAATTCTAGAGAAGTTTGGTATATCCAACGCAAAGGCTGTCTCTACTTCTTTGGCCATGCATTTTAGACTTTCAGCAGCATAATCACCAACATCCGAAAATGAGAAACTGTAGATGAGTAAAGTACTATATGCAAGCGTTGTGTAGAGCATCATGTATACAATGGTTTGCACAAGACCAGACATAGCATAGGCTGCGAGTGTGGTAAGTAGATACATGGCAAATTCGGATAAGGATCACTGGTTTGCAGTGAAGTGGATTCTGAGATATCTCAAGGGGACGTCAAATCACGAGTTGATGTATAGGAGGGATGATGACAATAGTGAAATGGTAAGAGGGTACGTAGACTCAGATTATGCAGGTGATCTAAACAAGAGAATATCGTTGACGGGTTACGTATTCACAGTGTTTGGGTATAGTGTGTATTGAAGATTAGTTCTACAACATATGGTTGCACTATCTACCATAGAGGCAGAGTACATAGCTGTTGGTGAAGCTATCAAGGAGGCCATGTAGTTAAAAGGCATATGCATGGAGGTATTGGCTAGTGAAGATATGAACATCGGTGTATATTGTGACAGCCAAAATGCCATACACTTAAACAAGCATCAAGTGTTCCATGAGTTGTCGAAACACATTGATGTGAGGCTCCATTACATTTGAGAAATTGTCCAAAGTGATGAAGTTATTCTAATGAAGATAATGTCGTCTAAAAACCCTGCTGATATGTTGACTAAGCCATTGCCCTCGGTTAAGTTCATCCTATGCAAGGACTTAATTGGAGTCACTACTTTGTGAGGGTGACCGAAGATGTGGAAATGAAAGATCGAGTTTCTTTGTGATGATTTTGAATCAATGAGGAGATTTGTGAGAATATTGATTAAAAATCATCGAAATATGATTTGGAGATCAAGCTAAAAGCGTAGGGTAGGCGAGGATCGAAGACGGACGCGAAAGAAGGCGAAAAGTGAATGAGGGAGTGACAGGCGCTAGGGCCGCAACGACTATGAGTGGGCGTCGCAGTGCCAAAACCAGTACCTGAGTGCCACGACTCCAGGTGGTCAGCGCCGTGGCTCCCAAGCAGGCGCACCAGCGCCGTAGTGGTGAGCATTGAACATCGCGATACTGAGCGCGGAAATAGTTTCTCGAATTGAAACTTTCTTACTTCGTCTCCCACTTGTTTCAGAACTCCATAATACGAATTCCACATGTATAGGGTAAACCTAGGATGTCCAAAAGCCTATATAAAAGTTTTCAATTGACTTATAAACACATCTTTGTGATAACCCAAGAGAACTTTGTGATCAAGAAAGAGATCTTTATGATTAAACCTTCTTTGTGAGAGAAAATTTCTATAGTGCAAGAGAGATAGTTTTTCTTTGTGATCTTTCTTTTAAAATGCATACTTTGTGAGTGCCTTGTGATTCAATAAGATAAGAGAGTGATTTTGATTTGCCATGGACGTAGGCAAGTTGTCGAACTACGTAATTTTGTGTGTTCTTCTTCTACCTTTTCTCTTTTTAGTTCCTTAATAACTTGTTCAGCACTATTTACTTGGGTGATTTTATTTATTTGTGTGTTTTTGCTTCAACAGTAATGATTTAATATTATATACCTCTTATGTATATAGGAATCTCCACTTGGTATTTAAAATTAGATTAAGATTAAAAATTTGAGTTTGATTAAAATTTGAGTTAGTAAATGATTGCAAGACTCATGAGCTTCATAACTTAAACTTAAAAGTTCAATTTTAATCATCTCATGATACACTAATACTTTTAAATTAACCTCAGGCTATTTTATTAAAAGTCAAGGGCTGTACTTTAGTAACCCATGTTATTAAGTAAAAAACTCATTTAATTAAATTGGGTTTGGTCTTTAGACCAATAATAATTATTTAATTAACTATTTAATTGATGCCCATAATTAAAGTTAGGCCATGAAAAAAATGTCTTGTCTCTTTAATTACTTATTTGCCTATAAGTCACTAAATGCTCTAATGATCACTTTTAATATATCTATATTTGTAAAAAAATTTAAAAATAAATATTATTATTTAATAAATAATTTATTGAATAAATTGCGGTCATAAATTTAAATGATTAAGTACTGTAAACAATTTAGGTGAATATTATTTATTAGATTTCATCTTACAAATATATGTTTCTACGACCCATGAAATTATATCTCCAAGATATTGAGGTTTTGACTGTTTATATGGATCTCATTCTGTGATAACTCAAAAGATATAACGCATGAATGTAAATTCATTCTTTGTTCAGAATTAAGATCAATCAAGCTTATCAAATTTTTTTGTGAAAGAAGATCAATGACATTTAGTTATTCTGATCGAAACTCACAATAATCCTATTAAATGTAATATATATACTGATTTTTCTACTCGAAGTCTTTACTTTGATGATTAAGGTAAATCATATATTATAAAAAGTAGAAAAATTATAACCTTACATAACAAAATGTCATTTTTATTAATAATTGTGAATTAGATTTAATTTATAAAAAACTTATAATTTATACATTCTATATTAATATCATATACTTAATATATAAATAACATACCTAACAAATATAGATTTATCAATATATACTTAATTATATATATAAATAAATTTTTATTAATAAAATAAAAAATTTTTATTAATAAAATAAAATATTATTTCACGTACTCTAAAAACTTAAATAATATTTATGTCTAATAGCTACTACCATGTCATTTATGAACTCATCCAATTGTATTTTATTATTTAATGAATTAACAAATTATAATTGTGTATAAGAATATGAGATAGAAAATTTAGGACAAGTGGCGTGATTTTATTATATACCTACGAAAATAGCATTATATATATATAAGACTTTCTCCTGCCGGTGGTACTACATGTGTGAAACATTTGCCTGTTAATTCCTTTTTCTGTTTCCCTTTGTTCTGCTGAGAATGTTAAAAATGAATGTCAAATGCAATGCTTTCAGCTTATTTGAATTGAACTGCTCTTTCTGGTAAAATTAAAAGATTTGACTGAAGTCAAAATATTCACCACCTTCTCCTTTCCTTTCTGAGAGTACTAAAGTAATTAAAATGAAAGTTATGCAGCTTAATTTAATTAAATGTAACTTACGGCATAGACTATTTTAATTGAGACACCAGACATAAATCCTTTTGAAAAATTATACCTACACATACATGCCCTTGCACGTATTTAGTTTAACCAATAACTTTGAAAAGGGACCATTGAATCCTATTTGGTCAAATAAGTTTTATATATATTTCTGTTTTCAGTCAACGGGATCTGGACTTCAAGCTCAAGGGGACATGAACCTATAAAATTCTAGATGTTCTAGATTATGGACTATATATTGTCCATACATTATTCTGATCAACAAAAATCTGCGGATGATCCTCTTTTTAACTTTTCTACTAGGGTTTGTATTTACCCCTCACAAAATAAGTTAATTTTTCTTTCCTCTCTTTCGCGGAAGATTATATTTTGGGTCGTTTCTAATTCTTTGTTGAGACTAAATTTTGGGCATATTCTTAAATGTATTGCACCATTTTTATTGACCATTTTAGTGGTTTTTCAGACTGCTTGCTATTGACTATTGTTGTTCACAAGATCTCTTTACTTTCCATCACTTGAAAACAAGTATAGTACAACGGCTGATGAATGACAAAAAATTGAATGAAAATTATTTTATGTTGATTACGATAACAACGGGTGATGAATGACAAACAAAATTTTATTGTTTTTTTATTTGGATTTATTATAATACACTTGCTCCTATTTGTACTTAGTGTGACCGACATTACTATTGGCTTATAATCACACATTTTCATGGACTACACATTGAGTAGTAATTATCAACTACCCCCTTTAATTTCTAGATAATGATAGATTATTCAAGATATTTTTATATTATTATAAATATTTTCAATTTTTTTTTTTATTTTAGATTTTTATTTGCAGAGTTTTTAGAAACTAGATATTTTTTTTAAGATTACAAGTTATTTATTTTATCCTTAATTTGTCATCTTTATTTAATCTTAGAGGGTTTTAAACTTTTCAATTAGTAATACATTTGTAGAAATATCTGTAAGTTGTTCCGTAGTTTTAAAGAATTTCATCTCGATCTATTTCTTCTCTATCAGCTCTTTGATGAAGTAATGTCTAAGCTTAATATGCTTTGATTTGTTGTAAACTACTGGATTTTTTTATTTATTATAACAATAGCTGACATGTTATTATAATAGATAATTGTAGAAGATTCTTGCATTTGTTGGAGATCTTCTAATATATTCCTTAACTAGATTGCTTCATATGCAATTGTTGTAGCTGATATATATTCTACTTCTAAAAGATAGTGCCACTGTGCTCTGCTTCCTTGATGTTTAAGTTATGACATTTGATCAAAGACAAAACATGTAGCCAGAAGTACTCTTCTTATTATCAATTGATCCTATCAATCATTATCTGTATAGCTAAGTAACTTGAATTATTGTTATGGACTATACTTAGTGCCATAGTCTTTAGCTTCTTTGACATAATTGAGAATCCTTTTTGCAGGTATGTAATGAAGCTTGCTTGCCTTACTCATAAATTTGGGAACTATGCTTACTGTATTGACAATATATAGCATTCTGTTAGTGAGATAGATCAGAGATCTGACAATGTTGTGATAACTTGACACATCCACTTATTGAGCAGAAAAACCCCCTTTTACTACTCAATTGGGCCAATTCCTATAAAAGCTCAAAATGCTAAATAAATCTTTTTTTCCTTTAAAGCATTTAAGAATTGAATAAAATTAAAAAAATAAAGAAAAGAGAAGAGGGGTTTTTGACTTATTGGTGCAGTCAAGTCTATCGAGAAAGAAAAGAGTGAGCCTATCATATCTTTATGGCCATTTTTTTAATTTAAGCCTATAATTTTATACTTATTTAAGTATAATTTTGAGGTATTTTAATATTGGTAATATTTTAAGGATGATTTGGAACCTTAAAATGTTAGAATCTTTCCAATTAGAGAGAAATTTAAGTGCTTGAATGACAAGACATGACTTGAGACCTCTATAGAAGTTGAGGTGAATTCTGTGATGACATGAAACTAACATACTTTGTACTTACCACATCTAATATAACGAGGCTACACGCCTTAATGAAAGTATGCACGTATATACAAATATGTAAAATATAACAACTCATGCAACTATGCGTGTAATGGGTCAACTTTAAAATGTGAAGATTGTATTACACTGTATGAATTCCTGTGACAACTTAGAAAAAAATAGGAAAAAGAGTGAGATTATCAATAAGTAGACATAATATAAAAATATTAGATATTTTATACATATTATAAATAATACTATGTATAATATACACGTACAAATTTATAATATAAAATAATAATAAAATTGTGTATTAAATAACAATAAACTTATACAAAAATATCAACTATGATAAAATCTCTGCTAAAACTGAATAAACATAACGTAATACTGCAAATAAATATATACTGCATATATATTAAAAATTACACAAAATTTGTACCTAGAGAAAAGTTGGTCTAATTTGACGGAATAACTCACGTACAAGTAAAGTGGGGGATCTGAGTTAGTATAACTCGGTGAAATATTGCATCACTTGGATAGAGCAAATTAAACTAGTCCAACGCATGCGCAAGGCGAATTAAACTAAAAAGAAGGGTACGCATCTGGTGGTTTAAAAACTAATACTATATAATATCATTGAAAGATGAATATTTCTGTGCTGAACGTAATTATAAATTATACTATAATAAATTTTAAAAGCATTTCTGAATATAACTAATTAACATAAATATTTTTTTTGTTTAAAAATAAATCATAGATAAAATAAATCAAATAACATATAATTAAATTATAAACTATTATATTAAAATAATATATATGTATATATATATATAGGTGTTCACTTATAAAAATGTGCTAATATTGAACTGGATAAAAAATTTAAGGTCTACCAGTTAATGGTACTCCTTCTAAATCATAGAATATGAAAATATATTTTTAAAATTGATATATATATATATATTATAAATATTAAAACATAAATGCTCTACTATTATAAATTATTACCCGCTTAATTACAAAATATAAATTTAACTATCAATGCAAACACACAGTAATTCAGCGTACTCCTCCTAAATCATAGAATATAAAAATATATCTTTAAAATTGATATATATATATTATAAATATTAAAACATAATGCTCTACTATTATAAACTATTACTTGCTTAATTACTGAATATAAATTTAACTACTCTTGCAAACACATTTCTTGTAATATTTCTTTTATTCTATTTTCAATATCTCTCTTGGCCTCTCTTCTTCTTTTCCTTTTTCTTTCTTTCTCCTCTTGCTTTTCTTTTTCTCTTCTTCTTTCAATTGGCTTTTGTTTGTACTTAATTTCAATATGAAAATGAAGCATTAAGCTTTCTTCATGTCAAATAAAAGAATCAAATCTACAAAAATTTCTTTCATCATCCAACCATAGACACGTGTATTATATTAAAATTTTAGAGAGAAAAAATTAATGTAAGAGAATGTATTGGAGGTTTTGAGAGTAAGATTTACTTAGCAAATTAAAGGATTTAATTGTATATATTTATTCAAGTGTTAGATTTCATAAAATAGAGAAAGATTTAGTTTTGAAAAACCTTAACCATTTACTTTGGGACTAATTTAGAATTTTATTATATCATTAACTTAATTTATTATTTATTTACATTTTAGAACTTGTAGAAGATTGATCGAATGACTTGGACCCCAAATCGCAATGCTTGCATTGATTTCACAAGTTGGTACTATCTTGTATGCAACGTGCCACAAGAGTGTATTTTTTATTAGCATCATCAATTTTGTGAGTGGTATTTAAATTTATATATTATATTATTTTCTATATGAAGTGTTTAGTTTAGTTACTCATTATTTTATGAAAGTGCATTGAAGCATATTAAATTCATTTTATAGTAAATATATATATATATTTAATGATTAGTTATCTTAAACTATGTCATATTATATTTAAATGTTTATTTTATGTTATACAAAAAATGGCTATGTATTATACTTTTGACTCTCAAAATATTTATAATTGATATTATAATTCACTTTTGTATTAGAAGAAATGAGTTTATATAGTTTATGAATTTAAAAATATTAAATGCGAGGTAATAATGTTCCATAAGTTTATATTTATTTAAATGATTTTCAAATCATTAAGCAGTATTCTCTCATTTTAAATTTATAAATGAGATTAAGGTCTTTGAAACCTATCTGTATACACACAGAGGTTTTAAGCTGAGTGTATAAGAGCTTTTTTTTTTTGGGAGTTTTATTTTGCGCATACGTAAGATGAAGATATGATTGGTGAGTTATGTGTATGTCCAATACTCTATCAGCAGAGTATTTCTAATTGGATAGGGTTTTCCTGGGTATTAGTTTAGTATAAAATTTTAGAAAAATATTTAATTTCTATAACATGTATGAAACATGAACTAATTTATGAAAGTTATTTACGTATTTGATTTTGCAAGACTTTTATAATTAGCATGAATAAAATGAAAATTGATGATTTTTATGAGATTTTAAAATATTTATATCATATATGTTAATATTGGTATCTAGAGTATAAATTATTATTATTATTATCTCTATCATGTTTCTTACTTTATTTAAAATTATTTCACTCATTGAGTTTATGAGAACTCACTCTCTTAACATTTTTTCTTCTCAAAAGATTATAGACTTTCTCAGTTCAGAAGTTTTTATTATTGTTTTATATGTATAATGAAAATAAACATTTTATTTTGATTTTGTGTGTGTTTAGTTTATAAAAATATAAGTATAAAAATATTATGATAGTTTATTGTGATGAAATAGAGAAGAAATAGTTCGTTAGTGAAAAAATATGGTAAATTGAGAAAAAAAAAATGAAATCGGGGATGAAGATGAAGCTCAAAATTTCCCACACGCCATTCCTCATAATGTGCGGTTAGGCGCGCGACTTTAGTTATGTTGAGCGAGAAGGGGTATGCAGCCCCTCTTAACACCTTAAATATGAGGTGCAGGACATTTTGTGCTTCATCCTTGATTTCATTCTTTTTGTCAAGTTTATAAATTTTCACTTCCCAACTAATTGTTTTAACTTTAAATCTTTAGAATGTCAGTGCCCAAACACCCAATCTACTTGTTCTTAAACTAAAAATTTTTAAAATTTATTTTAAGTAATTTTTAGAGAAAAATTTCAAATAGCCTAATATAGGAGAGAGACAAAATATGCTTTAAGGTAAAATGGTCTAAATTTAGACTTTGTGGCTATTAAAAATTACATTTTAATTTTGTGACTATAAAAAATATTGATTTAAAATAGGGATTATTTGTAAACATTTTCCTAATTTTTATATCTTTAAATATTTGGAAAATTAAAATTCACAAACTTTATTTTAATTTGAAATGCATAGCGATTTATGTAAACTTCAATCAAATATCGCATCACACTACATGGGCAAAAAAATTGAAAATTTCTTAACGATCATGACTAACATTACCAATATTGTACTTGTTTTAATAGTTTAGTGTTAAGGAGGTGATAGTATATCTTTACCTCCACTTTGATAGAGGTCTTGAGTTTAAATATCATCTCCTTTGTGTAAAAAAAAAAACCAAAATTCAAACATTTTGTGTAAACTCCACATTTTTAGTCATACCTTAAACATTTTCCTAAATTAACTACTTGCTTTTTTAGACATATTCCAAATTAATTAATTTAATAATTCAGATTGTTATGTTGTAACTAATGGGTGCATGCATATAAAATTTGTTCATTGAATCATTAATGAATGTTATACATATATTTGCACAGCGAAATTGAAATCGAAATCTAATTACCTATTTAATAAACGCATTTTGAATGTAAGTCTTGTTACATTAACAAGTAGAGAAAACTCACCCTTAAAGTTTTTGGTGAAGATTCAAACTTAAAGTTCACTTAAAGTGATCTCTTGAGTAATTGTAGTTCTCAACTTTCTTGGGATTGCAAAAATTAGAGTGGTAGCTTTTTTTCTCCACAATTTTTATTAGGATTCAAACTTAATTCGACTCTTGAACTTGTTACACTTTAAAAATGGCCAAAATATGTAAAATAGGGTTCAAGTGCAATAATTGTAAAACTTAGCTCATATATATGGCCGAATTTGACAAAGGGGACTTGTTTATAATAATTACAAACTTTATTCTCTTAGCCAATCACAAGCTGACATATAGCCTAATCAAAATCTTTGTATGAAAATGGCAACAACACTTGTCACATTTTCATGCCATTAAGAGCCATATGTCATTTACATAATCCATGCATGAAGGCCACATATCACATACATTTTGCCATGCACATGTCATGTATCATAATTTTATTAGTTAATTACTTTAACTAATAAAGTGTGGGTTTAATACTTAAATTTTGACATATAAATATTTCGAGAGATCTTGAAATATATCCTATTTTTTGAAATTATTTTAAATTGAACCGTTTGACCCAATTCGCTACCTTAGTGCTCAATGAGTATACTTTATATTATGAGACTTCATAAGTTTACACTTGTTTGTCTTACAAAATTCTTTCGTAAGTCTGTTCATGGTGCCCCACATGTACGTTATAGATATTATAGAATATGCATTAAACCATATAAGTTGAGGTCAACCATATACGTATAATTCTTCCATCACCTATATCTCGAAAGAGTAAAAATATAGATCATCACCATCAAATCTTTATATGCTCAGCCATAAACTAATCTCTAGATTTATATTTCAGTCAATAATATCTGTAAACTCCTTTGCAATATTGTTTAACCTTACGAAAAACTCTTTTTTGAGGTTTCTGAATATGGTTAAGTTTTCTGAATAATCTCAAAGCATTAGGATACACAACTTGCCTATATAAGTTGACAGATCCCATATTTATACACACCAGACTCTATGAGCATTGAACCATATCCAATGATATCTAAAGGTTAGACCATGAAAAGTTTCTGACATACGTGAAATCAAAGCATGGTGGATCACTCACAGGTTAACCGTAACGCTCAGGTCAAAGAATCATGAATACTACTCAATACAAGAAGGCTCTTAATTGATAGTTCTATGAGATATCTATTAGAGGTCCTCATAAGTCTGTCAGTACCTAGTCCTTATTGAATACCTACATGCCTACACAAGCTTCTGCTAAGCACATGGTCTGTTAAGACTAATCGTCTAGATAGTTCAGATATAGATACATTGATCTGGAATGTATACCAATCGATCCGTGTCGGTAACTATAGATTAGAAGTGATATTTTCGAGAACATATAACATAATGATATTTCTTAGTACAATTTGTAACTCTTTACAACTATGTCAAAACTAATATATTCTCAAATCTTTATACTATTTTCGACAAGGTTCCAACTCTTAGAATGCTAACTTTTAGCGTTGCTCTAAACTTCTTTAGTTCAGATCTAGACTCCTTTAGATTTATAATATTTGAAAAGTAAAAATTTAGTACTATATAATTAAATATTAATAATTTATTTAAAATGTTCATTGTATAAATGGTACGCAAGAACTATATCTAACATAAATATCCTCTACTTGTACTTAAGGGCACCTCCTCGACTAAGGTCAGGGTTTAAGTGCCGGCAGATGTTAGAGTGGTTGATTTATTTCTCCTATCTTGTGAGAGCCTTCTAGTCCAAGTGAGATGTGCTCGAGCTGTACACGTTGGTTATGATGAACCTAGTAGCGTAGTTCAAGTAAGGTATGTCTCAATAATGTACGTGTTGCTTTTGAAAAAGTTCAACTCAAAATTTTACATGCTACTTTCGAAAAAGTTCAATTCAAAATTGTACATATTACTCCAGACGATTTTGGTAGTAGTTTGGGTGGAATGTGTTTAAAAAATGTATGTAATACTCCTAAAAAAGTTTTGATTGTATAATTTAATTATGTAATTTAATATAATTTCAACATTATAATATAATTAATGTAATCTTAAAAAGAATATCCTCCATTTGATGCCAATATTGCAGATGATTCCTTTCAAATACATATATATATATATATATCTCGCAGATGATTACACATTTGATTTTAGGCGAGAGATCGATCTTAGTTAAGTGGCTCGATCAAATTATATTCCAAAAATTCTTTAAAAATATAATTATAGGAATGCAAAATATCTCCCATCATTCCCTTAATTTACCACAGCTTTATTCTGTATTTTATTAGTAGCCCGGATCAAAATCTAATTACAATGATGAGGTACTTTACATTAAAATTATTATATTTTGCTCAGTGAGATAAAGTTTTTCGCACTTTAAATAACTTGTTTGTCAAAACTCTTGAGGCGGCTCAGCAAATGGAAATGGGTTGCTTCGCTGTCGTGACAACAAGTACTTGAAACATTTCAAATTGGGCCTTTTGCGCTGCCAGTTATTTTGTTCGCTGGACTTACATTTCTTCCCGATTAAGTTCGTAGAGTAAGGTTCACAAAATCTTCCCAGCGTTGTAATTTTGATTTGGTTAAATAATTCTTCTTTTTTTTTCATGATTAAAAATGAATTTGAATGAAAATTATGAGAGTAAGAATGTGCTGTAAATAGTTAAAAAAAATATTAATTTATTTAGAGTGACAAAATAGGCTGATAGATTGATTGTAGACCTATTTAATAAAAAGGTAATTTGATATGACCTTTTTAATAAAAACGAGTGAATGTAAAAGAAAAAGAGAAAGAAAACATAAATTCTACTTTCACTTTAAAGAGATATGCGGTAAAAATAATTTCGTTTATAAAATTTTTTATTTAATGAGAATCAAGAAAATTTAAAATTTAAAATTTAAAATATTTAAAAAAAAGAAAAAAATATTTATTGTGATTTAAAAAATCTCTTATGACTATGATTCGCATTTCGAATAAGTATAAACACAATATTTATAAGATAACTTTCATCTTAAAAATTATTTGACCTTTTTATATTATATCCTTAATTTCTCTCAATTTGTAATTCAATACGCAAATCAATTAATTTCGTTAGGCAATAATGACCTGTGTCTCTTTTTTCTCTCTAGTTTCTCTAGAGATTTGATTTTCTCTCTAGTCTCTCTAGAGATCTGATTTTTGTTCGCTCAACGAACTCTATTTTCACATCTATAATCATGGATGACATTGAAGCCTTATGGACTTCATTTTCCATTGACAATTCTCACAACGAAGAGATCTTAAAGATCCCAGAGGCAGTGATTCAAAGACATCGCTCGACAGCAAAATACGGTCTCTTTGTCAAAATCCTCACTAGGAAAAACTACCAACGGGATGCCTTCCAAACGTTAATGCGAGGTCTCTGGCGGCCTTCCGGAGACCTGAGATTTCGATGGCTAGGCAGCAACAACTTTCTATGTGAGTTCGCGTTAGAAGACGACAGAACAAGGGTTCTAAAGTCTAAACCCTGGATATTCAATAAATCCCTTGTTGTCATGGAGCCTAGTTCAGATGAAGACGTGAATTCGAACCCAACACTCCAATATACACCATTCTGGATCCAAATATACAACGTACCAATCATCCATATGAATGTTGAAACGGCCGAATTGATTGGGAACAGAATAGGAAAATTCCTAGACGCAGACTCAGACGACACTGGCTCTTGCACAGGGAGATTTATCCGTGTGAAAATCAGAATCTGCCTCAACCAGCCATTACGTAAAGGCATTTTTCTTAAACTCGGATCGAATGAAAATTTGGTCTGGCTCGATTTTAAGTACGAGAAATTACCAGAGTTCTGCACACTTTGTGGTCTTTTAGACCATGGATACCGAGAATGCTTAGAACCATTACCAACAGTCTTAAAAAAACCTGGCAACCACCACTATTCAGATAATATCCGTGTTGTTGGGGGCTACAAACGGCAGCACACAAAACCAAAGAACGATCCACGGTCAAGTCCGGTTGGCCACATTAAGGAAGATGATCGAAAGAGGAAAGCAAGGACAAATGTTACCGAGCCAAGCTCGGAAAAGGATCTCACCGAGATAGCGACCGACATTGATACCTCTCCGGGAAGTGAGACAGCTAACCAGCCCCCCCCCCCTCCTTGTGTAAGCGGCCAGCATGTCCTCCAACCCAATCAGCTGCTAAATGACAATAACGCACGTGCATCACACGGTGAAATGGCTATTAAAACCAATACCGGCTCAAATGGACACAACATGGGCAGAGGTAGGGGCATGCACATGCACAGCACAACAGAGGCAATGGATGATCCCGATGACCCGGGCATGTTACCCCTGAGTGATGGCGCAACTGCACAAATGCATGGAGAAAGATTATCTTTACATTGCCCATCCCCTAAACCCCACCCCGACATGGAGAAATGGCCTGAGAAAAGCAAAGTGCAAATACGTGATGTTGGGGCCATTGAAATAAAGGAGTTTCGGCAGCTGCAAAGGCACCTGGTGGAACAAGACAGAGTTGCACAGGATTTGGGGAATCCATTGAATAAAGCCGACAGCAACCCTAGTGCCCACCATGATCGTGCAAATGGAGGGAAGAATATTGTTTTTAAACAGGGAAAGCTGCAATTTGAATACAGACCAGATAAGCAGGTTGCTGGTGGCAGTGCACATGCGGAAGCAAGCCCACCAAAATGTTTTGTCCCCCAGGTGCTGATTCCTACCACTGCAAATGGCAATGACTTGCACACTCTCACACCCAAAGCTGGGTGTCTCCCACCCACATTCAGGCACCTTCACGACTGAAGAAACCGAAGGGAATCGAGGCACAAAACAAGCCCCCTCGACCTTCTCCGAAAAGCTGATACCGCACCAAAATATTCCTGACACCACATCAGCTCCCCATGCTCACCCGAATCCCATACTCACTATCCCACACCCAAAACCTCGTGTCTCTCACTCACATGCAGGTGCTTTCGTCGCTGAAGAAACCAAGGGGAATCGACACACAAAGCAAACCCCCATGACCTGTTCCAAAAAGCTGGTTCCTCACCAAAAAATCCCCGACACCACAACAGCTGCCCCCCACGATTACCGGAATCCCACAACCTCTATCGCACACCCAAAGCTAGGTGTCTCCTATCCACACTCAGGTGCCCATGTGACTGATGAAACCGAGAGAATTCGACACTCAAAGCAACCTTTCCCGACTTTCTCTGAAAAACTGGATCCCCACCAAAAAACGCCTGACATCACAGTAGTCCCCCACCCCCACCCCCACGCTTACCCGAATCCCACACTTACTATCTCACAACCAAAGATAGTTGTCTCCCACTCACATTCATGTGCCCACGTGGCTGAAGGAAACGATGGGAATCAGCACACAAAGCAACCCCTCCCAACCTTCCCCGACCAATTGTTTCCTCACCAAAAAATTCCTGCAACCACAGCAGCTGCCCCCCCACGCTTACCCGAATCCCGTAAATCACCATTTACTCTCCTCAGCAGACCATCCGCAACATGTCCCTGGGGTAAACATTGTGATAGACAACGGAGGAAAACCATGCGGGATAACAGGGAATCAAAACGTTTATCACGATGAATGTGCAGAAATAGCTACCACCCTAGTAAGCACCCCCCAAAAGCCCTCAAGACAAAGAGTTAGACGATTTCATAGCTCCCTTCTTGGGAGTAATCCTAACCGGGCCAGCTCTAGCCATCCGAAAAAAAAGACTCCCAGGACCTCTAAATCAATCTACCCAACAAACTGCTGCCCAAACCTAAAACGAAAGGTGCGTCCTGATGACAATGAAACTCTCACTCTGGCAAAGAAGACGACACCTAGTATTGTGGGGCCATATGCTCTGCTCTCTCCTTCTTAAAATCAAACGGCGGACCTTGCCAAAGTGCAGGGCTGCCGACCCCAATGAAAACCCTATGCTGGAATGTGCGGGGGCTGGGCAACCCTCGCACATTTCATATCTTGTCCAACCTGGTACAGGAACACTGCCCTGGGGTGATATTTCTTATGGAAACACGGGCTCTCAAACACAGGCTGGAAAAACTCAGAGTAAAGCTTGGATGCGTTGGAAAACTTGTGGTGGAGAGGATTGGGCGTGGGGGAGGCTTGGCGTTACTATGGACAGATAAGGTAGATATCACCCTTATTTCTTACTCTCGTTTCCATATTGATGTAACTGTTACTGAACAAGGGAGGCAATGGAGATTTACGGGTTTCTATGGCAATCCGGATACACCTCAACGTACCCACTCATGGACCCTTCTACGACGTTTGTGTCACATTTCTCCCCTGCCTTGGGTATGTGGTGGGGACTTCAATGAAATTTTCACAAACGCTGAAAAAGATGGAGGGCTGCCCCGACCTTCATATCTTATGCAAAATTTCAGGAATGCAGTTGATGACTGCAACTTAGTAGAGATTCACTTCAATGGCCCCCCCTTCACTTGGTGCAATGAACACAAATCCAACTCCTTCATTTAAGAGAGGCTTGACCGCATGTTCTGTTCCTTCTCTTGGCATAATCTTTTCCCGAAGGCCTTTGTACAACACCTGGATTTTTGGGGTTCCGATCACCGTCCCCTATTGTTAGTGAGTGATGAGTATAGAACAGTGGCTGGGATTCCTGCTCCTCAGGGTACCCACCGTAGGTTTTATTTTGAGGAAGCCTGGGTTGATGAAGATGAATGCAGGCAGATTATTTCAGAGGATTGGCCTCATTCTTTGGCTTCTCTTGACGGTATCTGTGGAACTTTACAAAGTATTGGGTTTAGACTCAAAAAGTGGAACCTGGCACATTTTCGAAGACTGATGTCTGAAATAAAAAAGAAAAAACAGTATTTGGGGTACTTAAACCAATGGGTTGATACACAAGTTTGGAGGGAGATTACAAAAGTCCAGAAGTCTCTTGATGCTTTGTTGTATAAGGAAGAGACTTACTGGAGACAGCGCTCAAGAGTTATGTGGCTTCAGGCTGGGGATAGGAATTCACGGTTTTTTCACCTTAAAGCTTCTGGACGTAGAAAGAAGAATCATATTAAGGGGATTTTGGGTCGTGATAGAACCTGGCATACAGACCCAGACCAGATAGCACAGAGCTTTGTTGAGCATTTCTCTGATATTTGTACGACATCCCTTCCTTCTGAATCAGATATCGACACCATCACATCTGGTGTGGGGAGACGACTCTCTGAACAACACTACCAGTGGCTACAGTCCCCATTTCAGGCGCAGGAAATCTACAATGCTGTACATCAGATGTATCCTACAAAAGCTCCAGGAAAAGATGGTATGTCTGCTTTATTCTATCAAAAATTCTGGGATGTTGTTGGTTCTTCTATTTGCAGTGTTTGTTTAGGCTTCCTGAATGATGGTGGTGACATTGGAATGGCTAACGAAACCCTTATCCCTTTAATCCCAAAAGTTCTAGAGCCCAAGACATGCTCAGATTTTCGTCCCATCAGCCTATGCAATGTCTTGTACAAGATCATCTCAAAGACACTGGCCAACAGACTGAGATGTGTTATGAATGAAGTGGTGTCTGAATCCCAGAGTGCCTTTATCCCAGGACGTCTAATAACAGATAATGCAATTATTGGGTTCGAATGTCTCCACGCCATTAGGAGAAACAAATTTTTAGGTGGAAATTATTTGGCATTGAAACTTGACATGTCCAAGGCTTATGACCGTGTGGAGTGGCCCTTTGTGATGGCTATGATGAGTAGGTTGGGCTTTCCTGACAGCTGGTGTCAAATTATTTATCGATGTATCTCTTCGGTTTCCTACTCTATTGTTATTAATGGTGTGGTGCATGGGAATATCTCTCCTACTCGTGGTCTTCGCCAAGGTGACCCTCTATCCCCCTATTTATTCCTCTTCTGCGCTGAAGGCCTCTCTTCCCTCCTTACTTCTGCTGAACATAGAGAGGCCTTACATGGTCTGAAATGTGGGAGATTGGGCCCATCTATATCCCACC
Source organism: Ailanthus altissimus (assembly GCA_946807835.1). Classification (NCBI taxonomy): domain Eukaryota; kingdom Viridiplantae; phylum Streptophyta; class Magnoliopsida; order Sapindales; family Simaroubaceae; genus Ailanthus; species Ailanthus altissimus. The sequence goes on from OX327684.1 coordinate 18,375,745, forward strand.
TCCTTTTTGTGGATGACAGCCTAATCATTACTAAAGCTTCCTTAGATGATTGCAACTCAGTATTGGGGATTTTGCGGTCTTATGAGGTTGCCTCGGGGCAGGCGATTAACTACAGAAAATCGGCTGTATGTTTTGGAAGCTCCATCCCAAGGGAGACTGCAACTCATCTTGCTCAGCATCTTGGTGTCTCTCTAGTTCCGCACCACAGTAAGTACCTGGGTCTCCCATGCATCTCCAGTAAGAACAAACAGAATATGTTTGCGGCCATTAAAGAAAGAATTTGGAATAAGTTGAATGGATGGAAAAGGCACCTTTTTTCCGGTGGTGGTCGGGAAGTGCTCTTAAAATCAGTGATTCAGGCAATCCCAGCATTTGTAATGAACCTGTTCAGGCTTCCTAAGAGTCTTACTAGTGAGATCTATAGACTTTGTGCCAGATTCTTTTGGGGTGGTGATGTCAATAAGAGGAAGGTCCACTGGTGCTCTTGGAAATTCTTGTGTCGCCATAAAAATGATGGAGGGCTGGGATTCAGGGACTTGAACCATTTCAATCAAGCTATTTTGGCTAAACAGGGATGACGTGTAATTGCTAACCCAGACTCGCTAATTGCAAGAACTCTCCGTAGCATTTACTTTCCGAACTCTTCTTTTCTACAAGTTCTACCCAAGCATTCAGATTCTGCGGTCTGGAAAAGTATTTTATGGGGACGAAACCTACTTTTGAAAGGTCTTCGTTGGCGGATTGGTGACGGATTCTCTGTCTCTATTTACTACGACCACTGGCTTCCGCGGCCCCTGTCTTTTAAACCTTTGTTCCCGCATAGACTGCCAAATCATTCATTAGTGGCTGAACTGCTTCTCCCTTCTGGACAGTGGAATTGCGATCTTATCCGTAACTCCTTCTCAAAAGATGAAAGCAACCTCATTTTAAGCATCCCGCGCTCGCATTCTTGGAACCACTATTGTGATTCAATTATGTGGCACTTTGACAGACACGGACAATATTCTGTGAAGAGTGGATATTGGCTTTCCTTTGCTCATAACCATGCCTCCTCCAGCTCTGGCAGTGGTGTTACCAGTAACTGGTGGAAGGTCCTGTGGAACCTAAAGATCCCTCAGAAAATTAAACATTTTGTCTGGAGAGTATCGCATAACTGGATCCCTACTTTCTATAACCTTAGAAGACATCATGTCCCTGTTGATTACTCGTGTGGTCGTTGTGCTAAAGGTGCTGAAAACACCATTCATGCGATATGGCTCTGTGATGTTTTGAAGAAAGTACGTCAATCATGCTCATTCCTACATGGTTTCTGTATCTCCCATAGTACATCTATGTTGGATTTTTTGATTGAATGTCAGGCGTGCCTATCACTTGAAAATGTTGAGTTCTTGCTTATTCTTTTTTGGAGACTTTGGTATATCAGAAACCAATTCATCATAGAGCAAAAGAAGGTATCTTTGTCAGAGGTACTGAATTGGGTGCAAGACTACAAGAATGAATTGATGACTATTCAGACCAGCGCTCATAACATCTCAATATCAAGTCACAACCTATGGCTTCCCCCTAGTCTGGGCTCTATAAAACTAAACACTGATGCAAGCCTCTCCTCAAAACACTTCAAGGCTGGACTAGGAGTGGTGCTACGCGACTACTCTAGAGTGGTCTTGGCCTCCTCATCCATTCCATTAGATGCACTACCCCCGGTGGATATCCTTGAAGCCTTGGCTCTGCTTCGAGGACTTTACCTGGCTAGATTGCTAGGCATCTCTGCCCTTGAGGTTGCTTCAGATGCGGCAAATGTCATCCATGACATTAACAATCGCCTTACTTCAGTCTCGGAGTTGGGTTTGGCTCTCCACGATATTAGGACGGTGGCCTCATCATTCTCTCAGTGCTCTTTTAGTCATACTTACCGCTCATCTAATCGGGTGGCCCATGAGTTAGCACGCTTTGCTCTTAATTTAAATTCTAAAACTATTTGGTATGGTAAGGTACCAATTCAAATTGAACGTTTGGTAAATGAAGACATGTCCTCTTGTGCTCTTTGATAATTAATCCTTACATTCAAAAAAAAAAAAAAATAATTTCGTTAGGCTAATTTTATGCTGTATATTATCAACGATTTTCACAAAAAGTGGTAAACAATGTCTTAAACAGTTACATATCCCAAACATTTGACACAAATGATAAAGTAACATTATAGTGATTGTTCTCTAAATATAAGTTTTCTTCTGCTTCTTATAGAAAAAGAAAGGTAATTCAATATACAATAGTTCATTTTCGATTTGATGGACGAATAAGACTTGTGGCCTGTTAAATGAGTTAGCGGCTTAAGGGCCCTTTAACCTTTACACGGTATGTTTATCAGAACAATAAAAAACCTTCAATTACAACTTGCATTTTTTGCACCAAATTCCTAGGTGGGGAGTAACATTGTCGACTCTAGTTATGGCGTTTGTTTGGTTGATTTGAGTTAGATAGTCCTAGATTTTGGGCATGTTGAGTGGTACAAGAGTTAGTCATAATTCAGTCCTATTTTTAACGGTACTAGAAAAAAGGCTTTCGATGATTTAATAACACTGTCACGAAGTAAGATTTTGTAATAGATACAATTTATTACCTTAAGTAAACTCTCTGTTTTGTGATAAATAAAATCTATCACATAATAAAGTTAGGGCTTTTATATGATAAAATTATTTTATCATAAGGTTATAACATTTATATGACAAATAGCAAATGATATCACATATTATTGGTGACATATTCGATGTTGTGGCAGATAATATAACAACTGTAATATGACATAATAATAATGTTATGTGGCTGATATATCATAACATCAACAATGATTGTTATTCTATTTCAATTTAGGTAAAAATTAGTATAATTAAATGATGATAGAAATTTAAATTTATTTATATACTAAAAACGTTTTATTAAATTTTTAAATAATTTATATTTATCTATATCTTTATATTGAACTTATAATTTATATTTTTCTATATATAATAATTTATTAAGTAATTAAGTAAATATCCATAAAATCAAAATAAATGAACTATTATATATCAGCCACGTGTCTAATACATCAATAGTTAACAAGTTCCTAATCTAACTAATATTCAACAAGTTTGTAATACATTAATAAGTTTTTAATACACCTGGTTCGCTGATCAGAGCTTGATTTCTCTCTTGAAGCTTTTTTTAGAAGTGCTGCCTCTCCCCTGCAGTTGAAGGTCGATCTTGCAAAAAGAGAGAATTTTCCATTCACACGTAGATACGCAACAGTCTAGCAATTGAAACAAGCTAATGAAATCAAAATAGCCTATCACCGCTTGTGAAAACTCTCAATGATGGCTTATTTTCATAGACTTTTATAGTCTCCGAGTAGCAACCGCATTCCTTCAAGCTACAACCAATATAATTTTCAAAAATTCAGTCAGAGAAAATCATATTCACGCTGATCAAATCCAATAAACAAGTTTCCTAACTTTTATTATTATTCACTCTCTAGTAAAAGTACTCCAACAACTTATAAGGGGTTAACAATATCAAGTCCCTAAGTCTAGAGAAATCACAGCACCTTATTGTTAAACAAAAGACTTGGAAGGCATGTACAAATTCTTACTAGATTGGTGTCACATGAAAGAACTTAAAATTAAAATAAAAATGAAAGCAGTCTCATACTTCTCATTGAACCAAGAATTTCTTTAGCATATACACACCATCTAAACTGAAAAGAAATAATTTACCTTCAAGCACCTAACAGGGTGCAATCATGAAGCAGAGCCGTCTTAGTAACTTCAATAACAAGCAAGAGCAATACATCCTTTATTTCATAATATGAAAAAATAATTGAATAAGTAAACAAGCGACAGAAATTTTAACTGTTTGCATGGATACTGAATTTCATTTAAATTGAGGAATTGAATCAAATGCTGAAGGCATGAAAGATTGTCATTGAGAGGGGACACTCAACACATCAACGTGGCACAAAACAACGCATAGTCTGAAGTGCTTTTGTAATTCCCTTATACGGTAATCCAGGTAATCTGGATGCAGCAGATGATAGTGTTTTGTGCCGAAACACTTGATATGTGTTCTTTTTTGAAAAGTGTACCTTGAAATGCTTTTGTAAAAGCATCTCAAATTCTCAATCATCATTAATGTGTAGTGAACTTAAGAAAGATGGAAGCATTGGTTATTGCTTGTGCTGCTGTGTGTTTCAGCCGTACTTGGAACACAGAACCAGTTGAAAAATGAAACTCAGTTTCTTAAGTAATTGTCAATAGTTGTGCTAAAGAGCTTCTGTTTATTTTATATATATCATATATCACAACTGAACCTGTGGGAGAACTATATCATTCTTCAAAACGGCTATGCCATGAATCAAGGATCCAGCACAGGATGATTAGTGACTGTGTTGTAGACTGACTTTCTAATATCTTTGCAATTGCTTGGCATACATTTGATAGAAAGATTTTATACGGCCTAGACCTTCTTCTTGAGAGTATGGATCAGCGGCAAAAGTAATTTGGAGCCAATTGCCCCACAGCAGTTCTTGCAAAAGCAGTTAATTTGCATCTCAATTACTAGTAATTATGATTCTGCTAGAAAACCGAAACCAGTTCTGAATGGTAAATTTTGTGTAATCTTACATAGAAGATGTGATATATGAGGATCTCTTTGTGCAAATGAAAATGGATATAAATGCTCATACCGGGAAGAATGATCACAGATTCCTCTTTCACAAGCTTGAAACAGAAATCAATATCATCACTAATATCATCCAGTATAAAAATATTTAAATTTCAACTGCATGGAATCAAAAATAGATAAATCAGCAAAACCACATTAATCAAAATCATTCATTTCAACCGCAGAGAACTGCTTATTCTGCCATTTCCTTACCATTACCGCCATACATCCCTCTGGTTTTTGGGGGCAACTAATGCAAGGGATCTCCTTTATCTAAATCTAAAGCAAACAACTCTATAAGTGATGCCATTATATGTGAGACTATCAGAAATGAGAGCAAATTGAAATCCCAGAAACTCAAAACAATGAAATTACCACTACTGAATTTCCAGATAAAGCAGATTTCATGCAGATAAATGAAACAGATCAATAGATGAGAATGAGTAGGATACGGCACATAGACAATGCTTAATCACCCAACTAGATATTCAACTTGGCACACTATCAAGCTAAAGCCTTTTAAGAAATTCAAAATATGAAACTCAAAATTTCTCGGATGAATTGCTTAAATATTAGCATAAAAATCCACCAGTGATCTAAATTTCGAAGTTGGAGAAAAAGTTTCTTTACATAAAACACTGCATATGCTAGTGCTATCAAGCAATATATACCCAGTCTGTGACTAAGTTTAATGCTTCGAAGAACAACAACTGAGAGAAGCAAGTAAGACAGATTTCACATTGTGATTAGATTAGCCCTTATTATATAATCTCTTGGCCTTTAATTTGAGTACAGCTGCCTTTGGAAGTTGTGAAAGAATTTTCGAAAGTGATCTAAAATATGCTTGAAACAACTTTAAACAGCATATAAATTATTGCAAAATTTAAAAATGGATTAACATTCCTCTTGTTATTGAAGTCGTTTTTCAACAATTTAAAGAGATGATTAAGCTCTTTTAAATTTTATAAATCTCCACTAATAATGTAAGTGTATCTTAAATAAAATTGAATAATTTAAAGATCTAACTAAATATTATATTTATAGATATTTTTTCATAAAAAATACCACCCGAATATGAGTGAGTTGTTTTATATCTAATGAATATTATCTTTTGAATAATAAAGGATAACAAAGATTAGTAAGAATAATAAAAATATAAGTATTACATCATTTATACATAGTATACCTAACAAGTTGATATTCCCTTTTCCTCTTTGGTTGCCTAATACAATGGATTGCGTGTTTATTAATTGGAAGTTTATCTAGTTTACGTAAGACTGCAGACCTCCAACTCCCAAATGAGAATGAACTGAAACTCTAGAGATGTACATAGGAGATTTATTTCAATTTTATTTTGTTTGAACATAATGCATATAAACCAAGGAGAAATAAGTAGGTTGAGAAGTTTGTTCATGTGCAGCCAAGAATGACACTTGCAGTTGTCAGGATGTATAGCTTTAGAGAAGTAACAAAGTCAGGAAAAGGAAAGAGAAGACGGGTCATCCTTCATCAATATGAGAGAAGGAACATGCATACTAAGATTTTAACAACAAATGTCATCTTAGTGTCACGATCCGATTTTTTAAAATTGTGTGGCCTTAGACACTTGTTAGTGCTAAGCAGCCTACAAGACTCCAATAACCAAAGAAAGAGATGAAGAAGAAGCACACCAAGTGTTTGAGAGAATGCTCTCGTATTTTATTACTAAAAAGAGATTACAAAGCTATACAATTACAAGCTAAGAGTATTTCTACAATTTGGAGAATGGTTTCTCAAATGAGAACACCACCTATTTATAGCTAAAACTATATACAATGGACGGTTAGGATTAACTCTAATCCAATGGTCCAAATCTAAAGAGGAGAATATACTAAGGAATATTCCAAAGATGCCAACTACCAAAAGAATATCTTATGGAATATGCATTTTTTAGAAAACTCCCCCACCTACCACACACATGTGGCATTAACCCAAATTCATTGGGCCTTCTAGAAGCTCTAGCCCATTTAACCCAAAATGGACTAAGTCCTCCCATGGTGGTCCTGTCGCGCGCCAAATGTTCGAGTCATTGCTTGAGAATATTTGGGGCGTGACATTCTCCCCCACCAAATTCACGCGACGCCCTCGTCGCGTCTTCGCTGGAACTTGCACACCCCGTTCTACAAACTCTGGCTGTGAGCTCTCGTGTCCCAAGCGTGCTCTCCCATCCGGCAACCCTTTCCACTCGACAAAGTACTCAAGACTCGTCCTAAGTTGCTCCCCTTTGTCATGGCGTGTGGAAATCCCCAAAGGTTCCCGGTTGTGTGGCTCAAATTCTGCATCTCCCGTACCTCCACGGTACTACTTCCAACAGCTTACGGAATGCACCTGATGTCGCCATTGCCGCTGTCTCGAAGGTAACTCCACCTTATGCGAGACGTTGCCAACTCTCTTGGCAATCAACCTTGGCCCCTCGTCCCCACAATCAAGGCCCTTGTAAAGTGGGCGTGCTGACTTGCGTTGTGGTGGAAGTATCGTCTCCATCACCAAGTCCCCCGCACTATGCTTGACACGCCGCTGCTTGTCTTCGACCCACTCCTTGTGCTGAAACTGCACATCATGTGACACCTTGGACTTTTGGATGACACCCATATCCAACAACTCCTTGAGCTGCCCCTGCAACTCTCCCATCTCCGATGAAGGCGTCAACCCCATAGTTGGAAGCGTAATCTCAAGCTCCAACTTGCCCTCAATTACATCTCTTGAAGGCGGTTCTTCTGGTATGGCAGTAGGCTTGACTCCATTGTGCTCCCCGAGCACTTCTGCAGCAACCTTTGGTATTTCATCCTTGCCCCCATTTGCCGCATCATCCACCCCCGTTGTTGAGGCTGAATGTAACCCTCCTTTGTGCCCAGCATCTATCCTTAGTTGCATTGCGGAAAGGACCTTGGTGTTTGGCTTAGATCGCCCACCCTTGGGCATGTCTACCGTCGGTATCATTCGAGGCCCTCCTTCCAAAATACACATATAGTTGTGTTGAAGAAGTAACACCACATTGTACTGCCGTAAGAACTCCATACCTAGCACCACATCAAAATCATCGAGAGGTGCTACCGAGAAATTTACCTCACCATGCCATTTGCCAATGTGAATTTCAGCTCCACGAACCACCCCATCTAGCGGTTTGGCTCTTGCATTCACGGACTTGAGGTATCCCTCTCCTTTCTCCACATAAAGGCCCAAGCGTTCCGCTTCCGCACGCTTAATGAAGTTGTGCGTAGCCCCCGTATCCACTAACACTTGAGTCTTGATGCAATTGACATAGGCTTCAATGTACATGAGCGTCGTTCCCGGTGGCGCGTCTGCACGCCACTTGGCTTTGAGGGAATTGAACAGCTGCATACAACCCATACGGCTCTGTTCGCCCTCGTATTTTGCCTCGTACATTGCATTGAAAGCCTTTTTCTTTGGACAGTCCTTCACCCAATGATCCCCATCGCACAGAAAACAGTTAGACTTCGGACCATTACCTTTATGGCCGTTGCGTTTCTGCTCCTTCCACTTGGGCGGTTTGCCTTTCTCCTCCTTACTCTCCGGAGGCTGAAACTCCTTAGCTTCCCCACCCTTACTGTGATTGGGTTTAGAATTCTTGGACTTTCCCGAATCCCCCTTGCGGTAATCCATGAGCGTCTCCGCTATTGTAAGGGCGTCGGATATATTCTGCACTCCACGCCGCTTCAACTCATTGGCAGCCCAGGATTGTAACCCGTCCAGGAAATTAAACAACAAGTCCTCCTCACTCATGTTGCGGATCTGCAACATCAACAAAGAGTACTCCTCCACGTACTCCCCAATGGACTTAGTTTGTTTCAACTCCTTCAACCGCTTGCGAGCGTCGTGCGCCACATTCTCCGGATAGAATTGGCGCTTTAACTCCCGTTGCAATTCTTCCCATGTGTCTATGGTGCAGGTACCCTTGCGAATCTCCTCGCTTTTCCTACGCCACCACAGAATTGCATGATTGGAAAGGTATAAAGTTGCGGTACTTACCTTGTGTTCGTCCTGCACGCCCATAGCATTGAAATACCTCTCCATTTGCCAAAAGAAGTTGTCAAGCTCCTTGGCATCCCGTCTGCCGCTAAACTCCTTCGGTTTAGGGGCCTCGACCCTTGGTGCAGCCACCGCAGTTTGAGTAGCTACGCCATTAGTGACCGCTCGCTTGCACAACACCACATCCTCCTTGACATCTTCAAACCCCTTTCGTAGCTCTTCTACTTGGGCTTGAACTTTGTCCATGGTGTTGTAAACCTTCTCCTGAAAAGCCTTGATCCAGTCCGGTTGCTTGTCAGCATGCTCGTCAATGGAGCTTTCGATGAGGGAGCGTAGCTCATCCCCTTGAGTATCGAGGCCTACCTCGACATTCTGGACTTGCTCCTCTAATTCCCCAAGGCGATCTGTTGCCTTGCTCACAGCACCATCGAGCCTCATAACCATGTCCCCTAGATCATGGTTCGGATCAACGAACTTTTCTAGCAAAATACTCCCATGTCTCCTAGCTTTGGGGTCTCTACCCTTCCCTTGAGTAATCCCCGATGTTCCAGCAACTTCCTTCACCATCTTCTTTGAACCCGCTCTGATACCATTTGTCACGACCCGATTTCTCGAAACCGTGCGGCCTTAGACACTTGCTAGTGTTAAGCAGCCTACAAGACCCCAATAACCAAAGAAAGAGATGAAGAAGAAGCACACCAAGTGTTTGAGAGAATGCTCTCGTATTTTATTACTAAAGAGAGATTACAAAGCTATACAATTACAAGCTAAGAGTATTTCTACAATTTGGAAGATGGTTTCTCAAATGAGAACACCACTTATTTATAGCTAAAGCTATATACAATGGACGGCTAGGATTAACTCTAATCCAATGGTCTAAATCTAAAGAGGAGAATATGCTAAGGAATATTCTAAAGATGCCAACTACCAAAAGAATATCTTATAGAATATGCATTTTCTAGAAAACTCCTCCACCTACCACACACATGTAGCATTAACCCAAATTCATTGGGTCTTCTAGAAGCTCTAACCCATTTAATTCAAAATATCGACTAAGTCCTCTCTTGGTGGTCCTGTCGCGCGTCAAATATTCGAGTCATTACTTAAGAATATTTGAAGCGTGACACTAGTTACATCTTAGTGGCACCATCGAAAGTCATTAACTTAGTACACTCCTCGCTAAAGCGAAAGTGATTACTTACACGAAGAAAATCTGAAAAGAACGGTAGGAAAATGATGGTAAATTGAATCGCTTCACCTAACTAGTTGGAGGGCAGTGAACATAACCAATTAGAAATCTTACAGAATTATAATATTCACCATTAAAATAAAATTCACACATTTCATTGGTACGCTCAACTCATATCCAACACCGCTGACATAACACAATATAAGGTATTTATATAAAGGGCCATCAAGAGTCCTATTTCTTTTAAGACATAATATTACCAACTATAATTTTGGCATTCAACCAACTTAAATTTATAATTCCATTACTAGCTAGGGATAATGGGACAAGAAAACCAGTAGAAGATGAACTTGATAATTGGAAAAATTGACGTCATGGAAGTTTTCTATAAATTCAAATGTGGGGATGGATTATGAGGCTTCAAAACATTCAGTGTGAATTAACACTGACATAGAAATATCAGCTGAAACCTTTAATACGGAGAGCCAAAGAGGTAATCTATGGCTGCTTAAACAAAGTGTTGGAAATTTCTCACTCTAATCCAAGATTCAAATCTAAGAATTAATAACAATAAATAATAACGAAAATAAACCAGAGATTTATAGTAATGCGACTCTAATGAACTTACATCTATTTTTTGAGTTAATCAACATGCCCTGCATTACAGTATATCTCAAAATCATATAAGAATTAGAATTACAGATGTATTCCAGCACATTCTCTCATATTTTCTCTCTAGAGACTGCTCTTCTCACTTCATATTCTCTTTCTCTATATCAAAAAAAGATGAAGAAGAGAATTGATTTCTATTTTTGACTGTCCAAATTGCCCCTTATTTATAGGGATCAAAAAAACCTCTCTTTTCTCCATTTGTTTTCCTCTTCTTTACCAAAAAGAGACTTGATGATTCCGTTTTGATTCGGGACAAGGACAAAGTTTAACCTAATTAGAAGTCTAAAATCACATGGAATGCCGTAGCATAGAAGAAGAACTTGTAGAGAAGAAAGCTTGCCCAAGGAAGAAAATGAATGATTTGGCAAGAATATGAATTTTACCAAAACGACAGCATATATGTGCCTTTTGATGAATTTACGAAAATGCTATTACCAACACGGTGTGTTTTGGGCTTTATTTCTTTGCTCCAAAAAATTATCATTTGGCTCCCCTCTTCTTTACCTAAAATTAGGGTTGGACAGTTTTGGGAATGGGTCGAACGGGTTTTAATCGACCTGACCCATTTTCATTTTCGATTGAGACAAAAAATCTATCATGATCGGAAAATTATTCGGGACATGTCTCGTCTTGACCCAAGTTGGGTTGAAAACAATTCGAAAAAAAATATCGGTTGGGTCGAGTTTCTCCATTTCTCTTTTGAATTCTTTTTGATATATTTATATTTTGAGCTTTAATTAGATTTTTTGATGTGAGGTATTGAGGTTGGGTTTTAATTGAGTTTAGAATATTTTTTTTAATATTTGAATTTATTTTATTTTTAAGATATTTAATAAAATATTTAATAAAATTTTATTTTAAAAAAATATATAGACTTCTTTTATTAAGTTAATTGAAATAATTGAATAATTGAATCTTCTTTTTAATTTTTCAATTCTTCTTTTAATCATAATTGAATTAAATTAAGTGAATTAAAATTTTAATTAAATTAAAATTTACTTTTTAATATTAAAATGAATTTAAAAATTAACAATTTATGTAATAAATATTATAATCCAATTTATATTTCAATTATATTTATAAGTACCATACCATTACAATTCTAAATTTTATAATTTCAATCCCAATTCTATTAGTTAAATTTATTTCATTTATAATTATGAGATTCAAATTCAAATTCCAATCAACAGAAATTATTCATTCATAAATTTTGAGTCTCAATGATCAAGAAAAGAACAAAACAGTATCTCAAACCAAAACATTTTAATTTAATCCCAAACGTTTTCAACTGCAATTATCATAAAAAATCTCAAACTCATGCATTTACCCAATTCACAAATCCAACATTAAATACATCTAAAAAAAAAAAAAAAACCAAAACAAAATGAAACGAAACTCACGGTGCTGCCACTTGTTCCCAGCGAGATCCTCCGCTTTCCTTATCGTTTCTCAAACTTTCTTCCTCCACCGTCATTGTTTATGTAAATATTAGCATAAGAATCTCACCAGTGATCTACAATCGAAAATAATATTAATAATAATTCAATATATTAAGGAATCAATCAATATTCTTACCCCATATATTGTTATTAATGTAAATAGTTATTATTTTTTATTATTTTAAGTTTCCTACTTTGTATATATCTTAAAATCTATATAAATGTTATTGGTATACATTATTTTATACAGTAAAATATACAGTTTATTATATTTCTTACATAGTATCAAAGCTTAAATTAAGGTTCTTTCACTGTCATTCTGTTTAGGCAGAGATTTGTTGGATTTGTTTTTTTTGAAAACTCATCGGAAGTTTGTTAGAGTTCTATTAAAAAAGCAATCGAAAGTTTGCCATGATCTACATCGCCCAGCCTAAGAGGTTTAGATGTTGCTGGCCGATGGAACGCTACAAGAATTGCGTCGATCAAAGTTTGGCGTAGCCCTCACGCATTGTTTAAAGTCTCTGCTACCGTCCGCTATTATCTCAGATCTAGGTAGTTCTACGATGCTATGATTGACTCCACTCAATCCAAAAGAATCAGCAGCCTTCGATCGTTTGAACATCACCAAAAATGCGACAATTGGAGTCTAGTGTATCCTTCACGCGCCACCTGAAGGTTCTATCGCCATTTTACTACCACCTCAGATTCTGGCAGCTCTCCGAAGCGTCCGGCATCACCACTGGCACCTTTCAACCTATTATTGACGGATCTAACAATCTACAGTGTCCCATTTTCTAATTAGTCCTCCGATTTGCAATAAAGGTCTTGTTGCAAACTTTTTAAAATTTTGAGGTCAAAATGTATTATGCAATTTTGAGGTAATTCTGTAATTTTTAAAATTTTTGGGGTCATTCTATAATTATTAAATTCTTTAGTGGCTATTTTATAATTTTAAGAATTACAATTTTGCAATCTTAAAAGTATTGAGGGGCCGAAATGATGTACTTTTGAGATTTATAAATAAATATGATATTTTTGCATGTTTTATCTCTACAAGCTTTGCTTTGCTTAAGACATGTCCCAATAGAAAGAAACTATCTCAAGGTGTTACTTTTATAGAACATACTGTTACTGCTGTCTAGGATAATACGGATATATCTTCCAATCTAATTAGTAATCTCAAGCCTTTACTTCGTTAAATCCTTTTGAACTCTGGTAAGCCCTTAATTTCTGCATCTTCTAGTATTTCATAGGTTATTCCTTTTGGTATTTTGACTTAACATGTTACAATCACATGATTTCTATTCATATAGCTTTCTCATCTAAATCTCCTGCTTTTTTATTTACTTTATATTTAAACTGTAAATGGTTCTCTTATAAAATTTAGTCACGTTAGTTAAGTGTCTAGCTCTAATATCTCTGTATCTCATACTTTTTTTTATTTCCAACCCCACTTTAAATCTCTTATATGTTGGTCAACTATGCGAATTTGTTCTTGATGTCTTGTTTACTGGTTTTGGTTGTTATGTGCAGGATCTGATGATAGGTCAGACTCTTGAGACAGGTTATAATATTGGACGTTTGTATGAACTCATCTCTTCAAATTTGTCCTCTCTATACCTTTCGTCTGCAGCATCTACCTCTCCAGTACCTTTATCTGCAACATCTATCTCTCTAATGTCTTCATTACATCTTTGACACTCTCGTTAGAGTCATGCATTAGTCAATTGCATCCGATCTCTAGTATTTAGTGGTCATTTAGTTGTTGTTTCTTATAATAGAGATGATTGTCTTACATGTTCGTAGCCAAACAACTAGCTTTACCTTTTAATGATAGTACTACTATCTATCATGTTCCATTTTATCTTGTACATTATGATATATGGGGTCCTTCTTTCAAAGTCACTATAGGAGGATCTAAATATTTTATTATTTTTGTTGATGACTATTTTCGATATACTTAATTTATTTCTTATGAAACTATGATTAGATTTTACCGTGATTTTGCTTAGATAGTTAAAACCCAGTTCTTATGTCTTATTAAGATTTTTCGTACTGATAATGCCATGGAATACAGAGATTTTGACTTTCTAAATCTTCTACAAGAATAATGTACTATTTGTCAAAGGTTTTGTTTTGGTACATGTCAGCAAAATCAGAGAGCTGAACGTAAGCACAGACATATTTTAGACACTACTTATGCTCTCATTATATCTTCCTCTTGTTTTGAATATTTTTAGGGAGAAGCTGCCTTGACTGCTGAAATTATCATTAATCATCTTTTTTCTCTTGTTATAGAGAATAAGTCATTTTATGAGCGTCTTTATAGAACCTCACCTAATTATAGTCTTCTCAAAGTATTTAGTTGTGTTTACTTTATTCTACTTTAAAATATGAACATATCAAACTCAAGCCATATACTCGATTTTGTTGCTTCTTGGGATGCAGGATAGAACATAAAAGTTATAAGTGTTAGGATCCCATATCTACCCGCATCCACGTCTCTCGTCATATAGTATTTCTTCAGCATAAAATGTCTTTGTATCTAACTTTAATTCTGTGTCTCAACCCATTTCATAATTCTTTACAGATAATACAATTGATCTTTTTTCTGATACTTCACATACAAATACTTCTTCTGAGTTTCATATAGGTTAGTGTACTGATATGATGCTTGCTTCTGAGCCATCTATCTCATCTATAGGATCCACTCTAGACACTTTTGAGACCTTTCTCACACTCTCTCTTCGTCATGCATCTCGAGTAAGAGAACTTCCTAGTAAACTTCGGGATTATTAGTATTTTTCTACTACTCATTTTTACTTGAGCCTCAATCTTATTTTGAGGATAGCTCTAATTCTTTTTGAAAGCAAGCAATGACAAAAGATTTGCAAGCCCTTGAAAAGTCGCATACTTGAGATTTTATTACTCTTCCACCTAATAAGACTGCCATTAGATGCAAATGGGTGTACAAAATCAAGACCAAATATGATGGATTTATTGAGTGATATAAAACTTGTCTTATTACAAAAGACTTTACTCAAGAATATGAAATTGATTATGAAGAAACATTTGCTCCAGTTGCTTGACTTACTTCTGTTTGGAGTTTGTCAGCTGTTGCTGCAGTTCATAGTTGGACATTATTTCATATGAATGTCAAGAATGCTTTCCTTAATGGTGATTTCACTGAAGAGGTATATATGAAGACTTCTTCTGATTGTCTATATTATCCAATCAAAGTCTACAAACTTTGTCATGCTCTATACGGCCTTAAACAAGCTCTTCGTGCATGGTTTGTAAAGTTTAGTGAGATTATTCTTCAGCATAATTTTCATTCTAAGCCTATGACTTAGCTCTATTTGTTCACAAGATAGCACGAGGTTGTGTTCTACCTCTTCTCTATGTTGATAACATGATTATCACAGTTAATGATCTTCTTGGTATTTCTACTATCAAGACATTTCTTTAGTAACTTTAAAATGAAAGATCTTGGCGCCCTCAGTTATTTTTATGGGTTGAAGTACTGTCTGATTCTAATGGGTATTATCTCTCAAAGGCTAATTATACATCGAGTCTACTTGTTAGAGCTGGTTTGACAGATAGTAAGGCTGCCTTTACTTCTTTAAAGCATAATACCAAACTCTAGTCTTTTGATAGTACTATCCTTAATAATGTCACTATCGCCAGTTAGTTAGTAGTTGGTATATCTCATTGTCACTCAAATAAACATTACCTATAATTTTCAAGTTGTTAGTTAGTTTATGACTACTCCCCGTACCTCTTATTTTGTAGTAGTTCTTTATATTCTGTGTTATCTTAAGAGTACACTTTTTCAAGGTCTCTATTTTTCAGCTCACTCTCTCATTGTATTGTGAGCTTATGCCAATGTAGATTGGGCAGGTGATCATATAGATTGATGATCAACTACTGAGAGTTTTATTTTTTCTGGGAGATTTTCGTCTTTCATGGAAAAGCAAAAAGCAGATAGTTATTGCCTGTTCTAATACTAAGACTGAGTATCATACTCTTGCTGATACTTACTTTGGTGCTACACCTCTTTATTGTGACAATCAGAGTGCTATTCAAATCGCACATAATGATGTTCTTTATGAGTGAACTAAGTATATGGAGACAGATTATCATTTTGTTTGGCAACATATTTCTCAAGGCACTGTTACACTCTACTCCATCTCCTCTAAAGATCAACCTATTAATATCTTCACCAAACCTTTGCTTCCTAGCCTTTTTCATGCTTTAGTCTCCAAACTCAAGCTTACTTTTACTCTACCATCTTGAGTTTGAAACCAGAGGGGTGTATTAAGGAATCAATCTAATATTCCCATAATATTCTTACCATATACATATTATTATCAATGTAGATATTCCTTGCTTTTTATTATTCTAAGTTTCTTATTTTATATCTGTCTTAAGTTTATATAAAGGTCATTTTTTGTATATTATTTTACACAGTGAAATATACAGTTAACTATATTTCTCACTATTGTGCAATTTCTATATTAATCGTAAGTGCATGCTATCGGGAACAAGTAATATAACGTGAATAGAGTGTCAATCCCACAAGGAATTTGTCGCATTTCTAACCATTTACTAAAATTGCGTCATCTTACTTTTATTTAGAAAATTGATTTTTTTAATTCTTTTGATTTAAATTAAATTAAATATTATCTATGTTACCAACTGTAATTAAACAATCAAATTAAACAACAGATCTGAATATATATGATGTAGATTTAGAACTATAGTTATCACTTAATTTGATTTTCTAAATAATAGTTCTCCGATTATTAATCCCTTAATTCAATTATTGGTTACAACACGGATCTCATTACAGGCCTCTTCCAATGGTCAAGTGAGAGAAATAAAGGTGTTTTGAGAAGAGGTCTGAGATTCTCACTAGGTGGAAAAATGCAACATATTTATAGATTTATCCAACATTGGGCGTTATACTTATAATGCTCTAGCGTTTGCACTAATGTTAAAACATTTTATCTTTTGAACATTGAGACGTTATCAGCGCTGCGACATTCTATTGTGGCATTGGGACGTTGATTTAGATCTAAATTTTTCCCTAGCGTTGATGTCTATTAACGATGGAGCGTTCATCTTCAAAATATGAACGCTGGGGCGCTCTTAAATATATATACGTGGGGTGTTCATCTTCAAAATATGAATGCTGGGGCGTTTATCTCAAGATTTGAAATCTTTGCAATTTGACCCATTTTGTCCTTTTTTTTTCTCCAGTTTCTCTCTTTTCCATCTTTTCATCATTAAACCTGTAAAAATAACAATCAATGCATAAATAACACCGAATTTACTTAAAAACAAACAATTATTAAGATAAAATTAGGTTATAATATAGATCTAAATTATACTTATCAAATACCCCCAAATTTAAGTAATTGCTTGCCCTCGAGCAATAAGAGAGATCAACATATGAAAGAAAAATAACAAATAAAACAATTCAAACACGATTATAAAAAAATTTGAAAATTAAGGAATTCACAAAAAAATAATTGATTGGATTGATTTAATGATTACACAATTATCTCAAAAACTACTTTACTATTTTCATTTCCTTCAGATCTAATAGATTACTCTTAACAATTCACAAGCACCACTCTTAAGCACTTTTATTCTTCCTCATAAGTGATCAATTGTGTCTGTGTATGTGTATGAAACAAGTAAGTATTAACTAAATTATACCTAGACTAGCTCAGTACTTAAGATTGTACAAAAAAGAAGTGTTTCAATATATGTTTAAGTACAAAAGACTACTATAAGTTTGTTTCTCATACAATTCTCCACTAATGTAGAAATACACATGTTTAGAGATCTATTAGATCTTTTATTAGCTTATAATATAGGGCTAGGGTCAAGGTGGGTTATGTTGGATACCAATTTGGTTTAATTCACACCATGAACACTAAGTCCCATTGGCTACCATTTAAACATCTTACACTTGATTTAATTCCCTAAACCTTTTGATTTTTACCCAATTTCAACCACTTATTCTCTCTCTTTATCTTTTTTTTTAACACATCATTTCACTTTTCATTCATTTTTTATAAGTCCGCCAAACTTAGAATAATTTTCTTAAACTTAAGGTGACACTTTCTTGCAAAATTTCATTCTTTTTCCTCGTTAAACAACCATAATGCTACAAACTCTATACTATATTTCAATAAGTTCAATGTTTTTGGTGTTAAGGTTATTTTGGGTACTTAAATTCAAAGTTTAGGCTTATAATATGGTTATTCAATAAAATGGGTATTTTAGGCTCAAATAGGGTGACTAAAGATAAACATAAATAAAAGGTAGACTAGAAACGCTCAAATAGTCCAAAGATGGCCTAATTTCATCTCTATATTCATGTGTTTCCTAAGATTTTACCTCAAGTCATAATCAAACAAGTTCTAAAGTCTGTCTGTTCATCGCGACTGAAGTGTACTACTTGAGCATGAGCATTTCTAAGCAAGAACTCAATCAATACAAACTTAAATCAAGTGGTCATAAATAGGTGGTCACAAATAAGATCAAAGTTTGTCTAAGTATTGGTGCATGAATCATTTTGAGTTCTATAATTTCCTAGGGAATTGAAAAATAAGTTTCACAGTTAAATTTTAATTTTTTTAATCATCGACTAATAATCATCATTTCAATCTAATAATATAAAACAAAATAAAACAACAAGTAATAAAAGATAAACAGAATTTTTTTTTGAAATAAAATAAGATCAACTGCATTAAAAGAAAAGCAGATAATAATAAATAAGCTGATTTTTAATAGTTTCCTAAATAAGCTACTATTGTGCTAATACAAGCCGGCCTAAAAAATATAAAACAATAAAAATAACATAAAAATAAAATAAAAAAACTATAAAATAAAAAAAAATAAAAAGCTAAGTTGAGTATGGAAAGTGTTTCCTTTGCCCCCACTTATGATGTGGCATGGTCCCTATGGCAGCAGCAAAAAACAATGAAAATGAAACACTTCCTTGATAAGTGAAACACTGGCTCAGTGGTCAAATTCCTCTGATGTAATTCCTTGGTCATCTTGATTAGCTGCTTTATCATCCTCAGGTAGTGGTGGCAGTGGAGCAGTAGTAGATAATAACATTGTTGGTAGATGGTTGATGTCCCATCCCATCTGAGTGGTATAGAACTGCATCCATTGGAAATGGCAATTTGTGAATGCTCAGAACTCCTGCCTGAATTTGATAAGTCTCTATGCCTATAACGCTATTTGTGACTCCAACCTCGCCTCGCTAACCTGGCTGAAGTGGTCACACTTCGAGATGATGAAGCCTATGGTGGAATGACTACTGGGGGCACATCTGGTTCTAAAGATGGTAGAGATGGTCTCTGTTATTGCTCCTCAACTAATGTCAACTTATAGATGATAGTAAAATCAATGGCGTATGTTGGTGATAGTGTCTCTACTATGTCCTCCCAATTCACACCCACTCGTGCACAAAGAACAGTAATCACAGAGGGAAAAAATAAACTTGCCTTCGTAAAGTGTGCATAGGCAAGAATCTTTGACTGTATGACCTATCTGATGTTAATGGAGTGCTCTATCATGATAGCGTAAAGGAGTATGGCCCTCTACCTGATAATGTTGCTCGTGTGCGACATAGGCATTAACTTGGAGGCAAAAAAAAAAATACCATATCGCTGTCTCAAGTGCCATGTACTTTAAGAGGAAAGTAGACGGTACGCCCTGTATGACCATCCACTAAGTCCCAGGCGTGCAAAGAGTCTCAATAATCAACTCATAATTTGAATCCCTACATAATTGCGTGTACTCATTGTCCATCTATTCGGGTAAACAAAATACTCTGTTGATAGTGGCCGTATCGAATGCCACCATCTTACCCCTCACTAATGCCCTATAGCCACTGTGCTTCTTGGCATTTGCATAAAATTCCCCAACAATAAGAATTATACTCACTGGTGGCTGCTGACAGAAAATCTCCCAATTATGTCTTCTAATCATCGCCTTAACCCCATCTAGCCCTTAAATTGGCGAGATCAAAGACTTTCTCTTGAATGAAGGACTTGTTCACTATTCGCGTATTAAAGTGATTTTGTGCTTTAGCCAAAATGAATCAAGAAATGTTATATTAAATACTACTCGTAATAGTAACTCTTTGTTTCCTACGCAACATGTCCAAGAACTGAGTAAAAATAAGGATTTTAGGTGGTTGAGATAATTTTTAGGTTTATGGAATTTGGGTGGGATTTGGTGATTTTGATGTTTTTGTGTTTTAATCCATAAAAATTGATGTGTGGAGGGTAAGAAAGTTATCGTGAGTGCTGGATTGTGTGTGTGATTGATGGGGTTAAATTTGAGTTGAGAGGAAATAGTGTTTCAAAGGTTAGAAATGAAAAAAAATAAGAAGAAAGAAATCAGTGATTTACCTTGTTGTGGGACGAACGCTAGGGCATTGTAGATATAACGTTGCAACATTCATCAACTAGGATGAACACTAGGGCTTTATCTTTTTATGATGTTGATGCCCTGACAGTATTTTGAATTTTTAAATTTTAAACACGTGTCAATGCTAGGGCATTAATAAGAATAATGTTGGAGCGTTGATGCCCGTTTTGGTAGTTCAAATTTAACTTAATGCTCAGGCGTTGAAGCATTATAACACTGGGGCATTTATGCAAAATAATACTAGAGCGTTGTTTTTTTAATGCTGAGGTGTTCTCACTTCTTTTTTATTATTTTTTTTACACCCACACATTTGAAATAAATCACACATTTTTCTTGGGTTGCCTCTTAAGCAGCTTTTGATTTTTATGTCTTTGGCTAAACGTACTCGTTTGGTTCCAAGGTTAGGTTAGATGAAGGGACGACTTTTATCGATCAATTTTACCTCTCTAATACTATTTCAGTCTTTGTCCATTCACCTTAAACAACTGCTTAGTCTCTTTATTCAAGATTTCAATGGCCCTATGAGAATATACCTTTGTGATTTTAAATGGGCCTGACCAACGAGACTTAAGCTTATCAGGGAAAAGCTTCAAACTAAAGTTATACAATAACACTAGCTGCCTTGGTTTAAATTTTCGTTGTGTGATCTTTTAATTGTGCCATTTCTTTTTCTTTTCTTTATAAAGTTTGACATTTTCATATATTTGAAGTCGAAGCTTATACAACTCATTGAGTTAAAGTATTCGTTTATCACCAGTAGCTTATATATCAAAATTAAGGTCTTTGATGGCCCAATAAGCTTTATACTCTAATTTCACTGATAAATGATATGCTTTCCAAAGACAAGTCGATATGGGGAAATCCTAATTGGTGCTTTAAAGGTGGTACAATAGGCCCAAAGTGCATCATCTAATTACATAACCCAAGTTTTCCCACTTGGCTTCATTGTCTTCTCAAGAATCGCTTGACTTTCCTATTTGACACCTCTACTTGCCTGCTCGTTTGAGGATAATAGGGAGTGACAACTTTATGTCTCAGTCCATATTTTTGTAGAAGGGTCGAAAAGTACATATTACAGAAATGTGTCCCTTCATAACTTTTTATTGCTCTTAGAGTAACATATCTTGTAAAGATGTTCTTTTTCAAGAACTTTAACACCACTTTAGTCTCATTGGTTGGAAGTGTAATAGCTTTCACCCATTTTTCACATAGTCTACTGTCACAAGTATGTGTTTATGACCGCCTAAAGAAATAGATGGTTCTATAAAATTAATTCCCTAAGCATAAAAAATTTATACTTCTAAAATATTTTGTAGGGGCATCTCTTGCCTTTTTGTTATATTCCTAGTTCTTTGGAAATGATCACATCGTAAAGTAAATAGATGGGCATCTTTAAACATAGAAGCCATATTGTAGTACCTTTGCAGCTATCTTGTTACCTCAAAATATCCTCCATAATCAGAAGAGTGGTAATGTTGTAGGATGTTGTCCATTTCTTCTTGTGGAACACATCTTCTCAATAGTTGATTTTCACATTGTTTGAATAGTAATAGTTAATCTGCGCATCATTCAAGGTCTTACTTGTATAGTAAATAGTTTGGAAGACTTTATCTCTTCTCTACCCAAGGACAGCACCTACAGCTATGTTGTGGGCATCCTACATCATCTCAAAGGTGATCTAATCTGGTGCTATGATAATCCGTGTAGAAGTGAGCTTATTTTTCAAGGTTTCAAAGGCTTTATGAAAAGCTTGATTAAAGTAAAACTGCACATCATTCTTTAACAAGTTGCAAAGGGGTTTGGAGATCTTGGAAAAGTCCATAATGAACCTCCTATAAAATTCTGCATGAGCAAGAAAACTCCGAACACCTTTCACATTAGTAGAGGGAGGCAATTTCTTAATTGTTTCAACTTTAGCCTTATCAATGTCTATATCATTTAAAGATATTTTATGGCCTAAAACAATACCTTTTTTAACCATAAAATGACACTTCTCCCAATTTAGCACTAAGTTTGTCTCCTCTTTTAAGTACAAATGCTAGATTATCAAGGTATAAATCAAAAGAATCCCTAAAAATTAAAAAAATCATATATAAATACCTTCAGGAAATGTTCCACAATGTTCGAAAAGAATGCATGAAAAGATTTCTATTATGTATCTTTGAAATATGGTTAATGAATTGGATAAGCCAAATGGAATTATCTGAAATGAAAATGTACCATATAGATATGTAAATGTGGTTTTCGCCTGGTCTTCTAAGGCAATTACAATTTGATTATAGCTCGAGTATCCATCCAGGAAACAATAGTACTGATGTCTAGCTAATCTGTCTAGCATCTATTCAATGAAAAGAAGAGACAAATGATTTTTCCTCGTAGCCTTATTAAGCTTTCAGTCGATCATGCATATTCTCCAACCAGTTACTGTACGGATAAGAATTAATAACCTATTGTAACACCTCAATTTTAGGGACACATTATACTGGGCTTACCCACGAGCTATCAGATATTGGATAGATGTTCTAAGCATCTAACCATTTGATTATATCCTTTTTGACCACTTCCTTTATAATTGAGTTTAGTCTTCTCTGCTACTCAATGGTCGGTTTATGGTTTTCTTCGAGCAAAATTTTATGCACGCAAAAGGATGAATTAATGCTTCGGATGTTAGCTATTGTCTAATTGATTACTCTCGTGTGGTGTCAGACTACTCTAAGTAGTTTCTCTTCTTGTGTCTCATCCAGCTTAGCAGAAATAATAATAGGAAGAGTAGAAGATTCAATTGGATAAGCATACCTTAAGTGGTTTGACAATGGTTTAAGATTGAGTTTCGATGGCTCTTTTATTGACGGCTTATTACTTGCCTTAATGTTCTCTGACTTATCTAGTGATTCATACCTGGGTCTCATATAGCTGAAAACATGTGACACATTTAATGCTTTTATATATTCCCTTGCTTCATGGTCTTCAAATTTATCCCCACTAATCATAGCATTTTCACGAAGGTCTTAGATAACATTAATTGTGTAAACTTTTTGTACCTTTTCATCGATGACATCAACTTCATTATAGACATCTGATTCATTTGAGAACTTTATTGTCTTGAACACATTTAAGGTTACGTCTTCATTCTGGACCCTTATAGTTAGCTCACCCTTCTAAACATCAATTAAGGTTCTTTCGGTTACTAAAATTAGTTGGCCTAAAATGATAGAGATCTCCCGATCTTTCTTTATATCAAGCACTATAAAATCTGTTGGAAAGATAACTTATCCACCTTGACAAGAACCTATTTAAATACACCTTTTGGATAAGTAAAGGATCGATTTGCTGGTTATAGTGTGACATTTATCGGCTTAGCTACACATAGACCCAACTTATTATAGATTGACAATGACATGAGGTTAATACTAGCGTATAGATCACATAAAGCTTTCCCAAAATACTAATTCCTAATGGTACATAAGATGGTAAAGCTTCCAGGATCCTTGAGCTTAGGCAATAATTTCTTTTGTAGAGCGACATTGCACTCCTCAATTAATGCCACTATTTAAAAGTCATCTCTATTTCTTTTTCTTAAGAGTATGCCCCTTATGAACTTGACAAAAATTAGCATTTTCTTTAATTCCTCAGCAAAAAGGATGTTAATGTGCAATTGTTTGAAAATTTCTTATCTAATTTCTTTTTCTATAGCATTTGTGAGAATGATGGAGGTAGAGTGTAAGGCTGCATTTGAGGGTTGTGCACTAATTTTCCTTTCTCGGTATATTTTGCATTACCTTCTTTTTTTATGTGAACTTCTAGTGTTGGATCTTCTTGTTGTGCTTTTTGTTGCTTTAGAGGTTATATTGCAAGGGGTTGTACCTCTTTACCACTTCGTAAAGTGACTGCCTTGCATTGCTTCTTGTCACCTCTTAGATTGACTTCAATATTGCTTGGTATAACACCATATGGATAGTTGTTCATTGCTGAAGCAAGTTGTCCAACTTGGGTCTCCAATATTTTCAATGATGCAGCTCGATTTTGAATAAGATTTGTTTGGCTTTTAGAGAAGTGTATCAGTTTGTTTCATCAATTGCATGAATATATCTTTAAATGCCGACTTCTTCTCATATTGCTGTTGAATTGGTAGGGCATGAAATTCGGACTGATTTACTGGCTTAAATGGATGCCCTTGGTTATTGTTCTAAGAGAAGTTAGGATAATTCCGCTACCCAGGATTGTAGAAATTAGAGTTGGGATTATTTTGATTTTTGTTGAAATTTTCAACATAATTTATATTTTCAAAGCAATTCCTATTAGGATAGTTATCACTATAGAAATCAAAAGTAATTAACTGACTTTTTACTGAGTGGACTCCCAAAGCATCGACCTTTTTGCCTATAAGGTTAATTTGGGCTGTTAAGGCAATCAATGTCTCCACTTATGTACTTTAACAATTTTTTTTGGATTTATTTTTTCTACAGGTCATTGATAACTATTGGATGTCATATCCTTTAGCAGGTCATAAGTTTCATCAGTGAACTTATTCATTAAAGCACCACCTGCTGCAACATCTATAATTGTTCTTAAATGTCCTACAAGTCCATTGTAGAATGCTTGTACAAGTAACCACTTAGGAGCTCTGTGGTGTGGACATTTTTCATAGCATGTCTTTAAATCTTTTCCATGCTTTGTATGACTTAGAATCAAATTGCACAATTGATGTCATTGCACATTTTGGTTGTCTTTGCTGATGGAAGGAATTTAGCAAAATAATTTCTTGCAAGTTCATCCCACGTTGAAATTGATCCGAATAGCAATGACATTAACCAACTCTTTGCTTTATCCCTTAATGAGAAAGGCAATAATCACAATCTAATAGCATCATCAGACGCTTAATTATATCTAAATGTATCATAAATATTTTAAAAATTTATGATATGCTCATTTGGATAATCATGGGATGATCTGCTGAATTGTATTGAGTCTTTTTTTACATTTAGATTGTGCTAGTTTGATTTCAAAATTGTTTGCATTGATCGTTGGTCACTTAATGCTATAATGTATCCTATTAACTAATGGGACAACATAATCTCTCAACGATCTTGGCTCTTCAGCCACAGAGTTAGGAATTTAATCATTCACTGTGTTTAATTGAGCTTGTTCTTGACGAAATCTTCTTAATGTTCTTTCTATTTCAGGAAAAAAAAATAGTCAATTCAAAACTCCTAGATCTACGCATGTAGAGTCATGGCTATCAATACAACTGGAACAAAAGCAAAACAAACAAAAAGTAAAGCAAAATAATGCATCACAAAATAAAAACAAATCCTAGCAATTAACAATAATGTAAAAACTAATAGTAAAATAAACAATAATTTAATATAAAGGAAAATAAACAAAAGTGAATAAAAATAACAATAAAACAAACAACAATAATTTAAATAACAATTCAATATAAATGGAAATAAATAACAACAAATGAAAATGCAATAATAAAATATAATAAATAAAATAAGATGAACTAAATAAAATAAATTAAAAATTAAACAAAACTTAATTAAAGCAAACTAATTAAAATAAAATAAAAACATAAAAATATTTGAATTAAAAGCAAGATATATTGTTATTAGTATTGGCAAAAGTAAACTAAATTCTCCAATAACGGTGTCAAAAATTTATTGTGCGATTTCTATATTAAGCACAAGTGCACGCTATTGGGAACAAGTAATATAGAGTGAATAGAGTATCGATCCCACGAGTAATTTTTCGTATTTCTAACTAATTGTTAAAATTGTGTCATCTCACTTTTATCCAGAAAAATAATTTTGATTTATTTGATTTCAATTAAATTAAATATTATCTACTTTACCAACCGTAATTAAACAATCAAATTAAACGATAGATTTGAATATATATGATGTAGATCTAGGACTATAGCTATCACTTAATATGATTTTTTAAATAATAGTGCTCCGATTATTAATCCCTTAATTCAATTATTGGCACAACACGGATCTTATTACAAACCTCTTCCGATGGTCAAGTGATTATACCTAGATCTATTAATTACCTATATTCATATGGTAATCAAATAGATCAAGATTCATTAAATATAAGTTGTATTATCTATACATTCCATCTAGGTATATTTCTATCATAGATTGAAACTCACAAATGCTACTATGTGGTCTGCGTCAATTTATCATGGGCTTAACAATTAGATTCCTTTTCCAAGTTTAACCAATTATTGCCAAGTCACTCAATATATGGCCAATATATCAAAAGCATTAAGATATAACAAATTGAATAATAATTGAGTTCATAATAATCGGATCCAACCAATCAATCCATCATATTAAGATTAAAGCTATAATCCTAGAAAATAAACTTAGATCAATATGATAATAATGTCAAGATTAAATACAGATATAAACATAATATAAATAGATCAAATCAAATTAATCTAGCAAGGTTGAAATCAATGAAGATCTAAATTAAGGATTGATCATAAGATGATCCTCCAAAATGCTCTTGATCTTGTTGATCTTATGTAATCTCTCCACCAAATGTGTTTGATTATTATTTTTAGTGTTTGATTGTCAATTTTAGGTTGTTTTCTTGGTTAGGAATGTGTTAGAGTTGAGACAAATGAAGGTATTTTAAGAAGAGGTCCATGATTCTCATTAGGGAGCAAAGTGC
The DNA here is from genome assembly GCA_946807835.1 of Ailanthus altissimus. NCBI lineage: Eukaryota > Viridiplantae > Streptophyta > Magnoliopsida > Sapindales > Simaroubaceae > Ailanthus > Ailanthus altissimus. Next base: position 18,402,916 of record OX327684.1, read on the forward strand.
AACATATTTATAGATTTAAACAACACCAAGGCATTATACTCATAACACTCCAACGTTTGCACTAATGCTTGGGCATTTTATCTTTTGAATGCTAATGCGTTATTAGCATTGTGATGTTCTATTATGGCACTAGAGCGTTGATTTAGATTTAAAATTCATCCCAATATTGATGTTCATTAGCATTGGGGCATTCATCTTCAAAATATAAACACTTGGGCTTTCTTAAATATAAATGCTGGAGCGTTCATCTTCAAAATATGAATGCTGAGGCTTTTTAAAGTAAAACGTTTGGGCATTCATTTTCAGTTTGAAATCTTTGCAATTTAACCCTTTTTTTTCTTTTTGGCTCTAATTTCTCTCTTTTTCATCTTTTCATCATTAAATCTGTAAAAACAACAATCAATACATAAATAACTCTAAATTTACTCAAAAAGATCAATTGTTAAGATAAAATTATTCCACATTATAGATCTAAATTATAATTATCACTCACACAATAAAATAAAAAATGGTTTTTACCAAAGAAACACCTTCTAGTGCTACACAAATAATTCAAAACAACAATAAATTAAAATACACAAAGACAATATTAACATATAAGTATGTTTGTGTAATATTTTGTGTAGTGAGAATGAATGTGTGTGTGTGAGAGAGAGAGGGATGAACCTACTCCGTAATGGCTTAAATTTGTGGGTGACATGTTGAAGATGAATGTGAGATGGAGGTTACAACAAGACTCCTAGTTACTCTTGTACTTACACACACCATCACATTCACTTATTGTCTAGTGTTCCTCCTCAACTTCGCCATAAACCTATCTTGTCCACCCATCATCGTAATCTTCACCAAAATCGAAGTCATCTCTCTGAGCTTTACAATTTTCTTTTTGTGGAGTTCGACAAGAGTGTTGGGTAGAAACTTGATAGAATTGACAATAATTTTGTTGGAGGAATCGAGCTCTTCGATGGTCTATTTACCTAAACTTATTTCAATTATGAGGTACTTGGACGAGATGCCAAAGTCTTTAATGGTCAAATTGTTGTCGCAGATGACTAAGTTGAGTTAGGTCTTGAATCCAAGATTGAATTTTAGGATTTCACCTACGTGTGGGCCCTGTAACATGATTAGCTTAAAACTGCTCGATGGTTTCACGAATAATTTCTAATGTTTGATTGTGTTTGAGACAGAGTGGGATTGGATTTGAACAGAGGATACTAGACACTGTAGAAGATGATTTCCAATTACCATGCATGATTTGGAATTTTGAAGAGTTAAAGATACGAATTTAGAGTGAAAAGTTAAAAAAAAACTAAGCATTTAAGTTACATTGTTATTATTATGTTTACAATAGAACGACATCATTTTACCATTAAGGCAGAAACCAAAAATGATGTTCTTTTATTGGACTTACTTACGAGTAAGTCTGAATGATGTCGCCATTTGTCCATGTTAGCTTACCATACAAGATTTCTATCACTAACTTTTTACACAATTTTGTGATACTTTCTGTTATAATATTGTGTCATATATTATTACCAATTGGTATTAAATTTTTATTATGATATAATCTAACACAAATTATTGATACAGTAAAATTGTGATAGTATTTATCACAAATTTGTGATATCGTCATATTTTTATCATAAAAGTTCTTCTGAATAATGTATGTTATGCCTTTGGAGTTGACAATGTAAAGTATAAGGTAACTCTAAAAATAAAAAAAAATTGATGCAACAAGGTATAAGTTAAAACCTATTTAGATTATAAATGATAGTGATAGTCAATTCTTCTTGGGGGCCAACAGAAGATATTACGGTCCTTTATGTATAACCGTGGATCTTAGAGTTCTCGTTTATGAATAGAATGTACATACCCTCAGTCAGTATCCACCACTCATCCATACTCACTTTATATCAACTAGCGATAGCAACCAAGTGAGCCACATAACCTCAACAATTTTAACAGTGGTTACCTTAAATATAACGGATGACTATCATCATTTTTCCCTTATAACATTCAATGAAGACCCAACTTATACACACTACAATAATGATGACATTGAAAATGATAGTAACGTGGAAGGGGACTGTGATGGTGTTGGAAACAATGATAATATGGAAGGGGATTGTAATGGTGTTGGAAATATTGGTAATGTAGAAATGGATTATCATGTGGAAGAATGTGCCGATTTAGATGATTTACTAGAAGGTAAATGTTATGTTTTAACGAGCTTTCTAACTGTTGAAGATAAAAGAATAGATTATTATAAAGTTGAAAACCCTTTTGCACTTATGCCTTAAATACCACAATCGAACTTGGGCATATCCAATAAGGTGTTATGTGATGGGGTTGGGGATGTGTTTGTGGAAAAGTTATTTAATAACAAAGATGAATTTTACCAAGCTATTAATGTGATAGCACTTAAGAGTAATTAGGACTTTAGACTCTAAAAGTTAATAAAAGATTATTTTGAGGCAAAATATAATGATGATAAATGTCAATGGTGATTATGTGCAGTGTCGATAGATGTAAGGAAACATTTCATTGTATGCAGAATTGATGCAAATCACATATGCTAGTTAGATTGGTTGTGCGATAATCATCAACAAGTAGACTGAAGGAGATCTAGATAGATATTCATAAAGAGTTTGGTGTGAAGATAACTTACCCTACTGCTTGGCGAACTAAAGAGCATGCATTGAGGTTGATATGAGGTAGTTTAAAGGCTTTATATATATTATTTTCTGCTTACTGTTATGTGTTAGAACAACAGAACCCAGATATAGTTACGCATTTGAAAACTGAGGATTGCAAGCACTTTAAATATTTCTTTTTGGCATTTAGATCATACATTAGAGGGTTCCAGTTATCCATTCGACCGGTTATTGCAGTTGACAATATATTTTTAAAAGGTGTGTATCTGGGTACAATGCTTGTAGCTATTTGTAAGGATGGAAACAACCAAAGTTTTCCATTGGCATAGGATACCGTTGACTCAGAAAATAATGCTTCTTGGATATGGTTTATGGTGAAACTCTAAAGAGTCACAAGATATAAGATACCGTCGGAGATGAAGAAATGAAGGGGATAATTGGCTTCCTATTTTGTTGTTGCTAAGGCGTATCACATAATTGACTTTCAAGTGCAACTTAAGAAGATGTGGAAAATAAAATTAGAGGCAATAAGATACTTGGAGGGAGAGGTTGATTTTTTGAAATGGCTCGATCAGTGAGAGTATTCAAAAGATATGACATCAAGACCATCAAAATTACACAGAGCATTAATATTATTACAAAGGATGTGCGTGGCCTCTCAATGACTCACTTAGTTGAGTAGATTCAAGAGTTAACGTAAAGATAGTTTGTTAAGAGACATGTGACTGTAAAACATATATAAAATAGTTTTGACAAATTGAGCCCATCGCAAGGTTTAGAAGCATAATAATGAGTCTATGTGCATGATAGTGCACCTAGTAGATCAATTTTGCTTTGTCGTTAAGGATGAAAATAGAAATGAAATAGTGGACATCCCAGCAAAGTTATGCAGTTGCTAAAAGTCTAATTTTTGATAGCTACTATGTGTCCATGCACTTGTAGTATACAGACAGACCAGATTGCAGTCTCAAACTCTTTGTTCATCCTATTACATGACTGAGTCTTTAATAAATGCATACAATGATTCAGTAAATCCCGTTGGCCATCTATCAAATTGGATTATTTCAGAAGAGTTGAGAGCTGCTGACATCCAACCTCCTATAACACGCCATCAATTAGAGAGACGTTGGAAAAGAATCAAATTCCATCGCAAGGTGAGGCATTGAGAAAGAATATGTGCAGTCGCTATAATAAACGTGGACATAACTTGCAAATACGTCGAAATCTGATTGCATTACATAGCAGTTGATATGTCTTTTATTTTGTATTTCTTGTTTTGTATTTGTAAGCTTAATTAATGTTAAATTGCATTGACTAGTTTTTATTTGTATTTGTACTTTGTTATCATTGCCTTAAAAGATGCATTGACTACTTATATAAGTAATGTTAATTAATGTAAATTCGGTGTTGCACTTTGTTATTATTGTTTGGTTTTTATCAAAATAAATAAAAATGTATAACATAAATAAAAGGATTGTTAATTAATTTCAATTTTTTTCAACATCGGTCTATATATTGATTGCCATTTGTGTCCTAAAAAATGGCATGTGATTAGGGCCAAACTCTAAGGGTCAACAGAATATTAAAACCTTTATAACATATAAACATAAATCCCATAATCTCCACTATTCATTATTTGTTAAGGCACTCCCTCCTTTAACTTAACTAAATGAAAAGAGTGTTAGGGTCGGTACTTATGTGTCATCCCTAAATATATATATACTTGTGTATTTATACAAGTGTACATTCCCATTAAATCGCTAATACCTATTAATATGGTACTATACAATGTAACATTACAAACATTATATGATTTGAAGGAGTTCAGATCAGATCTAAAGGAGTTTAGATAAGGGCTCATACTTAACCACATTGAGAGATATAAATGCTAAATGTTAGCACAGCTAAGTGTTAGTTGGTTATAATACTCAGCGAAGATCCAAGAGTTGGAGCCTTGTATATAATGGGACATAGACCTGAGAATATACTAGTAATTGCATAGTTGTAAGAGTTGCAATCGGGTGCCAAGAAATGTTAGTTGTGCAAGTATGTTCTTAAATAATTGTCCCTGATCTATTTCTACTGATGATGGTCTGTCGGTGAATACTTATATATAAATCGACATATGTCGTACCTATAGGGTATAGATGGTCATTCATAGCTGACCGTGAGCTTGGAGCTCGTATGACATATGGGTATCCAGTTAGGACTGAATATAGGACAGACTCACGAGGGCCTCCAATAGACACCTTATGTAAGTCATCAACAGAGGGTCCTCTTGAGTTAAGTAGTATACGTGGTCTTTTGACCCGAGTACCATAGTGAGCTTGTAAGTGATCCACCATACTTTGGTTCCACGCACGTCATAGACCTTTCATGGTGTGACCGTTGGGTGTCGCTGGGTATGGTCCGTTGCTTATGGAGTTCGGTGTGTACAGATATGGGATCCGTCAGCTCGCATAAGGAGTTAGATATCCAGATGCTTCGAGATTATATCTCAGAAAGTCTTGTGGCACAAGTATTAATCCCAGGAAAGAGTTCCGCTAGGGTGGAACAATATTGCAAATGAGTTTTCATATATTGTTCGGTGAGATACAAGTCTGAAGATATGATATGGATGAGCACATGGGGATTTGACGGTGATAATCTATATCTTTAACACATCTAAGATATCATGACGGAAGGACTATACGTATGCGTTGTAACCTCAACTTGTATGGTTTAATGCGCTGATTTGTATATCCGTGACGTGTGCGTGGGGCATTGCTCATGGACTTATGGAATAGTTTTATTTGACGAATCGAGATAGACCTAGGGAGTTTTGCGATATAGAGTGTACTCGTTGTGCACTGGGGTAACGTGTCGGATTAAATTGTTTAATCTAGTAATATCCAGCATTACCACAAAAATGCGTGCGTGTCTGTATGTAAGTGTTAAATACAATAATTAGTCAATAATTGTTATTTATTAATTATATAAGGACATGTGGCGCATTATGGACCCCGGTTGAGTTTACCCAAGTGTAAGATTTGGTGGGACCCATTAGAGGTATACTTGGTAACTATTTATGAGGGGCAAAATGGTAATTTTACACATTAATTATTTAATTGTTAAATAATCAAAATATCTCATTATATTATATTATATAATATTATATTATTTAATATTATGTCATTAATGGTGCCAAATAGTTGGCATCCATTATTATTATATTATATTATTATTAATATTATATAATATATTATTTTATAATTTTTTTAATATTATATATATATATATATATGAGATGTGTGTGAAAGTGAAGCAAGTGTGTGTGTTTTGTGAGCGAAAAATGGAAGAGAAAGGAAGAAATAAAATTTCCAAAGGTGCCGAGAAAGAAAGAAGGAAGAAAAGAAAAATAAAAATAAAAATAAGAAAGATGAAATTGTTTTATTTTTCTTTGTGGTACTATGAGAAGCAATTGTGAATTATTTTAAATTCTATATTTTTTTTTAAAGAAAAGGAAGAATGCACACAACCAGCCATTTTATGGGTTTAAGAGTTAAACTCAGTGTAAGATATCAGGCTGCTGTTCTAGCTTGTCAAGCCCACCGAGTTGGTGACTAGAACTACCGACGAGTTGGTCTTCATGCGAACTCCAAGGATATACGTGTATAACCTTACACGTTCAGATAAATTTTCAATACTTCTAATATATTAATGTGATTAATATATTTTATTTATTGTGTTTAATGTATATTTTAATACTTCTGCAACGTTAAATATGTATATGATACGTATTTTAGGCAATAAACATAATTACACATGCACACACCCACGTATATTAAATCTCTGACAAAGAGGTGAGGTGAGGTGTAATTTTTTATTGTTTATAAAATCTACAAATATGTAGGTAGTGAGGTAACAACATAAATAATGATGTAACATAATTTTTTATCATGTCATCAATATATTTGTTGAGGATGGAATCGTAGATGACGATTTGCCGATGCAAGATATCCACCTCAACCGTAATCCAATGCTCTTGCTTGTAATTGACATGAATATAAACCTACATGAAATTATATAGTCTAGTAAATAATACAATATAAACAAAATAATTAACTCTTTTAACATTAATATATTTTACATTGTCAACCCGAATCCACATCTGTGCACTGAGTAAATCTTCTTTAACGCCGTAGGCATACAACAACACGTCATCATTCTATGCAAACACAAAAATGTCTGCTTTGTGTTGCTTATAAAAGATCCTAAATGTCTGCTAAAATTTCAACAAAAAAAGTAATCAATGAAGTGTATATATAAAATAACTTTTAAAGTTTATTTGAACACTTACAAAGAAATACAAATCAACACAAGTAGAAAATTGTAGCAATGCCTTAGTGTAGTAGCCTTGCTTAACCCGGACCACTTTCAGGTACTTATTAATATGCTGCATTGGCCAACAAATAAAGTTATAAAGTAATTAATATAAATTTCAACGCATATAATTAAATTCAATTAAATGTGTAAATAATATTCACTTACAAAGTCATCCAACTAGTTGTGTAGTAAAGATCGAAACTATGTTAAGTTAGCTTCAAGGCCAGCTAAGATGACTTCACCTTATCCTTATCCAATCAGGTTTGAAAGTCAGCTAAGATGGCCAAGTTTATCTTCTGCCGTGGATTCATATCCACTTGAGGTTCTACTCGAACCTGAATCTTCTTTTTATTCTTCTGTATCTTTTATAGGATGAGATTCGTGTATGGGGTGTGTAAATACCTTGTAGGCCTATAGTGTCTCTCAAACTGACTCACAGCTTTAGACGGAGTAAGTAAGATCTCGACACTTGCAGGACTATCGATCAGTTGTATGTCATACTTAATAGGGAGTCTGAAAACTATACGCTGCATTTTCTCTATATTGAAAGTCTGTCGATGCCTTCTCTCCAAACTAAAACTTAGCCAATACAAGTATATATTAATACAAGTCAAACTGCAATTAAGTTTCTGTAAGTGATTTTAATTTTATTTTGCTCACTATATTCTGACTTTTATCAGGTTAGAAGGAGTATGACTGCCTAAAGTACAACATTTTTTGCTGTGTCTAATATGTAAGATTGGTCCGGATCTAATCAACTATTTTAAAAATATCCTCTCGATCTTTTTACATTCTCTACATTAACATAGCTTCAGTACGATCAAATCTCTTAACCATCTTCTCCTACAGTTACTTAATTTGATGTGCAACGTCATAGTGTACAGATGCACTATATTCAATCTACAAGAAAAATAACCATAGCGAATAATTTTTGCAATTATACTAATTTAGCTAATTGCGTAAAAATATAATATATAGTTACTCCAAGCACCAGTGGGTTTGACATCGGTGGCTTTACCCATTCATCTCTATCCCTCTCCACATTTATATCATTATTATCAAGGTTGGTGAAATGGACAAAGCCTTTTTGTATCTTGCTCTGTACATAATCATCCACATTTGATAAGTCTTCAGCATAGCTCCCCGTTGAGATGCCCAGATGTCTTACCATTCACATGGCCTTCTTCTTATTCTCATGATCTTTTGGTACTAGTTTATAATGTATTGACAGAATCTATAATACAATTAAGTTGCACATATTAGAAAATAAAATAAAATATATATAAGTATATGTGAATTGATTAAAAATTTATCAAATCCTTCTCTAAAATTGTGTTCTTAACATCTTTAAACAATGGAGTCCCTCTAGTGTTACAATTCAATATGCGAGGAAAGCAGTCACAAGAGTGCATATTGAAAACTTGACTGCAGAGTGGAATAGCCTCATAAATCTATACTTAAAATAATTTCAAAAGATAAGTTTACTATAAATAAAAATAAATAAATATTAAGATTATAATATTGAATACAAGAAAATTATTACATACCATAAATCCGTATACGTTATAACCCTCAAGTCCTCTCTTCGCAAATCTATATTTTCTTATTTTCTCTAGTTTTAGAATGCAGCCTTTTTGAGTGAGGTATAAAGTATGCTCCATGTAATGTTTCCCCATGAATAATTATTAAACTCATCAAGGGCTTCTATTAAACATAACACAAAATTTTGAATCCTAAGATGTTTGTCGCGTAGGATCAAAATACGATGGACAAAATAGAATAAACTCAAATTAACTGCGTCTTCATCGTCGATTTTCATTACGTCCAGGCGTCTATACCAATCGTCAAGAAATGTGTACGTCAATTTTTTTTGTCATAAAAGTACTTTTTTCACAATCTATTCCCCAATATTCTCTTCAGCTGCTGAGCGGGTGGATAATCTTGCAACTGTAGCAAAGTAATCAATACAAACTCTTTTCGGTTGAATCTTTTCGATGTAAAACCATATCCTTTCATATAAATTGAAAGTATGCACCTCATGCAATAATAACTCATGTGCTAAAATACCAAAGAACAACATATTTGACATATCCAAAAAATGTCTTATACACGTTCGCTTAAATAATTCCTTTGATTATCCGTTAGTTTTGAACTTATAGAATTCAAACTCCATATCTTCGAATAAGCAGTTATTGATGCACAAAAAAATATACTCTCCGGAATTCTATATTCTTTAAATATGTTATTTTTCTTGTAAAAATTAACAAGAATATAATTACTATTATTTTTAACAAATAAAAAATATACATATTATATTAAATTAACTAACTAAAACACAATATGCTTATCAAGAATGGGACATTTTTAAAATTTGAAGTAGGAAATATGTTGTACAAGATTTGATCTATGCAATGACAACTTTTAAATTTTTGATTCAACTAAAATTTACTTAAGCAAATTTTGAGTATTTTCGGTTAGTGAGAGAGTAGAGAGAGTGTGTGTTTTATTGTTTTAAAGGTATAAAAGTTCAATTTTTAAATGTTTGACTATTAAAAAATATTAACTTAAAATATGGTTAAAAAAATATAATTATAAAATATAAGAGCAATTTGTGAAAAATTCTCTTTTATTAGGCCAATCACACGAGTCTTTCCTCTGGAGGCTAAACATTTCCTAAATGGTCTTTATTTAGGACACTTCATGCATTGTGTCTCATTTAGACAAAATACATTTTATTCCACAGCCCACATATTGAGTTTATGAGTGGCTTGGATTTATATTCCATACATATTTTATCTCTATATTTACTTGTTTGTGCATGTAAACTTGGGTTTGACCTCACTGACGATGTTTGTGCATCAACAATCCCCAATGTGAATGAACTAGAATTTTGAAACTTTTATAGTACGATTGCGATTTATGATTCTTTTTAAGCTTTCAACAAAACACAAGTATAATTGGTGGATTTGTACGTCGTAAATGAATAATGGTAGAATTTTCATTTCAAATTCTCTTTATATGATTGGCAAAATGGAACTTCATTGTTTTTGTTTCGCAGGAAACGGACAACTTCAATACACATCTAGCACATAAGTTACTCATGCGTGGTCAGTCTCCTGTTTTTCTTCAAGAGATATGAACGTATATCATATTTGATTTTTATTTATCAACTACTTTTATGCAACTAAAACTATAATAATTCTGTATTCTTAATAGTCTTAGTTAATATGTTGGGTAAATTTATTTTACATATTATTTTAATCATATTGTTTTATTATATGTTATATATCATATATATATATATATAAGATAAAAAAAATATTAACAACATATATATAAAAGTAAAATAAAGAACAAAAAAAATTAAAACTTGACTTTGAGTAAGAAGGGCATACCATTAGTATTGTTTTAAAATCAAATAATTTTATTTTCATGTGGGTAATGACAAATCTAAGATGCAACCAAATCCCCATAATATTCATAGTTTTTAAAAAACATAATATAGAGAATACTTAATTTATTTTATATATATAAAATATTTCTCATTTTTACTTTCATGTACTCTACCTATAAATAAGAAATACTAGCACCATTCATAAAGTAGTAGTAAGACTTAAGATATTAATATCAATATTAATATAATTTTAAATCTTTTGTAACTCTAATATTAATGAGTAATTTATGTTTGAAATTTGTAACTCTTAGAATTAATTTTTATTAATATAAATTTAAATTTTAAAATTGTAACTCCAAAAGTTTTATTATTTGTATTAGGTTTTATAACTCCTCAATTAATTTAATATATATCTTCAAATAATAATAATATATAAATATTATAACTCTCACGTATTTAACTTAATTTTAATGGCTATATTATAGTCATATGTAATGATGATAATTTAAACTAATTACTATATGTAGATTATATAATTTATAAAATATTTTAAAAGGTTTTAAAAACTTTTCTCCAACATAATATTTCTTAAAAATTGGAATTACCCTACATTTATAATTGGTATAAAAGCATGAAAACAAATTGATTTAACAAGTTAGGCAATCACTAGGAATTACTGGCCAAGGAATTACAATGAACTCCACGTTTGAAGTTAAACTGTGTTTTTCATACCAGTGCCATTATTTTTCTTTATACATTTCTTTTTGCGCCCATAACAGAAATTAAATTATTGATAAGAATATAACTTTTGCTCTTATTGACGTAAGTTTTGCAAATGATTTAAATTTATACAAAAAAAGTAATATAAAAATCAAAGAAAACAACGATATGATTTTGGGATTAAATACAGAAATTATGCTTAATCGGCAAATTTAGATTCTGATATTTTTGCTGTTCTTGTCTGCCACTAATTCATCCCATAATTTTGAGAATCTCTGTTTTTATCTTACCATCCATCACATGCGCTTCCTCCAACTTTTGCTTAGCTCTTGGAATTTTTATGATCTAACGTAGATAACAATAGGGCTCCTCACTTGATGCACCCCATCATCCCAAACCAAGGAAGCAGAAACAATGGATCGATTCATCGTCCCTTCGACTGTAAGCCTAAAAGATTGCTTCTCTCCTAGAAATGTGAATGATAGATCTTCAGGATTTGCTTGGATTCTAAGGCCTTCCGGCGCCTTCACTGAAGCTTTATATGTAGACGATGGCGATCCAACATTGGTGACAACCCGGTTGAAAGCTCGACTACTAATATTATTAGATTCTGAGGGTAAGACTGAAAGAGTAAAAGAAGGATAATTTAGAACCCAAACTGTTGCATTAATTGTTTCTGAACAACTACTTTTATCACCAGTAACAAGCCGAAGAAGGCTGGTATTATATCCTTGGCCACACAAAAACTTTATATAATCAATGGCTTTAGCATCATATACCAAACCAGGATTTAAAGCCTTAATAGGATTTAAATGGCCTGCACCGTAAGCAAATTCTGCGTCCGGGTTCGTTCTTGGACTCATGGGAGTAGCTGCAGATGGAACATAAATGGTTATTTATCTCTTGGCCAAAAGTTATTGATTGTATAGACATTTGAAGATCAAGTGAGATATATAGGGATTACCGGTGGTCATAAGAGCAGACTTGATAGCATCTGGTGACCATGTTGGGTGAAATGTTTTGATGTAGGCAGCTGCAGCAGAAACATGTGGGCAAGCCATTGATGTCCCCGACAGTATATTGTATGGAACAAATCTATTATCACCTTTAACTTCAGAAACTGGGTTAACCAGAGACCATGCAGCTAAAATGTGTACTCCTGGGGCTGTAATATCTGGCTGTAATAATGCCAAGAAAAGTTCAGAAACAAGATTAATCCTGATTAAAAGAGTCATCTTATTGATTAATATGTTCCCTCAATTAGAATACACGTTATATAATAAATTTACCTTGAGAATATCAAAGGTAATAGGATTTGGACCCCTTGAAGAAAATGATGCAACATAAGGAGCCAATGTATCATTTTCTTCAATACTCCTAAATATAGTCGCAGTCGCATTTCTGTAATCAATTTGGTTCGGCAATCTTGTTAGGACATATAATTCTGTACGTTTTTGAGGTCTTAAAATATATGACATCTGTACGCCATATTTGATACCTGGTTGAATTCATGTAGAGTAAAATGTTCCTTCCATTATTCGTGTCAAGGTAAGAAGTGGGCAAAGGAAACGGGTTAGCCGTATCTCTCTGTATATTGCCTCGCATCAGAGCACCAACTGCACCAGCATCAAATGGTCCCTTCCCAGTACCCGGAGCATCACAAACAACAATTTTACCCTTCACTAAATTTCTGTCCAATGAGTTATCCAAGCAAAGCCTGCGTTTCAGTAATATGTTTCATTCATTTTTTCATTATCAAATTAACTCACATTCACTAAATTTGTGAACTAATCTTTGTAGCTGCATTTCCATGAAAAGGAATAAGACAAAAAAAGAAAAAAGAGAGAGAAATCTAGAATGAAATTTAGTTACCTCGACGAAGCATTTGTAAGACCTCCGGTAGTGTTTGCCGCATTTCCACCATAAATAAGGGGATACATACGGTTCTTGAGGTCAAAAGAATTGATTGAAATTCCCTAAGCAAAGCCAACATAACCACAAATAAATAAATATTTTTGTGATTTATATAAACGAAGCTATACAATATAGTATAGAAAGTAATAATTTAAATATAAGAACATCGGCACTTGAGAATATATACTTCTCCTTTAATAAAAATTTTGAAATAAAGATGGGTTGATCTAACAACTATCTTAAAATATTATCTTTGTCTACTGAAATGCAGAAAAGACAATTTTTTATCGTCAAAGTGTTTATTTAATTTTTTAAAAGTACCTCGTAAGTTTTGTTGTTTCCCAATTGGACTTTAGTGGAAAATTTTCTGTCAATGGTGCTAGCAGTCACAGAAATGAACCATGGTGCCACATTTGTGATAGTTGAAAGGGCGGGACCGTCATTGCCAGCCGCAGTTGATGTTAAGATCCCATTTCTCATAGCATGAAAAGATCCAATGGCGATTGGATCAATAAAATAATCATCAGCAGTTGGCCATCCAACTGAAATAGATATGATGTCAACCCCATCGTCAATTGCATCATCAAATGCTGCAAGAACATCAGCGTCAGAGCAACCATCCGACCAACATACTTTGTACACAGCAATCCGGGCTGACGGGACCCCGCCGCGAGCCGTCCCGTAGCTGAAGCCATCTAGGTTTGCCATGTTAACCGAGTTTCCAGCTGCTGTTGATGCGCAATGAGTACCATGTCCATCGGCATCTCTTGGAGAAATGATATCATGTGAACCAAATTCTCCATCACTTCTGTAGTATCTTGCTCCTATGATTTTACTGCATAAACATCATCAGTGTATTTAGATCTTAAATGTTAATTCAACAGGTAAAAATTAGGTAACTAAAGGATATTAAAGGCTTATCTAGGATTGAGACATATTGTGGATAATTCATGTATAGTTGTTGTAAAATAGACTTATTAGTTGTCAAGTAAAAGTGAGTGAAATTAATGTAATCTTATGTATACATTTTAATTAACGTATTTGTGTAAATAAGATCTTAGAAGATCAATAAATATTGCAAGACTCAGACGTTTACTTGTTGCAAGAGAAATTGGCTGAGACTTGGCAACTGCCTTTCCATTTGGTAGGTGGTGGACCAAATCCTTGGTCACTAAAGCTATCAGACTCTGGCCAAATTCCCGAGTCAAACACTCCCATGATGATGTCACTTTTAACAGTTGTTGCTCTTTGAACCTGTGGGGCAAACCCTAGGAAATCCCATGACCTTGTTGTGTGAAGCTTTCTCTTTCTGTTTCGAAATACGGATACTACGCCTCCCAGTCCTATGAAATGTTCATAGTATGAATTGATTACTGACTATTTATTCTTATACAAATATGGTTAATACCTTTATAATTCAATGGAAAAAGGAAAATTATGTTCACGCACCAGCCATCACTTGAGCTTCCTCTTCCGTCATCTTTGCGACAAATCCATGGAAACTTTTCCTGTAGCTACAAAGTATAGATTCCGGACCTATGTTGCTGAAACCATTTACATAAATTACTTAGTCAAGCTCTAGAAGTATGTCAAAGCTTAACAATTTTGATGTCATAATGATATTGTTCTTGTTTCTAAGTAGCATCCGAGATTGACTTCCTTAAACCAGGGGTTGCAATTATATTACTGAAAATCTATAATTAACTACAACTTTTAACTAGTTGAAGAATGAAGGATGTTTCGCTGTTTTTAACACATGTAAGGTGCAGATCTCTCTGGAGTTCTTTGTATAAAGAATTATTAAACGATTAAAATATTTGTGAATTCTAATGCATTATTTATGCAACATTTTGTATAGAAATTTGAATAAAATTTGGAGTTTTAGCAATTCTTCGGACAAAAGATTACTCGGACGTACGCCAAAGAGAATGCATTATCATAACGCAGAGGGAACCAACGAGTTCAAAGAAAATGAGTCAACAGAAACGAAATATGCATATAGATATATAAC
Source organism: Ailanthus altissimus (assembly GCA_946807835.1). Lineage (NCBI taxonomy): Eukaryota > Viridiplantae > Streptophyta > Magnoliopsida > Sapindales > Simaroubaceae > Ailanthus > Ailanthus altissimus. The sequence continues at coordinate 18,417,974 of OX327684.1, forward strand.
CTGCCAACGACTTGTCGTAACATGCTCATGCGCAGGGACGATGCCGAAACTTGGTCTTGGGGCTGGTTGCCCATATAAACGATATAAGCCTGCATTAATTATCAAAAGACTTGTGTTAAACTAAACAAAAAGAACAGTATTAATTAGTTAACCTCTAATAGAAGTATTTGCCTGCCGATTGTCTTGAGAAGCAGTCACTGTGAAGCTGATTAGCAAAGAGTAGGTGAGACAGTACAGAAGAAGAAGCCATTGAAGAAGAGAGATTTTGCTTGTCATTTTGGAGAGGTCTCAGCCAAAATCTCTGGAAAGATTGTTAGAGACAAGTACTTCGATAAGTAAGCATTAGAAAAGGGTTTTTATAGACGAAATGAAATATTGCGTGCTTCGTACCCTTAGAGATTGTCAAATTCTGTAATTTTTTACTCAATTATTTTATTACTTGATTAGATATCTAATAACCCATTAATAAGCTTCTCAAGCTTATTGGTTATTCTGTTATATATCCTAATGAAACACAAACACGGCTTCATGTTTTAATGAAAATTAATCTCCAATATCATTTTGACACACTATTTTTGAAGAAATAAAATACAGAAATTAAGCATAATAGAAAAACTTCTGGAAAATCTAATTGCATGAATATGATGGGCTCTTAGAGGAACCCCAAATAAACTTTGACATATAAGCTGATAATATATGATTGATTACCCAACTTAAACGACAAAATTGTTTTTTCAAAGAGGTTTATTAGGATGATAATTTTCTTTTTCTTTGAAAAGGAACATAATAACTGGATGGTAATTTGGATGATAATTAAAAAGAATGATAGTGGAAATCAAAAGTCTCAAATAAGGACCTAATCAACATTAGGTGCTTGGTCCTACAGCAAGCAGGCGTCCAACTTTGACTATTAATGAGATTTCTGGTTTAGACAAAGCATTTCATTTGTCATATAAGCATTGCAAATTGGGATTAGAAAATACTACGTCTGAGAATACGCTTTAGTCTTGCTTCATCCAATTACGAATAGCTCAAACCCCAGTAATCTTTATTTATTTATTTTTCTTTTTAATTTTATGTGCGCGTCGGCGCGCGGATGGTTTCAATTAGTTCAGCATACACATTGCGTTTACAAATTCTTTTTCACAAGTTTGAACACGATTTACAGCACATGAGTGTATTGCAACGAAAACATGACAAGCCAAGTACTCCATTTAAGACTTTAAAAGTCATCTTAGGATTCAAGAATAAGAGAAAATTTGAAGAATCCATACCATACCCCAATAAGCACTTTTTATACTAGTAATAGCAATAGAAGTTTCAATAAACTTAGCCAAACAAGAACTGGTATTTTTCAGCTTTTGTGTTGAAAATTCAATGGCTTGAGCTTGAAGCAGTCTCAAGATTTCCTGTGTAAGCTTAGCACATTGTCGTCTTACTATTACAATACAAATTATTTAGTGAACAAGAAATTAAATTTTTGTTATCTTCCTTATGACTAAATTTTAGTACCGGCCTTTTTTTTTTGGAGAATGTTTGCAATGGCTTCTATCATTAAAATTTGGTAATCTAATATACACGAAGGTTACTTTTGTTGACCGAGGGAATTTGAGGAATTTTTTAATCACGGAATTTGTTTATTTGGGAATAGTGACTCAGCTCCCCTATGCTAGGATAGTCTGACCTCTCGAGCACTTGTCGATCTTTGAGATTAAGACCTGCACTCATATAATCAATTAACCTAGGCTGGCGATTATTTCTAATAATAACTTTTTGATACTTAAATTAGTAATAAAATTTTTTTTTATGAAAAAGAAATAACAAGAAAAACAAGAATTTAAAGAGAATAAAATGGCCAAAAGTAGAGTTTTTCTTGATGGGTCTCTATGATCTCTTGTTTATTCCTTTTAAAGAGGGTGTTTTGTGCTTCCAAAAGAATAGGCTCCTATATGTACTTTTTCTTTATATATTTTATTTTTTTAGTGATATATTTTCTTTATATAGGCTTCTATATGTGCTTTTGTTGTCCAAGTCGTATAGGAACTAAGATTTGTTTCTATATTTTTAAAGTGAAATATTTTTGAGATTGTAAGAATGGAATGTGTTTGAGATTTTCAAAATATTTAGAGATCTTTAAGATAACACGTGTATGAGGTTATAGGAGTAGTGAGATTCTATTTCTAAATTAGTTCTTAGGGTTAGAGAGTTCACTTAAGCCAAGGTTAGCCAATTTGGAACGTTAAGGACAATTCTTCATTGTCGAGGGTAGTTTTGTATGACAATTCTTCAATACTAAAGATGATTCTTCATTGATGTTGGCCTTTGGGCCCTTGTGGGCTTGAGCCTTTAGGACCTTATATTTAAGTTTTTAAGATTGGGTTTAAGGTAATATAGACCTTAAAAGGTTGGGTTGAATGATTGGTCCCTTAACAAATTATGGGATTTGGGACTTTGGGTGGGCTTGTCGGGAGGAGCTGAGTTCCCCTCTTGGAATGGGCTTAGGTTGAGGTCCTTAGGGGTAAAAAGTCCTTCAATTTTTAATGTTAACTTGCCAATGCTAAAAATTTAGTTGTTGTGCAAGTTCGAAGTTACCTTAATAATGGTTTGGGTGGAGGAAGCCCTTGAGGTTTAACTAGAAATAGTCTTGGGGGCTTATTTATTTTAAAATTAGTACCAAGTATTAAATGAAGTTGGCCTTCATTAGTACTCAACAGTTAGGTTATTATAGTTACCAAAGACGTGTTCACAGCCACCGAATTTCAGCCAACAGTTAGGGTTATTCCTAAGTTGTCATGTCAGTTAGGTGAAGCTGACTTTGCGAAGATTGTCTGTAACCTATTTCTTCAACTTTAATTTTGAGCCTTTCATCTTCATTTGTGTTTCCAGTGAATTTCTCTTAGCTTTTTTTCATATATTTCATTTATTCTTGGTAACTTGTTTCTGCTTATTTTGGTCTGATAGTTTTACACTATGGATATTCCTGTTTTTCATTGTAGCTCCTTAGAAACTTGATTTTAAACGTTTGTTTTACTCTCTTTATGGCATGCTTCTTTTTGAGTGTTTATAAAAATATACCTGATTGACTTGTGTGCTCAGCTTTAGAATTTTGGCCTATCTCCCCCCCTCAACACCTTGTAGCTTTAATGGTTCTCATAATGTAGTGAGTCAGGAGTATGTCCATATTAGGCCTGCATTTAGTGATGCGAAAAGGTGGTTCCCTTAATAAGCCTTGCTCTTCAGGGTTTAATTATGGAACTTGAATAGAAAGGGAATCTTGTGGCTAGATTAGTCGAGGCCGAGAAAGATCAAAGTTGAGCTTGTTAAGTTTGAGGAGGATTTTAACAAGACTAAGAGTGAGGAGTTTGAGTGTAGAGAGGCTTCCTTAGTAAGGAAGATGGGTATGAGTTGGACCAAAAAGCTCAACTACCATTCTAAGGTGACCAAGTCCCATATTGTCAGACTTAGGGTTTAGTATGACATACCCACTTTAGTCATTTTGAATGTTCTAGAGATATGGGACTTTGGAAAAAGTCACCCTCAATCTAGCCTTTTGTAGAATAAAGCTTAGGGCTGCCTATTGATGTATGCAATAATAGTTAAGTGTAAGTGCACGTTATCGTATCAAGTAATATAGGATTGAAGTCTAGATATTGTTCCTAAAATAGACTATTTAATCTAATTAATTCTACTTAACTTTTATTCAGATAAATCAAAAGATAAAATTTATCTAATTACCCCAATTCTATCAAATTAAACCTAATATTAATCAAAAGTAACAAAGGTTTAAATTCACTAATCAAAAGGAATCTAGCATTTTGACTTATCTCTTAATATTTCATTGAATGTATTAACCTCTTAGTTAATATTTTAATAACAATTATTGACTAGACTCTAATCTCAATACAAGTCTCTGTCGATAGTCGAGTGACTATATTACACCATAACAATTACCTACATGTCTATAGTAATTAGAATAGAATGTAATTTATTAAGAACATGTATAATCATGCATGAAACTACCCTAGACTAAATATATAAATACATTTTTCAAGTTCATTATGGTTCCTTAATCATTCAAAATATTGTCCAGATATAATAAAAGTATTAAACACAAGATAGAATGAATCAATTTTATATATTAAGTTCATAAACTAAGATTCAATAAGTTCACCCTATAATCATCCAACTACATATTAGGTTCAAAGACATCTTAAACAAGATTATAATAATAAGAGTAGATAAGAAATAATACAAGGAGATGCCCTGGATTGCTTTTTTCTTGCTCTTGACTTGATTACATAATTCTTGATCTTTAATATTGAATTCTTACTTTGATATCTTGTAATTATGATGTGTAATGTTTACATTAGGTTTTCCTTTGATAATCTCTTTATGTTTTGGCTCAAAAAGAGTGTTTTTATAGGTTTTCATAACCCTAAGGTCGTAGGGCTTCGAATTCAAGTCAAAATAAGACAATTGATGATGGGTTTTATTTGTCGCACGAGTGCTCAATCTCTAGCGCCGCGGTGCTATGACCTAGAAACGTGATAGATGTGAGAACCTCTTAGGCATTGTGATGCTTAGGTTGGGCATCGCGGTACCCAAGCAATGTTGCTGGGTCTTCAATTTCTTTGCCATTTTAAGTCCATTTCACGTTTATTTTGTCTCGAATTATAATGCCTTGGTTTGTAAACCTATATATGATTAAAAACAATAAATAAATAGCCAAATACTCTTAAAATATAGCAAAACTTAAGTCCAGAATGATAGATATAATAGTACATTTAAACCTCTATAACCTATGCAGCCTTATTTTGTTATAATGTTAAACCAAATAAGGCTCGCCCATTATCAAGTAAACTTAAATATCTTTAATTAAGTTTGGTGTGAGAAAAAGTAAAGGTGGAAGGGTTTTAAGTAAACAGCATCCTTAGGTCCTCATTGGTGGCTAAAGCAAAGACCTTTTCTGTGGTTACCACCACCAATCTCCCCACCCTTGAAGTCACCCAAGTCAAGCTAGGCAAACTTTGAAGCCTACTCTAAGGATGCGGTAGTGATTGAGTTAAAGTAGAAGGGCTTACAACCCTTTCCTTTCTTGGATCTCAAGGGTGCCTCGATAGCCTTTCTCTAAGGGTAACCCAACTTTTTTTTTGTTCCTTAAAAAGGATCCCAACAATGGCCCTTACATTCCTCAATAGGGTCTTTGTCCCTAACCCTTACTTTTGGTGGGGCCTTTTCCTCAATTGGACATTCTTAAAGATGAAAAGAGATAAAAAAAATGTACATTAAAAAAGAAAAGAAAGAGAAGATAAAAAAAGCCAGTTACAAGATTGCATCTCTTCTTGTTTTTTTACTTGAACAATTGGAACTTCCCTAGTAATATTTGAGGTGAGCCTTTAATCCCTCAAACTTTCCTCAAACAATAAATTAGTCACAATACCAACGTACTTTGACATTGTAAGTACAGTGAAGAGTATGTATATGATTAGTGAAATGTATATGCATGTCATACACAGTATGCAGCAAAAATGTAAAACACATTCCAAAATCCATGCACTCAAATTTAATTCTATTACAATAATAGAAAATATACCTTTAAAGATCGTCAGTGTAGTTGGACTATTTGATATATGCAGGGTCTCACCCTAAAGCATTCTCACGAATAATCCTAAACCTTGACTTTAGTGGATTCACGATGCTAGAATACGAGCTTCAAATATGCAGGATGTGTAAAACTCAATTCTTGAAACTTTTACAGGCCAAAGATTTATCAATTTTTCATCTCATGAAAACTAAAACTATGGCAAGAGATAATTCTTTAATCACTTCTCTCATATGGCTAAACCCATTTGACAAGCTTTTTCACAAAATGGCCGAATACAAGCTTAAAACAAACGCAAACCTTTTTGTCTTGTCTTTTTCATTACTAATGGCTGAACTCCAAGTTAGCCCTTAAAGATAAAATTGAAAAAACATTTAATTCTAAAAATAACCGGCCACATCTTTACCCAAAGCCTAAGAGAATTGATTAACGGCCACATGTTTAATTCTTTAATTAATAAAAATTAAGAACACTTGTTATATTTCTAAAGCAAACTTAACAATTAAGTTAGATTATTTTATTCAAAATTTATCCATTAAGTTTTGATTAAAATAATCATAACAAATAAAAATGTGACAAGTGTGACTTAATAATGCAAAGCTTACCTATTAAGCTTTGTAATACTTTGACATGTGTCTTTTTTGAGATATTCTGAAACCAAATTTTGCTTATCTATAAGTTTTTTGGATCAAACTTTTTGACCCTAACTGCTACCCTAGTGCTCAAAAGGTACACTTTATATTGTGAGACTTTTTAAGTCTGTACTTGTTTGTCTTATAGACATTTTCATAAGTCTATGGACACTGCTCTACTCATATATCACATATATAATAAAAAATGCACGTTGAACTATACAAATTAAGGTTAACCATATTTGTATAGTCCCTTTTGTTGGAAATTGAGTGTGTAACATACAAGTGTATACATAATTTCAAAAATTACTACACGCAGCAGAAGTATGTTAACATATACACCTAATTTAACGAATTTAACCATATATATCACATATATGCTCAAGTATAATTATTATACAATAACTTATACATGATGAACAATTGTGTATTTAAAATTAAAATGTAAATAACACTTACCTAATAAAGGTGGCTTTTCAAATTCTTTAAGTCCTCCAACAATCCAATCGAAGAGCTCACCTTGAAGTAAATTGTTGAACAATTTTAGTCCATAACGATTTGGTGGAATTATGGAGCTAGAATGGTAGCTTAGTTTTACAATTTTCAGCATATGTATTCAAACCCTTTGAACACAAATTATTTGATCCTTAAATGAAGATGGTAAACATTTACATACAACTCTTGTTTAAATGATGAAAATAATTTTCATAGATTAATTAATTTTAGCACAACTCTTATCTACAATTACTAGTCTCTTTCTCTATTTTCATTTATTCATTTTAATCCATTCATGAGAGAAAAAGAAGAAGAAGAAAGGTTTTCATGTTTTCTAATACTTGAAAGAACAAAAATCAAATTTTCTCTTACCTCTCAATACTTGGCCGATTTTTGCACTTCCTAATTGAATAATTCATTCAAAAATATTTGTATCAATTTGTTACAATAATATATTCAATAGTTAGTCAAATTTTATTTTTGTTATTCAACACTTTTTGATAAAACAAAAACAAGTTCTCCACTAATTTAATTATTGGTCTCTCACTTAGGATTAATATATTAAGCACTAGAATGATGACCACCTAAATAAATCATTACCTAACAAATATAATTATTTTAATCATATTAGGTAAATAAATGGCCAACATCTAGGCCCCTAATTATATTAAAATACAATGACCATGATTAATATATATTATCATATTATCTAATAATATAATAATAATATCTAATTTAATTATTCAAAATAATTTTGAATAATTACATTTTACATTACTAGTTTTTATTACCAAGGTTAAATGGTAAAATTAAGGTAAAATCAAATCATGGAACAAATTTTGCCACTTGTCAACATTCTATTAATTAAAAACTCTTGTTAATTAATTCAATGATGTATTTAACAATTAAGTCTTGACAAATGCACATCCCGAGGGATCCCAAAATAATTATTCTATTTTGCTGAAATTTACTGGATCGAATTATTCAATCCAATCTGCTACCTTAGTGTGCAACGAGTACACTTCATATTGTGAGACTCTCTAGGTCTACACCTGATTTGTCATATAGAGCTCCTCCCTACATCTATGAACGATGCCTCACATACAAGTTACAGATATTACAAATCAGCGCGTTAGACTATGCAAGTTGAGGTTATTGCATATTTGTATAATCCCTCCATCATTTATATCTTGGAAGAGCAGAGATATAGATCATCAACGTCAAATCTCTATTTGCTCAACCATCAACTTGTCTTTAGATTTATATTTTCTTAAACAATATCTGCAAACACTTTTGTGATTTTGTTAATCCCTTCGGAATATATTTTCTGAGGTTTATGCTTATGGCCATAAGACTTTTTAAAATACAATATTGGAGTATCAGGATATATAACCCATTTATATGAGCTAATGGATTCTATATCTATGCACATCGGACTCCATGAGCATCGGACCATACCTAGCAACACACAGCGGTCAGACCATAAAAGGTCTCTGACATGTGTGAAACTAAAATATGGTAGATTACTCACAAATCCACCGTGACGCTTAGGTCAAAGCAATACAAATAATATTCAACTCGGAAGACCTTCCATTAAATGCTTTATGAGATGTCTATTAGAGGTCTTTGTGAGTCTGTTCAATATCTAGTCCTCACTGAATACCTGTATTTCTATACAAGCCTCCACGAAGCTCATAGTTTGTTAAGACTAACCATTTGGACCATTCAGATATAGACATACACTAATCAATATAAATAAGTTCCGCCGATAGACCTGCATCGATGAAATTAGATCAGGAATATCATGTTCGAGAACATACTTACATAATGACATTTCTTAGCACCATCTGCAACTCTTTATAGCTATATCATTATAAATATATTCTCAGGTTATTGTCACATTTCAGACAAGGCTCTAACTGTTTAGATTTCGCTAACTTTATTAATCTGCTAACTCTTAGCACTGCTAACTCTGAGTACTTTTAACTATTAGCGTTGTTAACTCTTAGCACTGATCTAAACTCCTTTAGACCATATCTGAACTCCTTCAGATCATACAATGTCTGAAACATTACAAGCATCTTACCATTTATTATAAATAATATTAACGATTTTATTAGAAATGATAATTGTATGAATATTATCATTAAATATTTATACATAATGGGATAACATGTAAGCACAAATTCCAACAAACACCAACACCTTGGTCCACCAGCTGGATGACACTTCAGAGCCATTAGCGTTCTAACACCTCTGTCACCTATATCCCAGAAGAGCCGAGACATAGATCCTCACCGTCAAATTTTTATTTGCTCGATCATAAACTTATCTCCAGATTTATATTTTAATGAATAATATATACAAACACTTTTGTGATATTGTTTTACCTTACAAAAACTATTTTTGCGGTTAATATTTATGGCCACAAGACGTTTTGAAATATAATCTTAAAGCATCAGGATATATAATTTACCCATATAAGCTTATCGATCCTATATCTACATACACCATACTTCATGAGTACGAACCATATCCAACGATACCTAGAGGTCAGATTATGAAACATCTTTAACATGTGTGGAATGAAAGCATGATGAATCACTCACAAGCCTACTATGGTGCGTAGGTCAAAGGACCTCAAATACTACTCAATAAAAGAAGACAATCCATTAACGACTTTATGGGATGTCTATTGGAGGTCCTTATGAGTCTATTCAGTATCTAGTCCTCACTGAATACCTTCATGCCTATATGAGCTTCCACTAAGCTCACGATTTTGCTAAGATTAATCGTCTAGATAATCCAGATATAGAAATATATACTGATCTGAAAAGTTTACCAATCGACTCATGTCGATAAACATTTATTAGGAATAATGTTTTTAAGAATATTTTATATATTAAAATTTTTTAGCACCATTTGCAACTCTTGCAATTATGTCATTATAATAAATATTCTCGGGTCTTGTCTTATTTTAGACAAGGTTCTAAAACTTAGATTTATTAACTCTTAGTGGCGATCTAAGTATCTTTAGATCAGACTTAAACTTATTTAGATCTACAATGTCTGGAAAGTAATAAGATTATTATCATAAAATAAATTAATAATTTACTAAAATGTACATTATATAAATATCAATAAATATTCATACATAAAATAGAATGGCGTGTAAACTTCATCTCTAGCATCTTTCACTTACTTTAGTGCCATTAACAATGATATCTAGTACCTGTTGACTCTAAGTGTTTCTCAAATACCATGGGAGTTAAGACTTTAGTTAATGGGTTCGTTATATTATCACTAGAATATACTCTAGATACTATTACATCTCCTCTAGTGAAGATCTCTCTAATTTTGTGGTACTTTTGTTTCACGTGTTTATGTTTGAGTAACTGCCCATTGTTATCATAATAATAGTGGGATAGGATCGACTATACTTATAACTACTCCTAGTTCTACAACAAATTTATGTATTACATTGCTTCTTTTGCTACTTCTGAAGCCATAATTTATTTTGCTTTCGTAGTAGAATCAAGTATGGATCCTTATTTTACACTCTTCTAACTGACAGCGGTACCATTGAGAAGAAATATAAAACTAGATATAGAGTTTCTATCATTCGGATCAAATTAAAAGTTTAAATTAGTATAACCTCTCACCTATAAGTCGCTACCTCTATAAATAAGAAACTTATCCTTTGCACCCTTAAGGTATTTCAGGATATGTTTCACGATCATCCAATGGTTATTACCTGGATTAGACTGATACTAGCTTTTAATACTTTTGGCTATGCTATTTTCAAGTCTCGTATATAACATAGCACATATTATGTAACATATAACTGATGCATAAGGTATGTTAGACATTCACACCTTTACATCTTCCTTTTAAGAAGACATCCTTTTAGAAAGATGAATGTCATATTTAAAGGTACATTAACTGTCATACAATTAGGAAAGTTATACATTTTTAGACTATTGTCTATGTATAATGACTGGGAGAGTCCTATCAGCCTCCAAACTCTATCTCTATAAAGTTTTATACCCAATAGCAAGAAAGTCTCTCTCAAATCTTTTATAGAGAAGTTCTTACTCAGATAGCTATTAACTGACTATAACATACCTATATCGTTATCGATAATGAGTATGTCATCCACATAGATAAGACAATCAATCTCACATTGACCTTTTTATACATATATGCTTATTTTTTTAATTTTTTATAAAATCAAACTTTCTTATTACATCATTAAAACAAAGATTCCAGCTTTATAAGGCTTACTTAAGTTGATAAATTGACTTTTTCAACCTGTACACCAGATTAGAAGTCAGACTAGATTTAAAACCTTTAGGCTATTCCATATATATCTCTTTCTTAAGATATCCATTTAGAAAAGCTATCTTTACATCCATCTGCTATATTTCATAATTATGATGTACAATAATAGCCAACAAAATTTAAATTGACTTCAGTATAGCTATTAGTGAAAAGGTTTCCACATAAGCTATCCTAAATTTTTAAGTATAACTTTTTGTCACAATCCAAGCTTTGAAGGTCTATACTTTTCCATCAGGCCTACGTTTCTATTTGTAAACTCATCTACAACCAATAGGAATAATTCTTTTGGGAAGCTCAACCGAGTCCCAAACTTGATTGTCATGCATAAAATCAATCTAAGATTTTATGGCTCTTGTCATTTTCTCGAATCGATGTCCAACATCACTTCTCTATACGTTAAATGATCATTTTCTTCAACTAAGAAAACATCAAAGGCATTTTCAGGTATTATACCATACCTAACAGGTGGCCTTAAGATCATTTTTTACTTATAAAAATGGTGTGTCAAAGCGGTTAAACCTGAGGTTTCATTATTGGTTCATCAACATCTTGATTAACTTTAATTTTTCTACAATTCCCACGATCTATTAGAAACTAAATTTTTAGGAAGGTGGCATTATGAGCAATGAACACTTTTTTATTCCATATACAGAGTGGTAGGAACAACCTTCGATGGAACTCTATTCAATAAGTATGCAACAGTTTGTGGAGTATAACGTTAAAGATATTCAGAAAGATTAGTAAAGCTCATTATCGATTGGACCATATCTAATATATTATGATTCTTCATCTCTAAAACACTATTATGTTAAGGAGTATTTGGAGGACTATACTGAGTGAGAATCTTATTCTCTTTCAAATAATCAATGAATTCATTGCTCATGTATTTACCGCCACGATCTAATTGGAGGCATTTAATGAACTTACCAATTTGTTTCTCTATTTCTAGTCAAAACTCTTTGAACAATTCAAAAGTTTTCGACTTGTGTTTCAAAAGAAACATATATCCATATTATGATAAATCATCGATAAAGATCACAAAGTATCGAAACCTACCTATGACAGTATGATTTATTGAACCACATACATAACTATATACTAGTTCTACTAAATTAGTAACTCAGTGTCCTACACCAATAAAAGGAGATTTGGTCATCTTCTCTTGAACATAAGATTCACAAATTAGATAAGACTTTATGGTAAGATCAGGTATCTGACTATTCATAACAAAATAGGTTAGGCATCTTATGTTTATATGACTTAATTGTATGTGCCATAATTTAGTATTATTCAAAGTTTTTGAATTTTTTTTTGTTTACCTGTATACTCAAGACATTTCTTATTATATCTAAAAATAGTGGCCATTCATCAACTGACAATCAACTAGCAAAATATTATCTTTATTAAAAAAATACAAGGTATTGTTCCAAATATATACATGATAACCCTACATGTCCACTACAAAAGGGGATGTGATTTGCCTAAAATTGGCACAAAATAATAATTATACAACAAAATGGATCTGCCAGTAAGGAGAAGTAGCTCAAAAGTCCCAACAACTTCAACCTCTAGGAAATCTTTATTTCAAACACAGAGTTATACTTCTCCACGCTGCATCTGTTTAACTTGCATCAGACCTTATAACATATTCCAGATGTGAGAAAAATAGGCAGTATCTAATACCTAACTAGTGTTAGTATCAAATGCTAATGAAATATCAATAATATGTAAACATATACCTAAAGGGTTCCTTTTTATTGTGGCAAAGTACTTTAGACAATTTAATTTCCAATGTTCATCCTCACTGCAATTGAAACACTTTTCTTTGTCTTTACTCTTGTTTTGTGGCTTAGATATAGCACTCATTTAAGGACTTGCAGATGGTGTCTACTTTACCTTTTTTTTTCCCTCAGACTTTTCAGAAGTCTTTGAGGTAGAAGATGGAGTATTCGAACCGTAGAGGGCTGAACTTAATTTATTTAAATCCTTATAAGCTATCTTCAACATATTGTACAGCTCAACATAGGTTGATATCAACTTTTGCATATTAAATTTAATGATGAAATGTATAAATGATTCCGATAGAGATTGGAGAATAAAACTATTTGCCAAAGTATTATTCAAAATGATGTCCATAATCTTTAGCCTCTCAATGCAAAAAATCATCTTAAGCGCATGAGGACAGACTATACTACCCTTTGCTAGTTTAACATGATATAATGTCTTGGCGACTCGATAAATCTCAACCTATGGTTTGTCACCAAATAACTCATTCAGATGAAGCATACAATTATTTACACTATCCATATACACATGCTCCCTTTGAATTTTAGAAAACATCATGGACTGGATATATGGTTTGACTTGTAAATTATCATATATCCATTTCTAATAAGTCTATACATATTTCAAATAGGCTTTCTTAGAAACAGCTCTAGGCATTTTTTGATCAATAACATATCTAAGCTTTTTTAAATTTAGAACTATTCTTAAATTCATAAGCCAATCAAACTAATTCTTGGCACCTTTCAATTGGTGTGCATCTAATAAGCGTACCAATAGGGTGCTCGTAATCATCTTATCTTTATAAGACAAAAGAAGAGATATTAGTGAAATATTTCAAATCGTTACAATGCTTTAGATCATAGATATCATAACTTATATGTTTTCAATCTAAAAACACTCTCCTACTACTTTACATTTTTCCCTTAATCTCTTAAACAGGAAAACAAAGTTTAACACTTTAAACTTTACAGTAAGAAGTAGACTTAATCAACATTTACTCTAACCTCATGCTTTAACAATATTGGTCTTTGTTAACCCAAAAAGTAGGCAACTCTTGCTAATTGCATCTCATGTAACTCTTAATATTGGTCTTGAACAAACCTTATCCTTGAGTTTTAGCAATATTTGGTAAGTGTATTCCAAATTGACTTGTCAATTATCAAATATAAGTTACTAATATTACTTTCACAATATTGGACAATATGTTCGCTTATATTTTCCTTATCTCATGTTTAACTAACATAGTCTGAATCACTCATTCCAATCCCTCACGCTTTAGCAATATTAGAAAAGACCAAGGTAATTCGTCTAACACCTTATTGATAAGATAAACCATATATAACATTTTTCAAAATGAAACACATAACAATCTGATTTTGAGAGATTTTTTAAATACCCATTTATTTTACACAAGCACAACTAATCTCCATCAGTAGGGCTCTCATTATAATTAACAACGTAAAAAAATTATCATAATCTGTATAATAATTATATAATTGCATAATTTAAACGTCTTATGCATATAAAACTGAAAGATAGTGAAAATCATGAATGCTGCAGCATCAGACATACAACGCCCTAGCATTCGCATGAACACCCTAGCATCACAAAAGCTAATGCCCCTATGGAAATTCTAGCATCTTCAACTCCCTAGCATTAGACAAGCACTACTCTAGTGTGCATCAAACAAAGACCTGGTGCTATAGCATTAACTCTTGAAGCTATGGGGCCCATTATTTTGGGCCTTTATGTTAAACTTCATAAATTTACTCCTAGGCTTGTGTCCCACACTTAATACTTAGTATGCTATAATACTAATTTGTAAGTACAGTGTGAGAGTATGTGAGATTAGTGAAATGAATATTCATGTTATACATAGCATGTAGCGAAAACATAAAACACATTCCAAAAACTATGCAAGCTGACTTTAATTATATTACAATAATAAAAAATATATATTTGAAGACCATTGGTGTAGTTGAACTATTTGATACATCTCACATTGAAGCGTTCTCGTAAATAATCCTAGGCCTTCACTTTGGTGGGATCAAGACGCTAGAATGACAACTTCAAATATTTAAAATATGTAAAGCTTAACTTTTGAACCTTTTAAAGGCTAGAGGTTTCTCAATTTTTCATCTCATAAAAACTAAAACTATGGCAAGAGATAATTATTTTTATTTTTATCACTTATCTCATATGGCCAAACCTATTTGGTAAGCTTTTTCCAAAACAAGCATTATGTCTCACTTGTCATAAAATGGCCGTATACAAGCTTAACACAAATGAAAACCTTTTTGTCTTCTCTTTAACTTTACTAATGGTCAAACTCCAAGTTAGCCCTTAAAGATAAAATTGCAAAAAACAATTATTCTAAAAATGGCCGACCACATCTTTATCTAAAGCCTAAGATAATTGATTAATAGCCACATGTTTAATTTTTTAATTAACTAAACGTAAGGATACTTGTCATATTTCTAAAGCAATCTTAACAATTAAGCTAAATTATTTTATTCAAAACTTAACTATTAAGTTTTGATTAGTAATAAAAACAAATAGAAATGTGACAAGGGATACTTAGTCATGCAATGCTTAACTCTTAAGCTTTATAATGCTTTGACCTGTATCTTTTCTAAGAGGTGTAAAACCAAATCTTGCTTATCCATAAGTTTTTTGGATCGAACTTTTCGACCTTAACTGCTACCTAATACTCAATTAGTACACTTCATATTGTATAAGTCTCTAGGTTCATACCCATTTGTCTTATGGAACATTTCCATAAGTCTGTGGATACTGCCCACTCACATATCATAGATACAATAAAAATGATGCATTGAACCATACAAGTTGAGGTTAATCATATTTGTATAGTCTTTCCATCACCTATATCCTGAAAGAGTAAAGACATAAATCTTCACTGTCAAATCTCTATTTTCTCAACCATAAATTTATCTTCAGATTTGTATTTCAATAAACAATATCCACAAATACTATTATGATATTGTTTTACTTTACGAAAACTCCTTTCGTGGTTAATACTCACGGCTATAAGAATTTTTAAAATATAATCTTGACGCATCAAGATAAACAATTTACCTATATAAGTTGAAAGATTTCATATCTATGCACATCGAACTCCATGAGAATTAGACCATGTCCAACAACACCCAAAAGTCAGACCATGAAAGATCTCTGACATGTGTAGAATCAAAGTATGGTGGATCACTCACAAGTCCACCGTGGTGCTCAAGTTAAAGGACAATAGACACTACTTAAGTTAAGAATACCATCCATTGATGGCTTTACGTAGTGCTTACTAAATACTTGCATGTTTATACAAGCTTTCACTAAGCACACGATTTGCTCAACAAAACCATTTAGATAATCTAAATATAGACATACACTGATTTGAAGGTTTACCAATCGACCCATGCCGATAAACATTGATTAGGAATAATGTTTTTGAGAACATATTATATAATGACATTTCTTAGCACCATTTACATTTCTTTGCAACTATGTCATTATAATAAATATTCTCGGGTCTTTGTCCTATTTTATATAAGACTCTAACTCTTAGAATTACTAACTCTTAGTGCTAATCTAAATACCTTTAGATTAAATCTAAACTTATTTAGAACTACAATGTTTAAAAGTAACAAGATTATTACCATATAATAAATTAATAATTTATTGAAATGTACATTATATAAATATCAATAAATATTCATACACAAAATAGAATGGCAAGGCATTATCTCTAACAAACACCTCATCGACCCTTTCGCACTCCCTGATAGTAAGGTCGAGTCAAGAAGACCAAGTGATTGCAAAGAAAAACAACTTTGGTTAATGCTTGTCCTCAGCCCAAAAAAGAAAGAAGAAAAGATAGAAGTAAAAAAGACCTGCACTTGAAAACTTAGTGAGGCATGAGTAGGATCCCACATTGGACTAAGTATCTCTTGCCCCTACTCTTCTTTGACATAAAGCTAGAGATACTTCCATAGCATGCAAGGTATAGGCATTTAGCCCTCTTAATAAAGGAAGAGGAATGTATGTGACTTTGGGTCGTGCCGAGGCAATTTCTTGCTGGGATAAAGTCAAGGTTTTCTATCTCACTATAAGCGATGCCATGGAGGTAACCTTGTTCCATACTATCATTGATTTGTGTCTGTAGTAGTACTTGAAATAACATTCCTTTAGCTATTTTCACTAGCCCTTTATACCCTTTCTTGGTATAGAGGAGCTATCATTTGTACGCTAAAAAAGAGCTGTAAGTACAATAAAGAAGGGGCTAAGGTTAAGTGTTTTTGGGAGTAATTGATGAGGCACGTGTTGAAGAGTCCAAAGCTTTTTTTGCCAAGGTTGATGAGCCGAAGGTGAAATCGATGATGGCTGAGAGCCAAAAATTTGAGCTTCTAAGAAGGAATAAGATTCTTGATGCAAAGATGACTAAAGCCGAAGCTATTATTACTACTTTGAGGTTGGATCGAGTCAATTTGGCAGAGAAAACAATGTGGATAAGGAGAGAGGTCAAAGCTTTTGGTCTGTGGAGCACGAGTCTTTCGATGACTTGTGGATGGTTTGCATAGGGGAAGGGTTCTCTAAGTTGTAGAGTGTTATTGTATTTTCTAAGCACAAAATTAAGTGTAAGTATATGCCATTGAACAAGTAATAAAGGGACTATAAAGTTGGACGTTGAATCCACAAAGATAATTTTTATTCTCAACCATATATTAAAATTATATCTTTCTAGTAATTATTTAAAAAATTAAATCCTTAAGTCGTAAAAGTATTAAACAAACTAAATTAAAATAAAGAAAAAAATAACACAACTCAAATAAATCAAGAAAATATTAATATAGAAAAAGCCTAGGGTTGATTACTATTCCTCAATATGTTTTTAAAGATTAATCCTTTAATATTAAAGTCCCTCAATTCTTATTAATTGTTAAGACACTAAAGTATTCACAAGCCCCTCTCAAGGTCAAGTAAGTATATCTTAATTTACCAAATACCTATATCTATATGGTAATTACAATAAATCAAGATTCATTAAGAATAAGTCTTATTGACCATCTATGTCAATTAGGTATATCTTTATCCTAAGTTGAAACTTGTAGATCTCTCTATAATTAAGTATCAAATTATCAAGGTCTAAATACAATGATTGCTTTCTCGATTTTATTAAAGTATTACTAATTTAATCGTAATATTGGCTAGATATAATGAACCATTAAGAAAAGATAAATTAAATAACAATGATTTGAGTTCAATTAAGTATTAAAAGATTCAACAATTAAGCATATATATTGACTTCAAGTAATAACCCTAGAAATAGATTTAGTTCATGATTACAAAAAAATTATAACTGAAAAATAAAATAAACATAATACAACCAAAAGTAAACTAATATAGACGTCAATTTGTAATTGGTTGATTCGCCAATAATCTATTGTTTGCTTGAATTTCCCTTACTTCTCTATCTAAAATTGTTCTAATTCTACTCAAATTGCTTCTAAAAGACTTGTGTTATATGTTCTCTTAAGTCTGAGAAGAGTGGCCTTTATATAGGGATTGATTGGAGTCTCATAGTTGTATTTCTATTGTTTATTTTAGAAAAAGTCGCACCATTAGGGCGAATGCTCTTCATTGCTGCAGTACCAATGCTTTTTATCCCATCGCTGTAACTCTACATCTTTCATCGTTGTGGTATTTTTGTGATTAATTTAGAGTTTCTTGTGTACTTACATCACAAAGGTGGATATCTTCTTTTCCTGCAGCATTTTAGGCTCGAAAGTTATTGCTGGAGCTGCAAGTACTTCATCGTTGGGGCGATAAATCAACAACTTTGGAATGTTTGAGTAAATAACCATCTATTTATATAAAAATAAAAAATTCCTAAGTAAAATGGTGTAAACTATATGACTATTATACCCTTATCATAGAGCTCTTTAAGGAGCAATACCTTAACCTTGTCCTTAAAAGCTAACCGAAGAAGAGGCTGCTAAGGTCTCTAACTTGGACTCTGACATGGGGATAAGCTACCCTCGTGCTTCTACTGAGGATACTGAAGCTACTTTCTACCCTGCTCTTCTAGGACATTCCTCTTGGGCATCAAGTTCTCCTATTATTGCCTCTTAAGTTGGGGCAAGTGAGGTCATCATAAATATTCTTAAAAGGGTCCTAAATAAAGCCCACTTCCCTGACTCTTGACATTTTGAGGGGGATTGTGAGGTATCGCCTCTTGACACCCGACGTCTAAAGTGGGACTTTTAAAATGAGTCATGGATTGCTAAAAGTGGTGGCCATGGTTTAACAAGTTAGTATTCATGGTTGAAAAGAGTAGTGTGCATAGTTTGACATAGTGGCACACATTTATTTAGCCATTAGTCAATGTGATAACTGTGAGCTTTTTATTGCTAACCATACATGCTGCTGAGGGCTGAAGACTATTTTCCTTTGTGCTTAGTGGTTTTCCTTTGTAATTCAGATTTATTCTTCACTTATAATAACTTGTAATGAATTATTTTCTTTCAATGAAATATATTGAGGCCTCAGTACCTCTTTTTTTCTGATATTTATGTTTATTTATTTGTAAATGATAGTTAACTCATTACATCTGAGCTGAGCATATTTAATGACTATTTAAAATTTTTACTATGTTTGAATAATATGACGTGTTCTCAGTCGAAATTAAATTGTCCAAGTTAATTGATTGGTCTAAGTTGGCCTTATTCTCAGTATATTTAATACTTAATAATAATATACCAATCATTTAAAGATGTTTGTAATCTGACCACATATAGGCAAGTATCCATTTTGAGGATTTATGTGTGGTGAGGTTCTTAATTGATGGGTTCAGACTTGAGCACCATTTTGCTTTTGAAATAAAATGTTAAGTAATCAAGTCATTGCCATCCATATAGGTGCGATTGAATATTACTTAAGGATAAGAGTCATTGGGGTCCAGATAGGTTATAGACTTAAAGTCTATGGAGTACTATCATCTTTCCAAAGTACGAAACCATCTCACCATGTGAGCTTGAGAGCTTTGGTGGATGTTCTTATTACCAGTTTTCATTGCTAGTTTTCCAAACCTCTATCCCTAAGGATGAGTTATCAGGAGAGTTTTGCCCAAAATTTTCCAAGTTCTTAGGGGAACGTGGTTTTTCTTAGTAATTACCATAGATAGAGCTGAGGCTATCACATTAAGACAAGCTCTGATGTATATGTAGTTGCACAAAGTTGAATAATGAAAATAAAGTCATTGAATTTTAAGACTGCTTAGCACTTGCTTGGGAATACTCTATTTAATTTCATGAAAAAGTGAAAGAGGACAAATGTAGAAGATCATTAGTGTTTAAGGGTAAAATTTCTTCAAGAGCTTGACATTGCACGGCTTTTTAACCATTTGTTTATCTGCGTACAAGGTCATATATTCTAACTTTTATTCTTGTAAGGACTTTGTAGGAGCCTTCCCAATAGTACCTTGCTTAGGATTTTTGGTGTTCAACAGTTTCTTCCTCAAGACTAGATCACCTTTCATAAATTCTTGTACTCTAAATCGTTTTTTATAGTAACCGGTAATCTTCTATTAGTTTGTTGCAGTTTAAACTTTTGCTTGCTTCCTTCTTTTCTCAATGAAGTGTAGATGCTCTCGAAGTAATTCTTCATTTCCCCAACAGTCATCTAGCTAGTAATTTTGAGTGCCCATAATACTTCGGGCAGTTCATCCACTTAGGTACCCTTCTTCTTGAATAAATTCTTTTTCAATAGCTTTATAATGAGCTTTTTAGAGGATTCCACTCGTCGGTTGGTCTTTGAGTGAGTAAAAGAGGTGAACTGAAGCCGTATAGTAAGCCATTAAATAGCACTTTTAAATTTTCATTGTTAAATTTTTTTCTATAGTCGGTGATAATGACACGTGGGACCTTAAATCATGAGATAAGGATTTTAAAGACGAAGTCCTTAACCTTTTTCTCGATTATCTTGGTTAGGGGTTCTACTTGCACCCGCTTAATGAAGTTATCCACAACGGCGACTGCATACTTTTTTGAGCCTTTCCCTTGAGGTAGAGATTTAATAAGGTCGAGGTTTCATTTAACGAAGACCAAGGGATGTACATGGCTTTTAAGTTTTCAGGAGGGGCGTGGATGTTTTTAATGTGTCTTTTAAAGAAATCACACTTTTAAATAAGCTCTTTAGCATTTTGGAATGTTGTGGGCTAGTAATAAAGACTTCGCACCTGAGTGGTTTCCATAGACCACCTTATGAATCTCTTGAAGCACGTAGCTAACTTCATTAGGCCTCATGAGCTTTAGTTATGGTTAAGAATATCCTTGGCCATAAAAGGTATCTTCAATTAGAGTATATCAAGTTGAGGAGTACCTAAGTTGGTGAGCTTCAAGATTTTCTTAGGGCAATTCTTCTTTCTCTATGTATCTTTGAATAAGGTCTATCCAACTTGGACGAGGATTAACTTAGAAGACTTCTTTTATTATTACTTAGTGATAGGCTCTGAGATAACTTTGAGCGGTATTGACTAGGGTATCCTAACTTCATCAATCGAGGCTAGTCATACTAGCAGGTCTGCCTAGTGATTATCAACTTGCGGGATATGATAAATCTTAACTTTCTTAAACTGTACCATAAGATCTTCCATTTTTTAGAAGTAGGCCATCATATTCTTTCCCATGGCCTGAAGGTCTTTTTTAACTTGGTTAACCACCAACTAAGAGTCACTTTTGATATGGACTTTTTTGGCTGAGACTGCTTAAGTGACCAACTAATAGGGCTTCATATTTTATTTCGTTAATAGAAGTTGAGAAATGAAATCAAAATGCTTAGCTAAGCTCTCATCCCTATAGATTAATAAGGTCAATCTCTACCCCATATCTTTAGAAATTGGACGCTCTATCTATGTAGAGTGTCCAAGCTGGGTTCTTAAGCCTTCAGTCACTTGGCCACCCTAGGTTCATTGAAGGGGACTTATTCTCATATAACCAGATATTAGTGTGTAAATTTTGTTATAGTGTGTGCTTTAAATTTAAGTACATGCACATGATAGAGTATTTATTGAACAAATTGAATAATGCATGTAATACATATATTTTCATAGTAGAATATTATTTAATCATTCAACAAATACACATTGAATTTAAACAATTATAAGAAGAGTTTCAAAAACTTACCATTGAAGACTTTCAGTGAAGAAATTGATTCTGAACTTACATCGAAGTGATTCGTTGAACAATTCTAGTCTACAGCGATTTAGTGGTATTATAAAGCTAGAATGGTAGCATGAATTTTCAGCAGGATATTTTCATTCAACACTTGAACATGGATTCTCTTAATTTGGTTAAACAAAAATTAGGACTTATTTGCAACATTTGCAAACCTTTTCTATATATATGACTAAATGGGAGCCTCTTTGCAACATTTATATAGTTTTTTATATTTAGCCAGTGAATGCTTGACACTTATCCTTTATGCATGAAGATAAGTGTACCATTTCATTTTCCAGTTTTCAACCCATTAAAACCATTTTGTCATTTATGCATTACATGCATTTTCCAAATGTCATACATTAAAGCCGTGAATGCCACTTGTCAAAATTCCAAATAAAAAATAATTATTTATTCTATTAAAAGCTTAACTCTTAAGCCTTTGACAGGGTGCTTCCCAAGAGATCTTGAAACAAATCCTGTTTTTTAAAAAAATTTCGAATCAAACCATTCAACCTGGTCTACTACTCAATGTTCAACAAGTATACTTCATATTATGAGAATCCCTAGGTTCACACTTGTTTGTCTTATGAAACTCTTCTGTAAGTCCGTGAACGATACTCTACGCACACGTTATAGATATTATAGAACGACGCATTGAACCATACAAGTTAAGGTTAACCATATATGTATAATTCTTCTGTTACCTATATCCTAGAAAATCAGAGATATAGATCATCACCATAAAATCTCTATACAATCAACCATGAACTTATCTCTAGATTTATATTTTTGTAAACAATACCACAAACACCTTTGCGATATTATTTAACTCTACAAAAAACTCTTTTCTAAAGCTTATTCTTATGAACATAAGACTTCTTGAAATACAATCTTGGAGCATCCAGATATATAACTCACTTATATGAGTTGACGGATTAGCATCGGAACATCCCTAATGACACCCAGAGGTCAGACTATAAAATATTTCTAATATGCATGGAATCAAAGCATGGTGAATCCCCATAAGCCCACTATGGCACTCAGGTCTAAAGACCACGAATACTAATCAACTCGAGATTGCCTTTAATTGATGACTCTATAAGATGTCTATTGGAGGTCCTTGTAAGTTTGTTCAGTACCCAGTCCTCACTTAATACCTACATGCCTATACAAGTTTTTTCTAAGCACACAGTCTACTAGAAGTACCTATCTAGACAATCCAGATATAGATATATGTTGAACCAGAAGGTATACCAATTGAACCATGTCGACAACCATAGATCAGGAACGATATATTTGAAAATATTATTGCGCTATAAAATTTCTTAGCACTAGTTACAACTCCTTACAACTATGTCATTAGTATAATATTCTTGGGTCATTGTCCTAGTTCAGACGAGGTTCTAAATCTTAAAATGCTAACTCTTAACGCTAACCTAAATTCTTTTAGATCAGACATAAACTTTTCTAGATCTACAATGTTTGAAAAATAACAAGCTTGGTACTATATAATAAAATATTAACGATTTATTTGAAATATTAATTGTATAAATATTAAACAATAAATATTCATAACAATTAGAATAGCATGTAAGCACCATTTTTAACACATTTAACAACAAAGTCTACCAGGGTTTGCCTCTTAATGACAGACCTTGGTTTGTATTGGATCAAACTTACTGAACTCGACTATTCATATTACTAGTCACTTTAAAAGGTCGAATTATACAAGATCTGCTTAAAGAGATAGGTAATGAGAATCGCCATTGTGTTAAAGTGGAAATAAGGCCACAATTTTCTACCTAACATGACCAATGCAAGAGCTACTTTTTCATTAAGGTATCAACTTTTAAGGTTGATGAATGCATTACTAGCAAAATAAATAGGTCTATGGGCTTATTTTCTTTCCTTCGCTAATATTGAGCTTACTGTATATGCTAAGGAACCTAAGTATATGAATAACAAGTCTCCAATCGTTGGCACGGCGAGGTGATTAGGCTAATCTAGATTAACCTTGAGTTGCTAGAAGGCTTTCTTACATAATTGGATCTGTCTTTTTTTCTCTCTTCTCTTAATAGCTTGAAAAAATTTAAAACACTTATTAGTATCGTTTGAGATAAATCTATAAAAAACAACGACTTTTTTTGTCAGCCTTTGAATCTCTTTTATTAAATTCAGTGACTTAATCTCCTTGATTTCTTTGACCTTATTAGGTTTGGCCTTAATTCCTCTCTAGATCATCATGAATCCTAGGCATTTACTTGATTTTACCCTGAATGCATACTTTTTGGGTTTAAGCTTCATATTATGCTCCCTTAGGATTTCGAATGTCTTTTTTAAATCTTTAATATGGTCTTTTGGTGCCATTAACGTAGTTATCAAATCATCTACGTGGACTTTTATACTCTTCCAAATTAAAGGCTTGAACAATTTATTAATGAGCTTATAATAGGTGGCTCCAGCATTCTTCAATTTAAATGGCATGACTTTATAGTAGTAATTTCTCTGATGGGTGATAAATAAGGTATTTTCCTTATTAGAGAGAAACATCCTGATTTGATTGTATCTTAAAAATGTATCTATAAAGTTAAGGAGGGCATATATGGTCGTTAAGTCCACTAGTTGATCTATATTTGGTAAGAGGAAGTTATCCTTTGAACAAGCTTTATTCAAGTCAGAAAAATTCACATATATCCTTTAATTAACATTGGCCTTTTTAACCATCACTATATTAGCTTGCCACTTGGGGTAGTAGACTTCTCGAATGAATGTTGCTACTAACAACTTCTTAACCTTTGTTGCCATAACCTTATTTATTTCCTTATTGAAGATTATCATTTTCTACTTGACAA
Source organism: Ailanthus altissimus (assembly GCA_946807835.1). NCBI lineage: Eukaryota > Viridiplantae > Streptophyta > Magnoliopsida > Sapindales > Simaroubaceae > Ailanthus > Ailanthus altissimus. The sequence continues at coordinate 18,442,911 of OX327684.1, forward strand.
GTTTAACAGATGAACTAACCGTTAATGCATGAGAGATTAACGAAGGATCTATCCTTGGCATATCCTTAAGTGACTAGGCCAATATTTCTACGAAATCCCTTAACAAGGCATTTAGGTTGTGTTTAATTATTGGCCCCATGTTTGAGCCAATCTTTTTCTTGGTGGAATCATGTTTTATTTGGATATCAATAAATTCCTCTTCAAGCTCTAAGGACTTTAGCTTCTCCTCTCCCCTCAAGTATATCATGGTAATACAGAATGTTATTTTGGTTGAGGTTGCATAACAGCTTCTCACCATCTTTTGATCCCTTGAGATCACTAATTCTCTTTTTCCAACTAGGAGTTTCAACTTCAATCAATGGATGAACATAGCCATATTAGAGTTTCTTATGAAGGGCTTCCCATCAGAATCTTGGAAGGGAATGACTGCTCGACAACTATAAAACTCATCATTATAGTTTTAATGTAAGGCCTTTCCCAAGAGGCGGGTAAAGTGAACATTCCCAATGACATTACGCAACTATCTTCAAACCATATAAGGGTGTATATATCATTTCTATCTTTAAACTTTTGATGCCAAGGTTATCCAAGCCTTCTTTATCAATGATATCTTCTGAGCTCCTAAGATTGATAAATACTCTGTTGATATTAGTACCCACTACTTGCAATGTGACTATTAATGCCATCACGTAGATATTGACACCTCGATCATCCTCCTTGGTAAATATGATAGGCATTGTTTACACTCGGGGCTTCTTGAAAACCGAGGCATTACATATCACCTAGTGTCCTACTATGAAATATTGAGAATATTCTTCCTTTATTTATTAGAATCCTTAGCTAATATAGGGCCCTAATGATTATCATGGTCATTCCTGGTAGGATCGAGTGCTTAGGGTCTAGTTTCCTAACTTTTTTAGGTTCTTTATTTCTCTTTCTATTCTAAAATTCTTTAAATATCAATTCCTGATTAATTGGTCCACTTGTTTTCCCTAATGATGGCATTCCTCAGTTATATGCCCATGATCTTGATGGAATTCTCACATTTTGTCTTTATCATATTGTATCACAAGTGCTTGAATAGCACTTCACTTCTTGAGTATACCCTTATCGTTGATGGCTTTAAAGACAATGTCCAAAGGTACAGCAAGAGGGACATACTTCTTATTTTAGATCTTTACCATTTTAGAAAGTAACCTTATTATCATTTCGCATCACTTTTCATCATGTAATCTTTCTCCTATAGGATATTTTACAAATCTTAGCGGAGTTTGATCTCTTCTTTCTTTGTATAATCTTTTTTTAAGGGATCTTCTGAATTCTTTACTTTAAACTCTTCCTTGGTGATTAACTACCGATGACTTCTTTACCTTATCTTTTTCCTTAATTATTATGTAACCAAGTGCTCGGTTGTAGTTTACAACATAAGTCGGAACATGATTCTTGATTAAATAATACCTAAACTTATTTAACTATAATCCCTTATTTAGAGGTTCTAAGGTGATTGATAAGTTAAAAGCTCCAAGTTGGATTACTTTCCTATAGAACGGGTTCATGAATTCCTTCACGTTCTTTCTTCGACCCTACTTGAACTTCCTCAGCTATCAGGTTTCTTTGGCTAATTCACATACTCCTCGAAAGTATTGTATAAATTTGTTTATTAACTTGCTATATGAAGAAAACTCATCTACTTCAAACTTTAGTACCATATGAGGGTTTATTCCTCAAGATTCATATGAAAAAGTCGATACCATGGATCCACATAGTAGTTTGGATCAAACATCTCCTTATACACTGAAATGCTCGGCAATCAAAAGGCTATGGATATCTCTATATATCTAAGCTCGTCGATTAGGTGATATTCTCTCCCTCTCTACTATCATGTGTAGAGGTAATTCCTATTGTTCCTTACCCTTTATAAGCTTTTGTATTCTCTCTTCTATCCTCAAACATTTTCTTCCAGGGTTGCCTCTCTTGGTATTACATTTCTCAATCTATCTCTACCCATGTTGTCTTTCGTAACCCTTTATTTTGCCAATAGAACCCGTTGGACATCATGTTTATCCAATTCGTTCTCATATCTCCCATCTTCGGAGTTTCTCCTCAATTTTCCCGAGTCTCTAACCTATGATTATGTTGGTGCTCAGTTATCCTATTTGCAGTATAATGTTTTACTCTGAGGATAGTTCTCTTGTGCTTTATATGATGTCTCTTCTTGCACCTCTTTCCCTTTCTTCTTATTTGTGTATTGATGAGTGGTTCTAGTCACAAAGGCTAGCAGGAGATGTTTTTGAGAATTAGATGGGCCTGTTAGTTAGTCGGATGCTTTTTAGGGTTTCTAATGCTTATTTAATCTCTTATAGTTATCCAACACTTCCACTAGCAAAAATTTTAACTCCTCTCTTTCCTTCTTTGCTTTTTCCAATTCCTTCTCCAATTTCAACCTCTGAGTAGGGACATCTTGTGTCTCTTCTTAACATCCCACATTCTCATCCATAACTCTATTTTTCCTAATTAATTCAAATTTGTTTGTTCTAGATTTTCTATTGCGGGTTGGTTTTGTTCGTGGTCTCGGTTCATTTTGGATCGAGTGATCATCATATTAGACTTTGGGGGGGACTATCCTTCATAACCTTTTGCACATTTCCTACAAATGATGCTAAGTTATTGATTTAGGGATTCTTTAGTCATAGACTGAATTTGCTTTCTAGGAATAGTGACTCAGCTCCTTTGTGTTAGGATAATCTAACCTCCTAAGCACTTGTTGATATCCAAGATTAATACTTGCACTCATAGAACCAGTTATGCTACATCAATGGTTATCTCTGATAATAACCCTCTAATGCTTAAGTTAACAATAAAGCCTTTTTATGAAAAATAAAGCAGTAAAATAAGAGTTTAATAAGAATAAGATGGCCAAAAGTAGAGATTTTCTTGATAGGCCTCTGTGCTCTCTTGTTAATTCTTTTTAAAAGATGGTTTTTTATGCTTCCAAAAGAAATCCCCCTTTTAAGTGATATAGTTTTCTTTAATAGGATCTTATATGCACTTTTGTCTTCTAAGTCTTATGAAAACTAAGATATATTCTTATATTTTGGAGTGAAATATTCCCAATATTGTAGAAATGAGATGTGTTTGAGATTTCAGGACAATATGCATACAAAGTTATAAGGGTAGTGAGATTCTTGTTTTGGATTAGTCCTCAAGGGTAAAGAGGTCAATTAGGCTAAGATTGACCAATCTGAAACACTGAGGACAATTTTTCATGGCCAATGCTAGTTTTTTTTTATTGATGAAGGACAATTCTTTAATAGTGAGAGTGATTCTTCATCCCTGCTAAACCTTGGGCCCTTATGAGCCTGAGCCTTCAAGACCTTGTATGAAAGTTTTTAAGCTTGGATTTAAGGTAATATGGGCCTCAAAGGCTGAGCCCAAAGACTAGCCTCTAATAAATTCTTGAATTTGGGACCTTTAGGTTTTTGGGAACTAAGTTCCTCTTAATATGGGTTAGTTCTGGGCCAAGGTCTTTGTGGCAACAATTTTAATTTGAATTTGATATGATTATGTTATCACTTAGTTTCAAATTATGGGTGTGTTAATGTACAATAATTCAAAAAATATGTTAAAAAGTGATACTTCATGATGAATCAAAGATGTTTGAAGATATTGTATTTGTAATATTCCGTTATTTGGATGAGCACATAGAGAGGAGATAAGGTAAAATACTAAAATATGCATAGAAAAAGGGTGATAGGCGCCGATGGGAAATTCTAAAGCTTTTATACTCCCTATTCTTTTGTTTAATGAAATATCTTGGTTAGTCGATGTTTAATTAATAAAAAGAAGATAAGAGATTATTTATACAAGCATATAACTATTTTTAAAGACATTGTGTCTGTATTATGAAATGTTATTCTACTCAACCAAATATGAGCACATTATTCAATATTCTTTTTCCAAAAGAAGAAATTTATCCAAAATTTATTTGTTAAATATTTACCATTGAGATTTATATTAAATCTTGTTGGTTTTAGAATTAAATAGTTGTTGGAAATTGGTGATTCAACAATTTTGGTTGGACAAGAAATGAGATGAATACCAAAGTGGAGAGTCACAAGAAGTCTAGAACATGTGGGACGCGTATGGAGAAGTCTAAGATGTGTGGGACACGAATGGGGAAGTGAAATGGGACTCAAAGATGCGAAAAAAGTGAAGAAAATGCGGGAAGAGCTGCAAGGCATGAGCGCCACGGTGCCCAGAGACGAGCGCCGTGGCGCCAAACGCGTCAGAAGTCAGTTTTTCATCCGAATTTTGAGTTTTAGAAAGTTTTGGTCTTCCAACAAATAAGTGGACTCTTACTCCAACAAGGAATAGGGTTAGTAGGCACGAAATACACCCTATATAAATACTTGTAAACCCTTTAGTTGAGATTAAGCATTAAGAGAGACTCTAAGAGAGGGGAAGAACTGGGTAGACACTAAGTACTTGTGTGCGCTAGGGTGGAACCGTAATTTAGGTTATCATTGTTCATGGTAGAGTAAGGGTTCACTAAACATTAGGTCCTTTTGAGGGTTCTTCAGATTGAGTTTTCTTTGTAAAATCTCTAGGGAGTTAATAAGAGAGGCTAGGATCTTTGGATTCACCGTGGACGTAGGCAATTGGCCGAACCACGTAAGATTCTGTTGTGCTCTTTTATTTTTTGCTTTAGATTCTTGTTAACTTTTGTTTGATTGACAAGTTATTTTGCTGCGTAAGGAGGTTAGGGTTCTAGGTTAAATTTGAGGCTCTTCGCTTCAACATAACCTCAAAAGGGAGAAGGGCGCTTCCTCCCTTAACAAACTGGTGTTAAAGCTAAAGGTTCGATAATACATACCTGGAGTATTTAAACCCATGGCTGTAATCAAGTAAGAAATAAAGAAGTTCAATGGGATGAATAACTTCAATCTTTGGAGGAAGAAGGTTAGGGCTCTACTAGTGAAGGATGGGCTAGACTCAGCTTTGGAGGAAGCCAACTCCTCAACTAGCAATGAGACAACAACCTCAAAGTCTGAGCAGAAAGATTGGGACACGATTTAGAAAAAGGCTCACAGCACCTTATTCTTGGCATTGAGCAACAAAGTATTAAGGAAAGTTGGTGATGAGGAAACCGCTTTGGGGTTATGGAAGAGACTCAAGGCATTGTATATGAAGAAGTCTCTTATAAATAAACTTCTTGTGAAAAAGAAACTACATCAGCTAACAATACACAAGGGAACTTCATTGAGAGCTTACATTGACGAGTTCAACAAGATCATCATAAGTCTTGAGCAACTGGGCATTAAGACTGAGGATGAAGACAAGGCCATTATCTTGTTAAGTTCGTTGCCAATGAGCTATGAGAGTTTTGTGGATATGCTGTTGTATGGTAAGAAGTCTTTAACGATGAATGACGTCAAGGCATCATTGAACTCAAAAGAATTAAAAAAGAGATTTGAGTCTGAGAGTGGAGCAGCATTGCTTGCACAAGGAAAGAAGAGCAACCAATTAATGAGGAGATCCAAGAAATGTTTCCTTTGTAATAAGGAAGGACACTTTGTGAAGGATTGTCCAAAATCAAAAGGCCAATGAGGGTGGGCTGCAATCGGTATTGAGAAAGATACCGAAGTTGTAGACACATTGGTAGCTTCAAGGGAAAAGTACGTTAGCAAATGGATACTAGATTTGGGGTGTAGCATCCATATGTGTCCCAATAGATCGATGTTTACCAACTATAAAGTCAAGAGAGGTAAAACTCTAATGGGGAATGACATAACTTGTGAGATCATGGGAGTTGGTGATATAAGGCTGAGGATGCAAGGTGGAGAAACTAGGGATTTACATGGTGTAAGGCATGTTCCTAAATTGAGGAGGAACTTGATATTCCTAGGCAAGCTCGATGAGGAAGAGTATTCGATTAGAGCTGAAAAAGGAAAACTAAGGGTAGAGAAATGACCTACAAGGTTTGAGGGTGAGAAGAACGATGATGGGCTTTATGTGCTTACTGGGATGGCCATGAGTAGCCCAACGCGGGGTGTTGGGGTAATGCAGACCACTAGGCGACATCCAAATCATACTCACTGAGGTGATCAAGGTCGAAAATGAGTGCAATGCATCCATACCCTATGCAAGGTGCACGAATGCCTTTGGAGACCAAAGTTACTAGCCCGGGGAAAGTTAAGTCTTGGTGGAGACCTAACTGTACTTAACTCTAGATAATAGAGTATTGGTGTGGATCGGATCCCGAAGCCTTCTTATTTGGAAGATTTTAAATCAAGGAAGGGTTTGTTAAAAAATTGGTGATTCAACAATCTTGGTTGGACAAGAATTGAGATGAATACCAAAGTGGAGAGTCATAAGAAGTTTAAAACGTGTGGGACACGAAGGGGAAAGCTAAATAGGACTCAAAGACGCAAAGAAAGCAAAGAAAATGTGGGAGGAGCTGCCAAGCATGAGCACCGCGGTGCCCATTATAGAAGCCCAGCACCGCGGTGCCCAGGGACGAACGCCGCGGTGCCAGACACATTAAAAGTTAGTTTTTCATTCGGATTTCGAGTTTTGGAAAGTTTTAGACCTCTAAAACAAGTGTACTCTTACTCCAACAAGGAATAGAGTTAGTATGCATGAAATACACCCTATATAAACACTTGTAAACCCTTTAGTTAAGATTAAGCATTAAGAGAGACTCTAAGAGAGGGAAAGAAATGGGTAGACACTAAGTGCTTGTGTCCGCTAGGGTGGAACCGTCGTTTAGGTGATCATTGTTGTGGTAGAACAAGGGTTCACTAAACATTAGGTCCTTTTAAGGGTTCTTCAGATTGAGTTTTCTTTATAAAATCTCTAGGGAGTTAATAAGATAGGCTAGGATTCTTGGATCCACCGTGGACGTAGGCAATTGACTGAATCACGTAAGATTGTGTTATGCTATTTTATTTTCTGCTTTGGATTCTTGTTTTCTTTTGCTTGATTAACAGGTTATTCCGTTGCGCAAAGAGGTTAGGGTTCTAGGTTACACTTGAGGTTTTTTGTTTCAACATAACCTCAAGAGGAAAAAGGGCGTTTCCTCCCTCAACAATAGTTAATAGTTCTCAATTTGGGACAAACTTGTTTTTGAGAAAAGAATAAAAGGAAAAAGATATACGGACCCTAAGGTTTTAGGAAATAGACATACAAATCATTGAAATTTTAAAAATTTCATTTACACCCTTATCAGGTCAACGACTAGTCAACGCTGGTCAAGGATTGATCAACGGTGGTCAATAGTGTCGGTGATGTTAGATCTTAGGCACGTGGGTGTACGCATGTGCAATTGTGTCTATTGCCTAACGCAGCGGAAATATAAATTTTGCAATAAACACAATAAACAAATATATTAATCACATTAATATATTAATAAGGTTAGAGAACTCACAAAACGTGTAACGTTATACACGTATTTTTCCTAGAGTTCACATGGAGACCAATGCGTCTGCAGTTCTAGTCACCAACACGATGGGCTTGGTGAGCTAGAACAGCAGCTCTGTATTCAGTCTGGGATTAACCCTTAATTCTCAAAATAGTCGGGAGTGAATTTATATCATTTTCTCCAAAAAAATAAAAAAATGAAGATTTGAAGCAATTCACAATTGCTCCAATTAAAAGGATAAAGGAAAATGAAATAATTTTATTTTTCCTCTTTTTTTTTTCTTTCTCTTCTTTCTTTCTTCCTTCTCTTCTCCTCTCTTGGCCGTTTGGCCAAATCTCTTTCTTCTCCTCTCTTTCTTTTACTTTATATATATATATATATATAATATAATATAAATATAATAATATATAAAATAATATAAATAATAATAATAATATAATAATATATTATAATATATATTATATAATATAAAAGGGAGAGAGAGAGAATGATTATTTAACAATTAAATAATCATAGTGTGTCATGACCATTTTGCCCCTCATGAATAGTTACCAAGTTTATCCCCTAGTGGGTCCCACCTAATCCCACACTTGGGTAAACTCAACTGAGGGTCCACAATATGCTACGTGTCCTAATACAATTAGTAAATAATAATTATTAACTAATTATTATATTTAACACTTAAATACAAACACGCACGTATTCCCGTGATAATGCTGAATATTACTGGATTAAACAATTTAATCTGGCATGCTACCCCAGGGCACAACGATTACACTCCATATCGCGGAATTTCCTAGGTCCTATGCCTGATTTGTCAAATAGAATTATTCCATAAGTCCGTGAGCAATGCCCCACGCACACGTCACGGATATACAAATCAGCACATTGAACCATATAAGAGGTTACAACGCATACGTATAGTCCTTCCGTTATGATATCCTAGATGTGTAGGGATATAGATTATCACCGTCAAATCCCCATATGCTCATCCATATCTTATCTCTAAACTTGTATCGCACTGAACAATATGCGTAAACTCTTTTGCTTTTGCGCATATTGTTCTACCTTAACGGAACTTTTTCTTGGGATTGATACTTGTGGCCACAAGATTTTCTGAGATACAGTCTCGAAGCATCTGAATATCAAACTCCCTATAAGAGCTAACAGATCCTGTATCTATACACACTAGACTCCATAAGCATCGGACCATACCCAACGACACTCAGCGGTCACACTATGAAAGGTCTGTGACATATGTGAAACCAAAGTATAGTGGGTCATTTACAAGCCCACCGTGGTACTCAGGTCAAAGGACCACGTACACTACTTAACTCGAGAGGACCCTCCATTAACGACTTATATAGGATGTCTATCATAGCCCCTCGTGAGTCTGTCCCATATCCAATCCTAACTGGATACCCATATGTCAATATGAGCTCCAAGTTGACGGTCGACTAGGAACGACCAACTATACCCTATAGGTACGACATATGTTGATCTATATAAAAGTATCCACCGACAGACCTGCATCGGCAGAAATAGATCATGGACAATTATTCGAGAACATACTTACGCAACTTGTATTTCCTGACACTCGATTACAACTCTTGCAACTATGCAGTTACTAGTATATTCCCAGGTCTATGTCTCATTACAGACAAGGCTCTAACTCTTGGATCTGCTGAGTATTATAACCAGTTAACACTTAACTGTACTAACATTTAGCAATTATATATCTTATCATGGCTAACTATGAGCCATTATCTAAACTTTTTAGATCTGATCTGAACTCCTACAGATCTACAATATCTGTAATGTTATATGCATAATACCATATAAATTGGTATTAGCGATTTAATAAGAATGTACACTTGTATAAATACATAAGTATATGTACATTTAGGGATGACACGTAAGCACCGACCCTAACAATAGTCGGTCAACAGCTTTGTCAACTACTGGTAATGGCTGGTCAATATTAGTCAATGAGTGGTCGTAATCGGTTCACAATTTGGTCAACGACCGGTCAATGGGGTGCCCAACGATTGGTCAACACCACTCAATAGATATTAAACACCAAATCAACCGGTCATCGCCAGGTCAACGATTGGTCAATAATCGATTAATACCGATCAACAATTAGTCAACCCTAACTAGACTTTTTTCCAATCACAAAATAGGTATAATAATAATTTCACCATATTTAATAATTTTTTTTATTAATTTTAACAAAATTTATTACTTGATAAAGGTGTAAATAATTTTTTTTAAATTTCAAATGACTATATATCCATTTCTTAAAATTTTAGAGATATAAAGTCCTTTTCTTAAATATAAATGCTTCTCATCTATGACGTGTGAGCTTTTGAGCTTTCAGTGGTGGAGGCATGAAAATATCAAAATATCAAATTCTCATCTGTGATGCAAGGTAAACCCTTTCGTTGAATTTCTACTATAACAAAATATCAAATTCTCTTTACTATTGTCTACTTAATATAAAAGAGTCGTTAGTATCAATAATTTTTTTTTCAAATTCTCTTTCACTATTTCATTTTTCTTTTAACAAAATACTCCAAGTAGCATGATCATAAGTAGACTCTTCATTTGTTTCTTTTTATAGATATAGTTGATCTAAATTTATTTTCATAAAAAATAAATAATTGTGTGATAAAATCGCAAATTTGGTCAAAATCATAACAAAGTCTAGATTTTAATTTTTTTTTGAAATCTCAACAATTAAAATTTTTACATGAGGCCAATTATTTATGGGATCCATTATTGCTATACAAATAAATAATATAAAAAATTTTCTATAATATTTTTAGAATTTAATTTTCATAACAATACATATATTGAAAACATTAGGTTGTCTCTATATTTAATAAAAAGATAACTAATATTATATATATAAGTCACAATAATAAAAAATGAAGACTGATACATATATGAATATGCTAATGTGGCATCATTAAATACTTCTAAAATATATATATATAATAAAATATAATTTTTCAATAATTATTAGTTAGTATAGTGCCATTCAATTTTTAATTATAATAATATGTTAAATAATCACTAAAACTCAGACAAAATTTCACCATCATATATGTAGCATTACAATGAGTTTTTACATCAAGTTTAAGCTTTTTACTATTTATTTTACAATTATTCAATATAACTTTAAATTCTTGTCGTCTAGAAGATGATGAAGCAATACATTTTATTACTTCTCTAATTTTTTTCAATATGAGAATTAATTTTATTCAAATCATCTTGAATAATTAAATTAAGAATATGACAAAAATACTTCAAATGAAAAAAAACTTGAACCAAGTGCAGGTGTTAACTGACGAATTTTTTTTTTATAGCAACAGTATTAGTACTTACATTATTAAAAGTAATACTAATAAGTTTTTTAACAATTTGAAATTCTATAAAAATATTCATTAAAGAATTAAAAATAACATTAATTGTGTATGGATATCCTAAATTAAGAAGAAAAAAAATTCTTTTTTGCAAAAACTATTCATTATCAATATGATGCAACATAACACAAATATATCACAAACCATTAGCGCCCATAAAATAATCAAAAGTAACAACAACCACGCCTTTAAATTGTGATATCTCATTAATTAGAATTTTTTTAATTTGATGATATGTAGTGAAAATATCATTTTTAACTATATTTTTTAGAACACGAGAAGTTGGGCTGAATCTTCACTTTCATAAATTTCTCGCACCTTTTATCTTTGGCGAATGAGAGAGGCTGTTCACTACCTACAATGTATCTAATCAATCTAGTATGCATGCGTTGCTGATCATATCTGAATCGAAATTTTTTTCTCCAAAAGTATTTTGGACAAGTTCAGTTTGAGTTGACTTCTTTGGACCATGTTTCAACAAACATATTTTAGCACGTTGGTTCAAATGTCTGGTGCCACTTCCAATTTTAGCTTCTAAATTTTTAGTACAAAACTTATAGATAATGTTTTTTTTCAATTTTTTTAAAAATTATACGAGTCTTCAGTATGAAATAATTCTAAATATTTGATATTTGAGCCATTTTTTTAATATTTTCAACATTTTTAGTTGTAAAAACAAATTTATTACTATAAATTTGTGATGCATTGAAATATTTTTTTTAATTTTATTACGAATATTAAAATTTGTCATTGTATAAATAATAAATAATTGTATTGAAAAAAATATGTGTTTCTCACATTTTAAAGTGACAATTTAATTTTTTTGAAGTATAATTATCACACTTACCAAGAATTGACCCCCCACTCATATTTTTTCACAAACAATTAAGGAGGCTTTTATCTTTTAAAAGAAAATATAGGTGAACAAATTTGATTTACTTCACTTTTAGATCGAAACTGAATCGATTAGTTTAAGTACTAAAAATTGAATTGAATCAGCTTGATTCAATTTAATTTTAAAATTTTAATTTATTTTAAATATATTTTTAATTTTAAATTGAATCAAATCGAGCCAAATTGATTTGACCATTCAATTCAATTCATTTGATTCAATTTTTTTAACAACTCCTGAACAAATAAAGGAATTTATAGCAAAACTTGATTTTTTTATTGTGTTCTAGAGTAATTAATTGAAAGACAACTGGCCTGTTTGAATTGATTCATTAGAATACAAAAGCTATTGCCAAGAAGATATTGCCAAGAGTATAATGCTGTAGTGATAATCATTAAGTTGAATTTTATTTCAAAATTGTTAAATAGTATTCCTTTTAAAAAATGTTAAATACTATTGGAAGTTAGAACTATTATGAATCTATGGAATGTAACGTTATGATATTTAGTTCTTAGACATTTACATATTTGTGGAGTTAACGCCATAAATAAATAAAGGTCTATTGTCAAATGGGAAACGTATATTATTAACCATAAAACTATAAATGACACTATCACGAAATGAAATGGAAAAAAATCATTAATGAAAAGAAAATTCAGGTGCCCTATTTGAATTAATTTGTTAAAGAAAATAATGTTAAGTATTTTAAATTAAAATTTAAAAGTTATGTATTAAATAAATATTAAATAGTAAAATAATATAAATTTTAAAATTATTTATTATATCTAATATTTATTTAACACATTATTTTTAAAATATAATTTAAAATAAAAATTTTGAATGCTTAATATTAATTTTGTTAAAATCCATTGGCTCTTGTCAATATAAAAAAAAAACAAATAAAATCAACAGCAGGCGACATCGCCTCACACTCGTGGGCACAAATTAGAAACTTCTTTATTTATTTATTTTTATTAGTTGACGAGTCAACATCCTTCCTCACAAATTAACCATGATTATGACTACAACGTTATGAACAACTTCATTAAAAAGCACATCAGCGCTCAACTTGTGTGTGATAAGAAATCAAGAAAAATTACAATTACAATTTAATTATTTAATTTAAATTAATTTACTTTAATTTAATTATTTAATTTAAATTAATTTATTTTTTGGATAAATTCATATTCTAAAAATATTTAACTTCTTAAATCTTATTAAGCTTTATTTTTCTCCTTTTGTTTTAAATAGTTTATTATAAACTCTTTTTATACTCAAAAATTTATCAATGAAAATATAATATAATATTTTTTATTCTTTTTAAATTTCTACATAACATGAAAGCCTCTCCTAAATTAATCTTTTTTCGCCTCCACTAAACCGTTGTGCAGTGCGGCCAAGCAATGGTTGTTGCGTAGCAACTAAAATGAATTTATGATCAATTCTTTATTTTTTTATTTTCTTTTAAATTTTAAACATTAGCTAATTTTTTATCACCATATTCAATTTTTCTCCATCAAAGTGTTTCTTCTTTTTCGTGACAGTGCGCATGAAAAGTAACCATTGGTTTTCTCAACCATTATTTTCATCATTCCCTCCTACATTATGGCTATCATTCTCTCTTTCATCTCTCTAGGTTACTTTAGTTCTATTATGGGATTAAACTACTACAAACTATCTCTCTCTTTTTATTCTTAAACGAGTTTTTTAAATTTTATTTTTACTTTTTTTTAAGTGTTAAATCATTTCCATTCTCAAATGGATTTTTTTTTTTAATTTTTTTACTTTTTTTAAAGTGTTAACTCTATTCCAATTTTAAATAAGTCTTTTATTTTTCTGCTTCATTTCAAGGTGTTAACTCTCTTTCATTTTCAAATGAGTCTTTTATTTTTATTTTTATTTTTTTATGGGTTAACCCCCCCTTCATTCTCAATTAGAACTTAAGTTTCTATTTATTTTTAGGGTTTTCTCTTTCATTCTCAAAAAATTTATTTCCCTTCCTAAATATTTACTTCTTCTAGCTTCAAAATCCTTCAAGCTCAACTATTTGAGCTACCCTTTGCTTTCTTTCCCATCTTCAATTTCTTTTCTATATATCACTGTTATTTTGTGATTGTTCTTTTTTATTTTTGATACTCTTTCCAACGCAGGAGAATCGCCAAAATATAAAAATTTTGTTTTTATATAGTTCATTGCCTACTAGGGCAAAGCAACAACAACTAAATGCTCTTGTCCAACAGTAAGTGCTTCAACCTTTTTTAGCAATCTCCATCACAATTAGTGTAAATGCCATCACAACACTCTTTTTTGTATCACTATTACTGAATCACTACCTATTCTAGCAGCCATAGAGTCCTCACCAAACCTCTTTCGCACAATTAGTTTTTCCTCTTGAAGAACAATATTAGCCTTTGCCTCGGAGCTCAATTTCTAATTTAGTTATTTAGTTTAAATTAATTTATTTTTCTGTTTAGATAAATTCATATCCTAATAGTATTTGACTTCTTAAGTCCTATTAAGATTTATTTTTCTTTTAAGTTCATCTTTTTCCTTTTATAGTTTATTATAAATTCTATATATACTTAATCATTCATTGATAAGAATACAATGTAATATTTTTCCTTCTCTTTAAATCTCTATAGTGTGTACTTTCTCGATTTTAGGTCAAAAAAATGTAGATACTAAGGCAGTGTAATAATTTTTTTTTCTTTATTATGAAGATTATTCCAGGCTTGCTTAAGTGTGAAAGTGGTGTATTATCCTAGTAGTTCTTTAGTTGTTGTAGTAGTTATAGAGATTTAGAGAGAAAAAGTAAAGTATTACATTGTATTCTTATTGATGAATGCTTGAGTATATATAAAGTTTATAATAAACCAAAATAGAAGAAAACAAAGATAAAATTAAAAGAGAAATAAACTTAATAAGACTTAAAAAGTCAAATACTACTAGGAAACGAATTTATCTAAAACGAAAAATAAATTAATTTAAACTAAATAACTAAATTAGAATCTCGATTTATCTTGATTCTTTATCATGCCCTCATAAGATGGAGCTTTGGGAGAAAAGTCCAATCATGTTCTTCAGGAGGAGAAATTGAGTAAGCGAAAAAAGTTTAGTAAGGGCTCTACGGTGGCTAGAGCGGGCAGTGATGTAGCAGTAATGATGCAAAGGAAGAGAGTTATGGTAGTATCTATTCTAATTGTGATAGAGATTACCGAGAAAGGTTGTAGCGCTTACTACTAGATGGAGACTGTAAAGAAAGGTTGAAGCATTTGCTACTGATTTGGAGTAGGTAGTTGTTGTTGATTTAACATATTGGACAATAAATTGTTAAAAAAGCAAGAATTTTGTATCATTGGTGATTCTCCTTGATTGAGAAGAGTATCAAAAGCAAAACAACAATCACAGATGGGAGAGGGAGGGGGGTTGGGATATATAGAGAAAAAATTTAAAAAAAATTACAAAGAAAGTCAAAGATTAGCTTAAGTTGTTGAGCTTGAAAGATTTTGAAATTAAAAGAAGAAGAAGGAAAGAAGTAATAGAAAGAAAAAAAGAAACTTATTGAGAATTGAATGAGGAAATTCATAAAAATAACTTTAAATAAAAACTCATTTAAGAATAGAAGAAAGTTAACCATTAAAATAAAGCAGAAAAATAAAAGTCTTATTTGGGAATGGAAGGAGTTAACCCTTAAATAAAGCAAAAGTAAAAGATTCGTTTGGAATAAAAGAGGAGAGAGATAGTTTATAGGAGTTTAAATTTATAACAAAACTAAAGTAACCTACAAAGACCAAAAAAGATAAGGTTTTCTTTTCTAAGAGATAATTGTTGGTGTTAAGGATGATAAATAGTTGGTTTGGTTCCTACATATTGTGAAGAAAAATTTAGTTATTTGTGAAAGGCATAATTGAGAAGGCAAGGATAAGAATAATGGTTGACCAAGGCAATGATATTGTTCATGGATATTGTTTACAGTACTATTTGTGATTACCGTTCATGCCCATTGTTCACAAGAAGGATGCAATACATTGATGGAGAAAAATTGAATATGGAGTTAAAAAATTAATTAGTGCTTGAAATTTAAAAGAAAAGAGAAAACAATTGACCATGAACCTCTTTTGACTGCTATGCAGTAGCCTTTTTTAATTGCACATACGGTTTTGTGTAACCACTATGTAGCGTCTTAATAGAGGCAAAAAAAAAAGAGATTAGTCCAATAGAGGCTCTGATACCATGTAGAGATTTAGAGAGAAGGAAAATATTACATTATATTTTAATTTTTTTGAATGTTTGAGTATATATAGAGTTTTCAATAAACCAAAATAGAAAAACGATAAACTTAAAACAAAAATAAATCTAATAGGACTTTGGAAGTCAAATACTACTAGGATACGAATTTATCTCGAAAGAAAAATAAACCAATTTAATCTAAGTAACTAAATTAAAATTTTGATGTATCTTGATTCCTTATCATTATATATCTTTAATGTAGTATCATCCTTGTAGCTTTCTAGTTTTTGTATTAGTAAATCTCTGATGTAATATCAATATAGTAGTTTCAGGCTAGTAAATTGTGTTTTTAAGCAGATCAACTAGTTGTTGTACTAGTAGATCCTTGATGTAATATTAGTAGAGAGATCTTTGGCAGGCCAGTTGTTGTACTAGTAGATCTGTGATGTAATATTAATGTAGTATTTTTGGGTAGGCTTAAATATAGAAGTGATATATTGTCCTGCTAGTTCTCTAATATTAGCAAAGTGTTTTTAGGCGGACCAATTGTTGTACTAGTAGATCTTTGATGTAATGTTAGTAGCGTATTTCTAAGTGGGCCTAAGTGTAGAAAAGATATATTATCTTAATAGTTCTTTATGAATTGTCCTAATAATTCTCTAATTGTTGTACTAGTAGATCCCTAATGTAATATTAGTAAAGTGTTTATGGGCAAGCTTAATTGTGTAAGTGATGTATTTTCCTAGTAGTTCTTTAGTTGTTGTACTAATAGATCTCTGATGTAATATAAGTAGAGTATTTTTGGGCAGGCTTAAGTTTGAAAGTGATATATTATCCAGATAGTTCTATAGTTGTTCTACAAGTAATATTATATTTTTGATGTAATATCAGCAGAGTATTTTTTAATGGGCTTAAGTGTGGAAATAATGTATTTTTCTAATAGTTCTCTAATTATCGAGTAGGCTTAAGTGTGAGAGTGATTTATTGTCCTAGTAGTTCTTTAGTATTAGAAGAATATTTATTGGTGGACTAATTGTTGTACAGGTTGATCTTTGATGTAATATCAATAATGTGTTTTTAGGCGGAATTAAGTGTGGAAGTAATGTATTATCTTGGTACTTTTATAGTTGTTGTACTAGTAGATCTCTAATATAATATTTGTAAAGTATTTTTGAGCAGGTTTAAGTATGAGAGTGATGTATTATCCTAGTAGTTCTCTAGTATCAGTAGAGTATTTTTAGGCAGATCAGTTAAAGTACTAGTAGATCTATGATGTAATATCAAGAGAGTGTTTTCAAGTAGGTTTAGGTATAAAAGTGATGTATTATCCTAATAGCTCACTAGTTGTTATAGTAGTAGTTGTACTAGTAGATCTCTAATGTAATATTAGTTGTTCTTTGTTGTAATGTAATCTAAAATAATCATTGAAGAGAGAGAGAGAACATCATCAATGATTTTCCTATATCATTTGAGCTTCGTTTCTTAGCTTGAATATTCTAGGGAAATTTTTCTAACTAGCCCTCTTTTTAATCTTTTTTTAGCCACACATTAAATTAATAGTATTTTGTATCCAAAAGACTTGAAAGAGGACGGTTTTGTCTGTCAGATATATTTTTTCTTAATTCAAACAACTCTCCTAAAAAAACACTCATAGTCCCTTAGAAAATACACTTTTTTTATTTTAAAGATCCTAATAAATCATTGAAAATGAGATATTTTGAGATAAATGTGTTGAAAATGACTACATTCGTTAAAAATGGGTAGATTTGATTGCAAATGGTGAAAAAGAAGATAAAAAACTAAAATTAAAGGGCAATAGGCACAACGGAGGACACTGATGAGCGCAATTATCGCATGAAATGGACGGTCGTTGCACACGGTGGCCCGGCCATTGTTTTGCATATATTTTTCTCACTTTCCAAGAAAATTTTCAACATCTAGGTCATATTTTCACCCATTATCACAAAATTTATTCACATTATATTATATAACAATAATCTACTCATTTTAATCACATTTATCACAACAAAAATTATATATTGGTGTATCGTCAATCTACTTAATTTGGATGTTTTTTGGTTTGAAAGTGTTTGTTAATTTGAGAGCATTCACTTGGTTTTTTTTTCATTTAAAAATGAGAAATGAGTAGAGAGTAGGAGGAAAATATAACTGAGGGGTAAACTGTCATATTTTAAATCTTTTGGCTATTAAAGATTATTGATTTAATATGTGGATAAAAATGGATTAAAAAAGAGGAGTTAATTACAAAAAGTTCCCAATATTCTACCACATTAACTAGATTAAGAATTGAAATCATCTCCAATTGATGGGCACCATCTCAAATAATTTTAGGTAAGAGACTTGATTTTAGGCTAGAGATTGCTAGCGTTAATCATAAATATCAATTAAAGAGGAAGGTAGTATGGTGACTTAAATCCATATTTAGAGATAAAATTAACGGAATTTTCAACTCTTAATTATTATTTTTTTATTTTAAAATAATTAGTTTGGTTAGATTATTATAAATTACTAATTTTATAAGTGATAGACTTATAAAGTTGGTATACATATTTTATATTCTAATTGATAAATTATTAATCAGTGATTATTATTTGTTAAATAATTATTAATATTTTAATTTTATTAATGTAATAGTTATATGATACTCATAAATAATAAACACATCAAATATCACATTAATTAAAATAAAAAGTTTGTATCCCAATTATATAAATATAACACTATTGTATCCAATTATATAAACATACATAATTAATTTCTAAAAGAAAAATCTCAATTCCTATTATCCCTTAAGAATTCAAGTGAACCTAATTTAATAATGTTTCATCCTGTATTTTATTTTATTTCTGAAAGGTTTGTTGTGCATTTTATTAATAGCTCGAAACGAAGACTTGTAATTTGTGAGTTTTTAGATTACTTCACATTTCATGCATGGCCAGGCCAGTTTACTATCACATTAATGATAAGGTACTTTACATTAAAATTATTATTATTGGCTGAGCGAGATTACATTATTTATATTTTTAAAATTCAAAATTCCATTAATACGATGTTGAACATTTTTTTAAAAAAAAAGATAACACCTTATATTGAGAACTCGACCTGTTAAGTTAGGTCTTATAAATAATTCTATCATTTTGTTTTAACATAAATTTAGAAAAGTTATGCATCTATTGCAAAACAAATGTGTTAACTAATAAAAAATGAAAAGAAATAAAATTAGAATAATATCATATTTACAAATAGTCCAATAACACATAATATTTAAGAAAAATATTATTTTAATCCCTGATTTTATAAATATATACCAATTTAATAATCACTTATCCAATATACATCATGTTAGTTCCTGTAAAAACGTAAATGATAGTTGTACAGGGACGAAAATAGTAATAAAAAATTATTAAAAATATCTTTACAAAAATTAATATGATATACATTAAAAAAATAAAATAAAATTGATATATATTCATAAAATTAAGGACTAAAACAATATTTCCTCTAATATTTACAATAACAACGTTGTGTGAGATAGCTATTGATTTTTCTTTTAGTTTATTATTAACGTGCAGTTGTAACAATAAATGAATGGCATGCTATTCACCACCAACGTTATATGTCAAAACATTTGTACGTATCACATATTTAATAAGAGTAGTGCCACATTTAGATAATTGGATTAGTATTTTAAGTAAATGTCATCAATTAATGATTATTATTTGTTAAATAGTTATTAATTTTTTATTTTTAATCGATAAAATAATTACATAATACCAACTAATAATAGATACATCAAATGCCAAGTTATTAAAGATATAAATTTTTTATTTTAATTATGTAAAAATAATATTTCTCTATTAATAAAATTATTTAAAAAAAAGAGTTTGTACATCGTTTAATAATTGCCATTATTTAATAAAGAAAATTCATTTTGGTCTCTGACTTAATTAATAAATACTAATTTAGTCCACTTTTTTATATATAACATGTTAATCTCTGTCATTATAAATATTTTGTTAAATAATTATTTTTTATTTTTTATTTTTTTTATTTTAATACCTTTGATGTGACAAATAATGGATGTCAGATGGAGTCATGTGAGGAATGAAAAATGTTTTTTTTTTTAATTCTGACGACCAATTCAATTCCATTTGATTTTCTGTAAACAAATAGCCAAAGAATCTCCCTCAAGCATTTCAACAAATATTTGCACAACTATTTACCAAATCACTACTTTCACTATCAACAGAACCTAAAACCTAATAAAACTACATAAAGTTCAATTTTTTCTCTAGAAAGAATAAAAATTTATTTATTGTGATTGAGTTTGAAATTCTTAAACTTCCTTATGTTACTCTTGCGTTAATTTATAAGCATTTTCTTCGATGTAAGGGCATTGGATATATTTGTCACTCTGTGTCGTTTTAACTCATTGGATGCTTATGTTTACAACCCTTTAGAAAATTGACCAGCAAATCTTCTTCACTTATGTTGGGGATCTATAGCATCAACATGAAGTACTCCTAAATCTACTCACTGATAGACTTCGCTTGCTTTAATTCCTGCAACCACTTTCGAGCACCATGGGCTACATTATCTGGATAAAACTAGCGCTTTAGCTCCTATTACAATTCTGCCTAGGTGTTGATGGTGAAAGTACCCTTGTATATCTCTTTGCTTGCCATATGACACAATAAAATTGCATGATTAAAAAGATATAAGGTTGTGGTATTTATCTTGTCTTCATCCTACAAACCCATGGCATGAAAGTATCTTTTCATTTGCCAAAAGTATTTGTCAAGCTCCTTTGGCATTCCATTTACCAGTAAACTCTTTTAGCGTAAAAGCCTCATCTCTTAGCATGACTTGAGCAGCAACATCTCGTTCGTCACTGCTCGCTTGCACAATAATATGTCCTTTTTGACAACTTTAAACCTTTATGTAGCTTCTCCAATAGGACTTGAACCTTATCCATGGAAGTATATACCTTTTCTTGAAAAGTCTTGACCAAATCTTATTGCCTACCAGCGTAACTCTCAATGGATGTATCAGTAAGGGAGCGCAACTTGTTCCCTTGAGTGTTGAGATCTACCTCAATCCTCTCCATGTGCTACTCTAACTCCCTTAAGGTGAACCGTTGCCTTCCCTACAGCGTTATCGAGCATTTTCACCATGTTTTCTAGATTATGGCTAAGAGCAACGGACTTGTCACGAGGTACATTGTCGTGCCTCTTAGCTTTAGGGTTCTTACCCTCTCTTCAGTCACCTCTGACAAAGTCAACGTGTCTTTCCCCATTTTTCTTCGAACCTGCTCTAATACCAAAGTTGATGCCAACTTTACTAGCTCTAATATTAAATGTCACGAACTTTTTTGAAAATTGTGCGGCCTTAGACACATTGTGTGCTAAGCAGCTTAGAAAACCTACACAAATAAAGAGATGAGAGAATAGGCACACAATGTGTTTGAGAAAATTCTCTCTATTATAACTGAAAGATAACATAAGCTGAGATATCTTTGTACAATTGAAGATGTCTGTCTTATATACTACTAGTTCTATACAATTAGCTACTAGGATCTAAACGATTTAATGATGTATATATAAGATGAGATAATATTTTAAAGAATATTCATAAATGCCATCACACATTCCATAGTCTCCTTCTATATTAGGGTCTACATCTCAAATAAGTCACGAATTTAGTTTGGATCTCCATTTATGTCAACAGGTCTTTTAGAGGCTTCGGTCCATATAGTCTTTAAGAAATTTTGTCGCACACTAAATATTTAAAAAAAATAGTTTGAGAACATTGGGGTTTGACACCGTTATTATTTTATATATTTTTTAAAGGCGTTAGTTTAAAAAAAAAGAGAAAAAAACAAGAAAAAGGAAAGGCGTTATTTAATGAACTAATTGTAGTGGATCAAATAGATTTATAATTTGTTGATGAGCATTTTTGAATAGAGAAATAGTATTATTTAAACATACCGAGTTTGGCTCGTTACGTCCCGCATGAAAAGCCGTTTTAAATGCCTTTCCTTCAGTTATTCTGTTTTTTTTTTAAATTTTTTTCCCCAGGACTGCAAACTATGGTCTCTCTCTCTTCTTTCTTCGCCTGAACCTCCCACTGCGCAATTTTTGCAATAACCAAAACATCGCAATTCTGCCATCAATCTTCTTTATGGTTTGTTTATTTTTTCTTTTTATTTGATTTGATTTTTTTGTCCTTTTTTTTCCCGAGAAAGATTAATAATGAAAAGAAAGTAAAGAACATAATGCACGTGGAAGCACTTTTCCGCATTGTATTTCAAGTTCGTTTCTTGAATTTTTTTCTGCTTCTTAATTAATTTTTTTGTGTTTTTATAATGTTCATTGTGACTGGATCTATCAGGTTTAGGTTTTCGATAAGAGAGAAGAGAGAAAACAAATGGCTTACAAGGTTGATCACGAGTACGATTATCTCTTCAAGATTGTATTGATTGGAGATTCTGGCGTCGGAAAATCCAATATACTTTCCAGATTTACGAGAAATGAATTCTGCTTGGAGTCCAAATCCACCATTGGTGTTGAATTTGCAACCCGGACTCTTCAGGTTTGTTTTTTCATATATGCACTTTTTTTAAAATAAATAAAAATCTTTTTATTTGCTTGTAGTTTTGATATTTGATAAATGCTATGTGATTGGCCTTATGTCGTTCTTTCGTGGGTTCAATTCTGCATATAAAAATTGTAACTTCACTGGAGATGATTGTCATGTGGGATTGAATATTTAGGTGAATTTCCTTTCTCTCATTCTGATGTGAACGAAATTTGAACTACTAACCTCTCGTACCAAATTCAATAGTTACTAGCATCATTTTTCATATGAGATTTTGGAGCTAAAACATGATATTCCTGTATTGCAAAACTCGAAGTTTGTATTAATGCTGTGTTTATGCATTAGAAAGTTAATCATCTTGCTATTATTAGGCTTATTTATTTAAATGCAGGTAGAGGGGAAGACGGTGAAGGCACAAATATGGGACACAGCAGGCCAAGAAAGGTATAGAGCAATCACAAGTGCTTATTACAGGGGTGCTGTTGGTGCCCTTTTGGTTTATGACATAACCAAAAGGCAAACATTTGACAATGTCCAAAGGTGGCTCCGCGAGCTGCGAGACCATGCAGACTCAAACATCGTCATCATGATGGCCGGAAACAAGTCTGATCTCAATCATTTGAGAGCAGTCCAGGCAGATGATGCCCAAATTTTGGCCGAAAAAGAAGGTCTCTCTTTCCTCGAGACTTCAGCATTGGAAGCACTTAATGTTGAGAAGGCATTTCAGACTATTTTGCTTGATATCTACCATATTATAAGCAAGAAAGCACTTGCAGCACGGGAAGCAGCTAACTCAACTGGACTTCCTCAAGGCCAAACGATTAATGTGGCAAATCTGTCCGGTAACGTGAACAAGAAAACTTGTTGTTCGAATTAGTTCCTCTGCACAAGCAGAAGTCCAGAGCAAAATTTGTTCAACTGGTACTGATTTCACATAAATGAAATAATATATATATATATATATATATTCTTCTGAATGTCTCGCAAAAATTTGAACAGATTTCTAGTTTAAGATATGAACAGATGAATGTGTTAGTAGGCTCATTCTTTGGTTTGGGACTAATGTACTGAGGGATTTTTAGGTGGAAATTATTGTTTATTGGTGTTGGAGGGGGGATTCGTTGATTAAAGAGACTTTATATTGGCGTAGCTCTTCCTTATCATTTATTTATTTCTTCATCTTCATTTGACCTTGTTTTGAGGGAATATTGTTGATTTGAGGATTCTGCTTTATGTTAAACTATATTCTTTATTTATCTTCCACATTTTTTGGTTTCTATTTTTCAGAATCATGAGACTTGCGTTCGTTACGTACTGTACTATTGTTTGTGGTTTTAAAATCACCATTGCTGACTGCTATAAAGTGAAAAGATAGCTGCCAAGTGAAAGTTAATGGGTGTTGGAAAAATGACCTTTATGCGTGGTCACTTTGCACTGATACAATGATTAATTTCGAGTACTAAAGCTTATTCTATCAAAGCTTTTAGTTGTTACAATTCATGGATAGAAAATGAAACCTATAGAATCAATAGGCCGCAAAACAATATCTCTGCCAGCCGTTTCTTTCTTACGGGTTTCAATAAATTCTACTCGTGGGAATCGTTTATGGACCCGCAAGGGTTTTGATTTGATAACCGGTGAGACATTTTTAGTGGAGGTCATATGATGGTTCGAAGGAATTGTATGTACGAAATTGTGCATATCCTCAATCACTCTAGTATATATTTGGTTAAGCTAATTCTCTCAATCTCTCTAGTTATAATTTTTAGATTGCGACCCCATTATTTCTTATTTCTTACATTTTTGTTCTAAAGAATATCTTGACTAATATAAATACATATGTGAAAAGTGATAGTAATGCAGGAAAAATCCTACATTAGATAGTGTCAGTCGTGATCATACCAATCGTTGCTTCTTATAAACTAATATATTTTGGTATTTTATATACACCACAATTCTAGGGAAATTTTCAAAATTAATCCATTTGTTTTATTATTATACTATATTGACTAAAATCAACATTTCTATACTATATTAACCAAACATAAACTTTTTTCATTTTGTCCTTATCACAAAATTTGAAAGATCTTTCTCTATCTTGTAAAATTTCTCTTGGCAATTTTGTAAAATCGATGGGATCTATTGAAACATTTGTAAATCAACTTCAAAATCATCATATTTTGAAGATTAGAAGTAAAATAACTAATTGTGGAGTTGAAAAAAAATTAGAAATAAGCAAAAATTAGTGAGTTATTATAAATGTTGTTTTATTGTGTTTTTATATTCTACTAGTTTAATTGTTAGATTTAGTGTTAAAAAGTAGTGAAAATGTGTGTAAAAAGTCGAAAACGGCAAAAAATAACTAAAAATAGTCTATTTTGACCAAAAAATATGTCTGGACATAGAGCTCCACGCGCTAGGCATACTCTGCATGTCATCACCTCCGTGTTTGAAGCATTGTTGCGCATGTTGTGCATGCCAACTACCACGTGGCAATTTTATATTTTAAAAATTTTATATTTATTTTGTTTCTTAAATTTTATTTCATGTATTTTTAATTTTATTTAATAATTATTTAACTTTGTCCTTTTAATTTTTTTGTAATTAATTTATTTTTTTATTAATTTTGATTTTGTGAATTGAATTTTATTTTATTTCATATTTTTTAAAAAATTTAGTATTTATTTAAATTTTATTTTTAATTAATTTAAAATTTTCATTTTTTGAATTTTATGTAATTGCTCATATATTAATAATTTTTTTTTTTCAAGAAGCAAAACGTCTGTAAGGATTATATAATTAAAAAAATGAGTTCTATCAAGTGTCGGTCACTACTTACTCTAAGTTGTGAGCTATCGACTTGATCAAAAAGAAGTTGACAGACAAGCAGACAGAGTTATTTAAGACCACATGGTTTGATCATTTTTTAAATTAAAATGATATTTCATTCTTAGGTATATTAGTACGTGAGATTCTATTAAGACAAGTGCATAGCAAGAATTTATATAAAGAATTGTGGTTTTATGTATGCAAGAAGCGAATTATATTCTCTGATCTAGAATTTTATTTGATTATGGGTTTGAGGATGGGAGAGTATCCCTTAGTAAGAGAGTAAAAAAAAAAAAGATAATAGATTGTGAGATAAATATTTTAAAGACGAAAGGGAGTTGACCTACAATGATTTAAATACGTGATTTAATATAGTTAGTTTTAACGATAATGATGACACATATGTTGTGAAAATGTGTCTATTTTATTTATTTCAAAAATTGTTGATGCCACATGATTGGAGTAGAGCCATCCAGTATTTTATGTTGTACCTTGTAAACGATTTAGATGAGTTTAATGTCTACCTATGAGGCTCGATTGCATAGAGTTTGCTATATAATAACTTAAGTACAACGCAAGTTAAAAAATGGCACAGTCAGGAGAAGGAATCATATAACATCTATGCTTTTGGTCTTGCATTCCTCATAAGTAATTCTTTTGGCTTCATTATTGCTTCATTATTGTATTGTAATGCGAACAAATAGTTATTTTTATATTGCATTAAAGAAGATAAGAAAATAGTGTTATTTGAGATAGTTATTTTTATTATCTCAAGTTTAGATCTACGAGGCGATCTTGACATATGGATCGTCGTATGCTAGCAACAAGGGTAACTGTTTTCATCATCTTCTAAATTAGTCTGACAAGGACCTCCTATTGTATGCAGACATTGAAAACATTCTCTTCAAAAAAGATGAAGATTTTATATATTTTTACATAGAATTAAAAAAATATTTTTTTTTTGGAAATTTTGCTTCCTGTTAATAGTTACTAAATCAAAAATTGTATAGGTTTTGAAAATATATAGGAATTTGGTGCCCTACAAACATGAAAAGAAGGAGGAATATATCGTGATAGCAAAATTATGCATTCTATCGGGAGAATAGGGAGTGGCTCTCAAACTTGAGCATATTGTAAAGACGAACATCCAATTCACATATCCAACGGATGATATGGATGTTCAATATGGTTACCCATTCGAAGCCCCACTAATGTTTGGACAAATAATACAATAATTTAATATTTTTCCTTTAATTCACTATATGATGTTGATAAGTATTATATTGTCAATATTGGTTATAATTACTTATGTATAGTTTGAGTCGGACACGTCATTGCAGTATAATGCTTAGGAAAAGAAGATTAATGATCTATAGGACAAGATGTAAGTTATAAAAATATAGCTAACTACCAATATTGATACAATTAAAGCATAGCTAATGACTAGGATAGATAAGGACAAAAGCAGAGCTCTTGCATCTGATGAGTTTCATAATGCAATACCTTAAATTATCTAGGATCTTCGAGGATATAAATTAGACAATGGTACATTTTGCACATAAAGTTGATTTGGTATAAAGTTAACAAGTCAATATATTAATTAGCTTAATTTTATTTTGGGGGAGAAAATACATGGCCGATGACATTTAAACACAGACTCTTGAGTTTGAATGTTAGCATCAGTCCTAGCTGGACATGTAGCAAGCAACTGACAACCCCGCAAGTGTTCAAATTATACCTAATGCTGTTGCACAAGGGATGAGTAGGCATGGATGATATACAAGTCTACATATATTAACATACTCCTTGTACCAATCCTATTCGAAAGAAGGTAAAAAAAAAATTGTCAAATTGAAAGCAAAATCTATAGTTGACATGTATGGGCGATTAATTCCTATAAATGAAGCAAAACTTAAGGAACTTCAAAATTGGATAAATAATAATGATGTACAACTGTGTATTAGCTCAAACGGTACTAAATGTACTCCCCAGGTATCTTAGAACCCTATCTAGTTCTGAGTTCGAACCTCAGGAAGGCGAAAGAAAGGAAAGGGGACTCCGATATTCCTTTGAGTAGATAGCCTCCTGCTAGAATAAGAAGGGGACCCCATAATTATGGTGTATTTACTTGTATCTTCATTGAATACCTCATGTTGGGTTGACCATTTGATTTCTTCCCCGGAGATTGATGCCTTTTTTAGACAAACTATGGCCTTAAATTTGTGGAGCACTACTCGATGGGATGTATAGATGTCCAACCTATTTTATGTGTGTTTTTGTATTATATAATTGTATAGAAGTCATTATATTTGGTGGATGGGTCTAGAAATGATGTATAATTCTATAGAAATATTTTTTTTCGAAGATACAGGTTTAGGAATGTCTATAAAATAGAAAATAATTTGTCAATATTTCTTTAGAATGAATATAAGTGTTGTGTGATTTAAAAACACAAGGCACGTATAGAGACATGTAATATGTAAAATGCAAATTTGGATCTCAAGCACTATCCTGTGAACAATTATAAACTATCACTACAGTAGAATTTCTACCAAAATTTTGGTAGAGTCTCCCCTGTCTTCGGACATTCCAAACCTATAACTTACAAATATTAACACTTCTATCAAATCCAACACATACCATTATACTTCCAAACTTTTCATAACTTATCTACAACTTAAAACTATCAGCATCTAATGAAAATACATCTGCAATCAACAATTTTCTAAGTGCATTAGAAAGTTAATGATATTATGGCATCAAATATCCAAAATAGCATAATAGAAATTCAAGCTCAAAAGTCTAATACAATAATTTACTATAGGTCCCAATGGTAAAAGTGGTTTATAAGTCATATACGAGAACCCTCCATCTCGTGAAATTGGTGTAGGACTTGCACCTCGGGGTCTAATTCATTCCTTTTATCTCTTATGGGTCCTAAAATAAAGAAAATAAAAAATTAGGCTAATATAAAAAAATTCAAGATTAGATACAAATTTTAGTTTTACAAACAAATATACATCAATTGCCATGTAAAGGAATAGGGTTTTCATATGTCTGTCGGTTATGTCTATGTTACCTACAGTGACTATAAACATTCTTTGATGGTTCCTCCCCTTAAGATGGAATTCTATTCATCCTACGTCTGTCTGCTTGAGAACGTGCTATTGGAGGCTAGATGTCAATATTTCTTAATTTCTCTGGGACTATCCAATAAGACGGATGGCCAACTAGAAATATTGACTCGTTATAGGCACGAAATAAAGGTTCGGCTATGTAATAAGTCGAATAAAGACTCTTATGCGTTAATCTCATATATCTGCATACAGCAAGTGCATAGGGACAAACTAGTTATTGCAAGTTAAACATCCAATAGTCGCATATCTTTGTGGAAATGTCAATTATTCCATCTCTATCATTGTTCTTCACCACAAATCGTGATTTATCTAATAGAAAAATGGTCATTTGACTAGCTTTATCATTGTGTTTCATTACCTTGTAATTTGGCTAAGTCGTCATATATTGTACTACTTCCTGTTTATAATAAAACCACTACTACATTAGCATTCATTTCCACTCTACCAAATTGGTCACAATAAGCTTTCTTGATTTTTTTGCAACTGCATTAACACTTTCTGCGATATTAGTGGTCATGATATCGTATCTTCTGAAAGTACTAGCTGATCGAGCCTATTTTCTCATACCAACACTCTCTTTTAAATACATAGTTACATCAGGTTTTATCTTCTACATTTTATTCATTTGGTGTTAAAACTCAGAGATATGATATTGCCTTGATAACAAAAAATCTTTTTTTTTTTAGACTTTTCTGCTAGTAACTTGTATTATGTTACTAAATTCTTCTTCAAGTCAAAGATACATAACCAATTATATGCATTAGAAAACACACCTTAAATAGCCCTTTCAATACTAGTGTTGATTAGATACAAATATTAGATCCTGATGGTCACTAATTATTCCTTGTAGTATGACCATAAACCACGTTCAAAAAGCATCATTTTATGAGTCAGCAATCCCTCGTGCCAATGAAAATATCTGATTGTTTTCATCTTTACATACTGCCATAAATATTGTACTAAGATAGACACCTTTCAAAAATATTCTATCAACTATAATCACCGATCAGATGGATGATTGAAAACGCATGGTCCTAATGCTATGAAGAAATACTTAAAGTCATTATCGACATCAGTTTCTAAGTGAGTACTAAGTTTTATTTTTGTAACACATAGTTGTATGTAGAAAAGCATGCTCCTTAGCTCGTCAAGTTGTAGTATACGTTATCTCAATACCAAATTCTTCACATGTATCTGCTTGAATTTTCTTCTATATAATTTTTATTGATAGATGTAAATTTATTTTTAATTACTTTACCAATAATACAACTCTTGACTTGCCAGTGGCCATCATGCAATCGGTCTAAAACACAAGTATACTTGCATTTACTCTCTTCACAGTGAAGAACTATAACCCTTCCGCCAACATTGCATGTAATTTCCATTTGTATATGTCATCATTGCATTTTGCCTAAA
This sequence comes from Ailanthus altissimus, assembly GCA_946807835.1. Taxonomy (NCBI): domain Eukaryota; kingdom Viridiplantae; phylum Streptophyta; class Magnoliopsida; order Sapindales; family Simaroubaceae; genus Ailanthus; species Ailanthus altissimus. Next base: position 18,472,881 of record OX327684.1, read on the forward strand.
AAAGATCACTGGTAGACTTATCAACTTTGAAGCTTCAATATCCTATAAGTGCTAGTATACTTATAGCCTCATGAATTTTAAATTTGCTGTTATACAACTTTTCTACAAACACATCTCCAATTTTAGTACATGATATCTTTTTCGATATGTTTAAGTCAAATGGTGGTATTAAAGACATGAACTGAAATAGGTTTTCTACTTGAACCTTTTCTTCTCTTGCATACAAGACATACTCAATATTCAGCCCATGAATGAAAATTTTAGAAACATAACATGGTTCACGCTTTAGTATGTAATTCAATCCATCGACTTCTATTATATAATCATCATCATTTCCATCATTATTACCAACATCATTACCATGATCATAATTCTCACAACTATCGTCATTTCTATAATCATTTTCATCATCATTACAAACATCACAACCAATATCATTTCCACGATCATCATTCTGATAACTATCGTCATTTTCATCATCGTTACCGATATCATAACTAACATCATTACCAATATCATAACCAACATCATTATTAACATTAATGCCAACATCTCTATATATCTGACTATCATAATATGTGTAATTTGAGTCTTCATTAAACATTGGAGGAGAATAATGATAATCATTTGAAGGGTTTGGCAAAAACACATGGGTTGAAATTTTTGGGGCTATACTACTCACTTGGTTTCTACTGCTTGCGGTCATGAATTGATTAGGCTAGACTTGTTTTTGCTCGATAGATGCTTTTGCATTATTTTAACATATGGGAGCTTGAACATCTAGTGTTTACACATAGAGGTGTAGTACTTTTTTTTGTAGGCTCAAACAAGAGATCATTGTCAACATTTTCAAGTGGAATAGATCTTAACTTTATAGTATTTGAATGAATCTCAAATCTGAGAGTCACTTTATACTACATTTTATCAACTCCAATAATACAAAAAAAACTCTTCTAAATAATGGTCCATATTTTGTATTTTTTGAAACAAACATGTGGATATTTTGAATCCAATGTATCTCTCAATATCATCACTGGAACTCTCACACCTTTACCAAAGGTATACAATGGTGAAAACAAAGCCCCATGATATATAAAACAACATCAACAGGACCTAAAAAAAAATTATTAGTATATGAGCAATTACATAAAATTCAAAAAATAAAAATTTTAATTACAAAAATAAAATAAAATAAAATTTAACACACGAAATCAAAATTAATTAAAAAATTTTAAAAAAGGATAAAGTTAAATAATTAATCAAATAAAATTTAATAAACAAAATAAAATATAAATTTAAAAAAAACTAAAAAAAAATTAAATTGCCACGTGGTGCCTTGTGGTAGTTGGCATGTACAGTGCGCGTTGCATATGCGCTGTGCATTGTTGCGTTATGCGCCTAGCGTAATGATAAGTCACGCTCGTTGTGCAATGTGATTACTCGTAAAGTGCATTGGCATGTTGTACTCTCCATCTAGTGAGTGGCGCATGCGTTGTTGCATTCACCATAAGCTGGACATATTTTCTAGCAAAAATTGTTCATTTCAAATCATTTTTTTGCCGTTTTTAGTTTTTTTATACCCATTTTCAACCACTCTTGCACCTTTTTAACACTAAATCTAAATATTGCAACTAGTAGAATATAAAAACACAATAAAACAACACTTACAATAAAAAAAATCACTAATTTTCACCAATTTTTACTTTTTTTTTAACTCCACAATCGGTTATTTTACTTTTAATATTCAAAATGTGATAATTTTGAAATTAATTTACAAATGTTTCGATAGATCTCATCAATTTTGCAAAATTTGTGGAGAGAAATTTTGCACATGAGAAGGCTTTCAAAATTTGTAATAAGGGCAAAATGGAAAACATTAGTGTTGGTTAATATAGTATAGAAATGTTGGCTTTGGTCAAAATACTATAATAATAAAATAAAGGGGTCAATTTCAAAAATTTTCCGCAATTCTATGAGCATAATACAAGTAAAAGAAAGACCTAAACTAATGACAACTATTCATTTTGGTAATTTGTATTTACCATAATTTTATTAGCATAATAAAAGTAAAAGGAAAGAAATATATGATTGATTTAAACTAAGGTTGGGCAGGGTTCGGCTTGGTCCAGTTTTGGCTGTAACTGAATCGGACTGGTTATATTCGATTTTTTTATTAGGGAAAACTGAATATAACATTTTGTCTTAGGAAAATTGAATCGGACCAGACCGATTTTTCCCGTTCAATCCAGTTTGATTTTTCTATTTTTTGGCATCAATCTAAAAACAAAATTCTCAGTACAATTGAACTCATGGAGGCTCAAACCTCCGACTTCAAAGCATAAATATAAAGTGCCCTAACAAACTGAGCTATTTTTAATTTTTTACTTATAAACATTCCTTGTTATATTTAAACCTTTAAATATTAAGATATAATAAAAAGAATGCAAGTTTTCGTGTTTGAACCAATGACCTAACAATAACCAAAATCCTCCTAACCAACTGTGCTAAATGTAGTTATCATATCAATGCATAATCTTTTTTATTTATTTTACATGTAAGATACATAATTAAAAAAAAGCAAATGGAAGAATTCAAACCTAAGACGTGAAGAGGAAATTGCCTCTAGTCCACCAACTAGGTTAAAGCAAGATATGAAATCATCATGCATTTTTTATTTTATACTTATATTTCAAAATAATAATAATTAAAAAAAGTGAAGCCTAATAGAATCGAACCATAGACATACATTGTGCTAATATGTTCACTTAACCAAAGGAGTTGAAGCTCATTTTTTAATAGATTATTTTTCAGTAATTTAATAATATAACAAGATTTGAACCCTGCAACCTATAAGGAAAAATAATCTACCATCTTTGGTGTTAAAATTACATTCTAGTTTTATTTATTTATATTATAAATATTAAAAATTAAAATACTGATTGTTTTGGTATGGTTTCGATTTTATATAGAACCGGACCAAAATTGGCCAGTTTTTTTAGTTATTCTAATAATAAAAATTGAATAATTTAAAAAAACAATAAAAAATTGAACCAAACCAACTAATTTAGTTTGATTCTCCAGCTTTCAATTATTTTTCCTACCCTTAATTTAAACGTATCAACTACACTACTTGTAGCTGCTGACATTAGCACTTCTCGACATTTTTATATGCAAAGTCTTCTTATTTGGATGATTAGATGTGCATCTCCCTCGTCTTAAAGTGAGAGATTCAATTTTTTGGCAAAAGCCAAATGTGGTTTTTCTGTTTCACAGAAAAAAAAAAAATATTTTAACTCTTTAATTACAAATTTTATGCCTTAACCCCATTATTATTTTTCCATATTAAGCCCTAATATCATAACTAAACCAATTTCAGAAACGAACAAACTCCAACCGCAGAGGGAAAGATACAAAAGATCTTGTATGAATTGGTATCTTATTACATAGACATCGTTTATATGGTGGAAAATTTATTTAGTTTTTATATATTACACAAATTATAGGAAAAACGTTATTTTTATCCTTGATTTTAAAAATATATATAAATTTAGTCCTCATTATTTTAATATATATCATGTTAGTCATTTTTCGACGAAAATGATAGTTGTTAATGAACAAAAATGATAATAAAAAATTATTAAAAACGTCTATTCAATGACTAATTTAATATATATTGAAAAAGTGATGATTAAGTTGGTATATATTTATAAAATTAATTATTAAAATAATATTTTTTTAAATTATATTAATATATGTAATTTTTTTTTAATTTCCCTTGTACATGTAGGTATCTATCTAAGTATAGGCATTTAATTAAACAAGGATATAATTTTTCAAAATTTATCAATTAGGTCCCAACGTTAATTTTAGGTTATTATTAATAGCAGATGGACAAAAATGAATATTCTTATCTTGGAAAAATCTAATGTTTTTGTTTTTAGTGACCCAACTCAATTTCTTATTATTCCGACTCAACTAAACCTGACTTGAACTCAAAACTCTAAAAACAGGAGAAAATGATCCGATCTTCTCTGAGGTTTATTCCTGACTTTCTTTTTCTTTTTATTTTTTTTAAGATCTCTTACGCCCCTCTTTCAATAATTTCTAATAGTTCTTGACATCGAGGTTTTCCTGACAAGATCAAGCCTTGAATTATTCCGGTCGAGACTCAAACATGCAACTCCCTAAAAAAAGTTTAACGTATTAAGTCGAAGAGTGGCCAAGATTTTTGTTCAAATCCAAAGCAATACAAGGAATTTACCTCTTGTCGAGACAAAATTTCATTGTAATTCTGATCAAACTCTTAAAAAAAAAAAATTTATCTGAAGATATTTATTAGCAAATAGTATAATACACTTAAGGAATCTTTTCCGATTAAGCTAAGAGCGAGCTAGTGCCCCTTGTTGTCCTTATGCGCTTCCTTCGTATTATTGAAAAATAAAAAATTAAAGATTTATTCTAACGGTGAGATTATTTTATGTTCTATTCTCATTCATTTTTTAGTGCCTAGTGTCACGACCCGATTTCTCGAAACCGTGCGGCCTTAGACACTTGCTAGTGCTAAGCAGCCTACAAGACCCCAATTAACCAAAGAAAGAGATGAAGAAGAATCACACCGAGTGTTTGAGAGAATGCTCTCGTATTTTATTACTAAAGAGAGATTACAAAGCTATACACTTACAAGCTAAGAGTATTTCTACAATTTGGAGGATTGTTTCTCAAATGAGAACTCCACCTATTTATAGCTAAAGCTATATACAATGGACGGCTAGGATTAACTCTAATCCAATGGTCCAAATCTAAAGTAGGGAATATGCTAAGGAATATTCCAAAGATGCCAACTATCAAAAGTATATCCAAAGGAATATGCCTTTTCTAGAAAATTCCCCCACCTACCACACCCATGTGGCATTAACCCAAATCCATTGGGCCTTCTAGAAGCTCTAGCCCATTTAACCCAAAACGGACTAAGCCCTCCCTTGGTGGTTCTGTCGCGCGCCAAATACTCGAGTAATTGCTTGAGAATATTTGGGGCGTGACATTCTCCCCCACCAAATTCACGCGACGCCCTCGTCGCGTCTTCGCTGGAACTTGCGCACCGCATTCTGCAAACTCTGGCTGTGCGCTCTCGTGTCCCAAGCGTGCTCTCCCCTCCGGAAACCCTTTCCACTCGACAAAGTACTCAAGCCTCGCCCTGAGTTGCTCCCCTTTGTCATGGCATGTGAAAATCCCCAAAGGTTCCCGGTTGTGTGGCTCAAATTCTGCACCTCCCGTACCTCCACGGTACTGCTGCCAACAGCTTGCGGAATGCATCTGATGTCGCCACTGCCGCTGTCTCGAAGGTAACTCCACCTTATGCGAGACGTTGCCAACTCTCTTGGTAATCAACCTTAGCCCCTCGTCCCCACAATCGAGGCCCTTGTGAAGTGGGCGTGCTGACTTGCGTTGTGGTGGAAGTATCGTCTCCATCACCAAGTCCCCCGCACTATGCTTGACACGCCGCTGCTTGTCTTCGACCCACTCTTTGTGCTGAAACTGCACATCATGTGACACCTTGGACTTTTGGATGACACCCGCATCCAACAACTCCTCGAGCTGCCCCTGCAACTCTCCCATCTCCGATGGAGGCGTCAACCCCATAGTTGGAAGCATAATCTCAAGCTCCAACTTGCCCTCAATTACATCTCTTGAAGGCGGTTCTTCCGATATGGCAGTAGGCTTGACCCCATTGTGCTCCCCGAGCACTTCTGCAACAACCTTCGGTATTTCATCCTTGCCCCCATTTGCCGAATCATCCACCCCCGTTGTTGAGGCTGAATGTAACCCTCCTTTGCGCCCAGCATCTACCCTTAGTTGCATTGCGGAAAGGACCTTGGCGTTTGGCTTGGATCGCCCACCCTTGGGCATGTCTACCGTCGGTATCATTCGAGGCCCTCCTTCCAAAATACACATATAGTTGTGTTGAGGAAGTAACACCACATTGTACTGCCGTAAGAACTCCATACCTAGCACCACATCAAAATCATCGAGAGGTGCTACTGAGAAATTTACCTCACCGTGCCATTTGCCAAGGTGGATTTCAGCTCCACGAACCATCCCATCCAGCGGCTTGGCTCTTGCATTCACGGACTTGAGGTATCCCTCTCCTTTTTCCACATAAAGGCCCAAGCGTTCCGCTTCCGCACGCCTAATGAAGTTGTGCGTAGCCCCCGTATCAACCAACACTTGAGTCTTGATGCAATTGACATAGGCTTCAATGTACATGAGCGCCGTCCCCATTGGCGCGTCTGCACGCCGCTTGGCTTTGAGGGAATTGAACTGCTGCATGCAACCCATACGGCTCTGTTCGCCCTCGTATTTTGCCTCGTACATTGCATTAAAAGCCTTCTTCTTCGGACAGTCCTTCACCCAATGATCCCCGTCACAAAGGAAACAGTTAGACTTCGGACCATTACCTCTATGGCCGTTGCGTTTCTGCTCCTTCCACTTGGGCGGTTTGCCTTTCTCCTCCTTGCTCTCCGGAGGCGGAAACTCCTTGGCTACCCCACCCTTGCTGTGATTGGGTTTAGAATTTCTGGACTTTCCCGAATCCCCCTTGCGGTAATCCATGAGCGTCTCCGCCATTGTAAGGGCGTCGGAGATATTCTGCACTCCACGCCGCTTCAACTCATTGGCTGCCCAGGATTGTAACCCATCCAGGAAATTGAACAACAAGTCCTCCTCGGTCATGTTGCGGATTTGCAGCATCAACAAAGAGTACTCCTCTACGTACTCCGCAATGGACTTTGTTTGTTTCAACTCCTTCAACCGCTTGCGAGCGTCATGCGCCACATTCTCCGGATAGAATTGGCGTTTTAACTCCCGTTGCAATTCTTCCCATGTGTCTATGGTGCAGGTACCCTTGCGAATCTCCTCGCTTTTCCTACGCCACCACAGAATTGCATGATCGGAAAGGTATAAAGTTGCGGTACTTACCTTGTGTTCGTCCCGCACGCCCATAGCGCCGAAATACCTCTCCATTTGCCAAAAGAAGTTGTCAAGCTCCTTGGCATCCCGTCTGCCGCTAAACTCCTTCGGTTTAGGGGCCTCGACCCTTGGTGCAGCCACCGCAGTTTGAGTAGCTACGCCATTAGCGACCGCTCGCTTGCACAACACCACATCCTCCTTGACACCTTCAAACCCCTTTCGTAGCTCTTCTACTTGGGCTTGAACTTTGTCCATGGTGTTGTAGACCTTCTCCTGAAAAGCCTTGATCCAGTCCCGTTGCTTGTCAGCATGCTCGTCAATGGAGCTTTCGATGAGGGAGCGCAGCTCATCCCCTTGAGTATCGAGGCCTACCTCGACATTCTGGACTTGCTCCTCCAACTCCCCAAGGCGATCTGTTGCCTTGCTCACAGCACCACCGAGCCTCATAACCATGTCCCCTAGATCATGGTTCGGATCAACGAACTTTTCTGGCGAAATACTCCCATGCCTCCTAGCTTTGGGGTCTCTACCCTTCCCTTCAGTAATCCCCGATGTTCCAGCAACTCCCTTCACCATCTTCTTTGAACCCGCTCTGATACCACTTGTCACGACCCGATTTCTCGAAACCGTGCGGCCTTAGACACTTGCTAGTGCTAAGCAGCCTACAAGACCCCAATTAACCAAAGAAAGAGATGAAGAAGAAGCACACCAAGTGTTTGAGAGAATACTCTCGTATTTTATTACTAAAGAGAGATTACAAAGCTATACACTTACAAGCTAAGAGTATTTCTACAATTTGGAGGATTGTTTCTCAAATGAGAACTCCACCTATTTATAGCTAAAGCTATATACAATGGACGGCTAGGATTAACTCTAATCCAATGGTCCAAATCTAAAGTGGGGAATATGCTAAGGAATATTCCAAAGATGCCAACTATCAAAAGTATATCCAAAGGAATATGCCTTTTCTAGAAAATTCCCCCACCTACCACACCCATGTGGCATTAACCCAAATCCATTGGGCCTTCTAGAAGCTCTAGCCCATTTAACCCAAAACGGACTAAGCCCTCCCTTGGTGGTTCTGTCGCGCGCCAAATACTCGAGTAATTGCTTGAGAATATTTGGGGCGTGACACTAGCCAGAATAGATTCTATTGTGTTAAGGTATTAAATTCAGTGGCATCCACTGTATAAAGGAACACCGTAGTTTTTATGTCAATTAACTAAAATCATGTATCATTTGAACTTTGTTTGCAATCAATCTCTTTTTAGACCACCATACCAAGTACTCAAAGACAGATTATATATATGTGCTTCTTAAACTTCTGCTTTTGTATCATTTTGAATTGATGCTACCGGTAAAGAGACTTTGGATGTAACAGAATGGCATAAATCAGTCCATTAATTTTTATAAGACAAATTGATTACATACAGTGATGAAAGATTCCTGGAAAAAATATTTTGGAACAAGAATCCGATAAGAAGAACTGCGTTCCCGTGACTAACTGACATATTATATCGAGGACAAATTCTCATATTCGGTTGCAAGCAGTAGCATTGATGTGATTTAAGTTTTGGAAAATTGAATGAATTGAAGCCAAAATTACAAGTACAAGATTTGATGATTTATCCATGGGAATAATTGTAAACAATCGTAAATTTGAGACCTCAATTAGTTGTGATCTATCACCTCATATTGTCGCGATCATATCACACAGGCCAAATGGTTAAATCAACTACGTGATCAGGTGCAGGCAAAATTTTGAATTTCATTACCATTTATATATATAACAAAATTATTGATATTGATAATTTAATAATTATGTACTAACATTTTTGAAGTAAGAAGAAAATATTTCAAATCATAAATGTAGATATAAACAATTAAGAAAATTAAGAGAAAGAAATGTAGAAAAAAACACATATAAATTTATGTGGTTCGACAACTTGCCTACATCTACAGCAGATCAAGATTACACTCTCTTATTATTGAATCACAAAACACTCATAAAATATGCATTTTAAAAAAAAAATCACAAAAAACTCACTTTCTCTTGTAAACTAGGGGTTTTACCCACTAAGAATCACAAAAAAAACTATGATCACAAAAATAAATTTACATGCCAATATAAGGTCTTTATATAGGCTTTAGTATGACCTAAGTTAACTCTAAATATGTGAAAGTCATTTTAGGGAGACTTGGTAAAAGTAGGAGACGAAACAAAATGGGAAATAATTTTCTGCACCGGTGCTGCGACGCCCACTCCCTAGCATCGCACTGCCCACTCTCTGTTTGGGGCCTGACGACACCCATGCATGGGCACCAACTTTGCATTTTTGCCTCCTTTCTTCGTCCTCTTCGATCCTCTTACACTTAACGCACTTAGCTTACTTTCCAAATCATATTCCAATGGTTTTAATCAACTTACTTACAAATCCCCTCATTGATTCAAAATCATTCCTAAAGTTTTCTCGATCTATCATATTCACATCTTCGATCACCCTCATAAAGTAGTATCTCTGGTTAAGTCCTTGCATAGGATGAACTTAATATAGAGCAGTGGCTTAATCAACATATCAGTAGGATTTTCAGATGACGCTATCTTTGTTAGACTAACTTCACAACTTTGGGCAATCTATCGAATGTAATAGAGCCGCACATCAATGTGTTTAGACCTCTCATGAAACACTTGATGCTTACTTAGGTGTATGATAGTCTGGCTATCATAGTACACACCGGTGTTCACATTTTCAGTAGTTATTATCTCTGAGCACATGTCTTTCAACCACACGGCCTTTTTAATAACTTCTCTAATAGCTATATACTCCGTCTGTATGGTAGATAGTGCAATAACATATCGTTAAACTGATCTCCAACATACACTACACCCAAACACTATGAATACGTAACCCGTCAACGATCTTATCTTGTCTAGATTACCTGTATAATCAGAATCTACGTATCTTCTTACCATTACATTGCTGTATTTATCCCTTTTATATATCAATCCAATATTTTCTTGAGATATCTCAATATCTACTTCACTGCAAGCCAGTGATCCTTACTTAGATTTGTCATGTATCTACTCACCACACTTACAGCCTATGCTATATTTGGTCTTGTGCAAACCATTACATACATGATGCTTCTTACAGCGTCTGTATATAGTACTTTATTCATCTGCAGTTTTTCTCTTCAAATGTTGGCAATTGTACTGCTGACAATTTAAAATACATGGGCAAAAGAGTAGAAACAGCTTTTGAATTGGATATACCAAACCTCTCTAGCATCTTAAGTATATATTGTTATTGAGACAAGAAGATAACATCTCTTCTTTCTTTCACAATATCCATACCCAATATCCTTAATGTTACTTCAAAATCCTTCATCTCAAATTTGCCACTCAAGTGCTTCTTGAGTATTTATATTTCTTTCATGTTCTCACACGCAATCAACATATCATCGACATATAGAACCAAATACATCATCCCACTACTCAAGCTCTTAAAGTACATGCATCCATTATACTTGCTTATACTAAATCCACAAGTCATCATAAACTCATCAAATCTTCTATATAATTGTCTAGGTGATTTCTTTAACCTATACAATGACTTCTTCAGTAAACAAGCATGATCCACTTTTTCATGCTCCACAAACTCTTGCGGCTGTGCTATGTAAATCATCTCATCAAGCTCTCCATGCAGAAAAGCTGTCTTTACATCTATTTGCTCTAGATGTAAATTTAGGGTTTGTACACATGGCTACCTAATGGATGTGTGTTTGATGACTGGAGAGAAAATCTTATAAAAGTCTACTCTCTTTCTCTGAGTAAAATCCTGTGTAACTCGCCTAGTATTGAATCTTGTAGACTCCACTCCCAGTATCCCCCCTTAACCTTATACACCCACTTACAACCTACTAGTTTCTTTTGAGGTCTCTTCATTAACTTCCAGGTATTATTCATTTTAAGAGAACTAATCTCTTCTTCCATGGCCTTACCATATGTTCTAGACTTATCAAATTTAAGAGTGTAGGTAGAGTTAAAGGCGTAAATAACCAAATCTACTTGTGCGTACCTGATTGGTAAGTTAATCGTTTTCCTTAGCCTATCTTTGGTTAATTGGTACTCTTTAAGTTTTATCTCAGAAGTCCTAATCTTTCTTTGGATAAACTTAGAGAAACTCGCCGCTGTTCTTGGCTTTTATTCAAGGATCTCCTTATTGAAATGTTGATCTCGGGGCACTTCAAATCTACACTTAGTTTCCACTTCAACTTCTATTGACTCGGGTGCTGGGTCTTCTTTGGGCATAGATTCTTCTTTCTCATTTTCTTGTGAGGCTTTCAATATTGTCGTCTCACCGAATGTCACGTCACGACTTATGTTATTCCTTAGTGGTGTCAACTCTTTACACCATACCTTTTATCTTTTAACTCATTTAAGATACCTTATGAATATCTCTTTGATAGCTATAGGTTCTAACTTCCCATCCCCCCCTTCACATGAATAAAAGTGGGACAACTAAAAATTTTGAGATAGTCATATTTAGGAGGGCTGCCAAACCATTTCTCTTCTAGCATCTTGAAATCTATCGCTAATGAAGGATTTCTATTGATTAAGTAAGCTATAGTCATCACAGCTTCTCCCTAGAAAGCTTTTAACATCTTCGCATTGGTAAGTATGTATCTGACCCTTTCAAGTAGGGTTTTATTCATCCTCTCAGCTACACCATTCTGTTGTGGTGTTGATCTCACTATTCTATACCTTACAATCTCATGCTTGGGGTAAAAGCTATCAAACTCTCTATTATAAAATTCAAAGCCATTGTCAAACCGTAGCCATTGACAATTCTTTATGAAGTCCCTATTTCTTACAGCAATAACACTTCTTAAGAGTCTTGGACTTTAATGTCGAGCCCTTCTTCTTCCCATCTCTATATAAAGTCCATTCTTTTGTAGATAACCCTTCTGCACTGGCCTCAATCTGCATTGATAACTATCGTAATGGGAACCTAGAACTCTGCGACAAAATATTGATGCTACAGGAGGATGTAGACGATGCGAAGCAAGAAGAAAACTTGCAACAACTCTTACTAAATTTGCATACTCTCCCCATTATAACCCAAACTTTCAAGAAAGCTCCCAAAAGGACAGTATTGAACGCCACCACTACAGGGGAATTAAATCCAAAGCCCTCGAGAACTGAAAAAAAGGACATAAAGGCTTCTATTTTGAAAGAGGTCGAAAGTATGTGCACCTAAAAAAACAAAGCAAAAGATCCAGATAATATTTCAATGTTGGTAAAAATAATGAACCAAGATCCATCCACAGAATCTATAAGACTTGCTCTAAAGCTCAAAAAGTTCAACATCCCCAAATTTCACCTATTTAATAGAACTAGTGATCTTAAAGAACATATCTTTCAGTTCAATTCCATTATGCATACGTATGATGAAATATTAAAGTGCATACTATTCCCATTGAGTTTGAAAGCACCCACTCAAACAGAATTCTATCTCTTCATTTGAGAAGCTGAAAGAACAATTCATCAAACAATATCTACGAAACTGATAAAACAAAAATACCACATTAGAACTGTTTACGATGAGTCAAGGCAATACTGAATTCATTCGTAACTTATTCCACCATTTCAACAAAGAGTTGAGTGAACTTAGAAGTTATGACGTAGAAATAGTCGTACAAGCTTACAAAAAGGCTTTCAAACTTTCCACCCCTTATCATAAATACTTAATCCGATAGAACTTTACTTTTTTTTAATTAATTAATAAAAAAATCCATACAATAGATCAGAGAAGAAGAAGCAAAAATTGCTACAAGGAAAGAAACTTTTGTAATAATAATAAAGAAAACTGAGAAACCACCTCAGAAGCCAAAACAGGAAACGAATGTACAGCAGAGAAAGCACCTAGTCCCTAGAAACTAGAGGAACTAATAAAAGACTACGGTGACCCACAACAATTGATTCTGATCAACACCCGCACAGAACAAATATGGGTGAACTTAAAGAGCACTTGATATTTTAGTTACCAACACCTATACAATGTCCAATGAAAAAAAGAGATAAAACGAAGCACAGCCCATTTCATAATGATTACAGCCACACAATCCAAACTTAAAGAGCTTTACACTTCTAAATTCACCAATTGATGTGTGAGGGCTGATTAAATGAATATAAGGATAGCAATACTAGAAAAATCCCAAACTTACAAAGGCATCTGCAAACCAAAACCATATGGAGAAGACAGGCACACTGATCCTCAACTCTATTTATGGTTCCATATTTGACTCAAATATCCAACGAAGGGTTACAGTGGCACTGAAAGAAGAAACAGATAAATCCGTACTCTCAATACTTGAAGGACCGATAGAGGATGAAGAATCAATTGAAGCGTCAGTATCCAGGCAGTTGATCAATAACTTTCACGTGAAAGTGGTGTATAGGAGGCCTCCTAAGAGGATGAAAATTGACGAAAAGTGGAGACCATTTTTCTAAAGGGCTTTCAAAATTCGACGCCCCAAAGTTACTAAGATTATTGCTTCCTAAACAATTACCCAAGAATTCAGGAAAATTAAATTTTCAAAAGACGATCTAACTGACCTCTCCATGTCTCACTTGGATCTGCTTTTGGTCAGTTTAAATATTAATGGAACAATTGTAAGAAAAGTCCTTATGGATGGTGGTAGTAGTGCAGAAATCCTATATTGAGAAGCCTTTCAAGGACTTAAGTTGAAGATCGATGACTTAAGGTAATGCAGTACAGAACTGATAGCCTTTGGAGAAGCAAATGTTCAGGTAAAAAGAGTGATAACGTTACCGGTAGTCACAGCAACAGAAAAGTTAGAAGTTGACTACTTAGTAGTCCAAGTACCTACTGCCTATAATGCCTTAGTCGGCTGCTACTGGATCCATTTCATGGAAGCATGACCTTTCACTTTGCATCAGGTTGCCCGATGCATCTTGCAAATAAGGAAAGAAACTATAGATATCAAAGGCGAACAACTGCAAGCTAAGCAATATTATGTTGACTCTTTGAAAGCTTCCATAGACAACCTAGAGACAAAAATCATAAGAGTCTATAGCTAAAGAAGGCAACGATATGCTTTCTTCTAAGAAAGACATGGATGCTAAATAGCAATTAGCTGATCGGTGGCCAAAAGGGGTTCCTCCCGAGAAAGAGTATGTGCTGCCTATAATGAAAAAATAAAGGAAAAAATTTTGAACCCCATAACCCTCGATCATAATTCCTCCTAAGCCTAACAAAAAGAGAATGACAACAACTGGTAAAACTCTTAATCAGAAATAAAGATATCTTCACTTGTACCCATAACGATATGATCGAAATCAACCAGAAAGAAATGTCCCATAAAATGAATATTTGGGAAAGGTATAGATAGGTTAAACAAAAACAAAGGCGTTTTGCACCTGAAAGGAACAAATAATTAGCAACAAAATAGATTGACGCCTAGAGATAAGATTTATCAGGGATGTAAACTACCCTGAAAGGCTCTCTATTATAGTAGTTGTAGGGGAAAAAGAATAGGAAATGAAGAGTGTGCGTCGATTACACCAACCTTAATAAAGCCACGTTCAAATACTCATTCCCCTACCAAAGATAGATCGGATAGTAGATTCCACCACAAGGTATGAACACCTATTATTTTCAGACGCATACAGTGTGTATAATCAGATCAGAAATGGCAAGAAGGAACAAAGAAAAAACTAGCTTCATCATATAAAGAAAAACCTAATGTTATAAAGTAATGTCATTCAGCCTCAAAAATGCTAGAGCAATCTTCTAAAGACTTATAACCAAGGTCTCTAAAATATTAATAGGATGAATCATGATAAAAACATATATTGACAACATCGTAGTCAAGAGCAAAAAGGTGAAAAGCTACATTACGGACCTACATAAAGTCTTCAATATCTTACAAAGGTACAGAGTGCGATTAAACCTTGCCAAGTGCACTTTCGGATCTCATCTGGAACCTTTTTAAGATATATAGTTAGTGCATGAGGAATTGAAGCAGACCCATCACAAAGTTCAAGCACTACAAAACTTCATAATACCTCGAGCCCCCAAAGAATTCTAGGCATTAACAAGAAGAATCATAGCATTGAACCGGTTTATCTCAAAAATGACAGATAAATGCAGACTATTCTTCTAAGCTCTAAAATCAAGAAAGAGAAATAATTAGGGTCCAGCACAGAAAAAACCTTTGCAAAAACTCAAAGACTATCTGAAAATCCTTTCAATCCTTTTGACACCACTTCCCAACAAAATTTTATAGCTATATCTACTAAAATGGTTAATACAGCTTTAATTAGGGAAGAAGAAGGGCGATAGAAACTAATATTTTACATAAGTAAAGCACTTACTGATCTCGAAACACACTATTAAACAATGGAAAAACTCGTTTTTGCACTCACTCGCGTAAAGAACAAACTTTGCAACTACTTTAAAGCCCACTCAATTACCATATACACTTCCTATCTAATTAAACAAATTTTATCTAGATCAAACACTATTGGATGAGTTATGAAGATGGCCATAAGCCTGATCCACTTGGACATAAGCTTCTTGCCCCGTACGGCCATAAAAAGGCAAGCTCTTGTCGACTTTCCGCTCGAGTGTAAACCTGAAGTTTTAGATGATTCCTTACTTTCGAACTCAAAAAAAATTGTAAAGACTTGGGAACGAAAAAAATCCATGATTAATAAGGGAAACATATACAATGAGATCCAAAAACTTAAGTCATAGTTGATCATTTAGGAGAAACAGTCTAGAATTCTACTATATCTGGTTCCTGATCTACAACTCCCTCATCACTCAAGTCATTGTTGATTTACAGATGATCATCATCAAGATGTCTAGTAGACCAACCCTTACAGAAGCCACAAGAGGCATCCACATCCATAGGGAAGAACCCGTAAGTAGAAGAATCCCTTCCAGCATAGAATCCTTGGTAGAAACCACGGGCAAAAAACCTTAACCTCATGATCGAAGACTTCTTTTATAATATCCATATTACGTTGCCACACCGCATCAGAAGCTATCTTTTTTACCTAAAGGGAAGCAAATTCTCTCAGTAGTGTTTCCACCGTTGATCAAAGGCCATCAACCGTCATCCCTAAATGGGAAACTCTATCCTTATAAACTTTAGCAAAACCATGTTTGAAGTAACCCGATCAATTGCTTCCTTCAGTTCCCGATGCTTAGGGGCAACTCTAAGTTCACCATAGCTAATTATTCCTAAAAGCGAGATTTCATCACTGTCCAAGAACTGTCCTTATGTTGAAACCAGTCCAACTCTGCTTTCAGTGTTATCTTACCTTGTCAGAAGTTCTCTAACTCACCTTTCCAGAAGGAAATTCTTTTCTCACTCTTATCCAAGGCATTTTGGATCCACGTGCGATCCTCCATCGATTTAGTATTTACCCTCTTTACCTCATCTAACTCTTTGGATAATTTATCAAAATCCTGTTACAACTTGGAACCTCTGCGAAGTTTCTCTATCTCTATATGAAGCTTCTTGCTCTTTTATTCTAGCAAGGTCAAGTCAGAACTGAAAGTAAGTTCATCTTTTTGAGGAAGTTCTCTTCTTCATCATTTTTCCCATTAACTTCCTTAGATGCTTGATCTTCTTAGTAGCTTTAAGCACCTCATATCTAAACGCTCCAACAGAAAATGGGCTATCAATACCGTCTGTATAGTACACATGGGAAGAGGTAAGTTAGGAAACAAAAAATAGAAATAAATGACTAAAATACAGTTCAAAGAAATCATTACCCTAAGTGATGATGTTGCCCTGATCTGAGACACGCCTCAGCACTGATCATAGGAGAAATAATCTTTAAATTAGTCTATGTAAATAACCCTCCTGGGACAACTGTAGAACTCTCCGTATTAAGCCAAAGAATAGTACTCTCTTGTACACATTCACTAGTTCCTTTCTTTAGAAATCGGGGATCAAATTCATCAGCCTTGATAAGTCAAGCAAACCGGGAACTACCACTTCTTTAAGCTCCCTCTCTTTTTATTTCAACACCTTTAATAGGAACAAACCCTTTCAAGTCTAAAATGTCACAAACAATAAGACTCTCTATAAAAGTGGAAATTACAAGAGTTAGAACTTTAAAAACAAAAGTAGTAACAAAAATTCATATTGGACCATAAATACTTAGAACGGAAGGATCTAAAGTAGAAGCATTGGCCGCTTCAGATGACAGCTCTATATATGCTTTCCTTTGAAATAGTGAACCACCCTGCATACCTTAAGGAACCTCTTTATAAGTTGGGACTTTTGTGAACCCCACTCCAGTCCCATTCTTTCAAGGAACCTTAGGAGCAAGAGTATCAAAACCACTAATAGGAGAATGCAAACAAACAGATGACGCATACAAACAACTTCCTTAAGATCTATAGCAGCCTAAACCTCTGGGGAAAGAGAGTCAGAAGAAATTAAGGAAATTGAAACCTCAACCTGAGTGTGATCATCACCAACAAATGGTCCCCCCCCCCCCATTTTAGCCCTCTTTTCAAGAATCTCGGCTCTACTGTAGCTCAATCCTTATTAGCTCTGGGCTTCAGTAGAGGAAATAAATTTTCTAAAAGGTCAAACAGCTCCTCCTTAAACAACTAAAGGGTTAAAAGAAAAAACAAAAGTCTAGATTAAAAATAAACAGAAGAACCAACCAGAATGAAAAACACACTAATTGGGATATTTACCTTCCTCTTTTTGTATTGTTAACTTTGGCGGCACATGAATATCATGAGGAGGTTTAGATCGTTCCATATACAAAAATGGTTCTGTTGGAACCGCTTAACCTAAACTTTGGCCAATTTTCATTGGCCAGCTTGATACAGAGAATTATAGAACTTCACCATTAAGAAATACCCAAACTAACTTGACACAAGCCTTTACAAAAAAATGAAACAGAAATTATAAAAAAAGGAAGTCATTTGGAAACAAAAAGGCAAAACAACAAAAAAAAACCCAAAAATGCGATAAGAACTTATTAATATCTTGGAAGAACTTATGATACAAATGGGAACCATAAATATCCCCATCTTTAAGAGTTCCATCAGGAAAGAAGTCCTTCTTAGGGATGAACTTTAACCATATCACTTTGTGATAGAAGTCTGTGACATCAAATAAGGGAGTTTTAGCTTTGAAGCTCAGGTCTCGAGGAGTAGGCGACCACAACCCCTCATCCTGAGTAAAGGAATAAGGGAGGAAGTAAACCTTAGGTAAACTCTGAAATTTTTGTAGCATCATAGAAGTACGGATGTTCTTGTGACTTATCAGATAGGTCTAGAAGAACTTTCTCAAAAATTGTCCCCTCTTTGGAATCTGTGAAAGAGAAAGGATTTTCTTCCAATTATGCACCTTAAAGGTTGTGTTCACTTCAAAAAGAAGCCATGGCTGCTTCCAATCCTCACTTATCACGACAGTGCTCTCCTTAAATCTAAATTATTTCCCTTTAAAATCCTCAAAGACTTTCTTCTATCCCCTTAGTTGCCAGAAGTAATTATTATTTGGGAAAATGAGGTTGTTGGTTAAAAAGACATCATAAGGATGAAATAATATAGAGGGTTCATTATGCGATTCAATATAGAAATATCTTGGACCAATTAGAACATATTGGGATGAATCTGGAGGAGCGAAAGTCTAGTAACTTGAAGAAACTGTAAAATTAAAGGAGAAATGGGGAACCTAAAGCACTTTAAAAACTCTTGGAATAAAGGAAGCTCCCCTTATAACACCGTTTGAGGTTTTCTGTGAAGATCATTTTGCGGTAGAATTTGAATTTTAATGTCTTTTTAACATAATCCTTCTTAAGCTCTTCAATGGAAATAGAACTGCCATCTTTCCTCATATATTTAGTAATAGAAATCAGAGAGAGATTGAATGCAAAAAAAAGGGCTTCTTGGTTTAAAAGAGAGAAGAGGAAATTTTGTTTGGATATACAAAATTAAGGCAACAATTTTTATTTATTCCTGCTTAAGTAGACACCGTGTCCGCTTAAAAGAAAAGGAAATGCTTCCTGATTGAATGGTTTTTGCAAAACGTAATAACTAAAAAGACAAGCGAGACTTTTAAATCAAGGGAAGTGGCATTTCTTAATTGATTTTAAGTCTTGTTTGAATGAAAAAATGCATCCAAAAGTTTTATATAAGAAAAAAGGACAGACTTCTTCACTTATAGAGAGGCATCTGTTGGGCTCACAAATACAAATAAGTCTAAGAAAGCCTACAAACTCAATTAAATGCTACTTAATAAGAAAAAACCTAAAATTAAACATTAGTAATTGACAAAGGCAATGGACTGATAAGCTAGAAACAAGATAAAGGGCCCATAGTTACTAAAATTATGGAGATACCCTTGATTCAAAACAGTATAGTCTGAATCCAATTACAAAGGCAAGTATAAGATTAAACTTAAAACTCCCCCTTGTATTTTTTCAATTGAAAGATGAAAACACGATGAGCAACTTGAGTAAGCTTTGAATCTTATTCCTTATATGATTTATCAATCTTACATGCTTTATTGTTCTTTAATTAAAAGAGGATTCATATTCTTATATAAGAAAGAATCCTTATTTAACTTTTCTTGTAAGAGAAAACCTTGATTCATTAAACAACTAGAGAGGTTGAATACAAGCTATACAGTGCCACTACAATCTTCTTACAGATTGAATATTGACAACTATATAAACACACAAATTCTCATAATTGTAGACATCAAGTTACATAGCAAAAAGAACTCTAGAAAGCACTATTGAGATCTTTATACAATCTCTGAGAATAATCCATAGTGATTATTATTATTATTATTATTATTATTATTATTATTATTATTATTATTATTATTATTATTATTATTATTATGATCATCATCATCATTGATTATTATTATTATACAATCTCTGAGAATAATCCCTAGTGATTATCATCATCATCATCATCATCATTATTATTATTATTATTATTATTATTATTATACCTACACTTCCCACATATAGCACTCGACTCTTCTCTCTATTACTAACTTGAGCATCGGAGTGTTTTTTTCTTGCAAGAAAATGGTCTACTTCAGAAACACTTATAGAAGTGTTATAGAGAAAGAAGACAGACTTTCTCAAGATTTTATTAAAGAATCAAGGGTGTTTAAGTAATTTTTTGAGGTTTCTTAAATCAGGAATAAATTATAAGTAACTCTACTAAAATCCCATAACCCCACTTTAACTCAACCTAAGCTCATTATATTCATATTACATCTCATTAAATTATATTTTTTCCTTCGCCACTACTTAAGGTGTTACTAACTCTCACCTTCACTTTATTGCTTTTTGTGTAGCTAGGACAAATACCAGATTTTCTAGTTAGTATTTGTTGCAGCACTTCTATAAATTATAAAAATCAATTAGACATGCTTACTAGGAACAAAAAGAAGAGTATGACATTATATTCTTTCGTTTATGGGTAAATACATGGAAATAAAGCAAACATTTTAATTGAGGACTTCACCCACTATTGGAAAAAAGGTAAAGTGGTGAAATATCTGAACCACTAAATTATGGCTTTACATGAAACTTTTCTATTAACTTGAAAGATGACTTAAACCATACCCCATAGACCAACGCAAAGAATCCTCATAGCTACTATAAAAGAAATGCAAAGCATACTCATAAGCCAAACTCATAAAACTCTCTTTATTTGATTAAACTAATTATATTTTTTAATGTATACATTCTATTTCTTAGTTTTGGTTAGTTAGTTATCTTTCATTGATCAATTGAGCAATTAGAAATAGAGAAAAGAGATGAAACTAAAGAAAATAATGATAAGAAATGGGTTTATAATTCATTATAGATATTAAGAAATAGTTGTTAGAATTTGTTAAAGGTAAATTTAAGTAACACTAAGGGAAGCCTAATTTGACACTAAAGCCCAGTTCTTTTCATGAATAGCCCGGCTCAAAATAAGTTACCTTGAATGACTGAGCATGTATCCAAACCCTTAGATCTCTATAACTCAGCCCAAAAAGCTCACATAATGGAACTTGTGTCACGATAAGTGTCACCACTCAATACTAGTGTCACAAGACACGTCATGCATGACCTAGACACTTGCCACATTATTATAAGCCCACCAATGGGCATACACATCAGTATAGCTCAGGTCCCCACCATGTCACTAGCAAGACCTATTAAATGAGCACCTATATGCCACATCATCCCAGTATTAGACCTAAAGATAAGGTCAAATGAGGAAATTCCAAGAGCCAATGACTAACCTTTACGTTAGCATACACCAAAAACTTGTCTACTGTTGAGACTTCTGACATAGAAGGTAGAGCTATCTAAAATTGTTGAGGAAGCTCAATATTGAATCCGTTAAGATTAAGGAGTCAAATTCAGAAAACCCTCAAAGTTCTCAAGCTCACCAACTCAAGCAAACTACTTCAGAAAATAACCAATCACAAATCTACTTGGTACTCTAAATGTCAAGGGAGGTCTAATTACCTTTTTACCTCTTATGAGCAAGGTCTCCAAATATACCCCTCATAATAAGGACGATTATCTAATTGTGTTTCGTCACATGTCGTCATTTAGGAAAAATCTCTAGGCTGACACCCTCAAAGCTCAAGTTTTATCTCAAATTTTAAAAGTTATAAGAGAGAATTCGAACTAAGGCAACAACTCAAGTAAGAGAAAACTCTCCCTATTCTCTTAAAAATGTTATATACTCTCTTTAGGGAAAATAAACCTAAAGAAATATTCATCACTCAGCAACCACTTAAACTGAGCATCAGAGAGCCATCACTGGGCACCCTGCCACCACCAACCACTGACATTGTGTTTCTCGTATTTTTCAAGTCCCCTTAAGTTGACTTGCTCAGACTCAATGTTTAGCCTACTGTTTACTCAATCTCGGTCTCCTTGTAACCAAATCAGAGCTCCAACTTGACTTTTGGTGACACAAGGCCTAAAAAATAGGACTTCCCTAACCCAACACTCACATTTCCTTCATCATATTTGGGTTGGGCCCCTGGCTAAAAATCATACCAAATAGAATTATATTTAAAATCAATCACTTATGAGCATGACGTGTTATGTAGCATATGTTGGAGGGATAACATGTTGTCTGGCTTCATTAAGCCAATTCAGTAAATGACATTTCATTCGACCATTGCTCCAAGAACAAATGACTTGTGCCAATTTTCATTCAGCCCCTCAAAATGTTAGTAAATTTTATTTTTACCATAAACTTTTATGAAATTTATAAAAAATTCTCTACAAAATTGCATATTTTCACTTATATCCTTAAACTTTTAGATAATTATAATTTGGTGACAAAACGTCTAAAATTTTGCAATAGACCTATAAAATTGGATAATTTCATCCAACCCCTCAAACTTTTAGGGCATTACAGTTTTAGTCATAAAATTTTTAATTTTATAAATAGGCCCTGTAATACTATATATTTTTGTCCAGCCCCTTAAAATTTTGACTAATTATAGATTTATTCATAAAGCTTTGAAAGTTTGCTAATAAGTCCCAATTTAGCAATTTTGAGAGGGCTTATTTATTGAAATTTTTGTATATTTTTGTGCTTAAATTATATTAACTTTTTTATGTATAGTTATTATTTTTCATGGTGCATACAATTTGAGTAAAATAATTTTTGCACATAAAATTTAAAATACGTTCATATTTATAAACAATGCTATTGTTACTTGCATTTCATATGAATAATTTTATGAATACAATGTCTAGTGATCCATATAATTTTAATTAATTAGAGATTACTCATAAACTTATTAATTATTCAAAATTATATATTAAGAGTTTTAGGATCACATATAGAAAAGGACATTAATTGTGATTTATTGTATTTAATATAATAAATTTTATATAATAAATTTTATCCTACTAAAATTTTTATTATATTTATATGATTAATTAAGGTAAAATGTTAGATTATATTTCCTAATTTATCCATAGGAATTAGGAAAAGGAACATAATTTAATAATTTTATCATAAAGTTATAAATAAATCTAATTGAATTATAACTTTATCCCATAGATAAGTTTTATATCACTAGATTAATAATTTTGGATCATGATTTACATAGGTAAAATATGATATATGTTTATTAGTTTTGAAATTTTAATTATAAGTATATATATTTAATTTATATAGTCATGCAACCTGTGAATTTCTTTGATATAAAATTTAATATTCATGAACTAAAATGTGATAACTATAAAATATGAAATGAAACAATTCTCCTTTATTTAGGGTAGATAGAAATTAATTATACTATTAGAAAAAAATGAACCATCCATTACTGTGACCAGCACTCCAAAAGATATTGCTCTTTATGAACAATGAGAATGATCTAATCACCTTAGTGTTATGTTCATAAAGGTCAAAATCTTTGTGTGTATTCGTGGTTCAGTCAAACAACATGACAATGTCTAAAAAATTTTAAATTATATTATTGAGCAGTATGAGACTTTAGATAAGACACTTACTAGCACCCTAATTATGAAGTTTTCATCCTTAAGCTTCATTAATGTGAGAAGTGTGTGTGAGCATATCATGTAGATATGGGACATTGGGGATCTATTAAAAATATATGAGGTTAAGATGTTTGAGCCTTTTCTTGTGCATTATATATTAAGCACCATACCACAACAATATTGACCTTTCAAAATATCCTACAATATATATAAGAATAAATGGTCAATCAATAGACTTTTTATCATATGTGTTTAAGAGGAAGGATGGTTGATAATAGAATTAGGTGAAAGTCTATTAATGCCAACACAAGGAAAGAACCATAAAAAAACTAAACAAAAGAATAAAGATAAAATAATGCCCTAAGATAAACTCAGAAAGGAATCTAAATATTTTTTTCTACAAAAAAAGGACACATGAACAAGGATTGCACCAAATTTTAGAAATAACTTCAAAAGAAAAGTAATATGATCTCATTTATTTATTCTGAATCTAATATGGTTGATGTCATTTATAATACATGATGGATTGATTCTGGTTTTACAACCCATATTTCAAATTTGGGTTTGCAAAACTTAAGAAAACCAGAGAAAAGTGAACAATGCATCTTATTTTGGAAATAAGATGCATTCACACGTGGAGACTATTGGAACATGCACTTTAGCTCTAAGTATTGGTTTTATTTTAAATTTGGAAAGGGTCTTTTATATTTCTAGTTTTTCTAGAAATTTAATTTAAGAATTAAGACTTATACTTTTGGGATATTCTTTCAACTTTTAAGATACATCCTTCAATTTATTTTATAAACCTGAACTTGTTGGGAATGATACAATATTTCTTAGTCTTTTTCCATTAATTTAAAAAATGAAACTACTCATAATACTATACATGTTCACATTGATACTAAACGATGTGTTATAAATGTAGATTCTTTTATACTGTGGCACTAGAGGTTGTTACATATTTCCATAAAAAGAATTAAGAGATTAGAAAATGGAGTACTTAGTATTTTAAATTTTATTGATTTTGACACCTGTGTGGACTATATTAAGGGAAAGTAAACCAACAAGTCTAAGAAAGGTGCTAATAAGAGCACAAACATTTTAAAGATCATATATTTAGATATTTGTAGTCCAAACATGGACTTGATTCAAAATACTTCATCTCTTCCATAAATGATTACTCATGATAATCTTTACTTGCTTTATGACAAGAACGAAACATTAAATGCATTTGAGGGTTTTAAGATTGAAGTAGATAAATAATGCAAAAAGAAAATTAAGATCGTGAGAATAGGTAGAGGTGGAGAATATTGTGGTAGATACATTAAAGATAGACAAGCACCTGGTATATTTGCAAAGTTTCTTTAAGAACATGTGATAGTTGACTAATACACCATGCCTTATTCTTTAGATCAATAAATTTTAGCTGAAAGAAGAAACTAAACTTTATTTGACATTGTGTAGAGTATGCTAAATAGCTTCAGGCTTCCTAAGTCTTCCTAAGAAAGGTGCTAATAAAGCACAAACATTTTAAAGATTATACATTTAGATATTTGTAGTCCAAACATGAATTTGATTCAAAATACTTCATCTTTTCCATAAATGATTACTCATGATAATCTTTACTTGCTTTATGACAAGAACGAAACATTAGATTCCTTTGAGGGTTTTAAGATCGAAGTAGATAAATAATACAAAAAGCAAATTAAGATCGTGAGAATAGGTTAAGGTAGAGAATATTGTGATAGATACATTAAGGATAGACAAGCACCTGGTCTATTTGCAAAGTTTCTTTAAGAACATGTGATAGTTGACTAATACACCATGCCCTAATCTTTAGATTAATAAATTTTAGCTGAAAGAAGAAACTAAACTTTATTTGACATTGTGTAGAGTATGCTAAATCGCTTCAGGCTTCCTAAGTCTTTATGGACTGAAGCTCTTAAAATGGCAGTGTATATATTGAACCGAGTTCTAACCAAGATTGTCTTAATATGCCAATGAATTATGAAAATGTTAAAAATTGAGTTTACGACATATATGCGCTTAGGGATGCTTGTTTAAAGTAAGAGTTAACAACCTATAAGAGAAGAAACTAAACCGAAGGGCCATTAATGGGTATTTCATTAGATGTGCCAAAATGTCTAAAGGGTATAGATTCTACTATCCATCTCACAATACTAGGATTATAGAATTAAGAAATGCTAAGTTTTTTGAGAATGACTTAATTAGTGAGAGCAATTAATCCCAGTACATTGTTGCTGAGAAAGATTATATGGATGCTCAACATTCTACCTAAAGTGATAGATTAATTTTCATTCACAAAACTCCTCAAGTCCAAACGGTTGTTTAGCAACCAATCATTGAAATGCCATAAACTGTTGATAACAATTCGATAGATCAAGTTGTTCAGAATTGCCTAAAACTATTGAACAACTAATTAAATAGTATATTCCTTAAGAAAATATTAATACAATATTAAGGAGATCTACTAGAGCAAAGAAATTAACAATTTCTAATTATTATGTTGTGTATCTACAAGAATCAAACTATAACATTAAAGCAAAAAATGATCCTGAAACATTTTCACCAGCCATGATTTGTAAAGAATCAAATTTACAGTACAATGTCATAAATGATGAGATGAATTCTATGGCATCTAATAGAATTTGGTATCTTGTCGATTTGCCTAATGGTGCCAAAGTCATAGGATATAAATAGGTCTTTAAAACAAAGAAAGACTATCAGTCAATATTGAGAAATATAAAGTAAGACTCATTATTAAAGGATTCACTTAAAAGAAATGAATTGACTAAAAAAAGATATTCTCTCCTATATATAAGAAAGATTCTTTCCGTATTTTGATGTCGTGGCTGCTCATTTTAACTTAGAAGTGTAACAAATAGATATAAAAATGACTTTCTTTAATATAAATCTAGAGGAGGAGGTTTACATGAAACAATCAGAAGGATTTTCCTCTAGTGATGGTGAGTATTTGGTATGCAAGTTTAAGAAATTCATATATGGATTGAAACAATTCTCCCGTCAATAATATTTAAAATTTCATGATATTATCTCTTCATTTAAGTTTGTAGAGAATATCATGGATCGTATATACTAGAAAGTCAGTGGGAGTAAAATTTATTTCCTTATTCCATATGTAGATGATATTTTGCTTACAATCAATAATAAAGGTTTGCTACATGAGGTGAAACAATTTCTCTTTAAAAATTTTGATATGAAAGATTTTGGTGATGTGTCTTATGTTATTGGAATTAAAATACATAAAGATAGATTTTGAGGCATTCTAGACTTGTCTCAAGAAACCTATATTAATAAAATTTTAAGAAAATTTCAAATAAAAGATTATTCATTAAGTATAGCTCTTATTGTGAAGGGTAATAGGTCCAATTTGAACTAGTGCCCAAAAATGAACTTGAATGGGAATGTTAAGAAGATATCATGAAAATCTAGATATAGACTACTGAAGATCTGTAGAGAAAGCAATAAGGTATTGTCAAGGGACCAAAGATTGCATACTTATGTATTTTTGTTTCTTGTTTTGAGGCTATCTTGTATTGTGTATAGATAAATAATTTCATATATGGGCTTAGAATTATGAATTCAATTTCTGGGCTATATATTATGATAATTCAGTTGCAGGTTTTATGATTAAAAATAATATGAGTGATAATTGAAGTAAACAAATCGATATTAAGTATTTAGTCATAAAGGAACGTATTAAAAAGGAAACAATGGTTATTGAACACATTCGTATATAATTGATGATTGTTGATCCTTTGACAAAAGGCATGCCACCATTGAAATTCAAAGATCATGTAGATAAAATGAGACTTAGTTCCTTTATATGATTTTCGTCAAGATGAATGTTATTTGAAATGAAACTCTATTTAAGTTGTGATATTTTCTCATATTTAATTCTTAAGTACACATTCATTAATTTGAGAAATATTATTAACGTTTGGGCCTATAATAAATATATGATTTAGTCATTAAGTAATATGGGCTAGTGTTAAAAGATATAATGCATTGTGATATATGGAAGATAATAACTATTTTTAGAGGATCGATCATCATAATTCATACATTTGTTTCTTATTATAGTGAATGATGGAATATATGGACCAAGTGAGAGAATATTAAAATTCTATTTAAAATCAATTACTTAAGAACATGATTGAATAATTTTAGAATTCTATTCAAATTCAAACACTTAAGAGACATGATTGACCTAAAAGTGATCTATATCCATCTCTTAATAAGATCAAAATAATCATAATTAGTTTTTGATAAGGAATACGCTCATTATAAATAGAATACATTCTTGATAAGAAAATGCACTATAAAAATAAAAACAACAATTGTGGTATAGATTCATAATCCATTCAATCTCGTTTTCAATATTCTACGTCATCATTCTAAAATTGATTAAAGTTTAGAAGCTTGGATTTATAGAATTACCCATAAAGTTTAGAAGTATGTTCATTTATAGTTTTAGTTTAATATGTATTAATCTTATTGCTTTTAAAGGTATGTTTATTTATAGTTTTATTTTATTTTGCATTAATCTAATTACTTTTAAAGTTATTAAAGTATGATTAGATTGTATTTAGAACTAACAAGAGTTTCTATCCGAACTTCAACTTGTGTATGGCAAGCCTCTATTTATCATCAGTAAGATTTTTCATACATACATTTTTTGATCGAAAGGTCAATAAATTATCAAAATGTGTTCCCTGATATATTCTTAACTTGTGCTTGATTGTTTTGTTTGACTGTTTGATACTCACTTTTATCGTTGTAAACTCTATCCAGTCCTCTCGTGAACATTAATACTAAGGCTTAATCAACTCAGCCCAACTACGAATGCAGAATTTTTAGGGAATTACCAATTATTCCTTGTAGGATGTTGAAATTACTACATTCCTCCCGTTGTTTTTAAAAGGGTAAAAACTCCCCCAAATAGGATTTGTTTTTGCTAAATTTAACCGAAAATTAATACCCTTTACCCCGTACAGGGGAATTTTTAAAATTCTCTGGGAGAGGGAAGGTAATTAATAATTTCTCTATTGGTTTTCTAACTATTTGGATACATGCAAGAATATGTCCGATTTTACCCTTACCAGCTATTTTCTATTGACAATAGATATGCATCATGTAACATCACCACAAAAAAAATTGTGTTGTACACATTTCTTTGTTAAATATTAAATTCCAATTAATATACAAAAATTAGATAATAACATCCAGATCCCACAATTTTATATTTTATTATGAAAGAACATAGTTTGTCAATTTGTATTCATTATGTCCCTAACTTCTAGTTAAACAACCCAAATACCCTATTGTTGACTACCATATTCTTGCATGCTGATAGGTCAATTTTAATATCACAACGGAATTTGATCATTTTGGACAGGACACAGGTACTTATTTGTTACAAAATGAACAAATTATATTCTAATTTAAGAAAATATAGAAACTCGGGGACCGAACATTGCTATCCCATTATGAAAAGAAAGTAGTGTGAATGATCTCTAAAATTCTTATTACCTCTATGTTGCTTCTATTTTATATTTCTTTTTATTTGTCCCACTTGAGGTGGTGAAATAAGAAAATCCTAAGAATTGCGAAGAGCACGAAGCCTAAAACTTGAAGCAGCATATATCCTTAGAACTGCACAATCATCTTTTAGTGACAGGTAAAATTTCTAATCGGGTCAGAAGGCGCATATCATTTCCAATTTAATATTTACGATAGCTTTAAACTTCATATCAATTCATCTTGGATTTTAATTTAAGCAATGAATTCAAATGACAAATTACAGAACAAGACATTAGTTCCAAGGTAGAAAAAAAGCAACACCTTTTCCGTTGAACTATACGGATCCAATCACCTCTTATAAGATGGATCCACTTTAAATCAAAGCTCGTCATGGATTGATCTTCTACATTCAAACACATTAATTAACTCTTAATGATTTCAAAAAAATAAAAACATTAACTTTTTATAAATGTCATTTAAATGTTGGAACAGCTATTGAATTTAGTGAGAGGCTTACCTACTTTGGCATAGCAACAAACCTCATCATATATCTCACCAAAGAGTTTCACCAAGATCTGGGAACAGCCGCAAAGAACGGAAATTATTGGATGGGGTTCTCAACGTTGATGGCTCTCATCGGAGCCTTCTTAGGCGACACCTATACAGGCCGATTCAACATGATCCTGCTTTTTCCCTCATTTACCTCGTGATAACTAATTGTCCTCTTTATAACCTAAAATCAAAACTTTCTGGAGCAGATTTAATTAACTTTTCAAAAATTGAATGCCCACATTCTAAAACGTGCCAACATTTGCATTGAAAAAGAGAGTTAATTTTTTTTTTAAAAAAAAAAAAAACCTAATTGATGTATTCAGGCCTTTGGAATATGCTCATTCTTTGATTGGAAAACAAGGTTTAATGTTGAAAATATATTTCGTAATAAATTCAAAATCTAACATTTCTATCAACAACACATGAATATTAAGAGTTTAGAATGCATACATGAGCTTGATGTCATTAGAATTTTTTTGATTTGGCTGAATTTAGGTGACTAGAATTAGTTTTGTTGTCAATTCTTTGTGTTTAAGAAAGATATGTGAGAGGTGAGAAGAAAAGAAAAAAGAGAAAAGAGAAATTATAGCCTCTGCCCTGTTCAACAAAAATTATAAATTTAATGGGCTAGCTTCATAATATATAGGATGAGGATAGAGACCTCCTCTCAATAGAAAAATACACAATACCTATTCTATTATGAGTCACAAATAATATACATAAATTATTATACTTGTCCAAATAATATACTACTAAATATGGGTGTACTAAAATGACTTATTAACAATATTGTGGTCACTAACAAATAAATTAGACAAAAATGCTCCAAATAATTTAACATTAGTCACATAATAATCTAGTGTCATTTAACAATAAAAAGAATAATTATGCCAATTCACCAAAAATAGGAAGATTAAATAAAATATTTCAACAATCTCCCACTTGAACGGCATAAACCATTCTAATAAAACAAAGTCTATATCCAAGTTAGTCTATATGTGACTTTATCAAAATATGTTAAATATGAGCATATCACCCAAAACACAATAATGTTCAAAATGTGTCAATAAACATCAGGTTACATAGGCACCGATAGGATGCTCAATATACAACAAAATATCTATAAAAATATGACATAATGGTAGTATATAAGTGTAATATAAAAATAACATAACAAAGTGATCAACATGTCCATTTTTATCAGGTCCTCACATCTCACCAAAATGAGACTAATATAAAATGTCTCTAAGATACTCATGCATCTTTCTATAATGAGACTACAATAAAATGTCTCTAAGATGCTCTGCTTCTTTAGAACCAAAATGAGGCTAAATCAGAAAATGAAGCACAATGAGACGGGTCAAATGCCTCAAATCACAATATCTTCACAATATAATGCGATATCCATAAAATACGTGTATAACAATATATATGGCAAATCAACAACAAAATATGCATGCATAATCTCAAAAGTGTAAACAACTTATTTACACAATCCAGAGCTCTCACTATCACATTACAACAAAAAAACTCTATTAATCCCATATGAGTCACATGCTCACTAAAAACTTTAGGACCTAAGCCTTTAGTTAATGGGTTGGCTAACATAAACTTTGTAGGAATATACTCAATAATAACAAAAGATTGAGCAACTTTGTCTCTCACAAACAGATACTTAATATCAATATCTTAGATCGTGAAAAGCTCCTAGCGTTATGAGAGAAAGCAACTGTTGTAGAATTATCGCAATAAATCTTTAGCGACTTCGGTATGGATAACATAAAATTTAGCCCTGAGAAAAATTTTTGCAGCTAAGTGGCATAACATGTAGCCTCATAACATCCTACATACTCTGCCTCTATGGTTGAGGAAACTGTAAGTGTCTGCTTGACACTTTTCAGGAAACAGCTCCTCCAACGATTATAAATATATAACTAGAAGTGAATTTCTTATCATCTGGACAACCCATATAATCAGTATCAGAATATCCAACTAAGTCAAGAATGTTGGATTGCTGATATGTCAACATAAGATCTTTGGTACCGTGAAAATATCTAAGCACCTTCTTTATAGCTTTCTAGTGAGTAATGCCTGGATCGCTCAAGTATCTCCCAAGTACACCTACAGCATAAGCTTTGTTAGAACATGTACAAACTTGAGCATACATCAAACTACCCACAACTGATGTATATAAGACTGTCTGTATATGAGTCATATCATTGTTACTATGTAGACACTGAGTCGATCTTGACAAAATGTCACCTTTTACAATAGGTGCTTTTCCAGGAGCACATGACTGCATATTGAACCTTCTCAGAATACTTTTAATATAACTCTTTTGAGATAATCCAAGAACACCTCTAGATCTGTCACGAAGAATCTGGATCCCTAAAACATAATAAGTTTCTCCCAGATCCTTCATATCAAAATAACAGAACAACATGTGTTTTATCTCAAATAAAATATCTATGTCATTAGCTGCAAGCAATATATCATCAACATAAAGAATCAAAAAAAATATAACGGCTCCCACTAATCTGCAACATTCTCTTGGAAACCATAAGAGGCGACAATCTTATTAAACTTTAAATAACATTGTCTAGATGCTTGTTTAAGCCCAAAAATGGTTTTCTTAAGCTTACATACCATGTGTTTTTTACCAGCTTTAACAAACTCTTCAGGTTGCACCATATACATGTCTTCAGACAAATTTTCATTGAGAAAAGTTGTCTTAACGTCCATCTGATATAGCTCTAAATCAAAATGAGCTATTAATGCCATAATAATTTGAAATGAATCCTTGGTAAAAATGGGTGAGAAGATTTCTTTATAATCAATATCATCTCTTTGACTAAAGCCCTTGGCTACAAGTCTGGCCTTATACCTTTCTACCTAACCCCTGACATCTCTCTTGGTTTTAAAAACCCATTCACAACTAATTGGCTTACACTCATTTGGCAAATCATCTAAATTACAAACATCATTATGACATATGGATGTCATCTCATCATGTACGGCATGTACCTAAGATAAGGATTCATAACTACTAATTGCCTCTTTAGAAGTAACAGGATCCGAGAATATATTAATATCAAACTCATGTTCCTGTAAGTAGACCACATAGTCATTAGAAATTGCAGCTCTCTTAATCCTGTTAAATCTCCTCAATGGCATATCATCAATATTATCCTCTACAGTCATGTCTATTGTATTATGATGAGACTCTAACTAAAGAGGAATAATATCATGATCAGTATATGGTGTTTCCACTATAGAAGTTGAAGATAATAGGATAGACAAAACCACACGATCTTTTCTCAAGATAATATCACGAGACTCAAAATTTCCACTATTTGGTCATCCTCAAAATAAATAGCGTGATCAGACTAAATGATTCTAGTAGTATGTAAAGGATAATAGAACCTAGAACCCTTTGAGTCTATGTAATAGCCAATAAAATAACCACTAATAGTTTTCGGATCAAGTTTCCTTGATTGCGAATTATAAGGTCTCACTTCTGCTTTACAACCTTAGACATCAAAATAACACAAGTTGGGTTTCTTACCTGACCATAATTCAAAAGGAGTTTTAGGCACTGACTTATTGGGTACTTGATTAAGAATATAGGTTGCAGTTCTCAATACTTCACCCTATAGAAAATCAGGTAAAGTAAAGCTACTAAGCATACACTGCACTATATCTAGAAGAGTACGATTCTTTCATTCTATAATCCTATTTTGCTCAAGTGTACCAGGCATAGTATACTGAGCAACTATGCTATATTCTTGGAGAAATCTAGCAAAAGGTTCAAGATTATGCCTAGTTTTATCATATTGCCCATAATACTCACCCACTCTATCAGATCTTATTGCCTTAATCTTCTTCCATTTTTTTAGCTCTACTATAACCTTAAAAGCTTTAAAGGCATTCAGGGAATTAGAATTTTCAGTAAGAAACTCAACATAACCATAACGAGAAAAGTCATTTATAAAGGTGATAAAGTAACTATAACCTCATATAATATGTATTAACTCCAAAACCTCTTGACTTCTACTAGTTTTATCTCTCTTAGTTTTAACAGTGAGCTTACCCTTAACACAATCAATACAGGTGCCAAAATCAGAGAAGTCCAAGTTATGGAGAATACCATCTCTAATGAGCCTTTCCATCCTCTATCTCGAAATATGACCCAAATGCTTATGCCATAGCATAAAGGAATTATCATTCATTCTCCTATATTTCGAGCTAACAACATTCATAACATGAGTATTAGAACAAGATTGGCCCACATCATGAGACAAATTAATCATATACAAGCCATCACATAAAGTGCCAGAACAAACATGGAATTATAGAATAAAAGTACTTTCTGTCACCAAAATGAAAAGTATAACCACACTTATCCAAGATAGATATAGATATCAAGTTTCTCCTAATAGAGAGAACATATAAGTCAATAAAGTGGCCAGATTCCAAATGCAATCTAACAACTCCTATACATTCAACATTTGCTTTTACACCATTGCCCATCTTCATAATTAGCTCTCCTTTAATGGGTTCCCTACTGCTTCTGAATTCCTATAAAAAATTGGTAACATTAATAGTCACACCAATATCCAACCACCAAGTATTAGAATAAACATCAACAAGGTTGGACTCATATATCATAAGGGTAAAAGTAATACTTTTCTTTTCTAACCATGCTTTATGTTTATAGCAGTCTATTTTCTTATGCCCACGCTTGTCATAAAATAAGTACTTTCCTTAAATCCCTCTGAATTGGATCTAGAAACTGTGGTGACATCAGATTGTAGAGTATTCTTTCTAAATTTTATCCTCTTAAAGGACTTACCAGTAACCCTTAAGAAATTTTTCTTTATACTCTCACTGTCCTGAGTAACCATTATGACAGTGTGAGACTGATCTTTTCTTAAAGTTTCCTCTTCCTGAACTATATAAGCAGTCATTTCATCAAGATTCCATTCTTCTTCTCGGGTGTTATAATTACTTTTCAGATTGGCAAACTAAGGCAGAAGCGATTCAAGAATTCTATAAATAAGGAAATCATCTGCCAATTGAACACACATATCTCTCA
This sequence comes from Ailanthus altissimus, assembly GCA_946807835.1. Lineage (NCBI taxonomy): Eukaryota > Viridiplantae > Streptophyta > Magnoliopsida > Sapindales > Simaroubaceae > Ailanthus > Ailanthus altissimus. The sequence continues at coordinate 18,507,614 of OX327684.1, forward strand.
AATTCTTATGATAACTGGCCATTCTCAATATATGCTCTTTGACCCCATAAATGCCATCATATTTTGTATGAGAAAACAACCTCATGTAGTTGGCCTTTTCAGCCTTATCAATTTTCTTAAAGCTTCTACCAACAACATTCATAAAATCCTTAGCATACTTACGGGAAGGAATGTTATTTCGAATGAATCTATCAATGGTGTACTGCATTACATTAAGGCACACCCTATTAGAACGATCTCATGCCTCTCAATATGCTTTCTCAACAGTAGTACTAACATTTGTAAGCATAGTGGGACGATCCTTCCTTAATGCCAAGTCTTTGTTCATAAGTGATAGATAAACAGTAATAAACTCATGCTAATCATCATAATTAGTCTCAAATCAAAGTCTTAATAGAAGTGAGTTAGAGAGACGACTAAGCATCAACTGATAAAGAATTAACAGTGATATCAATAAGCATGTAAAATAAAATCATGCAATCAATATGATTCCTATGCTTTTCAAAATGTCTCTCTATTAACAATAATATATATTGGAGCATATCAAAAAAATGGTAAAAACTCCAAATTTAGATAAAACAAACTAGTTGTATACAAGACTAAAAATAATCTGTCACCGACAAGGCAATAAGGTCACTCAGTACTAAATATCCAACCAATCTCTTTACAAACCCAAGCATCCTACCAAGTAATGATTTACCGACATAGTAATACCACACCCATATGAATCTCGGTAAAAAAAATATAATTCACAATACAAAATTAAGCATTTACCAAAAATAGGCATAACACTACAAAAGGCCCGAAAAATTTATCATGATTAATCTTACGATAGGTGAGTACACAACCACTCTAAATTGTGGCCTTTATCTATAAAATTATTATACAACTTTTATCTCTTAATGCTAAGAATAATAGATAATTAACATTAGCGGATTAAAATGTCAATAAAACCTAAAAGAAATAGACCAAACAATAATGTTGACGTGTCAAAATGGCAACAAAATCTAAAAGATTTGACCTAGTATACTATTGGCAAGTCAAAATGCTAACAAAACAAAAACTGTGGACTGAACTAAAAAATATCACAATAGTATAGGCAAATTTATAATTACTTATAAAATTTTGGGCTATAGCATAATTACTAAAAGTTTTAGGGCTAAAATATAATTAAGTAAAAATATTTAGGTTAATTTATAATTAACCAAAAATTATGGGTCAAATCATAATTATTTACCAATATCGGGTCAATTTATAATTATCTAAAATTATAGGATCAAATTATAATTAATTATAAATTAAGGAGTCTTTGTGATATTTTTCAGTGATTGCACTGTCCATTTCATTTTCTTCCTCGCCCGATTGTCTGTAAATCGAGTTTTAAAACAGGTTTCAATCCAAAGTTTATCCAAAACTCATTTTTGGCCTCTAAAAATTGTAGAAAAATCAAATATATGTCCTATATCAATAGATCATTGTAAATATTTAATGTATCAGGCTATATATTCAACATTGAACACAAAATGAAATTCGGCCAACAATGTATTTTGTCAAAAATAAAGTTTTAAGCCACTCAACATAATAGGTAGCATTCTAACTCATGATTGTTGAATAAAAATGTCGATTTGGCTCTAATACCAATTGTTAAAAATATATTTTTCAATAAATTCAAAATCTAATATTTCAATCAATAACACATGAGTATTAAGAGTTTAAAATGCATATATGAGCTTAAAGCCATTAGAATTCCTTTGATTTGGGAAAATTTGAGCTGCTGTGAGAATTGGTTTTGTTGCTAATTCTTTGTATTTAAGAAAGATATGGGAGAGGAGAGAAGAAAAGAAAAAAAAGAGAAAGGAAAGAAATTCTACCCTCTACCCTATGCAATAAAAATTATGAACTCAATAAATTAACCTCATAATATATAAAATAAAGGTAGGGACCTCCTCTCAATAAAAAAATACACAATACCCATCCCATTATGGGTTACAAATAATATTTATAAATAGCCACACTTGTCCAAATAATATATTACTAAATATCGGTGTACTAAAATGACTTATTAACAATATTGTGATCACTAACAAATAAGTCAAATAAAAATGGTCCAAATAATTTAACACCAATCACATAATAATCTAACTTTGTTTAATAATAAAAAGAATAATTATACAATCCAACAAAAATAGAAATATTAAATAAAATATTCCAAAATTTAATTCTATTGATAATGTCTCAATTTATCCCAAGCTTAAGGCCATGTAATGTGGTGATGTGTTTGGAAGCAAAGAAAGTACGAAAGGTGATTTTTTTCCATGCATTGTATTTTCTCTCAACTGGAACAAAGGGATTCAACCCCTGCTTAGAGAGTTTTAGAGTTGATCAATTTGATGATTACCATTCTAAAGAAAGGAGGAAGAAAATGTCTTATTTCAATTAGGGAACTTCTCTAGTAGTTGTGGACTCTTGTTGGAGCATAGCGCACCTTATTCTGACAATAGTTATAGCAGTGTCAATCATTATATTTTATATTAGAAAGCCTTGTTATCGATACAGATTACCAGAAGCAAGTCCTTTAACACCCATGATACAAGTTTTAGTAGCAGCCTTAAAGAAGAGGAAATTGCCTTATCCTTCTGATCCTTCTCTTTTATATAAAGCCCTCAGGCTAAAAACATCCCAAGGAAGCTTCTTAAGTCATACAAATACGCTCGAGTAAACTTTGAAAATAGAGATAAACACTACTATAAAAATGGTCTTTACTAACACTAAGTTAGCATCAGTGAAGGGTTTCATTGATACTGGTTCATAGTGTCAATATTGCTCAAGTCAAAAAATTACTGACACCATTTATGATGTCAATAAATTACTGATACCATGGTATCAATAAATCGCTAACACCACAATATCAAAAAATCACTAACACTATAGTATTAGAAAATCATTGACACTATAGTATCAGTGAATCTCTGAAACTATAGTATCAAAAAATCATTGACACTATAGTATCAAAAAATTACTAATACCATGGTATTATAAAATCATTGATTTCGTGGTATCAATAATATTTACGGTTTATATATGATAATTTAATTAAATTAACTTTCTAATAATTTAAAATTATAATTATTGGACCAAAAAATATAATATATATTTAAACTTGAATTCTACAACATTTAAATATATTCCAAATCGTTAAGCAATATAAAACAACATCTTACAACTACTATAATCATTTAAATACAAAAGTACATTCAACTTAGTTTCATAAATATTACAAACATCTCAAACTTATTTCAAAACATTCTAGTGTTTGCAGTTTAGCTAAACACATAGTCGCCACATTAAACTTGCACAAACCAACAATCCATTAAAAGAGTTGAAGCAATCCCTCCAATAATTTAATAGCCATTGAGCAAAATAATCAATGATCACATCTGTGAAAGTAAACAAAAATACACGAGTAAATACAAATATATAAAAAGAACTTGAACTATGTACTTATAAAATATTGCAATGACATTACAAGAATAAAAGTTACATCTAAAATAGGTTATAGAAAAAAAGCAAGATAAGGTTAGTTGTTGCAATAGATAACATAAAAACATAGAAAAGATGCAAATGCTAAAAAGTGTCCCATATTAGCCCTAAAACAACCCTAAAATGGCTCTAAAATAATAGTAAGATAGCCACAAAAAAATTACACCATATAAACCCCAAAACAGCCCTTATTTCAGGATTACTATAGCTTGCAGTATAGCCGAGATCTGAATATAAGAATACTGAAGGTACAAAATATATTTCATCAAACTCTTGGTTATTTATGTGCCACACTCAAAATGACCAAATTATTATTAATGAAAGAAAAGAACTGACCTTCCATCTCCAATGCTCAAAAAACAAGCCAAAAATACTATTAAACAAATAATTCTGATTTACACACAAAAAAAGACATCCTAGCAGCTTATAAAGACAAAGCAAAACAAAAATAAAGATAATAGAACTTAAGCAGATAGTTAATAGCTAACAAAAAGAAATGCTTAATACTGGATAATAACTTTTTCACAGACGATATACAAACCTTTCTTCTTAGGACATGCTAGAGTGAATGCATATAGAGGAAAAATTACACTTTACAAGTAACTTGTTCAACTCAACTGCTTTGCTTACATTCTTGACAAAGATAACAACTTAATTAAAGTCTTCCCATCCTAGACTTTAAAAGTAATTTATGTATAACATTCAGTTTCTCTCATTCTTAGAGGAACTAATCATGTGATGCAAGCATTGTACAATGAATTTGACCAATGTGCTAAGATCTATCAAATGAAACTGACTTGAATTGGAAATATTACCTCAACCTTATGCAACATATCTCTGCAACCAATTTTCAGCTATTGCCAAAACCAAATTTATTGGCAGTTGAACAAGACAAGTCATAAAAATTCTTTAATTCATTACATATTACATTAATTATAAAAAATTCTAAACAATCTCCAACAATTTTTAAAGTTTAAGGACTGCCAATTTTTTAGAAAGCATAGTATTTATTTAATCTAAACCTTACTAACAATCCATTATCTTGCTCATCAAACTATATTCCAAACTTGGAATATAGAGCTAATGCCACCATTAAAGATGTAGCATTGCAAATAATCATAAAATTTGTAGTTAAAGATAGGACATTCAAAATTGCACAATTACAAATCTAAGGTAAAGAATAGAAGACTTCTTATCACACATTACGTATTACCAAGCCAAAAGCACATTCAATCTCTAAGATTATTTCTTAAGTTATCATCTCAATAACATTCAAGAAAAAAATATTGAAAGAGAATCTAAAATTCCAAAAGATAATTGTTTAGCAAAGAATACCTAAATAACAATAATAATTCTAATTAAGTAACTGCATGCTCTGCTCTGCAATATGGTAAATATTTGTATAAAATTTAGCTTATCGATCAAACATACTCTGCAGTGTGCATATTATTAAGCAAGCCGATTGCCAATGATGAATCACCACGCCATTTTCACTTTAATACACTCAGAGGATTTGTAGCCTTTTGCCCACTGAACATCATTTACGAACACTAATAGTAGGCAAAAGCAGCCAGTCCATTCCCCAAATGGTATAAATAATTGAACAAGAATTTAGACATCACATTATGCATGCTTCAACAAAAATTCAACAATTCGAAAAGAAGAATAGAAAGTTCAACTTTCCACAAATTTGTTCTTGAGAGGATTTTTATTTGTAATAAATAATCCAAATAAAAAGGTAGCAGTATATTTTGTATTATAGAACAACATAAAGACACTCACTTGCGTGAACCTTTCATATACCCAATAGCCCCAAACTCTTTCAAGACCATAATCTGACATAGTTGGAATGTAATTTCTATAAATAAGTAGACAATAATTTTTATTGCTGCAATAAGTAGACAACAATTCCAACCTTTCATATACCCAACACCTAATAAACTTTTGCAATTGCAGCAATATAGTTTAAAATTTTCATTGACTTAATCTGATATAACTAAATTTCTATAAATAAGTAGTGAACAATTTTTATTATTTTATAACAATGTAGACAACAATAGTTTAAAGACAGAATACAAATAATGCAGGATCACAGATAAAAAAAGAAAAAAATACATAAACCATAATCCCTCTTTCTCTTCGTACAGAAATCCTCGATCCTCCAAAAGTTTTATTTTATTTTAAAATTCTTCACCATTTAAAACTTTTACCAAACATATTAAAGGATTCTCAGACCTTTCACACGACCAACTTAGTTTTGGATAGTATTATTGAATGCCTTAAAGTATTCTTCATTTCTTACAGCTTACATTATCTTCTAACTAAGCTTTAGAATCATTACAGCACCCTCAAGAAAACACCCAAAGAGGGGTTGTATAAGTTGTTGGATTACTCTTTAATTTGATCAATTAACAAGGACACCAAAACAGAACAACTTTAAACGAAAGTTTAACAAAGAAATAAGCACAAAGGAAACTGAGAAATACTAAAGAAACATATGTGAACCCAAAAAAAAAAACACCGAGGATTATCCAAAACTATGCCATATCATGTAATATTAAGCTTTCAATTCACAAAAAATAAATAATATAAAGGTAGGCAACAAAGGAAATTAAGCATTTAGTTGATTTATAAAACTTCAAGTGGCAAAAGCACCAAGAAAAATCTCTGATAAATTGATTAAAGTAAGTGGAGCAAATGAAGGTACCTATAAATGGTTGCATGCCAAGCATATGGAGTAAGAATTGCATTGACAAGTCATCAAAAGAAACCACCAATATATATTTATTGTGCAATCAAGTGATGCACTGGCAAAAGTGTGAAATCAAATAAAACAAGAACTAAGAAAAACACAACCAAAAGATCATGTAAAAATCAATCAATCTCAAGTTCATTCTTAATCTCAATAAATAATGAAACATATAGGAATTAATTTTTTAAATTAAAAATAAGGGGACAATCAATTCGCCATTAGTTTAAAAAAATTTAAAAGCTTAATGCATGCATGACAATACACAAGCACAACAGTTAATACATAAAGAAAGCAATTGGGGTTACTAAAATGCACCATAGGCTTATCATAAAATGGAAAATTTTGCATTTGCCGCACTGCATTACTGGCTGTTATCACTTCACTAAACACAACCCATGCTTGTCCTCAACCTTGAGCAATCCTTAAGGTCAACCTCTTTGCCATCTCCAATGTATAACCTGTGTAAGTAGTTACATGGGTATTTGTAACATATTGTTCTCAGTTATATAGAACAAGAAACACCAGAAAGAAAAAACCATTGCATAGAATTTCAAGCAAATGCAGAACAACAGGGTATATGGGGTATTACTTCATTCAAATTTACTTAAATCCATATACATTAAATACCTCTGTCTTGTTCTAGTTCCTTGCATAGTTCTCATAACACCTAAAACACCAGAACAGAGGATTAATTACAAAGTTCACAGGCGACAGCAGAGAAGAAACCACTATTACCTCCAATAGTAGAGAAGAAACAGCTCTTGCCTACCAAAAAAGTAGCAGAAGTGTTAGTTGGATAGGGAACCAGAGCCACCACGGATAGCCACTTGCAGCCCAGTACATGGTGCAGATGACAGCCAAGAGCTGCTTCAAGCAGCAAGATCGTCAGTCTGCTTCCAAGACAAGCAGTGACCACCAACACCACCGGCAATCAGCGTAAGCGACAGTAATCAATAGCAGCCTTGTTTACACCTCTGCAACACTGAAAAGGCTGGCGCCATTGAGGAACAGCCATCTGGAGCCGAGAGCAGATAGTAGGAATGACAACAGTTTCAATTAAACTACTTCCAAGACAGGCGACGACCACCAACAGCAGTAGTAGTCCACGACCGAGAACTGAAGCACCAACAGCTAAAGCAGATCCCAGGCAATTTTTTGGTTGTGCATTATTAGACAAGCGACGACCACCTGTCACGCTTGGAGCCGATAATTTGGTAGTAGGAGTCGACGAGGTGAAGGCTTCGGCAAAGGACTGTGGCTGCGGCTATCATTGTTTGTTTATGATTTTAAGAGAAAGGGTTAGGGTTTATTTGAATAGAGAAGACCAAGGAGGGAGAGGGCTAAATAGCAGACATTTTCTTTATCACTTCTTTAGCTTCAAAACGGCAGCGTTTTGGAGAAATTTATTTATTACTTTAAAATTTCATCCCTTTTAAATCAGTATTTTATTTTAATACAATAATACTTACCAAAATCAATTTTAAATATCCAAACATTTTTCTTTATTTATTATAATGCTGTTTGAGATGAGACAGATGCATTTTCTTTATTATTGTCATTATTATTATTATTTTGGTTTTTAACTTAAAGAAACTATTTGAGTTTGTTTAATATTGATTTTTTACACTAAAAGAATATTTTAAAATCTTTAAGAACATATTTATACATAATTCATAATATTTTAACGAAGAATAATGTGGTACTTATGAAATTAAAATCTAAATTTTTTTATCTTAAATGACATATTAAATGATGATGCAATATTTGATAAGTGTTATTTAATTACATTTTTAATAGTGAAATAATAAAGTTAGCAATTATCTAATACATAACAATTATTATTAAAAGCTCAATAAGTGAAAATAATTTTTATAAATTTAAATTATATAAATAATTAAATTTAATAACGTCGTTTTGGGTGTTATATTAATTTTTATAAATTTAAATTATATAAATAATTAAATTTTTAAATAAAAATAATTTTTTATTACTGTAGTATCACTGATTTATTGACACTTCATATTTCTGATATTATGGTATTAGTAATTCATTAACACTTCATGTTTTTTATACTATGGTATCAATAATTCGCTGACACTTCTTTTTACTAATACTATTTAAAAAAGTGTCAATAGTATAGTATCAGTAAAACTCATTTTTATAATAGTGAAATGAATTGAAGCAAATGTATTTTCACTTATGTATGAATTACGTATCAGGTGGAGATTATATAGTATAGATAAAACATATATTAGAGTCCTAAACAAATACAAGGATTACAATTAGAAATCCTAACTTTAGCTTTGATAACTCCTACTAAGATTTATCTTCATTTGATACAACAGCATCATCTTTTATAATTGTAAATGGTTTTTAACTTTGTGTTTGATACATTTCCTTAACAGTCCCCTTCAAGCTACAGAGTCTCGTATAGACACAAAGCTTGTCTCAAAAATAGGTTAATTGATTTTAGGACAAAAGGTTTAGTAAAAATATCAATTATGTGCTCTACACTTAGTATGTATCTTAGTAGCTATAAAAGCTGTACTTGTACTGTCAGACCATATTATTGGAATTTTAAGGAGTGAAATTTGAAGCTCTTTGATAGTGATTGTAGCCAAGTAATTTTAGCAGTTGTGTGTGCTAAGGCTCTATATTATTACTCTACACTAGGTCTTGATATTACTGGTAGTTTTTTTGAACTCCAAGAAATTAAGTTGTTACTAAAGAATATTGCATAGCCTTTAATTGATCTCCTATCATCTAGACCACAACCCAATCAACACCACAATATGCTATCAACTCTTGATCACCTGAATTTGTAAGCTCTAAACCATAACTAATTATTTCTTTAAGAAATCGAAGTACTCTTTTGCAAGCAACCCAATGATTGCTTAAAGGATTGCTCATAAATTGGCTGAGTTTATTGACTGCATAGAGAAATTTCTAGTCTTGTCAATGTAACATACTGCAGCATACAACAACCTATCGATATAGTATGCCATCAACAAACTGATCTCCATTGCTCTCTGTTAATTTGTAACCTTTACTGATAGGTGTGTTACATCCTTTATAACCTTCCATGTTTACTTTTTGTAGTATGTCTACCATATATTTTTATTGAGATAAAATTAATTTGCTCTGCCACTTGATGACTTTAATACCCAGAAAACAACTCAATAAACCTAGGTTTTTGAGAGCAAAGATATTCTTTAGTTAAGTGATCACTTTATTCACTATTCCTTCATTTCTTCTTTTCACAACAATATCATCTACATACACAAGTATGATAATTAAGTCTTATAAATCCAATGTAAAATATAATGATTAATCTAACTTTGAGTAAATCCCCAATTCACTAATACTTTCTTCAATCTGTTAAACCGTGCTCTTGGAGCTTGTTTCAGCCTATAAAGAGCCTTATACAACTTACAAACATGCTGAGATTTTATTAGATCAATAAAGCCTTCAAGCTGATTCATATACACAACTTCAGTAAACTCTCTATTTAAAAATGTATTTTTTACATCAATTTGTCTAATGCACCGACTTTTCATCATGGCAAGACTTAATACAACTCTAATTATAGATGCTTTAAATACAAGACTAAATGCCTTATTAAAGTCAATTCCTAGAGTCTAACTAAACTCTTTTACTATTATTCAAGCCTTAAACCAAGAAACACTGCTATTGGGATTTTGTTTTATTCTAAAAACCCACTTATTGCCAATTATTTTTCATTTTAAGTTGGTATGGTACAAGTGTCTATGTACTATTATGCATGAATGCTTATACTCTTCTGTCATTGCCTCTTTCCACCTACGATCTTGTAAAGTCATATCTACTGTCTTTAGTGTACTAAAGTCAACATTGGTGATTATATATGTTTTTGGCTTAAATATTTCTACTTTTGATCGAGTGATCATAGGATGAGAAGCTCTCATTTGTATTTTTTGTTTTGTAGATCTAGGTTCTGTTACTGTACAGTCCTTGATGAATGATCAAAAGAAGGTAATGTTGAACTTACCAATATTTTTTATTGCTGACTTACGGAAGTAGACTTTTCTGATGCAAGCATGTGCTTTAGAGGAGAATATTTAACTATAATTTGTGATGTATTTATAAAAACAAAAAGAAACTTCAAGCACTGAATTGGAAAGTATTGTTGATCTTTTTGAATTTGACAACCAAAATTTTCTTTAAAATGAAAATGAAATAATTCTTAAAAGTTGCATTCATTGCAATGTAAACTCACCCTGAGAGATGCCTAAATAAAAATCTTTGTGTTTAGTGCTAAACCCTATGAAGACACATTTAGCTGAGCGAAAAGAAAATTTGTGTTAATTGTAGGGTCGTAGGAAAGGAAAACAAAGCACAACCAAAGGATTTAAACATAGAATAATTTGTTTTTTTTTTTTATAAAATAGTAATACATAAGGTGTTTTACCATCTAAAATTGGAGAGGGTAAATTTATTAATGATGAATGTAGCTGTATAAAGGCTTTAAACTAGAATTTTAAAGGCATTTGAGCTTGTACTAGCAAAGTTAACCTAGTTTCTATAATATATTTTTTTGAAATACATTCTCGGAGTATCAAGATATACAACTCACTCGTATGAGCTAACGGATCTCATACCTATACATATTGGACTCCATGAGCATCAAACCATATCTAGCGATACCCAGTAGTTAGACCATGAAATGTCTAGACATGTATAGAACCTAAGTATGATGGATTACTTATAAGCCCACTGTGGTGCTCAGGTCAATGGACCACGAATACTACTCAACTCGAGAGGACCCTCTATTGACGGCTTTATGAGATGTTTATTGGAGGTCTTCATTGAGTCTGTTTAGTATCAAGTCCTCACTAAATACCCATATGCCTATATGAGCTTCCACTAAGCTCATGGTCTGTTAAGATTATCCATCTAAATTATCTAAATATAGACATACACTAATCTATATAAATAAGATCTCCACCGACAAACCCACATCAGTGAAAATAGATCAAGAACATAACATTCGAGAATATACTTGCACAATGACATTTCTTAATACTATTTACAACCCTTTGCAACTATGTCATTGCTAATATACTCTTGAATCTTTGTCCTATTTGAGACAAGACTTTAACTCTTTAGATTTCATTGATTTTTATAACATGGTAATTCTTAAAAACTATAATTATAAGCGTAGCTAACTCTTAGCACTGCTTCAAACTTCTTTGAATCAGATCTGAACCCTTGTAGATCATAAAATATCAGAAATATTATAAGCATCTTACTATGTATAATTAAACATTAACAATTTTATTTAAAATATTTATTGTATAAATATTAAACACTTAATATTCATACAATATTAGAATGGCGCAAATGCACCATTTCTAACAATATCTCTATTTTCTTTCTACTTTTTCATTTTAATTATGAGTATATGAACCTAAGTATCTTTTTTCCATTCCTTCTTGTTTTAAATATTACTCGAGTGCTTTGAATTCTCCCCCATATCACATTGTAGGATTTTAATTTTTTTATTTAGTAGTCTCTCAACTAAAGTTTGAAATTGAATAAATATATTTGTAGTTTCTAATTTTGTTATAAATAGATAAATTTAGTATACCCGGTGGAATCATTAACAAAAGCAACATAGTATCAATATCCTTTGGTTGAAAGAATAGGGGAAGGACCCCATAAATTAGTGTGTATGATTTCAAAGGGTTATGTTATTTTAGTTTCTAAACTTTTTAAGTGTTTCTTGTGTTTTTGCCCATACTGGCATGCATATAATAGTATAAAGGAAGAGATTTTTTTATAGTAAAGATGTTTTATTGCATTCTGAAAGAATTCTTACGAGAGTATACAAATTGGGGTGTCCTAACCTTCTTTTCCAATAGGATAATTCCTTTTCTGCTCTCATAATACTAAAACTAGACAAATTTTCAAATTTCCTAGAACATTGAGAAAAAAAATAGACACTTGATTTAACCTTATTGTATTTGGAAAATGAGAAATACTTTGCTGACTAGAAACCGAAGGCTACCATAGCTGATATAATATCTTTAGCTATTCCTTGCAGCAGTATAGTCTTCTCTTTCTTGTCCTTAAAAAATAAAAAGATTTGTTAAATTCAACAACTACATTATCATTGTCTTTTGATAATATAGAAACACTTATTAAGTTTTTAATGATGTTGGGAACATATAGTATATGGTCTAGTTTAAGAGATGTAACAGCAGAGACAATAGATGGCTTTACATGAATAATACTTTTACCAATATGTGAAATGAAAAGAGAATGTCCATTACCTATAGTCAACTTGTCATTACCCTTGTACTCACTAACCATACTCATGTTATCCACGATGTTGGTGATATGATTTGTTGCCCCACTATCAATGCACCAAGAGGCGTCACTAACTATTTTTGGAGTAGCCACATATACAGCTCTATGTCCAACATTCTGTTTGTGTTGTAGGACAAAATTTTTATCAAAACGATACAAACAACATAAACATGTACTGGCTTACTACAGAATTAATAGATAACTTTAGGGCTATTTCCTCTACATCTTCTATTCTTACCTCTGCCTCTATAGCCTCCTCTGCCTCGCTGCTAAAAATTGGACTGATAATGACTATTTTCATTATTCTACCAATTTCTTTTCTGATCTTTGTTGTTCTATGCAACATTGGTGTACTCTAATTGAGTAGTTGAAAAAGCAAGAGCATTTAAGTGATCCATACGACTCTCATGTGTGAGTAGTATGGCATAAACTTCTTGAGGGGTCAGTTTATCACTTCTGGAAGCAATATTAACCCTGTAACCACTACAAGATCATAATTTCTCCTAATCCTGCAAATAAATAAAGTGCCAGATCATCATCATTGATAAAGGTTCCACTTGTTTGAATCAATCAGATAGTGTTTTCATTTTAAGAAAATATTCAGTAATGGTTTGTCCTCCTTTCTTGCAGGTCTGCAACTGAAGCCTTAATTACAACACTCTAGCCTTTGATTGAGAAGAAAACAATCTTTCAAGTGTTTCCCACAATTCACTAGAGCTTTCACACTCTATAATTGAACTAAGTATGCCCTCATTTAGTGAAGACAAATGCCAACTCAATATTAATTGATCAGTCTCTTCTTGATTGTGAAATCTGGATTGCCAATGGTGTTTACTGTGCCATCTTCATCAACTATAACATTAGCTTTGTTTGGACTAGTATTTGTCCCATCTAGGAAACCTTCAAGATCATTAGCTCTAACACTGGCTAATACTTGCAATTTCCATAGCAAATAATTATCACCATCAAGCTTAATTGGTGTGGCAAAAACAAAGTTGTTGGATTGAGTAATAGAGGAGATTGAGGGAGGAGGATTAGTGGGAGTCATGGTAGCTGAAACTATGCTAGACATTGATCTAAGGCTTTGATACCAACTTTGAAAACAGAGATAATGAATCGAGGCAAATGGATTTTCTCTTATGTTTGAATTACATATTAGTTGGAGTTTATATAGGATAGTTAATATACGTTAGAGTTCTAAACAAATACAAAGATTACAATTACAATTCTCTTATCATGATATTATCTTGTTGCAGATAACTTCAGCTTTGACAACTCCAGCTATGATTTATTTTCATCTACTACAGCAGCATCATCTTCTGCAATTGTAATTGATTTTAGACTGTGTTTGACACGTTTCCTTAACAGGTAAGAAATATGCACATATATGTATTAAATTGTTGAAGATGTGATTGATTAATTGGAATTGATCATTCTAATCCACGTTGATTCAAAAGTTTCCTAGACAAGTGTCACGACCCGATTTCTCGAAACCGTGCGGCCTTAGACACTTGCTAGTGCTAAGCAGCCTACAAGACCCCAATTAACCAAAGAAAGAGATGAAGAAGAAGCACACCAAGTGTTTGAGAGAATGCTCTCGTATTTTATTACTAAAGAGAGAATTACAAAGCTATACAATTACAAGCTAAGAGTATTTCTACAATTTGGAGGATTGATTCTCAAATGAGAACTCCACCTATTTATAGCTAAAGCTATATACAATGGACGGCTAGGATTAACTCTAATCCAAGGGTCCAAATCTAAAGAGGAGAATATGCTAAGGAATATTCCAAAAGATGCCAACTACCAAAAGTATATCCAAAGGAATATGCCTTTTTTAGATTATTCTCCCACCTACCACATTAATGTGGCCTCAACCCAATTCCATGGGCCTTCTAGAAGCTCTAGCCCATTTAACCAAAAATGGACTAAGACACCCCCTTGGTGGTCTTGTCGCGCGCCAAATACTCGAGTAATTGCTTGAGAATATTTAGGGCGTGACATTCTCCCCCACCAAATTCACGCGACGCCCTCGTCGCGTCTTCGCTGGAACTTGCGCACCCCGTTCTGCAAACTCTGGCTGTGCGCTCTCGTGTCCCAAGCGAGTACTCCCATCCGGCAACCCTTTCCACTCGACAAAGTACTCAAGACTCATCCTAAGTTGCTCCCCTTTGTCATGGCGAGTGGAAATCCCCAAAGGTTTCCGGTTGTGTGGCTCAAATTCTGCATCTCCCGTACCTCCACGGTACTGCTTCCAACAGCTTGCGGAATGCATCTGATGTCGCCACTGCCGCTGTCTCGAAGGTAACTCCACCTTATGCGAGACGTTGCCAACTCTCTTGGCAATCAACCTTGGCCCCTCGTCCCCACGATCAAGGCCCTTGTGAAGTGGGCGTGCTGACTTGCGTTGTGGTGGAAGTATCGTCTCCATCACCAAGTCCCCGACACTATGCTTGACACGCCGCTGCTTGTCTTCGACCCACTCCTTGTGCGAAAACTGCACATCATGTGACACCTTGGACTTTTGGATGACACCCGCATCCAACAACTCCTCGAGCTGCCCCTGCAACTCTCCCATCTCCGATGGAGGCGTCAACCCCATAGTTGGAAGCGTAATCTCAAGCTCCAACTTGCCCTCAATTACATCTCTTGAAGGCGGTTCTTCCGGTATGGCAGTAGGCTTGACCCCATTGTGCTCCCCGAGCACTTCTGCAACAACCTTCGGTATTTCATCCTTGCCCCCATTTGCCGCATCATCCACCCCCGTTGTTGAGGCTGAATGTAACCCTCCTTTGCGCCCAGCATCTACCCTTAGTTGCATTGCGGAAAGGACTTTGGCGTTTGGCTTGGATCGCCCACCCTTGGGCATGTCTACCGTCGGTATCATTCGAGGCCCTCCTTCCAAAATACACATATAGTTGTGTTGAGGAAGTAACACCACATTGTACTGCCGTAAGAACTCCATACCTAGCACCACATCAAAATCATCGAGAGGTGCTACCGAGAAGTTTACCTCACCGTGCCATTTGCCAATGTGAATTTCAGCTCCACGAACCGCCCCATCTAGCGGCTTGGCTCTTGCATTCACGGACTTGAGGTATCCCTCTCCCTTCTCTACATAAAGGCCCAAGCGTTCCGCTTCCGCACGCCTAATGAAGTTGTGCGTAGCCCCCGTATCAACTAACACTTGAGTCTTGATGCAATTGACATAGGCTTCAATGTACATGAGCGCCGTCCCCGTTGGCGCGTCTGCACGCCGCTTGGCTTTGAGGGAATTGAACAGCTGCATGCAACCCATACGGCTCTGTTCGCCCTCGTATTTTGCCTCGTACATTGCATTGAAAGCCTTTTTCTTCGGACAGTCCTTCACCCAATGATCCCCATCGCAGAGAAAACAGTTAGACTTCGGACCATTACCTCTATGGCCGTTGCGTTTCTGCTCCTTCCACTTGGGCGGTTTGCCTTTCTCCTCCTTGCTCTCCGGAGGCTGAAACTCCTTGGCTCCCCCACCCTTACTGTGATTGGGTTTTGAATTCTTGGACTTTCCCGAATCCCCCTTGCGGTAATCCATGAGCGTCTCCGCCATTGTAAGGGCGTCGGATATATTCTGCACTCCACGCCGCTTCAACTCATTGGCTGCCCAGGATTGTAACCCGTCCAGGAAATTGAACAACAAGTCCTCCTCGGTCATGTTGCGGATTTGCAGCATCAACAAAGAGTACTCCTCTACGTACTCCCCAATGGACTTCGTTTGTTTCAACTCCTTCAACCGCTTGCGAGCGTCATGCGCCACATTCTCCGGATAGAATTGGCGCTTTAACTCCCGTTGCAATTCTTCCCATGTGTCTATGGTGCAGGTACCCTTGCGAATCTCCTCGCTTTTCCTACGCCACCACAGAATTGCATGATCGGAAAGGTATAAAGTTGCGGTACTTACCTTGTGTTCGTCCCGCACGCCCATAGCGCCAAAATACCTCTCCATTTGCCAAAAGAAGTTGTCAAGCTCCTTGGCATCCCGTCTGCCGCTAAACTCCTTTGGTTTAGGGGCCTCGACCCTTGGTGCAGCCACTGCAGTTTGAGTAGCTACGCCGTTAACGACCGCTCGCTTGCACAACACCACATCCTCCTTGACACCTTCAAACCCCTTTCGTAGCTCTTCTACTTGGGCTTGAACTTTGTCCATGGTGTTGTAGACCTTCTCCTGAAAAGCCTTGATCCAGTCCCGTTGCTTGTCAGCATGCTCGTCAATGGAGCTTTCGATGAGGGAGCGCAGCTCATCACCTTGAGTATCGAGGCCCACCTCGACATTCTGGACTTGCTCCTCCAACTCCCCAAGGCGGTCCGTCGCCTTGCTCACAGCACCACCGAGCTTCATAACCATGTCTCCTAGATCATGGTTCGGATCAACGAACTTTTCTGGCGAAATACTCTCATGTCTCCTAGCTTTGGGGTCTCTACCCCTCCCTTCAGCAACCTTGGATGTTCCAGCAACTTCCTTCACCATCTTCTTTGAACCCGCTCTGATACCACTTGTCACGACCCGATTTCTCGAAACCGTGCGGCCTTAGACACTTGCTAGTGCTAAGCAGCCTACAAGACCCCAATTAACCAAAGAAAGAGATGAAGAAGAAGCACACCAAGTGTTTGAGAGAATGCTCTCGTATTTTATTACTAAAGAGAGAATTACAAAGCTATACAATTACAAGCTAAGAGTATTTCTACAATTTGGAGGATTGATTCTCAAATGAGAACTCCACCTATTTATAGCTAAAGCTATATACAATGGACGGCTAGGATTAACTCTAATCCAAGGGTCCAAATCTAAAGAGGAGAATATGCTAAGGAATATTCCAAAAGATGCCAACTACCAAAAGTATATCCAAAGGAATATGCCTTTTTTAGATTATTCTCCCACCTACCACATTAATGTGGCCTCAACCCAATTCCATGGGCCTTCTAGAAGCTCTAGCCCATTTAACCAAAAATGGACTAAGACACCCCCTTGGTGGTCTTGTCGCGCGCCAAATACTCGAGTAATTGCTTGAGAATATTTAGGGCGTGACACAAGGCTGCAATAATAGAAGATGAGCAAAACATGTCAAATATTGAGGAAAGTCACAATCGCTGGAGACTAGCAACAGTCACAAAAGTTGAAGAGATGAAGCTTGTCCTAAACATCATCCCCAGATGGCTAACTTCATTAGCATTTGGTATTTGTGTGGCTGAAGGGTCAACATTCTTTGTTAAACAAGGTGCTACAATGAACCGAAAGATTGGCAATCATTACAGTTTGCCACCAACCTCTATTTAGTCTTTTGGAGTCATTGCCTTTATAATTTCAGTTGTCTTCTATGACAAAGTACTAACTCCACATCTAAGGAAAGTTACAGGCAATGAAAGAAGAATTACAATTCTCCAGAGGATTGTCATTGGCATGTTATTTTCAGTTTTGACAATGAGTGTTGCAGCCTTATTTGAAAAAGAGAGGCTAAGACTTGTTCGGGATGAGATTTTACAAGCAGGGGAAAAAAAGGGTATTATCTAAGACAATGAATGTGTTTTGGCAAGCTCCACAATACTGTATACTCGGCCTAGGCGAAGGGTTTACTTTGGTTGGATTGCAAGAATATTTTTATGACCAAGTTCCTGATTCAATGGGAAGTTTGGGTATAGCTTTTTGTCTCAATGTACTTGGACTTGGGAGTATTTTAAACAGTTTCCTATCATAATTCTGAATCAAATCACAGGGAATTGTGAAAGGAGTTGGATTGGTAAGGATTTAAATACGAGTCGTTTGGACAATTTCTATTGGTTGCTGGCAGCATTGAATGGGTTGAATTTATGTGTTTACTTGTTCTTGGCAAGGAAATGTAAGTACAAAAATATAGAAGCAAAGGTAGTTGAAGCTGATTGCAATATGAGCAATGGGATGGATAATTTGTTGCCTTGAGACGATTCTTTGTAGATATAAGGACAAGCTATAGACCGACGCATGATGTTTCGACTATCATCTATTGATCATTTTCACCAGCACTGTTGTGTGCTCTAAACTCTGGAGAGCTCGATTCCACCTCTCGTGCTTCAACTTAATTTCAAAACAACAATAACTTAAGTATTTTATACTTCCAAGATTCCGTGATAAGCCATTAATTGGCTGTATCATGGAAGTATCAAATTAATGGCATCCACTTCATGAAAGAATCCCATAGCTTTTTTGTTTATTAATCATCATTATCTTGTAGGAACTCTCCATGTACACAAGGCATATTCTATTTGCTCCTTCAACTTGCGCATTTTTCTATCACTTTGAATTTATGCTACCAAAAAGGAAACTTCAGATGTAACAGATCAATGGCATAAACTTATCTTTTAATTTTAAATAAGAGAAATCCTTTATGCTGCAAGTATCAAGGATACTTCATTATCAGAATTGACTTCACAACATAACTATAAGGCCATCGGTTCAAAATTCCAAATCAACAATTATTTTGGCGTAGCTAACAGCCTCAACCAATGTATTAGGAAAAATTAAAAATAATTGCAAATTTAGGTGCTTCAGCTGAGCACCTCAACTAACCAATATTGGTCATGATAACATATTAAAAATTCAATATTGTCAAGTTTACTAATTTGTAAACTTTATATTTTAATTAATATGGCATTTGTGAGAAAATTAATTAAAAATTATCGGGATATGATTTTAGAATTAAGCAAAGTACATAAGATACACAAGGAAACGAAACGAACACGAAAAGAGGTGAGAAGACAAATGGTGACTGCCCAGGCCTAGGCGCCGCAACACTTAGAAGTTAAGCGCCGCAGCGTTGGAGACAGTATGTCTAACCCTGTGGTGGCTATGACCCAACATAGCAGCACTGGATTCAGAATATCCAACATCACTATGCTGATGCAACAAGAAAGTACTATCGCAGCGTCAATGTGGGAAACAGCCTCCTTTGTTTAGGAAACCTATCCTAAGTGCGTTATAACTTCTTAAATTGATTTCTACTTAGTTTATGGTTTGCCTAGGTTTTCTAAGGCTTATATAAGGGCCTTTATTAGTTTATAAATATATCTTAGTGATCACAATACAAACATAAGAGAGAAAACCCTAAATTATAAGAGAAATTAATTGTGTGACATTATGAGTGCAATTAAGAGAGTTCTTTGTGAGCTTCAAATTCTTTCTTGTAAAATGCATACTTTATAAGTGCCTTGTGATTCATTAAAAAAAGAAGTGAGATCTTGAACCGCCATGGATATAGGCAAATTACCGAACCAAATAAAATTTGTGTGCTTTCTCTTACTCTCCTTTTCCAGTTTAATTCTTAATAACTTATTACTGTATTATTATTACTTGGGTTTATTACTTCCGTTCTACAATCTGGTATCAGAGTATAGTTATAAATAGTTATGGCCATACCCAAGTATGAAATATAAAAATTTAACGGGATGAATGACTTTAATCTCTGGAAGCTTAAGGTAAAAGCGTTACTAGTGAACCAACGGTTAGGCTCGGTGTTAGAGAAGACTACAGCTCTATCTAGTAAGAAAGAAAATACACTAAAGTCATTTAAGATTGAAGTAGAAAGAAAGGATATTCATGAAAGAGTTCAAGTATAATCGTTCTGTCATTGAGCAATGAATTATTAAAGGAAGTAGCATATAAGAAGATAGTGATTGGTCTTTGGAAGAAATGCGTAAGTTATTGGCCAATGGGTTGCATATAAAGAAGAAGCTATATCTGTTGTCCATGTCTGAAGAGACACTAATCAAAGACTATATAAACACTTTCAACAAGATCATCATTGATTTGAATCTATCAATATAAAGATAGAAAATGAAGACAATGCGATCATCTTGCAGAGCTTACTGTCCCGTAGTTATGAGAGGTTTGATGATATATTACTCTATGGCAAAGAAAGTTTAACGATGAGTGATGTGAAATCATCATTAAACTCAAAGCTATTAGAAAATCAAAGTAAGACTAAAGTAGGAGGCTTATCTACAAGAGGGAGAGCCTCGCATAGAGAAGAAAAGAATAAGGGCTTTAGATCAAAGTCTAGAGGCACTCCTAGAAAATGATATTGCTGCAAGAAATAATAACACTTTATAAAGGGTTTTCCGAAGAAGAAAGCCAAAGAGAAGAAGGCTGCTGATTTGCTTGTCTGATGGTAAGAACTTTTATTAAAGAGTTCTTAATTCTGATTGTACTTTTTACATGTGCTCACACAAGTCTTGGTTAGTCAATTTCTAGCCCATTAATGGTGATAAGGTATTAATGGGTATGACGTAACTTTTCAAGTTTTGGGAATTGAGAGTTTTAGACTTAAGTTCCATGATGGGCGTGTTGTTAGAAGTTAGGTATATTCCTGACCTCAAGATGAACTGGATCTCACTAAGTATGTTAAACTAAAATTATGTGCTTCATCAGGATTAATGAAAAGGTTTTAATAGTGTTAAAAGGTTCTATAGTTGTGATGAGAAGTAAGAAACATAAAGGTATTTATATCTTGAAGTAAGAGGCATGAATGATTCTGTATTATTCTTTATAGCTAATAAGAATATACAAATCAAGTTGTCACATCTTGAATTAGCACACCTAGGTGAAAAGAACCTAAATGAGTTATTAGTTCAAACACATTTGGTGAGGATAAGTTCCAACCATTTGAGTTTAATGAGTATTATATGCTAGAAAAGCACATAGATTGAGGTTTAATACTGAGAGCACAGAACTAAGAGGACTCTTGACCACATACACTTAAATTTTTTGAAACTAGCACAGACAGTGATCTATGGTGGACCTAGGTATTTGCTCACTTTTATAGATGGCTATTTGAGAAAGCTGTGGGTTATGTGTTGAAGAATAAAGAGCAAGTATTTGATATGTTCAAGACTTGGAAGGCTCTTGTTGAGAATCAAACTGACAAAAGGGTTAAGAGGTTAAGAACTGACAATAGTCTCGAGCTTCGCAATAAAGAGTTTGATAAGATTTATGCTAAGTATATAATTGTAAGGCATAGAACTATGAGATAAACACCGTAGCAGAATGGTATAGCTGAAAGGATAAATAGAACTCTACTTGAAATGGTTAAATGCATGCTTACAATGCAAAGATGTCTAAGGCATTTGGGGGTGAAGCTATGATGACAGCAACTTATTTGAACAATAAAAGTCCTTCATCGGTGATAAACTTCAAGAGCCCATAAGAGAAATAGTTTGACAGCTCTCCCAAATATAACCATTTCAGAGTATTTGGCTGCCTAGTTTTTGTTTTTTTCATGTGAATCAAAGGAAAGTGAAACCTAGAGCTTTAAAGAGGATATCCATAGGATATCCCGAATAAGTGAAAGGATATAAAGTATGGTATAAATAGTTAACACCACGAAGGAGTATCATAAACTATGATATGACGTTCGATGAGATGACGATATTGAAAGCCTCCCAAGATGATGAGAAAGAAGAACTTGTACCCAAGGAAGATTCAGCACCTGAATTTATTAAAGTTAAAGTGAAACCAGAATGCAGATATGATATGCCCCTAGATCAATACATCAATAATGAGATCTTTAATGATAAGCTAAGAACACCAACGAATTTCTCCAAGTCTACTTAAAGTAAGACTAGTACTCTTAAGATGGAACTTGAAAAGTATCAATTAGCTAGAGATAAACTAAGGAGAATGATTAACCCATCAATCAAGTATGCACAAGTAGATTTAGTTGTTCATACTTTTAATTCTGTTTATACTTTTGAGTTTGAGGAGCCTAAAACGTATAATAAAGCTATGAAGAGTGAGAAAAGAGAAAGATGGCAGCAGGCCATAGAAAAAAAAGATTAGTTCTCTTAGAAAAAATGATACCTGAGAGTTGGTGGATAGATCCCAAAAGAAACTAGTATGGTGCAAATAGGTGTACAAGGTTAAGGAGAGGATACTGGGAGTAAAGCCTATTAGATTCAAGGTTAGGCTAGTTACACAAGATTTTACTTAGAGAAAGGGAATTGAATTTTATGAGATTTTCTCTCTAGTTATCAGCACATATCTATTGGAATTCTTTTAGTCATATGTGCAAAGCTTTATTTATATTTAGAGCAGATAGATGTAAAGACAGCTTTTCTATATAGAGAGCTTGAAGAAAAAATTTACATTTCACAGTCGTAAAGGTTTGAAGAACCCGAGAAATAGAAGCATACTTGTTTACTGAAAAAGTCATTATATTCGTTGAAGCAATCTTCTAGGCAGTGTATAAGAGATTCGATAAGTTTGTGATAACTTATGGATTTAGAAGAAGCAAGCATGACAGATGCGTGCACTTTAAAAGTTTGAGTAGTGGAATGATGTATTTACTTTTATTTGTGGATGACATGTCAATCGTATGTAGAGATATGAAAAAAAAATACATAAATTGAAGAAGCAGTTGAGTAGGAGTTTGAGATAAAGGATTTAAGAGCAGCAAAGAAGATATTGTGTATGCATATTGTAAGGGAAAGAAGAGTTGTTATCTTCTTGTCACAGCAAGGATATGTACTCAATATCCTAGAGAAGTTTAATATGTCCAATGCGAATGTTGTTCTCACACCCTTAGCTATACATTTCATACTTTCAGTAGCAAATCACCAAAATCTGAAGAGGAGAAACTGTAGATGAGTAAAATATAGTATATAAGCACTGTAGGGGAGCGCCATGTATGTAATAGTTTGCATAAGACCAGACATAGCACAAACTGTGAGTGTGGTGAAATGATATATAGTGATTCTAAGTAAGGATCATTGGCTTACAACGAAGTGAATTTTGAGACATCTCAATGGGAAAGTCGAATTAATAATTATTGTATAAAATGGCTAAAAATTATAATGAAAAAGTAAAAGGATATATTGACTCGAATTATACTAGTGATCTATACAAAAGAAGATCCTAACAAGTTTAGTATTCATAGTGCTTGGGTGTAGTGTGTATTGAAAATCAAATTTACAGCATATGGTAGAACTGTTAACCGTAAAATTTGAGTATATAGCTATTGAAGAATCTATTAAGGAGGTTGTGTGGTTAAAAGGGATATACGCAGAGGTAATGGCTACTGAAGAAGTTAAAATCGATGTATATTGTGATAGCCAATGTGTTGTACATCTAAGCAAACGTCAAGTATTTTATGAGAAATCTAAACACATTAATGTACGACTCCATTACATTCGAGAGATTATCTAAAGTGGTGAGATTATTCTAAAAAAGATTACGTCATCTGAAAATCTCACTAACATGCTGATTAAGCCAGTGCTCTTAATTAAGTTCATCCTATACAAGAACTTAATTAGAGTCACTATTATGTAAGGGTGACCGAAGATGCGAAAATAAGAGATCTTGAATACTTTGTGCATGATTTTAAATTAAATAGGGGATTTGTGAGAAAGTTGATTAAAAATTATTGGGATATGATTTTTTAGATCAAGTCAATTGTGTAGGGTACGCGAAGAAGCGAAACGAATACGAATAGAGGCAAGAAGACGAATGGTAACTACCTAGGTCTGAGCACTGCAACGCTAATGATAGTATGTCTAACATTGCGGCACCCATTACCTAGCACTGCAGTGTTAGATCCAGAATATCCAGAGCCACAGCACTGATGCGACAAGAAGTAAGCACCGTGGCGCTAATGCGGGAAACAATCTCATTTGTTTAGGATACTTGTCCTAAGTGCATTAGGACTTCTAAAATCAATTTCCACTTGATTTAAGGTTTCCTTATGTCATTTAAGGCCTATATAAAGAATTTATATTGACTTATAAATATAACTTAGTGATCACAATACAAACACAAGAGAGAAAATCATAGATTACAAGATAGCTCAATTGTGTGACTTTGTGAGTGTAATTGATAGAGTTTTTATGAGTTTTGAATTCTTTCTTATAAAATATCAAATTTATAAATGCCTTGTAATTCACTAATAAAAAAAATTAAATTTGATCTAATGTAGACATAAGTAAGTTATTGAATTACATAAATTTTTTGTCTTTTTTCTTATTCTCTTTCTCCAATTTAATTTTTAATAATTTGTTACTGTATTATTATTACTTAAGTTTATTACTTCCGTTTCTATAATATTTAATATTATTAAAATAATAAAATTAAAAAATAATAATTATGTAATAAGTACTAATTATTATTAGTGACACATTAATTAAAATATAAAATATATACTCTAACTTTATAAAATTAACATTACTCTAAAAACTAAGCACTTGGTCTATGTCAAACCATGCGTCACGATCACAATTTAAAAGTAATTTCAAAATTTCAAACCTCAGTCTTGATTATCACAAATTAAAGATAATTTCAAAGTTTGAAACCTGATAATTAGTTAAGCACCCCAAACCAATCATGATTTAACAAATTAAATAATTGCAAATTCTCAAACCTCAGTTGTTTTGACCATAAATTAAAAAGAATTTTAAAATTTTCAGACCTCAATAATGAGTTAAGCACCTTAAACCAATCGTGGTTGATGATAAATTAAAAATCTTTGTGAACTTTGAGACTTCTTGTGTTGATTATTATTAAAGAATAATTTTGAAATTATTTTAAAATATTTTTTTATATGTTCTTATTATATATATATATGTTATTAATGTAAAATATATTTTTTTAAAATTATTCCTTAATAATCACAAATAAATATTCTTTTAATTTCAAATCTCAAATAATTAATCAAGCACCTTGAACCAACCGTCGGTCATGAAAAATAAAAAATAATTGCAAACTTTAAGACCTCAGTTGTGATTATCACAAATTAAAAATAATTTAAAATTTTCAGACCTTAATAGTTATTTAAGCACTTCAAACCAATCGTACTATGACAAATTTAAAGAAAAAAAAAACTATTTGTACTCTTAAAAATTACTCTCAACACAAATTAAAAGCATAAAATTTTTAAAATCAAATGATAAAGTATACCTCTCCTTAATTTAAATAAGAGTAATGTTATGTTTATATAATTAAGATATAAACTTTGTGTCTATATGTAATTTTAAAATGCAAGGCGTTATTATAAACAAATAATATAATGATAAATAAAGTATCATTTTTATGAAAAAGTACTAATTTATATCAGTTTTTAATTTTATCTAAACAACCAATTAAAAAGTTCAGAATTAATAAAAGTAAAAATAAAAATAAAAAGAAATAAGAGATATTAGGAATAGGAGAGCAACATTAATAAATTTATCGATAAAAATAAGTCTAGGGTTTCAATATTCACTTTACACTTTGTCTAAATTATTAATACCCCTCTTTAAATCAATTATTTAATTAGAATTGTTAACCAGTAATCATAAATTACCTACAAGTCTCTTCTCATGGTTAAGAAAAAAAATTTCTTTTATTCAGTTCAATATATTCTTATGTGAACTAAATTAAAAAAGAATCATTTAAATTGAAGTTCTCTTTAATGATTTCATATGTTATGTAAATATATTATTATGATCTCATTATAATCAATGATAATAAGTTATCATATCTATAGTTAAACTAAAATCCGTTTTTTAAGTTCATAAAAATTACCTAATCAATCTAAATAGTTGTCAAACATCTAAAAAAAGTTAAACACAAAATAGAACAAAAAAAACTCAATTAATGAATAATATGAATCAAGTGAATAAAAATAATTCAAATCACATGTAGTGGTCCAATTGAAATTCTAAAAACGAAGTTTAGTTCATGATGAAATAAGGACTTCTAAAGTATAATAAAATTAACATCATACATACCATAGATAACTCTAAGATAAAGAATTGAGAAATAAAGTTATATTATTGCAATCTTCAATCTACTTGCTCTCTTGATTCTCCAAAAGTTACTTAAACTCTCAAAAAGTTGATGTCTCTATTGCTCTTCTCATTTTATCTCTTGAAATAAGTTTTTTGTTCTTATATTTATAAACTTTGGTCTTTAAATTATGAAGAATGATGAATACAAATTAAATTCAAATTTTCATATTCAACTCTTAACATCTAATGCCACGACACTCAAATTCTAACTCTTTTACATTTTTGTGACTATTTCAGTGCTATTACATTGAGCATTATAACATTTATTATAGCTAATTACTATAGTAGGTTATTATAACAAATTTAATATTTTTATTTTTATTTCTTTAAATTTTCATCTTTATTTACTTCATTGATTTTCAACTTATAAATTGACACTAAAACACATAAAAAAAATAAAATATTCATACTTAAAATAAACAAATGCTAAACTTATAGCATCAAAAAATATATGTATAAAATACGCTAACTACTTTGTGTCTCAAGTGATATAGTATCTAATGTATTTATTATTAATTAATATTATATAATTATTATATTAATAAAAAATAAAAAGTCAATATACTACCTAATAAGTCGTAATCATCAATTAGTAGTACATTAGTTAAGATACAAAATCTATATATCAACTATATATTTAAATGTAATATTATTTTTTACTCACAATAAAAATAAAATTTTAATTTAATAACCCATTCCAAAGTCAAAATCCTCAAAGTCATTACTCCTCAAAAATGGCAAATAAACCTATTAATATTGAAATTTATCTTTCCCTTTGATTATTCAATCACATAATTACTATGACTACATCGATACTGGATAAAATATTCTCTATTTTAGACTTTACAATCACTCTTGGTTCATTAACTTCCATCAACCTCGTCAATACTACTTTTAAATTGGTTTCAATTATGATTTGAATTAAAAATTCAAACTGTTTCCAAACTTTTAAATAAAAAGATCTTTTTTCACCATATATTCATGAATTAAAATTTTTATTTTTAATTTTATATTCCTCAAATAATGTGTTAAAATTATTTCATTTCCCAAACCTCATTCATCCTCTTGTTAGTATAAACTATTCATATTAAGTAGTGGAATAATTTTAATATTATAGCTTTTAATGAAGAACTTATTCATCTTTCGCCAAAAACTTAAGTCTCAAAAAGTTCGAAATATACCCATAACAACATCCAATCAATAATTTTTAGCCAAAAAAAAAGCCTACCTCATGATCCAATACCTCAACACTCAAGCAATATTTAATGGAATTCACTCTAATCTTAACGAAGAAGCCTTAAGCGCATCCTCGTTAGCTTCTTCAAAGCCATCAAAATCAACATTCAATATTTTTCAAAACTCAAGATCCATGTGATTTCTCTAATTAAATTCTCCAGCTTGTCAGTAGACTTCAGTTCGTTTCAAGTTTGATGGGACCAAAGGATCTCCTTAAAAGTTCAAAATATAGAACTGTCCATGGACTCCAATTCATTGACATACATCTGTCTTTTCATGTAAAGGGTATCAGAGAAATTAACTTTGTTATCACCTAAATCTGAGTACTGTTTGGGTTTATAAAACAAAGTTCAATTATTCAGGACTTATCTACAGGTCTAGACAGATCCCAGTAAATTTGTTGCCAACTACATCATAGTTCAAGGTCGATAAACAAACTTGAGTACTTTTTGAGTTTAAATCACACAGTTAAAAGTTTATTGAAGCTTATTGCGGTCGGTTTAGCAAGCGATCACCATGGAGAACAGCAGCGTGAATAGATGAGACATCAACTTTTGACTTTACAAAAGTAATAATAAAGAGATTTTTTATTTTTTCAATTAAAAGTTCCAAAGTAAATTTATGTTAGGATAATTTAATAATCAGAAATTTGTTGACAAATAGATGTTCATAAGCTTGTGTCTGATGATATTTCAAGTTAAAGGATTTTACATTGTCATTAGAAAAAATAATAATAATTGCAAATTTTCAGCCCTCAATTTGTGATCTAACACCTTGAATTGTCACTTTGCAGACGCAAAGGTTAAATTAACAAGTTGAAACTCCCGAAACAGCCTTTGATGTTGACAAATTAAAAATTATTCCAAAATTTCAGACCTCAATTAGTTGTTAATTTAAAAGTCACGCATCTTTTTGAACTAAAATACTTGAAGGAAAAAAAAAGTTACGAATCTCCGGCCTCTATCACACATCTAATGATATTCATATATAATGCTAGAAAAAGCAGTCAAAAGTTTAATCTCATTTTTTTCTGGTGGGCAAAGCTGTTGATAATCTTTCTTTCTTCTTTATTTTAACCTTATCCTTACAAAATCGTATTATAATGCCATGGGAATTTCGACTTTGAAATTTTTAATACAAAGAAGATATGCAGAACTTGGTAAAATATGAGAAGCATATGTACCACATTTCAATATATAATTCTTTAAGCATTTAACGTATAATTCGACAAGGTGGCTTGTGCAGAATTTTAACTAAAACACTTATAACTTATTCAGCATAAGTTCTATGGAAGTACTGATTTTTCATCCTGATTAAAGGATATCTACACTCTCAAAATATGATTAATATTCAATTACACTTCATAATTTTAAAAATATTCATCTACATTCTCAAAATATGGTTAATATTCAATTACATCCCATAATTTTAAAAATATCTATCTGTACCTTTAATAAAAAGTATTACAATAAATTAACAATGTATAAATAGTAAATAATATCCATCGTAAACAATATCATCACTATCGTCGCTTTTCAACCGAAAATAAGTTACCGATGAATACTGTTTATGGTGAACAAAACCCACTATGAACACTTCACTATACTGTTCACCATGATCAGATAGATACTTTTTAACAAATATTATTTACTATTTACCAAAATAATATCACTGTAAACGGTGCTACTGTTGCACTGTTTATTGTAAAAAGTGAATAATATTTATTAAGCAATATTCATCGGTGATGAATTTTAATTGGCTATCAATAATGACATTATTTATGAAAATAACTCTTTTTTTTTTAAATTTTAGTCTTTTTGATACAGAGGATCTCTTAAGAAAGGGCAATTGTAGAGCATACTTGACTTAGTAAGTTTTTTTTAAAACTTTAGAAAATGATCAACTCATTTTATACCTTTTATACTTAAGAGAGACTTTAGAGAACTACTGGATGAGGATTTAGAAGCTCATGTGATAAGGGTAATCAGAGATTTTATTTCCTTTCTCTAGATGATCCCTCACAAAAGGAAGGAGTAGCCTTATATAGCCTGAGACTCCGAATACAGACAAAGAAACTAACTTTTAACGTGACACGCAGACCACCATACAAGGAAAATAACTTAAAAAGGAACAAACTTTTGCTTAATAACAAATACACGTAAAAGAAACATAATGTTGGACCACGTGATAATTGTGAGCACAAAGGCTCTATTTTTTAGGACTATTTTTATCACATGACTTAGGTCCTGAAGCTTGATTAGCTGGATCCACTAGGGCTTCCGTCATCATTGAACTATTTCCAGGCACGCTTGGCCAGTCTGCTTTCATATTCTTCCATGAACTCTTCCAGGAGTTTGATGTCATCATTACTTTTATCATGAATTTCGACTTCTTGTGGGGCTAACTCACGGGATAACAGTCTTGATTCTTGTTGGGCTTGTGACTCAATAAGTGGGGGTTGAGCATCTTGGTACAGGGAGAGGGATAAGTCTCGTGGTCCTGCAGGGGTAGGTAGGGCATCATGCATCTGTGTGTCTGTCTTATGGGGTTCTGATGGGATGGTTATCGGAGGAGAGTTTTCGTGATCAATCCTGGCTCGATTGTACTAGTAGTACTATTAGGTGTAGCGTTGGTGTTGTTCACTCTATCTGTGTTTGTGGATGTTGGATGCTTGTTGGAGTCTGTATGAGAAGTCTTTATCTATGGTTTCTCAATGGACACAGTCTTCAGGGTCTATCCATACAGCTGGTGGGATGATTTGATTTTTTTCTGCAAGAACTCTTTCTAGTTCTCTCATTTCTGCTCTGTGATTATCCCGAAACAGATGCAGGGGGTATGAAAATATAAAGTAGTCCTCGATGATAGGATAGTAATGCACCTTATGATCGGATATAATCATTCCCTTACGTTGGAAGAGAATGATGATATGAAATCTTCTGGGTGGCATTCTTGATTGACTGTGCTGATGTATTAGCCTTTTAAACTTGACTAGCCATTGTTCACGTGGGAAAAACCATTGTAAGAATGTGATTGCATCGTGGCTAGACGAGACTGTTTCGAGCTATTTTTCGTCTTCAAGACAGGGAATTCCATTGCAATAGTGTATGAATCCAACAGGTACCATAACAGGTAAAGAACACTTTTGGACCAGGCTTCGAAAAGGGTGACAGTGAATAGGTAGAAAAATGGGTAGGTTAGGTTGAATAGTGGGGTGCCTAGAGTGCGCTATTCATTTTCTTCAACAGTTAGGATGGTGTACTGTCTTATGAGTTCAGTAGGGTTTGACCTGATAGTTCTGGTCTTGATTCTTTCTTCAAATTCTGGATGAGCAAACGGGACTGATGGATGGATGATGAAAGATTTTAGAGGAATAGAGGGGGAGGAGGCAGAGGACGAGGAGGCTGTCATCAGGAGGATGGTGGAATAAAATTTGTGTTTTGGCCTTTTGATCATGTGTTTGGTAGTGATGTGGTTAGTGAGCGAGTTGTCAGTATTTATAGGGTTGTGGGAGAGGAAGTCTGCCACTGTGTTGTCCTTGCCTTTGATGTGTTTTACTTCGAATGAGAAATTAGAGAACCACTGTTGCCACCTTAGTAGTTGCTGGTTTGGAATGCGTTTCTGTTTGAACTTCAGCATATGAGAAAATGTCGACATGTCTAGTTCGACCATAAATTTGTGTCCAATCAAGTGAAATTCAAAATTTTCAATTGCCCGTTTTACTGCCAATATTTCTTTAAAGGTGCTATAGTAGTGGAGTTTTGAGTCTGAAAAGGCCCCGCTTTTATACCCGCAAATTTTTCTTTTTCCATTGGTTTCTTGTAAGAGGATGGCCCCTAATGGTAGTCACTTGCATCTGTCTGTAAGATTCTTTTTCCATGTGATGAGATCTGTAAAGACGGCAGATTTGTTACTTTTTCTTTGAGCAATTTTATAGTTGATGTCTGTTGCTGTTGCCACTGTGGAGGATTCTTTTTTAGCATGTGGAACAGGGGCTTCGTAATCTGTGAGAGGTGCTGTATGAAATCCGACATGTAATTTACAATGCCGAGGAATTGTTGGATTTGGGTTTTTGTCAGGTTGTCATCAGGGAATCTGGTCAACTGTTCTGCAATGTGGGTTGGAGTTCGTATTGTCCATTCTTTATTTGCATCCCCAGGAAATCTATTTTTTTAAGACCTGGGTGGCACTTGGTGGGTGAGATCATTATGCCATTTTCTTGTAGAATGCTGCCAAATCTCAAAAGGAGATCATAGTGTTCATTAACGTTTTTCGAGAAAAATAGAATATCATCTATGTAGATGAGGGCCTGATCTTGAATTGGTTCAAAGATTTTCATCATTGTTTTCTAAAAAAGAGATGGGGCAGTCTTTAGACTGAAAGGTAGAACGGTCCACTGATAGTAGTGGTGAGGTATGCAGAATCCTGTTTTGTGTTAGTCATCAGGGTGGACCCCTAATTGCCAGAATCTCGTCTTTAGGTCAAACTTCGAAAACACCTTTGCCTGTGCAATCCTTGAGAATAGCACCTGCTTGTTGGGTAGAGAAAATTTATCATCCTACAGAAAAGAGTTTAGAGGTTGATAATTAATGACCAATCTTAATTTTTTTCCTAATTTGCTCGTTGCGTTTATTGACGTAAAAGGCTTGGCAGGCCCACTGTGAGGAAGTGGGTTCAATAAATCCCTCTTGTAATCGTTGTGTGAGTTCTGTATTGGATATATCAACATGGTCCGATGGCATGCCAGGGTAGCTAGCTTTAGTTGGGTTGATATTTTCGTTCATGTGGAAAGATAGTCGGACAAAATATTCTTGATTTTTTCACAACGGGTGGGGATATTTGAGAAGGAATTCAGAGTAACGTTTGATGCAGAGTGGTTTTTGATTTGTTCAAAGACAGCATTGAGAGGGGTGATGGAAAAATAGTTTGGGATGGTTGACCATGGTAAAAAATGGGCTTTGAACTTTAATCCATTAGGCTTGGTAAAAACTTTCTTTTCTAAGAGTTTTTGGATCAAATCAAAGCCTATGATCAGGTCTATTCCTAGGAGGTCCGAGCCTAATTGTTTATGGTGGATTTTGAGGTTTGGAAAGAACTGTAGATAAATTATCTTACCGATCATGGATAAAGTAAATAATTCATCATTGGCTGCTTAAAAAGTTTGGTGATAAGGTTTCCAGTAGGACTTGGGGAGGATGATTGGGTTGAGGATTGAAGTTGCAGCGCTAGTGTCAAGTAGTCCAATTACTTTGATTGGCTTACTGTATTTGGATGGGTATAGCTGGAATTCTAGCATCGGGACAGATATTGTGTGTAGTGGCTTGGATGGTATGAGTGACTGTGATGGCTCTGTTTGGATTTTTAGTGACTACGAGACAGAGCTTGAAGTGGATTTTGATTCGGATTCTGAGTAAACAAGGATTGTGTCAATGTCCTCACAACTTTGTTCGGACAAAAGAGATTACAAGTCTGAATTGATGAGTTTTGTAATGGCACTAATGGCTGACAACATCTTTTTTCTTTTGTCTTTCTCAGGACATTGTTTTGCAAAATGTCATTTTTGCCCACAAATGAAGCACCTATTCCTTTTTTTTTAAAAAAAAAAATAATTTTCTTTGAAAAAATCTCTTCTTGGACCTGGGTGGCCGAGAGAATGGTTGCCGAATTTTGAACTTCCGATGATGGTGCTTTTTCTAAGTTCTGCAAGTGCATTCTTTTCCAGGATATTTAATCTGCAGATCACGTCATTCACAAGCCTTTTGAATTCTTTTACCCGTAAGATCAAAATCTTTGAAAAGTTTATGGCTTGCACATAACTTGTCTAGAGTTGATAAGACTGCCTGCTGGATTACTCTTATAGAGGAATTCTGCAGATTTTTGTTCTTTCAATTAAGGAGTCTTAGAGCCTCTTGTCCTAATGGTTCCGGGACTGAATTAAGATAGACTTGTTTCAAATTAGGGTCATCAATTCCCAAAATGTAGTATCTGGCTGTAGCTTTTTTGAAATGTAATTCAAGATCTTTTCGTTTGTATGAGCAACACTTTATCTTAAAGAATTCTTCGCGAGCTTTGTCTATTATCTGGCCTTCTTCTCCGACAAATTCATTAAATAAAATGCCAATAAATTGTTCGATTGAATCATTTTGTTGTAACATGCGCTGTCTATATTCTCCCAAATAGAGGTACCAGTATTTTAATATTCCTTGAAATCAGGCAATGGCCTTTTGTATAACTTCATGGATGGTAACTCCATCTTTATGTTGCTCAGCTAAGCATCATGCTTGGAACTCGAAAATGCGATCAACTCATTGATGAGGGCTGATGTCATCGAGAGTTAGCCAGTATGTTTTCCCTGTGTTGTCTGGTCGTGATGATTGGGATCATCTTCGCAGGGGAGTTTCTGCCTCGTCCATAGAGGAATCTAGTTCATGAACTTCTGTTTGTGGTGCCTATGGGTCTGAGGGTGTAGTGTTCATGTATTGGGGTGGAATCAGGGAGGTTGTTGACCATGATGTTGACTTAGAGATGGATTCAGATTCTAAAGCTGTTTGTGGTGTTAGCGTTTTAGTGAGGGTGAATAATTGATTCCTGGTGGCTGAAGGAAAAATGGATGTCATAGGGTTTGGGTTCCGATAAAATTCTTGGGGTGGGGTTGGTAAGGTTTTAAAGATGGGTTCTGTGATTATGTCTGGGTTGAGGCCGTGAATGTAATGGATGGCTCGGAGGCATGCTTTTTCTTTTTGTCCTTCTTTTTTGGGATAAGTGTAGAACTGTCACCAAAGATGGAAGAAGGCTTGGTACATAGAGGGTTGTGATGCCTTGGGCATGATGTCTACTGGTTTCCATGACTGAAAGATGTCTTGTTCGAGACTTCATAGTTGGGTTTTCAATGATTAATTTTCTTTTTCTGCTCTTGAAAGAGGAGACTGTGTTGAACCAGATCTAGCACGTGTTCGTGCAGCATTTTAATCTCAAGTTTGAGTTTGTCTATCAACATCTGGCGGGTCGTGAAGCCATTGTCAATTTTGGCTTTTATCCTTGTCTGTGATTCTTCAATTCTTTTAAGAGCATTATTTTGGGCTACAGCATTCTGTGACTGTCAGTTGAGAACTGCATCTGTAGGACTTGTCTGTTCAAAATTGCCGTCTACCCCTCCAGTATTTGGTTGTTTTACTTTCCATTGCTGGACAGTGTTCTCTTCAGAGCTATGTTGGGGGGTTAAGGGAGGAAAGTTTGTAGGCGAAAACATACAGATTTATGGAATAGGGTTTAAGGGATTTGGGGATTGAGGTTTCGGTTTGCATGTTGGTGGTTGTATGCTCTTTTTGAGTGGTTTACAGTTTGGAAGAGGGTTGTGATGTGGAGCAGAGTATGTGACATATTAATCAAATTTTCCAGACAGTTGTCCAAGGAGCCCGACAACTAGATCGCCATTATGATATCTTTTCTCAAGGGTACACTGGGAGTGTTGCTTTTTCTTTTTCTGTCTTTGTCTTTTGGCAAAGTTCTCATCGTCCGATCTGTCGTCTTGACATGACTGACTATTGCAAAATGGGTTCCAGTGGCAGTGGCCATCCTCTGTCTTGAATTGGTAAATGGGTCTCCCTTGTCCTGAAAAAGAGACATTGGGGATTGTTTCTTGTGGGTGGTTGACCGGGTTAAATGTGAACTGGGTTGAAAATGGGGGGCTGAAGAACCCAGTTTTTCAAAACAAATCTCAGTTTGTCCGTCCCGTCTTTGGAAGAAACTATGGTTTGTGGTTTGTAGTAGTTTGGTTGGCTAAGATTATTTGTGATCTTGTTCATACTTTGTTATCCATGTGTCTGGAATGAGTTTAACCAGTTCTTCATTGGAGAGTTGTCTTGGCACATAGGTGCATGTTAGTACCTTGTTGGATTCTACAGAGAGTAGGATGACATCTTGACTGATGTGGGGTGTTCCAAAGTCCAGGGCATAGTTTTGGACTTGGTAGACCATTTGGTAGTGAAGTGTGGCTGAATATGTGTTTTCTTCTGGTACTACCCTCGTAATATAGATCCGTGCTTTTAGGGTTGAAAATAGGCTAGGATCTGTAAGGGGCATGCAAAAGTTGGGGTACAGAGTGACTAATACTATGTCGGCATTTAATGTAGTTTGCATTGTGCCGATGCAAGCGTCTTTGTACCTGGAGAATCGTCCATCAAGCAAAGCGATGCGGGCAACAGTTTCAAGCACTTTTCAGCCATTGAGGGTCTAGGCAAATCGAACAGCACCAAAGTGCATATGAGTGTAGCCTTGTTTTAACCAGTGAAGGAAAAGGTCTTCAGGGAACCTGAGGGTTACTACTTATTCTTCGATTGAGGCTGGGAGGAGGTGTTGGTCAAAATTGGTTGCTTGTACATATTTTTTGGTTTTGATTCAGTTTGGTGTTATCAATTGTTTGAGAGAGGTATAAATAAATTTTTGGGGCTTGAAAAAGGCATGGTAGGGGTTGATTATAGGGAGGTCATCCACGGGTACTTTGTTTTCCTCTGGTAAGTAAGTGATTTCATACACATAGTCCATTCTTAAAGAATCGGTAGATCAGAGTGAAGGAGAGGGAGTAAGTGTAGTTGGAGAAAGGGAAAGGGTTGGGAAAGAAATGAATGACTCGGATGATGAGGGATCCATAATGATGAAGGATGGTTGTTCTCTCTAGTCACTTTAGATATTAAGGTATAAATGAATTGATAGCGTGAAAACTTAATCGAATATACTACTTGGAAAAATAAATGGCTCTGATACCAATGAAGGAGTCTAACTAGTTATGAGGTATGCTCTAGCATAACACCTTGAATAGCCCTTTGCCTTGGCAGGTTTTCGTTGCCTAGCCTTTTACATAACGTAGTGACAACTCATGAACAGGATCTGGAAGCGAAAGTTGTAAATTGATTGAAATGAAAATAACTCTTTTTATTTTTTGAAATTTCAGTCTTTCTGATACAGAGGGTCCTTTAAGAAAAGGCAACTGCAGAGCATACTTGACTGGGTAAGTTTCTTTTAAAACTTAAAAAATGATTAACTCATTTTATGCCTTTTATACTTAAGAGAGACTTTAGAGAACTACCGGAGGAGGATTTAGAAGCTTATGGGATAAGGAAAATCAGAGATTTTATTTCCTTTCTCTAGATGATCCCTTACAAAAGGAAGGAGTGGCCTTATATAGCCTAGGACTCCGAATACAGACAAAGAAACTAGCTTTTGACGTGGCACGCAGACCACCATACAAGGAAAATAACTTAAAAAGGAACAAACTTTTGCTTAATAATGGATACGCGTAAAAGAAACATAATATTGGGCCACGTGATAATTGTGAGCACAAAGGCTCTGTTTTTTAGGATTGTATTTATCACGTAGCTTAGGTCTTGAAGCTTGATCAACTGGACCTACTGGGGCTTCCGTCATCATTGAACTATTTTCAAGCACGCTTAGCTAATCTGCTTTGATAAGTTGTTAATTTATTGTAATATTTTTTTGTTGGAGTGTAAATAAATATTTTTAAAACTATAAAAGTGTAATTGAATATTAAATCAAAGATTGTACATGTCCTGTGCCTTCTTTTTTTGATTTAAATTAAACACCTATTTTAAAGTATAGAATTTTATCACCAAATACCATCAAAGTGCAAAATCAAATTGATTACTTTTTATGCATTTTTCTAATAATATATAGCATTGTGATTAAATTGTCTTGTTCATTGAAAATTAAAGCAGCACAAACTTCTCTGAAAGTATGTCATTAACCCATTGACCATAAAGATCGAATGCATGCCCTACACCACAAAAACATTTTACTAGCGACTCTTTCGTAACCAGAATCAACCCGCAATGGCATTCATTGCCTTCAAGGAATCACTTTAGATCCACCACTACTGTTTCATTAGGACATGGGTTTTCTTCTTTAACTTGAACCATTTCTTCATCTTGAACAATACCAATACAATCTACTAAAAAAGTTGACAAGTTTTATTTAAACAAAAATAAGATCATATGATTGAGATAAGAAGGTTTAACTTGAAAGTGGATTATCGATCTTCAAGGTGCAAAGAATTAACCTACAAGGTTTAACTTGAAAGTGGATTTATCGATCTTCAAGGTGCAAAGAATTAACCTACCTCTTTTGGGTTTTCTAAAGCAATAAAGATTTCAAGAAATATTGGTCATGGGCTTTTGTTATAAAATCAACAGTTAAGTTAGAAATTACTAACAATGTACAAATCAAATACAACATTACCGTAAAGATCAGTATTAAAAATTAAGTGGTTCACTTTCAAAGTAAAACCTACATTTATTAAGCTCAGAACAGAGAGACGAATTCATTATCAAGATGAATATTATAACTAAAGAGTTATTTTTCACTCAAACAATCTATTGATTATAAGAAATTATTAAGAACACACTCTGCAAAAATTAAGAGACAGAAAGCCCTAATACCTAAACAAGAGAGAGAGAGAGAAAGGAACTAAAGAACTATTTATAAACCTCTCGAAACCCAAAAAATGAATGAATACACATTTATGGTTATAAATAATATGAATATATACTAATGTAAAACGACAGCATTCTATACAACTCTTCAAAATGATGTGTTTCACTTCTGATTTTAGTCGTATTTCAATCAGGTCATTGGCGATTTTTATTATTCACTTTGGAACCATACTATTTCCAACATACTTCACCTTAGTCTAGATTTATTTCTATTTTCATTCTTATCAGTGTCTTTATTTTCAGTCCTTCATCTAACATACAAAGAATATGTTAAATGTGTTTTAGGGTGCATGTATGTGATTGTGTATATGTTGAAAATACTAAATACATATCTTATATATACGATTTGCAACAGAATTAAATATATAATCAATATATGCACACGAAAACTGAATTATTAACAACTTAAGATTACAAAAATATACCTTTGATGAACTTCGATGAAGATTTCAACTTTAGAGCTCACCTTGAAGTCTACTCTTAAACAGTTCTAGTCTATAACAATCTGGTAAGATTGTAAAGGTAGAATAGTAACTTTAATTAATTTCTAGCAACATGTACTCAAACTCTTTAAATACAAATATATATTTCCATCAAACGAGAGAAAGATGAAGTTTTCTTTTGTTGTATCAGTACTTGAAAAACAATACCAAAACATTCTTTCTTTCTTCCTTGCATCACTTGGCCGAATGATGCTTCTCGACCCAAAAATGAATCACTTTCATTTTTTGTTAATTCATTCAACCATGTTGGCCAAATCTTGCCATCCAAAGAGTAAAGAAATAGTTGCATTATTTCTTTAAAGTGGTAGACACACTTGATTGCCAAGCTTTTTTCAAGTGCTCAACTTCCTCAATTAAAATCATATTGCTTTCTCCACTTACAATGAGATGGCCGGTCATATACATTGCATAATTGAAATGATAACATTTCATTTTATTATTTTATTATGCTAGTGCTTATCAACATTATTTTTCATTCAATGCATGGTCCACCTTTCGCATTCATTATTTGAAACATAAATGGTCTACTACCATTTAATATATTTCAACTTTTACCTAATAAATTTAATTAAATTAATTATTCAAAACACTTTTGAATAAATAATTTACCACATTAGTTTTTACTAGCAATGTTAAATGGTAAATTTAAGGTAAAAATAATTCATGGACCAAATTATACCACTTATCAATATCTTATTAGTTAACAACTCTTGTTAACTAATTAAATGATGTACTTAATAATTAAGTCTTAACAAATGCACATTCTGAGGGATCCTGAAACAATTACTTGATTTTGCTAGAATTTACTGGATTTAATTATTCAATCCAATCTACTACTCTAGTGTGCAACGAGTACACTTCATATTGTAAGACTTTCTAAGTTCATGCCCGATTTATTATATGGAGCTCCTACGTACGTTCGTGAACAATGCCCTACACATATGTTACGAATATTACAAGCAGCGCATTAGAACATACAAGTTAAGGTTATAATATATACATATAACCCCTCCATCATTTATATATCCTAGAAGAGCAGAGATATTGATCATCACCATTAAATCTCTATTTGCTCAACTATTAACTTATCTCCAGATTTGTATTTTCATAAACAATATATGTAAATACTTTTACAATATTGTTTAACCCAACTTTGAAACTATTTTCTAGGAGTTCATACTTGTGACCACAAGATTTTTTTGAAATAAAATTTCGAAGCATCAAGATATACAACTCATTCATGTGAGTTGATGGATCTCATATCTACACACACCGGACTTTATAAGCATCGAACCATACCTAGCGACACCCAACGGTCAGACCATGAAAGGTTTCTGACATGTGTTAAACCAAAATATGGTAGATCACTCACAAGCTTACCATAACACTCAGGTCAAAAGATCACAAATACTACTCAACTCAAGAAGACCTTCTATTGATGGCTTTATAAGATGTTTATTAGAGGTCTTTATGAATCTGTTCAATATCTTGTCCTTATTAAGCTGGTTGAGGTATGGAACTCGGACACATTTCCTATCATGGGAATGACCCCTACTTAGACTTATTGTAATGTGTTATATATTTTGGTATCAACTCAAGTCCTTGTAGGCTTTAGCTTTCAAGTCCATATGGGGATACTGTTTCAATTCTTTTTTTTTCGTTCCTTGTGTCTATCTTTTCTGAAAGCTAAATCCTCATAGTGGCGAAGAGCTCACTAGGCAGTCATCTTTGATCCTTTTCGATCCTTATCTTTCACTTAGTGTTACCTATTCTCAAACATAAAAATTGACTTTGGCATCAAATTAAGCTTAAACATATGCACTTTCTTTAGCTTGAATTAAGCCTCAGCCTCATTCTCTCTTTCTTATTCTTCATTCAAATCCTATTTCTTCCTCCTTGGAGCTCTCGAAATAAATGGTTTAGTTGTTCATGGGGTTTGCCTATATGTATGTGCATGTCTTTTCTTTCTTATCTAACAATGGAGCATAGTAAAAATAGAGCCACTAAGATTATGGTTTACTAAGACTAACTATCTGGACCATTCAGATGTAGATATACACTAATATATATTAAAGAGTTTCACTGATTGACCCGAATTTATAAAATTAGATCAGGAACATAGTGTTTGAGAACATACTTACATAAAAACATTTCTTAACACCATCTGCAACTCTTTACAGCTACATCATTATTAATATATTTTAAAGTCTTTATCTTATTTCAGATAAAGCTCTAACTCCTTAAATTTTGCTAACTTTTATAGCTTGCTAATTCTTAACATTACTAACTCTTAATACTTATAACTTTTAACGTTACTAACTCTTAGCATTGATCTAAACTCTTTTAGACTAAATATGAACTCGTTCAGATCATACAATGTCTGAAATGCTACAAGCATCTTACTATTTAATAATTAATAATATTAACAATTTTATTAGAAATGATAATTGCATAAATACTATAATTAAATATTTATACATAATGAGATGGCACATAAGCACAAATCCTAACAGAATCATTATTTCTAAAGATTAATTTTTTTAATCTTAATTCTAAATCTCTAGCCCTTAAGGCTTTAACACAGTCATCAAGAGTTAATGTCTCTCTATCGTATTTTATGGCAATCTTAATATCTTTATACATATGAGGTAAGATTACAGCCTCATTTGCATCTCTTATGTTTACCCCAGCATTTGTTAAATCAAGACATAATTTCTTGAAGTCATCTAGATTTTCTTCTAATGTCTTATTGCTATCTATTTTATATCCAAACAGTCTTTCTTTCAAAAACATTTTATTAGAAAAAGGCTTAGTAAGATAAAAAGATTGAAGCTTTACTCAAAGACTAGCCACATGTGT
This sequence comes from Ailanthus altissimus, assembly GCA_946807835.1. Lineage (NCBI taxonomy): Eukaryota > Viridiplantae > Streptophyta > Magnoliopsida > Sapindales > Simaroubaceae > Ailanthus > Ailanthus altissimus. The sequence goes on from OX327684.1 coordinate 18,549,175, forward strand.
TTCTTTATTTACTTATCGAAGAACATTATCATTTAAGTTCAGAATCATCGTGCTAAACACCAATTCATTCATTTCTGTTCTTTGATTAGTGGTTAATGTTGATGGAAGAGTTGCTAGATCAGCAAATGCTTGGGAAACTTTCTATTGTATGAGAAGGGCCTTTAACTTCTTTTGCCATAAATTAAAGTCTCCACTTCCATCGAATTTATCAATCTCAAATCTTGTAGAACCCATTTGGTTTGTACAAAAATTTCAAGCAATTTTTGTTTTCCCCAAAATCTAACCTATGACCGAACCCTAACCTTAGAAATTAAATTTTTAGATCTAGAGCTCTGATACCATTAATATAAAATCAATAGTCAGGCTAGAAGTTACTAACAATACATAATTCAAATACAAGATTATAATAAAGATCAACACCAAGAATTAAGTAGTTCTGTTTCAAAGTGAAACCTGCATCTATTGAGCTCAGAATAGAGAGACAAATCCACTATCAAGATGAATGTTACAACCCAAATGTGATTTATCACTCAAACAATCTATTGATTATAAGAAATTATCAAGAACACACTCTGCAGAAGCTAAGAGATAGAAAACCCTAATACCCAAATAAGAGAGAGAGAGAGAGAAGAACCAAAGACTTATTCATAAACCTCTCGAAACCCAAAAATGAATGAATATACATTTAAGGTTACAAATAACATGAATATATACTAATGTAAAAGGAAAATATTCTACACAACTCTTTAAAACTGTGTGTTTCACTTTCGTTTTTAGTTGTATTTTAATCAGGTCCTTGGCATTTTCTTTTATTCACTTTAGAACCATACTATTTTCAACAGTTTTTTCTTGTTTTAACCTTAAGTTAACCATTCTTCATTATCACCGCCACAACAATCCGTAAAGTGGTTCGACGAAGGACCTAATTGTCGCGGCTTAATTGGTGGGTTGACGATGTTAGTGGAATAATAAGTACTATCAATAGATTTGGATTCTCTCTTAAGTTAAAATTTTACCTAATCTTTTTTTATTAATATGTGATTAGTGATTATTAAAAAAAAATAATAGATCTTGATTACCTATACCTAATACAAAACATGTGTCAAAGAATTCTTAAAATGTTAGGTAAAACTTAACTTAGAAGAAGATTCTAATTCCTTGTCAATATATTTGGTTGTGGATGCAATTAAGGTGCTGGTAATTAGTTCTATTAAATTAATGATCTATGTAAAAATAGAATTCAAGAAAGAGAGTCGAGGAGAGAGAAAGAAATGTAGTTATCATAATACCCTTTAAGTTATTAAATGCTTTAAATGGGGAGGTTTCTACCTATATTGAGATTCTAACCATCTAAATGAAATATTGTGAAACCTCACGGGAGAAAATTGATAACCCCCCGAGTTTTAAGGGATAGTTTCAAGAAAGCTCCTATTTTAATGTATTACTTTTTTTAGCCACTTATGAAACTTTTAATCTTTTGTAGTTAGAAGATTACAAATTGGTCCATTTTGACCATAAAGCGTAATTTTTCTCTCTTCTTATTTTCAAAAATTTTCCTTTCAATTAAGATTTATGTTGTGATAAATGTTAGTAAAATGAGTAAATATTGTGAAACATAGGTAGATATTGTGGGAAATGAATGAAAAATAGCTTGGAAGTTTGAAAATCTACGAAAACTGCCGACTCTGGGCAATTAGCCGTAGCTACTCTAGGTTACGTGTGGTGTGAGCATTCTGCGATGCGCAGGTGTGTGGGATGCTACGTACATCGCCTATAACCTAGGCTGCTGCAACCAACAAAATCAACTACATTAGCTCTCATGTATTTAAAATATTTCCCTGTATGTTTGAATGGGTATCCAAAAATCTTTCAAGCATCATAACTACATTTTTTTCTTTTTTTTTAACCCACAAAATAATGTTTTAGCTTATCTAATACCTCAAATTCATAACCAGCTCCATTAATGATATCAAGATTTAGCATATCTAAAACCTCAAATTATTTATCAATAGTTAAAGTTGTCATGTATAAGAAATGGAATAAAATTCACAACCAATATAATGAATATAAAATACATAGAACAAAATCATAACAGAGTAATAATCATTAAACTACAACACACTCATCATACTTGGTGACAATAAGAAAAGATTATCTTATCTTAAGCTAAACAAGTGACAACAACAGTATCATAATATTTATTTTCTATTGAAGGCTATTTTTTGGACATAATGGTTGTATTTTTCTCCTTTTTTAACCAAAAATTATCCTTTGTTTACTATAAAGGCCATTTTACAGCAGATCAAGTTTATGCTCAAATCTGTTGATTCTTCCATTTATTAAGCGACAACAACCATTCAAAACAAGAACGTACCTTTTCATATACTATAGCAGCACAATATCTAATACTAAAAATAAAATAAACAAAAAGAAAGTGAAGAATATACCTTCAGCTTCTTTAACTTGATGATACTTCTCAGAGCAGCACTTCTCAGCATACACCCCATATGAACTGCAACTACCATTTTATAGAGGGCTGATTGAAGCCTTGTACATTCATGCCACTAACTCCCCAACTCCCCCCCCCCCCCCCCCCCCCCCCCCCCCCCCCCCCCATTAATTATCGTTATCACTTCAACACTGTTTCATTCTCTAAGTTATGCAAGACATGTTAATTGTTTGATGGGACTATGTAACGGTGTGCATCTGATAGTTTGAGACTAATTTTATTGATTTTTAGAGTGGTTTTTATTATTTTATTGTATTATTACTGAATTATCCTTCTTAATCTAACCCCCTAAAGTTTACATAAATTATATTTTAATAACAGTTTTAATTTTAATTATATCGTCACTTTTTTTATTTAATTTAAAAAATAAAAATACTTTCGCTCTTTAAGAATATTTCAATCATTTAGGTAATAAAAAATATATAATTTTTAAAATATTTTTATTTTTCAAATTAAGTTCAAAAAATAATAATGTAATTAAAATTTAAGCCGCTTTAAAATATAAAATGTGTAAATATACAGGTGACAGTATTAATATCCCCATCTTGAGGTATATCTTTTGAGATGTAACATATTATCCTTGACCAAATCCAAACCGTCTAAACAATCACCCGATTCCAGTGTAATATTTCATTAATTTGCTCGGCACACTGCTTTAGATTGAGCCATGGCTGTCGGCTCTCCAGCCCTGGAGGCGAAGTTCAATTTTTTCTGTCTTGTGTTTAGTGAAAAAATATCTGTTTAGGCATATAAGTGGTGTGTACGTGTATATATATACTCTTTGAAAGGAGATACTTGGCTAATGGCTATCTACGACTAAAAAAAAAATAGTGTACCCTAGATCTACGATCTCTCACGTACGGGGTATATACAAATAAACATATATAGCAAACTTTTTGACTTAAGATATTGATGAAAAAAATGTATAAAGAAGCTGAAAATAGTTTAGCATTAACATCTAGGCCTGATAATAATATCAGGTTTTGATAAAGTTGACTGAGCTCTTTCTTCATAAATAGATGCGACCCACCGAATTTTGGCTCCTTATCTAACCACATACCACGTGATGAGTGAGGACTAAAGCAAAGCAACTCCTAGCCACTATAAATGAAACCCAAAGCACACCTACCAGCTGCCATATCTTAACGCGCTTTCTGTTTTTATAAAGGAATCATCATTTCCATGCTCTGTAGTTAAAAGATTACTTAGGTTGAGTTTTGGTGAGTGAGCAATCTTGTGGTAAAGATGGAGCAAGAAATGGAGAAGAGTAAGAGAGATGAAGCTACAGAAATTGACGATGAGAAATGGGTTTATGATTCATCTGTGGATTATAAAGGAAGAGTTCCCTGCCGAGCTTCAACCGGTGTATGGAAAGCCGCTATCTTTATTATCGGTAATTAAGTATTTTCTTTCTATATATATCTCTTCATTTAATTATCAAAACCTTTTTTTTCAAGTACTTCTGCTTAATTAATCGAGTATTTCGCTTTTTTATTTTTTATTTTTATAGTTAGTATTTTGTTTGAATATTTTATAATCACTTCATTTTAAACTATCTCTCACCCGCGACCCGAAAGTGCTATAACTAAATTCTTTTTTTATTTTTTTTTCTCAATTAAAAATCATATGGCATAACGTATATGAGGATCATACAAAAATGAAGGCTACATATGCTAAGTATTTTTTTTTTTTTGTGAAAGTATTTGGTTTACTAACATACTCTGCTTATAACAATAATACCACCATAAACTGTGATGTCTGAAGAGATTATTTATCTTGATGTAGAAATTAAGTTTTGACACTGAAATATCTATATCATCACAACTAAAGATTATAGATTTTATAATAGTACTAGACTTACATAATTGAGATACAAATTTATATTTCTACTGATATGTTAATAATCGTAACTGTCACTTATTAAATAATTGTTAATTTTTTTAATATTTATTATTATGGTAGTTATACAATATTATTTAACATTAGACATATTATATGCCATGTCAATTTAAATAAATAATTTATATCTTAATTATGTAAGTATGTCATTACTAAATTTTCCTAAAGAGTATGTTGTTTAATGGAAAAAGCACTATGAGTACTATTTTATTTCATCTTTCAATTTGCAACGGCATGTCTATGTAGTCTCTGTAGACTGTGTAAGTGTGGGGGACAGTAAGGTGATAAAATTAAACTTTGCCTCTATATACAATTGTCAACAATGTTGATGCTGAAAAGTTCTTAGTTTTTGAATAAAAAGTAAAAAAAAAAAAAAAGCTAAAAGACATTCCATGTCACTCAACAAGAATCTTTTTGCTTCTTCGGGAAAAAGAGGGGGAAAAAAAAGGAAGAAACAAGAATCCTTTTGCTAGCTTTCAACGTAGATTTAGATTGATGAAGATCAAATATAATGAATTTAAAAATTAAAAAATATATAACGAAAGTGAGAAAGGAATAATATATATTATGCTATCATATAAATAAGTATATGTCATAATTGACTTTATCTTAAGATATCTTCAGATGGAATTATATCTTGATAGATGGTCTTCTACTTGAATTGGCTTTATAAATTTACAATTCGTGATTCGAAAAATAGTAAAACGAACATATTCTAGTCGTGTTAATTTATTAATATCTATCTATGATTTTTTATAAAGCAAAAACAAGGTCACTTTAATTTTTAATTTTATTAATATATATGAATTTTATTTCTTTTAATATATGCCATTCTCGATTCTATGAAAATTTTTATGAAAGCTTTTTATTTACTTCTCTTAAATAGAAGTTTGATTTTTTCAAAATGTATCTTAATTTTTTCGATTCTACTAGAAATCATATACGAACTTGTTATAAGTTGATTTTTTAGAATGCTTCATATTTATTGGAGTCTTTCATCAAGATTAGTCCCTGCTAATAAAAAGTGTTTATGTAAAAATTATTTTTTAATAATAAAAGGATAGTTTTAAATTTAAATTCATTTTTATTTTCTCCCAATCCAATTTTCATTTTTATTTTTCCTTTGTCACCCTATCAAAAAATCTAAAATCTGTCATTTTTCTCATCTTTCTCTTTCTTTCTTTTTCTCTTTTTGATCTCCCTCTTCAGTGGGATTCATCAACAAAGTAAATCTCTTCTTTTTCAAAGTGAGTCTGAATAATATTTAGGACAATCCAATTAATGCTTAATGTTCACCATAAGTTGATTCTTTTTCTAATTATCGTGGAGAGATCAGTGAAAGATTACAAATAGGGAGATAAGGATTTGATCCTGTTTTTGGAAATTCACTTATTTCATGCTTTGAATTTACAGCCTATTACTCCATCTTCAAAATAAATTTTAAAAAGAGAAGTATTTTTTTTCTTAGAGAGACTATAACTAATTTATTGATCAAATTTTCTCCTTTTACAATATAAAAATATTTATGATTTTTAAGTTTTTTTTCTAAAAAAAAAATATGTCTGTTAGCACAATGGTTAACACAATAATCACAAATGAAAAGGCACAGTGCTGGCAATGATTGTTCATATTTCTTCTATTTATTAGAGAAGTGAAGAGAATGTTTAATTACATGCGTAGACGTAATGGATTCGAACCAGATTTGTATATCAGTTAGTTGATGATATCCATGAGAGGAACTTGTTACTTGGAACATGATAATTGTTAGGCATTTCGGGTATTTTAAGATATGTGAAAACAACTCAAGCCAACTTACTTTAACTTGCGGAAACGAGGAGTGGCAGTGTCTCCTTATTTGCTTTAGATGTAAGAAATTTGCAGAAACTAGTCTATACACATTTTTTTTAATTAAGAGTGGATAAAAAATCGGTTAAACGAATTGAATTTAAAAAATTGAATCAAATTAATCGGTTCGGTTTTTAATATTGGCCTTTTAAATTAAGAACCGAATTAAATTGGTTCGGTTTTCAATTTCGATCTTTAAATTGAGAATCGAACTAAAGAACTAAATTTAAAAAATAAAAAATGAAAAATTGAACTAAACAAAACAAAAAAAACAAGCTTAATTAAGCTCATATGAAGCCAAACAGAAAAATCAACCAAAAATCAAATTGAAAATCGAACCATTCAATTCATTATTTTTTGGTTCGGTTTTGATTTTATTTTTAAAAAATTCAATCAATTTTGCCTACACCCTAGTTCTAATGTTTAGCGATTTCTAAATTTTGGGAACTGAGCTATTTTCACTGATTTGGGACAAAAAAATTTCAAAGAGTAAAACTCGATTTTGAATTTTGTTTTTTGGGGGGATGGGGGAGGAGAGGGGAAATAGGGAAATGAAAATTGACAATTAAAGTGGAGGGAAATAAAAATTAACAATTGGGGTGGAAGAAATGAAAATTACTTTATATGATTATTTTTTTTTACTTCGAGATTTATTTGTCACATTAAGGATATTATAGTAAAAAGTAATAAAAAAACTAACTATTTAACATAATCTTTCTAACAATAAGGACATTAAATATTAAAGAAGAAAGGATGAATTTAGTATGATATTCTTTTTAAAAAGTATATATATAAATACACACTCATAAATATAATATTATTATAAATATATAATTACACATATTATAGTTTTAGGAGAAATGTCCCAAAATAGTTATTTTTTAAAAGCAAAAATCTATTTTAACTTCTCAATACATTTATAAACTTTATTAACCAAACACTTAATTTTTGGACCATTTTACCATTGAATCTTTTTGGCATTTCTCTCACAAGTCATTTGATTAAAATTTTAATCCAAAAAATATTTTAAAATTAGTTGAAATAAATAGATTTAAAATAATATAGATTAAAAATTAGTAAATTTAATTGAAAATGACAAAAAAAACAATAAAAAATTAGCAAACTTTGACAAAAAAAAGTCAAAGAAGAAGGTCCAGACTGCGTCCTAGTGATAGAGTCATGCACCTTGCCTCATAATGCGAGAGGATATGAGGTCTTTCCTCGCGCCATGCCACACGCGCAAGTTAGGGCAAGAGGCTTCACGTCGCACGCGAGGTCCTCCCTACACCTCGCATGCGAGGTGCAAGGCTCACTATTTTTGTCTTTGATTTCTTTATTGTTTATCATTTTTATTTTTTTTTATAAATTGATTCACAAAATTACTTATTCTCAATATGTAGAAATGTTATTCAAAAGGGTAATTTCATCAATTCATTATCTTAATAAAATTAAACTAAATAAATTTTAATGTTATAAAAATTTATAACCTTTTAAAAGTGGCTATTTTTTTTAACATTTCTCATAATTTTATTGATCGGATGTACAACCTTCTGTGTAGAAAATATTGTTCTGTGTTTTTAACTTTATATAGAGCTCACATAAAAAAATAAGGTAAATTCACTGAAACAATATCCTTTATAATTAATGATGACTTGAAACGCATAAAGATTTAGCTGCTGGCTTCATTGGAGTCATTAACTACATTCTGCCTCTTCTATACTCCATCCACAATCTCTTAAATCCTCTTGATGTCTTTTAACTTCAAATTATGCATTTGATTTTAAGAAAGCCAAAGAAATCAGTTAAAATTACAAGTTAGAATGAAAGAGAAGAAACATCTTATCTCTTAATTATAGTGTGCTTCATTATCATCTTTCATATACAGTATCATTATATATTCCGAACAAAACGATCAAACATTTTTTTTTTTGGGTTGTTATCATTGTTGTTGGTGGTGATATTAACATAATTGGAGCAGCCATTGAGTTCGGTGAGAGGCTGAGCTACTTTGGGATATCAACCAATCTCATAAGTTACCTTACCAAAGCGCTTCACCAAGATATTGGACGAGCAGCAAAGAATGTCAATTACTGGACAGGAGTCTCAACATTGGCTCCTTTGATCGGAGCATTCTTAGCTGACACCTATACTGGCCCCTTCAATATGGTCCTGCTTTCTTCTTTCGTTTATCTCATGGTATGTACTTGCCTTTCTTTTTACATAAATATAGTTTTACAAAATTGTCAGTTTAATTCCTAAAATTTAGTTAATTTACATTTTTTTTTTAAATTTTAATTAGTCTCTGCCTTTAAAAAAGAAACATAAGAAGTACACTTTTTAAAGATAATAAGATAAATTGATTTGTCTAATCATCATAATTAATCTTATATTTGTTCGAATTTATTTTACTACTCTTAAAAACTGCATTTAAATATTATTTTTTAAATGTGGAGATTAATTGAGGTATTTAAAAAAAATTAGGGATTAACTAGACAATTCAACTAAATTGGGGAATGAACTGGCATATCTGTTATAGATTTTATTGATTTCAGTATATTTTGAAAATAAAGATCTAAGTTATACAAGGTCGATATATTTAAAATACAAATTTAAATCATTATCATTATTCAACTTAAAAATAATGTTATATAGCTAAAAAGCGGAACAGCATTTGAGCAAAAGAAACAACCCATAGCTCAAATCAACATTGTGCAAATGTCACGCACTAGAAATATCGTATTGTAAATAACTTAAAATGTGGCAGTAATTTTACTCAGATCTGCTTATTCTTTAATGCAAACCAGGGTTTAAGCCTCTTGATAATGACTCAGTTTGTCCCAAGTTTAAAGCCATGCAATAGGGAAAAGTGTTTGGAAGCAAGGAAAGTACATGAGGTGATTTTCTTCCTTGCATTGTATTTTCTCTCACTTGGAACAGGGGGGTTCAAGCCCTGCTTAGAGAGCTTTGGAGCTGATCAATTTGATGGTAATCATTCTGAAGAAAGGAAGAAGAAGATGTCTTACTTCAATTGGTGGAACTTCGCTCTTTGTTGTGGCCTCTTTCTCGGTGTAACATTCATTGTTTATGCACAAGACAACTTGGGCTGGGGCACGGCAGTCCTTATTCTTAGCATTATCATGGCTGTGTCAATCGTCACATTTTACATTGGAAAGCCCTTTTATCGATATAGATTACCAGAAGGGAGTCCTTTAACACCCATGATGCAGGTTTTGGTCGCAGCCTTAAGGAAGAGGAAATTGCCTTATCCTTCTGATCCTTCTCTTTTATATGAAGCCCCCAGGTCAAAAAAATCGCAAGGGAGCTTTCTAGGTCATACAAATAGGGTCAGGTAACTAAACAACTCTTTGATATAATGTATTCTAAAATATTGACCATGGGGCTGAATGATTCTAATTGACTATAGCCCATTTTCGTCCACAGGTTTCTAGACAAAGCTGCAATAATAGAAGAGGAGGAGAACATGTCAATAGAGAAGGGTCCTAATCCCTGGAGACTAGCAACAATCACAAAAGTTGAGGAGATGAAGCTTGTTTTAAACATTATTCCCATATGGCTAACTTCATTAACATTTGGAATATGTATGGCCCAAGGACCAACATTCTTTGTTAAACAAGGTGCCACATTGAACCGAAAGATGAGCAACAATTTCAGTATCCCACCAGCTTCTATTAACTCTCTCGCGGCCGTTGCAATGCTAGTTTCAATTGCCTTCTATGAAAAAATACTAGTTCCGTATGCAAGGAAAGTTACCGGCAACGAAAGAGGGATTAAAATTCTCAAGAGGATTGGCATTGGCATGGTATTTTCAGTTTTGACAATGACGGTTTCAGCGTTAGTCGAAAGAAAGCGGCTAAGAATTGTTCAGGATGAGATTATCCCAGGAGGACAGGATATACCATTGTCTATGAGTGTGTTTTGGCTTGCTCCCCAAGCTTGTATTATGGGCATTGGAGATGCGTTTACTTTGGTTGGATTACAGGAGTATTTTTATGACCAAGTTCCTGATTCAATGAGAAGCTTGGGCATAGCCTTTTATCTCAGTGTGATTGGACTGGGAAGTTTTCTAAGCAGTTTCCTTATCATAATTGTGGATCGTATCACAGGGAAGGGTGGCAAAACTTGGATTGGTAAGGATTTGAACGTTAGCCGTTTGGACAACTTTTACTGGTTGCTGGCGGCATTAAGTGGGCTAAATTTTTTTGCTTATGTCTTACTGGCAAGAAAATACACTTACAAAAAAGTGCGAAGTTCAGTTGAGGCTGATTGCAATAAGAGTGATGAGGATCAGATGGCTTGAAATGCTCTGCCACCAAGGATTGCCAGTTTCTTGGCTATTAAGCATCTTTAATTTCTGCTTTTAGATTTATTTGTTTAATTATACATCAGTTTATATCATTTTCCTAACCTGTAATTGATAAAAAAAAAATCATTATTAGAAGTTATTATTATTATTATTTTTATATATATATAATGCAATTAATATCTATCAGTAGCATAACTAAAATTTGACTTTAAACCTGACTCAATTGAATACTTTTTTTAAAAAAAATGACTAAAAATTTATATATGTGAATTTGAAATTTTACAAAAAATACTAAATAATAGAATATGAACTTTGTAATGATAATATTAAGTCTGTCTTCTCAAAATGTGTTTTGTATGTTAAAATATATTTTTTTATATAAAAAAAACCTTTAATAAGTATACACCATTAAAGTTATCTATGTTATCAAATTAAACTAATAGCTTGTTTGGTTTGATATTCTTTTCACATTTAAATTAAATTTTGTTATTGAATGTTTTTATTGTAAAAGGCTGAAAAAATCATTTGCATATTTTTAGCTATATTGTAAGCTTAAAATTTTAAATATTAAAAGTAATAAAGAAAATATTTTTAAAAAAAAATCTTTACCCACACAAATCAAATCAACTCAAATTAATTATATTTTTCTTTAAAAAATAATTAAGACATTTGGAAGTTGAACATATATCCCCCTTGTACTTTATATTGGTAGGTATCTCGAATCTTTATCAAAGAACAACGGATAAAATCATAGGGAAATATTAATGAAAATTGTGAGAATGATGATTAAAAATTATAAAGAGAATAAGTTGGAGTTGAGCTAAATGTGAAAGGGACATGTGATGAAAGTGTGGACATACGTAGAGTTAAGAAACTCAAGGAATCATGTGAATGTTGTAGCGATAAATGTGCACCACTGTGGTAACAATTCTAGTAAGTGGTTGAGTACTCGTCGTGTGAACACTGCAGCAGTGGAAAACCACCACTACAACGTCCAGAAGCTGGCGCTGTAGCATTAGCACAATGCCCTAGCTTTCTATGGCGAGCGCTCCAACAAAAATGCGACCTATTTCAATTTTAGAATGACTCATAAGTTGTTTTAAACACCATATCTTGTTACAAATTGTATTAGGTTAACTTAAAACTTATTAAGCTATATAACGGTCTTATTTTTTGCTCGAAAATAGATCACCAACATAGAACAATTAAGAGAACAATTGTAATTCCTTCTAGAGAGAAAAAGAGTTTTTAGTGATTCTTTGTTGAGAATGGTGTTGTGAGTTCTTGTTGATTTAATAAAATAAGCGAGATCTTGATCCGCTATAGACGTAAGTAATTGTTTAACCACGTAAATCTTTATATGTATTTTTTTTCTTCTTTCATGCTTTTTTTATTCTCTTTATATTTTCTTTGTTGCCATAATTTCATACTTATGAAGCATCTCAATCAATAAATTGGTATTAAAGTTTGGTTTAGCAATCATAACTACATATAAGTATGAAGTAGAGAAATACAATGATGATAATAACTTTAATCTGTAGAAGGTTAAAGTTATGACTTTGTTGATAAGTCAAAGTTATACTCAATTTTTAAGGAGACTGGAGCTTCATCTAGAGATGAGAAAAAGCCTAAGACATCCAAATTTTAAGTAAATAAGGAAGCCATTAAATAAAAGGCTTATAATATTATTATTCTGTCATTAAGCGATAAGGTGTTAAGAAAAGTTGCTATAGAGAAGACAGTTATTGATTTTTAAAAAAAGCTCAATAATCTTTATATAATGAAGTTGTTTACAAATCATCTGCACATAAAGAATAAGTTTTATCTGTCGTCCATGTCAAGAGGACACTAATTAATAACTATATAGGTGCCTTCAATAAGATCATCATTGATTTGAAAATAATCAATGTGAAGATTGAAGATAAGGACAAGGAAATCATCTCATTAAGTTTTCTACCCCAAAGTTATGAGCACCTTGTTTATACATTATTCTAGGGCATAGAGTGTTTGACTATGACGAATGTAAAATCGTCATTAAACTTTAAGCAAGTGGGGAAGAAAGTAAATCTTCTTCGACATTGGTTGGACTTGCTTCCTCATGTATATAATTTAATGCATTTTTTTATGGGAGGTGAGTTCATGGTCAATTCCTCCCCTTTTTTTGCAACGATGGATGATTCAGTGAGATTCTTGCTAGCATGGGTATTTTTATTCCCCTTATTTATACTTCTAGTTGTTACTAACATACAAAATATTATCCTACTTGATGTGCCAAAAATATGTTTACTACATAAAAATTAAGGAACCGAATTTGTGTATGTCTAATATCTACTAAAACTACAGATCACCTCGTATTCGTAAGGAACCGAGGTTAGGGTTTCATTAAATAAGGTAAAGCTGAATTTGACTTATAGCGAGCAAATATTAAAAAATATAAGATTATCTCTAAAAAATGGCAAAGTTCAACAATAGAACTTGGGTACTTTGCAAAAAAAAAAAAAATGATAAAGTTCAACAATAAGATTATGAAAATCAACAAACAAAAATATAAGGTCTTGGGTTAAAAAAGATAATAAAATTAAATCGAGAGAAAACTGTTTTGTTCTATTATTGAGTTAAATAATGATGTTTTAAAATGAAAATTTAAAATTTTATATAAGCTCTCAAAACCTATTTTAATCAAAATTTAAAAAGAAATTTTTTTTATATTAATAGACATTTAACATGAACTTAAATATTCAACTAAACTTAAATTAATTTTTTTTTTTTAAAAGGAGAATACAAATAGACTTATTGTATGATTTTAGCCGGCATCAACACATATATCTCATGCAGTTCATTCATTTTTTTTTTCGAAAAAGAAAAAGTTGCATCATTAGCTTGACTTTTGAATGGATGAATTTCAAATTGTCCACTAAAGATAGATGAACGAACCGCAACGGCGTATTAACACTGTCACCCCTTGAGGGTTGATAAAATTACACTGTAATGACATCTTTCTCTTTAATAACACTATCACCCCTTTTAACTACCTCCATTAACTTGCCGTTTTGTCACTATTTCTTACACATATAAAAGAACTAAAATACCCTCATTTATTATTTATTATTGACCTAATAATTTTTAATACAAAAAAAAAACTCTTATCACCGAAAATAATTTTACAAATCTAGTCATATATAAAAGTAACAAATCATTTCAAATTCAACAATTTAAAAAAATAATAATAATAATGATCATATCAATTTTAAATTTTTAAAATTAAGAATTTCTTTTTAATTTTTTTCCTTTCGGTGACAATTGACAATTTGATATTTCTTCTTAATCATTATTCAAGTAAGTGTCTTTATCAAAATTTTAAATTCATGTAATTAAATCAGATTAATCTCAATCCCAAGGTTATCTAAAGAATATCTAAAATCTAAAAATATATTAAAACAATTATAAAAAAAACCATATGCTTGAAACTTAAGAGTATATCTTTATATTATTTCAATTTATATAATATAAACCATAAAAAATATGAGAAAATATTAAAATTTACTATAGATTAATTATTAGATTTGAAATATTAATTAACCTAAATTTAATTTGATTAAATTTATCAAATTATTTGTTTATATTTATTTTTATAATACTTTATAAGAGTTTTTACACATTTAAATTATTGAAGTTTCTTTCAAAAATTTTTTTGTTAAAGTTGGAATGGTTTGACACATACATATTAGATTTGTGGGATTTTGTTATTAGCCTTATTTTTAAAAATATTTTTAGTGATAAGAGATTTTTTTGTATTGAAAAATGAATTCAACTACAAGTGAGGGTATTTTAATTCTTTTGCATGTGTAAGAAATTGTGATAAAACGGTGACTTAACGGATGGTAATTAGAAGGGGGTGACAGTGTTATTAAAGAGAAAGACGCCATTATAGTGAAATATTGTCAAACCTCAAGGGGTAACAGTGTTAATACCCCAACCGCAACTGATTCTGACAGACTATAACTGCTTTGCCTCGTGTTAGTTTCTCATGGTCTTCACACCAAATTTCTCTCCACATCATCATAGCACCAGATTTCTTGGTTTCATCGTCAAATTTTCAGACTTCTATTTATTGTGATCTATCACCAATTTTAATTGACATATCTTTTCAAACTAAAAATAGAAAAAGAATAAAAGATAAAGAATATACTATAAATAATTTCAAATTGATCTCGTATCTCTATAAACTAGTATGATAATGCCACGAGAAATTCAATTTTAAAATTTTTAATACAGAAAAGATATGCAAAACTCTGTAAATTATGAGAAGCATATGTACAGCATTTCAATATATAATATCTACAAGCACGTAAAGCATTTAATTTAAAATATTGACCATTTTCAATTTTAGCATAATTTTTTAAGGCCAAAAAGAAGAATGGTGCTGTGAGCTTAAATAAAAAATAAATAAAAAAATCAAAAAAAGAATGGTGTTGTGACTTTTGTGATACACGCAGATATTGACTTGGTGTTTATCCAGACTATTTAATCATAATTAATATGTATAATATCCCAGGCATATCTTCTGAGATGTGACATATTATCCTTGACTAACCAAACCCTTTAGCTTTAACCAAATTCGATGCAATTTTAATCGAATTTGTCCGGCACCGCTATGAAGTGAGACATGTAGAGGTGACAAAACGGCCTAACACGTTCTTTAGTGTGTTATGGGCCGCCGCAGGGCCGGTATGGTATTTTCTACATCAATGTGGACTCATATTCGCACGAGTCTATAATGATTTGTGCTTACTTTTTAAAAAATTTTAATTTTTAAAATTTTTATAATTATTTTAATTAAAATTATAAATATTATAATATAATTAAAATTATTAATTATAATAATAATTAAGATTATGTTATATTAAAAATGTGTTATAATAATAAATTTATAATTTTATTAAAACTAAAAATTTATTGATATTATTTTAAATTTAAAATTATTAGATACAAATACAAAAATAAAATATCTCATTATATTTGTAATACATCCAAACTAAGTTAGCACGTATTGAACTATCTATCATTTACAAATTCAATCATTTTTTTTAATAAATTATAATTTTTTATTTCTAAATTCTAATTATCAAATTTTAAAATTTTAAAAATCTATGATCATGCTTTTTTGCCAATTTTACTTTCAGTTCTCTGCATCTTCCTAATCTCTTACATATATTAAAGCCTTCAAAGTTTCTAATACAAATCTTAAATCACTTTGCATCTTCTTTTTTTCTTTTAAAAAAAGATAAGGGGATGGGCCACCGCCCAAAGGGTTTTACCCCCTATCTCCCCTAAGGTTCAAACCATGGTGGCTTGACATGGCTTACATAAGGCCTGCCACCAGGCCATGCCCTCGAGGGCTAAATCACTTTGCATCTAATATTCTACACCCGCACTAAAAATAAATTCTGATGCTATAATAGACATTGGAGGTGTTAGTATATCTCAAGTCATGATGAATAACACAGAGTAAACTCTTTCACTTTCACCATCACAAAATATCAAATAATTCTCTTTGTTATTGTGTATTCAACATAGAAGAGTAGTCAGTATTAATAAATTTTTTAATTTAAATATAATAAAAATATCGAAATTAGAACCAACATTTCTTTTACCTTTTAATAAAATTATCCAAATAGCTTAACTATAAATAAATTTCTCATTTGCTTCGTCAATAGCTATAATTGATCCAAATTTGTTTGTATAAAAAATAAATAATTGAGAGATAAAATCGTAAATTTGGTCAAAATTATAAGAAAGTCCAAAGTTTAAATTTTCTCAGATTCTAGTAATTAATACTTTTACACCAAACCAATTAATTATGAGATTCATTGTTACTCCACAAATAAATAATATATAATTTTTTCTCTAATATTTTTAGAATTTAATCTTTGTAACAATGCAAATATTAGAAAATATAGGATTATCTCTATTTAACAAAAATATAACTATATATTATATATATGATTCAAAGCGATAGAAGATGAAGACTAATACACATATGAACATGCTAACTAGGCATCATTAAATACTTGAAAAAAAATTATATAGTAAAATACAAATTTTCAATTATTATTAGTTAGTATAGATTCTTTTAATTTGTTATTGTAATAATATGTTATATAATCACTAAAATCCACACAAAATTTTACCATCATATGTGTAGTATTTCAACGAGATTTCACGTTAAGTTTGAACTATTTATTATTCATTCTATAATTATTCAACATAACTTTAAATTTTATCATCTATAAGATGATAAATTAATATATTTTATTACTTTTATAATTTTTTTAATCTAAAAATTAATTATATTTAAATCATCTTGAACAATTAAATTAAAAATGCAACAAAAACACCTCAAATAAAAAAAAATAAAACTACACGCAAGTGTTAAATAAATTAAAAACAAATCTATAGTAGTAGTATTTGCATTATCAAAAGTAATATTGATAGGTTTTTCAATAATTATTAATTCTCTAAAAATATTAACTAAAAAATTAAAAATAACGTAAATTGTATGAGGATATTTCAATTCATGAAAAGTAATAATTTCTTTTTGCAAAAATCATTCATTATCAATATAATGCAGCGTAACATAAATATATTCAAAATTATTAGCACCCGTCCAACAAAAAAAAAAACAACAAACACTCCTTTAAATTGTGAGATTTCATCAATTAGTTTTTATTTAGTTTGATGATATATAGTGAAAGTATCATTTTTTTTACAGTATTCTTGAAACACGAGAGAAGTTAGGTTGAATGTACCTTTTTATAAATTTTTCATACTTTTTATCTTCAGCAAATAAGAAAAATTATTCACTAGCTACAACGTATTTAACCAATCTAGTACATATGCATTGTTGATTATAATGGAATGCAAAAAGATTTTCTCTATGAGCAATTTGGGCAAGTTCAATTTAAGTTAGCTCTTTTGGACCATATTTCTACAAACATGCCTTAGTATTTCGATTCAAATACCCAATACTGCTTGCACTTTTACCTTCTAAAGCTTTACCATAAATGTTAAAGATACTTTTTCTTTTTCAAATTTTCAAAATTTCAAAAATTGTATAAGTCTTTAACGTGAAATAATTTTAAATATTTAATGTTTGACTTCTTTCTAAATTTTTAACACTTTTAATATTTTCCGTTGTGGAAGCAGATTGACTATTATAAATTTAAGATGACATTAGAATTTTTTCAAATTAATTTGAAGTAATAAAAATTGTCATTGTATGGTAATAAATATGTGTGTTGAGAATTTGTAATTAGATGAATAAAAAATAAAAAATAAAGAAATAATTTGAGAAATTATAATTTTTAAAAAGGGTTAAAATAATTTGAGAGAGATTTGAGCTAAGTTGAGAACAATTTGACATTCGGGAGGGATTGCAGGTGCCATTGATCAAACGGTCTCTTAAAAGAAAAGAAAATTAAATATTTTTTAATGTAAAAGTTGCAAGCATTTTGTTTTATTTTTTAATTTAATTTTTTTTTAAAAACATGCTTACGAGCACAACTCCTTAAGCCTATCATGTCTATGAGTCATGTTAAATCGTGGGCCAAACTATTGTACTTGAGTTGGCATGACATGATAGACTTTTATGTCGTGCCAACCCAAATATGACTAATTGAATCAAAATTTAATGAATCATCCTAACACATTTACCACCTCTAGAGACGATAGACTTTCATGTCATGCCAACCTAAATATGACTATAAGAATATTGATTGAAAATCATTGAGATATGATTTGAAGAGCAACCAAAATGCGTAGGGTGCGTACGGATCGAAGACGGATGCGAAAGGAGGTAGAAAACGAAGAAGGGCGCACCAGGCGCCAGCGTCGCGGCGACCAGGTGTGGGCACCATGGCGCCCAATCCAACAATTGAGCATCGCGGCGCTAAGCGACGAGCATCGCAGCACTCAGACTAGCGCGCCAGCACTGCGACGGTGAGAACTTAGCGCCGCGGCGCTGGAGACGGGAGCAGTACTCGAAATAAGGAAACTTTCTTATTTCGTCTCCCACTTGTTTCAAGACTCCCTTATACGACCCCCACATGTATAGGGTAAACTTAGGACGTCCCAAAACTTATATAAAGGCTATCAATTAGCTTGTAAACACAATCTTTGTGATCATTAATTAATATTTGTGATAGGTTGAGAAATCTTAGTGATCATCAACAATCTTTATGGTTCTTTGTGAGAGAAAATTCCTAGAGTGCAAGAGAGAGTTTTCTTTGTGATCTTTCTTGTAAAAGGAATACTTTGTAAGTGTCTTGTGATTCATAGAAAGAAAGAGTGTGATCTTAATCCACCGTGGACGTAGGCAAGTTGTCGAACCACGTAATACTTTGTATGTTCTTCTTCTACCCTTTCTCTCTTTATTTCTTAATTACTTGTTCTGCATATATTGTTCGGGTGATTTTGTTTGTTTGTGTGTTTCCACTTTAACAACTGGTATCATAGATTGGTTCTAAGTAGACATGGCCACACCCAAAGTATGAGATAGAGAAATTCAATGGTACGAATGACTTCAATCTGTGGAAGATGAAGGTTAAAGCGTTGTTAGTGAGCCAAAGGCTTGGTTCGGCATTATAAAAGACTGTAGCTCCATCTAGTGATGAAGAGAAGACGCCAGAGTCATCTAAAGATGAAGCAGAAAGAAGAGACATTCAAGAAAGAGCTCATAGCACAATCGTTTTATCATTTAGCGATGAAGTACTAAGGGAAGTAACAGGTGAGGCGACGGCAATAGGTCTTTGGAAGAAGCTTGACTATTTTTATATAAGAAAATCATTGGCCAACAGATTACATATAAAGAAGAAGCTGTATCAGCTGTCCATGTCAGAGGGGACACCGATGAAAGATCATATAGATGCCTTCAATAAGATCATCCTTGATCTTGAGTCTATCAACATCAAGATAGAAGATGAAGATAGAAGAATTATCCTGCTGAGTTCACTCCCCAAGAGCTATGAGAGTTTTGTTGATACACTACTCTACGGTAGAGAGAGTTTAACGATGAGTGATGTAAAATCATCATTAAACTCAAAGTTATTAGGAAAGCAAACCGAGGACAATGCAGAAAGCTTATCTGTAAGAGGAAGAGCCTTATATAGAGATGAGAAGAAAAAAGGCTCAAGGTCGAAGTCTAGGACTCCTAGGAAGTGCTATTGCTGCAAGAAAGATGGGCATTTCATAAAAGACTGTTCGAAGAAGAGAGCATAAGATAAGAAGAAAGCGGATGCTGCACTTGCCTATGATAATAGCTATAACAGCGCAGAGACACTCGTCGCTACTGATGGTAAGAACTCTGAATAATGGGTTCTTGATTCTGGTTGCACTTTTCACATGTGTCCACATAAGTCTTAGTTTACAAATTTCCAGCATATTAGTGGTGGTAAGGTCTTAATGGGTAATGACATTGCATGTCAGATGATGAGAATTGGTAGTATCAAACTTAGGTTACAGGATGGGCGAGTGAGAGAGTTGACAGATGTTAGGTATGTTCCTGACTTGAAGAGAAACTTGATCTCACTAAGGACTCTAGACCAGAATGGGTGTTCTATTAGGATCGATGGAGGGATTGAAAGGTTCCATGGTAGTGATGAGAGGAGAAAAGTGCAAAGGGGTTTATGTGCTTAAGGGTGAAGTCATAAGTGGTTCTACATTATTCTCTATAGATGATGAGAGTATGCAAACCAAGTTGTGGCATCTTAGACTGGCACACCTAGGTTAGAGAAACCTAAAGGAGTTATTCAGTCAAAAGGCATTTGGAGAAGATAAGTTCCAGCCCTTAGAGTTTTGTGAGCATTGTGTGCTTGGGAAAGCACATAGGGTAAGGTTTAGTATCGGCGAGCACAAGACTAAGGGGACTCTTAACTACATACATTCGGATCTTTGAGGACCAGCTCAGGCAGCTACTCATGGTGGTGCCAAGTATTTTCTCAGCTTGATTGATGACTATTCAAAGAAGCTGTAGTTCTATGTGTTGAAGAGCAAGGATCAAGCCTTTGAAGTATTCAAGACATGAAAGGTTCTTGTTAAGAATCAGACTGGCAAATGGGTAAAGAGGCTAAGGACTGACAACAGCCTCGAATTTTGCAACAGAGAGTTTGATGGGTTTTGTGCCAAGCATAGGATTGCAAGGCATAGAACAGTAAGATCAATACCACAACAGAATAGTGTAGCTGAGAGGATCAATAGGACCCTACTTGAAAGGGTTAGATGCATGCTTACCAATGCAAAGATGTCCAAGACATTCTTAGGAGAAGCTAGTGTGACTGCAGCTTACTTGCTTAATAGAAGTCCCTCATCAGCAATTGACTTCAAGACGCCAGAAGAGAAATAGTCTGGCAATCCTTTGAAGTATGACCACTTCAGAATATTTGGTTGCCCTGCCTTTGTACATGTTAAGGAGGGGAAATTGAAACCTACAGCTATCAAAAGGGTATTCATAGGATATCCCGAAGGAGTAAAAGGATACAAGGTGTGATGTAAACACTTAACAGCACCAAGGAGTATCATAAGTCGTGACATGACGTTCGATGAGATAACGATGCATAAAACCTCCAAAGAAGATAAGAAAGAAGAACCTGTGCCCAAGGAAGACTTAGTACCCGAGTCAATAGAAGTTGAAGTGGAGACTGAAAATAGATTTGATATGCCCCTAGATCAACACTTCAATAAAGAAATCCTTGAAGATGAACCAAGAACACCAGAGAGTTCCTCCAAGTCCACCCAAAGAAAGACAAAGACTCCTGAGATGAAACTTGAAGAGTACCAGTTAGCTAGAGATAGGCTAAGGAGAACGATCAACCCACCAGTTAGGTATGCACAAGCAGACTTAGTTGCTCATGCTTTTAAATCTGCTTACACTCTTGAGTATGATGAGCCTAGGACATATGGTGAAGCTATAAAGAGTGAAAACAAGAAAGAGTGGCAATAGGCCATGGAAGAAGAAATTAGTTCTCTTAGGAAGAACAATACCTAGAAGTTGGTGGAGAAACCTCAAAAGAAGCTAGTCGGGTGCAAGTGGGTGTATAAGGTGAATGAGGGATACCGGGGATTGAGCCTACAAGATTCAAGGCTAGGTTAGTAGCATAAGGTTTTACTCAGAGAGAGGGAGTCAATTTTCATGAGATATTCTCTCCAATTGTCAAGCACACATCTATTAGGATTTTGTTAGCCATGTGTGCAAACTTTGATTTACATCTAGAGTAGATGGATGTAAAGACAGCTTTTCTACATGGAGAGCTTAAAGAAACGATATACATGGCATAGTCGTAAGGGTTCGAGGAGCCCAAAAAAGAAGATCTTGCTTGTTTGCTAAAGAAGTCATTATACGGGTTAAAGCAACTACCTAAACAGTGATATAGAAGATTTGACGAGTTTATGATGGCTTGTGGCTTTAGTAAAAGTAAGTATGACGGATGCGTGTACTTCAAGAACATAAGTTATGGGATAATGTATTTGCTTCTATACGTTGATGATATGTTAATCACATGCAAGAATATGGAAGAAATACAGAAGCTCAAGAAGTAGTTAAGTGGCGAGTTTGAAATGAAGGATTTGGGAGTAGTAAAGAGAATTTTAGGTATGGATGTTATGAGGCAAAGAAGAGATATTATCTTATTGCCCCAACAGCGATATATAGTCAAAATTCTGGAGAAGTTTGGTATGTCCAACGCAAAGGCTGTCTCTACTCCTTTGGCTATTCATTTTAGACTTTCAGCAGCACAGTCGCCAACATCTGAGGAAGAGAAACTGCAGATGAGCAAAGTACCGTATGCAAGCACTGTGGGGAGCATCATGTATGCAATGATTTATACAAGACCAGACATAGCACAGGCTGTGAATGTGGTGAGTAGACACATGGCAAATTCGGGTAAAGATCACTGGTTTGTAGTAAAGTGAATTCTGAGATATCTTAAGGGGACGTCAAATCACGGGTTGACATATAAGAGGGATGAGAACAATAATGAAATGGTAAGAGGGTACGTAGACTCAGATTATGCAGGTGATCTAGATAAAAGAAGATCGTTGACGAACTACATATTCACAGTGTTTGGGTGTAGTGTGTGTTGGAGACAACATGTGGTTGCACTCTCTACCACAGAGGCGGAGTACATAGCTGTTGGTGAAGCTATCAAGGAGGCCGTGTGGTTAAAAGGCATATGTACGGAGATATTGGCTAGTGAAGATGTAAACACCGGTGTATATTGTGACAGCCAGAGTAATATACACCTCAGCAAGCATCAAGTGTTTCACAAAAGGTCGAAACACATTGATGTAAGGCTCTATTACATTCGAGAGATTATCCAAAGTGGTGAAGTTAGTCTAATAAAGATAGCGTCATCTAAAAACTGTGCTGATATGTTGACTAAGCCACTGCCCTCGGCTAAGTTCGTCCTATGCAAGGACTTAACCGGAGTCACTACTTTGTGAGGGTGACCAAAGATGCGAAAATGAGAGATCGAGTTGCTTTGTGGATGATTTTGAATCAAGGAGGGGATTTGTGAGAATATTAATTGAAAATCATCGGGATATGATTTGGAGAGCAAGCCAAGTGCATAGGGTGCGCACGGATTGAAGACGGACGTGAAAGGAGGCAAAAAATGAAAAAGGGCGTACCAAGCGCCAGCGCTGCGGCAACTAAGCGTAGGTGCCGCGGCGTCCAATCCAGCAACTGAGCGCCGCAGCGCCAGGTGATGAGCACGCCAGTGCCGCTGCGGTGAGAGCCCAGCGCCGCGGCGCTGGAGACGAAAACAGTACCCAAAATAAGGAACTTCCTTATTTTGTCTCCCACTTGTTTTAAGACTCCCTAATATGACTCCTACATGTATAGGGTAAATCTAAAACGTCCCAAAGCCTATCTAAAAGCTATCAATTGGCTTGTAAACACAATCTTTGTGATCATCAATTAATCTTTGTGATAAGTTGAGAAATTTTAGTGATTATCAATAATTTTTGTGATTTTTTGTGAGAGAAAACTTTTAAAATGTAAGAGAGAATTTTCTTTGTGATTTTTCTTATAAAATACATACTTTGTGAGTGTTTTGTGATTCATAAAACAAAAGAGTGTAATCTTAATTCACCGTAAATGTAGGTAAATTATCGAATCACATAATTTTTTTTATATATTCTTCTTCTACTTTTTTTTTTTATTTTTTAATTACTTATTCGGTATATATTATTCAAATAATCTTACTTATTTTATTTATATAAATAAAATTTTAAGAATCATCCCAACACATCTCCTCTTGAAGGCTGTAAAGTCAGGTTCACTTTATTGCTTTTTGTCTGTCGGAAAAATCTTCCAACTAGAAACATCTATCTAATAAAATTATGATTTTAGCTTTTGTATATACATATATATCAGGATTTTATTTGATGGACATACATAAACATACATACATACATTTACACGATAACGAGATACTTGGACTAACTTAAAAGATGGTTAAATAATTGATCATTGATAAATTTGAATGTGAATATGATCTTTGTTCATGATTACGATCATCCATGAGTATGACCCACCAAATTTGGATCTTTAAACCAAGATACAAATACGGGGTATTAACATTGTCACACCTGAGGTTGATATAAATTACACTTTGATGATAATATTAATTTTAATTATATTATCATCCACTTTACTTAATTAAATATATAAAAATTTTCTTATGATTTTATTATATAAATAATTAAAATATTTTTAAAAAGTAAAAATATATTTATTTTTTCAATTAAGTAAAAGGGGGACAATGTAATTAAAAATAAAACCCCTATCAAAATGTAATTTGTGCTAACTTGGGGGATGACAGTGTTAATATCTCTACAAATACCAAATCATGATGACTTGAGCAAATATTAATTCCTAACTACTATAAAATAAACATAAAGCCCCCGCCCCGCCCCCCCACCCCCCCCCCCCGCCCACCACATTCACAAAATTAGAAGTCTTTGTTAATTTTGAAACTAAAAGGCATCATATCATTTTTTGATGCTTTGTAGGCATCTTAGCTTAGGTTGAGTTTTGGTGAGTGAGCAATATTTTGATAAAGATGGAGCAAGAGATGAAGAAGAGCAAGAGAGACGAAGCTTGTGAAAGTGATGACGAGAAATGGGTTCATGATTCATCCGTTGATTATAAAGGAAGGATTCCTATCCGAGCTTCAACCGGTGCATGGAAAGCCGCTCTCTTTACTATCGGCAATTAATTATTTTTCATTTCTATATTTTATACCTTTGATTGCTGGAAACATTGTTAATATTATTTCTCGAAACCTATTTTCTTACTTTTTTAGTACTGCTCATTGCTCAATTGAGTGCTCTCTTGGAATATTTTTTTATAATCATTTCATCATTTTCGACACTCTCGTGGATCATTCATTTTTAAACTCTCACTATCTCGTGGACTAAATGCTATATAACTACATTTTTTCCTGAATTAAAAACCATATGGCATAACATATACGAGGATGGATTGATGAAGGCAACTTTTCTTAACTTAACTACAAAATATCATTCTTCTTAACTTATATACAAACTTTTTTTTTTTGGAAAGGTATAAACTTCTACACCTTACTTGATATGGAAATTTGATATACCTTACTTTTTTTTAAAAAAAAATTAGTATTATATCATTGCATATCATCAAGACATTACAATAAAGATCTTTGATGTATACGATTAAAGGATTGCAAGATAAGAATAGAATACATCTTAAAACGATATGAGAACTCTTCCATAGAAGAGTACAAACCATACTCATATTGGTACGGATAATCTAACAGAAATTATTGTCCTTTCCGAAGAAAGGAAGAAACTGATCTCGCAAACGAAAATTAATGACTGATGAGAACAAGAAAATACATATTTATTAAGAGATTCAGTCACCATTTAATGTCACTAATTTTAGCATTTTCTTGTATTTTAGTTTAAAATAAAGTGTTCTCCTTAAATTGTAGTTAATGAATGTTATTTGCACAGGTTTAGGTAAAATGGACATAACTCTCAATGTAAAAATCGAAATGAAGAAATTCTTGAACCTGGTGTAACATGACTCAATCTTACACAAACTTGAAGAATAGTGAAAAAGCCAAATCCAACATGTTATGGGCCAAAAATTGAGATACAATAGAATCAGGCTACAACTTCTGACCAGCTTGACCAAACTCACATATTTGGACCGTATCTCACAAAATACGTACTCAATTGATATAATTTTTAAAGCTGTAAAATACTGACTTAATTATCAATAATTCTTATGTTGATGGTAAAGTTCAAATCAACTATTATCATGGATCAAATTGTATTGCAAGTGGGTAAAATGGTTGTTGGCTGAAATCTGATGTATCTTTGGAATTTTGCTCATATCTCATTGGATACTCATCAAATTTGCATGAACTCAGTGCCTATGGAAAGAAAAGACAAAATTCTACAACTTTTATGTCGGCCACAGAGGCTACATTGGTCATTTATATTATCCAAAACGTGCTGCAATTGGACGAATGAGTTATTGGCCTAAAATTATTAAAGATTGATGTCACTCATGACATATTTCCATTCATTGCCTATACAAAGAGACTTTTAGGACGTTTTCAACATTAGATATTTCTCTCTTCTTTTTTTCTCATTAACATGTATTGTAATTTAGGCTAGAGTTTTTGGCAAGGCTAAGAGATGAACTTTTATATGTAATAAATCTACTTCTATGCTTTGATTCATTGTTAAGAGCTACAAATATTGTAAGTTTGGATTCGATTAAACTTTTATCTAGTTTATTTTCTATAATCCAGAGGTTATAATTTTCATGTCTCATATATGTTCAATCATGCTTTTCTTATGTGATTCTTGTTGAATTATAATTGTTATTGGTTACATTGTTTTATATGTTAATCTTTTACTACAATATTATCAAATTGATATATTGTCGATCTTGGATAACATGTAAGGGCAATAAATGTTTGATATTCAAGTTGATTTTTTACTGCAATATTGTCAAAATGATATATTATCGATCTTAGATAACTTGTATAAATAAACATGATTTGTGTTAATATTTGCAAAAGATTTTAGTCATATCAAATGTATGTGTTATCAAATGTGCTATATTTTACATATCTTCCGATTGATTGTTTAGATGTAAAACTGTCAATTGCGTTATAAATATTGAATTAAAGTATAGAGTAGATTTATAAAGCATAATTGTGATTCTCGAAGCCTTGTTTAAATTATCATAAGACATTTCCTTCAAATCATAGACAATTCTATCTCATCCACTTAAATCAATTAATTTTATCCTTTACTACTGCTTTAATATTTTACTTCACCAACTTATTTTGCCAAAAAATTTCTCGTGGGATCGACACCTCAATCTATATTGCGATAGCCGCATTATTTTAAGCGTAAACAATGACTTTTTTGAAGAAAATGAGAAGCAAATCTTGCAAACGAGAGAAATATAGATCTTTAAAAAGGGAGAAATTATTAAACTGATTTGTTCTAAAGAAACAACTAAACTCAACCACAAATACCCAATTATAAGATAAAATCGACAATGAAAACCAAGCAAACAGCACAGCTTTTCGGTGGTACCACAATGAGCAAACGGACGGAGAAGGACCGTCGGAGAAAGACTGAAAACACTGACCAGAGGGGCCCTAACTAGCCAAGGGGCTACAACACTTTGGAAGGGTCGAGGAAGACCTAGGAGGGTGTCATTGCTGGCGGTGGGGGCTGAGAGTGCACAAGGGAAATGAAAGGGACAGCAACCGGCAGATTTCAGCAAAGGTCTGGTGAAAGTTGACCAGAAAACGACCAAGGGAGCAAAAGGCCGAAGGAGGTGTGACTGGTGTCGGCCAGGACCAGTGAGACACCGTGCAAATCACCCAGACAAGAAGTGGCCGGTGAGAACAGGTCGGCAACTACCACCCCGCGGGAGACCCCACAGGAAACGGAGAAAGCCGAAGGAGGGGCGGTGCATGAGGTTTGGAGGCATAATTCGGTTGGAAACCAAACACCCAAGCACCGTCTAAATGCTAGGAACGCCAACAAAGGTGCCTTGAAGATTGGCAATCCTATAAGCCAACGGAGAAGACAATGGTGTCCGGCGAAGGGAGTAACAGACACGTCTTTGAAACTGAGCCGATATAAAGCATTTTATTTGGAACATATTACAATCAAAGTAATATTACAACTTCAAAAATAAAAAATAAATCTAAAAATAACAGAATTTTAGCAATAATTTGGAACATATTACAATCAACGTTGTTAGCTTTTTTTTTTTAACTTCACGTAAGCTCCAAAATGATATATCATATATGCAATTCTGACAATATAACCATTTTTGACAATAAGAAGGTAAAATATACCTTTTTTAAAAATACAAAAACAATGAAAACTTGTTAGTGACGAGATAAATAAACATGTATAACGTTTGAGATAAATATAGGTAAGAATTCAATCTATACAGTATAACGTTTGACTAAAGAATGAGCCGTAAAATTAGTTTCACGCTTTATAAATTTACAGGAAATATTGAAAAGAAAAAAAAAACAATTTCTGAAGCAATGCCAATAAAAAAAAGATAGAACCTTCAACCGAATTTAAAGAAGTCAATTGGAAAACTCAAATAATAATACAACTCTTTGAAATAGCATGTCCTACATAATAATAATAATAATAATAATAATAATAATAATAATAATAATAAAAAATAATATTATTCTCATCATTTATTTATTTAACACGGGGCACACGATGGGCAATTTAAATTGTGCGACTAATTAAATTATCGTGAAATGATATAGGTCAAAGTCAAAAGAACCGCATATATAATTGTATCACCATCTATCTTCTATATACTTATAAACTACTCACATATAAAATCAAATTTTCCAAAACAAATGTTGTTATATGACAAAAATATTAAAGTACTATCTTACTCCTCTCAAGTTGTAAAAAATCATTTCCGTATAGGGAATATTGTTCTATGTTTTTGTATAGCTGATATCAATTAGTAAGCTTATTCACTGAGACGAGAATTTCTTTAATTAAATATGACTTATTATTATGGAGAAAATGATGGTGTTTTATTTTTATTTTTGGAAAATAAATGATGGTGCTTTTACCATGACATTTAAAGATTCATCCAATGATATCACCAATTAATATTAATTTTAAAATTATTCAATTATAATTATGTTATGTATATAAAATCATTCTCCTTTTTTTTTTTCACTTTTGTTATTACCTTTGTCATTGGTGATACTAAACAAAATTAACTTTGTAAATTCCATTTGAGTATTGCGGAGTAGCTGTTGAGTTTGGTGAGAGGCTGAGCTACTTTGGGATAGCAACCAATCTCATAAGCTACCTCACAAAAACGCTTCACCAAGATATTGGAACAGCAGCAAAGCATGTCAATTACTGGGCAGGAGTCTCAACATTGACTCCTTTTATCGGAGCATTCTTAGCTGACACCTACACTGGCCGCTTCACTATGGTCCTGCTTTCTTCCCTCATTTATGTCGTGGTATGTAACTTCCTTAGCTTGTATATAACCAAACAAAATTTAGAGGCCGTCGAGTATTAGTACACTTTGGTATTGGAAGTACTACTAAAGTGTTTGGTAAGTATTAGTTGCATATCAAGTGTTTATTAATCTTCACTTGACAATTTATGCTGTCACTCTATAATAGATGTGACTTGATAATCACTGCACCATAATACCAAACCAACCTTAAGATATTAATGCATTCAGGCCTTTGAAATGCGTTTATTCTTTTAATGCAAAACAGGGTTTAACCCTTTTGACAATGACTCAGTTTATCCCTAGTTTAAAGCCTTGCAATAAATCAAGGTGTTTGGACGCAAGTAAGGTGCATGTGGTGATTTTCTTCCCAGCGTTGTATTTTCTCGCACTTGGAACAGGGGGATTCAAGCCCTGCTTAGAGAGCTTTGGAGCTGATCAATTCGATGATCATCATTCACAGGAAAGGAAGAAGAAGATGTCTTACTTCAATTGGTGGAACCTCGCTATTTCTTGTGGCCTCTTTCTCGGAGTAACTGTTATTGTTTACACACAAGACAACTTGGGCTGGGGTACAGCTGCTCTAATTCTTACCGCTGTCATGGCTATGTCAATCGTTACATTTTGTATTGGAAAGCCATTTTATCGATATAGATTACCAGAAGGGAGCCCTTTAAAACCCATGATGCACGTTTTGGTCGCAGCCTTCAGGAAGAGGAAATTGCCTTATCCTTCTGATCCTTCTCTTTTATACGAAGCCCCCAGGTCAAAAAAGTCCCAAGGAACCTTTCTAGGTCACACACATAGGCTCAGGTAATTAAACAAGTATATGATATAATATGTATTGAAACGTTGAAATGAGGCTGATAAATGATTCTAAATTTCAAATTGATTATTGTCCATTCTGGTCCACAGGTTTGTAGACAAAGCTGCAATAATAGAAGAGGAGGAGAACATGTCAATACAGAAGGGTCATAATCCCTGGAGACTAGCAACGGACACAAAAGTTGAGGAGATGAAGCTTGTTTTAAACATGATCCCCATATGGCTAACTTCATTAACATTTGGAATATGTGTAGCCCAGGGACCAACGTTCTTTGTTAAACAAGGTGCCACATTGAACCGAAAGATTGGCAACAATTTCAATATCCCACCAGCGTCCATTGGCTCTCTCGGGGCCATTGCAATGCTAATTTCAATTGCCTTCTATGACAAAATACTAGTTCCATATCTTAGGAAAGTTACCAGCAACGAAAGAGGGATTAAAATTCTCCAGAGGATTGGCATTGGCATGGTATTTTCAGTTTTGACAATGACTGTTTCAGCGTTAGTTGAAAGAAAGAGGCTAAGAATTGTTCAGGATGAGCGTATCCAAGGAGGACAAGATGGACCATTGTCTATGAGTGTGTTTTGGCTTGCTCCCCAAGCTTGTATTATGGGCATTGGAGATACGTTTACGTTAGTTGGATTGCAGGAGTATTTTTATGACCAAGTTCCTGATTCAATGAGAAGCTTGGGAATGGCTTTTTATCTCAGTGTAATTGGACTGGGGAGTTTTCTAAGCAGTTTCCTGATCATGGTTGTGGATCACATCACAGGGAAGGGCGGCAAAAGTTGGATTGGTAAGGATTTGAATGCGAGCCGTTTGGACAAGTTTTACTGGTTGCTTGCGGCATTAAATGGGTTAAATTTTTGTGTATATGTGTTATTGGCAAGAAAATATACTTACAAAAATGTGCAAAGATGGTTAGCTGAAGCTGATTGCAATAAGAGAGATGGGGTGGAGTTGACGTCTTGAAATGCTTTATATGTCACCAAGGATAGATAGTTTTCCTTTACTTGCTTGGTCATTGAATATCATTTTTTGTAATTCTGTAAAAAATCATGTTTCAGTGAAATGATGTCAAGTTGATTTGAGCTTTTGAGTTTATATGATTACATGTTCATTATTTTATATAATTCTTGTAATCCGTAACTTCTAAACTCGTTTTCTTTGTAACATGAAAATATCAGTTTTATTGTTAAGACGTGCCACTCAGCTATTTTCATGTTTAAAAAAGTATACCATTCAAGAATCTCCAAGTTTAGTGCAACTTTTTATTGGAATTAACCTTTTACCTTAATAGCAAGCAAATATAATATTAAGAAGTAGATCGATCAATCAATAATATAGTATAATTAATTTACATGATTCGGTAAAAATTTATGTTAACGGTAGATTAAGAAATTCTATTCTCTTTTATTAATTATTCTAGAGAATTTTATAAGAAAAAATAAATAAAGAACTCTAAAAGAAATTTACATGGCATACTTTCATTCTTCTAAGAACAATAAACGTCCAACAATAGTTGCACCTTAATGCACACAAATTTTTAGTGTCTACCTAATTCTTTAATTTCTCTTAAAGTCTTTGCTTTAATACTTAATAAGTCTATAAAGGTTTATAATAGTTTATATAGTGAGTAAAACGTCCTTAAAAATCCTACACCTAATTAGAATAAGAGTTTATGCGTTTAGAAGTCTGAAACCCCTTAAAGAAGTCGAATTCGAGCCAAAAACTAATTACGAAACTGGGCACCGTGACGCCAAACGCGATTGAATTAACGGCACAACGGTGCCTAGCCAGTGCTGCGGCGCTAGGACTATAGTCTCCGGTGCCAGAGTATTGAGGCCTACAGTTGCCTCCCAATGTTTTTGCGTCCCCATTTGCTTCTAAATCTCCATATTGCTCTTTCTTTGTACATCCAACTCATACTTGACTTCTTGCTGACTCTTCACTTGGTATTCATCTTAATTCATGCCCATACATGATTGTTGCATCACCACTTCCAACACTCTATTCCTTGATTTAAAGTCTTCCCATAAGAAAGCTTCTAGATCTATCCACACCAATACTTTATCTCTTAGAGCTAATTTTGGTTAATTCTTCACTAAGACTTAACTCATTTTGGGATTATAACTTTGGTCTTCAAAGGTATGAAGACTCTTTGCATAGGGTATGGATGTGACACATTCCCTTTTAACTATCATCACTTCAGTGAGTTTGTTTTGAATGTCACCTCATGGTCTACATTATCCAACACCCCGCGTTAGGCCACCTTTAGCCATCCCTATAACCACATAGAGCCCCCCTTATGCTTCTTACCTTTCATCTTTATAAATCCTTTTATTATTCTTAATTTTCATTTTTCTGCTATAGCTAACCTTTTTCATCGAGCTTTCCTAGGGATATTAAGTTCCTCCTAAGATCAGAAATATGCCTTATACCATGTAAGTCCCTAGGTTTCCTACCTTATATTCTCAACCTTCCGTCACTAACCCCTATGACCTTACAAACCATGTCATTCCTAATTATAACTTTACCTCTAATGGCTTTGTAGTTGGTAAACAATGATCTATCATGACACATATGGACACTATACCCTAAATCTAGTATCATTTGCCAGGGCACTTTTCTTTAGAGGTAACCAATAAGTCTATAACTTTGATGTTATCCTCATGACTCACTATTACAGTACTTTTATCCATTCCTTTTGCTGTAGGACAATCCCTCACAAAGTGCTATTCCTTGTTACAAAGAAAATACTTCTTGGATCTTCTCCTCGGTTGGTTGTTCTTCTTTCTTTTTGTAACTAAAAATGTTGCACTGTTCGTTTTTAATCTCTTCCCCAATTCTTTTGAAATCAATGATGTCTTGACATCATTCATTGTAAGAGTCTCTCTATCATACAATAGCATATCCACAAAGTTCTCATAAGTTGATGGTAACGAACTTAACAGAGTGATGGTCTTATCTTTATCATCTATCTTAATGTCTAGAGTCTCAAGACTTATGATGATCTTATTAAAGACATCAATATGGTCTGTTAATGAAGAACTATCTGACATAGATAGCTGATGCAACTTCTACTTCACATGAAGACGATTACCCAAAGACTTCCTCATGTACAAGGTGTCGAGTTTCTTCTATAGACCTAATATCGTCTCTTCTTCATCTACCTCCCTTAGTACTTCGTCATTCAATGCTAATATTATGGTGTTGTGGACTCTCTTTTAGATGGTAAGGGTGGGCAAAAAAAATTGGGAATCAAAAAATGGAACCGAACCGGCCGGTTCGGTCCGGTTTTATTTTTTGAAAAAAATCGATTTGGTTTTTTTAGGAAAAAAAACCGACCAGTCTGGTTAGGTTTTTTTTCACTCAAAAAAACCAAAAAATCAAAAAAAACCAAACCGAACCGAAAAAAACTAGTTCGGTCCGGTTCGGTTTTTCTCATTAAAAAAACCGATTTCGGTTTTTTATTTCCAAAAAATTAAACCGAATCGGATTGAACCGGACCGTGCCCACCCCTACTAAATGGTATCCCAATCTATCTCCCTAGATTTCAAAGGTTTCTTTTCTTTACTAGTAGTTGCTTGGGTTTCCTTAAAGGCCGAGTCTAACATTTTTTTTACTAGTAGAGCCTTGATCTTTTTCCTCCATAGATTGAAGTCATTCATTCTATTAAACTTCTCTATATCCTAATTGACAGTAGCCATACCATATAAATATATTATCAAACCAAGCTCTGATACCAATTTGTTAAATGAATCTTTTTCTCCTGTAGAAAATTAGGTTTAGTTTCAACCTTTTGTTGAGATTAACCTTTTGCCATGATGCCCCTTTACAGTAGAAGTGTATAATTGCAAGCAATTATAATATCAAGAATATAAAGTAGATCAATCAAGAATACAACACAATCAATTTATATGGTTTAGTAAAAGCCTACGTTCACAGTAGATCAGGGATCCTAACCTCTCTTATTAACTTTTCTAAAGAATTTTACAAGGAAAAATAAATAAAGAACTCTCAAAAGAATCTATTAGCATACCTTTGTTCTTCTAAGAATAATAAATGCCCTACAATGGTTATACCCAAATGCACATAAGTACTTAGTGTCTATCTAGTTTTTTAATTTCTCTTATAGTCTCTTCTTTAATGCTTAATAAGTTTATAAGGGTTTACAAAGTTTATATAATAAGTAAAACATCCCTAAAAATCCTAAATCTAGTTGAAATAAGAGTCCATGCATTTACGAGTCTAAAACCCCATCAAAGAAGTTGAATTCGAACCAAAAACTGATTTTTTGAAGTTGGGCACCACGACGCTAGTTCAATTGCGCTACTTAGCCAGTGCTGTGGCATGGGGGCTATAGCCTCCGGCATCGTGGCACTAAGGCCTGCAAGTGCCTCCCTACATTTTCGTATCCTTTATTGCTTCCAAATCTCTGTCTTACTCCTTCCTTATACATCCAACGCGTACTTAACTTCTTGCTGACTCTTCACTTGGTATCCATATCAATTCATGCCCATATAGGATTGTTGAATCACCACTTCCAACATAGGCTAATTATCTTGTGGGTCAATGATTGGTGTTAATACCTTAACTATTAACATTTGGGTTCAAGTTAGGTATAATCTCTCCATTTATTGAGAAGATAGTTTTGTCTCTTTATTTATTGGGAAGATAAATATTGTAATGTGTTCTAATATAGTAATCATTTGTGATATGATACTTGTATACTTCAAAACTCAAATGGTTTGGTTTGGTAGATAAGAAATTGTAAAACTCAATCCTTTTATATATTGAAAGGATAGATATTGTAATGAGTTATAATATTATAATTATCTCATATATGATACTTGTATACTACAAACTCAGAAGGGTTTGATGTGGCAGATAAAAAATTGAAGACTTAAAGCTATTACATAGTTTACCTAAAACTTGGAGTCACTTGGGAGTATTATGAGTTCGTGGCTGTACTAAATAATATTAGCTAGTTAAAAATGAATGGCTACAGAAAAATGACCAAAAATGCGAGATTGAAATATTTCTTATTAGATTTTTGGCTCTGAAGTGTTTTAACATGTTTATATGAAAACAAATTCGTGCATTAAGAAAAATTTTTATACTCTTTTTTGTTTTTTATTTGGTGCTGGGAGACAAGCATAAGAAGAAAAAAAAACAGAAATAACCTACAAGAAAATCTTTTGCCTTTTTATACTCTTTTTTTTTTCAGGTCATAAAAGGTGCAATACAACCTCATCTAACCCAATGCTTTAGAAAAATATTAGGTTCTATTTCTAAATTTCATTCAGAGAGATTAAATATAGACAAGTGCTATGTCACCAACAAAACAAAAAAAAAGCCCCCATTAAAAGCTTATTTGACTATAATTTATAAAGTTTTATTGTAATTTTAGGTAGATTTTTAAGTATGTTAAACTAAAAGGGCTAAGCTATCCAAAATAGAGAAATACAAAGAATGAATAACTATTATTTCATCCTTATTCAATTAATGTTCACGTCATTATCCACGTGTTTATATACTAAAGAATACTGCCTAGGTGTAACGGATAGGAATTTAAATAATCTTTCACATGCTCTCCTATTTCTATGGAATTCTTCGATGTAGCTAGACCAGTGATTATAGCCATATAGGCAGGTGTTGCTCATTTATTGGGAAGCTAGGAATCAATCACAAACTAGCATTTGTTGTAGTGACTCAGTTTCTTTCTTTGTACACACGACGCCTCCTTAAGATTTTCCCCGAAAGATGCCTCTTAATCAAGGCTTACTAAGAACATTTGCTGATATTCCATTCAGTACCCCATTTCAAGCACAATCATCTAGTATGACATTGAACTTGCTTTTCAAGTATATGAATTTATCTATAGATAGAGATTTTGCTTAAATAATATTAGCAACTTTCTTTTTTTATGGAATATATTTGTTCTCTATAATGGTGTTAGTTGAAAAGCTATATTTGCAAAGTATGTTGTATTGTGTATTGAATGAGAAATCAATATAACTGACACGTCCAGAATATAGAAGTTATTCCCAAGTGCAGGATTGTTGAAGTAATAAATAACCCGATGAGAACGGGGTCGATCCACAGGGAAGTAAAATTAAAATTATAAATTATAAACACTTTAAAGATAATTAATGCAGTATAAGATGTTTGCAAATATTATTTCAATTAACCAATTCAAATAAAAAGCTAAGGTTATGAGGATTCACTCTTGGCATAAGAAGTAAGAATATATTTAACTTTTTATTTTTTTATAACTCAATTGGAATCCTCACACAAAGGAGGTTCCAACTGAAAAATATAGCAATTAAAGTTCATTATCATTTATTTATTGATTAGTATTTATTTCTTTCAATTATTATACACCAAATCTTATAAATGGGTTCAAGTATTTATTATGTCAATCTTTATATTTGTCTACAATAAATCAAGACTCCCACTTTACAAGAAAGGTTATATAAACCAAATCTTGTAAATGGTTTCAAGAATTTATTGTGCCAAGTATTAAGTTTGTCAATAATAAATCAAGAATCGCCACTTTAAAAGAAAGGGTATTAATTCTACAAACAAAATAAATACATCATATATAAATTTGCATAACTTAAAAATGAAGCATTAAATTCACGAATAAATATTAAACATATCTTATTACCTTGCCAAGAGCTTCACCCTTTCACCTTAGCTTAAACAAAATTATTTGGACATAATAAAACTAAAAGAAAAGAAAAGAAATGGAAGAAGAAATAACATGACTTAATAGTAAACAAGAGAAATAATAGTACAAGGAAAATGATACAAAGGAAAAATATTTTGAACTAAATTCTAACTTTCTAATTACATTCTTTAGGCATAAACAAGCCACTTATTTATAGAAAAACATGGATAAATCGAGACAAATTTGAAGGGAACCACTTGGTCGATGAAAGTCAAGAATGGTGGCAAAATAATTTGCATTCATTATCACTTGGGCATCCACTTGATTATCCAATTTGGAATTGATGTGATCCGAATTAGCTGTCACTCAAAACATAAAAGTTGTAGATACGTCTCTTATCTTTCCAAATTGAGTAATCTCATACATATTAGATACGTATTTCTATATTTATAGGCCAAATACTGATAACTGTTCAAACTGGGCCTGTACTGCAGATCAATTCTGTTCTAGGCCAATTTTCACCCTCTAAACACTCGAATTTCCAATGCTTTTTAAAATATAATATGTTATCCCATTGAGTCAGCTCTGCACAGGATTAAGAATCACCTCAATTAGATCTTTAGGTAGAAAGTTATGCCCATTTTACCGAACCTGCCACAAAATAGTTATACGATAATTAAGTACAATATTATAAACATACTTAAGTTAAGAAAATTAAATACACTAGTAATACAAAACAATCATGTAAAACTCTTATTAAATGTGTAATTTCAAGTGTTTATCAATAACAATATGTTTTTATAATAAGAAGAATGAGCTCTAAATATATACATCACATTATACAACGTTTTCTAGTTATGCATACAACAAACACAGTCTTAGCACTAAGGCATCATCTTGTACTATCTTAAATTCAAGGCATTCGATCCATCTTTATTGTACCATTATCTCTCAAATCATGCCAACATATCTTTGCATCTTTTTTAGTTGATTCCTATGTTGATATGCCTCCCTCAGTAGAGCAATTTCTTGTGCAAATGCATTTGGCAAAGTTAAAACTATAAATTTGCTCTGCTTTTTGTCTTATTTCTATAGGCTTTAAGTCTGATAGGCCTAGGTCTTATGTGCAAGGCTTTTGATCTATTTCATACTCTAATTCTATTATTTCAACAACCCCTTTCAAGCTAAATGTCTTTAGGAGAACATTTAGTTTGCTTCTAAAGTAATTAAACTTGTTAAATCTCATAGGCTTGGTCTAAATGTCTGTTGATTGTTTTAAGTTTGGGATGAAATTAACTTCCAATTCTCCATTGCGAAATTTCACAAAGTGAATGTCAATTTCTATGTACTTGTTCCTTGTATGGTAAACTAGATTAGAGGCTAGTGATGTTGCCCTTGTATTATTAGTCTATATTATTGGTGTCTTGTTGACTTTGAGTTTCAGTTCTTGAATTAAGGACATAATCCAACTAATTTCTGCACTAGTATTTGCTAGAGCCATATATTTTGATTCTGCACTTAATCTTGCAATATTTTGTTTCTTCTTTGAGCTCTAAGATATCAAGCTTTCACCAAGATACACAAGGTACCATTTAATTGACCTTCTGTAATCTGCATCATACTTTCAATCTACATCTGTAAATGCAATTGAATTAAGTGACTTTAGTTTCTTCAGTTTCAAGCCATAATCTATAGTCTCCTTGAGATACCTTAAGACCTTTTTGTAAGCAATCCAGTGTGTCAAGAAGATTGCTCATAAATTGACTACAAATGTTATCTCAGGTCTAGTCAGGATAGCATACTAGAGGCTTCCAACAACACTCTTGAAGAGTGTTGGATTTTTGAAAGGTTTTCTCTTATTTGGTTAATTTTATGCTTATGCTCAGAGTTTGTGACTGACTACCTTTATAGCTTGACATCTTAGTCTTACTTAGTAGATCCATAATATATTGGTTTGTGACAGAAAGATTGAGCTTTTTGACCTGTTCACTTTTATACCAAAGAAGAAATGTAGTTTTGCAAGGTCTTTAAGAGCAAAACATAAACTTAAGTTCTTCATCAGTTTTTGAACTGCATCATTATCACTTCTAGTGATTATTATATCATCCACATAAATAAAAAAACAATGTCATATATTGTTTGTCTTTCTTGATATATTATGATGTGTCTACTTTATCTCATTGAATCCTCAAATCATAAGTAACTCTTTCAGTTTATTCAACTAGGCTCTTGGAGCCTGTTTCAGACAATAGATTGCTTTTTTCAACTTGTAGACAAAACCCAATTTCTTTGCATCTTCATAGCCTTTAGGTTTATGTATATATATTTCTTGTCAATTTACTATTAAGGAATACAATGTTTATGTTTATATATTT
This sequence comes from Ailanthus altissimus, assembly GCA_946807835.1. Lineage (NCBI taxonomy): Eukaryota > Viridiplantae > Streptophyta > Magnoliopsida > Sapindales > Simaroubaceae > Ailanthus > Ailanthus altissimus. The sequence continues at coordinate 18,588,218 of OX327684.1, forward strand.
TAGTTTCCACTCATTCATTAGGGCTAAGGTTATATAATTTTAATTGGGTATAGTTTTAACACAGGACTGAAATTTTTATTGAAGTCCAATACTGGTGTTTGGTGGAACCTTTTGACCACAAGTCTGGCCTTAAATCTTTCAATTGTGCCATCAGCACTATGGTTGACTTTGAATATCCATTTGTTTCTTACAGTTCTCATTTCAAGTGTGTAAGGCACTCGAGTCTAAGTTTGATTTTCCATCAGGGCAATGTACTCCTCATCTATAGCATTTTTTAATTCTTGTCATTAAAGGCAGCCTCAACAAATTATGGTATGGAATGTGGTTATGAACTGGTACTCATAGTCACTTTGGGCTTAAATATACTAATTTTTTACCTTATGATCATAGAGTGAGTGATTTGAGGGTTTTGATTTTATTATAGTGTTTATGGGTATGTTCTAACTTAATCTTGGTCTTTAGTGTTTTGTGAAGTGGTGTCTAGTATTTTTTTGTGTTAAATTGAATCAGGTGTGTTAACAATTTTTGATGAGTTACTTAATGAGGGATCAATACTAGCTATATTTGATATATTATTACTTGACTTAGGTTGTGCTCCTAGTGGATGAATTGATGACTTTATGTTTGGTTTCAGTAAGATGTCTTGTTCAGTTGTTTTAAATATATAACTTGACTAGAAAGAGAAAGAATCTTCATTGAAAACTTCACATCTTGCAATGTAAATCCTTTTTAATAGTGTTAACATATATACTCTTTGTGTTTAAGATTGTACCCTAAAAAGACATACTTAGATATGTGAAAATTAAATTTGTTTTTATTGTAAGGCCTTAGAAAAGATAACTTACAGCGAAAGGTTTTGATTAGAGAGTAATCTAGTGAGTGTCCAAAATTTTTCATAAGGTGACTTATTATACAATTTTCTAAATGGCAATCTTTTTTATGAAATAGGCAGTTGTATGAACTGCTTCCAACTAATATTTGAGAGGCATGTTTGCTTGTACTAGCAATATTAAGGTTATCTTCGTCACGTGCTTGTGTTTTTTTTAACCTTTTTATTTTGGTGATGTGTATATAGATAGGAGTATCTTTGCTTGATCCCTTCAGTTTTTAGATAATTTTAAATACTCTAAATTCTCCCATAAGTCACTATGAAGGGTTTTTATTTTATGGTTTGTTAATTTCTCAATTTGAGTTTCATAATTAATGAATGTCTCTAGGGTCTATGACTTGTTATAAATACGATAAATTCAGATGAAACTTATGTAGTTATTAACAAATGCCATGTAATATCTATATCCTTTATTAGGTAAAACAAGAATTGGTCCTTGAAGATTAGTATGCACAAGTTCAAGTGGATTCTTTGTTAAGTTTCAATCTCTTTAAAGGTCATTTTGTTCAAGTGAGCAAAAAGAGAATTTTTGTAATTGTAGTGCTTCTATTTATATTGTTAAAGAGATTTTTACATTTTGGTAAGACTTCCTTGAAAACGAATACATTTGGATGTCATAGTCTCTTATGCAGTAGTTCTAGCTCATAATTTGGTCTTATGGAGTTAATTTTTATATCTTTAGCTGACTCTAGACTTTGAAATTAACTCTTGTTAAAAACACTGAGACAAAAAGAAAACATGAACTTTGGACTAATAATTGTTATAGAGATATTTCCTGAGGACTCCTATGCTGGACATGGACTTGACTGACTTGTGAACTTGGTTAGACACTGTAACTGATATAGACCCCTTTAACCACTTCCAGAAGCATCACATTCCCCTATTTCTGGTCTTTTACAACACATTTGTATTTGTCAAATTCAATTACAATAATGTTATCATTTACTAATCTTAATATGGTAATAAGATTCTTAGTTATACTAGGCATAAGCATTCAGATATAGATGTTTGATGTGTTTGTATGGTGTTATGAAGTGATAGTGGTGTAACTAATGTGATTAATGATCAAGTTTTGTCCATTACCTACTACAAGTTCTTAATTCTCGTTGTATTAGTTGTTGATGGTGAGATTGTTCAGATTATTAGTTGTTGATGTGATCAAGTTTTGTCCATTACCTACTACAAGTTCTTAATTCCCGTTGTATTAGTTGTTGATGGTGAGATTGTTCAGATTATTAGTGATATGACCCACCCCGAGACCCTTTACTGTAGATCTCGGTGGCCCAGTTGAGCACCTCAATGAAAGTTCCTCAAAATCTAACTAACAAGGCTGAGAAATTTCGCGAGGTGACCACCCCCCCTTTTTCTTTTGCTATCACTGATAAATTCCTAGAATATGCATGAAGATAATTTACCAAATTTAAAAAAAAAATGGACAGAGTTTTCTCTACTTTTTTGAAAATCCAAATACAAAACCTGTAAAGAAAATCACATTTCTATTTCAAATAGCTTCTCAACTTTCAAATAGGACCTCCAGTCCTTTCAAAACCAAATTCAAACTCAACCCAACAATTTCATTCTAATCACAAAATTAACATACTAATAAAAGGTGAAAACTATCGCCATAATACAAAACCAATTCTTGTTTGTTCAAAACATATTTACAATATGCACAAAGTCTATAACTACTATACAGAACATCAAATGTGCTACTTAACACATTTACATTTACAAAATGATTGTCAAACTTGGCCTACTAATCAGCTATAGGAGAACCAACAAACTGCGTACTGAGGTTTACATTTGAAAAGGGTTTTAAAAAATATAAAACACAAAAGAGTGAGCTAAAAGAGCTCAGTAGGTGCATTTAGAATTTTCAATAAAAATAAGATTCTGTATAAATATTTAATTAGGAAATATTGTCTAAAAAATGCTTCTCAAGCGATTATAAAACTATTTCTAACCATCATATGTTGATAAAATCCTACCGAGCGATTTTTATTAATAATTTTTGTAAACAATTTCTAGAATTTATAAAAACTAAAACTCTCGCTCGGCCATTTCATTTCTAAACTGCATCAAATGGTAACCCTAAAGCTCTATGCTCATGCAACAACTAAACTAGCACTGCACACGTAAGTATGTCACAGGGCGTCTAAACTAGCAACACCCACTGTGACATCTAAAGACATATCACTGGCTATGCAGCGGAATCCTACATCGTCTACATATAGTGAGACAATACCTCGTACACATAAAGTGACTCACATGACTCGACAATCGAACTTTTCAGAGTTAGTGACACGCCCCCCAATACCTGCCCATGCGTACGGGATATATAGACCGGGTCTTAAACTATCACCACACTGTATACAATCCGAGGGTACCAATGGCCTTTGAAAACTAATTTAATAATTATTTTTCAACTGAACGTAGAAATTTATGATGATGATAGTATATAAAATCTATAAATCATATTTAAGCATTTAAGATCACATAAAACATAAATATTCAAACATATGGAAACATATTAAACGAAAGGTAAATAATTACATATTTTCACTCACCAAACGCTCCAAGCTTAATTTTCTCTGAAAATTTTCCTTCTTTTACCGCTATTGGTTTCCTTCACCTATAATTCACAAATAACATTTATAACCCTTACTAATGCTAAAATTACATTTAAACTAGTAAGTGCTCTAATTGGCTTACAAAGCCTGGATGGACTTCACTTTCCATTTTTCATTTACGAAGTCATTCAATCTTATTTAATTCACCATCCGAAGTCATAAAAATTACTTAACACCCTATAAATTTAGTTGGACATAATTGCTGTTCATCTTACCAAGAATGGACAATTATGTCTATTTTTTCTTTATTTTTTATTTTTCATCACCCATATACATCACAATGAATCATTTATACACAACAATTGAACCAAAACACAACTTAAACTCTAAAATTCTTAAAGTGGCACAATTCACCTTTCTCCACCCAACACATTTCTTTTCTCAATTTCTTGTTCCAATGACATTCAAATCATGCCAATTTAATTCTAATGCCCTAATAACATTCAATTGAAGTTTCTACATCAAGATCACACTAAACCCTAATTCTTACCTTACTAATTCTTTTAGTTTGGTGTATTCCTTGAGTTCTATATTTGAATTCAACTTAATATAAATCAAGAATTCACACAAAGACATAAATTGAATTAATCTTTAAAAAAACATACACTAATAATGTTTTTCTTATCTATTTTTCTTGAATTTTCACTAGTGAAAGCTTTAATTTATCTTAGGAACTTGTATTTGACTTTACTTTAGCTTGAACATGCATGAAAAAAGTCTTGAATTTTATTGTAGCAGCTTCTCCTTCACTTGGCCGAATTTTTCCTTTTTTGGCTCTAAAATGTTTTGCTTTTAATTAGCCAAATTTCTACACACTTCATCCTTATATAGTCTCTTTCAAAAGTCTAATTTGCCCCTCAAATAATTTTAAATTTCTAAATTACCATTAGTTAGAATTGAAAGTATTTAATTGGTTCCTTTTTAACTATTTAGTTAAAATATTCAAAGGAACTAACTAAACTTCTAACTTAGCAATCCACAACTTGTCTCTAATACATGGATTGTGTTTCTTAACAAAGGCTTATTCCATGCATAACATTTATATAGAAATTCATGTATTAAAGTAAATTTTCCTTTCTACAAGCCAATAAAAAAAATTTCAAAAATATTCCATAATCGTCCGACACTCCAATCGAGTGTGAAATTATCAATTTAGGTCTAATACTTCTTACATACACTATAAAAAAATATTTTTAATAGGTTGAAATCGGATAACCCTATGGTGTCTTTATCGCTTTAAACCAAAAATCTAGGTATCTACACTATTAATAGGGATTGGATATTACAATTTGTAAGATTATTGGTTGCTCTACTATCAAGATACCAGGTAGTATCTTCTTCATTTCTAGTTGTTATCACATAAGCCTTCTTTGGTTAATGATTAAGTTTACTTTTGGCACAAAAGTTTTTTAAACCTGTTCCAGTATTCCATAACAGTATGTTTTGGCAAATTGCATTATGTCCTTATTTTCAGCTTCTTGAGGCTTGCTTTCTCTTGAGAATGTCTATAACTGTTGTAGTTTCCATATGAGCCATTGCTTGATGAGTTTTGGTTGTGAAATTTGTTTGCTTTTATCTTTTTCTACTATTACTTCTTCTAGTTCCATTTGGTATGTAATTTGTATTGAAATTAGTTAGAGCTTTATAAAGATCTTCAGTTACATTTTGCTCAAGTTTATGTTATTGATTGAGCAGAAGAGCATACACCATAGCTAGTAAAAGTTTATCATTATGTAATTAACTCAACAACATTCTTAGCATTAGACTTTACTATTACTTGTCTCAAATTCTAGTCCTCTGCTACTTGAAGTCCAAGCATAATTGCCTCTGCTTCTGCTTATTCTACATCTCCATTATGATCTTTGTTCTCTGCTGCCATTAGAATAAGCTTTCCCTCATAATCCCTAATAAAAACCCCCAAGTTAGCTTTCTTATTTTTCAAGTCCATTGTTGCATCAACATTAACCTTATACCAATCTCTAGAAGGAGGTTTCCACAACTGGTTTTCTCTACCTCTGTTATGATCTTTCTTCCAAGTCTGTTTTGTTGTACTCTTCCATATATTCTCTAAATATGCTTTTGCCCTTACTATTAAACTTGCCACCTTCTTCTATTTGTTAGCAATTACTAGTTTCTTTCAAGCTTCCTAACTAACCCAAGAAACATCACTATTTTTTCTAGCTCATCTCTTATGACTATTACTTTGACATATTGTAGAAAGTTTACTACATCTATAAATTTAGAATTTTGAAATATTTCTGCAAACTAAGTTACTCTCTACAATATTTTGGATGCTTTACAACTAATCAAAGCATGAGCATAAGTTTTTTTTCTCTCTTAGACACCTTTGACACAAAGAACTGTCTATAACTTTCTTTTGCACCAAAGCTGAAGCAGTAGTGTGGCATCTCTTAAACAGCTCTCTACAGGAATACTTTAACTTTTTGAGGAACTAGAATTGCCCAAATAAACTTCTACCAACACTTCTGATTTTTAGATGATTTTGGCTCTGCCTCGTACTTTTCTTGCATAGTCACATAATAGCAACTCTTAACTATAAAAATTTTCCTTTTTTACAAAATTCTAGCTTGCAATATCTTCTAGTTATCTTTTGGGCAGTGGGATCTTAGCAAATTCCTTTGCATCTTCCTCTTAAAAAACATTGCTTAAGAATTTCTCTCATCTATTAAAATTTCCACTTTACTGTCTTTTAAAAGAGTTTTAGAGGAGATAGGCTTTATAGAAGACATCCTTATGATCCAATTGTTGTTGTAAATTTTCATAACATCTCATTTACCAACTAACCATTGTATTCCTCTTTTCAGTAATTTCTTGCCCCACATAATACTTCTCCAGATATAGGAAGGATTGCTACCAATTATTGCCTCCAAAAAAACTCTTATTTATGAAATATCGAGCTTTTAGGATCTGAGTGGTAAGAGATTCAAGGAATTATAGTATCCTTTATCCCTGCTTTACTAACAAAGCTTGGTTGCAACATCCTAGCTCTCTAAAGCTTAAGCCACTATTGCCATTTCCCTTGCACAGCCTTTTATAACCTACTTAGTGCATCTTTGTTTTGCCCTTTTAATCTGAACCCCGCCAATACCTTGCCATCATTTTTTAGATATCATTACAAAGTCCCCAGGGAAACTTGAAAACACTCATAACAAAAGTTGGGATTACTTGAGCCACGACCTTAAGCATTATTTCTTTTCTTCCATTTGATAACAGCTTCCCTTGCCAGCCTTTAATCTTTTTCATTATTCTCAACTTTGATTAATTGAAGAATTGACTCTTTCTCCTGCCAACCATTGATGGAACCTCAAATATTTCTCGTGCCTAAGCACATTCTTTAAAGATTATACTGTTTCTCTGGATACATTCTCGCATTTTGATTTAGGATCCTTAAACATATTTGAATTGTAACATCTCCTACATATTCCCAGTGCTTCTGATAGAATTATCCTGACAATCTATTTGGACTTGGAGCTTTGGAGAGGTTGGTCTACCACACTACTTTGATAACTTTCTCCCTGATGAAAGGCTTCTTAAGGTTTTCATTAATTTGGCTTCATATTTTCCTAGTGATTCCTTATAAGGCTACCTCTATGTGAGCTTTCTCATGTTTTGAAGAAGTGAAAATATTCTAAAAGTATCTACTCAAGATATGCTCTACCTCATCCTCTTCCTCAATCCAACTCCCTTCCTCTTCTAGAGGTCTTTTAATCTCATTTCTTTTGTTTCTTTAATTTGCCCTTGTATAAATTAATTTTATGTTTCTGTTCCCTTCTTTGAGCTATGATTCTTTTGCTCTTTTTTACCAATAGACCTTCTCCTCATAAAGCAATGCATTAATTCGCTTTTTTAATTTTAACAGTCTATTTCTATTTACATATTGTTCATGAGCTTCCTTACATTGTTAAAGCTCTTTTGTTAACATTTCAATTGTCCTCATTCTCCCCCCCCCACGAAAGTCTGCTTGCCCCACTCCTTCAGGGTCTGCTTTACCTTCTTTAATTTTGCAATAAAAGTCTCAATTAGGTCTCTTCCTTTCTTTATAGGATAATTTCACCCTTCCTTGATTTTATTTAAACAATCATTATGCAAGTCCCATATATTCTTATATGGACCTAGTTTCGTGCCTTCTATTCCTCATCTTTCAAGCACTATTGTTTTAAAAATCCATAATTATTGGATAATGATAAGATCTTATGATGGTTAAATGATGGACTTCAAATCTGCCAAAACTATTGCTCCAACTCTCATTACTAAGTAACTGATCTAACATTTACTCGATTAAATTCTCTCTGTCCCGCTTATTTGACCAGGTGTATGGGGAAACCTTTCCAATCCATATCTTATAGTTTGTACTCTCTGACTAGTTCCCTAAATTCCTCTATAACAGTAACATTTCTCGACTGGCCTTTTAATTTCTCTTTAGACCCCATTATTTCATTAAAATCTCCATAACACAACCATGGCATCTTGATTACTCTCTTTAGCCTTCGTATAACTTTTTATGTGATTTCTTTTTATATTGTTTCTAGCATTCCATATATCTTTGAAAGTCTCAATGTTCTCAAATCCCCTTCTTTTATTTTTACATCAATGTGTCCCCTACTATACGATATAATTTGGAGATCCATTTCATCCCTCCATAATAAAGCAATTCCTCTTGCCAGCCCTTCCCTATCTATTGTAACACAATTGTTCATCCCCAGCATACTATTTTTATGTCTCATTAGCTTCTTCCTTAATTTTGTTTCACATAAAAATAAAATTTGTAGTTTATATATATAGAAAATTTTTTTGAGAGCTTGAAATGTTCGAGGATTACCTTGCCCCTGAACATTCTAGCTTATGATCCTCATATCTCTTGACGGGGAACCCATCTCATATCTTCTTCCTTCTGAGGTGTCTTAGGAAAATGCTTTCTAGAAAGAATAATTTCATGTCGAGTCAGTAGTTGACCCTTCTTGAAATTCTGCATCAAAAATTACATAAGCACTTTATCAATATATGATGTCTGAGACAGTGTCAATAGTCTATTCTTGCAATCCCGAATAATTTGGATCCTAAGGACATAACTTGCCTCTCTTAAATCTTTCATTTGGAAGTGCTTGGCCAGCTATTTCTTTATGTTTGATAATATTTCTACATCATTCCCAATGAGTAGAATATCATCTACATAAACTACTAAGAAAACCACATTTTTGTTCTTGATGTACTTGTATACACAAGGTTCATCAACATTTTGTTTGAAACTATAAGATTTAATTGTCACATCAAATCTTAAGTTTCAAAACCTTAAAACTTGCTTAAATCTGTAAATGAACTTAAGCAAATTATAGGCTTTTTGCTCCTGGCCTTTTAATACAAACTCCTCTAGTTTCACCATGTAGATGCTCTCTTTAAGATAGCCATTCTAAAAAGCTGTCTTGACGTCCATTTGTCATATCTCATAATCGAGACATGCAACAATGGACAAGAGGATGCAAATAGATTTGGGCATAGTTATTGGGGAGAAAGTCTCCTTATAGTTGACTCCATCTTTCTAGGTATAACCATTTGCCATTAGTCTTACTTTGAAAGTCTCTACTTTCCCATCCACAATTCTTTTCTTCTTAAAGATCTATTTGCACCCAATAGCCTTGACATCTTCAGGTGGATCTATAAGTTCTCAGATTAAATTGAAGTATATAAACTCAATTTCTTGGTTCATGACTTCTTGCCATTTTTCTTTATCATAATCTTCAATTGCATGTCTATATGTCAATGGATTATCTTGGCTTGTATCAGACACAACTTCTTATGCCTCTTCCTTCTCTCTATAATGAGAAGGTAGTCTCACTATCCTCATACTATGTCGAGGTTCCAAAGTGTTCTGATAAAAATTGGTGGTTACCTGACTTTGTCATTCACTAACTGTTAACGATAAATATCTAATTTGATCAGAAAGCATTTCCTCCAGTACAATCTCACTGTAAGGTTTGAAATTTAATATATAATTATTCTCAAGAAAAGTATCATTTGTCAATATAATCACTTTCTTTTCTTGAGAACTATAAAATAAACCCCATCTTGTGCTTTTAGAGTAGCCTACAAACGAAAAAAAATTCTATTTGTGGTTCTACCTTTTCAGTATTTCCTTTTAGTACATGTGCTGGACACCCGTATATGCGAAAATAGCATAAACTATGTTTACTACCATTCTATATCTCTAAGGATGTACTTTGGAGTGCATAACCCCAAAATGAAGGCAGTAGTGAAGAGTAGCTCATCATAGACCTAACCATATCTAGCAAGATTCTGTTTCTCCTTTCTGCAACACCATTCTGCTGTGATGTTCCAAGTGCTATGAGTTGAGATAAAATCATATGCTCTAATAGGTGATCTTTAAACTATATGTCAAGGTATCGACCACCTCGATCGGATCGAAGGGTTTTAAGTATTTTACTTTATTACTTTTTAGCTTCTGCTAAGAATTCTTTGAACTTCTCAAAAGTCTCAGATTTTCTTTGTATTAGGTAAACATAACCATATCTTGAATAGTCGTCAATAAATATGATGAAGTATTTATAACTGCCTCTTGCTTATATATTTAAAAGATTGTAGACGTCAATATGCACAAACTGAAGTGATACTTTGACTCTTTCCCTTAACTGCTTTATTAGTTCTTGCTTATAGTCAAAAGATCGTTGGCCAATCTCAAATTTCCCTTTCTTCCTCTTAGTTAAACTATCATTTGGGCCTTCATTTTCTTTCCTTTTCCCTAATATAGGTTTCCCTTCCCTACCATTTCTTATAATTGGACCTCTAGCCATCATCCTCCATTTATTTCCAATTTTGTGTTAACTTGTTTTTTTTAGCCATTCAATTTTCTCTTTTGAGTGGGCCTTATCCATTATCTTCATTTCCATACCCATATCACTTATATCATCTAACAGTTCTCTAGTGGCACCAAAACCATCTTTTCCTTATTGCTTCTTTTCAGCTTGTTCCTCCGTTTTAGAGAGCTCGGCTCATTTTTCCCCACTCTTTTTACCTAATTTCCATTGTCATCAAAATAGCTTTTAGGTCTACACCCATCATAAGGCTATCCTTATCACCATTAATGCACGTTATTCTCTTGTCCTTTTTCGACATTACTCCCTTCGATTCTCCATCCACTTTTTCTTTTGGGTTTGGATCTAAGTTTGTATTCGGGTCTTTAGTTATACCCGTTTTAGCTCATTGGCTCAGATTTTCATCTTCAGCTTCTTCTACCCTTCTATCTCTGCCATATTTTCTTATATTCATCTTTTGGAGGCATGCATATTGATATATCCCATTTCTACCATCCTCTGTCTTTTTTCTTGTCCACATAATCTCCTTATCTTTGTTTCTAGTTAGCCTTTGGTACTCACAAATTATTCCAACCCTCATCCATACTCTATAGCCAAACTCTACTTCCTTATTCATTCTTTCTTTATTCTCATTACTTGTATTCTGTCTTTCTTTGGCCTGCCTTCTATACTCCTCACACTCATGGTGTATACGCCTCAATCTCTCACACTAGTAGCAGAAGTTTGGGAGCATTTCATATTGGACTGGTAACAGAACTTCTTCTTTTGACCCTTCAACTTTAACCTTAACAAAACGACGCAAGGGTTTAGTAATGTTAATCCTAACCCTCACCACACAGCTGCCCTGCTTACTCATCTCAATCTCTTTTACTTCCTCAATCATTCTTGCAAGTATCTTAATTGTTTTTTCTTACATGCATATCACTGGCACACTATACAATTAGATCCAAAAGGATGTATAATTAAAGAGAGCATTATTTACTTCACCTATCCTTGTTATTTCTATTAATAATAGCATTGTGAAGCATTTTATGCCAGTTTATATTTTTGTTGGCAAACATCTATAAAAACCTAAAGTTTTCTATTACACTTCTACAACAACCAGCACTTTATGCCTAAAATGCTTCTAGTGTGAGAGAGACGTGCTTTAACGTGAGAAAAATAAGGTAAATGAATTTGAGAAAACAAGGGTAATATTGTCTATACACCTCTTTGTTTACTACAAAACTAATAAATATAGAATTTGACGAAAATAATATATCGCCTCTTGATTTTACTATTTTAATTTAAATCTTTTTTTTTTTCAACAAAATGCATTTGGGTTTTAATCTGAGATAGTCAAAATTAGGGAGTTCTCGTTAATTTAGTTAGACTCTATATTTTCTCTTTTTTTAGCTAATCAAGGGGCTATTTAGGCTATTATTCCTTTGTCTTCTTCATTTTGACCTACTTATTTTCTCTCACAATAAAAAACTCTCTTACACTTAAATTTTATTATCAATGAAAAAATAAAAAATTATTACAAAAAATTCAAGGGAAAAAAAGTGATAAAAAACTCAATAAACACATTAAAATTTGAAGAAAAAGTGCGGTGAAGGAATTTTTTTTGAATGAAATTGAAATTGATTGATATATTGACTGAAAATAAGTTAAATTTAATTATTATTGCATATGTTTTGACTTGTATAAGTAATTGTTTTTTAGATTGATGATGATATAAATTTAAGATTTTAATTGTCTAGGGGTAAATTAATTATTATAGTGTTGTTGGATGACAAAAGTATAATATTCGGTGTACTTACTAGTGATAATAACTCACAAATTTGTTAGAATTTATTTTTGTTGGAAAAGATTTAATAAGGTTTAAAGGAGATTTGGGGTGGGTTTAGTATACAAATTAAAATGCACAATGAATTTGAAATGGGAATAAATTCGATAAAATATTTTGTAGATAATTTTTTTATTGAATTTGAAATAGGAATAGATTCGATAAAATATCTTGCAGATAATTTTTTTTTTAAACGAAAAATTAAATGATGTTGTTTTAGTTGTAATTCTAAATAAAAAATTGAAAGAACGATTTTTATCTCTTTTTTAATTCATCTATTATTTTCACTCTTACTTATCATACAAACGTCGTCCCATAACTTTATCATCTTTAATTTTCTATTTGCACAAAACTATTGACTCATACTCGTCAAATATTTATTTGATTATCAAACAACATATTTCGATCTTTCTTTAATATTTATATAATTGATATTACGTTACTTAAATAAATTATTTAAATATTTTAAGAGAGATGGGTTGATTTTTTTGTTTATTATTTTTCACATGATAGAGATTAATAATAATTATTTTATTTAAATTTTTATTTATTTATTTTCTTCGTATAATAGAGATTAATAACTATTTTGTTTTACCTTTTTACTTTTGTAATGTTTAATATATTATTGGCTTAACTAGTTGACAAATTAGTCTATTTTAAAACTATAATATATTAATATAAATTTATTTATAATACGTACTCTTAAATCTTGAAACAAGCCTTAAAAAAATTATTTTTATTTAATTAGATTACTTTGTAATTATATTTTTAGTGTTTGTTTTAATTATTTATAAGTTACTTTTATTAATTTTAACTTAGACATGTGTTTAAGTTTAATGAGAAGACTTTTATAAAATTTAAAATTTTAATATAATTTTGATTGCTTTATAATTTTTTTAAAAAAATATATATTATAATTTTATATTTTTTTATTATATAATAATTTACAACCGACTTAAAATCTATAATAATTCATTATAAATTTAATAAAGAGTATATATTTAATAGAGTAAATTAATTAATAAAACTATAAACTCACAATAAATTTAAAAAAAAATTAATATATTAATTTTTAAACAAACATAAATACAATTTAAAAGTATTTTTTTTCAAAGCCAATCGTCATCCCTGGCGCTACTCACTATTTTAATTAATAAAATAAAATTTTAAAACTCAGATGAAATTAATAAAAACCTCTGATTTAACTATTTCAAACTAAAACCATTTTCTATAAAAAGGGTTTTATGTTATAAGATAAGAAAACATGATCCAAGAGAGCTAAAGCAGATGCGACCTGATGCGAGTGCTAGCTAAAACTCTCTCTCACACACTCTCCTCTTCGGTTAACCATACTGCCAAACTCTGCGTAGTAAATAAGATCGCAATTAAAACACTCTTCATTTCCCCTCATCAACCTTTATCTCCTCTCTCTCTCTGAGACAAAGAGCTTCATTCATGGCAGAAAATCCTGAACCCTACCACTTACCGCAACGAAACAGAAGAAACAAACTTCGGGTCACCACTGATCAAGTCAACCAAGAACAACCCCCATCACATATCTTTCAAACAACCTTATTACCTTCACTTCTGCAACTAAATCCACCCATATTTTCTTCTTCTTCGTCTCTACAACAGTTTCTAAATACCAGTTCCATCCAAAATCTAAGAGATCATATTAGTTACCAGCCTTTCAATGGCCATCAAAGTTTATCTTTATCTCTACCGTTTCACCATTTGCCTTTGAACTTGCATGCTCAACAACAGCGCGACGCAGTTTCAGTTTTTGGAGATTCTCTGAAGAAGAAAAGTGAAGTGAGAGGTTCAGTTCCTCTGGGCCCGTTTACTGGTTATGCTTCCATAATGGTGCGTTCAAGGTTTTTAAAGCCTGCGCAGCAGGTTCTGAATGAGTTGTGTCGTACTGTTCATTTTGATGCATCAAGGTCTCAAGTGGATAGTCCTAGTGAAAGTCCATTTATTAGAGATTTTATTGCTTTTAGTGACAGCATTGAGCGTTCATGGAAGAACTCCAATCTGGTTTCGATGTTGGAAGAGGTATGTTTCTCTATATTTTCTCTTAGTTCTGTTTGGTCAATGACAAAACGATGGAAAATGGATAGAAACCTTTTTCTTCTTTTAATGAGCTTCCCTTTGATATAAAGTAGAAGGGTAAACATGGGATTGTAAAGAATGTGAATATTTTAAGTTTTATATACTGTGGTAATTGAAGTTTCATGTGTGGAATTATTGTAGTAAGATGAAATAATAATGATGCCCGTGATGATTTCTTTTAATTCGATTAAATTGAATTGAATTGAATGAAACTGATGATTTGATTGTTCTGTCAAGAAATCAGTATCTTGGGGTAAGTTATATGATTCTCGTTTACCAGTAAGCATGTCTTGTCTTGTCACTTTAAATCATTCTACTGTTCCTTTTTTGGGTTCTATCTTGTTTTTATGGTTTTCTTTTTCTATTTTTCTCAATTTTCCTTGGTTGCGTCTGCTTGCCTATATCACTCTGGCGGATAGCTGTTGGTAGTTTGTGCTGAAATTACCACTTTTCTTTTGGACGGTCAGTTACCACATTGGTAAGAAGTCTTGGGGCATTGCCCAGTAGTAAATTGAACTAGTTGACCCAGATGTATTGTGTTGTAGGCATTATTCTCAATTGCTGAAACTGACATGCCATCGAGATCCTGGGCATGGTCATCTAAAATATATATACAAATATGATAGATTGGGCGACTTTTCTCTCATTATGATGCACCACGTTATTGAACTTCCCTGCTGGATTTCAGTTAAATTTTTGAGAGTGAGACCTCCACATAATTTCACCATAGTGGGCGATCTTGCTCACATTATTGTATGGGACGCTATGGAATTTTACCGATGGATTTTTGTTCAACATTGGTACCTGCATAATTCCATTTAATAGCATTGGTACCACACATGAGCAGTAACGTCCACTATGTAGTTTCTATATATAGGTTTTAGGAAGTTACGGTATGTGAAGGGTCAAATTGTAAATACTCCTTTAAGTTTTTACCTATAGAGACTTAGAGAGAACTCGAGTTGAAACTTTCTTGTATAAATAGATTGGTTCAGGGTTTGACTTATTAGTCGTTTTCATTTTCTTTTAACATGTACTACAATTATCAGTTCTTCTGGAATGTTGGATTCTATTCTGATCTTGTCATTCCATTTCTATTAGGTATACAAGAAATACAAACTATATTGCCAACAAATGCAATCAGTTGTTGCATCATTTGAGACTGTTGCTGGCCTTGGGCATGCTGCCCCGTACATATCTTTTGCATTCAAAACCATATTTAAGCACTTTTGTTGCCTGAAGATGGCCATAATGGACCAAGTTCAGGTCTCTGACAAGACTGTTAGTGATAAGAATGTCGGCAAAGACACTGCTGAACAAGGTAGTTTCTATAGACAAAAACCTGTCTCGAATTTGAATTTGGGCTGTCCTCGGCCTCCTCTCTGGCGGTCTCAGAGAGCTCTTCCAGATTGTGCAGTGGCTGTGCTCAAAACATGGTTCTACGACAACTTTCTGCACCCGTGAGTTTTACATTTTCTGTTTTCATTTCATTTCCTTGAAATTTAATTAGTGCAATACCGTGAAACCTTAATCTTATGTCAAATGTTTTTTTGTTCATATCAGTTATCCTACTGGTTCAGACAAGCAAATGTTGGCTCAAAAGACAGGTTTATCAAAATCTCAGGTGAACAAACTTGTTTCCAATTTTATCTTAATATATTCTACTTTCTCCTTATTATAGGGTTTTCATACAGGCGCATTGATCTTGCCTGTTTGTTATGTAACGCCACATTTGATATCAATATCTGGATAGGTTTCCAATTGGTTCATCAATGCAAGAGTAAGACTGTGGAGGCCAATGGTCGAAGAAATACACATGCTTGAAACTGGGAAAACTCAAAGACCAGCAGAGTTCATAAATCATGCTGTCAACATGCCATCTGATCACATAAAAGCACCATCTGCAGAGAAGCTTCCGCATACCACACAAATCCAACAAGCTGAACATGTCCCAACTAAACGCCTTAATAACAAACGTTCCCAGATACCTAAGCAGAAAAAGGAACAGAACAGTACATCTTTGAGTAATTTGTCAAGTGATCAGCAAATTGGTGTTGGTGGAAGCAGTGATGTATCTTTAGCTTTGGCTCTCAACCAGAATATTGGAAATGAGTTCTCAAGGCCCTTTCCGTTGAGCGTACCTCACCACTTTGATCTCGAAAGGGAAGCTGAAGTGGATGTTGAATCTGGTTCTGAAGCTCAAATATAGTACCTTGAGAATGACATGAAAGGGAAGCTAGTATCAACAAAGTAGAGATTAGGGGATTTTTGGCAAAATCTTTTCCGGAAATATGCAATCTTTGTTCATGGAAGGGCAGCTAGTATCAACAAAGTAGAGATTAGGGGATTTTTGGCAAAAAGTTTTCCGGAAATATGCAGGCTTTGTTCATGGAACAGGATTTTTACCAGATTTTAACTTCTGTCATTGTCCATGACGGGGCATAATGTTACGAGTAATTGGAAATTGTTCCTAATTTCTGTTATCACTAACGCCTAAGAATTGCCTCATGTCTATCATGCTGTTTTAAGCTTTAGTGAAAGAAAAAAGATTCACTATTTTCTTTCAGTAATACATTGAAGTGATAATTGAAGTTAAAAATGATTGTTATCTCAGAAGTGAAAGAAATCATATCGTTGCTTGTAACTCTAGCAATAGCAAGTTTGATTTTTTTTCTCTTCATGTTCTTTAATATTGAGAAAGGGGAAATAATTTATGCAACTACATTGATATATTTGTTTATCATATTACTTGCATATAATTTGTAATAAATAATGAGATGGTTGGTGCCTAGTGAGTCTATTGAAAGCTCAATTTGATTTGAATAAATCCTTAATATAAATATTAAATTTCATATTAAAAATATGGAGATTGTAAATTCCAACTACATTTCTCTTATAAAATCACCCAACCGACGGACGAATTTGCAAAAATCACCTCCATTTTGTGATATATCAAACACACATGCTAGGCTACTAATTAAAAAAAAAACAATATATGCTACGTGGCGTTGTCAGAGTGGACAGTCTCAT
This sequence comes from Ailanthus altissimus, assembly GCA_946807835.1. Lineage (NCBI taxonomy): Eukaryota > Viridiplantae > Streptophyta > Magnoliopsida > Sapindales > Simaroubaceae > Ailanthus > Ailanthus altissimus. The sequence continues at coordinate 18,605,552 of OX327684.1, forward strand.
TAACCGACTTCAAGCACGTCTAACATCAATTGTTAGCACGACCACCTCTACTTGCAAGAATATTCCAAAGTAAATTATCGGACATTCAAATTGGGAGACACACCCTACTTCCGTTTGTATGGTAAAGCCAATATTTCTCCGCTCCAAATCAAACACGTGAGAGTTATGTCCAACAGTTCTGTTAGCTGTGTTTAAGTTGTAATACAATCAAAATAGTTAAATGTTATTTTAAATTTTTTTATTTCAAATAATATAATAAAAAATTATTAAATAATAAAATAAATAGTATTTAATTTTAAAAATATATTATTTGATTACATCAATTAAAATAAAAGTTTAAGGCATTTGATAAGTGTGGAACGTACAATTAGCCACAGAGAATCTCTGAAAGTCGGTTTGTTAAATTTGAGGATGACGCAAACTCTCAACTTATCAATTAAACAATAACCTCCAAAACGACGCCATTTAACCCTCACAAGCCATAAACGTGGTCGTTTACTACAGCAACTCTTCTCTCTGCGCGTTTAATTTGAGCGAGATAAAAGAACTAAAGAGCTAAAACTTCAAGAGAAAAAGTAGAAAATTCTTGGCTTTTGTGCTAAGACTTCAAAAGTTCAAAATTTTTGGCATTTGCGGATACGGGTTTGTAAGCATTTACTTGTTCATTCATTTCTTTAGTCACAAAAACTATTGTTTGATCTTTCTTCATTGCAAAGCAATCATTTCGTTTCGCTTTCAAATACAAAACGCAAAGCTCGAGAAAAAGAGAGGGTTGTAGATTTACATTAAGAGATGCAAACAGAGACGAGAGCTGGGGTAGGGGTAGAGGAAGGGCAGAGAGGCTTAAGTTTAGGCAATGGAAGCGTGTCTGCGGATAAAATATCGAAGCAACTGCAACAGCAACAAAAGCAGCAACAAATGTTGCAGAATCAGTCCCAGATCGGGACTATATCTCAGCTTCTAGCAGGAGGTGTAGCGGGTGCTCTTAGCAAAACCTGTACAGCTCCTCTTGCAAGACTTACTATTCTCTTTCAGGTTTGTTTGTTTCTAGGCTTTCTGTGTTTTGTTCTTTGTGGGTATTGTTTGGCTATTTAAGTTTTTTTTTCTTTTTCTTTTTTTGGTGTTGGTGTTATTAATGTGGTAATTGTGCCATTGTGGGGATTCTGTTTTTGTTTGAGAAATGGTGTGTAATGAGTGAGTTCTGGGTTGTAGTTGATGGTACTCGTTGGTGTCTATTTACAATTAATGGATTGGTAGAAAGAGTGAGCCATTTTCTTTCATTGTAAAGTCAGGTTTTGGTGCCTGGACGAGGGTAAGGAGAGTGAAGTTGGAGGTGGTTTTTTTTTTTTTTAAACATCAATAGACAATTAAAATCATACATATTACGTTTTAGGACTATTGATATAAAATCAGACAGATTATCCGGATGCTATACAAGTTAGGTTTACTAAAGTACACTTGAACATAAATCTCTTATTGGAAGAGAATACAAGCAACCCCTCAATAATTGGGATCTCTGCCCCTATTGAGAACGAAGATTCTTATCATCACGTAGGAGGGACAAAACAACCCTCACACAGAAGTGAGAATACATAAATACCACACAACTCATATATTTCACATATTCCAGAACTACCCCTATTAGTCCTAACTTGCAGCCAAATAACAACTAATCCCATTTTAATTCCGATGGTGGTGAGGGGACTTGAAGATCGCTGGAGAATATTCCCCACCGAATTTGGGTACCGAGCAGCTGCCGGTGAGCACAGCTTGCTTGGTGGGCAGTGGCTACTCCACCACAGTGGTCGGTAGGAGCGGTGGGGTATCTCGAAATTTGCAAAGGAAAAATTTGAGTGGCGGCGCCAAGGAGGCTCGTGACGGTCAGTAGCACGGCAAGGACCAGAAATGAAAACCGGTGGCTCAGCTGAGAATGGAAGTTTCAGCGGTGGTTGGTTCCTGACCGGGCTTGCACAAGCCAGAGAACACGCCAGAGAGCAACCAGAAACAGAGGAATACAGAAGAAAATATGCTGGAAAAGGAAAGGAAAATAATGAAAAACAAAGAAAAATGGAGAGGAGAAGAAAGGAAAGGCTGGAGCTGGTGGAGGCTATGGAGGTGGGTTTTGTGCGGTCACCAAAGAGGAGGCTAAGGGCCTCCTCTCTGGTAGCTATGGGGTTATGTGACCTGGGGTGGGAGATAAGGATTTGGGAGGATTTTTGGAGAGAGAAAAGTTAGAGGTTTTGAAGTTGAAGGACTTGGGCAGTAGAATATGGCAATTTACAATTTGTTCAAGTGATTAGTAGTGCTGAGAAATTTAAGAGGCAATAGAAAATAGTTTACTTTTGTGATTCTGATGGGAGTGTGGATTTTTGGGATGCTTAAAATTGCCTTTTAATAGCAGGAATCAGTGGGGCTGCTAGGGCGTGCTGCTCTGTATGCTGTGATGTTGTAAATTTGGGACACCAAGGAAATTTATGGTTGATCCATAAAAAAGGAAATTTATGCTGCTCTTTATGCTAGATATACTTAATTTATTGGTATGCATCCTTGGCATTTCCAATGGACCAAAGTTCAGTCATAACTTGTTTGTCATATGTTTGAAAAATGAATATTTTGGTTTTTCATGTGAAGTTTATTTGTACTTTTTTCCATTGCATGTGGTTTTATCTAGTTGTTTAATTCCCTTTTGACTTGTCTTTTTATTAATTTTCTGATTTGTTTTGCATGTCTTAGTCATTATGGTGGACTCGTTATAGACAAAACTCAAATATAAGGGAATGAATGCATTTTCATATTTTGTCATATGTCACTTATATAAGGTGTCATTGTGGCTCACACCATCTTGCCTCACCCCTTGATATCATCATATTTTTTCCTACAGGTGCAAGGCATGCACTCTGATGCTGCAACATTGAGAAAAGCTTGCATATGGCGTGAGGCTTCACGAATCATCAGTGAAGAGGGATTTAGGGCTTTTTGGAAAGGAAATCTGGTCACAATTGCTCATCGTCTACCTTACTCTTCAGTCAACTTCTATGCCTATGAGCGCTACAAAAATGTTTGTGCAAATATTAAACACCTTTTATGCAATCAAACAATGTCATTAGACTGTGCTGCATCTTGCCCTTATAGCTTAATTTTTTGTGTTCCAGATGCTACATGTTATTCCAGGACTACAAAATCAGGGGGGAAATATGAGTGCAGACCTCTTTGTACATTTTGTAGGCGGTGGTTTAGCTGGAATAACTGCTGCTTCCGTTACATACCCACTGGATCTTGTGAGGACACGCCTGGCAGCCCAGGTAAGATCAGCATATCTTTGATGATACAGGCCGGTGCTCAAGACTATTTCTTTCTTGCTTTTACGTATTATATTAATCTTATATATAGGGTTCTTAATTGAATAGTTAGCATATTTTTGGGACAATACTATTATGCGGTTGAACATCAAGGCAGACCATTTCCTTTCTTGCGTAAATGTGCAAGTTGGTAGATACTTGTGTAGCATGTTTTTTATTGATTCAGGGTGCTGATCATGTTACTTCGACTTTATTTGTGGTCGTTGGTTGTTTTAACTCTGCTTTCATATTGGACTCTAAAGCTATAGATTTAAAATTAAAGGTTGCCAAGAACATGACTTTGTGAAATTTTTTCCTAATCCCTTGTTTCAAGCATGGGCAATGCTGGTACTTTTCGAACATGAGTATTGGTTTTCTCCTTTCTTTTTACTTGCCGATTTGTTTCTTCATCAACTTGCTTACACTTTGCAGACAAATGTGATCTACTACAGAGGTATTTGTCATACTTTACAAACCATTTGCAGAGAAGAGGGAGTTTTGGGACTTTATAAGGGACTTGGTGCAACACTTTTGGTAAGCTTTATTTTGATTTTGTTTTATTTATGCTAATGTGAATGCTATTTTGGTGTGTGCTTAAAAGCAGTTGTGACATTAATGCAGGGTGTTGGGCCCAATATAGCAATTAGCTTCTCAGTATATGAAACCTTGAGATCTTTTTGGCAGTCACAAAGGTGATTATCCCTTTGTAATTGCACTTTTCTTTGTTTTGTTTTGTGGTTCTTTTTTGGGCTTCTTGTTCATGTCTTTGTTTATCTTTCTTCTCAACATAAGTTTTGCATTTCCTATTTTTTTTTTTAAAAAAAAAGGTGGTCATCCCACAAGTTAATTCAGCAATTTGTTAGGTTTGAATTTTGCTTTCTAATATTCATTGTTGCATGCATCCAATTATTAACTATTGACAATTCAATACTTACCTTCACATCAGGCCGAATGATTCTCCTGTCTTGGTCAGTCTGGCATGTGGCAGTCTTTCAGGCATTGCATCGTCAACAGGTGAATAATCTTGCATTTGCTACCTTACATATTTCTTACAGATTCTGATGGGCCTTTTTCTTAAAAAAGAGAAAGAAATAATTAATTTATAAATCTTTCTGCTCCATGCTATTAGAAAATAGATAATAGACTGATTTTGCGATGACATAAGTTTTGTTGCTCTTGAAATATGAATAAGCCATGGTCCGGGTATTCCTTTGTGCTACCCAGAATTCTAATCATCCCTATTAAATATTCATTAGGTTAAAATACTTGCATTTGTTTGATTAGACATTGTCAATTTCTAGTTAAAGAAATTAATACATGTAGCTGTTTACATGCTTTTGATGCAGAGATGCAAGGTGTGGTGCTGGCTCTGCATCAAGTATCTAACCAGACTGACCCCTACTAGAGCCAGAGAACGAGTGCTGTCGTTTTTGTGTCTGGCATTTGAGAATTTTAGTAAGGAAGTCGACAAAAAAAAAATGTTTTCTATCATTTGCTTGTCCATATCTCTGTCTGAAGATCTTGTTTGGAATAACTAAACTCTCCAACATTACTTAATAGCTGTTCACCCCAAGCATTGCAGTTGGTTCCATTGTAAGGTGGCACTACTCTCAGGTGAACATATACTGTTTTATCACTTGTCACATGTGAGAGGTGTCCTCTTTGAGGTATGCTTCTCACTTAGGCTTCCTAGCCATTTGCTTAATGGACTGGATCCTTTAAGCCTTGAGTGCATTTGTCTGGAAATGACCCGTTGATTTTGTAAGGATATGCATTATCACAGCTTTTATTGTCGTTTTCCATTTACTGACAATGAATTTAGCTAGATTTGGAGGGATGCAAATATGTACTCAATAGGTTGAGCTGACAGTTCTGTTTAAAAGTAGGTTGTTGCTTCTGATGAGTTATGCGGTGTGGGTCAAAAACCATGCAACAACAGACATTTAAGTATATGTACAGGCCTCATTTGCAGCCCAAATGGTAAACCTCTTGGGGCAGTTACAACAGATGTGGTGTTCGGATCCCAAACTCACTACAATTGTTGCAGGGTTTCGTTTATAATCATGTAATACCAAAAAATAAAATTTGAGAACAAGATTTACAGGCCATGTGTAGGTTTTATCTTGAGAGCTAGTATGCCTGGTTTTATGATGGTTGGCCTTGTTTGAGAGATTTTCTTTTTGGCAGAGAAACATTTGGGACCCAAAGAAAATTACCAGCCTTTATAAATCCAGTAGGTATTGCAATATAATTGCTACATGTAGCCTCTATTAATTTCATTCTCTCTATAATTTGTAGCAACATTTCCTCTGGATTTGGTGAGGCGACGGAAACAACTAGAAGGTGCAGGTGGCCGGGCCAGGGTTTACACAACTGGTCTTTTGGGCACATTCAAGCACATAATCCAGACTGAAGGTTTTCGTGGTTTATACAGAGGGATTCTTCCTGAATATTATAAAGTGGTTCCAGGTGTTGGCATATGTTTCATGACTTATGAAACATTGAAGATGCTTTTAGCAGATATGTCTGCTGGATTATAGTTTTTGCCATCACCGAACTTTCCGTCTGCAGCTGTAAGGATGGTGGTGTGTCCTAACCTAATAGCATAGCCGTTTTCATATGCTTTCTCATGGTGGTTATGTGATACTGCTGTGAGAATCATATTTTTCCATGTATAGATTAGCAAACTGAAATCAATATCAAGTTTGTTCAGCATAGTTACATTCACAATTCTCAAATACATCAATTTGATTGGAGATCATTTTTGAGTTCCTTTTTACCTACTTATTTGACAAAGTTCTCTTCTTCCTTCTTCAAACGTGAAATAGCAGTGTCAAAATTTTCACATTTCACGTTGGGTAGAATGCAACATCTAATAAGCTTGATGGACCTTTTGGTTCCGTGTGATCTGATTTGTCTTTGGAAATTGCAGTGGTATGTTTTTGGCATCAAAGATAATAAAAAAAGTCACTTTGAGAGATTTTCATTTCTGCATATATTCGGAGACACAAATGGATTGTGTTCTAGATATAGAATATTGTTCTATTAAGAGTGGAGCAACATAAAAGATTGAGGCAGTGACTCGGCATTAGCTGGGATCAACATTTAGATATTCTCTGTATTGCTTAGTGCAATAAGATTCTCTTTTTGTCTCTCTTCCTTTTTTTAATTATATTTTGACCTAGTCTTCAAATTTGATTTGTTGATTAAATTGTTCGTGGGTAACTAAAGGATTTTCTGGATTGCCCTCAACTTCCATCTGAGTTAATCTTGAGAGGAAAGAAACATCCGAAAAAGAAGCGAAAAAAGAAGGCAAACATGCTAATTATAATTAGTAACCAGAAGTATTTCTGAAACGTTTGACATTGTCTCTCCAACTTTTTTCACCCTGTTATAGTGCATACAAGAGATTGGAACAATAAAATTTACTGCCGGAAAAGAATTGAACAAGAAAAATCATATAATTATGGCACTGGTAAAATGATAACTTGCGTATTCTTAGGCTTGGAAGAGTCTAGTTTAAGCTTCGAACATGGATCATCAATTACCCCATTAAAACTCAAGGGGAGAAGGTGCTTATGCTTCTGTGATGAGCTCAATCATTTCATTTCGTGAGGACTACAATCTTGAAAAGCCGTGAAAATGAGGATGATACAGAACGATTTTGCTAGCATTACAGAGGGAAATTTCCTGTGAGGCGAATGTGCTCCAGTGTTCAGCGTAAGCCATTCTTATTGACAGCAGCATTGGCAGCTCTAAATCCTCCCCCGTATGCTGGAGAGGCATCATGGGCTATTTGATGCATGAAAAACTCACCCAGTTTTTTCTCAACCCCAGATTTTCCACCTTTCTTTGAAGACGAAGAAGATGATGAAGCTGACAACGTGGATGGCATGTTTTTGGATTCAGGTAAAATTTTCGATTCAAGCACGTGTTATTCTGTTATTCCTTTGATCTGTATCAAAAGTATTTAACGTAATATCTTAAAAATATTAATAATATGAAATGAAATATTTACTAAAAAAAAAACAATAAAACTTAAGAATATTAAAAGTGTCACGTGCCAAATTCCACACCCATTTGCGTTCACCCACTCTTTTTTTTTTCCTCCACACGTAAGTCTACAATCATTTCTTTAAATTTTAAACCTTCAAATGACAGCCACACACCCAATTTCAACTTCATTTTATTATAAGTGGATCCTACACCTTAAAATAAAATAATATATAATAATTCTATAGGCCCTACCTATTTAATAATAATATAAATATAATAATAAAAATCACGGGTGTTATAATTTCTTCATCCTTATTAAGAATTTTGTTATCAAAATCCACATATTTACTTATAATAAATTTGTAATAAAGATCCATTACCTATAATAAGTTGTTTTGGAAATTTATCTACTTAACTTTCTTATCTATCTATGATTGTTTTTAATCTTTCTTTGATCATTTTAATTATGTTTCTAATGGTCTGAATATATATATATATATATATATATATATATTGAGCCTAACAATTTTTATCGCCGAGTTCATACTTTTATATTGAAGTTTTATTTTTTTTTCTTTCATATAAAGCCATCATAAAAGTGATGGTGTGCTATTTTACTAGAGTGTATATATATGCAATGTATTCATCATTAAATAATATGCATGACATATATATATATTAGTGTAACAGAATTACAAATCTAATTTCTTAAAGTAATAAACATATTTAATTTAAATTTTTTATTACAATAATGAAATTGATATTAAAAATTCACCTTGTCAAGTCTTTAAAATTTGGGTTCAAAACTTGAGTCCACTTTGAAACATATTCTTAAACGATTCTAAAACTCAACGAGGTGGACTCGAACCTCTAAAATAACAACTATAATTTCAGCACTTAAATATAATAAATTTAATTAACTCTTAACCCTTACTTAAACTCTTTAAATTATTTGTTATAAAACAAAAAAGTTGTTTTGATTGTGTTCAACTCTTGAACAAGAAAACAAACTTTAGTTTTGCTTGCATGTGGCCAACCAAAATAAAAAATAAAAGAAGATAAATAGTTACTTTAACACTTAAAAATAAAACAAAACATTTTTACTCTCATTTTTCCCTTGTCAAATCATCAAGTCTCACTAAATTAAAAATATTAATTTATTTTATAAGTATCTTTATTCAAATGTTAACACTTAAGAAAATGCCCTACCATTACTTAGCCCTCTCTTTTTTTATGTGCCATTCCTTAGCCTAAAAATTAATACACACTTTTATTTTAAAGCCAATTGATCCTTTATATTTTGGCAAGTCAAGCCATAACCCTCCACCGTGCCATGCTTTCCATGCTGTGCCGATGCCTTATGTTTCCATTTGTTTATTCAATTTAACAACAAATAAAACATGTGCATTTGATTAATTTATCATTTATTGACAAATAATACAAGTCGTTCTCGTTATTAAAACAATATATGTTGACTTTACAAATTTAAATAATTCAAAAATAATTTTTGAATTATTAAATAGACTTTACTTGTCTAACAACCAAGGTTAATTTTGTAATTTTAAAGTTAAATAATGAATGGCTTACATTGTGCCACTTGTCATCATCCCATTGGTCAATAACTATTATTAATTAATTAATGTACCTAACACTTAAGTCTTGACTAGTGCACACCCCGAGAGATCTTGAAACAAATATCTGGTTTGCTAAAATTTACTAGATCGAATAATTCAATCCAGTAAATTGTACTAATGCGCAACAAGTACACTTTATATGACATGACTCTTTAGGTCCACATTCGATTTTTCAAATAAAAATCTTCCATGAGTCAGTGAACAATACCCCATACACACGTCATGGATATTACAAATCAGCATAATAAACTATACAAGTTGAGACTATAACATATATGTATAATCCTTCCGTCACTTATATTTTGGAAGAGCAGAGATATAGATCACAACCGTTAAATCTTTTATTTGCTCATTTATGAACTTATCTCCAGATTTGTATCTCGATAAATAATATACGCAAACACTTTTATAATATTGTTTAACCTTACAAAAATTTCTTTTTTCGGGTTTACTGCTTATGGCCATAAGACTTTTTGAGATACAATCTCAGAGCATTTGGTTATATAACTCACTTATGTAAGCTGACTGATCCAATATCTATGCATATCAGACTCTATGAGCATTGGACTATACTCAACGACACGCAGCGGCCAGATCATAAATAGTCTCTGATATCTGTAGAACCAAAGCATAGTAAATCACTCATAAGCCTACCATGGTACTTACGTCAAAAGACCATGAATACTACTAAACTCAAGAAGACCTGTCATTGACAACTTCATGGCATTTATATTAAAGGTCCTCGTGAGTCTATTCAACACCTAATCCTTACTGAATAGCCGTATGCCTATATGAGCTTTCACTAAGCTCTTAGTCTGTTAAGACTAACTATCTAGACCATCCAAATATGGATATACACTGATCTATTTAAAAGGGCTTTATCAATAAACTCGCATCGATAAAATAGATCAGGAATATAGTGTTTAAAAATAGATTGCATAATGACATTTTCTAGCACTATTTGTAACTCTTTGCAACTATGTGATTACTAATATATTCTCATATCTTTGTCCCATTTTAAACAAGACTCTAACTCCTTAAATTTTGCTACTTTTTATAACCTATTAACTCTTAACAATGCTAACTCTTAGCATTTATAACTCTTAATGTAATTAACTCTTAATACTAATAAACTCTTTTAGACTAGATCTGAACTTCTTTAGATTATACAATATTTGAAACGTTACAACCATCTTACCATTTATTATAATATTAATGATTTTATTTGAAATGTATTAAATATTAAACAATTAATATTCATACAATATTGAAATGACATCCTACTTGCTCTAGTGTCATTTATGATAATATCTCATATCAATCAACTCTACATGTTTCTTAAACACCCTAGGAGTTAAGGCCTGAGTGGGTCTGCTACATTATCCATGAAATGTATCATAGATACTGTTACATCTCTAATAGCCAAGATCTTTTTAATTATGTGATATGACATTCATCTTTCTAAGAAGAAGTGTCATTGGCAAGAAGATAAAAGGGTTAGAGTGTTTAACACATTATATGTATCATCTAGAGGTAGTTTGATTCATACTATGTTATGTACAAGACCTAAATCTGGATGTTATAAGTATTATGAGTCGATATCGGTCTAATCTAAGTAACAATCATTAAATATCCATGAAATATATTTGATATACTTAATAGGTATAGAGGATAAGTTTCTAAATCGTGGAGAAAGTTTCTTACAAGTGAAATGATACACAAACTCAGACTTCCAGTCTAGTTAGAATGATAAAATGTCTACCTCTAGTTATATATTTCTTCTAAATGATACTGCAATTAGTTGAGAGTGTAATTTAGATGTCCACAACAAATTCTACCTTAGAGGCAGAATATGTTACAGCTTAAGAAGCCTATAAAGGAAGTTTTATGAATATGCAAGTAAGTTGTAGGGTTTAGAATAGTTTCAAGTTTAGTGGATCCTATCCCACTATAATGCAACAATAATGGGGCAATTGCTCAAGCCAAGAAGCCATAAAGCACACCAAAATTCTAATAATGTTGACTCTGTATATTAAATGTCTCACACTTACTAAAGTTGTACCATTTCAGGACTTAGTCTATGTATAAAGATTGAAAAAGTCTCATCAACCTTTTAGCTCTATCTCTATGAAGCTTTATACCTAGTATATAAGAAGCATCTTCAAAATCTTTCATGGAGAAGTTCTTACTCAGATAACTATTAACTAACTGACTTGTAAAATACCAACGTCATTTTTGACAATGAGTATGCCTTCCATATAAAGAATTAGAAAGACAATCATGCTATCACTGCCTTTTCTAAACATAGACATTTTCTCTTTGTTCTCGATGAAATCAGACTCTTCGATTTCCTTATCGAAATGAAGATTCTAGTTTTGGGAAATCTACTTAAGTCCATACTTGGACTTGTTTAGTTTGTAGACTAGATTAGAAGTTAGACTGAAACTTTTAAGTCGTTTTATGTATATCTCTTGCTTGAGATATACATTTTGGAACGTTGTCTTTACATCCATCTGTCAAACCTTAATTTTATAATATGCGACAATAGACAACAAAATTCAAATTGACTTTAACATGGTTAGTGGTGAAAAGATTTTCTCATAACCAATCCCAGATCTCTGAGTGTAACTTTTTATCACCAGTCAGGCTGTGAAGGTCTCTACCTTCATATAGGCTCACACTTCTACTGTGTAAACTAATTTACAATAAATAGGAACAATTCCTATAGGAAGCACAACTAAGTCCAAAACATGATTGTCAGGCAGAAAGCCAATTTAAAATTTTATGGCATTTTACCATTTTTTCAAATTGATGTCCAATATTACATCTCTATAAGTCAAAAGATCTTTTCTTAAACTAATGAAGCACCAAAGGCACCTTCAGGTATCTGAAATACCTAATAGGTGGCTTTGATATCCTTTTCAACCTACGAGGAGAGTGTGTTAAAGGTATTTCACTTAATTGACCTTGAAGTTGAGTCATTGATTCATATACTTTCTGATTGACTTTATCAAGTTCAATCTTTCTATAATCCCTATGATCCATGAGAAATTTTTTCTTTAGAAAAGTGGCATCATGAGCAACGGACATGTTTCATTCCTCTAGATCATAGAATTGGTATCCCATAGAATACTTGGGATATCTAATAAACCAATACTTGAACTTTTTGAGTGTAAGTTTATCCTGTTGTATAACTCTTATGCAAGCAGAACAACCAAAATTTTAACATACTTAACACTCAGTTTCCTTCTAATCTATATCTTATATAGAACAAAGGAACGACTTTTAATAGAACACTGTTAAATAAGTGAATAATAGTTTTTAGAGCACAATCCCATAGATATTCTAGAAGATCGGTGAAGCTCAACATCAATCGAACAATATCTAATAAAGTTTAGTTCCTCATCTCCAAAACCCCTTTATGCTGAGGAGTATTTGGAGGATTAAGTTAAGAAGAATGGCATTCTCCTTTAAATAATCTATAAAATTACTACTCATGTATTAACTGCCTTGATCTAATTGAAGATGGTGAATATACATAACGATTTCTTTCTCTACTTCTGGTTAAAACTCTTTAAACACTTCAAAGATTTTTTAGCTTTATTTCTGATAGGGGCGTACAAGCACTAGTATTATTTATATCTAATTTTTGTATTTTAATCCAAATTATAACTATTTAGCTATTTAATTATGAATTTTGATCATAAATAAATGCATGACAGAAAATGTGATGTATAGAAACAAACGGAAGGTGAATCGGACGTCAAATGAAGAAGTTACGCTCAAAATACTAAAGGGGCACTAAGTCAGTGACTGAGCGCCGTGGCGCTCGTGGTGGCAAACAGTGGCGTAGGAACAGTATTTTGCTACAGTGTAGTGAATAATATTTTACTGCATTAACTAGTGAACAGTATTTTGAAGACATAAACCTATAAATAGAAAGCAAAAAACCTTCAGAGGAAGAGGAGAGAAAAAGAGAGAAAAGAGGCAAAAACTTAGAGAGAGAATTCATAACACAAAATCAAATATCAAAGCCAAAGATTGAAGAACCAAGATCAAGATTCAAGTTTCAAGTCAAGATTGAGGGAGAAATACATCAAGGAGTCACTTTGATTAGTTTTTCTTCTCTTTCTTTATCATTATGTTCTTTTTCTTGTTGATCTTTGTGAATTGGTTTGATACTTTTAGTTTTGTGATGGGTTAATTTGTTCATCTAAGATTAGATTATGTGAACCTAATATGGATTTGGATTGTGTTAAATTTTAGTTTATAAACTTGATACATTCAATTGATTCATTCTATCTTGTGTTTAATGCTTTTATTATACCTGATCAATATTTTGAATGATTGAGGAACCATGATGAACTCGACAGATGGATTCATGTGTTTAGCCTAGGATAGTTTAATGCATGATCATAGGGTAACAACTATGAGTTCCATCTATGATAGACATATACCTAGGTGGCATGTATGGTATAATTCAAACTTGATTTTAATGAATTACATTCTAATTTGATTACCATAGACATATAGGTGATTGTTAGAATGCGTAATATAATCACTTGACCATCGACAGAGGCTTGTGATGAGATTAGTGTCTAAGCCAATCAATTGGTATTAAAGGATTAACTAAGTGGTTAATGAGTCAAATAAAATACTAGGGGATGAGTCAAAATCTTAGATTATCTTTATTTGTGAATTCTACTATTTATTTTTGTTTAGTTAATTAATAGAATTAGATTAGTTAAATAAATTTCAGATTTTAGTATTCTGAATAAACGTTAAATAGGTACAATTTTAGTATTTGATTTATAAAATTAGATTGCATAGTCCCTGTGGGATCGATATCTAGATTTAAAATTCTATATTACTTGATACGATAGGGTGTACTTGTGCTTAGCTACTATAGTACACCAATCAATTTCTCAGAAATATATATCCGTATCGTGACAAATCATGATAAAGACAATGAAGTATCAAAATCTACTAATAGAAGTATGATTCATTAGACTATATACATCACTATGTATCAGTTTGAATAAATCAGTGGCCTGATTTCTAGCACCTACATAAGGATTTTATCATATTCCCTTGAATTCAGGATTCATAAATTGGCGAAGGTTCCATAGTCAGATTAAGTATCTGACTATCCTTAATAAGATGGGATAGTCGTCTTACGTCTACATGACCTAATCTTACATACCATAATTCTTCATTGTTTAAAGTTTTTGAACTACTATTTGTTCTGTTCACCTATGCATTTTAAACATTTCCTATTATATTTAAGATATAGCAACTGTTCGTTAACTAACATTCAGTTATCAAAGCATTATCTTTATCACATATACATGAAGAACTATTCCTAATATATTTATGATAACCCTTTTTGTCTAACACAGGGAGTGGTATGATTTGCCTAATAATTTTTGGCACAAAATAGTCAATTATACAACGTTATACTTCTGCCAGAATAAAGAAGTGACTTAAAAGTCCTAATAGCTACCACATTTAGGAAATCTTCATTTTCTACATGAAGCTGTACTTCTTCTTTCATAGCTTCATAGCATTCTTTAAATTATGCAACACTTTGCTGATATAAGAAGGATATGCAGTATCTCACCCCCTTGTACTTCTTAGTATCATATGCTAATGAAATGGCAATGATTGGTAAATAGATATCCAAAGGGTCTATTTATTTTAAGGTAAGGTACATTAAACAGTAATGCTTACTATTTCAAACCTTATCACAATGGAAATATTTTTCGTTGTGTCTTTTCTCTATCTGTAGTTTGGATATATTAGATAATTTTTCAAACGTAGTTCAATGCTACTTGTATATCTCATGTGCACATGCTCCTACCAAATATCATTAGATATCGCAGTAAGGATATGTGATTTGACTCTCAAATCATTCTTAATCTATTTTTGATAAATTTAATCTATTTTAAAGAGATATCATTAGAAACACCTCTTTATTATCTTTTAATCAATAATATATCCAAGTTTTTCTAAAGTTTTAACTATTTTTAGATTCATTGACAAGTCAAAAAAATTGTCGGTACCCTATAGTCAGTATGCCTAGATCTAGTATACTAATAGATTGCTCGTAGTCATCTTATCTCTATAAGACACTCATTTTATCTCTATAAGAATAATTAGGAGATATGTAGTAGAACATTTCTAATCATTAATTACTAATACTTTAGATCATAAGTATAACTTTTATATATTTTTTTAATCTAACGATGCCCCATCCCAGTACTTTACATAATCTTTTTAATCTTTCAAATAGGAAAACGATAGTTCAAACATTTTAAACTATATAGTCAAAAGTGGACCACGTTAGCATTTTACTCCAGTCGCATACTATAACGATTTTAGCTTTTGTAAACCGAAAAGGTAGACAGCTTTTATCAATTGCATCTTATACAACTCTTACTTCTGGTCTTAAATACACCTTATCCATACACTATAGTGATCTAGGGTAAGTGTATTCTAAATTAACTTGTCAATGATCAAATATATGTTACTAATGCTACATGCACACTATAGCAATCTACGACAATACTTTCACATATATTTGTCTCATCTCATATTTAATCGATATAGTCCAAATCACACTGTCTAATCCCTCATGCTGTAGCAATATTGGAAATGACTAAAGTGACCCATCTAATACTTTATTGACAAGACGGACCATTCTAAAATATTATCTCATAATACAATACTATTCAACCTGATTAAGAGATATTTTGAACACATGTACCCATCTTATGAGGAGGTAATTCTCAATCAGTCATTTTTTTATGCAAGAATAACTAACTCTTACCAGTAGGGTTTCCATTGTAGTTACTAGCATAAAAAAAATATTCTTGGTTTATAATACAGTCTAATATTTCTTATTATTGCATAAGTAAACCCCACATGCATGTTTTAAACTCTTTAAATTACTATTAGAGTGAATAGTACCAGTGCTGCGACGTCAGGCTCCTAGTGCTGTGGCGATGAAGGCAGTGCCCCTAGTACTGCAGAGCCCCCAATGCCACGGCACCAAGCCTTGAGAGCTACGGTGCGAGGCCTGTAAATCCTAGCACTGCGGTGCTCCTCATCTAGCGTTATAGTACTAGAGCCTAGAAAGCCCCAGCGTAGCTACGCCAAATGCCACTGCCGTGACATCCCACTTGGTTGTCTTTCTGATTTTACATTTTTCAACACTTGAAATGCATCACCCATGGCCTTGTGACGTCCCAAACAACACAATTATCACTCTAATCACCAAAATAGCACACAAGTATGCTCTAATACTAATTGATAGTGTGCTATTTTACTAGAATGCATGCATGTGTAATGTGTTCATCATTAAACAATATGCATGTCATGTATATATAATAGCACAGTGAAATCAAAAATCTAATTTTCTTAGACAATAAACACATTTAATTTAAGTCTTTTATTACAATAATGAAATAGAGATTGTGAATTCACCTTGTCAAGCCTTTGGAATTTGAGTTCAAAACTTAAGTATACCTTGGAACATACTCTTGAATAATTCTAGGACTCAACGAGTTAGGCTTAAGCCTCTAAAACGAAAGCTATAATTCCAACACTATGTTTAACACTTAAACACAATAAACTTGATTAACTCTTAACCCTTACTTAAACTCTTTAAGCTATTTGTTATAAAGCAATAAAGTTGTTTTGATTTTGTTCAACTCATGAACAAGAAAACAAGCTTTAGTTTTGTATGTGCGGTGGCCGGCCAAAATGGAAGAGAAAAGAAGATTAATAGTTACTTCAACACTTGAAAATAAAACAAAATAATTTTGCTCTCATTTTCCCTTTTGTTTGGTCAAATCATCAAGTCTTACCAAATGAAAAATACCAATTTATTTTATAAGTCTTTTTATTCAAATGCTTAACACTTAAGCAAAGGCCCTACAATTACTTAGCCCTATCTTCTTTGTTGTGCCATTCCTCAGCTAAAAAATAATACACACTTTCATTTTAAAGCCAAGTGATCCCTCACATTTTGACAAGTCAAGCCACGACCCTTACCTTGTCATGCCTTCCATTTGTTTATTCAGTTTAACAACAAATAAAACATGTGCATTTATTAATGTATCATTTGCTAACAAATAATACAAGCCATTCTCTTTATTAAAAGAATATGTTGACTTGGAAAATTTAAATAATACAAAACAAATTTTGAATTATTAGTATTAAATAGACTTTGCTTATTTAACAAGTAAGGTCAATTTTTTATTTTCAAAGTCAAATAATCAATGGCTCACATTACTTCACTTATCATCATTCCATTAGTCAACAACTATTGTTAACTAATAGATATACTTAACACTTAAGTCTTGATAGAGGCACACCTTAAAGGATCTTAAAATAAATATTTGGTTTGCTAGAATTTACTAGATCGAACTATTCAATCTAGTATACTACTCCAATGCACAACGAGTATACTTCATATTTCATGACTCTCTAGGTCTACGCTCGATTTATCAAATGAAACTCTTCAATGAGTCCGTAAACGATGCCTCATGCACACATTATGGATATTACAAATTAGTGCATTAGACCATACAAGTTGAGGTCATAACGTATACGTATAATCCTTCTATCACTTATATCCTAGAAAAGCAGAGATATAGATTACCACCGTAAAATCTCTCTTTGTTCATTCGTGAACTTATCTCCAGATTTATATCTCGATAAATAATATATAAAAACACTTTTATAATATTGTTTAACCTTACAAAAAATTCTTTTTCTAGGTTTACAACTTATGGCCATAAGACTTTTTGAGATATGATCTCGGAGCATTCAGATATACAACTCACCTGTGTGAGCTGACAGATCCTATATTTACGCACACCAAACTTCATGAGCATCATACCATACTCAGCGACATGCAGCGGTTAGACCATAAAAGGTCTCTGAAAATAGTGGAACCAAAGTATGATGGATTACTCACAAGCCCATTGTGGTGCTTAGGTTAAAAGTATTAGGGTCGATGTTTATGTGCCATCCCTGAATGTACATATACTTGTGTATTTATACAAGTGTACATTCTCATTAAATTGCTAATACCCAATTATATGATATTATGCATGTAACGTTGCAGATATTGTAGATCTGAAGGAGTTCGGATCAAATCTAAAGGATTTAGATAAGGGCTCATAGTTAGCCACGCTAAGAGATATAAATGCTAAATGTTAGCATAGCTAAGTGTTAGCTGGTTATAATACTCAGCAGATCCAAGAATTGGAGCCTTATCTATAATGGGACATAGACCTGGGAGTATACTAGTAACTGCATAGTTGTAAGAGTTGCAATTTGGTGCCAGAAAATGCAAGTTGCGTAAATATGTTCTCAAATAATTGTCCATGATCTATTTCTGCCGATGCAGGTCTGTCGATGGATACTTTTATACAGATAAACATATGTCGTACCTATAAGATATAGTTAGTCGTTCCTAGCCAACCGTGAGCTTGGAGCTCGTATTGACATATGGGTATCCAGTTAGGACTGGATATGGGACAAACTCATAAGGGCCTCCGATAGACATCCTATATAAGCCGTCAATGGAGGGTCCTCTCGAGTTGAGTAGTATACGTGGTCTTTTGACCTGAGTGCCATGATGGGCTTGTAAGTGATCCACCATACTTTGCTTACATGCATATCACAGACCTTTCATGGTGTGACTGTTGTGTGTCGTTGGGTATGGTCCGATGCTTATGGAGTCCAGTGCGTACAAATACGAGATCCGTTAGCTCTTATAGGGAGTTTGATATCCAGATGCTTCGAGACTGTATCTCAGATCTTATGGCCACAAGTATAAATCCCAGGAAAGAGTTCCGTCAGTGTAGAATAATATGGCAAAAGAGTTTGCGCATATTGTTCAGTGAGATAAAAGTCTGGAGATAAGATATGGATGAGCACTAGGGGATTTGACGGTGATAATCTATATCCCCGCACATCTAGGATATCATGACAGAAGGACTATACGTATACGTTGTAACCTCAGCTTGTATGGTTCAACTTGCTGATTTGTATATCCGTGACGTGTGCGCGGGGCATTGCTCACGGACTCATGAAATAGTTTCATTTGACGAATCAGGCATAGAATCTAGGGAATCCTGCGATATAGAGTGTACTCGTTGTGCTCTAGGGCAGCGTGCCAGATTAAATTGTTTAATTCAGCAATATTCAGTATTACCACAGGAATGCGTGCACGTTTGTATTTATATTTAAGTGTTAAATACAACAATTAGTCAATAATTGTTATTTACTAATTATATAATGACACGTAGTGTATTGTGGACATTTAATTAAATTTATCTAAGTGTAGAATTTGGTGAGACCCACTAGGGGGTGAACTTGATAACTATTCATGAGGGGCAAAATGGTTATTTCTCAGTTTGATTATTTATTAGTTAAATAATCAAAATATCTTTATTTTTATATTATATATATATATATTATATATTATATTATTATTTATATTATATAAAGAAAAAGAAAGAGAGAAAGAGATTGAATTTGGCCAAATAGCCAAGGGAGAGAAAGGAAAGAAATAGAGAGAAAGGAAAGGAATAAGAGAAGAAGAAGAAGAAAAGAAAAAAAAAAGGTGGAGAGGAAAAATGAAAATGGTTTCATTTTTTTCTATCTTTCCAATTGAAGTAATTATGAATTGCTTTAAATCTCCATTTCTTATCCTTTTGGAGAAAATGATGTAAATTCACTCCCAGCCATTTTGGGGATTAAGAGTTAATCTCAGGCTAAATATGGAGCTATTGTTCTAGCTCACCAAACCCACCGAGTTGGTGACTAAAACTACACGAGAGTTGGTCTTCATTCGGACTCCAGAAAAAACACATGTATAGCGTTACACGTTTGGTGAGTTCTCTAATCTTATTTATATGTTAATGTGATTAAAATATTGAATTTATTGTATTTATTGCAAAATTTATACATTTTCGCTGTGTTAGGAAATAGACACAATTGCATGTGCCTTAGATCCGCCAACAAAAAGACTATGAATACTGCTCAACTCGAGAGAGCATGCCATTGAAGGCTTCATAAGATGTCTATTAGAGGTCTTCGTGATTCTGTTCATCACCCAGTCTTCATTAAATAGCCGTATGCTCGTACGGGCTTTCACTAAACTCATGGTTTGCTAAGATTAACCATCTAGACCATCCAAATTTGGATATACACTGATCTATTTAAAATGGTTTCACCGATAGACCCGCATTAGTAAAATAGATTAGAACATAATGTTTAAGAACAAACTGTATAATGATATTTTCTAACACCAATTGCAACTCTTTGCAATTATGTCATTACTAATATATTCTCAGATCTTTTTCTTGTTTCAGACAAGACTCTAACTCCTTATATTTCGCTGATTTTTATAACTTGATAACTCTTAGAATTTATATCTCTCAGCGTAGTTAACTCTTAGCATTGATTTAAACTCCTTTAAACTAGATTTGAATTCATTCAAATCATATAATATCTGAAATATTACAAGCATCTTACCATTTATTATAATATTAATGATTATTTTTAAATGTATATTATATAAATATTAAATAATTAATATTCATACAATATTAGAATAGCACGTAAGCACCATCTTCAATAAAGAGCTATTCGAATATTGCATTGATTATTATAAGCAAACTCCATAAGTGTAAATAATCCATCTAATTACCTTTAAGCATCAACGTACATGCTCTAAATATATTCTCCAATATATTTAGCTTCTAAAATCTACTATTTCAATTCTGAGTTATTCGGTACATAAAATTTATTACTTATAACTAAAGTTTCATTTGCTCTTACTAATTGATTAATTTGTACACTATTTTGCTTTATTTCTTGTTTAAAATTAACTATGTTAGGATCTAAATCTCGTATCTCTTGAATCTGATAAATTAGAACATGCTTAACTCGAAATGTGCTAAAAATACTCCTAATTCATCCTCTTGTTCAATATTTTATGAGCATCAATACACTTTATCCAAAATTTCATTGAATGAAGAAATGACATAAATGTAGAATACTCACACTAATCTCTTAGATATAGATCTTAACTTGATAAGATGTAAATTCGTAACATGTACAATACGACAAACCTATGCTTAACTTATGAAGATCTAGAAAATAAATATATATCAATCAAATCGTCTAACAAAGTCAAAAAAACTTTTTGTTAAAATATTCATTCTCAACAACTCTATATCTTAAAATAATATATACACATTCAATCTTACCAGACGTGATAGTAGAAATACCAAATATAATTCTAAGTACCTCAGAAATTCTGAATCATTTCTAACTTATACTCATATTTTCTAAATATCATCCTTCACCTTCATATCATCCTCGAATATAAAACAATTTCAAGAATTCTTGGCATGTGAGTAATTCTTTTTTTCAAATTAGAAGCTTAGAAGGCATTATCGTTCATGACCATACATCAACTTTAATCAATAAACCCTTACTTTACTATTTTCTTAATACAATAGAATTTACTATCTTAACTTTTCCACTAGCTATTTTTATTATCCACCTCTTAATAATCATCACTACTCTTTAACGCGTAAACTTTACCTCTTAAAGTATCATTTAACTTAAACTCTTTAAAACATAGTCTATAATAATCTCCTTGAACTTAATGTCGTATGCCAAAAGCTATTTTCTTCTCCAAATAGTACATCCCTATACATACATGTATGTAAAGAAATAATAAGCTTAATCCTTGAAATTTTAACTCTAAGTCAAGCTTAAGAATAAGTAAAACAATAGTTGTCTCTTCTACCATGATAAATAAACTGTTAAATTTATTACAAACTAATTAACCAAGCCAAAGCTTTTAGGAAGATCAAGGTGTTATTAAGACTTCTATCTCATTGTCTTTATAATCTCAAACTATACATTATTATAAGTAGCATTACTAAAATATTCTTTAATAATTTACAACACTTCTATATAATTGTCATTTTTAAACAACTATTAACTAAATTATACTTGAATATTTGTGAGTATTACCAATCAACTTTTGGGGTTAAAATCCCATATATATTCTAATCACTTGTTTAAATCAATGATTGTCATTAATAAATCACATCATAACAAAAAAACTAAGCCACTTCAACCAAAATATCGATCAGTTTATGACGGGCACTTGGTTTGATAGGAATTTATAAAACTAGCTCATGCAATATTCCACTTACTAATTGCACATTCTTCAATAATATGCATACCTAATAAGGCTGGCTATATAGCTTTAAGAGAATCCATAATAAAATCAAATTTCAACTTCTTTGTCAATCCCTCCCGTTTAGAATTTAGAATATGTTGCTGTCATATTTCACTTTCAGGGACCTTAGACGAATTTCAGATAATTAAGCAAAAGTTTTGAGCATTTCAAAACTACTGGACCGTGTCTATTTAAGTATTATTTTATTTTAGAAGAAATTAGAGGAAATTTATAAATATTGCGACTTTCGTCTCTATTTTTACTTCAATTATCTTTAAGTGACTTTTTTTTCTGGAAATAATCACTTATTTCTTTTTAGGGTGTAATTGAACATTTTTTTCATATGTTAGAATGGTAGTAAAATGGAGGTAATTGCTTATTTCAGAAAGAAAATAGGATTTTAACTGGTAAATCAAAATAGAAACAAAGGCGAAAGTGATTGTTCTTTAACTTATTATTTTGTTTCGAGAACAAAAATAATTAAAAAAAATGGGTTTGGTTAGTTTTTTACAAAATTTGTTTTGAAAACAAAATACATTGTCAAAATTGTAATTAAAATCAAAAACAACATTTATATTATTGTCAATAATTTTCAAAAACATGTTTTTATAATAGACCACAATTTTTCTTCAAAACAATTAGTTTACTCATTTTAAAAAACAATACCTAACATATTCTTGTTGTTTCCAATTTTAAAAAATTACTTCAAATAAATGCTACCAAACACATTTTTATTCTTGAAAATAATATTTCAAATATATCAACTTTATCTTCAGAAACACTGTTTTAATTAAGAGATTACCGAAAGCTAGCACCCTTACACCTCCAAGCTTCAATCAAACGCAACATTATCACAACACATTTTTTTGCTGATCATATAACTTTGTTGCAAAGTTGGGAGGGTTTCTATCAGCTAGCCTGACAAAAATCTTGTGCAAGACAGATCGAACATAATAAAAATAAGATGCTTCATTTATTTTAGAAGATGGAAACACATCAAGATCTGAAATGGAAAAAAATTTCACCATTTTCAGAGAGCTAGATAGCTTTATTTTGTAATATTACAACTCATGTACCATCTAAAAGGGAACATGTGCCCTAATCCCCAAAGACAGGAAGCTCCAACTTTCAAGAATAAAAGCCATAAATTTTCTATTTCAAAACCAACTAACATCAGCTTTAATTTTGGCAGCTTTGAAGCCATTTTCAATTACAAACTTTGGTTCAATAATCTAATATCACATGCAAAAGACATATTTCGTTTGCTTGTGGAACTTTCAAATGATAGTATTTTAGTTGAAGGCGGCTTATGAACAAGTTGGAAATATTCCTTTGCGTGTTGCTTAATATTATCAGCCGTTGCTCCAAAAAGCAGCTTACTGCTGGAGCTGCCTTTTTTGATTTTGGGGGATTAAGAGGGGTTAGTTGCTTTTCTGCTAAATAATCCTTTTTTTTTTGAAAATATTATTTTAGTTCTTAATTATATATATATACTAATTTAGTCTTCACTTGTCTAATATATACTATATTAATCCCTGTAGTGACAAAAATAATTGTTATTCAAGAATAAAAATAATAATAAAAATTTATCAAAAACGTCCATATAATGACTAATATAATATATATTAGAGAAGTGAGAATTAAATTGGTATATATTCATAAAATCAAGGACCAAAATAATATTTTCTCTTTTTTCTTTTGGTGATCAGTTGATCATATTTTTATATATTTGTCCAACTTTATATTTTTAGTAATGCAGAATCATATTCCTTTTTACATAGTTTAATACTTACATTAATTTTCATATGATGTGCAAGTGAATAAGATTTTATGCTGAGATCTCTTTGCTAATTTCTAAATTACATATATTTATTATTTCACTTTTCACATGATAAATTGTGTAAGGGTTACATCATATATCTTATATCAAATTCGAACCAAAATTTAAATTTTTAATGGTCATTGTTAGGGTTAGAGACTAAAATCAAGTGATGGAACCACATGGGAAAACAACTAATATCTTTATATGGTATCAGTTAACGTCTACTTATCTCTTGTGGTTTAAAAAAAGACAAACTCTATGCAATTAGAAATTTTTTGTTATCTTTTAATTTTTGGCATGATTTGATAATTTTATCTTTGATAATATATGTTTTGATAGTTTTGAAGAATTGAGAGCAAAATAAAATTAGATTACTTGACAATTTCATTCATAATAATATATAGTTGGACAAAAACCTTCTATCATTAGTAATTTTTTATTATATTGTAACTTTTTGCATGATTCTCATAAGCCTTTTTCTTTAAAAAAAGAAAAAAAAAGAAAGAACTTAATTAATTTATAAATCTATTTGTTCCATGCTATTAGAAAATAGATAGACGAGTAGATTTCAAAGAAGGAAAAAGATAGTGGCTCAATCATCTATAGAAGAAGAATATGTTGTAGTAGCCAAGGCAACTTCTCAAGCCACTTGGCTTCGAAGAATTCTTGAAGACTTTGGAGAGAAGTAAGATAAAGCTACTACATTATACTGTGACAACAAATCAGCCATTGCTATTGCTAAAAACCTAGTCCATCATGACTGCACTAAGCATATTGTGACCAAATATCATTTTATTAGAGATGCAATAGAGAATGAGGATATTCAACTTGAATATTATAGATTAGAGGAGCAATTAACTAACATCCTAACCAAAGCTCTTCTAAAAGAAAATTTCTACTATCTTAGAGAACTCATTAGAGTTATAAAGAAAGTAAATTAAAGAGAAAGTGTTAGAATATTAATACACTTTCTTAAGTAAAAAATTAGAGGCTGGTAGTTGCAAAAATGGTTGAGAGTTTCGCTGTCGAAATTAGTTGTGTATGCTATCCCAATTATTATATTGTTTGAAATATGTTGCAGGCCAATTATTATGCTATCATATTAATTTAGTTGGGTGTTGACAGCTTATATAAGACATCTATAAATAGAAGTATTAGTCTATGTTGTAAGCATGAAGTATGTGGATGTGCAACACACAAAGAGTGTTGTAAACACATAAATAAAAAAATGAAGAAGTTATGAGTTTTGTAGTAGCAACTCAAAATTTTTTTGTCTAGGTTTTCTTTTCAATTCAATTTTTGTTCAAACACAAACATAAACACATTATCTCAGTTCCAACATAGAACTCATCAGAAGCAACAATTTTATTGTTTAAATAGAACTGTTAGTTCAACCTATGAGCACACATTTGCATCTCTCCATATCTAGCTAAATTTATTGTCAGTAAATGGAAAACAATGCATATCCTTACAAAATCAATGGGTCGTTTCCAGAAAAATGCACTCAATGTGTAAAAGGATCCAATCCATTAAGCAAATGGCTAGGAAGCCTAAGTGAGAAGCATACCTTAAAGAGGACACCTCTCACATCTGGCAAAGATACAACAGTATATCTTCACCTGAGAGTAGTGCCACCTTACAATGGAACCAACTATAATGCTTAGGGTAACAAGCTATTGACTAATGTTGGAGAATTTAGTTAATCAAAACAAGATCTTTAGACAAAGAGATATGGACAAGCAAATGAAAGAAAACATAATGTTTTTTTTTTTGTCGACTTCCTTGCTCAAATTCTCAAATGCCAAACATAAAACTACATCACTCATTCTCTGGCTCTAGTAAGGATCAATTTTGTTAGATACTTGATGCAAAGCAAGCACCATACCTCGCGTCTTTGCATCAAAATCATGTAAAGAGCTACATGTATTAATTTATTTAACTAGAAATTAAGAATGTCTAATCAAACAAATGCAAGTATTTTAACCTAATGAATATTTAATAAGGGATGGTTAGAGTTGTGGGAAGCACAAAGGAATCCCAGACCATGGCTCATTTATATTTCAAAAGCAATAAAACTTATATGATGTCAAACACAAACATATTTTAGAATCAAAAGAAAAAAACGTGTCCTGAAGTGCTCTTCATAACATCTAAATATCCAATAAAATATGAATATCCCATTTTGTCTGAAATAGGAACAAAAATTTGAAAATATATTACTCATGACATAACTGCAAGGAGTTTTAAATGATGCTAAAAAATGTCATTATACAGTATAAGACATCATTTCTGGTCTATAGCTACCAACATATGTCACTAGTATACCATTCGAACTAGTTTTTTTTAATATTTAGATTGTCTAGACGGTTAGTTTTAGTAGACCGCGGGCTTAGCGAAAATCCGTATAGACATGCTAGTATTCAATGAGAACTAGATCATGAATAGACTCATAAAGACGTTCAATAAACATCTTATGGAGCCGTCAATGGAAGGTCTTCTCGAGTTAAGTAATATTCATGATCCTTTAACTTAAGTGCGGCAATTGGTTTGTGAGTAATCCACTATTGCTTTAATTTCATGCATGATAAATTTTTTTTTCATAATCTAACCTCTAGGTGTTGTTGGGTATGGTCCGATGCTCATGGAGCCCGTTGTACATAAATATGGGATCCGTCAACTTACATTCATGAGTTATATATTCAGATGATCCAAGATTGTATTTCAGGAAGTCTTATGGCCATAAGCAAAAATTTTGAAAAAGAGTTTTCTGAATGATTAAACAATATTACAAAAGAGTTTGCAAATATTATTTACGAAAATATGAATCTAGAGATAAGTTTAAGATCGAGCAAATAGAAATTTAATGGTGATAATCTATATCTCTACTTTTCTAAGATATAGGTAACGGAGAAATTATACAGATATGGTTGATCTAAACTTGTATAGTTCAATATGCTATCTATAATATCCATAACATGTGTATAAGGCATCATTCACAGACTTACGGAAGAGTTCTGTAAGATAAACGGGTGTGAACTTGGAGAATCTCATAATATGAAGTGCACTTGTTGAGCACTAGGGTAGCAAAACGGGTTGAACGATTCAATTTGAAAAAAATTTGAAAAGCAGGATTTGTTTCAAGATCTCTCTAGAAAATGGGAAACAAAGATTGTAAATATTACAAATAGTTTCCCCTTGCATAGAAAAGGAACTTTGACACTTGGCATCCATGCATGGCCATTTTGATAAATGGCACATGCATAGAAAGCATGTTTGACAAGTGAGATGATGCATGACCATGTGTTTGACATATACACATGCATGGAATAATTAAAGTGAAAAATATTACTCATGCAAATTGTTTGGATAATTTAAGTTTAACTACATATTGGACAAATGTCCACATGTAGAAGCTTAAAACAAATAAAACAAATTTCAATTCACTGTTCTATTATTCAAAATTTTGAGATAGAGATTTAACCAAGCTAAGGGGAGAGAAAAAGAAACTTTAAAAGTTTGTAATTTTGGTCCCTAAAACACATTCTTGGCCATTTGAGAGAAGAACAAGTTCAAGAGTTACTAACTTTAAATCCTGCCAAAAATTGGAAACAAAAGTTACGATTTTAGCTACTTTACTCCCACTAAGTTTCAGAGACTAAAATTGCTCAAGGGATCACTTCAAGGTGAGCTCCATGTTTTATTCTTCATAAAATCATCTACAAGGGTATGTATTCAATTTTCATATTGTTTTTAATTCAATTATGAAGTGTATATGTTGAATGTATAATTATAATTCCATTGTGCTGATGTATGTTGGACATGCTTTTTGAAATTTGTCAATATATACACAATCACATGCATACACCCATTAAACATATTCACAAAACATACAAAGAAACAATGAGAACACCATTATCTCTTTTCAACACATAAAGTATTACTTCATTTTGGCTTCTTTGAAAGCCTTTCATCAAGAAATATTTATCAATTTTAGTGTACCATGTTTATGGTGCTTGCTTTAGCCCATAAAGAGTATTTCTCAACTTGTAGACTTTATCTTCTTTACCTTAAATTAAGAAACCTTGGAGCTGCTCAATATAGACCTTTTCTTCTAAGATTCCATTTTAAAAAAAAATTGATTTAACATCTAGCTAATATAATTTTCATCTTCTTTGGGCAGCATATGAAATCAAGGTTCTTATAGTTTTTAACCTTACAACAGGAGCAAAAGTTTTAAAAAAACAATCAATACCTGGCTTTTAAGTGAAACCTTTGGCCACAAGTCTTGCTTTATGCTTTTGAATGATCCTATCTTAATTGAGCTTTGTCTTGAATATCCATTTGACTCCAATGATTTTTTGATCATTTGGTGGATCAATGAACTCCTAAGTTTGATTCTTCTCGATCATGCTTATCTGTTCCTCTATGGCTCTCACCTATACTTCTTTCTTTGAAGCTTCTTCAAAGGTTTCTGGTTCTAGTTCACAAAAATTATAGGATTTATATATCTCACTCAGCAATCTTATTTTTCTTGAAGGAGAATTTGTTGATATTGATTCTTTATTTGAACTTGAAGATGTTTCTAAAGTAGGTTCTTATTAGTGCACATTCTGAATGTTTTGTTGTTTATGAACAATAATTTGTCGCAACATCTGTTCTTTTAGTTCGTCCCACTTCCATGAAGCTTTTTCATTAAAAATTACATCTATACTCACAAGTAATCTTTTAGACTCAACATCAAATAATCTATATCTAATGATGTTAGAACTATACCCTACAAAAATAATTTCTTTCTTTTTTCATCAAATTTTGTGCTTTTTACGAATGGAATATGAACATAGCAAATGCAACCAAAACTTTTAAAATGCCTTATCGAAGGCTTCACTCCACTCCACACTTCAAATGGAGTCATGTTCTTCATAAATTTGGTTTGACATTGGTTGAGGATATACATTGTTGTATGCACAACTTCTACCTAAAATTATTTTGGCAAGTTCTTCTCACTTAGTATTGATCTTGCCATCTCCATGATCATTCTATTTTTTCTCTGTGTAATGCCATTGTGCTGTGGGCTATAACATACTGTCAATTACTTCCAAATGCCTTCATCTTGATAGTATTCTTTAAATTTTACAAATGTGTATTCTCTCATTCTAACACTACGGATAATTTTGATGCTATAACCACTTTGGTTCTCTATAAGTTCTTTCAATTTTTTAAACATCGTGAAGATTTTTGTATGCACAGCTTCTACCCAAAATTATTTTGGCAAGTTCTTTTCATTTAGTATTGATCTTTCCATCTCCAAGATCATTCTATTTTTTCTCTCAGTAATGCCATTATGCTGTGGGCTATAACATACTGTCAATTACTTCCAAATGCCTTCATCTTGATAGTATTCTTTAAATTTTGCAGAGGTGTATTCTCTTATTCTAACACTGCGGATAGTTTTGATGCTACAACCACTTTGGTTCTCTATAAGTTCTTTCAATTTTTTAAACATCGTGAAGATTTTTGATTTAAAAAAATACACCTAAATCATTTGAGTAAAATCATCAATGAACAAAACAAAATACTTGTTCTGACTGAATGCTAGGGCTTGCATAGGGCTGTATATATCTATGTGGACAAGTTCTAATAGTGCTTTATGATAAGGGCCTATATAGATTATTTTTTCTATCTACTCGAACTTAGATTTTACATTAAATCATAGAATATTTGACGATTTATTGAGTTTATTGATTAATATAAATTTTCAACCCATACCATGAAGATTCTAGGAAATTAGACGAAAAAAATGAAGAAGTCTAAGAAATTGGCCCAGCGCTGCGGCACTCCACATCCACTGCGATGCTTAAGCATAAATTTTAAATGATGATTTCCAGGTTTGAGTGCCATAACTCCCATTCACCAGTGCCGCGATGCCTAAAGCAGCAAGTTAAGTGTTGTGGCATTCAAAAGCCATCGTTACGGTGCCATGTGACTAAAAGAAATTTTTTTCTAAACTCCTAATACAACTTGGACTTTAAGACACACGACTCAAGGGTTATGAACGCCTATAAAAGAACCCCTTTTATAGTAAAAAACAAATAACAATAAAGAGAAGTCAATAGCAAAACACAAAATAATAGAGATTAAGACTGAAGAGTGAAGATCAAGACTTATGCATCAAGCAAGAGAGAGAAAGAAATGATTCAAGGCATCCACTGTGTTTAATTTCTTATCTTTTCTCTTATTTTTATGAACTTGTTTATTATATTTTTCAATATTTACTTTCGAACTCTTACATTTATCATGAACTATTTTTTTTTTATTTAGAGTTCAACACTCTAACTTAATGAACTTTGATCTATATATTGATTATTTGAGGAACCATAATGAACTCGACAGAGAAATTTATGTGTTTAGCCTATGATAGTTTGATTCATGATCATAAGGAAACAACTATGAGTACTATGTAGGATAGACATATACCTAAATGGCATTAATAGACTTATTTTTAATGAATTTTATTTTATTCTTATTACCATGGAGATACAGGTGATTATTAGGATAAAATATAGTTATTTAACCATCGACGGAGGTTTATAAAGATATTCGAGTTCTAGTCAACAATTCATTATTAGTGGATTAGATAAGAGAATAATAGGTTCAATGAAATATTGGGGGATAAGTTGAAACCCCTGATTTCCTTCACATTAATGAATTCAATCAATTTGCTTTTTGATTAGGTTAGGTTAATTTTAGTATAATTAGATTAATTAAAACATTCATCCTTTAAATTTTGTTTGAATAAAAGTTGAGTATGATTAATTTTAGTAATTGATTAGCGATTAGGTTTAGAAGTCTTTGTAGATTGATAAAGAGTGAAGATTTAATGTCTTTTAATCCTGAGATTGAAATAACATTCTGAAAGCTTCGATGTGAACAACATCAACCCATAACCACAGAAGACCACATTAATAATCCTGTTTATGAGCATATGCCATAATAACAAAAGATCTTGAAAGGATTATATTGTCTCTACAATATAGGGGATTCAATCTAGTATTCAGAAACTGATTGTCAATTCAAACAACTTTAAAATCAAGGTGAGTACTATCCAGATGCTAAAAGATTCTACAATTCAGTAGTGCCCCGAATGATGATCCCACTATGTATATTGTAAATTTTCTCGAGATTTGAGATACATTCAAGTGTAACGAAGTTTCATATGATGCCACTAGACTAAGGCTATTTCCCTTCTTCTTAAGGGATAAAGCTAAGAGTTGGTTGATATCATTGTCTTCTAGATTTAAATGGATATGGGATGACTTAGCATAGAAATTTTTAGCTAAAGTCTTCACACTAGAGAAGACAGCAAAGATAAGAAATAACATTACCTCACTTCTTCAACTTAATGGTGAATCTCTGTATAAAGGATAAGAATGGTTCAAGGATATGTTGAGAAAGTGTCCGCATTATGGGGGTCCCTAAATGGCTATATGTCTAAATATTCTACAATGGACTAGTAGGCCATTTATGGACCATTGTAGATGCAATTACTGAAAGAGCCTTGATGAATAAGTCTACGAATAACGCAAATGATTTACTTGAGGAGATGGCATCAAACAGTTACCAATGGCCAATTGAAAGGGTTACACAAAAGAAAGTCACTAGTATTTATGAAATTGATGCATTCAATGTGTTGGCTACTCAAATCAATATGTTATCAAAAAAGTTCAACACCATAAATGTCATCAAAACTTAGAAGGTGACTTATAATTTTTATGGTGACAACCACATGAATAGATAATGCATAGAGTCGCAAGTTATATAAGGCATTATAATAGATAACAGAATAATCCTCAATCGAACCTCTACAATTCAGGGTAGGAGACCATCCAAACTTTTCTTGAAATAACAACCAAGATAGTCATCTAGACTAATCAACCCCCCAGGATTTCAGCCATTACAAGGAAAGAAGCTAGCCTTTGAAGACATATTTCTTCAATACATGAAGTCTAATTACGCCATCCTCAAAAACAATTTTGCTTCTTTGAAGAATCTAGAAACTCAAATAGAACAACTTCTTGCAGCCCTTAATAGGTGTCCTTAAAGAACTTTACCTAGTGACACCAAAGCCAATCCACAAGAAAGTGTAGAGCAATGTTAAACTATCTCTTTAAGAAGTGGTAAAGAGTTACAAGATAGCAAATTTCAGCCTCAATCACCAAGAATTCAGAATACTAATGAGAAGAAAAAGGTAGTACAGAAAGATGAAGTCTAACCCTAGATAATCCCACTATCTTTTCCTTAAAGACTACAAAGGAAAAAAATAATTGCAGAAGTAGAAAATAAGTAGCAAAATAGTGCAGAATCAAGTACAGAAATAAGAACTCAATAGAAGAAAAAAAAATGCAAAAGCTGGTGTAAAAGTGCAAAAAAGTGCAAAAGTGGAGAAAAATACACGCATAACAGAAAAACATCAGTTGCAACATGCAAAAATATCTAGTGCAGACTTTCAATCCATCTTTACCATTTCCTCAAAGGTTGCAAAAGAAGAAACTAGATAAGCAATTCTCAAAAAGTTTTAAAATCTTTAAGAAATTACATATAAATCTTCTTTTTACAGGTGCACTTGAACAAATGCCTAGCTACATCAAGTTTATGAAGAACATTCTCTCGAAGAAAAAGAAACTAAAGGACTATAAAACTGTGACTTTGACTAAGCAGTGTAGTTCCATTCTACCCACACAAAAACTACCACCTAAGCTAAAAGATTTTGGTAGCTTTACCATCCCATGCGTTATTGGCAATCATAATTTTGGGGAGGCTTTATGCGACTTAGTGGCAAGCATCAACCTTATACCCTTATCAATTTACAAAAAGTTAGGTTTGTGGGAGGCAAAACCTATAAATGCCCCCTTGTAACTTGCTAATCGCTGACTCACAAATTCAAGAGGTATCATTAAAGATGTTTTTGTAAAGGTTGGGAAATTTATTTTTCCTTACAGATTTTGTTTTGGACATGAAAGAAGGCAAGGGTATTCTAATCATCCTATAGAAAATGAAGACTAATTTAGTATTATAGTGCATCCCTATAATAAATAGTAACCTCTGTAAATAAAAGACATGGAAGCAATGAATCCCCAGATAAAAAAGAAAGCCTTGAGGTATAGAAGGAAAAGAAAGAAGAAGCATGAGTAGGACTTTCACGAAAGGTGCATAGTCATAGGCAAAAGAAACTTTCTTTCCTGGTTTAAGATTAGACGTTTTTGGAGAAGCACAATGAAAATGGCATGGAAGCTACTGTCCAAAGTTTGATCTCAAGGCTATGGAAGTCTATAAAGAAAAGTGCCAGTAAGCATACATTTTAACATGCCACTTCTATTTTCTTTGATCTATAATAAGAATAGAGATGCCCCGTCAAGCCAACGACGTTAAATCCAATGCTTTCTAGGAGGTAACCCAAGTAAAATTTTATTTTTATATTTGCTTATTTTATTTTTATTTACTTTATTTTCTTTTCTTTTCGTGTTAGAATAGCAAGATAAGCATTTAAAGAGTAGCATAAGTAATTGTGAGCATTTAGAGATATAGAAAAATACAGTCACATCGAGATACAAACTTTGCAATGCTTAAAATTTATTTACTAAGGAAGTTTCTTACTCTCATGTTTATTTTCTCCATTGGGGACAATGTCAAATTTAAGTTTGGGGGAGGGAAACAATTATCCTGTGAATTTGTTTTTTGTTGCAAAATTGTTTTTTAACTTGTTGTTTTGCATGTCAATATATTTTATTATTTTTAGGTTGAGATGATTATTAGTCCATGATAACAAAAATAGAATATTGGTTGAATTCTTTTTACAAGTCCCTAAGAAATGATAGATGTTTAAGATAATTCTCATAGCAAGAATTTTGAATGAATTTTAACCTTATTTTTTGTTAGTTATTTTTTTAGCTCATTGAAATAAATCATGTATTTTAGTTGAATTATTGCTTAGAAATACTCACACTTAAGTAGTACACCATTGTCTCAAATTTCAATACTCTAGAACTTGTTTGATTACTACTTGAAGCGAAATCTTAGGAATCACATGAATAGAGAATGACATTAGCTTATCTTTAGATCGTTTGAGCCTTTCTTGCCTACCTTAGATATATATTTATCCTTAGTTACCCTCTTTGAGCCTAAATATCTATTTTTTCTATTTAACCACATTACAATCCTTAAGACTTTAAGCTTATTTATCCAAAAATTACCTATAACATCATAAATCTTCAGTTTACTTAAAATACTCTTAAAAGGAAAAATGTTGTGGTTATGTGAGAAAAGGGTACTACAATAAAAAAAAAATTAAGTCTGGATGGTATGTATCAATCTAAGTTTGGAGGTATTAAAAAAAATGAGCCTTTAAATTCTTTATACCCTCAGCTTAAGAAAAAGAAGAAATTCTTTTGGAAAATAGTGATTAAAAGAAAGTTGAAAATACCATAAGTTTGAGGGAGGAGATAATTCAAGAAAAATGAGATCAAGAGTTTTCTAAGTAAAGATTAAGTGTTCATGGCATGACTTCAACCTCATATATTATCGTTATGTCCCACCTTGATCATTGTCTTTCATTAGAAGTTAATTAAAGTCCTAAATAGATCGATAAACATGTGTCTTTCTACTTTAGTAGAGAGTATTATGAAAAGCAAACTTATAGAGTATTAGTATAAACAAAATATGTTGAGACGTCATCTTTTCTGTACTATTTTAAGTTATTAAGTAAATCTATTTCTCATTTGACTATTTACTTGCTTATCACAAATTATAAAGTGATCAATTATATGGGAGAAAGAAGAATTTGATGAATGGTATTATAAATAATGGAGAGTTGTTTATTAAATTCTAAAAAGACTTGTATCATTTCAACAGCCTTTGAGACAAAGATTATTATCACCTAACAACCTAGTTTATTTTAGTTTTAAGTTATTATTTCATTTTGATGTCAAGAACGATATCTTCAATTTTTATTTTGTTTTGCTCGAGGACGAGTAAACTCTTAAGTTTGGGGGTACTTGATAAGGGCCTATATAGATTATTACTTCTATCTTCTCAAACTAAGATTTTGTGTTAAATCATGAATATTTGGTTATCTATTGACTTTATTGATTAAATATATATTTTCAACCTATGGCATGAAGATTTTGGGAAATCGAATGAAAAAATAAAGAAGTCCAAGAAAACAGCCCTGCATCGCGGTGCCCAAGACAATGACTACAATGCCACAATGCTTAAGTTGTATTTTGAGTGCTAATTTCCAAGTCTGAGCACTAAGGTGGCCATTCACCAATGCCGCAATGCTCAAAAGCCAGCACTGTAGCGTTCATAAGACCAAAAGAAAAAAATTTTCAAACTCCTAATATGACTTAGACTCCAAGCTATACGACTCAAGGGGTTACGAAGGCCTATAAAAGGCTCTTTTTATAGCAAAACAATATAGAGCAATAGAGAGAAGTCAATAGCAAAACACAAAACAAAAAAGATCAAAGCAAGATTAAATAGTAAAGATCAAGACATGTGCATAAAGAAGGAAAGAGAAAGAAATAATTCAAGGCATCTACCGTGTTTTATTTCTTATCTTTTCATTTATTTTTATGGACTTGTTTATTATATTTTTTAATATTTGCTTTCGAACTCTTAGATTTATCATGAACTAAATTTTCTTAATCTAGGGTTCAACTCTTGAACCTAATATATAGTTGAATTCTAATATTTCTCTTATTTTATGAACTCAATAAAGGAGATTGTTCATTCGATCTTGTATTTAGAGCATTCATTATACTTGATTAATATATTAATTGTTTGAGGAACCATAATGAACTCAACAGAAGAATTTATGTGTTTAGCTTAGAATAGTTTAATATATAACCATTGGGTAACAATTATAAGTTCCATGTAGGATAGAAATATACCTATATGGCATGTATGGAATTGATAAATTTGTTCATAATTAATTTTATTATTTGGATTACCATAGAATATAGGTGATTGTTAGGATAAAATATAGTTATTTGATCATTAATAGTGGCTTATAACGATATTCGAGTTCTAGTCAACAATTCATTATTAAAGGATTAGATAAGAGAATAATAATTTCACTGAAATATGTAGGGATAAGTTGAAACCCTAAATTCCTTTCACTTAGTGAATTCAATTCTCAGTTTGCTTTATGATTAAGTTAGGTTAATTTTAGTACAATTAGATTAATTAGAACATCCATCATTTAAGTTTTGTTTCAATAAAAGTTGAGTAAGATTAATTTTAGTAATTGATTAAATATTAGGTTTAAAAGTCTTTGTGGGAATGAAATCTGATTTCAATCATTATACTACTTAGTATGATACATACAATTGTGTATATTTATGATATATTTGCATCGCATCACTTTTATCCTCCATAAACTCTGTCTGGGAATGAAGAACAATGTTGTTTTTCCATTATACATCCTTCACATGGCTATGCTGACCTCTCAATGTTTGGCCACCCTCTCACTATCTCTTTTGCTTTAGAAGTTTTAAATTATCAAAGTTTAGATGATAGTCCCTTTTGTACCATAACCAAGTGTCTTCAAGGATTTTTCATTTCATTGCAATAATTAAGTCACAAGAAAAATCAAGAGAAAAATTTCTATTTCTCACCATCTTGACATATGCAATCACTTGTCTTTTGTACTTTTTATCATAATGGTGCAATCATTATTTTTAAAATGGAGGAAATAACCATTTTCAACAAGTTGTCTTACATTAAGTAAATTTTAATTTAATTTGGGAACCAACAACACATTGTTAACATATTTGGTTCCTTTTTTGGTTTTGATAGCAAATTTTTCTATCCTTTTTGATTGCACAACAACCCCATTTCTCACTTTTACTATAGGTGTAACAACAAAATCCACATCAGTAAAGACTTCTTCATTACCTGCCATGTGATTTTTGCATCCATTATCACGATACTATGAGCTTTCAAGGATAGAGGCTGAATTCAGACTCGATTTGATGGGCAAGGATCTACGTTTGCTAAAATTTGTGCGAATTTTACAATCAACACCACGATGGTAGCATTTGAGCGTTATGGCACTAGAGGCAGTTGTTAGAAAATTAATGCACTTTCTCAAGTCAAAAATTAAAGGTTGGTAGTTACAGAAATGGTTGAGAGATTTGCTATTAAAATTAGTTATATATGTTATCCCAATTAATGTGTTGTTTGAAATATATGGCAGGCCAATTAATATGTTGTCATATTAATTAAGTGAGTCAGGTGTTGATAGCTTATGTAAGACATCTATAAATAGATGTATTAGACTTTGTTGTAAGCATAAAGTGTATGAATGTGTAGAACACACAAAAAGTGTTAAAAACATAAATAGAAAAATGAAGTTACAAGCCTTACAGTAGCAATTCATGAAAAATTATGTCTAGATTTTCTTTTCAATTCAATTTTAGTTTCAATACAATCATAACACATCATCTCAATTCCAACAA
Source organism: Ailanthus altissimus (assembly GCA_946807835.1). NCBI lineage: Eukaryota > Viridiplantae > Streptophyta > Magnoliopsida > Sapindales > Simaroubaceae > Ailanthus > Ailanthus altissimus. The sequence continues at coordinate 18,643,135 of OX327684.1, forward strand.
AGTCGTATTATGGAATCTTCAAATTTTTTACAATTGGTATCAGAGTTTATCAAATTTTCAACATTCTGCTATGTGGGTCAAAAACCATGCAACAATAGACATCTATAGCCTCATTTGCAGCCCAAATGGTAAAATTCTTAGGGCAGTCACAACAAGTGTGGTGTTCGGATCCCAAACTCACTACAATGGTTGTAGGGTTTGGTTTATAATCATGTAATACCAAAAAAATAAAATTTGAGAACAAAATTTACAGCCCATGTGTAGGTTTTATCTTGAGAGCTAGTATGCTTGGTTTTATGATGGTTGGCCTTGTTTGAGAGATTGTTTTTTTGGCAGAGAAACATTTGGGTCCGAAAGAAAATTACCAGCCTTTATAAATCCTGTAGGTTTTGCAATATAATTGCTGCATGTAGCCTATATCAATTTCATGCTCTTTATAATTTGCAACAACATTTCCTCTGGATTTTGTGAAGTGACAGAAACAACTAAAAGGTGCAGGTGGCTGGGGCAGGATTTACACAACTGATCTTTTTGGCACATTTAAGCACATAATCCAGACTGAAGGTTTTCGTGGTTCTTACAGAGGAATTCTTCCTAAATATTATAAAGTGGTTCCTGGTGTCGGCATATGTTTCATGACTTATGAAACATTGAAGATGCCTTTTAGCAGATATGTCGGCTAGATTATTGTTTTTTCCATCACCGAACTTTCTGTCTGCAACCATAAGGATTATGGTGTGTCCTAACCTAATCATATGCTTTCTTATGGTAGTTATGTGACACTGTTGTGAGAATCATATTTTTTTCGTGTATAGATTAGCAAACTAGAAATCAATGTCAAGTTTGTTCAGCATATTACTTCACAATTCTCCAATACATCAATTTGATTAGAGATCATTTTTGAGTTCCCTTTTACCGACTTATTAATTACAAAGTTCTCTTCTACCTTCTTCAAACTTGAAATAGCAGGGTCAAAAGTTTCACATTTCACTTTGAGTAGAAGGCAATGTTGAAAATAGTGTTTACTTGTCATTCTAATAATGTATAAATATTAATTATTTAATATTTATACAAAAAATTATTTCGAATAAAATTATTAATATTAAATATATATGGTAAGATGCTTGTAATATTTCAATACTATATAATCTGAAATTGTTCAAATCTGGTTCAAAGAAGTTTAGGCCGGTGCTAAAGTTAGTTACGCTAACAATTATAGTTGCTCAGAGTTAGCTTGTTATAAAAGTCTGCGAAATCTAAAAAGTTCAATTCTTATTTAAAATGGGATAAAGACCAGGGAGTATATTAGCAATGACATAGTTGTAAAAGATTACAAATAATGCTAAGAAATGTCATTGTACAATTATGTTCTCGAATGTTATATTCCTGATCTATTTTCAGTGATGTAGGTCTGTTACATACATAGATCAGTGTATGCCTCTTTCTGGATGGTCCAGATGGTTAGTCTTAGCAGAACATGAGCTTAGTGGAAGCTTGTATAGGTATACGGGTATTGAATGAGTACTAAATACTGAATAGACTCAATGAGGATCTCCAGTAGACATCCCATAAAGCCGTCAATGGAAGGTCCTCTTGAGTTAAGTAGTATTCATGATCCATTGACTTAAGCACCACAGTGGGCTTGTAAGTTATCTACCATACTTAGGTTCTACGCATGTTAGAGATCTTTCATGGTCTGACTGCTAGGTGTCACAGGGTATGGTCTAATGCTCATAGAGTTCGGTATGTATAGATATGTGATCCATCAGCTCATTTGAATGAGTTGTATACATTGATGTTCCGAGATTATATTTTAAAAAGTCTTATAGTTATAAACAATAAACCTGGGAAAGAGTTTTTCGTGGGATAAATAATATCATAAAAGTGTTTACGGACATTTTTTATGAAAATACGAATTTGGAGATAAGTACTCGATTGAGTATATGAAGATTTGACAGTGATGATCTATGTCTCCGCTCTTCTAGGATATATATGACGGAGGGATTATACAAATATGTATTAACCTCAACTTGTATGGTTCAACGTCTTGTTCTGTAATTTCTATAACATATGTGTGGAGCATTATTTATGAACTTACGGAAGAGTTTCGTAAGACAAATGGATGTGAATTTAGGGAGTCTCACTATATAAAATACACTCGTTATGCACTGGGTAGTGCATTGAATTGAATGATTCGATTCAAAAAGTTCTTAGAAAGTATGAATTATTTTAGCGTCTCTCAAAAAATTAACAGAGTTTAAGTGTTAAGCTCAGGATGTTGGCAAATAGGACCTTCCCTTACATCCCCTAATTATATACCACATGTCATACCATTGACTTGTATGGCATGACACATGACAAGTGGTAATTCATAGCCAAATCAAAATATGTAGCATGAGGCGGCTTATGGCTACATTCTAAAATTGTCATGCTCAAGTAAGTAAGCATGTGGTGGAATGAAAGATTAGTATATTTGGCCAAAAAAATTAAGCATTGTCATGCTTAATTAAGAAAACAAATGATGGCAAGCAATTCAGCCATTACACTTGGCCTTTTAAAATTAAAAAATCATTCTTTTCATTGTCATACTTCTTGATTGCATGAGGTGTTTTTGTTTTGTTAATTAACAAGAATGAAAAGGCCACCAATTTTGCTCTTGTTCAATCAGCCTATTACCCATACCACTAAGCTAATTGTTTAAACCATGAAGTGGCAAATTTGTTGCCTTCTTATGCTAGAATTTAAAGGCCATTAATTGGATGAAAATGTGACAAATGGGTGGCATAACTTGCTATATGAAGAATTATTTTTGAATTTGTAATGTACAACAAAATTTTAAGGCAAATAATACATATAGCTTAGCCCGAATATTAAAGGAAGCAATAGGTTCTTCAATATTAAATTCCTGTAAGGAAAGGAAGTTACCGTTTTAGCTTATAGAATCCTACTTCGTCCTCAATTAGAACTACATAAAGTAGACTTCAAGGCGAGTTTTCTTTTATCTTATTAGTGTAATGAGATATATTTTTATATTCCATTGCATACATTATTCATGTATAACGTGTAAATTAAAATTAAAATGTACACACTCACCTTTATGCACAACACACTTATAACTCCCACTTGCTTAGTTGCAAAGATTAAAATAGTTTTAATCTCAGTGGATCCTATCCCACTAAATGCAATAATAACGTGGCAATTGCTTTAGCCAAGAAGCCATACAGTGCACCAGAATTTTTATCATATGGAGTCTGAATACCACATAATTAGAAAGTTCTTAGCTATTGGAGATGGAATAACGTATGGAGACAATAAGTATGCTATGTTAGGTAAGTGTGTACATTTTAATTTTAATTTACATGTCATACATGCATAATGTACGTAGCGGAATATAAAAATATATCTCATTACACTAATGAGATAAAATAGAACTTACCCTTACAGCGTGCTTTATACAATTATAGTCGAGGATAGGGTGAGATTCCCTGAACTAGAATGATAGCTTCCTTTCCTTGACAGGAATTTAATATTGAAGCAACTATTGTTTCCTTTAATATTCAGTTGAAGTTATATGTATTGGTTGCTTCAAATTTTTACTGTACATTACAAATGCAAAACAACCCTTAATATAGCAAGTTATGCCCTGTATTAATGGCCTTTAAATTCTAGCATGACAAGGCAATAAATTTGCTACTTCATGCTTTAAAAAATTAGCTTAGTGGCATCGGTAATGGGCTGATCGAACAAGAGAAAAATTGGTGGCCTTTTCATTCTTGTTAATTAACAAAACAAAAACACCTCATGCAATCAAGAAGCATGACAATGAAAAAAATGATTTTTCAATTTTAAAAGGCCAAGTGTAATGGCAGAATTTCTTGCCACCACTTCCTTTCTTAATTAAGCATGACAATGCTAAAATGTTTGGCAAAATATACTAATCATTCATGCCACCACATGCTTACTTACTTAAGTATGACATTTCGTGATGTAGCCATTAGCCACTTTATGCTACATATTTTGATTTGGGCAAGAATTGCCACTTGCCATTACAAGTCAATAGCATGATATGTGGAAAATAATTAGGGGATATAGTGGCAAGTCCCATTTGCCAACATCCTGAACTTAACACTTAAACCTTGTCAATTCTCCGAGAGACTCTAAAAGGATTCCTGCTTTCTGAGAACTTTCTAAATCGAATTATTCAATCGAGTGCGCTACTTTAGTGCACAATGAGTACATTTCATATAGTGATACTCTTTAGGTTTACATCCGTTTGTCTTACAGAACTCTTTTGTAAGTCCATAAATGATGCGCTACACACACGTTATGAAATTACAGAATGACGCGTTGAATCATACAAGTTGAGATCAATACATATTTGTATAATCTCTTCGTCATATATATCCTAGAAGAGCGGAGACATAGATCATCACTATCAAATCTTCATATGCTTAACTGTGAACTTATCTCCAGATTTGTATTTTTATAAACTATATTCCGAGTTTATTGCTTATGGTTATAAGACTTTCTGAAATACGATCTTGGATCATGAAGATATAAACTCATCATATGTGTTAGTGGATCCCATATCTACACACATCGGACTCCATGAGCATCAGACCATGCTTAATGACACCTAACAGTTAAACCATGAAAGGTCTTTGACATGTGTAAAACTTAAGTTTGGTGGATCACTCATAAGCCCATCATGGTGCTCAGGTTAAAGGACTACAAATACTATTCAACTTGAGAGGACCCTCCATTAACAGCTTTATGGGATTTCTATTGGAGATCTTTATTGAGTCTGTTCAATATCCAGTCCTCACTGAATACTCATATGCCTATATGAGCTTCAACTAAGCTCATGGTTTGTATTTGTATAATCTCTTCGTCGTATATATCCTGAAAGAGCGGAGACATAGATCATCGCTATCAAATCTTCATATGCTTAATTGTGAACTTATCTCCAGATTTATATTTTCATAAACTATATCTCGAGTTTATTGCTTATGGTTATAAGACTTTCTAAAATACAATCTCGGAGCATCAATATATAAACTCATCATATGTGCTAGTGGATCCCATATCTACACACATCGGACTTCATGAGCATCAGACCATACTTAATGACACCTAGCAGTTAAACCATGAAAGGTCTTTGACATGTGTAAAACCTAAGTTTGGTGGATCACTCACAAGCCCATCATGGTGCTCAGGTTAAAGGACTACAAATACTACTCAACTTGAGAGGACCCTCCATTAACAGCTTTATGGGATTTCTATTGGAGATCTTTATTGAGTCTGTTCAGTATCCAATCCTCACTGAATACTCATATACCTATATGAGCTTCAACTAAGCTCATGATTTGTTAGACTAACAATCTGGACCATCCAAATATAAATATATACTGATTTATATATGAAATAAAGTTTTTAGTGACAGACCCGAATAAGTGAAAATAGATCAGAAACATAACGTTCAAGAACATAGTTGCACAATGACATTTATTGACACTATTTACAACAATTTGTAACTATGTTATTACTAATATACTCCCTGGTCTTTGTCCCATTTCAGATAAGGCTCTAACTCTTTAAATTTTACTGACTTTTATAACCTGCTAACTCTTAGCATCTATAATTGTCAGCGTAGCTAACTCTTAGAACTAATCCAAACTTCTTTAAATTAGATCTGAACCCTTTCAAATTATATCGTATCTAAAATATTACAAGTATGTTACCATATATATTTAATATTAATAATTTTATTTAAAATATTTTTTTACATAAATATTAAATAATTAATATTTATACACTAGAATGACACTTAATCACCATTTTCAACCAGCAACATCTTCATTTCCTTTCATAAGCTGGATGGATTTTTGGTTCCTTGGAAATTGCAGCGGTTTGCTCTTGACATTAAAGACAATCAAGGAAGTCAGTTGAGAGATTTTCTTTTTTGCATATTTTCGGAGACATAAATATGGATTATGTTCTAGATACAGAATATTGTTCTATAAAGAATGGACCAACATAAAAGATTGAGGCAGTGACTCGGCATTAGTTGGGAATAACATTTAGATATTCTCTTTTGCTTAGTGTAATAAGATTCTCTGTCTCTCTTTTTACTTTTTTTTTTTTATAGTTTGACTTAGTCTTGAAATTAGATTTGTTGATTAAATTGGTCATGGGCAACTAAAGGCTTTTCTGGATTGCCCAAAACGTCCAGCTGAGTTAATCTTGAGAGCAAAGAAACATCCGAAATAGAAAGTGAAAAGAGAAGGCAAACATGCTAATTATAATTACCACAAGTATTTCTGAAACGTTTTACATTGTCTCTCCAAACTCTTTTCACCCTGTAATAGTGCATACAAGAGATTGGGACCGTAAAATTTACGACCGGAAAAGAATTGAACAAGAAAAATCATATATTATGGCACTGGTAAAATGATAAATTGCGTATTCCCAGGCTTGTAAGAATCTAGTTTAAGCTTCGAACATGGATCATCAATTACCCCATTAAAACTCAAGGGGAGAAGCTGCTTATGCTTCTGTGATGAGCTCAATCATTTCACTTCGAGAGGACCACAATCTTGAAAAGCCATGAAACTGAGGATGATACAGAACGTTTTTGCTAGCATTACAGAGGGAAATTTCCTGTGAGGCGAATGTGCTCCAGTGTTCGGCGTAAGCCATACTTATTGACAGCGGCATTGGCAGCTCTAAATCCTCCCCCGTACGCTGGAGAGGCATCATGGGCTATTTGATGCATGAAAAACTCACCCAGTTTTTTCTCAACCCCAGATTTTCCACCTTTCTTTGAAGATGACGAAGATGATGAAGCTGACGACGTGGATGGCATGTTTTTGGATTCAGGCAAAACTTCCGATTCAAGCCACATGTATGAAAGCACTTGACAGATACCTTCCTCTACTTCAGGATTAAGATTGCGGTAGCCTGAATTATCGAAAAATAAATGAAGAATTTACGAACAGTTCATTTTGGACATTATTCCAAGGAGAAAAGATAAGTAAATAGAAATGGGCATATACCTTTAAGGCGTAACCATCCATGCATCAATTCATGGGCGAGAATAGCACCTGTCAATAGTCTGCATTTCGGGATAACAATAAACAAAGCTCTGAGGTCAAAGAACAAAACAATGCTATTTGCAAAAGGGAATCAGAATTGGAGAGGAACAAACTTTTATGGGAATATTACCTTGGAAGGCCATAAAGAACAAGAATAGCGGTGACTTCGCACTTCCGAGTGAGCTTTTGAGGCTGAGTTCTCATTCCGACCAATCTGTTTCCTCCAATTCGGGGCCTTCTCAGTATCTGGACATAATCAAATTGAATACACGGGAAGTAATTAGATGAAAGTTGGGCTCCTTGCAAAATATGTTTCCAAATTTGAGTGAAAGAAAATAATTTTTCCAGTGTTCGGTATCATACACTTGTGACAGTCTGCTCTTCAGAAAGACATAAACCCCTTGTCTCAGGCATGTGATGGTATCCCTGGTAAACAAAATCTGAATCAGAACAATGATTTAACAAACCAAATTCTGAAATTCAGAGCAAAGAAGTGATGTATTACTTTCTTTTCCCCAACGATAGCTTCATTGAGTGCTTGTCTTTCAACAAGAAGCATGGGAATTTGCTGATCCAGCTTCATATTCATTCCTTCATAATAGTCTCTGATGGCATGGTACAAGGGCTGGCAATCACCAGTGTCCATAATGGCAGATTCCATACACTCTAAGCACAAACTCCGGCCGTCTTCCAAAGAATAGTATCTTGCATTCCAAGACTAGATGTGGAATGCAAAACATAAAAATAAGAACAACAATCAGAATATTACTCTGGTTTTAAATAAATTCTTTTTTTTCTCTTTTAGATATGTTTTGGAGATATAACTATTCGAGATCAATACCTCCAAACGTTCACAACTGCAGCAGCGAGATGTGTTATCATGTTCATGAGATGGACAATACTTTTGGGACCAAAATGGATGGCACCTGTACTCTATCAAACCAGCTCCATTTGTTGGAATCTGAAAATTTGAGAAATTAGATAATGAATACGGCAAGGATCCAATAAAGAAATTAATTTTAAAATGTCACATACTGGCCAAATAAAGAACAAACTACATCAAGTAATATAATCAGAATGAAATTAAAATTGATTTTTCTTACAAATTGATGGCAAACTTCACATTTGGGATGTGTCAACTCTTTGAAACAAGACTTGTGGTAAGGATCCTTCCCTGACAATGAAAACTAAAATCAAGAGAAACAGAAAAACAGTTAACAAGTGAATAAGTAGAAAGTTAAATTAAGTACTTGGGGGTTGAAAAGAAAATCGAAATACCTCATGTTCAGTAATTGGACAACCACAAGAACGACAACGAAAACATTCTGGATGAAAATATGTTCCCATGCATCCTAAATAATTGCCATATCCTATGTCACGGTTGCAGCCACCGCAGACTCTGCAAGTTAATTGCATAAACATGTATAAATCAACCCGAAATGTGCTCTAGAACTAGCTGTGTATCCGATGATAAATTATGAGTCATTCTTAGATGCAGATGTTTCAATGTTTTAAAATATATATTTGAGCTACACAACACTATTTAGCTCAAGCACAACTTCATTTTTCAACTGTACAGTACTTAAGCTAATCTGTAAAGTTTAAATTCTTTTTTTAAAAAAAAAAACGTGCATATGTCCTTCAGATGAAATATTACTTGTAACTTCTGGGGTAATAAAGACTTGAGCCATAAGGGGGATATGAAGGATTCAGGCTATCTTGAATTGCCCATGCAAAATCTTCATCAGTGTCTGTGCGCCATTTTTGTCCTGCAGCTCCTTCTGGAAAATAAAGGCACACTCAACGTTCAACTTAAAAACATAACAACATGAAATGCCAGAGAGATCAAAAGACGAGGAAAGAGAAAAAGAAAAAGAAAAAGAAAAGGACAAGTGGTTACCATTTGGTCTCTTCGAATCTTCAGCCAGAGAAAGTGAAATTCCATGATCTAATTCCTCTTTTTCCCTCTCAGCTCTAGAACGGTCATCCTGCTGACACCAATAAAACAAAGTTAAAAGGTCGCCTTTCTTTTTTGTTAGGCAATCAATTTACAAGTTTTGACGTGGGTACTAATTGGTTCAATTATTAAATTTATCAAGATGGTACAAAGGATTTAATGCTTGAATTCCACTTACATTAAAATCAAAAGAAGTTTAATAATTTTCGTTTATATTTATATAATAGAAAAAAAAAAAAGAAGCTTCTAAATTTTGATCGTTCAATCTTATGACAAGTCAGATAAACTTGAACTCCAATCATTTCCATTTTTCTAGCGACAGCACAGAGGCCAGGCCATGGGACATACTCGGAAATTTCAATATGTTATTAAATGCTTTATTCTGAAAATTTAAAGAGAGAGAAAAAAAAGTAATATCTGTAGATAACTTGCTATGGTGAAAGAGAATCCTAAAAGACGCCAAAATAAAAGAAAGAGAACTTTTATCCGACAATTAAAGAAAAATACTGCAATTTTAGAGCCTCTTGGCAATTAAAACTACTCCACATATATCCTGAATATATAATTTTTTATTTTCTCTAACAATTCCTGAATATATATTTGAGTACTGTTAGTAAAGAGCAAATTAAAAAATTTTATAAACCAAAACTGCAAACTTTTTTTATGAAACATAAATTAAATACTTTGTTAATTTTGATGTAAATAAATTTAAACCCAAGATTTTGTACTACTCCAAGAAATTTTATTATTTGAACTAAGACACCCACAAACAAGCAAACTTAATAATATTTACAGGTTTGCAGCTGACTAATTACTTATATCTTAAATTAACCATAACCCTCACGCAAAAAGTAGAATTGGAATTTTTTTATTTAGAAAAAAAAATGCTATTTTAGTTTTTAATTTTATGGATATATATCAATTTAGTCCTCATTTTTTTATATATGCCATATTAATCCATATAGAGACTTTTTGATAATTTTTTATTATCATTTTTATCCTTAAATAATTATTATTTTCGTCTTTACAAAGATTAAGATAATATATATTAAATAAGTAAAGACTAAATTAATATTTGTCAATATAATCAGAGACCAAAATGACATTTTCTCTGAACAAAATAAGATCATGATCACATTTTGGATCATGGCATGTAAAACTCATATAAAAAGAAAGAGAGGTTTGCATGTTTTCAATGACTAAAATTTTCTTTAATCCTTGTACAAAACATTGTATAATAAATATTTTAAAATTCATAATTTTTGTCTTTTAACAAATTTCTAAGCAGAGAGTTTATGGATTAATTTTTCTTTATTTTTTTTTTAAAAAAAGGAAAAAGTATGAACATTATCCTTAAATAAACACAATAAAAAGTTTAATAGTTAAAAAAGGTGATAAGTTAAAATATTTACCAAGGACCGACGTGGTGCAGGCCAAACCATGCTTTCCTCCCCTAGAAACTGAGGATGATGACGGCCACTTGTACTGCCGCAGCCTCCCCCACCGCCACCTCCGCGATTTGAGCCAGTACTCTTAAAAAGCTTGCTAAGCCATTTCATTAACCGCGATTTTCTCTCTGCGTATGACGAAACAAAGTCCCCTGCTTACCATAAAACATTATTCCAATAATATAATATCCTCAACCCCAACCAATATATTAATATTTTTCAATCACTCAAAGCATTTCACCAACTTGAAGGTACTAAAAACTACATATCATATACTTTGTCATTAACACACACACACACACACAATAATATTAAAAAGAAAAAATGGAAAAATGAAAATGTATGAGGGTGATATCAATATTGCTTAAGTCATGCTTAATAATAACGTACAATTTGTGTCTAAAACCTAATCACTTGGATATTTTATAGTTGCATCATATTTATAAAATCTACTAGAAATTAAATGAAAATCTAAGGTAAAATTCTCGACTTAATATATCAATCAACCTATTGATGGAAGTAATAAAAAATGGAACAAAATGATAAGTTCTGAAAACAAAGCTCACTCTTTCTTTTTTTAGAAAAAACACAAGTATGAACTACTTGAATTGTAAATATGAAAAAAATATATTTTTTTTGAAAAACCCTCAATAATGTATGTATGTAAAGCACATGAAGCAGTGATATAAAGATGGAATGCAAATAGATAATATTGGAAAGGGAACGTACCGTAAATACAAGGATTGGAGATATGGTTGACGCTTGACGATGGAGGAGCCATGAAGGGAGGAAGCTTATTCTTATGTAGAATTTTGGCCGGAACACAAAAATGAAAACGATAGGAAGAGAGAGGGAACGGTAGGAGATGAAAGGAGAGAAAGAGAGAGAAGCAGTGTTTGGAATGGGCATCGTTAAAAGAGGGGATCGATATTGAAAAAGAAAGAGAGGAATCTGAAGGAGAGAAAGGAAGTGAAGAGAAAGAGATTCTTGGCTTGAGAAAGTTGAAAGAGAGAGAGAGAAAGGGAAAATGATCACAGAAAGATAGAGGGAATCTGCTTAGGCGAAAGATTGTTAAAGTAGCGTTTATGGACGGCTCATAATAATCGATCCAAAAAATGAAAAGGGAAGAGAGAGAGAAATCGTGTTTGATTTGCACAAATGGGTTGGATGAAGCTGGAGAGAATTTTTCTTTTCTCTCTCTTTTATTGCTTTCTTTCTAGTTTGCATTTTGAGGGAGTTTATTCTAAACGATCAAGACGATCATTTTTTGATACAGACATTTACATTTCTGTAATCCAGACTAGACCTATGCTACATTATTTAGTTCAATAACAATTGACGTCGACAAACAAATTGGCATTTCACAAAGTGCCAATTTGCCCTTAACCTTTACGACTGAAAAAATGACTAATCACCGTAATTACATTGGTACCGTGAGTTTTACGCTGTGGTGGATAACTTTTTTATATTCCTGAAAAAGTCAATTCACAAAAGAATTTTTCATTCATGATTCCATGTAACAAAACTTTGATTTCCTTTTTTTGTTAGTTTTGTTTCTTGTTTCAACATAAAACTTTTTTTGAGTCCGGGATTCATAAATTTTCCTGGAAAGTCAATACTTGAATGCTCTTGTTCTTGTTATTCTTTTTGTTGTGTGGGACATTTTAGAGAGACAAGCGTTAGACGGCATAATTGTTAAATCAAACAATCACCAAAAGTGCTTATGATGGTGAGTGAATTTGAATTTTCAACTTTTGGTTTGAGGCCGAATTTGTATATACCTCTTTTGCATTATTATTTTGTTGAAGTAAAGGTACAAACAAGCAATATAATGTAGAGTAAGTAATTAAGAAAATAAAGAGAGAAAGGTAGAAGAAGAACACATAAAATTTACGTGATTTAACAACTTACTTACGTTCACGGTAGATTAAAATCACACACTCTTTATTGAATCTCAAGACACTCACAAAATATGTATTTTATAAGAAAGACTTACAAAGTAAACACTCTATCTTATAACCTAGGGGTTTTCTCACAAAGAATCACAAAGTATGTTTGATCACAAAGATCTCTTAGGTTTTCACAAAGTTAACCAAGATGTGTTTACAAGCCAATAGAGAGTATTTATATAGGCTTTAGGATGTCATAAGTTTACCCTAAACGTGTGAGAGTCGTATTAAGGAGTATTAGAGCAAGTGGAAGACGAAAACAGTCATATCAAAACGAGAAACTGTTCCCGCGCTGGGCGCCGCGCCATTGGTCACCTAGTGCCGTGGTGCTCAAGTTCTACTTTGGGCGCCACGACGCCTACACCTGGGTACCGCCTCTTGCGTCTTTTGCCTCCTTTCAGGTCCGTCTTCAATCCTTGCGTACCCAACGCACTTGGCTTGCTCTCCAAATCATATCCCAATGATTTTTAATCAACATTCTCACAAACTCCCTCATTGATTCAAAATTATTCACAAAGTAATTCGATCTCTCATCTCCGCATCTTCATTCACCCTGACAAAGTAATGACTCCGGTTAAGTCCTTGCATAGGATAAACTTAACCGAAGGCAGTGGCTTAGTCAATATGTCAGGAGGGTTTTAGATGATGCTATCTTCGTTAGATTAACTTCACCACTTTGAACAATCTGAATGTTATGGAACCGTACATCAATGTATTTCGATCTCTCGTGGAACACTTGATGCTTGCTTAGGTGTATGGCACTCTGGCTATCACAATATACACCGGTGTTCACATCTTTAGTAGCCATTACCTCTGCGCATATGCCTTTCAACCATATGGCCTCCTTAATAGCTTCACCAACAGCTATGTACTGTGCCTCTGTTGTAGATAGTGTAATCACATGTTGTAGAACTGATCTCCAACACATACTACACACAAACACTATGAATATGTAACCCATCAACGATCTTCTCTTGTCTAGATCATCTGCATAATCTAAGTCTACGTATCTTCTTACCATTTCACTGTTGTCCTCATTTATTTTATACATTAACCCATGATCTAACGTCCCTTTGAGATATCTCAAAATTCACTTCACTGCAAGCTAGTGATCCTTACCTAGATTTTTCATATATCTACTCACCACACTCATAGCTTGTGCTATGTCTGGTCTTGTGCAAACTATTGCATACATGATGCTCCCCACAGCACTTGCATACGACAATTTACTCATCTGCAGTTTCTCCTTTTCAGATGTCGGTAACTGTACTGCTGAAGTTTGAAATGCATGGCCAAAGTAGTAAAGACAGCTTTTGCATTGGACATACCAAATTTCTCTAGAATTTTAAGTATATATCGTTATTGAGACGAGAATATAACATCTCTTCTTTCCCTCACAATATCCATACCCAATAATCTCTTTGCTGCTCCCAAATCATTCATCTCAAACTCGCCACTCAACTGTTTCTTGATTTTCTGTATTTTTTCTATATTTTTACATGCGATCAACATATCATCGACGTATAGAAGCAAATACATCATCCTATAAATTATGTTCTTGAAGTACACATATTCATCATACTTGCTCCTACTAAGCCACAAGCCATCATAAACTCATCAAATCTCTTATACCACTATCTAGGTAATTGCTTTAACTTATATAATGACTTCTTTTATAAACAAGCATGATTTTCTTTATCGGAATCCTTGAACCCTTGCAGGTATGCCATGTATATCATCTCTTCAAGCTCTTCATGCAAAAAAGTTATCTTTACATCCATCTACTCTAGATGTAAATCAAGATTTGTATACATGGCTAACAAAATTCTAATGGATGTGTGCTTGATGATTGGAGAGAATATACACCCACTTGTACCTAACTAGTTTCTTTTGAGGTCTCTCTACTAACGTTTAGGTATTGTTCTTTCTAAGAGAACTAATCTCTTCTTCAATGGCCTGCTACCATTCTTTCTTGTTTTCATTCTTCATAGCCTCACCATATGTTCTAGGCTTATCATGCTCAAGAGTGTAAGTAGAATTAAAAGCATGAGCAACTAGATCTGCTTGTGTATACCTGATTAGTGGGTTAATCGTTCTCCTTAGCCTATCTCTGGTTAGCTGGTACTCTTCGAGTTCCATTTTAGGGGTTCTAGTCTTTCTTTGGGTGGACTTGGAGGAACTCGCCGGTATTCTTGGTTTATCTTCAAGGATCTCATTGTTGAAGTGCTGAGCTAGGGGCATATCAAATCTACTTTTATGCTCCACTTCAACCTCTATTGACTCAGGTGCTGAGTCTTTCTTAGATATAAGTTCTTTTTTCTTATATTTTTGGGAGGTTTTCAGCATGATCGTCTCATAGAACATCACATCACGGCTTATGATACTCCTTGGTGGTGTCAAGTCTTTACACAACACCTTATATTCTTTCACACCTTCAAGATACCTTATGAATACCCCTTTGATGGCTCTAGTTCCAACTTTCTCTCTTTAACATGTATAAAGGTAGGGTAAGCAAACATTTTGAGGTGTTCATATTTAGGAGAGTTGCCAAAATATTTTTCTTCTGGTGTCTTAAAGTTAATTGCTGAAAAGAGACTTCTATTAATCAAATAAGTTGTCGTCATTATAGCTTCTTCCCAAAATGCCTTAAATATCCTTACATTTGTAAGCATGCATCTAACCCTTTCAAGTAGGGTCATATTCATCTTCTCAGCTACGCCATTCTATTGTGGTATTGATATTACCATTTTATGCCTGCAATCTCATTCTTAGCACAAAACCTATCAAACTCTATATTACAAAACTTAATGTCATTGTCAGTTCTTAGCCTTTTTACCATTTTGCCAATCTGATTCTCAACAAGAGCCTTCGAAGTCTTGAACACATCAAACGGTTAATCCCTACTCTTTAACACATAGACCCATAGTTTTCTTGAATAGTCATCAATTAAATTGAGAAAATACTTAGCACCACCACGAGTAGCTGTTTGAGCTAGTCCCCAAATATCCGAATGTATGTAGTCAAGAGTCTCTTTACTCTTATGCTCACTAGTACTAAACCTCACTCTATATGCTTTTCTAAGCACACAATGCTCACAAAACTCTAATGGTTAAAACTTATCCTCACCAAACGCCTTTTGACTAAATAACTCATTCAAATTTCTCTCGCCTATGTGTACTAGTCTAAGATGCCACAACTTGGTTTGCATATTCTCATCATCTATAGAGAATAACACAAAACCACTTACAACTTCACCCTTAAGCATATGGATACCTTTGTGCTTCCCTCCTCTCATTACTACCATGGAACCCTTCAATACTCTCAAAACTCCCTCTGTCGATCTTGATGGAACACTCATTCTAGCCTAAAGTCCTACAGTGAGATTAAGTTCCTCTTCGGGTTATGAACATACCTAACATCTGTCAACTCTCTCACTCGCCCATCATGTAGTCTAAGTTTAACATTACCAATTCACATCATCTAACATGTAACATCATTATCTATTAACACCTTACCACCAGTAATGGGCTGAAAATTTATAAACCAATACTTGTGCGGGCATATGTCAAATGTACAACCAGAATCAAGAATTCATTGTTCAGAATTCTTACCATCAGTAGCGATAAGTGTCTCTACGCTGTCATAGCTCTCATCTTTGATGACTCTGGCATCTTCTCTTCTTCATCAGATGAAGCTGTAGTCTCATTTAATGTCGAGCCTAACCGTTGGCTCACCAACAATGCCTTTACC
Source organism: Ailanthus altissimus (assembly GCA_946807835.1). Classification (NCBI taxonomy): domain Eukaryota; kingdom Viridiplantae; phylum Streptophyta; class Magnoliopsida; order Sapindales; family Simaroubaceae; genus Ailanthus; species Ailanthus altissimus. Next base: position 18,659,333 of record OX327684.1, read on the forward strand.
TTCATCTTCCACAGATTAAGTCATTCATATCATTGAATGTCTCTACCTCAAACTTGGGTGTGGTCATGTCTGCTTAGAATCAAGCTCTAATACCAGTTTATTAAAGCAGAAGCGCATAAACAAGCAATATAACCTAAGTAATATAATTGAGAACATGTGATTAAGAAACTAAATAGAGAAATGTAGAAGAACACACTGAATTTACGTGGTTTGGCAACTTGTCTACGTCCACGGTGGATCAAGATCACACACTCTTATTATTGAATCTCAAGGCACTCACAAAGTATGCTTTTTAGAATAAAGACTCACAAAATAAACACTCTTTCTTGTAACCTAGGAGTTTTCTTACAAAGAATCACAAAGTATGTTTGATCACAAAGATCTCTTAGGTTTCTACAAAGTTAACCAAGATGTGTTTACAAGCTAATAGAGAGACTTTATATAAGCTTTATGACATCCTAGGTTTACCCTAAACGTGTGAGATTCGTATTAGGGAATCCTAGAGTAAGTGGGAGACAAAACAAGTCATATCAAAATGGAAAATTATTCCCGCGCTGGGTGCCGCGGTGCTAGGGTTCCCTATTTGGGTGTTACGGCGCTGGTCACCTGGCGCTACAATGCTGGTCACATTCTTCTTTGGGCACCACGGCGCCCACATCTGGGCATCGCCTCTTGCGTCTTTCACTTTCTTTCACATCCGTCTTTGTACCTCACGTACCCAACATACTTGGTTTGATCTCTAAATCATATCCCGATAATTTTTAATTAACATTCTCATATATCTAAATATGTATAGGTCAGAATTTAGTCAACAACCTCCTATTTAGAATTTAGATTATGTTGCGGTCATATTTCACTTTCAGGGACCTTAGATGAATTTCAGCTAATTAAGCAAGAATTTTGAGCATTTTAAGACTACTAGGATTGTGTCTATTTAAGTATTATTTTATTTTAGAGGAAATTTAGAAATATTACCAATTTTGTCTCTATTTTTATCTTTATTTATTTATAAGGTTTTTTTCTTCGAAATAATCACTTATTTCTTTTAAGGTGTAATTAGACATTTTTTTCATAGGTTAGAATGGTAGTAAAATTGAGGTAATTGATTATTTTAAAAAGAAAATAGGATTTTAATTGATAAATAAAAACAAAGACGAAAGTGATTGTTGAAAAATTGGTGATTCAACAATTTTGATTGGATAAGAATTGAGATGAATACCAAAGTGGAGAGTCACGAGAAGTCTAAAATATGTGGGACATGTAAGGAGAAGTCTAGGACGTGTGAAACACGAAAGGAAAAGCCAAACGGGACTCGAAGACAAGAAGAAAGCGAAGAAAACACATGGGGGGGCCAACAGGGCTGAGTATCGAGGTTCCCATGGCTAAGCGTTGTGGCGCCCATCACAGAAGCCCACTGCTGCAGTAATGGGCACGACATGGCTAGCGCCACGGTGCCCAAGGATGAGCGCCACGACACCAAACGAGACAAGGAGTCCATTTTTTATCCGAATGTTGAGTTTTGGGGAGTTTTAGGAAGTTTTGGACTTCCAAAATAAGTGGACTCTTACTCCAACAAGGAATAGGATTAGTAGGCACAAAATACACCTTATATAAACACTTGTAAATCCTTTATTTTAGATTAAGCATTTAAGATTTCAAGATATAACCATAAAAGAGAATAGAGGAGCTAGGTAGACACTAAGTGCGTGGTGCACTAGGGTGTAACCTTTGAGAAGTGTTTTCTTTTAATTCTTTAGTGAACAAAAGAAACACCATAGATCCTTTTGGCTTAGATGCTCAGGCTATTCTTATATTCCTTGTAAAAATCTCTTATAAGGAGATACTAAGAGGTCTTAAGGAGTCATGGTGATCAATGGTAGATACTTAAAGGTCTCTATGGGAGATACTAAGGGGTCTTGTAGGATCATTAATGATGTAAGAAGATACTTAGTTATCTATATCAATAATAAGAAGCTGGATCATGGATCATTTGTGGATGTAAGTAATTTTGGGCCGAACCACGTATATCTTGTGTCTTGTTGATTGGTTTATTTTTTTAATCTTTATTGGTATGTTGAACTTATATCTTTTTACTTATAGTGTGAGTTATGATTTTTTGTTGTGCATAGAATAAAAGGGATATCAAGACTGTGACTTAATTGATGTCATAGAGGTGTCAAACTGAAGAGTATGACTTGATATCAGCAATAGAGATAATTTTTTAACTTATTATTTTGTTTACGAGAACAAAAATAATTAAAAACCGGTTTGATTAGTTTTTTTACAAAAATTTGTTTTTGAAAACAAAATAAATTGTCAAAATTGTAACTAAAAAAAACCTTTATATTATTTTCTTTCGTTGTCAAAAGCATGTTTTTATAACAAACCACAATTTTTCTTCAAAACAATTAGTTTACTCATTTTAAAAAACAATACCAAACATATTCTTGTTGTTTACAATTTTAGAAATTACTTCAAATAAATGCTACAAAACACATTTTTATTCTTGAAAATAATATTTCAAATATATCAACTTTATCTTCAGAAACACTGTTTTAATTAAGAGATTACCGAAAGCTAGCACCCATACAATTACCTCCAAGCTTCAATCAAACTCAACATTATCACAACACATTTTTATTGCTGATCATATAACTTTGTTGCAAAGCTGGGAGGGTTTCTATCAGCTAGCCTGACAAAAATCTTGTGCAAGACAGATCGAATATAATTAAAATAAGATGCTTCATTTATTTTAGATGAAGGAAACACATGGAGATCTGAAATGCGAAAATCGTTTCAACATTTTCAGAGAGCTAGCTAGTTTTATTTTGTAATATTACAACTCATGTACCATCTAAAAGGGAACATATGCCCCAATCCCCAAAGACAGGAAGCTCCAACTTTCAAGAATAAAAGCCATAAATTTTCTATTTCAAAACCAACTAACATCAGATTTAATTTTGGCAGCTTTGAAGCCATTTTTAATTACAAACTTTGGTTCTATAATCTAAGATCACATGCAAAAGACATATTTCGTTTGCTTATTGAACTTTCAAATGATAGTATTTTAGTTGGAAGCGGCTTATGAACAAGTTGGAAATATTCCTTTGCGTGTTGCTTAATATTATCAGCCGTTGCTTTAAAAAAGCAGCTTACTGCTGGAGCTGCTTTTTAACATTTTGGGGATTGAGCGGGGTTATTTGCTTTTCTTCTAAATAATCCTCTTTTTTATTTTTTTTTTGGAGATCAGTTGATCGTGATTGATGCATATGCCAACTTTAGATTTTTAGATGCCTTTTAAGTAATGCAGAATCATATTCTTTGTTACATTGTTTAACACTAAATTAATTTCCATATGACGTGAAAGTGAGTAAGATTTTATGCCGAGATTGCTTTGCTAATTAATTTCTAAATTTCATATCTTTATTATTTCACTTTTCACATGATAAATTGTGTAAGAGTTACATCATATGTCTTATATCAAATTAGAACCAAAATTTAAATTTTTAACTATCATTGTTAAGGTTATAAATAAAATCAAGTAATAGAATTATTGGGATTTGTGATCACGTGCCATCTTATTGTTGTATGAATATTTTATTTTATAATATTTATCTAATTTATTATTTATTAAATCATTAATTACTATTATTAAATAGTTCAATGCTTGTGACACTACAGATATTATATGATCTGAAAATGTTCAGATTTAGTCTAAAGAAATTTAAATCAATGCTAAGAGTTAACATCACTGAAAACTAAAAATGCTAAAGGGTTAACATATTATATTAATCAGTGAAGTCTAAGTGTTAGAATCTTATCTGTGACGATATAAAAACCTAAGAATACATTAGTAATAACATAGTTGTAAGAGTTACAATAGGTGCTAGGAAATGTTATTATGTAAGTCTATTCTTAAATTATATGTTCATAGTCTTAATTCACTGATGCAGGTCTATCGGTGGAATCCTTTTATATAGACCAGTGTATACTAAACCTAGATGGTCTAGATGGTTGTTCTTACCTAACCATAGATTTACTGAAAGTTTGTATAGCATACAGATGTTCAGTAAGGATTGAATACTGAACAGACTCAATGAGGACCCTAATAGACATCCTATAAAGCCGTCAATTAAAGGTCTTCTCGAGTTGAGTAGTATACGTGGTCCTTTGACCTGAGTACCACAATTAACTTGTAAGTGATCCATCATATTTTAGTTCCACATATGTCACGAACCTTTCATGATGTGACCACTGTGTGTGCTAGGTATAGTTTAATGCTTATGGAGTCCAGTGTGTACACATATAAAATTCGTCAGCTCACATAGATGAGTTAATATATCCGGATGCTCAGAGACTGTATCTTAGAAAGTTTTATGGCCATAAGCAACAAACTTAGGAAAAGCGTTTCCTACAGGGTTAAACAATATTGTAAAAGTGTTTGCATATATTGTTTATTAAGATACATTTCTGAAGATAAGTTCACAGATGAGCATATAGGGATTTGAAGGTAGTGATCTATATTTTTGCTATTCCATGATATAATTGGCGGAAGGATTATACGTATGCGCTATGACCTCAACTTGTATAGTCTACTGTACTGATTTGTAATATTCGTGACGTTTGCATTGGGCATCGATCTCGGACTCACAGAATAATTTTGTTTGACAAATTGGGAGTGGACCTAGAGAGTCCCGCAATATAGAGTGTACTCATTGTGCACTGGGGCAGCGTACCGACTTGAATAGTTCGATCCAAAAAAATTTAGCAAACCGAACATTTACTTCGGTTTCTCTCCGGTCATGCACGTGTCAAGACTTAAGAGTTGAGTACATCAATTAGTTAACAATTAGTTATTTACCAATAAGATATTGACACATGGCACATAGTGGGCCAATTATTGTTTGATTTAAAAATGACCAAAATGACTTTATTTATTGGACAAATAATATCATTATTTTATTCATTAAAATGTTTATTGAATAAAATAATAATAATAATAATAAAATATAATATTATTATTTAAATTGAAATCAAACAATTTATTTTTTAATTTAAATTGGCATGTGTTTCTACCATGATTTAATATAATTAAATCAAATGTTTAATATTAATTAAATGATGTGATAAGAATAAATGGGTGTCACTTGTTAATGGTAGGCCTTAAGATATTTTTTAATAATAAGAAAGTATTTTTTCATTTGGCCTAAATTTAGGCCAAGTTCATTTAAATGAATTTTTATTTTGTTTTGTTTTCATTTGGTTTATTGAAGATAATAATAAACAAAAACTAATGGCAAACATAATAGATGTCATTAGGTGAGAAAATGAAAGATAATAATAAACAAAACAATAATGGCAAACATAATAGATGCCATTAGGTGAGAAAATGAAAGAAAATAATAAACAAATAAAAGAGCAATTAATTACTTAATTAATTATCAACAAATTCGTGCAAGGAGTTAAAGGGAATAAGATAAATGAATTTTGCTCAGTGTTAAAAAATTCTCTCAAGTGTTGAGAGCACAAAAACACGACTCTTCCATTGTTTTGGTCACCCATACTACAAGGTAGAAACAATGATTCAAAAGTTGAATCATTTGCTGAAAAAGCTATTATTCTAACTTCCTCAATCCCACCGTGTTGAGGAACTAGAATTGTGAACGGGTTACTTCAAGATTGAGTCATATAGGTGTGAGACACAGCCCAATGGGTACAAGGACGAACCTCTAAAAGCCTATAAGGTCTCTATGGAGATAGGGGTAGGGGTTCAAATCCTTAGAGGCGCAGGTAACCTAAGAATTGTGTACTGGGACGCCGGTGGCTCTGAAGTGTTATCCAGCTGGTGGACCAAAGTGTTGGTGGGTCCCACACACTCTAACAGGAACCATATGGGAAAATAACCATTATTCCTATTTGATATCAACTAACGTCAATTTATCGCTTATGATTTTAAAAAGAACTAAAATCTCATGTCATTAGAGAATTTTTGTTATCTTTTAACTTTATGCATAATTTGATAATTTTATTCTTAATAATATATACCTTGACAATCCTAAAGAATTAAGAGAAAAAGAAAATGAGTTTGACAATTTTATCTTTGAAAATATATAACTAGACCAAAATTTCCTGTCATTAAAAATTTTCTATTAATTTTTAACTTTCTGCATGATTTGATATTTTTATCTTTGATAATATATCACTTAACAATCCTAGAGAATTTAGAGCAAAAACAATAAGAAATGAGTCTAAAAAGATTTGAACCTAAAAAATAAAAACTATTTACTTCACCACTCAACCAAACTCAAGTGTAAATAATATTTTATGAAAACTGATATATATACTATTAAATAAATTAGATGGATTATTTTTTTACGCAGATTAGATGGATTCTTAGTTATAGATTAAATAAATTTAGGTACTCAAAGATCATAAATAATAATAAGTATATTTTAAAGAACATTAAATTCAATTAAGTGTGTATAATAAAAAAACTTAAAGATTAAGTTTTAAGAATTTATTATGAAAATGAATTATTTTATAAAATTTTAAATTAATTTAAAAATAAATAAAAATACTAAAGATAATAAAATACTAAAAATAAAAGTATTTTCAAACTCATAAGTGAATTTTTATTATTTAATATCAAATAATAAAAAATGTTTCATAAAAATTTTTAATTTAAATTATAATTTATGAGAATTCACAATAAAATAAAATTTAATTTAAAAAATTCAAATTTTTGTAAGCTGATTTGAATTAAATGTTATTTAAAATTTTTTTAAACCTATTATTATTTATGATTTTGAGTACCAACATCTATTTAACTTATAACTAGTAATTCATTTAATTTATTTCTATGGTATATTTTTTTTCATAATTTGTTATTTAAAATTAAGTGTAGTTAAGTGATTAGATTGATTATTTTTATCTTTGAGTTTAAGGTTTAAATCCCTTTAAACTTTTTCTCCTTTAAAATTTTAGGGATAAAACTTTTAAGCTATATATTATTAAAGATAAAATTATTAAATCATGAAAAAAATTAAAATATAATAGAATATATTTTTAACAGGGTTTTGGTCTTTTTTGAAATCAAAAAGGGATACGTAGACATTGGTAGGGGTGGGCAGTATTTCTGAACCCGACCTGTCTTGAAATTTCGAGTCGGGACGGAAATGGGAATGGTTTCGGGACCCATTCGGACATAATTTTTTGTCCCGAACGGGCTGGGTCGGATTTGGGTAATTTCTGAACCCGTTCGGAAATTCCCAAATTTTTTTTTAAATAACACTTTTAAAACGATGCCGTTTCATGGAGGTTGAAACGGCATCGTTTTTGTTAAGAAAAAAAATGAAATGAAACAGCACCATTTCTTAATGTAAAAATTAAAAAAATTAAAATCAAAAAATTTCTCAACATTTCAGACTTTCAGTTCTCGCTCCTCTTCTCTCAATCTCACTGATTTCTCAACATTTCAGTGCAACAATGCCCCCACCCACGCAAGACAGACGTCACCGACCCACCCCTTAGCCAAACTCCCCAATCGCAATCCCCCCTACAGCCTTAGTCTCAGTCTCGATCTCTCTTTGTATTTAGATGATTATCGCCGACCGCCGTGTGTCCTCCAAAAGCTGAGGGTAAGCCACCGACATCTGACCACCGTGAAGCATTCGAGGCCAAACTATCGAAGTCGTTGCCGCCCCCACCGTCGCCTTCTCAACGTGCATGTATGGTAAATTTAAGAGTGTTTACCAATTTTATTATTTTAGTTTTTCTATATATTTTTCATGATAATTTTTTTTGAAATTGTTTAATTTTAAGAGGGTTTACCAATTGAACTAAGTTACACTCAATTTTTTACAAATTCAATTTGTATTTAAATGATGCTTGATTTTACCGGACCAATATTTTCATTTCCCGAGCCTAAAACAAGTGATTCAAGAAGTTTCCTCTCTTCTCACTTGGCCTGAGATTTCAAATTGAGTGGTTAGGACTGTACCGATCACTTGGCTTATCAGTTCAACTGAGTTGCCTCTGGTAAAGTAAACAAGGCTTCAAGGAGGCCTAGTAGCAGTTTAACTGTTTATATATAAAAACTTAGAATTTAATTTAATGTTTATACGACATTATTTAGGTTTATAAAAGAAAAAATTAGTTGGTGTATAACAAAAAAGTTGTATTATAAATGCATCCATATTTTTAGATCGTGTGAATTGTGAACATTTGGATAAAAAAAATAATTTGATGTCTATATAAAAAATGAAATTTAAGGTGATATACTCTGACTTTAAACATATATTAGCATTAGAAGAATCTATTAAGAACATATGGTAACCTCCAACTTATGTCACATTTAAATTGGGTTGAGGTGCTAATATTTGCGAGTTTGTTTTCTCAAATTTCCACTCACTTTATTAAGCAATTAAGGTATTAGATGATTTCCCTTGGTTGGATCTGGTATAATTGATAATTATGATGTAAATACATGCTTGTTACAGCACGTTGATGTGTCAATTCCCACTCCAAACAAAGATATAGTTTTGCTGAAACTAGAAGCAACTAGTCTAAATCAAATTGATTGGAAAATCCAGAAGGGCATGCTACGGCCATTTTTGCCTCACAAGTTTCCTTGTATACTTGGTAAATTAATTTTTTCCTTTTGACTTTTATGCACTATAATCTTTTAGTAACTTTTGTCAATTTGGATTGTACTTTTATATGCATGAATTTACTAGTATGTCACCATGTAGTATAAATCCATTATTCTGTTCTCGTTTTTATTTTATTTTTTTGATGAATTTATTTTTTAGAAGTAAAATGGCTTTCTTAAAATCCTCTTAAACATAATGATATATATTGCATATGAAAAAAAGTAGATGATTAGGTTTTCTTCACCTCAAAACTTGTGAAATTTCTTGAGTGACTATTTGTTAATTGACTCAAGATTTATATAATGTTTTCCTAAAGCCTGAGGGTTTCATACTATGCCAAAATAATATTGAGCACCAATCAACTTTCTGAAGGTCTAGGATAACTTTTGGAAGCTTTTGCATTATGGTATGCTATGCTGTTTTCAACTTACATATTTTCTTTTCTTCAGTGTTATGGCTAATCTGGTTGTTTCAAAAAACTACTCATTGTCATCCTATAGATATCATCAGCATTCATTTCATTTAATCTTGACTTCATCAATTATATTTCATCAATTTTGCTATATCGTGACTATTTGTGGTCATTCAAATCCTTTAAGGTTCTTATGCATGATATATATAAATATGCATTATTTGTAGATAATGGACTTAGATTCAAATTCAGCTGGTAATAATTTTGTGAACTTATATTCTCAATCAAATTCTGATGACAATCATGAGAGAGATACAGGTAAGGAAGAAAAAGCTTCCTTTTTGCCACGCTCTAATTAAGAAAAGAGAAAGTTTGTGCCACAAGCATCGGCATAAAGATCGAAAGCATGGTTGCACTTCAAAAAAAGTAAAACGTTAATAGATAAAGCAAAGTGTAATTATTGTGGTAAGTTAATTAGTTGTTATTCAGTGGTTTATGGAACCAGTGGTATGTCAAAGCACTTAAAGAGATGTGTCAAGTATAACAAGAAAGTGATTGATGATCAACAACAAGTTTTTGGTAAAGAACCTACTGGAGAAGAAGAAGAAGTAATAATGTTGTATCTAAAGGATGGAGTCAAGCTGCATATCAAGAAGCTCTTGTTAAAATGGTAAGGATGGATGAGCTGCCTTTTAGTTTTGTAAAAAATACCGGGTTTTGATATTATAATAGATTGGCAGTTCCTAGATTTGATGTTTATATCGTAGAACCATAACAAGAGATGCAATTGAGTTGTTTGGTTTAGAGAAAGGCTTATTAAAGAGTTTAATTTGTGGGCAACGAGTGAGCTTGACCAATAAAATTTGAACTTTTATTCATAATAATAGTTATATGGTTGTCACAACTCACTTTATAGATAGTCATTGGCATTTGCATAGGAGGATTTTGAGCTTTGCCCCTATTTTAAATCACGAATGAGATAGAATCGGGAAGCAATTTGAGGATTGTTTGTTAGATTGGAATATTGATAAAGTATTTTGTGTAACATTTAATAATGCAAGTGCTAATGATGTTGCCTTATCTCATTTAAAGAAGAGATTAAAAAGTCAGAGAGAAGATTATTTAGTTTTGAATGAGGAATACATGCATGTGCGCTATTATGTGCATATTTTAAACTTGATTGTAATAGATGGGTTGAAGGATTTAAATGAGAGCATGATTTCTATACAAAACGCAATAAAATATGTTAGATCTTTTGGATCGCATTTGCAAGCCTTTAAGTATTATGTGAAAAGGGAGAAGATTGAGTATAAAGGAAGCGTTGTGTTAGATGTACCAACTAGGTGGAATTCTACCTACTTAATGTTGACGACTGTGTTAAAATTTCAAAAGGCTTTTGATTTGATGGCAGATGATGATCCTCTATATATAAGTTATTTTTTACTTGAGAAAAATGAAAAGAGAAGACAATGGCCACCAGTCAATTCAGATTGGGAGAATATTGAGCACTTTGTGTTATTTTTGCAATCTTATGAAGCAACATTAAAATTCAATGCTTCATTAAGTGTTACCTCTACAAAAATGAGCCAAAGTAATGACTTTTCTTTGGGAGACATGGCAAACAAGATGAGTTTAAAATTTGATAAATATTGAGAATCCATAAAGAAGATTAATAAGATTTTGATAATAGGTACTTTGCATAAGATGCAGTTCGTTGGATTTTATTTTGTAAAACTCTTTGGTAATGATAGTGCAAGAATTGAAGAAATGAAATATCTCAGTAAAGAGTTATTGTTTAGGCTTTATGAAGCCTATAGTGCATTGCATGGTAAATCACAATGCGGTGTATCCATTGCTAGTGGTACTAGTAGCATACTTGTTTCATAGTCACAAGTATCTTATGGCCCCTTTACCTTATTAGTTCCAGATGTTATGCGGCGCGATGACCTTTGAAGTGAATACATTGGGCTTGCAGAGGACGATAATGATTTGGAAGAAATGCATGAGGTGGAAAAATACTTCATGGATAAACTCAAGAATCCTCGCACCTCACGTTTTGATGTTTTATAGTGGTGAAGATTGAATGCTGAGAGATATCCAATTTTATCACGTATAACTAGAGATGTACTTGTTATACCTGTATCTATTATAGCCTCTGAGTCAGCTTTAGTACTAGAGGTCGTATTCTTGATTCATTTCGGAGTTCGTTAACTCCGAAGGTATTTGAGGGCTTGATATGTGGAAAACATTGAATACGATCTTCGCTTTTGGTGGATAAAGTGAAGCAAGAAGAATGATTGCTTGCAGATGTTGAATATTATGACCACCTGGAAACAAGTAAAATAATGTGAATTATTATAATAAAATTCAAATATATATACTTATATGCGTACATTTTTACTTTTTTTTTCATGTAGAGTTTGCTCATTTGTAGATGCAAGAGCGTCCATGGGCACCAGCACTACGTCAGTAATAAATCATGTTATTCATATTTACTTCGTTGGTAAGAAATCAAATTTCAATAATTCATTTTTTTTTTATTCATATATTCCATTAGCGTAATAATGTGTTAATTTTTTTTATGCATTCTTGTAGATTGTCAAATGCTAACCATTGCGTTTGCCAAAAATTAATACTTCATAAATTATTAAATTTTGGACTTAATCTTTTATTTGATTTGTATTGCTTTCTGGAATATTGTTAATTGTTATGCTATATTATAGTTGGCTATGATATGTGAATGTGAATGTGAATGTGAATGTAATTATTTTATTGTTATTTATTGAAGTGTGATTTGGAGTTATTTTAATGATTAGAGTTCGGTGGAATCAAATTTTTAGAATTATATTGCAGTGTTACAAACCTATAATATTTAACAGATTATTATAATTCAATCAATGGAATGTCCAAAAGAAAAGGGAGATTTTGTCAAAATTTTCTTAAAAACAAATAAACGTATTTCAATTGAAAATTGGATTCAAAAATCAAAATGACAACATTTAATGCAATTGGATTTTAAATTGAAATGAATCGATTTCAAAATTAATCAAATTATAATATTTCACCATGTAATTTTATTTTAAATAATGACATTTAACGTAATTCAAATTCATGATATTTAACGTAATTGAAAATGGAAACAACATTTCAAATTAAAATTTTTAACGTATTTCAACTTAAAATTGCATTTAAAATGACAATATTTTAAGTATGTGAATTTGGAATGAATCGATCTTAAAATTAATCAAATTATAATATTTCACCATGTAATTTAATTTTAAATAATGACATTTAATGTAATTCAAATCCACGATATATAATTTAATTAAATGAAACAATATTATAAGTTTCAACTTATAATATTTAACTTATTTCAATTGAATTTAAATGATAACATTTTACACAATTAGATTTGAAATTGAAATTTGAAACAAATCGATTTCAAAAGTAATCAAATTATAATATTTTACGTAATTTAATGAAATAGAAATTGAAACAACATTTCAAATTAAAATATTTAACGTATTTTAACTTGAAATTGAATTTAAAATGACAATATTTTAAGTAATTGATTTGAAATGAATCGATCTCAGAATAACAATAATAATATTTTACACTATTGAATTTTAATTGAAATAAATTAATTTTTAAATTAATCAAATTATAATATTTCATGTAATTTATATTCACATTGAATTTAGAATAATAATATTAACAAATTTATTAAATATTATAATATTTATTAAATTTAGAATAATTCAATTTGAATTTAACATTAACAAATTATTGAATGTGAATGTCAAGTCAATGTGTATTCACATAATTTATTAAAAAAATTTATTTTTTAAAAATTAAATTCAAAAATTCCCAACCCGACCTGACTCGAACCGTCTCAAATAGTATCAATTTATCCTGTCTCGAATTATCCCAATATGTCCCAACCCGACTCGTCCCTAATTAAAATGGCGTCATTTCAAAACAAATTTTTTTTTTCAAATAAAATATCAGGATTTTTCGACCCGACCTGAAATGTATTCCGAATAGGACACATTTTACCATCCCAATCGGGTTTGAGTAGAGATCGAAAATTTCTGAACCTAACCCGAATCCGAAAATGCTCACCTCTAATGATTATTTTTTCAAAACTATGTTGAGGCTAAATTCATTAATTTTTTTCTCTTAATTTTTAGAGATAAAACTTTTAAGCCATATATTATTAAAAATAAAATTATTAATTCATAAAAAAAAGTTAAAAGATAATATAATATATTTAACAACACAAGTTTTTGTCTTTTTTTTAAAAATTAGAGAGGATAATTGAATTTTGAGTGATGCCATATAAAGGGTAATGGTTATTTTCTCAAACCATGTCGAAGCCAAATCCATTAAGTCCACAAAAATTTGTGCTCAATTTTTATAGATTTTATTGTTTGAACCCTCTAAGTTTAGTGTTGTTATCAACAACCTGAAATCTTTTGTGAGTGCTTGTGCCTTGTGTTCATATTTTTAGAAACATTTATTACTTGTGAATTTGGGTTTTGCATTTTTAATCTAAAAGAAACATAAAACTAAAGAAATCTTCTATTTAGAATAAAGGTAATTACGTTCTTACTATTTATTAAGGTACTTCTTTACTTGAAAAAGAAAAAAGGTATGAAGACAAAACTACTAAACTCCACTTGAACTAACTATCTTGGTATGTTGCATCTTATTTTCTCTTTTTCAACTTGGCGATTTCGAGTACTTTTAACAATCAAAATTAAAAGGAATGTGATATACAACCATTTTCAAATTGTATGATAGTAAATATATTTATTTATTTATTTTTAACTAAATTTCAGTCGTAATCTATATAAAATTATGTAAAATTCAGATTAAAAAAATTGTGTATTCTTTCATTTTAGGAAATTTTTTGAAAATGGCTCCTTATTTTAATAGATTTTTTTTAGCCCCTCGTTGAATTTTTAATTTTTTATAGTCAAAATAACTAAATTTAGACACTTTTGCCTTCCCTCCTCCACCATATTCGAATTTTCCCTTTCTCGCCCAAAAACATATTTCATTCTTTCAAAACAAATAAATCCCAAAACATTATAAATCAACGACCAACTAGCACATTCTTACTAAAAAACAGTAAATACTTAATAAGTTCATAAATTTTTCTTATTAATGATGATTTATATTGTGATCATGTGTAAAATAAGTAGATATTATAAAAAAAAAAAATGGGTAGATTTTATGAAACATTAATAGATTTTATAAAAAAAATGGATTGGTACTATTAAAAAAAAAGGGTGAAAAATAGTCTAAAAGATCGAAATCCAACAAAAATTGTTGTTTGTGCCATCAACCATGGTAGTCCAATACTTATGCGTAGCGTACAAGCATTGTGAGTATGGCACGTGGAGTGCATGCCTTGCACACAACATGCGCGCCACACACTGTGGCACTGCGTGCAATGTCGCACTATGCTCCACGTATAGCATTCACCACTTGGCAATTGGCACGCATGCATGCCGCGCACAACGCTCCTGTAGTAGTGCCATGTGGCATGTTCAATTATTTTTTATTGGTATATTTAATTGTTTATTTATTTTTAATTAATTATTTTGTTTAATTAGCTTTTATTATTTTGATATTAATTTTGGCTATTGTTATTCATTTATTTGTTTTAATTTATTTAATAATAAATAATTATTAATATATTTAAATGTTTAACTAGTTTTTTATTACTTTTTTATATTAAGTTTGGTTGTTGTTATTTATTTAATTGGTTTAGTTTATTTAATAATAAATAGTTATTAATGTATTTAATATTTGTAATTATTAATTAATATATTTAATTAGTTGTTTTATTAATTTGATATTTAATATTTAATGTGTTATTTAATTTATTATTAATTTTATTAATTAGTTTATTTTATTTAATTATCTGCTAATGCCTTAATATTTTATTTTTTTAGTATATAAAATGTGTCTAAATCAATTATAGTTCTAAAAAAAAATTTTTACCTAGCGTCGGTGACTTCTTATTCAAATATGTGAGTCATAAATGCCATTAGACATAAGTTGATGCCCAGATAGACAAATTTATTTAGGATTATATATTATAGTCATTTTATAGATGTGCACGATATTTCATTCTCAAACATATTATGTAACACCCCAAATTTTACATGTATAAAATATGAGTCAAAAAGACGATGTTACTAATTCTATTACAAAACCAAAGTATTATACTTTACACTTTCTATGAAAATTCATCAAATCTTTATTCATCAAACTAAAAGTTCTCAATATCTCTCCACATAAAGACAAAAATAAATCTCTAAATAACACCCCAGCTTTTGAACTATTCTTAGAACTTAAGGAAATCAAAACTAAAACTATTAGATACATAATTTTCTCTTATTAAGCAATAGATAGCTTCTTAAATGCTCAACTTCAACTACAAGGTAACTCACCAAGTTAAAACTTAATTTGTAAAAACGTTAATGGCGAAGGGTTAGTCTTCAACTCGATAAGTAAAATCATTCATAATGTATAAGAGTTCTTGTTCGAAAAGTTACAAGCATTTTTAAAATATCATTAATAATATCAATAAAATATTTTAATTTTAAATTTATCAAAGCAAAATTATTCAATATCATAAGTCAATATGAAAATCAATTCGATAACAATTCTTATAAACTTTCATATCTATCAAAAGTACACAAAGGTTGCTCATGTCATATAGTGTCCCCTATACCCCCTTTGACCCGGTCAATAGCAGAATTTTATAATGTCACTTGTACTCCCAGTGGCCCGGCCAATATTCATATGTAGTGTGCACATTCTAAAAAAGATACCAGCTGGTCCGAATATTAAATCATATCAATCATTCAATATCATATGACTATAAACAATGAGTTAAAATATTTTCTTAAAATTTCAGTTTCAATAATCGATTCATTTCAAATATCATAACTTTTATTCTTTCATAACAACATAACTTGCAACATTTTTGTAAACAGTATCCAATTAACCTAAAATCGAACCCGTAATTTTGAGTTATCATATAGAGATGTATAATGTTACAATCTTGTTTAAAAAAATGTTTAAAAGCTATAAAGAAAGTATTTATTTGAAAACTTTAAAATAATACATAAACTGTTAAGGGAAACCTTGATTTAACTCATATCTCCACATTGGTATGATATTGTCCACTTTGGGCCTAAGCCCTCATGGTTTCACTCTTGAGCTCTACCCAAAAGGTCTCACACTAATAGAGATATGGTTAACTCTTTATAAATTCATGATCCTTCCCATTTCTAGCTAATGTAAGACATTTATTCATTTTTCCTTAACAGTCCTCCCCTTAAATGATATTTCATCCACTCCTCCAACAGTCTGCTACTCATCTTCACTGCATTTAGCACTCATGTCTTACGTAAAGCACTAGAGTACCGCTTACTATTGAGAGCCTGCTCTATCAAGTCAACTTCGCATCACTGCATTAGCTGCACACGCCTTATGTGAAGCTCGAAGTACAATAGCGCCTATTCATAGAGCACAACACGGATCCATAACAAAGTCAGAGGCATGCACTGGTTCACCACCTTCTCGTTTGGTACCGAGGATTTCCACCACATGGCAACTCTAGGGCATGGCTCTGATACCACTTGTAAGGAGTCCACGAACCACACATATCTCCACATTGGTATGATATTGTCTACTATAAACCTAAGCTCTCATGGTTTTACTTTTACGATCTATCCAAAAGGCCTCAAATCAATTGAGATATAGTTCACTCATTATATACCCATGATCTTCGCCATTTTTTTGTCAATGTGGGACTTTGTTTGCTTCCTTACCAATCCTCCTTTCGAATAAAGGACCATTGAGCCTCCCCTTAAACGATATTTTTGTTATCCATCTATCTTTCACATAGGAAGATCTCACTCTCCTTTTGGTACTCATCTTCTACTTATCTTTACTGCGTTGTGGGAACACGCCTTACGTGAAGCTCAAAGTACTGTCTGTCTCGAGAGCCCGCTCTATCATGTTAACTTTTTATTATTGTGTTGGCAAACATGCCTTTCCTGAAGTCAACATCACTATATTGAGAGCACACGCCTTATATGATACCTGGGAGCACACCACCGCCTGTCCATAAAGCTTAACCACGGATCCCATTGTAAACCAAGGTTTACCAGGCTCTCTTCCTTCTCGTTCAGCACCCGAGGATTTTCACCACATGAAAACTCTCGGGCATGGCTCTAATACCACTTTTAAAGAGTTTACGAACCACACATATCTATACATTTGTATGATATTGTCTACTTTGGATCTAAACTCTCATGGTTTTGCTCTTCAATTCTACCCAAAAGACCTCAAACCAATGGAGATATAGTTCTCTACTTATATACCCACGATCTTCCCCATTTCTTGTCAATGTGAGACTCTGTTTGCTTTCTTAACATAAACTTTAAAGATATATTCATTCTATTACCAAAATCAATGGAAAATAATTTAATTGAAAAACCATAAACAAGTTTTAGAAGTAACAACAAATTATAAATATCTTTAAGCATTTTTCTATCTTTCGAATATCATAATAATAACATTTTTTATTTGAAAATAAAATGGATACATTATGAATGAAGCTACTTGCCTCAACAAAAGCCAAATACCTCAAAGAATATCTCTACTTATCCGAATACTGCAAGTATCATATTCATCAAGATAAAAATTAATTACCTTTCATAATCATTCTCTAACTAAATATATCTCTCAAGCTTGGACTCTTCTTTTATCTATTTCAGTATTGCACAGTAAATACTCCCAAATTCGTATCTTATTTTCTGTATATCGGATTCATATAAACTCTGTACCCATCTATAGTAGATACATAAGGGGTCAACATATAATTTATTCGAAATATTTAGTTTAGCAAAACTATTAAAAATAAATTAATATATCTGCTTGACAGAATCTGTCAAACAGTTTCTGAATGTGAACATGGTTCGTAAGTTAGTTCATAATATATTTTATAGTTGTTTAAAAATTTTTAAATTAAAACTAGAATTAATGAAACATATATAAAAGTTGGTATATAAAAGTTTAGAAATTTTGAAAATCATTTGATCTACTTTCTCAATTCGGGTTTACTGCTGAAATTTCTATTTTCCAGGTTTGCAGTCACTATTTTAGAAAATTCATGAAAAGTTGAATTCTTGGATATTTTTATTGAAACAAAATTCTCTAGAATCCTTATTGTATTAAATTTTAAATAATAAAAACTTTGGTATGAAAATACATTTCTATGAATACAGTTTATTTAAAGAAACATATATTGTTAAATTTTTTATTTTTCTAAGATCCCACTTACTACTTAATATACATATATATTCAAAAGTAAAATTGATAAAACCAAGGTTTTAATGATAATTACGAAATACAATTCATTTGAATAAAATAATATTTATAAAATAATTTTTCAAAATATCAATTTACTTATGACAATACACTACTCATAAACTTAATACTTAATTTCTACTTTACATAATCTAATTCACATTCTACATAACCTCTTCATAAATCATTTTCGTTTCCATTTCATCACAAAAACATGTTAACTAGATATGAATTCTATATAATTATGAAAAGTATAACTAAAGAATTATAGTATGGAAATGAAAAATATACCCGTGAGCAAGATTCCACTTAATACTTAATTATATTCTTCTCATTTCTTTTTCAATCAGCACTTGGTTGTTCTTGTTGGAATTTGTGCTCACGTGCCATTCCATTGTTATATGAATATTTTATTTTACAATATTTATCCAGTTTATTATTTCTTAAATCGCTAATTACTATTATTAAATGGTTCAATGCTTATGACGCTACAGACATTATATGATCTGAAAGGGTTCAAATTTGATCTTAAGAAATTTAGATCAATGCTAAGAGTTAACATCACTGAAAACTAAAAATGCTAAAGGGTTAGCATATTATATTAATCAGTGAAGTCTAAGTGTTAGAATCTTGTCTGTGCTAGTACAAAGATCTGAGAATACATTAGTAATAACATAGTTGCAAGAGTTACAATAGGTGTTAAGAAATGTTATTATGCAAGTCTATTCTCAAATTATATGTTCCTGATCTTAATTCACTGATGCAGGTCTATCGATGGAATTCTTTTACATAGACCAGTGTATACTATACATAGATGGTCTAGATTGTTATTCTTAGCTAACCATAGACTTACTGAAAGTTTGTATAGCATACAGGTATTCAGTAAAGGTTTAAGGGAAATGAGAGAAGTGAATTTTTCTAAGTGTTAGAAAATTCTCTCAAGTGTTAAGAGCACAAAAACACAACTCTTCCATTTTTCCTTTTCTATTTTTTTAGTCACCTATACTACAAGGTAGAAACAAGGATTTAAGAGTTGAATCTTTTATTGAAAAAGCTGCTATTCTAGCTTCCTCAAGCCCACCGTGTTGAGGAACTAGAATTGTTAATAGATTGCTTCAAGGCGGATACTCCGATTCGACAATATACCAAAAACTTGACAAGGTACTATTTCTCAATCTTGATGTATTTTACTTTATAAGATAACATGTAAAATTTATTTGTGTTTATCATTGAGTAATTTTGTATTCCACTCATCCGCTACGCATATATATGATACATATGCTATATTTGAATGATAAACACAAATCCATATGCATGCACCTTATTTTTAAAATCACTCACAGTTCTTTGGCTCAACACTCATAACTTACATACACACTCTAGTTTTGATTCTTTTCAATCAATTTCTACAATCTTTCTCACATAGACACCATCTATATATAGTATCTATTTGAGTGATACATGATGATGAATCCACTTACTTATGGTGGACATGTTAGGTTTGTAAATGAGTCATCAAATTAGGTACTTGTTTGCTAAGTATTTGTGTTAGGTCATATTTATCACTAAGCATAACATTATCTAAGCATATGTATAAGTTATTGATGAATGAGTCATTAAGATATGATCAAATTAGGTACTTATTTGTTAAGTATTTATGTTAAGTCATATTCATCACAAGCATAGCATTATCTAAAGCATGTGTACAAGTTACTAAAAATATAATCTAAAGAATGCTTATAAATTTTAGTGTATTACATATTAAACCAAAAGATATTGTTAAGATAAGTTTATATCAAAAACTTGTATAAAGAATTGTAGTCTTTGATATGCAACAAGTGCATTAGATTCTCCCGTTTTAATTTTTATTTGATTACAGGGTTGAGGATAAGAGATTATCCCTCAGTCAAAGATTCAAGAGAGAACTTAAAAATAGACCTTAGGATAACTACGTTGGAAATCAAAGGACTTTGAACTATAAGAAGTCAATTTGTGGTTCAGCATGGTACATTTGGATTGAAGAAAATAACACAAATACAGTTAACTTGTGTCTATTTTATCTTTTTATTGTGTATTGGTGTCGCAGAATGGTCGTAAAGAAATCCAACATTTTTGTGCTTAGGCTTTTAGATGACTTGGATGAATTCAATCAGTACCTATGGAGCTTACATAGTTCATATTCTATGACACCTTAAGCACAACGGCATAAAATAAGTTGAAAAAAATTAGAAACAATAGTGGCAAAGAAGAAAGTGTATAACATATATCATTTTGCTCTTGCATTCCTAGTGAGTAATTCTATCGATTCTTTATTATATTAAAATGAGGAGAAAGTGTTTGAATTATTATTTGTTGATGTGAAATTATTTTTATATTATCTTAGGTTTGGATCTACAAGGCGATTTTAATTTGTAGATTGATGTTTGCACATCTCAATGGTGACTGTTTTATGCACCCCTTGAATTAGTATAGCAGAGGTACTCCATTGTTCAAAGACGTTGAATAGATTCTCTTTTTAAAAAGGATAAAGATTCGGTATATTTTTACACCATATAACCACTTTCACACACACACACACACACACACATATAATTTTGTTAATAGTTAACAATTTTGTAGTTTTGTATAGGTTCTTGAGGCACACAGAAAGTTGGTGTTAAGACAACATAAGAAAAAGAGGAGTTTCCCACAGCAACAGAGTTGCGACTCCCATTAGGAATATTTGGAGGGAGTCTCAAACTGGTCCATATTATAAAGTCAAACATCTAATTCATCGATCTCAAAGATGATATGGATGTTTAGTTTGGCTTCCACTCTGAAACCCCGCCAACGTCTAAAGCAATGGTATGATTTTAATATTTTTTTCATTTATTCACTATCCATTTGATTTTAATGAATATTACGTTATGAAGATTGATTATAATTACTTATGTATAGTTTAAGTCAGGCATGTCATCATAATATAACATTCTTGAGAAGAAGGTTGATGATTTTTTAAAGTAAATAATAGTTATAAAAATAAAGCTGATGACTAGGATAGACAATGACAAAATAGAGCTATTTATTTAGATGAGACCCATGATGTACTACCTCAAGTCATCCAACATGTTTAAAGATACAGATCAGATGATGGTACATTTTGTACATAAGTTAATTTTGTACATTCTTTTCAACTAAGTATAATTATTGATGTTATTTTGTTTTAAGGAAGAGAAGGCACGATCGATGACGTTTAGACACAAACTTCAACGACTGGGTATCAGCATCAGTGGTAGCTAAACATGTAGTTGGGCATGTAGTATGATCAAGAGAGCCCTACAAGTGTGTAATTTATACCTAATGATGTTGCATAAATGATGAATATGTTTAGACACCAGTAAAAGGATGTGTAGGTTTAACACACCCCTCATACTAATCCTATTTGAAAGAAGATCATAAGATGATGGTCTATGACAGTTAATAGACTTGGCCATGCATGCAGAGCTTCAAGCTTAAATTTGGGATGGTCAAGGGCATGTTAGCTTACCTAGCATTGATGCTGATAAAAAATGGTTTAATGAGCTCTTAAGTGATAAGCATAATAATTTTGTAAAAACATTCTTTTATTTTTTTATTTTTAAA
The DNA here is from genome assembly GCA_946807835.1 of Ailanthus altissimus. Lineage (NCBI taxonomy): Eukaryota > Viridiplantae > Streptophyta > Magnoliopsida > Sapindales > Simaroubaceae > Ailanthus > Ailanthus altissimus. The sequence continues at coordinate 18,681,413 of OX327684.1, forward strand.
ATATGAGAATTAGTAGTATCAATACTTATACATATTATATGAGATTTTATAGTATATTAATGAGTATCTCAAGTTAGTCCATCAATGACAGTGCAAATATGTGCAAGCATACTCATAGAAGTGTACGGTTATAGATGCATATTTTTTTGTAAGTTTTTTTCCAGATTGTTGTCCACATTATGTTATAAATTTGTTAGTATAATTATTTTAATTTAATATCATATATTTGATTTTAGGAGTCCATTACATGTGTGCACCAACAAAATGCCTTTACTCTAGATGGCATTACATGGGACTCATCATTGTTGTCCTATAAACTAGGATAGAAGAAGGATTTACTTAATACTAAATTGTGAGTTGAGATAGATAAGGAAATGGATATAAAATAATAATTTTTTTCATTTATTATTATACATAGTTTATAATAAAACTACAATTATTTGCATAGGTATATATTCTAGTGAAATACAAAATTGAGCAATGGATTATGGAAAAGGTCACTTTACTGCAGAAGACGATTACTATTTATAATTCCAGTGTTAATGCATATGTTGACAAAGTGATGGAAGATTTTTATCACTTCTTTGTATATTCTTATACCACATTATCGTTGGGCATGCATATGTTATGCCCTTAGGAGAGAAACAATTGAAGACATATCGTTTGAGCTCATAGGTTTAAGGAAAGTGTGCCTTAATAGTGGGTCCAGAGAAGGGACTATAACGTATTTATTTGTATGTTTATTGAGTATGTAATGTTGGGTCGACAATTTAATTTTAGCCCTAAGATTGGTATTTTGTTTAGAGAAAATATCGTCATAGATTTGTAAACCCATACCTCAAAATAATAAGAATTACTTTATGTTATAGAAATGTGCAAAATGTTATATAAATGTACAATTGTGCTATATAGTTGTTTATTGTCCTTGTATTTGATGGATGTATATAGAGATGGTGTATAGATGTATAGAAGTTTTATATTTTAAATTGTAGGTTTTGGAAGGTTCATAAAACAAGAAAAATTCTACTATAATTTCAGTATATGAATATAGTTAACTATTTTTAACAATGAATAACAAAGTAAATTAAATGAAAGGCTAACAAACTACACCAAACGAAAGGCTAACAAACTAAATCAAATGAAAGTAGATTAAATATCAATTTAAGTTTTACAAACAAACATATAACTCCATTGTAACAAATGTAACTTAAAATTAACAATTAAACATTAATTACTATGTAAAGTAATAAAGTTCTGACATGTCTATTAGTTATGTCCATGTTATTTACAACGATTACAAACATTCTTCGATAGTTTCTCCACTTAAGATGGAATTCGCTTCATCTTACACCCTCCTAATTATTGGCATTCTATGAAAGGCTGAATGTCAACTTTTTTCAATTTATTGGAACTATTCAATCTAAAGGATGGTCAACTAAAAGGACTTACTAACTATAGGCATAAACTGAGCACTCGAATATGTAATAAGCTAAACAAAGACCTTCGTACAATAATCTCGTATATGCGCATATGGAAATAGCATAGAAATAAGGTAGTTGCTGGAAGTCAAACTTTTGAAAACTGCATATCGTCGTAATGATGTCCACTATTACATTTCTACTTTCGTTCTTCATTAGAAATCGTAAATTATCCACTAGGTGAACTCTTATTCGACTAGCTTTATCATTGTATAACTTTGTGATTTGCCCAAGTCGTTAGAAAGAATGTCATACCTTTTACTGCCTCCCATTTTTGATAAAACTATTATTGTTTTATCTCTCATATCCACTCAACCAAAGTGGTCGCAGGAAGAGACCTTGTATTTTTTGTAACTTTATTAATATTTTCTACGATATTAATGGTCATGATGTTGTATCTTCTGAATGCACTCATTAATCGAGCCCATTTTTCTGTATCAACATTCTCCTCTAAATACTTAGTTGCCTCAAGTCTCATCTCTTGCATATTATTTATTTGGTGTTGAAAGTCAGAAAGGCGATATGTCTTTGCAACAACAAAATAAGCAATTAAGAATCCTTTTTTTCCTTCTTTTTTTTTGGTATCTTGTATTTTATCACTAAATTTTTATTCAAGTGATATATGCAAAATCAATGATAAGCATTAGGAAACACACCCCAAATAACCCTTTCAATATTGACTTGTCGATTGGATATAAAAACTAGATTCTAAAAGTCACCAATTACTCCCCATATTTTGGCCAAAAAACATGCCCAATAAGTATCATTTTTAAAGTCAACAATCCCTTATAGCCACAAATATTATACCAAGATAGACACCTTTCAAAAATATTCCATTAACTATAATTATAGGTCGGATGGATGACTGAAAACTTTTGATGCACAGTTCCAACACCATAAAAAAATACATAAAGTAATTATCATCGTCAGTTTTCAAGTGAATAACCATACTCGGGTTTTATTATTCCAACATATAGTTGTATGCATAGATCAATCTAAATGAATCCTCTGAAGCACCTTGCATCAACTTGCATTCATGCTCCGTAGCTCGCCAAGCAATAGAATACATCAACTCTACACTAAATTCTTCACGCATATTCGTTTGAATTTTTTTGGTCTATAAATTCTACTAATAGATGAAAGCTTATTTCTTTTTATTATTTTACCAATAATATGACTCTTGACTTACTCGTGACTATCACGTAATTGGTCTAAAATACTTGTGTGCTTTGCATCTACTCCTTCCACGGTAAATAACTTTCACGCTTTCTTCGATGTTGTATGTAGTCTCCATTTGCATCTCTCGTCATTACATTTTTTCTCAAATGATCTTTGAAAGACTTATGACTTTGAAGCTCCAATTACTCTTAACTGCTAGTATGCTTATAGCCTCATGAATTTCATATTTGCTATTATATAGCTTTTCCATAAACACATCCACAATTTCAAAACACAATACCTTATACAATATTTTCAAGTTCGATGGTAGTATCAAAGGAATAAACTAAGGCTTTTGGCTATCATATGGTTCGCCTTTCAATAAGTCATTTAATCCATCAGTATCGATCCCATAATCAACATTACTATCATCTTCATTTTTATTACCATCATCATTTTCATTACCATCATTATTTCCATATATCTGACTATCGTAATTGTTAGAGATGGTGCTTACGTGCCGTCCTAATTATTGTATGATATTTATTTATTTATTTAATATTTATTAATAAACATTTTAAATAAATTATTAATAATTAATTATATGGTACTAAGTTTTATTTCTTTTTAAAAATTGTAGATCTAAAGAAATTTAGGTCAGTGCTAAGAGTTAGCATTTTAAGAGTTGGAACCTTATCTGAAATTTAATAAAAACCTGAGAATATATTAGTAATGATATAGTTTCCTAAAAAATGTTTCATATTCTTTAAAATCAAAATACCAACATTTTTTAATCTGATATATCTCTTATCATCGTGACTGAAACTCTCTTACCTTCTCTTGGAATATACAATAGTTGAAACATGCTCCAAGATACCTATAACAAAGGAAAATTTGTCAAAAATATGATTAGAATTGAAAAAGAAAATCAAATTCGAGAAAACCATGCGTAGTGCACAAAAATACCATGTGTGTCGTGTGTTATACGCATGCATGTAGTGCATGTACCATGTTGAGCACACACCACCTACAAACCTTGCACCGACTATAATATCCAATCCTTATTAGTAGTAGTATTGGCGTCTAGATTTCGGTATAAAGCAATAAAGACACCGTAGGATTACCTGATTTTAACCCTATTAGAAATATTTTTTTATGGTGCGCGTGAGAGATATTAGACCTAATTTGGTAATTTCACACTCAATCGGAGCGTCGGATGACCCTAGAATATTTTTAAAATTTATCTCTATTGACTTGGAAAAGAAAATTCTAATTTACTACATGAATTTTCATTTAAGGGTTATGTATGGAACAAGCCTTTGTTAAAAAACATAATCCATATATTAGAGAGTGGACCAATTAGAAGAAATCTCATGGATTGCCAAGTTAGAAGTTCTAATTAGTTCTTTGGACTATTCTAACTAAATAGTTACACATGAACTAATTACATAATTAGTTTTCAACTAATGGTAAATTAGTAATTTATAGTAAGTTGAGGGGTAAAATGGTCAATTGATGATAACTATATATATGGTAGAAGTGTGTAGATATTTCAAGTGATCAAAAAGTAAACACTTAGGGCAAAAGAGAGCAAAATTCGTGGAAGGTGAAGGGGGTGCTGCTACAGTGAAATTTCAATTTTTTTTTCATGATTTTTCATGCTTAATCAAGCCAAAATAAGGTTACATACCAATTCCTAAACTCAATTGAAGCCTCCATTAGTGGAAATTCAAGAAAAAGATGTAAGAAAAGTATTGTTTTATGAGATTGATATGTAAACTTTAAGAATTGCTTAAATTGATACTCTTGTATGTATTCTTGGTTTAGATTGAGTTGAATTCTAGTGTGGAGCTTGAAGGAGTCATCAATTTGAAGAAATTGGCAAGGTAAGAATTAGGTTTTTGGGTGATTTGAATGTAGAGATTTCAATTGGTTGTAATTAGGGCATTAGAATGAAATTTGCTTGATTTTGATGTAATTGGAACAAGAAATTAAGAAAAGAAATGTGTTGGAACATAGGGTGAAATTCTGCCACTTTAGGGAAGTTAGGGATTGAATGGTGTTGTTGTGTGTAAATGATGCCTTATGTATGTTGAATGTATATGGTTGATGGAAAAATCAAAAATGAAGAAAATAGGACATAATTGTCCATTTTGGAAATGTGAAGGGCAACTATGTCCAACTAAGTTATAAGGCGTTTAATAATTTTCAAGGTGCCAGGTGGTGAGTTAGATTAGATTAAATGACTCTGTAAATGAAAATTGAAAAGTAGTATGCATTGGGGCTTTGTATGCCGATTAGGGGGTTTAGTAGTAAATGAGATTCTAGCATTCGATTTAGTTTTAAATGTCATTTATGGTGCATAGGTGAAGAAAAATGAGAGCAGTAACGGGAGCAGAAATTCGGAGTGAAATTGAGCGCAAAGCGGTTGTAAGTGAAAATCTGTCTTTTCTGTTATCTTTCATTTATTATGTTTCCGTATAATGAAAATGTATGTTTTATGAGCTTTCAATGCATAAACATGATTTATGATCTTGATATATATCCATAGATATGCATTTACAGGTTCAGTTTAAGAAACAGTTTTAAAATTTCTACATTCATTTTAAAGGCCATTAGTACCCCCAGATTATAGTGGTGGTGATTGTATTAGACCCGGCCGGTATATCCTGTGCACATGGGCAGGCCATGGGGTATGTCACTAACTCCAAGAAGTCGGAATGTTGAGTCATGTGAGTCGCTTTATATGTATGGGGTATTGTCTCGCTATATGTATGCGATGTAGGATTCTGCTGCATAGCCAGTGAGATGTCTTGAGATGTCACTGTGGGTGTTGCTAGTTGAGGTGCCCCATGACTTACTCACGTTTGCGTTGCTAGTTGAGTTGCTGCGTGAGTATAGAGTTTTAGGATTACCATTGGTACAGTTTAGAAAGAAAATGGCCAAGATAGGACTTTACTAGTTTTCGATTTACTGATAGCATTTATGCATTTATATGCACACGATAGTTATTATGTTATATAGATTTTGGATATTGTTTTCCAAAGATGTAGATAAAACCCGTTCGGTAAGATTTCATCAGTATATGACATTAGAAACCGTTTTACAGTTTTACATCAGTTTTAAAAGTATGATTTATGCATGTACATTAGGATTTACTATCTATGCATAGTATTATTTTATTTGAAATCTTAATTGCACTCATTGAACTCCTTTAGCTCACTCGTTTTGTGTTTTATGTTTTCTAAACCCCCTTTCCAGGTGCAGGTCTCGGTACGCAAGCTGCTGATTTTTCTATTGCCGAGTAGTGGGCCAAATTTGAAAATTATTTTTGTACATGTAAATGTGTTAAATAGCACCATTTGCTTTTTGTATAGTAGTTGTTGGCATGTATATTTATATGTATGTTTTGAACCAACAAGAAGAGATTTTGAAATTATGATGATCGTTTTTACTTTTTATGAGTATGCTCATTTTGTGATTTAAATGAAACTATTAAGTTCTGTTAGATTTGATTTGGAAAAGACCGGAGGTCCAAATTGGTAGTATTGAGAAGTGTTTAAAATAAAAGTGAAATTTTTTTGCAGATTTTATATGGATTTTCTGAAAAACAGGGGAAACTCTACCTTTTTTCTTTTAAAAATTAAGATATCATTTTCATGTATATTAAAAGATTTTCTCAGTAATAGTAAGAACTAAAAAAGGGTTCGCCTCGCAAAATTTCTCATCTTACCTAGTTATATTCTGAGAAACTTCTATCGTGGTGCTTAGCAGGGCCGCTGAAATCTACTGTAGAGAGTCTCGGGTCGGGTCCTGTCACCAACATTTTCTCATTTTTGCATCAGATTCATTTTTTCATTACTTTTGCACTATTTTGAAACTATTTTCACTAATTTTTAACTAATGTACTTATTTTAAACACATATATCACAAAAATATTTTATTTTTCAAGATTATTGCATTATATATCTTTAATTCAAGAAATTTAATAAGTATTTGACGTAGATTTGTCAAACATTTGTCAAACATTTGTCATTCATTTTATCAAATCTTTGAAGAAAAATGTGTACTTTTTTGGTGGCTTTTAGTTGCTTTTTTTTATGAATTATTTTAATTTAGACAAAATATGATTGAGGGGCAAAAGTGTCATAAAATTTGTCTTTTGACTACAAAAGATTAGAAATTTTATGTGGGCTTAAATAAGAATAATGCATTAAAATAATGGGTCATTTTCAAAAAAATTTATTTGTTTTATTATTTTACAATTTTTTTTTAAATGTTTTGATGAAAACAAGAAATATCATCTATAACCCTATTCTTATCTAGGGATGGCAGTGGGCGTGTTTGGGACGAATACTCCTAAACTCGTATCCATATCCGCTTAAAAAATTAAATATCAAATTCTTCTCAAACTGGTTGCGGGTTTGGAGTACTATTATCAAACCCGAACTTGCGGGTATGTATTTATTACCAAATCCGTAACGGGTTATCCGAGGATTTTAAGCGGATTTTGAATTAATATAATAAAAAAATAAAATTATAACCTTAATTTAATTGAAAATTCATAAAATATAGCTATTAAAATAATATCAATTCTAATTTTAATTTTATTTACGTTAAATGTTATAATTTTTTTTGTTTATTTTAATTACATTAAATATTATCATTTGAAATCTAATTTCGATTTTAATTACGTTAAATGTTATAATTTCAATTACGTTAAATATTTTTTAATTCTAATTTAATTTCAATTATGTTAAATATTATAATTCCAAATCCAATTTCAATTTCAATTATGCTAAATATTATAACTTCAAATCCAATTTCGATTTCAATTACATTAAATATTATAATTCCTATTCCATTTTTAATTTCAATTATGTTAAAATATTATAATTCTAATTCTAATTTTGATTTCATTTACGTTAAATGTTATAATTCTAAATCGAATTTCGATTTCAATTATATTAAAATTTATAATTTCAATTCAAAATTTTAATTTTAATTTTAATTACATTAAATGTTATAACTTAATATTTAGTTTTAATTTTAATTACATTAACTGTTATAATTTTAATTTAAATTTTTAATTTTAATTATGTTAAATGTTATAATTCAAATTTTAATTTCGATTTAAATTACGTTAACTGTTATAATTTCAATTTCAATTTCGATTTCAATTACGCTAAATATTATAATTTTGATTCTATTATTGAATTCAGTTATGTTAAATGTTATAATTTCAAATTCAATTTTGATTTCAATTACAATAAATATTATAATTCTAAATCCAATTTTCATTTCAATTACATTAAATACTATAATTTCAATTCCAATTCTAATTCCAATTCCAATTCTAATTTCGATTTCAGTTATGTTAAATGTCATTATTTTAAATTCAATTTCGATTTCAATTACATTAAATGTTATAACTTCAAATCTATTTTCGATTTTAATTACATTAAATGTTATAATTCTAATTCTAATTTCGATAGTTAAGTGTTATAATTCCAATTTCAATTTCAATTACGTTAAATATTTTAATTCTAATTCTAATTTTATTTATATTAAATCTTATAATTCTAAATTCAGTTTCAATTTTAACTGTGTTAAATATTATGTGAGAATATTGATTGAATATTATCGAGATATGATTTGGAGAGCAAGCCAAGCGTGTAGGGTACGCGATGATCAAAGACGGACGTGAAAGGAGATGAAAGACGAAGGTGCAGTGTCCTGGTATAGGCACCGCGGCACCCAGAACAGAACCTGAGCGCTGCAGTACTAGGTGACCAGCGCCGCAGCGCTAAGGGCTGAGCGCAATGATAGGTTTCTTATTTTGTTGCTACTTGTTTCGTCTTCCACTTGCTTAAGGACTCTCTAATACGACTCCCACACATTTAGGGTAAACCTAGGACGTCCTAAAGCCTATGTAAAGGCTCTCTATTGGCTTGTAAACATAACTTAGTGAATCTTGGAGATATCTTAGTGATCTTAGTAAAATTCAAGAGAGATCTTTATGATCAAACATACTTTGGGATTCTTTATGAGAGAAAATTCCTAAGTTACAAGAGAGAGTATTCTTTATGAGTCTTTCTTATAAAATGAGTACTTTGTGAGTGCCTTGTGATTTAATAACATAAGAGAGTGATCTTGATCAGCCGTAGATGTAGACAAGTGGTCGAACCACGTAAAATTTTTGTGTGTTCTTCTTCTACCTTTCTCTATTTCGTTCCTTAATTACTTATTTTGCACTATTTACTTTGGTTATATTGCTTATTTTTGTGCTTCTGCTTCAACAAACTGGTATCAAAGTTTGGTTCTAAGCAGACATGGCCACACCCAAGTATGAGGTAGAGAAATTCAACAATACGAATGACTTCAATCTGTGGAAAATGAAGATAAAGGCGTTGTTAGTTAGCCAAATGATAGGCTCGGCATTAGAGGAGACTGCAGCTCCATCTAGTGAAGAAGAAAAGATGCTATAGTCATCTAAAGCTGAAGCAGAAAGAATGGATATTCAAGAAATAGCTTACAGCATAATCATTCAATCATTGAGTAATGAAGTATTGAGGGAAGTAGCAAGTGAGACAACGGCGATTGGTCTTTGAAAGAAGCTTGACTCGCATTATATGTAAAAATTATTGGCCAACAGATTGCATATAAAAAAAAAGCTGTATCAGCTATCCATGTCAGAGAGGATGCTGATGAAATATCATATAGACGCCTTCAATAAGATCATCCTTGATCTTGAGTTTATCATCATCAAAATAGAAGATGAAGATAGAGCAATTATCCTGCTAAGTTCACTCCTCAATAGTTATGAGAGCTTTGTTGATACGCTACTCTATGGCAAAGAGAGTTTAACAATGAGTGATGTGAAATCATCATTAAATTCAAAGTTATTAGAGAAGTAGATTGATGGCAATGCAAAAAGTTTATCTGTAAGAGAAAGACCCTCATATAGAGATGGAAGGAAAAAGAGCATAAGGTCGAAGTCTAGGACTCCTAAGAAGTGTTATTGCTATAAGAAAGATGGGCACTTCAAAAATGACTGTCCAGAGAAGAAAGTACAAGATAAGAAGAAAGCGGATGCTGCGCTAGCCTATGATGACAACTATGATAGTGCAGAGACACTCGCCTCTACTGATGGTAAGAATGCTGAACAATGGGTTCTTAATTTTGGTTATACTTTTCACATGTGCCCGCACAAGTCTTGATTTTTGAACTTTCAGCCCATTAGTGGTAGTAAAGTGTTAATGGATAATGACGTTGCATGTCAGATGATGGACATTGGTAGTGTTAAACTTAGGCTGCATGATGGGTGAGTGAGAGAGTTGACAGATGTTAAGTATGTTCCTGACCTCAAGAGGAACTTGATCTCACTAGGGACTTTAGACCAGAATGGGTGTTCCATCAAGATCGATTGAGAGATTTTGAGAGTGTTGAAAGGTTCCATAGTGGTAATGAGATTAGAGAAGCACAAAAGCATTTATGTGCTTAAAGGTGAAGTTGTGAGTGGTTCTGTATTATTCTCTATAGATGATAAAAATATACAAACTAAGTTATGGCATCTTAGATTGGCACACTTGGGCAAAAGAAAGCTAAAGGAATTATTTAGTTAAAATGCATTTGGTGAAGATAAGTTCCTGTCCTTAGAGTTTTGTGAGCATTATGTTCTTGAGAAAGCACATAGGGTAAGGTTTAGTACCGATGAGCACAAGACTAAGGAAACTCTTAACTACATACACTCGAATATTTGGGGACCAACTCAGACAGCTACTCGTGATGGTGCCAGGTATTTTTTCAATTTGATTAATGACTATTCAAGGAAGCTGTGGGTCTATGAGTTAAAGATCAATGATCAAGCGTTTGATGAATTCAAGACTTAGAATGCTCTTGTTAAGAATCAGACTAGTAAAATGGTGAAGAAGTTGAGAACTGATAATGACCTCGAGTTTTACAATAGAGAGTTTGATGTGTTTTATGCTAAGTATGGGATTGCAAGACATAGAACAGTAAGATCAACACCACAGCAGAATGGTGGAGCTGAGAAGATGAATAGAACCCTACTTGAAAGGGTTAGATGCATGCTTACCAATGCAAATATGTCTAAGGCATTTTGGGGAGAAGCTGTAGTAACTGCAGTTTATTTGATTAATAAAGTCCCTCCTTAACAATTGACTTCAAGATGCCAGAAAAGAAATGGTCTGGCCATCCTCCTAAGTATGACCACCTCAGAATATTTAGTTGCTCTACCTTTGTATATATTAAGGATAGGAAGTTGGAACCAAGAGCTATCAAATGGGTATTCATAAGATATCCCGAATGAGTGAAAAGATACAAGGTGTGGTGTAAAGACTTGACACCACCAAGGAGTATCATAAGCTGTGATGTGATGTTCGATGAGACGACTATGCTGAAAGCCTCCCAAGAAGATGAGAAAGAAGAACCTGTCTCTAAAGAAAACTCAACATCCGAGTCAATAAAAGTTGAAGTGGAACCTAAAAGTAAATCTGATATGCCCTCAAATTATCACTTCAATAAGGAGATCCTTGAAGAAGAACCAAGAACACAGGTGAGTTCCTCCAAGTCCACCCAAAGAAAGATTAGGACTCATAAGATAGAACTTAAAGAGTACCAGCTAACCAGAGATAAGCTAAGGAGGTTGCTCACTAGTTAGGTATGCACAAGAAAATCTAGTTGCTCAAATTTTTAATTCTGCTTACACTCTTGAGTATGAAGAGCCTAAAACATATGGTGAGGCTTTGAAAAGTGAAAACAAGAAAGAATGACAGCAGGCTATGGAAGAAGAGATTAGTTCTCTTAAAAAAAATAATACTTGAAAGTTGGTAAAGAGACTTTAAAAGAAACTAGTTGGGTGCAAGTGGATGTATAAGGTGAATGAGGAGATACTGGTGATAAAATCTATGAGATTCAAGGCTAGGTTAGTTGCACAAGATTTTACTCAGAGAGATGGAGTTGACTTTTATGAGATATTCTCTCCAGTCGTCAAGCACACAATTATTAGGATTTTGTTAGTTATGTGTGCAAATCTTGATCTACATCTAGAGCAGATGGATATAAAGACAGCTTTTCTACATAAAGAGTTTGAAGAGACGATATACATGGTACAGCCACAAGGTTTCGAGGAGCCTGGAAAAGAAGATCATACTTGTTTGCTAAAGAAGTCGTTATATGGGTTAAAGCAATCACCTAGACAGTGGTATAGGAGATTTGATAAGTTTATGATTGTTTGTGGCTTTAGTAGAAACAAGTACGATGGATGCATGTACTTCAAGAACATAAGTTATGTGATGATGTATTTGCTTTTATACGTTGATGATATGTTGATCGCATATAAGAATATAAAAGAAATACAGAAGTTCAAGAAGCAGTTGAGTGGCAAGTTTGAGATGAAGGATTTGAGAGCAGCAAAAAGAATATTATGTATGGATATTGTGAAGGAAAGAAAAGATGTTATCTTTTTGTCTCAACAGCAATATATACTTAAAATTCTAAAGAAGTTTGGTATGTCCAACGCAAAGCCTGTCTCTAATCCTTTGGCCATGCATTTCAGACTTTCAGCAGTACAGTCGCCGACATTCGAAGAAGAGAAACTGTAAATGAGTAAAGTACTGTATGCAAACATTGTGGGGAGCATCATGTATGCAATGGTTTGCACAATACCAGACATAGCACATGCTGTGAGTGTGGTGAGTAAATACATGGCAAATTCGGGTAAAGATTACTGGCTTACAGTGAAGTGGATTATGAGATATCTCAAAGGGACTTCTAAACACGAGTTGATGTATAAAAGTGATGAGGACAACAATGAAATGATAAAAGGATACGTAAACTCAGATTATGTAGGTGATCTAGATAAGAGAATATCGTTGACGGGTTACATATTCATAGTGTTTGGGTATAGTGTATGTTGGAGATCAGTTCTACAATATGTAGTTACATTATCTACCATAAAGGCGGAGTACATAGCTGTTGGTGAAGCTATTAAGGAGGCTATGTGGTTGAAAGACATATGCACGGAGGCATTGCTAGTGAAGATGTGAACACCGGTGTATATTGTGACAGCCAAAGTGCCATACACCTTAGCAAGCATCAAGTGTTCCACGAGAGGTCAAAACACAATAATGTATGGCTCCTTTACATTCGAGAGATTATCCAAAGTGGTGAAGTTAGTCTAACAAAGATAGCGTTGTCTAAAATTCCTGTTGATATGTTGACTAAGCCACTGCCCTCAGTTAAGTTCATCCTATGTAAGGACTTAATCGGAGTCACTATTTTGTAAGGGTGACCGAAGATGCAAAAAATGAGAGATTGAGTTACTTTGTGGATGATTTTGAATCAAAGAAGAGATTTATGAGAATATTGATTGAAAATCATAGGGATATGATTTAGAGAGCAAGCCAAAGGCGTAGGATACGCGAGGATCGAAGACGGACCCGAAAAGAGACAAAAGATGAAGGTACGGTGCCCAAGTGTAGGTGTCGTGATGTCCAGAACAGAACCTAAGGTCCGCGGCGGAGAGGGCTGAGCGCGATGACAAGTTTCTCATTTTGTTGCGACTTGTTTCGTCTCTCACTTACTTCAAGACTCCCTAATACGACTCCCACACGTTTAGGGTAAACCTAGGACGTCCTAAAGCTTATATAAAAGCTTTCTATTGGCTTATAAACACAACTTAGTGAATCTTTGATATATCTTAGTGATCTTAGTGAAATTTAAGAGAAATCTTTATGATCAAACATACTTTATGATTTTTTATGAGAGAAAATCCCTATGTTACAAGATAGAGTATTCTTTGTGAGTATTTCTTGTAAAATATATACTTTTTGAGTGCCTTGTAATTCAATTAACATAAGAGAGTGATCTTAATCCGTCGTGGATGTAGGGAAGAGTCCGAACCACGTAAATTTTTTGTGTGTTTTTCTTTTACCTTTCTTTTTTTAGTTCCTTAATTACTTGTTCGGCACTATTTACTTTAGTTATATTGTTTGTTTGTGTGTTTTTACTTCAACATATTATAATTTCAAATCTAATTTCAATTTCAATTACATTAAATATTATCATTCTAAATTTAATTTTATTTTTATTTTTAATTACATTAAAATATTTAATTCCAATTACAATTACAATTTTAATTTCAATTACATTAAATTTTATAATTCTAAATCTAATTTCAATTACGTTAAGTATTAAATATTCTAATTCCAATTTTAATTACATTACAAGTTTTAAGGTGAAGGACTCTAATCCTGGGCTTTTGAACATCAAACTTGTGGATGCTATAATTTTATTTTCAATTTCACTTATAATTATTAGTCCATTTAAATTAATTTTATTTATTTTTCATTGAATAGTATGAGCGATATCAAACCAAATTTAGACTTTTTAATGTGAAATAAAAACAAATATAAAAAAAATCAATTCATATTTTTATTTTTTTTTAAATTTGTTTTTAAAATGTAGTATGTACGGATACCCGCAACTAGTATCTGTAAATTTTTCACCAAATCTGTTGTGAGTTTTAATTTTGTATACCAAATTCGTATCAAACTCGCTTCAACATTTATCAAATCCTTCTCTATGTGAATGAATTTTAGTGAATTTGTGAATTTTTTTTATCATTCTTATGCTTATCCTTTATTTTTTTTATAGAACTTTGAGCAATTATGGGCACAAGGCGTATTTATAATGATCATTTTATGTAAAGGTATTTACAACCTGAACTACTCCCAAAAAAAAAAAGTTATAATTTTACTATTTGATAAGGCGTGGGATTAACATTCACTCTGTTAATTTTTTTTTATAAGAATTCATTCTTGTTAAACAATAGAGCTAATTAAATTAGATATATTAGATTTTTTTTTTTTAAAACGTAACAAATATAAACCAAATCTCACATTCGTTCTCTTCATGGATGGATAAACCCAGAGATTAACATTCAGTCTCTTGCTTTCAAGAAGAAGAAGAAAAAAAATAATTCTCCTCAAACAATAAAGCTAATTAATCAAGCATATTCATTTTTTTTTAAATAAAATTTTGTAACAAGAAAATTAAACCAAATTTCACATGCATTTTCCTCAATTAAGCTAATTAAGTTAGATTTTTTTTTTTTTTAAGAAAAGAAATCCATTATAAGAAATATAAACTAAACTCTTAGATCCTGGTGTGAGTAAAATTTTAACCTCAAACCTCTCAATAATTCCACGATGCTTTACCAGTTCAAATAACACTCACATTAGACATTAAATTTAATAGGGACACTGCACTTTTTAGATAGTATCTAATATTTTATGTGTGGAGAGTATTGTAAAAGTAAGCAAGAGAGTGATATTGAATCAATTGATTATGAAAGTATTGAATGTGAGTGTGCATCTATGTATTATGAATTGAATAAATTATGAGTAAAATTTTATATATATTCAAAATATATAAATTTATATTTATATTAAAATATAAATTTAATTAAATTTGAGTTAATTAAAAATTTTAATTTGTTTTAATTAAAAATTAATTTAAGTAAAAAAATTTTATTTGTAAAAAATTCTTTTTCATTCAAAATAATAATGAATTATATAAAGTCTAAATAGGAACCAAAGTTTAATACGCTCTCGTCTTCTCATCGCGCTCACAACCCATTTGTGAATTCTAATATTGACAAGTCTAATTATCTAACATGTAAAATTTGAACTAAATTGAACCTTTTTTAAAATTAGACTATGAGAGCAAGCTGATTAGACCATTATATAATGGAACTATCAGGTGCAATAAGTGATAAATTACAAAAATTAATAATATAATAAATATTTAATACATCACTTAAAGAAAAAAAATTAAAATACTACTTTATTCTAAATTTAATGTATAATTCTTCTACTGATTTTTTCTATAAATTATTTACCTTTTTCATCTTAATAAAGTTTTTTACATTATTGAAATACATAAATTATAAATAAAATTAGATTTTTCAAACAAATAGTTTGAGCAACTGCCTCGAGAAATAGAGACTCCATTTTTATCTACCTTACTCTCTCTCTCTCTCTCTAACAACACCGATCAGAGTTTATGCCCACCATATTTTTTGGTGTTTCCATTAAGAGGGAATCCTCTCTTACACCTGTTATTGGGAATTCTTTCCTTTTCATGGTTTTCTTAGTATTTTTTTTTTTTTGTTTTTATAAGGATATATTACACCTAGATTTTGATCTATGGTGTTTAACTTCCACACATATTTAACTCAAAGTTGAGGTCTTCTCTCTAGTTTTTGCTCCGCAAAACAGGGGAAGGAGTTTTCTTCTGCAACGGCATCGCTGGTGACGGTTTTTGCTGCAGAAAACAGTCTTCAACCTAGTTTTTTCTACAGTTTCGTCTTCGATTTCTGTTGGATTTCCATTCATTCCTTGTCTATTTTTAAGTTTTGGCTGATGGAATCGGATATTCACAAAATGCTTAAACGGTATGAAAACTTAGACCTCCGAGATGATGTTATTTGGGCCGCCACTCTAGATGATAGCGTGAAGCGTGAGGGGGACAAATGAATTGCATTATCCTTTGTTGCAAGATTTTGTGTTCTAAAATTATAAACAGGGTAACATTCATTAACTATATCAAAACGTTGTGGCAAACAACTAAAGGTTTTATGTTGGAAACAATCAATTCTGGTAACAATGTGTTTGTATTCTATTTCGAATTTGACTCGGATAGGCATTGGATTTCTCTTTCAGTCGGGCATTTTTCTGGGTACAATTACATGGTTTGCCATGTGTTTAATGAACTCTGCCGCTAGTTGGAGTATTGGTGGATTGATTGAGGTTGTGGAAGAAATGGACTAAGGTGATATGGCTGAATGTTTTGGTAAGTTCCTCAGAATCCGAGTGAATATTAATATTTCACAAGCCCATAAGTTGGTTGTTAAGGTAAAATTCGAAGGGTCTGCCAAGTTAATCACTGTTCTGTTAAGGTATGAAAGACTTCCTGAACGAGAATGTCCGTAGCTTCAAGATCAGCCTGATAGGATCTCCTCTAAACTGTATAGCGATTGGATACGGGCAGGCTTCATACACCATGCTGAGGGTCGCACATCTCGCAAGCCTCGCGGCTGCGGCACTAGTCCTGTTTCCCCACTTGGCATCTCCTCCTCATAACTCCTTCAAGTTGAACATTTTAAGGGCCGATAAGGGGAAGGCAAGAACTGCTAGGGTACTCCCCTCAAAAGCTTGTCTATGACAACCTGTTGCTAGAATCACTTTGTCACAGCCGAATAATGATTCTCCTATGTTAACCTAATTGCTGGTTGGTACTGAGAAGTGTGATACAACTCGAACAAACTCCCAAGGGCTCTCTAACATACCATCCGTCGCACAATAATACGTTCCGGCACTGCCTGGGGCATCTCTTGACCTTGTTCTCTCTTGGCATCTACTGAGCATGACTCTACTATACTGACATTCACTGATACTGTAGTAGTAGATGATCTAGCATCTAGCCTTGATGGTCCAGCTACTCCTGTGCTAACTATAACTCAAATGCCACACGATAGTGTCCCAAAACGACCCTCAATGTCTATTAAACCTTCCAGGAAGATGTTATTGGCTAGTGTCCTTAATAAGTCTTGGCCTAAATGTCAGGTTTCCAAAAGGCGTTCTATGGTGGCTAATACGGCTACTGTGTAGCAAAAGATGATATTGGCAAATATCGGAAATGGAAGTGTGATATTGAGTTGCGTTCCTCGGTGACAAACAAACAGTTGAAAGGGATGGTACTTTCTGAAAACTTAGGTGCTCCAGATGCCCTTCTAGATCGATTAGATTTGTTGGTGCTGACTTTATAGATTCTCCAACGAGGGCTCCTGCGAAAAGGCTGGGCTACCAATCACCATGACTACCTTAAGTTGGAATGTGCGGGGGTTAGGCAATTTCCGCACATTCAATATTCTATGCTGATTGGTACAAGAGCACTGCCTAGAGGTGGTCTTCCTCGTGGAAACTCGTGCATCTAAAAACCGTGTGAAAGATCTCAATGTGAAAATTGGCTATGTTGGTAAACTGTTTGTAGAGAAAGTTGGTCGTGGTGGTGGTTTGACCTTGCTCTAGTCGGATAAGGTAGATGTCTCACTTTTATCTTATTGATATTTGTGTATTGATACAAGATTTATCATGGTGTTTCATTGGGTTTTATAGTCATCTAGACATCTCATAATGTACCCACACATGGACTCTCCTGAAATTTCTTTGCACCCTCTTATCTCTGCCCTAAGTCTGTGAAGGAGATTGTAATGAAATAATGGAGTCTTTAGAAAAATTTGGGAGTTTAGTTTGGCCTACTTATTTGATGTCTAATTTTAGAGTTGTTGTGGATACCTGCGATTTATTAGGGATCTAATTTCAAGGGCCTTCATACACTTGGTGTAATGGATATGGATCTGGTGATTTTATCCAAGAACGACTTGATAGGATGTTTTGCAACCTCTCCTAGTATAATTTATTTTTAGAGATTGTTGTGCATCATTTGGACTTTTAGGGATCTAATCATCGACTTATTTTATTAATATGTAAAGATAGTGTTCCTATGCAAGTGATTAGTGCATTTTATATTTATCGTTTTAATCTCCTAAACTTAATAATTGCTTAATTTAAATAAATATATATTTTTTAATGTGCATTAATGTTATTTTGTAGGTTCCAAATTAACAAAGCTATCTAGGGTGAAAATCCGAGGAAAACGTACAAAAATATCATAGATGCTACAGTGCCTACCACAGCGCCATAAAAACCTAGGTCTTGGTTCCACAATGCCAAAAATCGAGGTCGTAGTATGGTGAACAATAAAAATGAACAATGATGTTCATGAATACTATTCACATGAACATTACCTGCATTGTAACGCTAATCGATGCAAAAAAGGCCATTTTGCCCTAATTTTAGAACCTATAAAAAAGATGTGAAAGGTCTCATTTGAGGGAGGAGAGAGAGCTAGAAATTTTGAGTGAAAACTAAGGGTTTTTAATGAGACAAACATACTCAGAGTTTGGATTGGGAGAGACCATTGAAGATTGAAAACCCCGAGGACTTCTCCAACTAGTTCCCTCTTTCTCTCTACCTCATTTACTTTAATTTAAAATTTATATTTTTAATATGTTTTGTTTGAAACATAGTTACTCTTATAAACTTTTGGATTATTGTATTTAGGTATTTGACCATGGATAACTAAATTCTATGTTATAGGGTTTGGTGTAACTCTACTTAGTACTATGCTTTAATGTGTTATGTTGATTAATGACTATCTTATGTTTATCGTTTATACTTTTTATGAGTATAATGCTTCTAATTTTATTTAAAAAATTGATTATATGATTTAGACTTATGGGTTATGTGCTTAGAAAAGCTTAACCTATGTGTTAGAATTAAAAAGCATAATCTTGATTTTATTGAGTTGTGAGACTATAAAAATTAGAGTAATCACTTAAAGATAGCTTAATGCATGTATAGAAAATAAGTTAAATAGAGATATCAATTTGATTGTGTAGGCATAGGATCTCATTTAATGCTTGAGCGTGATAATGAAATTAGTTCTAAACCCTTGATTAATGAATTAACAAGATTAATTTTTAATCATTAACTATAAAGAACATAGGAACGATAGAGTGAAATCGAGACCCTAGAACCCTGTACCAAAGAATTCTCACCTCATTGATTCACTAAATTATTTATTTTAAACATCGTTAATTTCATTCAACTTAAGTCTTTAAATTAGCTTAGATAAAGTTAAGTTGTCAACATCATAGTACTTAGTATTAATTTAGAACATCAATCACTGTGGAAATGATACTCACTCATTACTTTATTACTTAATAACAACCTATGCACTTATGGTTACAATTCGCATGTGTATAATTTCGCAAATAGCAAGCCATTCTTCTATGTGATTTCGGAGTCATTTTTACTTTGAAGAAGCTTGGGTGAATGAAGAGCATATCAATAGATTATTCTTGACCAATGGCAGCTTGCTTCAAAATATTTTGATTTGGTGAGGGACAATATAAGCCAAATTGGTAACTATCTTCAGTTATGGAACCTTAAACATGTTCATTGGTTAAAGAATAAAATTAAGGATAAACGGCTATTGTTAGGTGCCTTGAGTCAGCAAGTTGATGCTTAGAATTGGTAGGATTTAATAAAAATCTAAAAATCCCTGGATGTACTGCTCTCTATATAGAGGAATGTTATTGGAGAAAGTAATCGAAAGTTTGGTGGCTGAAATTAGAGAACAATAATTCTAAGTATTTTCATTTCAAGGCATTTGGGTGAAAGAGGAAAAACACTATTACTGGCATTATGGATAGGGATAGAGTTTGGCAGATTAAGGTTAACCATATTAAGCATTCTTTTATTGAACATTTTAATCACCTCTTTACGTCCTTTAGCCTTTCAAAAGAGGATTTTGAGTCAATTCTTTCTTATGTGGAATTGAGATTGTCTCTAAAGCAAACATAATGGTTAGACTCTCCGTGTTGGCCTGATGAGATTAAATAAGTTATTTTTATATATATCCTACTAAAGCTCCCAGTAATGATGAGATGTCAACTCTATTTAACCAAAAATTCTGGGATGTTGTTGGTGTTGGAGATGGTACTTGCATGCCATTCCAATATTATATAAATATTAATTGTTTAATATTTATACAATAAATATTTTGAATAAAATCGTTAATATTAAATATATAAGGTAAGATGCTTGTAACGTTTCAAATATTGTATGATCTGAAGAATTTGAGATCTAGTCTCAAAGAGTTTAAATCAGTGCTAAAAGTTAGCAACGCTGAGAGTTATAAATGTAAAGAGTTGGCATTGTTAAGAGTTAGTAGGTTATAAGAGTCAGCAAAATCTAAAGAGTTAGAGTCTTATCTAAAATTGAACAAAGACTTAGGAATATATTAGCAATAACATAGTTGCAAGAAGTTACAAATAGTACTAAAAAATGTCATTGTATAAGCATGTTCTCAAACTTTATGTTCTTGATCTATCTTCACTAATATGGGTTTATTGATGAAGACCTTATCATATATAGATCAGTGTATGTCTATATTTGGATAGTCCAGATTATTAGTCTTAGCAGACCATGAGCTTAGTGGAAGCTCGTATAGGCATACGGGTATTCAGTGAAGACTGGGTACTGAACAGCTTTAATGAGTACCTCCAATAAACATCTCATAAAGTCGTCAATAGAGAGTCTTTTTGAGTTGAGTAGTAATCATAGTCCTTTGACCTAAGCATTATGATGGGCTTGTGAGTGATCCATCATACTTAGGTTCTACGTATGTCAGTAACCTTTCATAGTCTGACTGCTAGGTGTCGCTGAGTATGGTCTGATGCTTATGGAGTCTAGTGTGTATAGATATTAGATCTATCGACTCATATGGGTGAGTTGTATATCCAGATGCTCCAATATTATATTTTAGAAAGTCTTACAGCTATAAGCAGTATACATGGAAAAGAGATTCTCGTGGGATAACTAATATCGCAAAAATATTTGCGAATATTGTTTATAAAAATACGAATCTAAAGATAAGTTCATGGTCGAGCACATGGAGATTTAACAGTGATGATTTATGTCTCTATTCTTCCAAGATATAGATGACGGAGGCATTATATGAATATGTATTAACATCAACTTGTATGGTTCAACACATCATTCTGTAACTTTTGTAACGTGTGTGTGGGGCATACGGACTTATAAAAGAATTTCGTAAGATAAACGAGTGTAAATTTAAAGAGTCTCAAAATATAAAGTATACTCGTTAAACATTAGAATAGTGCATCAAGTCAAACAATTCAATCTATAAAAAAATTAAAAAATAAATATTGTTTTAAAGTCTCACAAAAAAATAATAAACTTAAGTGTTAAGCTTAAGAGCTTGACAAGTGACAAGTAATGATCATCACTTGCCATCTCATGCCATTACATGTTACCACTAGTCAACCATAAGGCATAATGATGATACCTTATTATAGCTTAACAAGTGGCAAGATAATTGCCAGCATTATATTAATTAAAGGACAGGTGTCCTTAAAATGTCAACAACATATCAAATTACAAATTGTTTGCAATTGTAATGTGTTAGACAAAAAAAAAAAAACTAATGAGTTAATCTTATTTAAATTAACAATTCGGAATTTGTCAAGTGGCAAGTTTAAATTGCCACACTCTTTGAATGGAGGACACATGCCCTTTATAAGCGTAAGGTGTAATTTAAATTGCAAATTGTTTACAATTCAAATGTGCTTTGAGAAAGTATTCGGCATTGTAAGCGAGAATTGTATTGTAAGAGTTACAATGAGTAATTGATGTGACATCTAAATGTTAGACAAAAACACTAATAAAAAAAACTAAAATAAGTTTTATTGCTTACTTTAGTTTCGGCAAGTGTTAGATAAAATAAGAAAGAAATAAAAAAAAAAATTTGTCTTATGTTCATCTTTTGGTCGACAGATAAAAGGAAAGTAAAGAGTTGTTTCAACAAAAATTCTAAATGAAGATTAAAGTTATTATTCTAGCTCTAATAATTTTATCGATATTTTTGGATTAAAATTATTTAAAGTATAACTTTAGAGTGAATTTCTAACTCTGTTAATGTAACGAATTTACATTTAGAATATATAAAAAATTAAATTTCTATTTTTGCTGCCTTGATTTGTATGTGAGACATACAAACAAAATAAAATTTAAATTGTAATATACACATTTGTATCCTACTATTAGCACACTTACAGTTGGTGGGGATATTTGTCAGGTATATTTGAGCTTTCTAAATGGTGATTATGATCTTGGTTTGATCAATGATACCCCTAATAACTTTGATCCCTATATTGGATGCACCCAAAGTCTGCTCAGATTTTAGACAGATTAGTCTGTAATGTTCTTTACAAAATAATTGCCAAAACATTGACTAATCGTCTAAGACAAGTTGTGAATTCAGTCATCTCAGATACTTAAAGCGCATTTATTCTAGGGAGACTAATTATTGACAATACCATTGTGGTGTTTTAATGTACGCATTTATTCTAGGGAGACTAATTATTGACAATACCATTGTGGGGTTTTAATGTATACAATCTCTTAGGCGTAATCGTTCTTCAACTAGGGATATTTTGGCTCTTAAATTGGATATGTACAAAGCACACGACCAGGTAGAATGGTTGTTTATGATTGCTATGATGTGGAGATTGAGTTTCTCAAAAAATCGATGTCATAAGATCTACTGTTGTATCTCATTGGTGTCTTAATCGGTTATTATTAATGGATTGTTCAAAGGTAGTATTTCCCCGTCTCAGGGCCTTTGTCAGGGGAACCCACTCTCACCTTATTTGTTCCTATTTTGTGCTAAGGTCTTTCTGACCTTCTTAGAGCAACTGAAAATCGTGGTGATATGTTGGTTATACGGTGTGGCCGGCAGGGTCCTCTTATATCCCATTTATTTTTTTGCAAATGATGTCTGATCTTTACTAGGACTTCTTTACAGGATTGTCAGTCACTGGTAGAGATTCTCTGGATTTGTAAAGTTACGTCTTCTCAACAAGTCAACCGTATGAAATCTGCAGTTTGCTTTTGGAAATCTGTGTCAGTTGAATTGGTTGATAGTATCACCCAGTATCTTCAAGTGCAATAAGTACCTCATCACAGTAGGTATTTGGGGCTACTCTGTGTTTCTAAAAGGAATTAAACTAACCTCTTTGCAACTATTAAAGAAAGAATTTGGGGTAAACTGAAGGCGTAGAAGAGACATTTACTTTCTGCTAGTAACCGTGAGGTTTTTATAAAGGTCGTGATCCAAGCTATTCTAATCTATGTTATAAACTTGTTTAGACTCCCCAAAAGTTTTATTCAAGAAATCCAAAAGCTTTATGCTCGGTTCTTTTGAGGTGGTGATGAGAAGTATAGGAAACTACATTATTACTCGTTGGATGCTCTTTGTAAACATAAAAAGGATGGAGGTCTTGGTTTCAGAGAGCTTAACCAATCCATTCTAGCTAAATAAGGGTGGTGGTTGATAGTTTATCCAAACTCATTGGTCACTGGAACTCTACAAAGCATTTCTTTTCCTAACTCCTCTTTCTTGTAGGTACAACAAAGGTAATCTTATTCTCTAGTTTGGAAAAGTATTCTTTGGGGTAGGAAACTATTTCTGTAAGGCCTAAGATGGCGCATCTGAGAAGTTACATTTATATCAATATACTCTGATTAGTGGCTACCAAGACCTTTTTCCTTTAAGCCATCTTTCCCCATCGACAGCTAGAACATGCTCGAGTGGCCGACCTTTTTCTTCCATCTGGATTTTGGAATCAAGAGCTTATCCATTCTTCGTATACAGAGGACGAATCCAAACTTATACTGAGAATTCCGTGTTCTCCCTCGTGGAGACACTTGAGTGATTCCGTGATGTGGCATTTCGATAAACATGGCAGATTTACGAGGAAGAGTGGCTATGGGCTGCATTATACCCTTAACTGAGCTTCTTCTAGTGCTGGCACTTCGGAGTTAAATTCATGGTGACAATGCTTATGGTACTTACAGATTCCACCAAAGGTTAAGCATTTTTTATGACGGCTATCAAAGGATTGGCTTCCTTGTCTCTCAAACCTTTAGCGCCACCACATGTCGATCGAAGAAGCCTGTCCTGGCTGTTCAATGGAGGGCGAAAATTCACTTCATGCTCTGTGGCTTTGTGAAGTATTGAAAGGGATGCGAGAAAGTTGCTCATTTATGCAAGGCATTCAAGTCACTCCTGCCATGTCGACTTTAGACTTCATTCTTATATGTAAGTCTATGCTTTCCACTGATACATTTGTGCAGCTTGTGATCCTGCTATGGAGACTGGTATTGTCGTAACAAAGCTGTTAAGGAGAAGAAGAAGATGCTTTATCATGAATCACTTGCATGGTCGAAGTCTTTCTGGGGGAATTGTAGAATGTTCAGGTTGCTGATTCTGTCAAACCTTTACAACCGAGGGATCCAGGGCAAGTTCCATCACGTGGTGCGATCAAGTTGAACGTAGATGCTAGCCTTTCTCCACGCTCCTTTAAAGTTAGCTTGGGTGCAGTTTTGCAAGACCATGGACGTGCTGTTTTGGCTTCCCTAGCATGCCCGATTGGTGCCCCAGCAGTCTCAATTTGTGAAGCAGTGGCTTTATTGCGTGGAATTCAATTGGCGAGATCTCTGGATATCAGTCTTGGAAATTAACTCTGATGCCTCTACTGTTATTTGTGACATCCAGGAGCGGACTCCTTCAGCTGCGGAAATTGGCCTCATCTTATATGACATTCAGTCCCTTGCAGAGTCATTTTCAATGTGTTCTTTCCAGTATCACCATCGCACATCAAACCGAGTGGCTCATGAGTTAGCTCATTATACTTTGTCTATAGAAAATGAAACTGTCTGGTATGTTATGGTGCCATTGCAAGTTGAACAGTTTGTATGTGAGGATATCTCCTCCTTCAAGTTAATTATAAGGCTTTTTTGTTTGCTCAAAAAACAAAAACTTCCATACATATTCTCTGGTGGTTTTTTTATTTTTTTAATTGTTTTAGTTTTTTTTTTTCAGTTTCGAAGATTCTAATCTTTAGATTTTGATGGAGTCAAAATACAAAGAGATTTGTATATACAAATAAGTTTATCTTAATTAGAGAAGTTGAATCAAGAGGTGGATATTAATTTAAAAGAACTATTTTAAAATGGAGCTCTAATTGTGTTGAGTGCACATCTCTTAGCGGAGGAATACCCATTTGAGGTGCCCTTTATGCACAAATGTTGTTTTTTTTTATTTTTTTTTTATTTTCCAAGTAATTCGGTGTGCAAGTAAAGACTATTCCAATTGAGTATTGTAATAAATTACTTTGCAATGTATTTATCTTGTAATACTGTAATATGTGTAAAATTTGCTAATATTAGTTGTATTGTACCATGTTACTTTTCTGAAGTTACTATATTTAGAGTTATTATCATCAATATCTTTGAGGTATAGTTTAATTATAATAATATTTATAAATTTAAAAAATTAACGTTAATACCTAATTTTTTAGTAAAATATGCACAAATGTTCAATTATTAAGAATATTTTGTTAAATTAAATAGATTCCCTATCAATTAGTGTTAAATAACTATTTAGACCTTATACACTTAATGGAGTTGACATGACAATGACTTGTTCAAATTTTACTATTTTGACTTTTAAATATAAAAAAAAAATTAAAACAATAATAAAAAATAAAAAATTTAAAAATCTTTAAAATATAAATTAAAAAAAATAAAAAAATTCAGGTGGCCAACTAATATGGCCGCCTATTCCAGTAGCCATTTGGCTATTAATACAAGCAGCTATATTTTTTAATTTTTTTAAATTTTATTATATTATTTTATTTAAATTTAAAATATGAAAAGACATCATTACCCTTGGATTTGTTAAGTTTGACAGTAGATTCTTAACGATTAGGCATTTATACATATTTGCCAAAACAGTGGGTACTAACGTTGATTTTTCAAATTTATGAGTATTATTATAATTAAGTCATACCTCAAGAGTATTGATGATAATATCCCTTATATATATAAATAATTGGAGTTTTCATATGTATAAACAAGCCTCATAATATGAACGTCCAAATCAATCTTCCCCCTGCCCCCCTTTTTTCTCACCTATAATCCACAAAATTAAGGTAAAAAAGCTCAATAAGCCATGTACCTAATCAGTATGGAAAGGCTTTTAAAAAAAAAAACTTAAGATTGTAGATTAATACATTAAAGGGATTGGAAAATTCTCCATCCAAATTTTGGTACAACAATAATGAAGAACTAGCTTTGCTAGCTTATGAGTTATAATATTACAAATCTTAGATTATGTTAAATTAAAGCTTGGTTAAGTCTTCCTAATTTTGACCTGATGTCTTTAAGAATCCATCTGATTTCCTTTTAAAAAGTGTTTACGCTTAAAATATAATGCGGCTATCGTAGTATAAATTGAAGTGTCGATCCCACGAGAAAACTTTTGGCAAAATAAGTTAGTAAAATAAAAATACTAATACAGTAACAAATGATAAAATTAACTAATTAGTTTATATTGATGAGATAGAATTGTATATAAATTAAGGGAGAAGTCTTATGATAATGTGGCAAGGCTTTGAGAATCACAATTATACTTCATAAATCTATTCTATACTTTGATTCATTGTTTGTAATTCAATTGAAAACTTCACATCCCAAACAATCAATCGGAAGATATGTAAAATATGGCACTTTTAATAATACATGTATTTGATATGACTAAACTCTTTGCAAACATTATCACAAACTATGTTCATCTATATAAGTTATTTAAGATCGACAACATATTATTTTTACAATATTGCAGTAAAAGATCAACTTGAATATCAAACAACTATTGCCTCTACATGTTATCTAAGATCAATAATATATTGATTGACAATATTGTATTAAAAGATTAACTTATAAAACAATATAACCAGTAACAATTATAACTCAATAAGAATCACATAAAGAAAGCATCACTGAAAATATATGAATTATGAGAATTATAACCTCTGGAGTATAGAAAAATAATAGATAAGAGTTTAAACACAAGTAAACTTACAAACATTTGTAGCTCTTGACAAAGAATCAAAGTTTTGAAATAAATTTATTACACTTAAAAGTTCATCTCTTGCCTTGCCAAAAACTCTAGCCTAGTTTACAATGCATAGTAAAGAGAAAGTATATGAGAGAATTATAAAAGCATTGAAAAAATGTCTATTAGCCTCCTAAGAGTGTCCTTATATAGGCAATGAATGAAAACATGTTTAGTATGACCTCAATCTTTAATAATTTAGGCCACCTACTTCTTCACTTAATTGATGCACCTTTTTTACAATAGAAATAATCGATGTAGCTTTTTTAGCAGATATAAAAGTTATATAATTTTGTCTCTTCTTTCTATAGCCACCAAGTTCATGCAATTTGGATGAGTATTTAATGAGATATAAATAAAATATCAAAGATACATCAGATTTCAACCAACAACATTTTCCCAATTTGCAATACAATTTGGTCTATGATAAAGACTACTTTGGACATTGCTCTCAACGTAAGAGTTATTGATAATTGAGTCAGTATTTCTCAGGTTTAAGAATCATACTAATTAAGTACATCTTTTGTAAAATACCGTCCAAATATATGAGGTGGGTCAAGCTGAGTAGAAGTTGTAATCAAGTTCTGTTGTATCCCAATTTTGGCCTATAAAATATTTAACTTGGTTTTTCAACTGTTCTTTAAATTTGTGTAAGATTAAGTTATGTCCTCCAGGTTCAAGAATTTTTTTATTTTGATTTCTACATTGAGACTTACATCCATTTTACTAAACTTGTGCAAATAATATTCATTAATCATAATTTAAAGACAACACTTTATTTCAAGCTTAAAAATATAAAAATGCTAAAATTAGTAACATTAAATGGTGACTGGATTCCTTAAAAAATATGCATTTTATTGTGCTCGTTAAGAAGTTATGTCTACTTTGATCAAATTCAACATATTACTTAGAGTCTGATTCGATCATTATGGTCATATGGTTGCTTTCCTTAGCCTCTTATAATCCAAATAGATGGCTATTACCTTTGCCTCTTTTATATCATCTCTGAAGGATTTCATGGATAAACCCATTATCAGAGCCTTGCCTTTATTATCACTTATCATCAACTCTATACCAACTTTCCCATTTTTTGTATCTATAGCTGCATCCACGTTCATCTTTAAGCATCCAACAAGAGGGGCCTCCCAAATCTAAATTATAGGTGCTTCTTGGTGAATGGAACCACTTATTGTCCGTTCATTAATATTGTTGGCTTTGCTAGTGAGTAAGTAGGCTTTAGCTTTTGTTATTAGTTTGGTATGCTCTTCTTTCTATCCATTAAGTAGGAAATTATTAGTTGCTTATCAACCAACCCACATTAGTATAACTATAGATTTAAGTTACTCATTATTCAGAATGGCCAATATAATCTTGAAAAAATGCCAAAGAACTATGTTCTGAATTCCACCTATGGCCTCTACAAATTTAGTGCATTTCCATAATTTTTTAGCTGCTTTACATCTAATTAATGCAAGCTGGATTTTTTTTCTCTAAGACATCTTTAGTAAATTAGGTTGTTAATGACTTTCTTGGCCAATACTGTTGTAGCAGTAGGGAGAATGTTTGAAAGAGTCCTCCACGTGAATATTTTAACCTTTTAAGACATAAAGATAAACCATACGACTTCTCATTCCTTCACTGGATTTATTGACTGCTCTAAATCTATAGACAATTTCTTTTCCGGGGCAATATAGTAACCACCTTTTATAGTATAGTTTCCCCTCATGTTGTAGTACCAACACATAACATCCTCAGTTTTAACTAGAGGCAAAGAAATTTACAAATTTAGATTACATCATCATCACTAAAATAAAGCTTGAGCAAGTCTTTTTTTTTTCAATTATTATCTTTATATAGCAAGAGCTCAACTTTATTGTCTTTAAGAAGCATCCTTTAAGAAATTAGCTTAAAGATGGTAGCTCTAGAAATCCGGTTGCTGTTGTATATTCCCACTCTATTACCTCTTTTAATTATTTATCTAATCCTTTTTTCTAGGACCTGTCTACCCTAATTGATGCTCATTTATACATAAAAAGGGTTGTGCTTAACCTTGGCTTCTAGAAAACTCTTATCTTTGAAGTATTTAGCTTGTAGAACTTTTACTACTAAAGAGTCTGGACTCTGGATTAACCTTTAGCCTTGCTTAGCTAGGAAGGCTTAGTTAAAATAGCTAAGATCTCTTAAACCAAGGCCACAATCACTATTCCCCTAGCTCTTCCTTTTTTATCCAGCCTAATGAATTTTCCTATTACCTTCACTTAATCCCTACTAGAATTTGGTGAGCAGTTTCTAGATTTCTCCATACATACCTTTAAGAAATTTAAAAATGCCCATAGCATAGGTGGGGACAGCTTAGACTACTGCTTTAATAAGGATTTCTTTCCCTTTAGATAAGAAAAGCTTTTCCTGCTAAACTCTTATAGCCTTTGCTATTTTTATTTTTATTTCAATTGAGAAGAGAATTTTGTTTCTTCTCACCATAAAAGGAAGGCCCTAGTACTTCTGAAGCTATAAGACATTCCTCAATTGTTGAGCATGTTCCCTAGCCATATTTAAACTGAAAAAGATTAAGTATTTCTTATAGTTGAAAATCTAACCAAAAGTTTTGCCATAACAATCAAATATTTTCCTAAGCTAATTGCAATCTTGAATTGAGGCTTTCATAAAGATCAAGTCATCATCAGCATATTGAAGGTAGGTTACTCCCAAGGAATTATTGAATTTAATTCCCCTAATCTACAAATCATTTTTAGATTTGGTAAAAATGGAGGAGAACATTTATGAAAAAAGGATAAAAAGATAAGGTGAAAAAGAATAACCTTGCCTTAGTCTTATTTTTGTCTTGAAATAGCCTTTAATTTCCAATTCAACAAAACTGAAAATGAGGCTGTTGAAACACATTTCATGATTACATCAATCCACATTTCATTGAATCTTATTTTCTCTATTGCATCTCTTAAGAAACACCATTCAATTTTATCAAGGGCCTTGCAAATATCAAGCTTAAGAGCAGTATATCCATATTTTCCCTTTTTTACTTCTAATTTTATGTATACATCCATAGCAAATGATAATATTGTCATTTATCAATCGAATAGGAACAAAAGCACTTTGATTGGGGATATAATTCTATCTATGATTGTCTTCAGCCTATTTGTGATGGGTTTTGCTATAAAGTTATAACTAATGTTAAAAATGCTAATTGGCCTATAGTTAGCTAGATTTAGGGGTTTTGGCACTTAAGGATCATTGCAATAAAGGTTTGGTTAAAGGCTTCAATGTTTCCTTTTCCATTAAGAATATAAAGACAAACTCTAATGACGTCCCCACCAACTTGCCCCCAGTGCTTTTGAAAGAAGTTAGTAGATAATCCATCAAGGTCAGAGACCTTTAAGGGGTTAACTTTCCAAATAGCCCTAATTACTTCCTCTATGCTTAAAGACTTTAATAGGTTCTCATTCATTTCCTCCGTTATCTTTGGATTTATTCTTTCTAATGCCTCCAATCTTCACTTTAAATGAGGCTTAAACGAAGCAAATAATTGAGTAAAATAATCGTATATAACTTAGTTCATTGCATGTTCATCTTCAACCCATTCTTCGAAATAATTTTTTAGGCCTTTGATTTTATTCTTTCCCCTTCTCTGGTTGGTATAAGCATGGAATAAACTTGTGTTATTGTCTCTTTATTGTAACCAATATATTTTGAACCTTTTTCTCTACCAAGTCTTCTCTTTTTGTAACAGTCTATCTAATTACCTTTCTAGGTATTGAATATTCCATTTCAGCTCATATTGCTAGTTGTTAATCTTGCAATATAGAAGCTCTCCTACTAGCTGATCACTTTTCTTTTCCTTCTTCCAAACACTTTCCTGCTCCAGCCCCTTAAAATTTCCTTTGTATTTTCCAATCTTGCCTATGAAGCACTCAACTGCTCCCTCTAGAAGTCCCCTCACTAGTCCCTCATTCATCCTCAAACCTTCCCTTACCTTTTCCTTTGTAGTCATTATGAAAATCTCATAAGTCTTCATAGTGGAATCTGACCTTCTTTCTTCTCTTTCTTAGCTGCCAATAACTTGTGCCTTGGGTTTCTATCATTATTAGGCAATGATCTGAGCCTGTGGCAATTAAGTGGGATAATTCATATCTCCCAAAAGAAGTCTTCCATCCCTTATTGGAAAAGAACTTGTTCAATCTTTCTTCTATCAAATAAAGATTAAATCTTTTATTTGACCAAGGGAAAAGGAATCCAATCTATCCCATGTCCACAAGGTTATTGTACTTAATTGCTTCTTTGAATTCTTTTATTGCTCTGATGTTTCTCCGTTGCCCTTCAAATTTTTCATCAAGCCCCGTTATCTCATTGAAGTCCCCACAAAAAATCCAATACATGTTACTATACTGAGCCAACCTCCCTAAGAACTTTCATATGTGTTTTTTTTTTTTCATCTCTAGCATTCTGTAAACTCTTGTGAACTTCTAGACTCTATGATCTTCTTTTTCTACATAAGATCTATATAATAGTTACTATAAGAGATTATTTTCAACTTTATATTATTGTCCCATAAGATAGCAATACCTCATGTTAAACTTACTCTGCTAATTGCTAAGCAATTTTTAAAATGTAGGCATCTGCCCATCTACCTTATCTTTTTTTCTATAAAGCTTTGTCTCATAAAGAAAGAGGATGTCTGAACTCTAGAATATTATGTTTGAGAATTCTATTTAGAGCTCAAAATATCCAAGGGTTCCCCAAACCTCAGACATTCCAGAAAATGATCTTTATTAATCTTAGTAAGGCTGAGAGTCGTGATTCTCAACCTTTGTCGATTGTATTTGCTCGCTTCTATCTTTCTACCCTCTAATATCCTCTTCAAAGTTTTATTCAATTAACTGTTGAGCTTGCTCTTTATTGCCCTCATTTTTCCCCTGGGCCTTCTTCACTTATTTCTAAGTGTAACTTTTTTCTATTTTCATTTTTTGCCCTCAGCCTTATTTCTTTGTTTGGGTTGAGACTTCTAGCCAAATACTTCCATTTTCTTTTACCTTTCATCCTTCAGGCCATGACCAAGCCCTATTTTTTTCAGATTAAACCTCTTTAAAAGCATCAAAATTCAGGCTTAATTCCTCCCTTTGAAAGCTTTTGGCGCCAAAAGACCCCTTCATATTTTGCTCAATTCATGTCTTTCTATTGGGTTGCCTTCACTATTTTTAGATGTTAAAGATGGTGCTTACGTGGCATTCTAATTATTGTAAGAATAGTTATTTATTTAATATTTATATAATGAATATTTTTATTAAATCGTTCATTATTAATAATATGGTACTATGTTTATAACTTTTTCTGACATTGTAAATCTAAAGGAGTTTAGGTCAGTACTAAGGGTTAGCAATTCTAAGAGTTAGAACCTTATCTGAAATAGGAACAAAGACCTAGGAATATATTAGTAATAACATAGTTACAAAAGTTGCAAATGGTGTTAAGAAATATCATTATGCAGTATGTTCTCAAAGATATCATTCTTGGTTTATGGTTGCCAATATAGATTGATCAGTATTTCTTTCAGACCAGTATATGTCTAAATCTGGATTATTCAGATAGTTATTCTTAATAGACTATATGTTTAGCGCAAGCCCGTATAGGCATACAGGTATTCAGTGAAGACTGGGTACTGAACAGACTCAATAAGGACCTCAAATAGATATCTCATAAAGTTGTCAATAGAGGGTCTACTTAAGTTGTGTAGTATTTGTGGTCCTTTGACCTGAGCACCACAGTAGGTTTGTGAGTGATCCATCATGCTTTAATCTCACACATGTTTTTATAGTCTGACCTCTAGGTGTCGTTAGGTATGATCCAATGCTCATGAAGCTCAATGTGCATAGATATGGGATTCGTCAGCTCATATAGGTTAGTTGTATATCTAGATACTCCGATATTGTATTTTAGAAAGTCATATGGTCATAAGCTCAAATTTGAAAAAAAAGTTTTTCGTAGGATTAAAAAATA
Source organism: Ailanthus altissimus (assembly GCA_946807835.1). Taxonomy (NCBI): domain Eukaryota; kingdom Viridiplantae; phylum Streptophyta; class Magnoliopsida; order Sapindales; family Simaroubaceae; genus Ailanthus; species Ailanthus altissimus. The sequence goes on from OX327684.1 coordinate 18,714,754, forward strand.
TCATAAATGAGTTTATGAATATTTTTTATGAAAATACAAATCTTGAGATAAATTCACGGTCGAGTATATAGAGATTGACAGTGATGATCTATATCTCTACTCTTTTAGGATATAGGTGATGGAGGGACTATATAAATATGATTGACCTTAGCTTATATGGTTCAATGCACCATTTTGTAATATCTGTAACGTATATGTAAAGCATCATTTACGGATTTGTGAAAGAGTTCCATATGACAAATGGATGTGAACCTATAGAGTTTCACAATAAAAAGTATACCCATTGAGTACTAGACAGTGAATTACATCAAACGGTATGATTTAGGAGAATTTTAGAAAGCATGATTTATTTCAGGACCTCTATGAAAAATGGGAAACAAATGTTGCAAATAAGTCCCTTTTACATGAAAAATGGATTTAAACATATGGCATCTATGCAATGCCATTTGTAAAAAAAATGGCACATGTATAGAAGGGCATTTGACAAGTGTCACCATACAAATGGTTTGTATGTGTTGGAGGTGACACTTGTCAATCATACATGAAGGAATAGATACTTTGTAACTATTTCGATTAGCCCCAATTTTTTGTCATGTATATAAAGGAAAGTTTGAAAAAGTTTCAATGTAGTCCTCTTTTTCACTTTAAACCACTTTAGCCATTTAAGAGAAATTGAAATTTCATCCGAATTGAAATTGAATATTAAGCTATCATTCTAGTTTTGTAATCTTACCAGATTATTGTGGACTAGAATTGCTCACGATTACACTTCTGTGTGAGCTTTGAGATCAATTCTTTACTGAATCATCTTCAAGGGTATATTTTTTATTACTCATACTATTTTGATTTGGTTAGAAAGTATATATGTTGATTAATATATAAATAATTCTATTATGCTATTGCTTGTTGGACATGTATTTTGAATTTATCAACATGAACACAATCACATACATGCATTTAGATTCACGCGAACAATGGTATCAGAGCATGTTTTTGTGTGTTTCTAGGTAAATGAAGTGTTGTCGAGTTATTTAGGATGCTAAAAAATGGTGCATTCTGCATTTGCAAGTGTTGAAAATATAGAATCGGATCATTGCTCGAATAATGTTAGATGTTGCAAGTTTAACAATGTGGTGTTCATTAAGGTTGTATAAACACTTATGCATTAGATATGTAATGCTGGGGCGTTCATCATGCTATTTATAAGAAAAAACACTGGGGCATTGGTTCTCACCGTAAGGGCGTTAAGAGATAATGCCACGGCAGTGAAGTTTGCCACGCTGAGGCATTGGGCTTATCAATGTTAAGGCATTATGTGATAACACTGAAAGTACGTTATGCATGGGGTAAGTGTTTATATTAATTTTTAATTTACATATCACACATGCGTAATAAACGCGGTGGAATATTAACAATCATCTCATTACACTAATGAGAAATTAGAGAACTCGCCCTTTTGAGCGTGCTTTGTGCAATTCTAATCAAGGAATTGGTGGGATTCCTTGAGCTAAAGCGGTAGCTTCCTATACTCTGTTGGAATTATCTACTTGAAGCAACACTTGCTTCTTTTATATTTCTCTCGACCCTTTAATATGTATTGCCTTTACTTACTTTACTTGACTTATCAAATCAAATGAAAGATGGCTATTTATAGCCAAGGCTGCCAACATTTCAACCAATAAAATGTAAAAGAATGGCCAAGCATGACAATGTAAAATATTTGCATTGTCATGCTTCCTTAAGATTATAAATAGCCATAAAATAAGTGTTGGCCGAATTCAAGCAAAATAAGTGGCCATTAACATATGTAAAATACGTCACTTTTTTCTTGCAAAATAACGTGATAATGCTTTATATTTATATAAGCTTAGTTAAAAAGTTGCCAGCACATGCATTATACATTTAAACTTTGCCACCTCTTGGTTATATGGCCGAATATGGCTTACATATGGGAGCATTTGTAATTTCATTTGTTTGGCTAATTAATGTTGGGTTATGGGGTACAAATTAACTAGGGTGCTTGCATGTGGGTTGTGTTCATCATACAAACAATATACATATCTCATACATACATGTGCACAGCGGAAGATTATATACAATGAACACAGAAAATAACATTTTTGATTAAATGAAATTCGAGATTGAGAAAATATCACCAATGAAGCCTTTAGATTAATTTTCTTTGAAGTCCACCATGAAATAAATCTTTGATCAATCCTAGCAATCAACAATGGTGGGTTTGATTGTCTAGAATGGCAGTATCTTAATCCAGCATATATGTTTAACTCTTAAACATGATTCAAAGTTAAACTATTTAACTTAATTAAATTTGTTTTTCCTTTTATTCAACTCTTGAATAAATAAAACAAATCTTGTTTTTAGTTATTACATTTAGTAACCATTTATCTAATTTGTTTTGTTGTTCTAACACTTAAAACACAAAACAAACAATTTCAATTTCTCAAATTGAATTGGCTCCCAAAATGCAAAACCTAAAATCTAAAACATTAATGATTTTTAATTTCATTTCACTTTATATACAAATGCATTAATTCCAAACTAATTTGAATTTCATTTGCATTTCATTTGGCTTAACCTAACCTTACTTAACATTTAACCTTAGTTAGATTATTTTAACTTAACCTTTAAGTTAATAAATATTTAATTAATTTAACCATAGTTAACTAACTTAACCATGGTTAGGTTAACCTTTACTTAACTATTAAGTAAAGTTAACTAACTTAACCTTATGGTTAACCTTTAACCTTAGTTAAGTTAAATCATTTATTTAACAATTAAACAAATAAATATTTATTTTAATTATTTAACAATTAAATAATCATAAAATGAAATTACTATTATATCTTTACTCGGTTACCAAGTTAACCTAAAGTGGGTCCCACCATTTAACCATATACTTTAGTTAACGTAACCTTAGTAATTGCTGAATTATATTGTATTGAACAATTCAATACGGTACACTGCCCAAGTGCTCAAAGAGTACATTTCATATTGGGACTCTCTAGGTCCACACTCGATTTGTCAAATGGAACTATTCCATTAATCCGTAATTGATGCCCCACGCACACGTTACGAATATTACAAATCAGTGTGTCAGACCATACAAGTTGAGGTCATAACGTATACGTATAATCCTTTCATCATTTATATCCTGGATGTGCAGGGATATAAATCAGCACCGTCAAATCCCCATTTGCTCATCCATAAACTTATCTCCAGATTCGTATCTCGATAAACAATATATGCAAACACTTTTGCTATATTGTTTAACCCTGTGGGAAACTCTTTTCCCGGGTTTATGCTTGTGGCCACAAGACTTTATGAAATACAATCTCGGAGCATCGGATATACAACTTACCTACGTAAGCTGACGGATCCCGTATCTACGCACACCGGACTCCATGAGCATCGGACCATACCCAGTGACACATAGCGGTCAGACCATGAAAGGTCTCTGACATATGTGGAACCAAAGCATAATGGATCACTCACAAGACCACCGTGGCGCTCAGGTCAAAGGACCACGATTACTACTCAACTCGAGAGGACCTTCCTTTGACGGTTTCATAGGATATCTATTGGGGTCCTCATGAGTCTGTTCAGTATCCAGTCCTGACTGGATACCCGCATGCCTATACAAGCTCTAAGCTCATGGTCAGCTAAGAACAACCATCTGAACTAGTCAGATATAGATATACACTAATCTATATATTGTGAATTCACCGATAGACCCGCATTGGTGATCATAGATTAGGAACATTATATTTGAGACATACTTACATAATGATATTTCTTAGCACCTATTACAACTCTTTGCAACTATATCATTATAAGTATACTCTCAGGTCTTTGTCTTATTATAGACAAAGTTCTAACTCTTTAGACCTCGCTGACTCTTATAAACTGATAACTATTAACAGTGCTAACTATTAGCATTTATAACTCTCAGCTTTGATAACTATTAGTTCTGGTCTAAACTCCTTTAAACCAGATCTGAACTATTTCAGATCAAATAATGTCTGTAATGTTACAAGCATTTTACCATGTTAATATGATATTAACAATCTTTATTCGAAATGTTTATTGTATAAATATTAACATTTAATATTTATACAATATTGGAATGGCACGTGAGCACCAGCTCCAACAATTAATATATTAACACTTAACAAATTAATGGCATGTCAATACATGCCATGTGTTATGTCATTACCAATTAATTGCATAACATGTGGCATCCAATAAAAAAAAATAAAGTGGCAAGTCTTACTTGCTGAGATCTTAAGCTTAACACTTAAATCTTATCATCTCTTCGAAAGACTGAAATAATTTCAATTTTTTAATAACTTCCTAGATTAAACTATTTAATCCAGTACACTACCCCAGTGCAAAAAAATTATACTTTATATAGTGAGATTTCCTAGGTTCGCACCTATTTTACCTTATGAAACTCTTCCGTAAGTCCATAAACGATACCCTACACACACGCAATGAAAATAACAAAACAGCATGTTGAACCATACAAGTTTAGACCATACACGTTGAGGTTAATATATATTCATATAATTCCTCTGTCATTTATATCTTGAAAGAGTGGAGACATAGATCATTACCGTCAAATCTCTATATGCTCAACCGTGTACTTATCTCTAAATTTATATTTTCATAAATAATTGCGGATATTATTTATCTGCAAATACTTTTGCGATATTATTTATCTTATGGGAAACTCTTTTTCGAGTTAATTATTTATAGCTATAAGACTTTCTAAAATATAATCTTGGAGCATCAAGATATACAACTTACCCATATAATCTGACAAATTTCATATCTACACACACCGGACTCTATAAGCATCAGACTATACCTATCCACACCTAACGGTCAAACCATAAAAGGTCTCTAACATGCGTGAAACCTAAGTATGGTGGATCACTCAAAAGCCCACTATGGTGCTCAGGTCAAGGGACCACAAATACTACTCAACTCGAAATGACCCTTTATTGACGGCTTTATGAGATGTCTATTGAAAGTGTTAATTAAGCCCATTGTGTATCCAGCCTCACTGAATATCCGTATGCTTATACAAGCTTCTACTGAACTCATAGCCTGCTAAGATTAACCATTTGGACCATTCAAAATAGACTTACACTGATCTATATTAAATAAGATTTTCACCAACAAACCCGCATCAGTAAAAATAGATCAGGAACATAATATTTGAGAACATACTTGTACAATGACAATTCTTAACACTATTTGTAACCCTTTGCAACTTGTCATTGCTAGTACGCCTTTAGGTCTTTGTCTCATTTTATATAAGGCTTTAACTCTTTAGAGTTTATTGACTCTTATTACCTGTTAACTCTTAGCAGTGCTAACTCTTAACAATTATAACTCACAACATTACTAATTCTTAGCCCTAGTCTAAACTCCTTTAGATCAGATCTAACTCTTTCAGATCATACAATGTCCGAAATGTTACAAGCATCTTACTATATATTTTTAATATTAATGATTTTATTCAAAATGCTCATTGTATAAATATTAAACAATTAATATCATACAATATTAGAATGGCATGTAAGCACCATTTTCAACAAACACCGTAGCGTTGAAGTGTGAAATGGTAGAGTGTAAAATAGTTTAACACTGGGTGGTTTCAAGTCCTAACGTCGTGCATTCTGAACAATTCACTCCATTCTGCATTCTTTTGCATGTGAAGTTTATATTTATACATTAATAATTGTTATATATTGTGATATAAATTATTGGTCATTGTTTTGTACTATTAACCACAATGAAAGCCTTACTGGTGGGGGTTAGTTGTGCTTACATGAAATAAATATTCTAATTATGAATCATATCCTCATGAGATGCAAATAATTATAAAATCTCTTTCAATCCAATTGAAAATGCATTCTATTATGAGATAATATTATGCATGGTTTGTCTTATCAATACAGTGTTAGATGGGTCACATCGATTCTTTCTAATATTGCTAAAGTGTAAGGGATTGATCAGTGATTTGGACTAGCAAGTTAAACATGAGATTAGACAAATATAAGTGAACATGTTGTCCAATATTACTAAAGCGTAAGGGTAATATTAGTAACTTATATTTAATTATTGACAAGTTAATCTGAAATACATTTACCCAATATTACTAAAGCGTGAAGGTAAAGTATGTTTAAGATCAGTGTGATAAGCGTAAATTATATCTATTATTTTAACTCCCTTAACTTGATTAATTGCTCATTTTAATAAGATTATTATAATTTTTTATATGTTTTTTTGTTATTTTATAGGTTTGGAGTCAGTGGAGCAATTAAGGATGAAACTCTAAGAAAAACAAGGCAAAAATTTAAATTGCTACAATGATTCGTAACAGTACCATAAAATAATAATTTTGCTACAGTACTATCGCCCCAGTGATGAACAGTATTTCGCCTCAACAAAATTCTAGCACTCCAGTGGTGAACAGTGCATATGAACAGTGATCGTGCTACAGTAAAAATGAAATACAATTTAAATACTCCAATCAATTCCTATATAAAGGCCACTCATTTTAGACCTAGAAAAACACACAACTTCAGTCTTTTAAAGTCACAACATATTGAAGAAAAGCAATTTTTAGAGAGAAAAGTAAAGGGAATCAAGGAAGTAAGAAATTATTAGCAAATCTTTAGCGTATCAACCAACTATAAATTGACGTCTATATTGATTTTTTTTTAGTTGTATCATATTTATTTTATTTTTCAGTCATAATTTTCTTATTATCATGAGCTAAATTTATTTTTTAGGATTATTACTTGAACTCAATATGTGAGCTTAATTGTTGGATCTTTTTAATATTTATTTGAACTCAATTCTTCATTATTTAAATTATTTATTCTTAATGCTTCATTATATCTAATGAATATTATAATTAATTTGGTAATACTTTGATAAACCTGGAAGAGACATTATTGTATTAGACCTAAATAATTTGATGCATGATTATAGAGTAACATTCAATGTTGCATATACAAGTTTCGAATTAGGATAGGAATATACCTAATCGACATGTATGGTTAATAAGACTTGTTCTTAATGAATCTTAATTTATTACAAGTATCATAGGAATATAGGTATTTAGTAAATTAAGATATACTTGCATGACCTTGGGAGAGGTTTGTGAATACATTAGTGTCTTGGCCAATAATAAGAATTAAGGGATATAAATATTAAAAGATTAAATCTTTAGAAACCATATTGAAAGATAGTAATTAACCATAGGCTTTTTCTATATTGCTATTTTCTTATTTTATTTAAGTTGCGTCATTTATTTTCTTCATTTTTATTTTATTTAAATTTATTACAAAATTAAGATTTGATTTTTCTAAATAATTATAAGAAAGATATAATTTTAGTACTTGGTAGAAAATAAAAATTATCCCTGTGAGTTTAACATCCGACTTTATAAGTCCCTTTATTACTTGTTACAATAGCGTATATTTGCGCTTAATTTTAAGATATAAAAATATCACATTACAGTGGTAAGAATTGCATGAGATGTAATTGATAAGAGTTGTCTACCTTTTAGGTTTTATAAGGCCAATATTGCTAAAGCGTGGGTTAGAGTAGAATGCCGATTAGATCTACTTTTCATTGTAAAGTTTAAGTTTTATTTTTTCATTTAAGAGATTAAAGAAAATATATAAAGTAATGGGAGAACGTCTTTAGATTAAAAAATATATAATATTTATATCTATGATCTAAAGTGTTATTATTTAAAGATTTGAAATGTTCTATTAATCTATTAACATCTCTTTTTGTCTTTTAAAAATAAAATGGCTTCAAACAATTCGTTGGTTTGCATTCTTGATACACACCAACTGAAGGGTGTCGAGAATTACTATGACTGGTTGATGAATCTCATAATAGTTCTAAATTTAGAGAAGCTTTAATATGTGATTAATCAGAAGATGCCCAAAGTGTTTCTGATACTACCTTTTTAGAAGAGTTATATACCTATCAGAAATAGGTCGATGATGATTGATGATGATTTAAAAGTCAAATCATATATTCTCGGCTCGATGTTGATTGAACTTCAGAGGGAGCATGTGTACATGGATAGTGCAAACAATATTTATGCTCTATCTAAAAAAGTTGTTTGAAGATAGACGATAGGTTAATCTATACAGGATCTTGAAAATACTTTTTCAATTCAAATTGGCTGAGGGCAGTCTAGTAATTCCTATATATTTAAGATGACTTTCTATATCGAGAAGTTATAGAGTATGGATATATTTTGGAATAATAGCTTGGGGAATAGTTTGATTCTCTAGTCTCTGTTGGGATCATTTGCACAACTCTTTATGAACTTTAATATATAATTGTTGACTCTTATATATGCTAAATTGCACAATATGTTGAAGACGGCTCAGGAAGACATGAACAAAAAATGTGCAGCCTTTTATGTTCAGAATGGTGCTTCATCTTCTTCCCCGATGACTTCTAGAAAGTCTAAAGATAATAAGAAAGAGAAGCAGACACCACATGTTGGTCCTCAGTGACAAATAATATCCAAGTAGCAAGATAAGAACAAAGGCAAAGGAAAGTGTTTCTATTGTGACGAGGACGGACATTGGAAGCATAACTATCCGAGGTACCTTGTTACAGTTAAGAAGATTCAGGTATATATTTACCTATTATTGACATTTCATTAGCATTTGATGCTTGTAATGACTTGGTATTACTGATCGCATGTCTTTCTCACATCAATAATATGTAGCAAGGTCTAAGGGAAGTTAAACTACTGCAGCGTAGAGAAATACTACTTCATGTTAGAAATGGTGATTTCTTACATGTCGAAGCTATTAGACATTTTGAGTTATTTCTCCCTTGTGATAAATCTTTAATATTGTATAACTGTTGTTTTGGGCCAAACATTATTAGGCCAATTATATATCTTCCCATGCTAGACACTAAAAGTTATTATGTATTTATTCGAAATCATTCCTTATATTTATATGATGCTAATAATGTGTTATTAGCTGAGTGTCAGTTGATGAATAGTCATATTATATTTTGAATACAACTGAAAATGTCTTGAATACACAGGTAAATATAGGTAATAGTTTGGGAACTTTGAATAGCACAAAATTGTGGCATATGAAATTAGGTAATCTAGGCGTAAGACGCCTAGCCCGTTTAGTTAGGGATGGTCAGATACATACCATAGAACCTTTTCCAATTTGTGAATCTTGTATTCAATGGAAGATGACCAAATCTCCTTTGTAGGTATTGGACACTGAGCCATTGATTTATTGAAACTAATACATAATATTGTATGTGATCTAATGAATCACACTGTTATGGATAAATTTCAATACTTCATTATCTTTATCGATAATTTGTCATGATATAGACATTTATTTCTAATGAGACACAAGTTGAAAACCTTTGAAATGTTTAAGGAATTTAACATGAGGTAGAGAAACAAATTGGTATGTGTATTAAATGTCTTCAATTAGATCGAGGCTATGAATATATAAATAGTGAATATATATATTATTTGAAGGAGAATGAGATTCTCGCTCAATATAGTCCTCCGGTACTCCTCAACATAATGGTGTTTTGGAGATGAAGAATTAAACTTTATTAGATATAGTCTGATTGATGATGAACTTTATCAATCTTCTAGAATATCTATAGGGTTATACTATAAAGACTGCTGCTTATTTGTTGAACAAAGTTTCATCAAAAGTCATTCATACTACCTCTATGAGATGTGGACTAGCAGAACACCGAGCCTTAAGTATGTTAAGATTTAGGGCTATTCTACTTACGTAAAAGTTACATAATAGGATAAACTCTCACCTAATGGGTACACGTATCAGTTCATTGGATATCCCAAACACTCTATACGATATCACTTTTATGATCCAAAAGAACGAAACGTGTTCATTACTCATAATGTCACACTCCTAAAGAAACAGTTTCTCATGGGTTATGGGATTATAGAAGGATTGAATTTGATTAAGTCAATGCAAAATTTATGAACCGACGATGGAACCACCAGGTTAATCGAGTGAGAAACCTTTGACACACCCTCCTCGTTGGTTGGAAATGATCATAAGGCCTCTTATAAGGTATAATATGATGCTTGAAGGTGTCTTTGATGTTTTCTTATTTGAAAAAAATGATCCTTGACTTATAAAGAGGCAATATTGGACATCGATTTGAAACTATAGCCAGAAGCCATGAAATCTGAGATTAACTCTATGCATGTCAATCAAGTTTGGGACTTGGTCGAGCTTCCTAAAGGAATTGTTCCTATTGATTGTAAATGGGTTTAAAAGCTGAAGCATTGACCTAATGGGAAGGTAAAAACCTTTAAAGTCTGACTAGTTGCAAAAGGTTATACTCAGCGATCTGAGATAGATTATGAGGAAACCTTTTCACCAGTAAGCATACTAAAGTCGATTTGAATTCTGTTGGTAATTGCAGCATATTATGATTTTAAAATCTGACGAATAGATGTAAAGACAACATTCCTAGATAGATATCTCGAGAAAGAGATATACGTAGAATAGGCTAAATGTTTTACATCTATCTTAACTTTTAATCTAGTGTTCAAATTGAAGAAGTTCATTTATGGACTTAAGTAAGCTTTCTGAAGCTAGAATTTTTATTTTAATAAAGTAATTAAATGGTCTGATTTTATAAAAACACTAAGAGAAAACATGTGTGTACAGAAAGGTCAGTAGGAGTATAATTGTCTTTCTAGTTCTCTACGGGGATGGCATACTTATTATTAGAAACGATATAGGTATGTTACACCCAAACAAGAGTTATTTAAGTAAAAACTTCTCTATGAAGGATTTGGAAGAGACTTTTTATATACTGGGTATAAAAATTTATAGAGATAGAGTTAAGAGGCTGATAAGACTCATTTTCATACATAAAAATGTTCTGAAAAGGTATAGCTTTACTAATTGTAAGATAATTAGTGTACCTTTCAAATATAACATTCATCTTTCTAGAAGGATGTGTCCTTAGAAGAAAGATGAAAAGGTTAGAATGCTAACATACCATATGCATCAGCTATAAGTAGCTTGATGTACGCCATATATACGAGACCTAATATTAGTATAGTTATAAGTGTTATAAGTCGGTATTACTCTGATCTAAGTAATAACCATTGGATGGCCATGAAACATATCTTGAAATACCTGAAATGCACAAAGGATAAGTTTTTTATTTATGAAAAAAGTTACTTGCAAGTAAGGATATACACTGATTTAGACTTCTAGTCTGATCTAGGTGAAAGAAAGTCTACATTTAGATATATGTTTGCCGCAGTTAGTTGGAAGAGTGTCAACTAAATATCTACAGTTGATTCTACCACAGAGGCAAAATACTTTACAGCTTTAGAAGTTGAAAAGGAATCGATGTGGATACGTAATTTTATCATAGAGCTCGAAATAATCCTAAGTTCAATGGATCATATCTCACTATTTGTGATAACAACAGGGCAATTGCTCAAGCCAATAGCACACTAGAAGTTTAAGCATATGTAGAGAAAGTACTATATAATTAGATAAATCTTAGCTATAAGAAATGTAATAGTATCTAGAGTAGATCTATGGATAATGTAATGGACTAGCTCACTAAGGTCTTAACTCTTAGGGTATTTAAGAAACACGTGGAGTCATCAAGTATTAGATATCATCATAAATGGAATTAGAGCAAGTGGGAGTTATTGAAGATGGTGCTTACTTGCCATTCAAATTATTGTATGAATATTAACTTATTTAATATTTATACAATAAACATTTCCATTAAATATTTAATTATTAATTATAAAGTACTAAACTTGTAATTTTTTCGGACATTGTAGATCTAAAAGAGTTTAAATCTGATCTAAAAGAGTTTAGGTCAACGCTAAGGGTTATAAATTCTAAGAGTTAGAACCTTGTCTGAAATAAGGACAAAGACCGGCGAATATATTAATAATGACATAGTTATAAAGAGTTACAAATGGTGCTAAGAAGTGTCATTATGCAGTATGTTCTCAAAGATATCATTCCTAGTCTATGGTTGTCGATACGGGTCAATCGGTATTCCTTTTAGACTAAGGTATGCCTATATTTTGATTGTCTAAACAATTAGTCTTAGTAGACGATGGGTTTAATGGAAGCTTGTATAGGTATGCAGGTATTCAGTGAGGACTAGGTACTAAGCAGACTCAATAAATACCTCTAACACACATCTTATATAGCTGTCAATTGATTGTCTTCTTGAGTTTAGAGTATTCGCGGTTCTTTAACTTGAACGTCACAGTGAGTTTGTGAGTGATCTATTATACTTTGATTCCACCCAATTCAAAGACCTTTTATGGTTTAACCTTTAAGTATGGTTGGGTATAGTCCGATGCTCATTGAGCCAGATGTACGTAGATATGGGATTCAGCAGCATCTGAATGCTCCAAGAATATATTTAAAAAAGTCTTATGGTCATAAGCAAAAATCTTGAAAAAGAGTTTTTTGTTGGGTTAAATAATATTGTAAAGGAGTTTGTGGATATTGTTTATAGAAATACAAATCTGCAAATATGTTCACAATCTTGTATATAGAGATTTGACAGTGATAATCTATATCTCCACTTTTTCATTATATAGGTGATTGAGGGACTATACATATATGGTTGACCTTAGCTTATATGGTTCAACGCATCATTCTGTAATATTTATAATGTATGTATAGGGAATCGTTCACGGACTTGCGAAAAAGTTCCGTAAGACAAACTGGTGTGAGCCTAGGGAGTTTCATAATACGAAGTGTACTTGTTGAGTACTGTGGTAGCAGACCAGAACAAATGGTTCGATCCGGGAGAATTTTAGAAAGCAGAATTTATTACAAAACCTCTCTGAAAAATGAAACATAAAGTTTGTAAATATTGTAAATAGGTCCTTTTTAAATAGAAAATGGATTTTGACGTATGGCATCCATACATGTCCATTTATGAGACAAATAGCACATGCATGGAAGGGCATATAATAAGTGTCACTATGTAAATGGTTTACATGTGTTGAAGATGACACTTGTCACTCGTGCATAAGAGAATAAATACTTTGCAAATGTTACAATTAGCCCCCTATTTTGGCCATGTATATAAAGTAAAGTAAAGTTTGAAAAAGTTTCAAAGTAGTCCTTATTGTCACTTTGAACAACTTTAGCCATTTTAGAGAAATTAGAATTTCATCCTGCTTGAAATTGAATATTAAGCTACCATTCTAGTTTTGTATTCCCACCGAATAATTATAGACTACAATTACTCGTGATTGCACTTCTTTGTGAGCTCTGCGATCAATTTTTCACCGAATAATTTTCAAAGGTATGTTTTTTATTATTCATACTATTTTTTACTCAATTATAGAGTGTGTATATTAATTAATATGTAAGTAATTTCATTGTGCTAATACTTGTTAGACATGTATTTTAAATTAATCAATATGTACATAATCACATATATGGATTTAGATTCACACGAACATGAGATACTCCTCTACCCTGTAGACTTTCTATTTTATGCACTCTTCCATCCCCCTGATTCACCTTTATCTACACATTATCCTATTCTTCATTAATGCTTCCTCGAAATTCCCCCAAAGATGTTTCCCTCTATATTTCCCAAACTGTTTCCCACTATTTTCCTCTTAGGCTGATAGATGGGTCTTGGATCAAGTCGATTGTTCTATCTTGCCCTGTAATTTGACCTAGTTCATCTTCTTCAACCTGCCTCTTTCCTCAAGTATTAGCTCTTTCTTTCTTTTTGTTTTTTTTACCTATTTTCTTTAATCTTTACGTGTTTTCTTCTTTGAGAGTTCTACTTAGCTTCCAACTCTTATTTATACTCCATATGCAAAATTACCTATCTCTGGATCAACTACTTCTATAGTTCATCATTACTTTTTTGAATCTCCCATAATTTTGCTATGAACTCTTCACATTCTTTATAAATAGGCTTCAATCTCCCACATTGGTAGCAGAGGTTTGGTAGCCTCTCATAGAAAATAAGTGTCACCATTTCCTCATCTATTTCATCTAGTCCTACTTCAAGAAATCTTTAAAGCGACTTGATGATGTCAATCCTTATAGGGATCCTAATGTATTTACCTATACAACCCTCTAATTTGTCCGGCTCTACTTCCTCAACCTGGCCTATTTTATTACCCAACATTCTTGTTGTTGTTCTGTGTATACACTTTATAGGCACATTGTAATGTTAGACCCAGAATGATGTATAGCTGAAAAGAATTCTTGTGATTGATCCAATCCCAGTCACCTCTACCACGATAATGAGGGATTTTTCAAAATAGCATGGCTCTCTAATCTGAAGGTTCTTCTTGTCATTTTTCAACCTAAACTGACAAAGGAATCTATTTCTGTTGAGACTCTCAATTTTCATCCCTTCATTGGCCTCCAAACTTGTTGCATAATTGATTTGAATGCTTCTTTGTTAGTAGCATGATTTAAAAGCACTTTTGACTACTAAATAGTTGGCAATCATCTTTTCCCTTTATCTCTTTGTACTTACTAGATATATTAACTATTTTACCTTCTTTATCTGAGATTTTAAAAGAACTGCATAACTTAATTAATGTGTCCGCATCCGTGGGAGAGACATTCCCTTACCTACTACAATAAAAACTAATAACAGTGTCGTGATTTTACTAAAGAATTATGACAAGTAAAAGCCACTAAAGACTTCAAACTTTTTTTCACTAGTTACCCTATAAAGGCTACAGAGAAAAAACCAAGAAAGACAAGAACCGCTTCTGGAATGCCTTTATTTCTTATTACTTAGTGTTTCTAAAGCATGTATTTCTTTCCTTCAAAGAAGAAAGAAGCATGTATTTTTTATTTAAACATTAATTTATCAACATATTTTATTTATGTCGAAGATTCATAAGCTTGTATAAGCAATATGATAGTTTAGGATTTTATTAATATACATTTTAATAACACATGTCAATATGCCACACATGATACTTATTCCAACTTGAACCAACAAAACTGTCTAAAATCATGGAACGACAACATTTTAAGGATATAGTTTTGACTTTTGCTAACCATTAAACGACGTCGGAAAGATAACCCACTCTCATTATTGCGGCACCTTCGCTCACTCACATTACATGGGAGATGTAGCCATCTCCATCTTCTATGTTTATAGAGACCTAAAAAGAAAAAAAAAACACATACACATAATCTCTCTCTCAAAAAAAGAATTAATGTTAAAACAATTTTTAATTATTATGGAAATATAAATATTTCCCCATATGTTCATAAACAAATCTAAATTTAGTATTTATATTTATTTTATGAAAAAAAATTGTTATTTGTGGCATAACATTCTTATTATATAAGAACTTCATACTTATTATTTAGGGTTAAATCTAGTTTGGTCCGCCAAGGCTATCTTAAATAACCAAAAGTTTATTTGGTGATAAAAAATTGAGTTGTTGAGCTTGGCGATACTAAAAATTAGACTTAAACTAAATACTGTACAATATAAGAATTGAGATTGAATAGGAAACTTATTGAGAACTGAATAAATATAGGGTTGCACAATGTGGCTTTGTGAAATACATAAAACACTAAATTAATGGGCAAGTGGTGATAAGGTGGCCGATAATTGCTCTTCAACACTTAAGAGAGATGACGGCTCAATAGTAAAACATTCATAATATTTTACCCTAGAAAGAATTTGAGAAAACAAATAAAATGGTTCTTACTAGAGTTTGTGTACTAAGTTCAACTTATCTTACTCGAATTCAAAATATAAGATAAGCTTTAAGTATATAATGAGCTGACTCAACGAATTCCCTCAAATATGACATATGGCGCCACATAATTAAAAAGTTCCCTATTACATACGAACATTTTGGAGAAACAAAATCATTTGAGACTCTTAAGTAATTGTGCTCCCTTGAAACTTGAAGTACAAAGTATTATTGAATTGACTACTTTTTAGAGAATTAACCTTCGGATCATATGGGTTGCAAGTGTTGCCTTCTGAGTTTCAGTTGGTGTAGTAGAGCTAACTCACTTCACTAACTCTAGACAAACCTCATCTTTTTGTCAGTAAGAGAGACCTTAGCCTATCACTTATTAACGCAAAAATTTAGTTGTGATCTTTTTAAAATTTCTCTATTCAAAACTTTATCCTTATGCCTAATTATTAGGGGTGGGCACGATCCGGTTCGGTCCGATTTTTTGTAAAATCGAACCGGACCGAACCGATTTTTTTTTTTTCGGTTTTTTCGGTTCAGTCCGGTTCAATTTTTTTGGTTTTTTTATTTTTTTATTTTAAATTATAAATTTTTTTTAATTTTTGGTCTGATGTTTTTGGTTTTTTCTGATTTTTTTGATTTTTTTGAGCGAAAAAACTCAAAAAAATCAAATCGATTTTTTTAAAAAAAAAACGGACCGAACCAAACTGAACCGACTAGTTCGATTTAATTTTTCGGTTCCCAATTCTTTTTGTCCACCCTTACTAATTACCATGCAATGTAGTTTCTAACTAAGTATTGGATCAGCCTAGTGATAACATGAAAAAGGATTAGATTTTGTTAATTGTGCATCAATTGTAGAACTTAATAATAACGTGATTTAGTCATAATAAAGTGTCTCTTGATTTTGAGTCTGTGTAGTAATGTAAACTAATGCGTAAGTCTCACGCAACAGGCCTTATAGGCCGAATGTTAAAGTTTAGTAATCTTGAATTGGTACTAAGCCCACTGAAATGACCTTTAAATTAATCAAAACAACTTTTTTGAGAAAGTTGAGCTTAAAAGCTTTAAAAAATTTTAAAATGCAATCGAATATCACCACATTTTCTCCCCCTAACACATATTATAGATACAACATATCATAACACATGACATTCTATGAGATTGTATTTAATAATATTTCATGTAATAAAATTTTCAATAATGTTCTTAGATTAATTTTCTCCTACTCTTTATATTTTCCCGAGAAAAATATTTTTTTTTTTGGAGAAATAAAACATTTTTGTTTTAGTTCAATAATTTTTATAGCCCCAGGAAAAAAAAAAGCCGAAACAGAACACAGAACAGAGCAAGACCAAAAGCTAAGAAAAACTGAAACCAAATTCTTCCATAAGAGACCCGGAAACAAGAGATTCAGATCAAGTGTCTCTCTTTTGATTCTTATTGTTGATCATATCTTGATTCATTTCCTTTAATCACAGCCATTGAAAGAGGATCTGAAAAAGAATCAAACCAAATCATAATGGCAACAACACAAGGGCAGGCCGCAACTATGGACCCGAACGTACTGGATGACATAATCAATCGGCTCACGGAGGTCAGATTCGCCCGACCTGGAAAACAGGTCCAGCTTTCAGAGACTGAGATCAAGCAGCTCTGCGTTGCATCTAGAGATATCTTTATGAGACAACCTAACTTGCTCGAACTTGAAGCCCCCATGAAAATTTGTGGTACTTTATTTTTTCATCTATTTTTTTTATATAAATGAATATGGGTGACTATTTGCTTTTCCATTTCCAATTTTTGCTGCAGTTTTTTTCCCTTCCTATGTGGATATATTGGATTGTGGAATAGATGAGTAGAGAATCATGTTTTATGGGTTTTTTTTTAATGATTTTGGGGTTAGTTATGTGCAATTGTTAATCTTTTTAATATTATATTACTGTTTGGTATTTAGTGGTTTGTTGAAAATAAGGTCTATGTGAGTTTTTGAGTTGATATTGCAGAGTAGCAGCATCGGTATTTTTTTTAAGATTTGAAAAAGAAATTATTGGCAATATAAAGCATTGTTAATTTGTCATAGAATTTACGATATGTTTAGGTTTTCAAAAGTAAACTGAATGATCAATGGTTTGTTGGGTTATTGTTGCTTTGTTCTTCTCACTCATGATTAACAATCCCATAACATATTGTGCATTATTTGATTGCTAAGAAGTAAGAAGCCATGGGAATTGGAACTGAAAATTTTGGAATTGTACAATCCCTAGTACCCATCTTCATTTCATGTGGAATATTAAGCCGTCCCTATAGAAGTGGCAACTTTCAGTAGGGGATTAGGTTTTTGATGGCCAAATAAGGAGTTTTAACATAAAGCCCTAAACATAAGCTATTTGTTCCAGCAATCCTTTTGAGATGTTGCTCGGTCTTTAACTAGTACTGGGTGCAACATGATCTCTGCTTCAAGTTCAAATCTATGTTACAACTTATAAGAATACGTTAGAAAAAGTGGCTTATTTGGTCTTTTGATTATCCTTTTGAATTTGTTGTCATCATTGTCCGAGAATTCTTCTTTCCAACTTCATACAACTTTTATTTTTGTTTGCAGGTGACATACATGGACAATACAGTGATTTATTGAGGCTATTTGAATATGGAGGATACCCTCCTAAAGCAAATTATTTGTTTTTAGGGGACTATGTGGATCGTGGCAAGCAGAGTTTGGAAACAATATGCCTTTTACTTGCCTATAAGATAAAGTATCCAGAGAACTTTTTTCTTTTAAGAGGAAATCATGAATGTGCTTCAATTAATCGGATTTATGGATTTTACGATGAGTGCAAGAGGCGGTTTAATGTGAGACTTTGGAAAGCCTTTACGGACTGTTTCAACTGCCTCCCTGTGGCTGCTCTTATAGATGAAAAAATATTGTGCATGCATGGTGGCCTTTCCCCTGATCTCCCGCACTTGGATCAAATTAGAAACCTACCTCGTCCAACCGCTGTTCCTGATACTGGTTTGCTTTGCGATTTACTGTGGTCAGATCCTGGTAGAGATGTTAAGGGATGGGGAATGAATGACAGAGGAGTTTCATTTACCTTTGGCCCTGACAAGGTCTCTGAATTCTTAAAAATGCATGATTTGGACCTTGTCTGCCGTGCCCATCAGGTGGTTGACTTTCCTATTCTTTCTTTTTTTCATTTTTTCTTTTGTGAGGGGTGGGGGGTGAGAAGTTTCCATTCAATTAAATCGTCTTATTCTTTGGACGCTCATGGTGGCTTATTCTAGGTTGTGGAAGATGGGTATGAATTCTTTGCTGACAGGCAACTTGTTACCATATTCTCAGCCCCCAACTATTGTGGTGAATTTGATAATGCTGGTGCAATGATGAGTATTGATGAAGAGCTGGTGTGTTCTTTTCAGATTCTCAAGCCTGCAGAGAAAAAAGTGAAGTTCATGGTGTCAACCAAAATGTGATTCTTGCAATATCCTTAGGCTTAACCAAGGTCAGCTGAACATTATCACTTATTGCATTTGTTCCTTTACGTTTAATATTGTGTTGGTGGTAGTAGCGATGGTAGCTTTTTATGACATAAGTTAATTGTTTTAGTTTGCTTTTATTCATACTGATGTTCTCTATTTCCGATTATCTATGGCTTTTCTTCATTTGGGGAGGGGGTGGAGGGGCTTGTTTGGAATCATTAATTTCCAGGAATAAATTTGTTTAACTGTGTAAAGGGTTGAACTGCATTATGTTCTGCAATACATGCTATCATAGGATGGAAATTTGGGGGGAAAAAAATACTATCTACCCTTTAATTTCTTCTATCATCTGATAAGCTTCCTTCTATCATAGTTGACACTTTAATTCAAAAATTATAAATATACGTTCAAGTATTAATTTCTAAATACAATAAGCATGTCATTAAATGATAAGCAGGAGTCATTTTTGCTTGAAAGTACAAAATTATCCACTTGATTTCTTTTGAACATATTTCAACTTTCAAGATTTTGTGGATGTCTTTTTTTTTTTTTTCGTGTGGTGGGGGGGTGGGGGTGGGGGTGGGGCATCTAGTGTTGTCACTGATTATGTTTTCTCATATTACATAACATGCAATTGCGACTATGCTGGTACCTTCATTGACTAGATGAGTCCTCAGCAATCTATGTTTTTCCTTTCCTCATGTACAGACTTATCTCATTTCCTGGGAAAAGTATCCCAAATTGATGGCTACTGGCTGAAGAAGTAAACTTAAGACTTGAGGGATGCAACCCAAGGACGGTGCTTTATTGGGCGAAAGCTCTACTAATCATGAGAGAAATCCTTTGAAGGGGGCTAAAAGCCGGAAACTGATTGATTTACTTTTTCTCCTCCATTAATTTTCCTTTCACCTTAATACTTATATTTCGCTGCCTATGTATATTAATATATATTTGGTTTAGGTCTTGTGCTTCTTTGCACCAAAAGCTGGCCTTATCACCTCCTATAGAAGATCGGGGTTTTTGAGACACTTGTTCATTGGTTGAGCCTTCTATCTACTAATTTATGCTTCTTCTTTTCTCGATGTTGAAGATAGTCAATAGCAACTAGTTGATTAGTTCAGGTGCTTTGTCGATAACCTTTCTAGATATATATATATATATATATATATATGTTCCTATGCCTTTTGGCATTCCGTCAATTTTAATGGCTCTGTTCGGGAGTTGGGATCTGCATATTCTTGGAGGCCAAAGTGAAAGCAGATGCTTTTGACATTGCCATTTAAGTCGGCCAATTGGCGGATGTTTTACATAAAATCAAGTATTATCCTCATTCATAGAAGCTTGCATTGCTTCCCAACTGACATTTTTGTTATCAATATAAAGAAAATTCCCTGTTGTAAAAACAGAGGATTGGGGTTATAAAGAAGTTCTGATTATATTTAACCTAATAATTAACCAAGTGTGGCTCCGGCCTAGGCAACTAACCCTAAATACGAGCTCTCCATTAAATAGATAAACAAAACCTACTAATTTTTAATGAAAAATTCAAATAATATTAATAGAACTTCTTATTCTTACAAATTTTAGTTTTCTAATACGGTCTTCTAAGTGAATTTTCCAAGTGTTGTTGGCATAAAAAAAATTGTGAATTTTCCAAATGTTGTTGGCATAAAAATAATTGTGTAATAAAATGAACGTAGCAAAAATTAAATTGTATTGTATGAATAGAGATAAAAGATTACTTTAATTTTTTGCTTTAATAAATTTGAAATGATTATAATCTTTTTTATTATTTTTAATTTTTAAACTTTGAGTATGTAGATTTTTTCTTAATTTTTAAACTCATATTATCCAAAATTGAGAGAAGAATAATAGTCTAATTTTTTTTCTTATATGTGTAAATAATTTTTTTTTATGTAAAAATACGTAAAAAGAATTATTGTTATTGTTCTTATGTTATTGCTCCATACCTCTCTTATATATAAGCATCTCTTTTGAGTATTTAGAGTTTGATTAAGATTAATAATTTAGAGTATGGTTAGGATTTAAACTAGTAAAATGATTGCAAGATCCATAAGTTTTCTAATTCTAATTTAAAAGGCTCAATCTCAATCATCTCATAACTCATTAAATATTCTAAGTTAACTCTAGATTATTCTACTGAAAGTTAAAGGTTACACTCCAGTAACTCATGTAAAATAAATAAAATATCATTTTAATTAAATTATGATTGGCATCAAACTAATAGCAACTATTTAATTGACTCTTTAATTAATGTTCATAATTAAATATAAGCCACTAAAAAATATTTTATCTCTTTAATTATTTATTTACCTTTAAGTTACCGAATGCTTTGATAATTTTTTTTAATATGTTTATATTTGTAATTAAATTTACAATAAATATTATTATTCAATAAAAAATTTATTGAATAAATTGTGATCATAATTTAAATAATAAAGTACTGCAAACAGCTTAGGTGAACTTTAATTATTAGATTCTATTTTTGCAAATATATGTTCATATGATCCATGAAATTATAGTTCTAAACTATTGAAGTTTTGACAATTTATATAGATATAATACATGAATATAAGTTCATTATTTATTTAGGATTAAAATCAATCAAACTTATTAAAACTTTTGTGAATTAAGATCAATAACATTTAGTTAACTTGATCGAAATTTACAGTAGTCTCATTCAATGTATTATATACTAGTTTTTCTACTTAATATTTCTACTTCGTTAATCAAGGTAAATTATTCATTATAAAAAGAAGAAAAACTATAGTCTTACATAATCAACTGCCATTTTTATTAATGGTTGTGAACTAGGTCACATACTTTATAAATATGGGCTCATTAATATATGCTCAATCATATGTATGAATAAATTTTATGAATCAAATAAAATACTATTGCTCATACTTTAAGATAATAAAATAACATAAAATGTCTAATAATCTCCCTCTTATCCTAAAGCATGTCTAGCATTTATTGAACTCTCAAATCATATATATGAGTTTCAAAACATTTTACTAGTAATGACTTGGTGAATGATACACTAGATTTTTTCCTAATGCAATCTTGTATACCATGACATCTCTTTTGCATAAACTCCCTTATTAAATAATATTCATCTTAATGTATTTTTCTTTATTGTGGTATCTTGTTTTCTTAGACTGTGCTACAACTACACTACTATCACAATAAATAATAATAGGGATATTAGCACTAGGTATTACTTAAGCTCTATAAGAAACTTACGGAGTCATATAGCCTCTTTTTTAACTTTTGATGTAGCTATATATTTAGCTTTCATGGTAAAGTCCGCAATACATGATTACTTTACACTTCTCCAACTTATAGCTCTAACATTTAAAGTAAACACATATCCTGAGGTAGATCTCCAAATATCCTTATCTACTTAAAAATCTAAATTTATACACTCGATAGGTATAAGATCTTCACTGAAATATACAATCATATAATCTTCCATTCTCCGAAGATACTTGAATATATACTTTACTACAGTCTAGTGTTCTGGTCTTAGATTCGAGTAATATCTGCTAGTCATGCTAACTGTTTAACAAATTTTGGTCTTGTAAATGATATTAAATACATGAGACTTCCTACTGTTGAAGTATAAGGAATTTCTTTCATATATTCTATCTCTTCAAGAGTTTTAGAAAATTTATTATTGGATAGATCAATCCCATGTTTAAAGAGGAAGTGATCCTTTTTTGGATTCCTACATAACAAACTTAACCAGAATTTTATCTATATATGCAGTTTATGATAAAGTTAACATCTTATTTTTAGAATCTCATAATAGCTTAATTTCAAGTATGTAATTAACTTCACATAAATCCTTCATATGAAATTAGTTAGATAACTAAATTTTGATTGATAATAATATCTCTACATCATTTTTAATGAATAGTATATCATTAACATATAGGACTAGAAAAACCACTAGTTGTCTATCCATTTTATTGTAAACATAAGGTTCATCATGATTTTGATTAAAACCAAATGATTTGATTGCTTAATCAAGTTTGATATTCCAAGGTCTAGATGCTTGTTTAAGCCTGTAGATATATTTTTGCAGTTTACAAACTATATGCTCTTGGTCTATAGCTATAAAACTATATGGTTATATCATATAGATACTTTTTTCAAGATTTTCATTTAGAAAGATAGTTTTAATATCCATTTGTCAAATCTCCTAATTAAGATTCGCTATAGTGGATACGAGAATTCTAGTAGATTTAGTAAGGCTATCAGTGAAAAGGTCTCTTTATAATCGACATCCTATTTTTAAGTGTATTCTTTTGTAATAAGCATAGTTTTAAAAGTTTACATCTTTCTATATTACCATTTCTCTTATAAACCTATTTACACCCTATGAGTTTTATCCTTTCAGGTTTTTTCACAAATTCCCCAACTTTGTTGGAGTTTATGGAATTCATCTCTAATTTCATAGCTTTGCGCCAATGGTCTGCATTGATATGAACCATTACTTCATCATAACTAATGAGATCTAGTTCATGTTCATTAAAGTATATCTTAAAAAACTCCAATTAACATGTACCTATCTGGACATCTAATAGTTATCCCACTATGACAAAGTACCGATGGTTGTTATTCTGCAACTGGCTCTGGTTAGTTATTATGATCTAGATTGAGAACTAACTCCTTGATTCTTTTAGGTACAATACTGAAGTTCCCATATAATTCATTAAGAACTATCTTACTCATATGCTTGAAGTCTTTTGTATAGTATTCTTCAAGAAAGGTTACATTTATGCTAACAAATATTTTTTTATCTCAAGAACTATAGAAAAGACTCAATCTTGTTCATGTAAGATAACTAAGAAATAGACAAACTTCTAATTTAGATTCTAACTTGTTTATCTTCTTTTTTAGCACATGAGCTAAACAACCTCATATATGTATATGATATAAACTTAGTTTATGCCATGTGCATATTTTTAGAGGTGTTTTAGGAATTGACTTAGATGGAATTAAGTTAAAAAGATACATGATTATTTCCAAGACATAACTCCAAAACAAGATAGGTAAAATTGAATAACTTATCATTGACCTTACCATTTTGAGATGAGTTCTATTTCTCCTTTCTACTACATTATTTTGTTGAGGTAACCCTAATGCAGTCAATTGGATAATATCTTATTGTTTGACAAATAAGCATTGAACTCACTATAAAGATATTCACCACCTTGATCAGATTAAAGGGCTTTTATGTGTTTCTCTAATTACATTTTCATCTCTGCCTAGAACTTTTTAAATTTATCAAATGCCTTAGACTTATGGCTTATTAGATATATATAACTGAATTTAGAATAATCATCAATGAAAGTGATGAAATATTTATAACAACCTTTAGCTTGTGTGCTCATAGGCTCATACACGTCAATGTGCACTAATTCTAGCATTTTGGTAGATCTATTACCTTTAGCATTACAGGGTCTTCTAGTCATTTTACATTTTATACAATATTTGCAGATTGGTAATTGTTCAATCTCCAATGAACTCAAAAGTTCATCTTTGACCAATCTTTAGATCTTATTTAAACTAATATGACCAAGATATTAATGCTATATATACATTTAAGTAGTGGGAGACATTTTAATCATTTTATAATAATTAGATTCATTATTTTATTCTATATTATATAGTGAGTTAATTTTTAGAATATATGCAATATAGATTATCCACTAGTATACAAAAACATATAAGCAATTTTTTTTTTATTGCTATAGTTAAGTAAAAAATAACTAAATAACTAAATTTATTTAAATAACTAATTGAAATCAAATTGTGTTTGAGTTCTAATACTAACAAATAATCCTCTAATACTAAAGTCTTAAAATTATCAAAATATAGATGTGCAACTTCTACTACTTTAGTTGCAATATTGAGTGATTTAGTTCCTTGGAACACTTGCAACAAATTGCAAATAAAATTAATGACTCTAAAATTTACTATTGATGAATTTGTATAATCAATTACTAAATATGTCTTAATAAAAATAATATTACCATAAGCTGAAGCTATCTTTTTAGTTATTAAAAGTTTAGCTAGAGGATAATTTATCTTCTAATGTCCTTTAATGCCACATTGGAAACACTTTCCTTTAGGTCTTACTTCTTATTCTGAGTTTGCACATATCTTGAATTAGATGTTTTCTTCAACTTGTTCTTCGTCTTCTTACGACTATTTCCCTTATAATTAAGACCAAAAAAGAAAGATGGACCCTTAGTCAAGTGATTATTATAAGTATCTATTTCATCTTAGAGTTTATTTTCATTAGGTTTTGGAAGACATTTATCAGTCAAGATATTTGTGCTTTTCTGTCGTGAGTACAATATCTAAGTTCCTTTCCCAATCTATATAATTATTCCTAGTTACTTTATTTTGGTTAAGGATGGAAGCTAGTCGGCTGAATGAAGACTTGATCTTGAAAAATAAATTCATACATAAGCATATCTCTTATAGCATATAAAACTTTTGCATGAATGTATAAAATGCATGTATGTAGAATCTTTTAACTACATTATGCATCGGTAATCCAATTTTAATTCAAAACTCCTTTGTATGGTGGTTGTATCCCTTGTGATCACACTAGTACCTTACTTATTTATTATTATTTAGATATCTTATATCAAATAATAATAAGCTAATAATTCTTTAGTCATTAGATTTAATTGACAAAAACTCTGTAAAGAGGATATCAATTAATTTAAGTTGAGTTTATAGCCATTATTTCAATCATCTATATTTATAAATTAAAAAAAAACTATCGTATAGTATTCAGTTTCGCATAAGTCATATATTAAATCTTATCATTTAAGGAAGTTCTATCTAGTAATTAATTCTAATATTTGTAAAGAGCTCATAAAGTCTGAGACAAAATATTAATCTACCTTACTGTAGGACAAATAATGAAGGTTGCGAGCCTTACTCTCACACTCAATATTTTAATTATTAAAGTTATTAATTTTTAATATAGCAATTAATTTATAAAATGACATTTCGTTTATTAATATCTAACTTTATCTCATAAAATAATTAATGAGGTCACGTTAAATTAATAAATTAATATAATATAAAAAATATGACAATAATCTTATCATAATTTCATTATAACATTAATGTCATATAAAATAATATATTTTATGCACTGACATGTAAATGTAGCACCCTAATCTATATGGTATGTTATTCATCTAATCGATGAATTAGATAAATAAATAAATAATCGATAATTTATATATTTTTTTAAAAAGAAAAATATTAAAATTCAACCTAAATTCTTTAAAATTCTTTAAAATTCAACTTGAACTCTTTCATAAGATTTATCTACACTTGTTTGTCTCGTTTAATAGACTTGACATTTTGAGCTTTTAATTTTCTTTGGTCTATTTATTTAAAATAATAAATAAATTTGACATATTTTAAGCTTAAAAGTTTTTTAAATTTTCTTAAAATAAAATTTAATAAAAAATATTTTTAGACTCAGTAATTTTATTGAAATAATTGAATTAAAATTTTATAAAATTTAGACAAAAATTAAAAAGAGT
Source organism: Ailanthus altissimus (assembly GCA_946807835.1). NCBI lineage: Eukaryota > Viridiplantae > Streptophyta > Magnoliopsida > Sapindales > Simaroubaceae > Ailanthus > Ailanthus altissimus. Next base: position 18,741,646 of record OX327684.1, read on the forward strand.
TTGAACTAATTTTAAATTTATAAATATTTAAAATAGTTTAAAAATAAATTTAAGCTAAAATTAAAATTTATTTATAAATTTCTCAAAATTTACGTCAAACTGTAATACTTTATAAAAATAACTAATTTTATTATGACTTGCTTACAAATTTTGTAAAGTAGTTTGGTCAAGACGTAATTAACTAAATAAGGAGGAGCCAAATGAGAAAAATCAGAAGAAATTAGGATTTCATCTTTTTCTCTTCTCGGCCACACCCTCTAAACAGCCCAACCAACGCCCGCCTCCCCAAAACGCCGTCCACATTCGCTGAAGCCTGTCGCCGGCTTTAGACAACGTTGGCCGTCTGTCTCAACGTCCGTACCACCCTCGCCCTAGCCAGCTTCTTCCCAGGCGTCCGTCGCTGCAAGAGATCACCGTATTGAGCCTGGCCACCGATCTGAAGCCAACCGCCGTTTATCCCTTTCTGCCCAGCTCTCGGCCGCCGCGAATAACCAGACCCACCGCGCCGACCTCCCTCAGAGAACACCGGCCACTGTACGAACCAGCCGCCGCCAGCCAAATCATCATTCAAAAAAATGATTACCGCTCTTGCTTGGTATTAGCTGGCCAGCGGCCGCCGCCCGAATCATTTCACCAAATTTTTTGTGTTGTTTTTATCTTTTTTTTTTAGTTACTGTAAAAAAATTTAATAATTTAATTTTTAGATTTATAAATTAAAATTCTATGCTAATTAATTGACTTAAAAAAATTATTAAAAATTAATTCAATTGAAATTTTTTTATACTATTTTACAACTTTTTGTTATAATTTTTTTTAGAAAAATATAAATAAATATTTGATTATAAATTATTATTATGAGATAACTGTTTATCATATAATTAAATAAAATAATAAATATAAATTAAATATGTAATTAATATCAAAATAAATAATTATTGTCGTACATAAAAAGGCAATGCATATAATATAAAATAAAGTGGTTCTGATATTAATTGTTGATATAAAAAAATTTATTTAATAAAATAAATACAATGAAAACTAAATTTTTTTTTATTCATATGTATAAAAATAAAAAATTACTTCAATTCTTTATTTTAATAAAACTTAAATGATTGAATTTTTTTTTTATTATTTTCAATCTTTAAACTTATGACATGTGAATCTTCAAACTCCTACCTAAAACTAAGAGTAGAAGAGAAATATAATTCTTTTTTCAATCCAACCATAGTTGAAGCTTTGATGTGTTATCAAAATTAGCTGCGTGATAAATTAGGAAGTATACAAATTTATAAATTATATTTTATTTTATTTTGTATATTATTTTAATTATAATTATTTGTTGTTTATCTATTTTTTTTTTAATTGAATTAACTACTTATTTTAAAATAAGAATTGATACATTAGTTGATGATGAGAAGAAAGATTTAGAAGAGAAACAAAGAACGTAAGGTGAATATTTTATAGATATTGTTCATTTCTTACATTGAAAGATTTATTTATTTGATGTAATTTGGTACATTTGATAGTTATATATTTTAATATTTTTACATTGTTATAATTAATGATTTATATATATATATTTCTCTTTTTTAGTACAATAACTAATGATATTAAGTTGTTTTGTTTAAATAATTTATTTATTTTTAAAATAATTTAATAATATTATATTTAATTATAATGTAATTAATATTTAATAATTTGGATAATTATTTTAAAAAGTAATGTTTAAAAATTTTCCCTAAAAATAAAAAAATCTTAAAAAAAACAAAGTCTAATTTAACAAAAATGAGTTCATTTTATTTTAAATTAAGTTTAACAACAAAGTTCAACAATAAAAATTGAGTAAATGACCCGTAGGTTATACGTGAGTTGAAAGTAACCCAACCCATTTGGGTATAGGTTTGAGTCAGGTAAAACTCAACCCAACACAATCTATTCCATTTGTCAACTCTAATTAAGGTTAATCAAGTTCATTAAATTTTTTGTAAATTAAAATTATTGACATTTAGTTAACTTAATTGAAATTCATAATTGTTCCATTTAATATATCATATACACTAATTTTTTTATTCAAAATCTCTACTTCAATAATTAAGATAAATTATCCGTTATAAGAAGTAGAAAAATTACAATATTATATAATAAAATATTATTTTTTATTAATGATTGTGAAGTAAATTTAATTTATAAAAAATTTGTAATCTATATCTTATGTGTTAGAAAATATACTTTATACGAATTCAATTTTTTTTTTTTTGTAGATTCGAAACTCGGATTTAGTCTGAATCTTTTTTGGGTTAAGCTGGATTCGGGTTTACATCCGGGTCGGATCCAGGTTGAATCCATTTTTTTTTTCTATTTTTCATATTTTGGTAAATTTTAAAATTTTTGGTATTTAATTTATAAAATAATTGTTAGATTGTAAAATATATATTGTATAATTTGTACTCATAATTTAATATATTTTTTATCCTTATTTCAATTTTTTTTAATTTTTTAGGTTGAATTTAAACTTTTGAGGCATTTATTTGTAAAATAATTATTAGATTTATATATATATATATTAAAGATTAAGAATTAATTTAAAATTTTTTTAAAAATAAAAAAATGCAGATTCGAGTCAAGTTTCTGGTAACCAAGATTTGAATTCAAATAAAAACTTAAATTTTTTCTAACCGAACTCCAATTTTTTAAAATCTAAATCTAGACTAAATTGTCAACTCTATATGAGCTCATCAATATATGTTCAATTATGTATAAAAATAAACAAAAATTTTACTAATTAAATAAAATATTATTACACATTACAAAATAACATAAATTATCTTAACAAGTACGGCTCCTATGATAGGTAATTAAAAGGTTAGACTTATATTAATTAATTTTTTTCAAATAAAATTTTATAAACTTTTTAATAAAATATGTTAAATTGAGCTTTCCAAGTAATTTAGTGTCTCATTTAACAGACAATTAAAAGTCTTATTATTTAATTAAAAAGTCACATACATACACATAAATAAATATGTACATAATATGATAATAACATAAATTTTAAAATTTTGACTTTTAAATATAATAAAATTAAAATTAAATAATAATAAAATATTTATAAAATAATAAAAATAAAATAAAATCTTTAAAAAATAAATTAAAAAAATTGAAAAAAATTTCTGAACTAAATTGTCGCTGGGGCTGCTTGGTTCCAGCTGGCTTTGGTTGCTGATCGGCACCAAATTTTTTTTATGTTTTATGTTTTATTATTTATTTTATATTTTATTATTTTTTAAAACGATATTAGTGTTTAATGAAATAATTTAAATATTTATTAATTTATTAATTTTTACTATAAATCATTAATAATTAAACATAAGTGATATTTTTTTTAAAAATAGGTATAATATTAATTTTTTTAATTTGTAGATATTAAAAAAATTAGGTCTTGGAAGATATAGAAATATTGATAATAATATTTTTTTTAAAAAAATTAATTACAGTAAAAGAAATGCAAAAAAAAATCCTGGAGAGGGAGCGGGGCTGAGGCTGACTGCCGGGGGTCATGATAATTGATTAGAGATGAGATAAAGGCGCCCACTTTCATTACCTCTTTACACATTTAAATTTTTTCGCTCTCTCTTTCTCTCTCTTTCGGTTAGATTAGGGTTCCCAATTTCAACATTTCAAAAAAAAAACAAAATACAAATAAATTTTCAAAAAAGCCACTCTGCTTTTTCGAAACTCTATCTTCACCACTGAACTAATTTTTCCGGGAAAAATTCGAATTCCGTTAGTAATTCTCTGAGGAGAATGATGAACTTGGCGGATCCGTCAATGGCGTTGCTGGCGGCGAGCGGCGGCGACACAGTCAAGCTCTTTGATGTGTCCGTCGAGCCTGGTGATCCCTGCATTTTGAGCTATACACCATCTCCGGGTTGCGTTGTCAACTCGGTGAAGTGGAACCACACCAGTGAGCTACTCGCTCACTTGCTTACTAACTCGCCCTTTATAATTGCTCTTTACAGTTTTCAAAATTTTCATCTTTCCTTTTCTTTTTTCTTTTTGTACAAAAAATGTAAGTTTTTTTTAGAGGTCTGTGTTTATTGGTCGATTTTTGATTTCGTTTGTAGCATCATATCATATGGTTTTGAATTGAACTCACGTTGTTGTATATGATCGTTGTTTTTTACATAGAAAAAATTATGGCTTGTTTAGTTGCTCATAAGGTGGAGGAATTTGTAAGGAGCGAAATTTTGAGTGTTAAAATTTTTATTATTTTTTTTAAATGAGGAATTGAACTGAGTTAAAAATCAAATATAGTTTATTATACTTAGTTGAGGGAGCTATGAACTAGGGTTTCTTTTTTTTAAAATTTGTTCCTCTTCTTGGAAACTAAATAAAGAATTAGTGTGTTTTTTTAACCGTTTGATTAAAAATTCCATTTGGGATATGATTCTTGCAGATTTAGTTGTTGCAAGTGCTGGGGAAGATAAGAAGATATCATTGTGGAGGAAAAATGGGCAGAACATGGGGACAATTCCGGTTGCTGGGACTGACAGTGGAGACAATATTGAGGTAATCAATATTAATTATTTGTTACGATCTGGAGGACTTGACATTTGCAAATTGAAAGATCTTAATTTCTCTCTTCTAGATGAATTAAAGTTGAAACATTTGGGTTTGCTGACATAAGCTTCTCGTACCAAAATCATGCTATACACTAGAGATTCAAAGATAGAGCAGAGGATGACTTATTTCAATATTGCTTGCTAGTTATGGCTTGTGCTGAAACCACTTTTTTACGAGTTTTCTTGTGTGTGGGAAAGTCCATGAACTTTAATTGTTTGATTCCCCTTAGTTGTCATTCATTCTACCAGCTTTAGTTGCTTTTGGTGCACTAATCCCTATGCTCTCAAGGATTGAGCTTTCTTGTGTCTAATGTATCATCTTGTTGTTTTGTTCTTCTCCAATTATACAGGAATCTATATTGGCTATCAGTTTTAGCAACAAGGGATCTAGATACATATGTTCTGGGGGAAGTAGTCAAGTTGTAAGAATATGGGATCTGCAGAGGAAACGGTGCATCAAATGGTTGAGGGGTCATACAAGTACTATAACTGGTGCTATGTACAATTGCAAAGATGAGCACTTGGCTTCTATCAGTTCAGGTGGAGATCTTATTCTCCATAATCTTGCATCTGGAGCAAGGGCTACTGAACTCAAGGACCCTAACGAACAGGTTGTTTAGTTCCTCGCAGCTGGGTTCTTTTCTAGTGTTTGTGATTTAGAGTCTCTGGTATCCAAGCTAATTGTTTGTCTGATGGTTTTAAGGCCAGGTACTGATGGTGCTTGATTTTTCACGAATTAGTCGACACCTTTTGGTGACTGCAGGTGATGATGGTACTGTACATTTGTGGGATACAACTGGCCGTAGCCCAAAGGTTTGCAGTATTTTCATTACTGGGTTTGTAAACAAGTACATTTATAAGAAATCTTGTATGAGTTAATAAATTGTGTCCATCGACGAATTTCATGTAATTTGCAGAAAGTTGGGTTGGGCCTACCTGGGTTCTTTTGTAGCTAGATTGCAAATACTGCATTGGAACAATCCTGTTGGTTTTCTGCTTCATCATCCTTGTAGTAATTGTTGTATTAGATGAGGTGTATGGCAGTGCAATATCTAGGAAAGTACACCCAGAAGCATCATTTGTTTGGTATAGCAAATAATTGAATTCCGGATAATCTCCCAATGTTGAATCAGTCCACTCTTTACGTTGAAATAGTTCAATATCTCTACCATCTTTCATGAAATGAGGGGAGATCTGCCATTTACCTGCTCATGGAAACATCCGACCCATACTATGGTCAAGTCATTTGTATATTTTTCTTGTCTCCTTTTTCTATTTATTTGATTTTTTGCTTTGGCCAAAGGTGAAAAATGGGGTTGGGAGATCTGATACGGATGCTCTCTTCTTCAGTTTTGTTTTGGGAACATTAGGGTTACAATTATTAAGCTTTCATTACATTCTAGCTGTCCCTATTTGAGGTTGTAAATGATGTTTTAGGCTCATAATGATCACGTTTCTGTTTACAGGCTTCTTGGTTGAAACAACATAGCGCACCAACTGCTGGGATTAGCTTCTCACCATCTAATGATAAGGTCTCTCTTATTAACTCGTCTCCTTTATGGATTAAATACATAGAGAGGCAAGAAGGCAAATATTTGCTTGCTCTGGATCAGTTAACCCTTGCTGGGGTCAGAATACCTGGTAAAGATAGTTGAACCTCAAATATCTAATGTTCTCCTTGTGACAGATTATCGCTAGTGTTGGACTGGATAAGAAGCTATACACTTATGACTCGGGGTCTAGAAGATCCTCATCTTGCATTGCTTATGAGGCACCTTTCTCTTCATTGGCATTTAGAGATGATGGTTGGGTACTGGCAGCAGGAACCAGTAATGGTCGAGTGGTGTTTTATGATGTTCGTGGCAAACCACAGCCTTTTACTGTTCTCCGTGCTTATAGTAGTTCAGAGGTGGATTTCTTTACCTTTATACGTCTTTCAACATAAAAATCCAGATTTGGAAGTTTATTTATATGTGGTTGTTTTCATTTTGCATTTGGTTGCAACATGTTCTATGTGAGTATTTTAAGCTTGTGTTTAAATTATCTTTGAGTGCATAGTTACATGTAGACTTATTCATTATCACATTTCAAGGTTTCTCTTGTTGACCTAAGGTCTAAGTTGATGACAATAACCTTATAGTTTGTTTGTGGGGTTCAGTATTAAGAGCCATGGTTTTTGCAATCTCTCTTAATACTAAGTATTTGCAGTATTTATCAGGCTGTTTCGAGTTTATGCTGGCAAAGAGCAAAGCCTGTCATTGTTAATGAGAGCACTTGCAGTGCAGAGACTGCTCTTCTGGGAGGTGCTGTTGAAGACTCTATTCTTATGCCCGACCCACTTCCTTCTGTGACATCGTCAAGTGCTTCACTGTCCACATCAATATCTGGTTCTCGTCATATGGCCTGTTCAGTTCCTTCTGCAGAATCATCTTCTCTTGCGGTGAGTTGCAGTGGTTCTATATCAAGGACGGTCAGTCTGCCTTCAGCAGAAGAAACGCCACGACGTAGCCATCTTTGGCCAGGTGGATCATTGGCAAGATTGCATGCCCCTCGTTCTAGTTATAATTTTAAGGATGATATGGAGGTGTTTTCCCCTCTTGTGGATGTTCAGCCTATTACACCCTCACTTGATAAGCTGTGGGATGATCATGAGGGTACCAAGAAAGATCATCTGGCCATCGATAAGAAGCCTTCATCCCTATTGTTTCCTTCATCCAGTAGGAGATTTCCCTACGCAGAGGATGGGGCAATTGATCATCCGATATTTAGCTGGACATCTGGTTCAACTTCTAGACAGGTTTGATCCTTATTTCTATAGTATTTCGTGATGGTACCTACAATGCGTGTCACTAAAAATGCTAAATACACATAGGTTGGAAGAACATGTCTTTTTTGTACATTGTGCTGTATATATTATATACTTACAAATTAGTTCACATAAATCAACATTTCAACTGTCTTTCAGTCTGAGAATTCATGCGTTCCTTGTAAATTACTTTTCTGCTGTCAAAGTTAGCTTCCCTTTTCTGCTGGCTTTCTTTCTTTTCTTAGTCAACTCTAAGGTAGACATGATGGTGAATTTCAGGCTAGAGCCTCTGATGTATGATCGTTTTAGATTTTTCATATATATGCAAGAGAAATTTAGTTGTCCCGCTGAACTTGGCCCCTTGGTTTCAATATCTTCATGTCATTGAATTGATGTCAGTTTTATCACTATTTTGTGCAGGATGAGTCTGGATCTTCTTTTATGTTACTGGGGTCAACACCTGCTCCATCTTCCAGGAGTGAAGACTCCTCCATCACTCCTCCAGAAGCTTGGGGTGGTGAGAAAGTATCTGATAAATTTGCCCACCTTCGTCAGCCACAAAATCTGCCTTCTCGTTTTGGGATGTCAACTTCTAGCAGTCTAACATCAAGTTCAATGTATTCTGCATTGCAAGATCCATCCTCATCACTGAATCAGATGAGTATGAGCTCATTGACAAATTCTAACCTGAGCCACGAAAACTTGCATGCCAAAGAGGTCTCTTTATATCAGGAGACTTCATCTTTGGGATTTCCAGAAAACCTTTCGTCTAGTTTCCCATCTCTTTCTTTCGGTATGAAAGGCATCATGGGATCAGCTAACCTTGACTCACCTAGAACATTATCTTCAAATCTACCTCGAAGATTTTCAACTTATGCGGAGAGAATTAGCACTGCTTCTGCTTTCAACGATGCAACATCCCTTTCAGTTGGTTCGCCTAAAATAAAGAAAACAGGATCCGAAACCAGGGAAGAGCTTTTGAGTAGCTTGTTGTCTAGGTCTGACACATCAGCTGCAATAGAACCAGGAACTCTTCCAGCTATAAATGTAAGAATACTAATCTGCTTCAGCAATAGTTTCTGTTCACATTGAACTGCTATATTGCTTTAGGAGAAAAGTGCTAGCGTGATGGAACCTAATTTAATGCTTCATCATTCAACATGTCTTCTGCTTTTACAGGGAGGAATTACACAATCCCTAATGGCCCCCCAGCTGCATATGCAGCAGGGAAGTAACTTTACCGTCCAGCTCTTTCAACGTACACTTGAAGAAACTCTTGATTCATTTCAAAAATCCATGCATGAAGATATGAGGAACCTTCATATTGAAATTTTAAGACAATTCCATATGCAGGAGGTATCTACGTGCTCTAATCTTGGTCTTTCCTTCAGTTTTCAATAATAAATAAATAATAGTCATATATATTTTTGCAATATTTGTACAGATGGAAATGTCAAAAGTGATGAGCTCAATTCTAGAAAACCAAGCTGAGTTGATGAAAGAAGTTAAGTCTCTCAGGAAAGAAAACCAGCAACTCCGCCAATTGCTTTGAACACGGGTGAAGATGCATTATTAGTGATTATTTGTTGAATGATTTAATAATCATTTTGTTTTATTTCTATAATTCATCAGTGCCCTTTTGTTTTATAGTTAATTAAAAATGATTTTTTCAGCAATGGCTGTAGAGCGAGGTTGGAAAAGGAAAGAAAATGATTTGTTGGTGAAGATGCTAATGGTGTTGTTAGAGAGAAGATTTATGAACATGTACAGAAATGCTTTTAGTCTAACAAATGGAGCTTTAATTGGGTGATCAATAATCCACATCACCTTGTGGTTTGATTGAATCTAAAATATCTCCGATTCAACTTCCACTCAACTTAAAATGGTGGACAAGCTTCTCGAGTGCCGTTTCCTTATTTAACTTGCTTTTCTTTTATATGAATCTATTTGATTTATTTATCTATTCCGCGACATATCCTTATTGTTCATTTATGGTTGACAATAAATCGGACGCAAGTGTCGAAGAAGTCTAATCGATCATAAAATTATCAGACATGATTATGCCCATCTAAAGGTTAACAATTCCTAAGGCTAATAACGCAATATATAGAGAACCAGTAGCTTTTAATAAATAGGTGTATTCCTGTACTTTATGACAGCAGTAGCAATCTCCGTTTATGAAATACCACTTCGTATGTGATGGGAAATTCTGTGATTTTCTAAATTATTTGCTTTGTAGCACAAAAACACATTTCTTAGTGCCAACCCTGATTTTCAGGATGTCAAGAAATAAAAAAACGAAGTATATGCTCAAGTTGTGGAAATATCAACTTTGAAGTTGGGTTAGAAAATAATGAAGAATTTTTGCATTACAAACGAGTGTATTTCTCAAACGCCCAATGCTGCTCCCAGGAACTGCCGACAGGCTTCAGGCCTTCAGCGATGCCAAATTTAATTGCATCAGCTTACTTGGTACATAAATTCTGAACTTCTTATCGGTCATGAATTCTACTGCTTATTACAACAGGTTTCTGAAGTACTTGCAGTTACTGAACTTCAACTTGGTCACTTCCATCACTTCTTCACTAATCTCAGCACATCACCCACAAGATGCAAGGAGCCCGTTACAAGGACCTGATCATTACATTTAAAACATAGTTATCTAAATGAAGCAGTGCACACATTGAATACCGTCCACAAAGATCTTCAACGACCACCAAAACTAAATTTATGAGCAGTGATCCCATGGAATTTTTGCAAAATGATCATCTCAGTTTAATTTATGGACATTAACCTTGTCTTTATCAATTAATTCTTGCATGTGTTGCAGCTCCATGAGCACAGATGGTGAAAGATTTCGCTATCATCTATAGAGATTTCAAGACGATGTACCCTCAAACACGAACCCTTTATACCCAATTTGGATCCAAATGATACATATAATTTAGAGGGCTGAACTATCCAAGATTGGATCCTGTAATCCAAGTTGCAGAGGGTTGGCTGGAACAAAACGAGGTTGAATGCAAGACACCATTCGAACATTATTTGGAAACACTCATCAAACCTATTTTGGTGAGAATAGAATACTTTACTGACCAAGTTTAATGACAACAGTCAGGAACACACTTTGGAAAAATTTCTGAAGAGAAAAAACATTTGTTGGTTATGCAGGCAGTAAAATGTCATATAATTGTCAGAAGAGCCAGCTTTACCTGAAAACGAAGAGTCTGGTTCTTTTGAACGCTGTCCCTGAGCCATTTAATTGCCAAAGGGAGAGAAGAAAAGACTGCACTGTTTTCACAACTCTTAGCACTCAGTTCTATATCATCTTTCACCTCTTCAGAACCAGTATCTACATTCTTGGCCTCCCCTCCTACAAAGTGAAAAATTATCATTTTCATCACAAAATAAAAACAGCTGCCTTAGATGAACTCCCTATTTCTATTATGCTTGTATGTGCATATAATATCAAAGACTGAAAATTAGAAGAAATTAAAGCTTACTCACATATCATGCAGTAAATTATGAAAAATTCAGGCAATCTAGCTCTATGCAAAGCAAGTTATTAATTAAGATAAAATAAACTGATTAGGAGAATGCTAGTTATTTTTCAATATCTGGCCTATAAAATAACGATATATCACACAGATGTGTCCATTATATAAGTTTAAATGATACCTTTATCACTCTGCATGAGGTTTTCCCACACTCTCTGAAGAGCAAACTGCCATGACAAGTCAACTTGTGCCTCACTCAGTGGTAAAGCATGGGAGCCAACCCTGTTATACACTGATATATTTGGCACAAAGAGCGCCTTCCCGAAGTAGACACCTACAGTATCAATTCACTGATAAAGTTACACAAATGTAAAAAATACAATAGGAAATTTAAAATGAAATATCTTCTTGTGAAAGATGCTTCAAATTTGCACTTCTATGACCTTTCAAACTACAACATGTATTGAAAGCTTATAACCATTATCTATTCACTTTAATTCAGATCACCTAGGAAAAAAAAAATACATCAACTCCTCTCAAGCAATTGCACCACGGATTACACCACTCTACAATACTCATTTTTTATAAAAATGTAGGATAACATATCCTTAAAGATGTAATATACATACCATTGCTAGCACATGTTTTCATAAGGTGTGGAAGAAGCAGCTGAGGATCTCTCACTGACATACAATTGAACAACAGAATCTGCAAAGTAATCAGCAACTTTAGTTCAGTGTTTGTCAGAAATCACATGCAGATAGACAAAAACACATTACTGCAAGTATGTGTTCTCATAGATGTTCCAATTAAGATACTGCTAGTTTTTGGTCAGAAGATAGCTGAAAACAAACTTCTACAGTGAATCTCTTAAGTAGTTAAGTTCATATCATGTCATCTAGTTACTAGTTAATATTATCACATAATTAATGGCCTCTTTCAAGCAATGCAACCTGAGTCACTGGAGAACATGTGACTTGAAGCCAAGCCAAGCCAAGTGCATATATTCTTTCTAATTCTTTTAACATTTGCTTTGGTGTATTATAGAAATTTCCTCAATTAAGCCCAGATCCCCTGTTGTTTCAGAGTTTATATATCAGTCAGATGGATATATCAATTAAGACATATATTCTTAAAAAGTGTGGTCTATTGCCTACCTGTGCAGAGTTCTTTCTGGATCTTCCATCATGGTGCCTCATAGATAGTTCATTTGAGGATCCCAAACTATCTTGTGGTTGAAAATCCACGGTCTCTTGCCTGTTTTCCTCCTTAATTGTCAGAGAAAACCATCTTGCACATACTTCCATGCTTTCAGGACTATGTGCTCCATCCAAATAGAACACCAGATCTCTGGATGTTTCAGGGTTTATAGACCGGTCAGGAACAATCTGAGCCCGTCCTTGCAGATTAGCCATTGTTAGCCCTCTAATGAACTGCTCGGGCAGTGGACCCTGCTACATGCAGAAATATGAAACAAAGACAAAGGCAAATAATAAACCAATATAGCAAAACAAGATAAAAAATAAATAAAATAAAATAAAACAACCTCTAATATAAGGAACTTACATTCTGGTCCAGGTAGTTGATCTCAAGATGACCAGTCCTCTGAAGCCAAGTTGAAGATAGTGCAATAGCAAGACCAGCGTTCATATATTGATGGTCACCTTCAAGCCCAAGTTTCAGACCATTCAGCAAGTTTGCTTCCAATGTTGGTGCCACTTGAAGAGGTACCTGTTACAGAGGACCAGATTACTTGGAATTTGGAAATATCTTGGTGGAGAGAATGAAAGGGGTCTCTTCTATTAATGAAAGGCCTCAATATATACGAGGTTGTAAATGACTTGGGAATTCTTGAAAATCCTAAGTGACCAACCCTCAAAATCTTTGGATCAAGTAAAAATTTAACTAGACTTGTAACTTTATTACCACGCAAGCGAAATGAATGTCCAAGAAAGTGCCATTACAAAATTTATGAACATCTACAAACAGTTTCACATTTATTTTCCACTCCAGACACTGGTTTTTCAGTTGCTATTTCTGTCTAGTATTAGAATTGATCATCAAATTGACCTATACAGGTCAATCTTAATAATTTGCAACAGATTTCTGAGTCATGCATTTTCCATTTTCCATTTTCTACAGGAAAAAGAAGTTACTAAAGAAAGATTTTGCAACCTACATCCAACTTAGAAGCCTCCTCTTCAAGTACATGCATTGCTTCATCAGGTTGAGTAACAGTAAAGGCAGGAACTCTGTGCTGCAGCCAGAAATAGAAAGAGAAATATAGATAAGTAATAAAACAGACACTAGCTGTGTTGCAAGGAAAATACATATACTATTGACATAGAATTTATGCTTGAAGTAAAAGTAATTCTATAGAACACCTTAAATATACCAGCCTTCTCCCAAGCAATTTGTCCAAGTGTATTTCCTGTTTATGTTGGCCAGAAAAAGGAAAAGAGAAATTACAAAAATAATAAACCATGAATCTTCAGTTAGCATCACATTTGACTAGTATCTAACACTTTCAAACATGCTTTTACTGTAATATCCATTCTAACATTTAAGCTTTGCTTCCTTTCAGAAAGTTACAACTCCAAATGCTGTTCGCAAATTTACCCTCAGAAAATGCAACTAATATTGATATTGAATTGATGACTGTCCCAGAAATCATTTATTATGATTTCAATGCCAGATACTTATTTAAAGAAATAGGCACTATTCGAGCCAATGCATGTAACCTTGATATAGCATAATGGCACTAGTGGATTCTCTTACCTTTTATGATCACTTCCTACACAAATCAAGACCACTATAGTAGGAAAATCTGAAATAACATGCCATCAGAATTAACAGGCATCCTAATATTGAACTATTTTGTACATATACCCCATGTCACAGCCCAAATTAAAATATCTTTGCATTTTATGAAAACTATTTTAATGTAGAATATAGCAATGCACTCCCTTAAGCTCTATTTATCAGTTATACACATCAAGTAATTATGAGATGTTACCTAAATGTAAGGAAATATAGAACTAACCGAGAATCTCCATGTGGTCATACCCAAGGGAAGATATACCACATACTACAGGTGTCTGAACCTGAAAAATGATGGCCGTTACACCTTTGTTAGAAGGTTTCAGCAATGAATGTGTATCTTAGCATGAAAATGACCTTACCAGATGGAATAATTTTATAAATGATGTTTATGATAAAACATGCAACTTTCTTCATCAAATAACAATTAAACATACCACATTTGTAGCATCAAACCTTCCACCTAACCCAACCTCCAATATAGCAACATCTACCTGCAGAAAAGAGTGAAGTATAGGTAATTGTCATTCCACTCATTGATACAAGTAATATTTAGGATTAAATGATAAATATCAGACCTGCTCTGCTGCAAATATCTTGAAGGCAAGTAATGCAAGAAAACGGAAGTAACTGGGCATCGGTACATCATCAGTAACTTTTTCCTGCATAACAAAGAAATAATGGAAACCAAAATAAACACATAATAAAAAGTAAAAACCCATTGTTCCATGAAAAGAAAACAAATGGCATAAAAGAGATAACTCTTTCACTCATGGATCAATATGGTGATATTGCAGCATGTGAACATTTAATACAAGAATATGATGGCTCCTTCAATATTTAAGCAAATGTATCAAGATTTTGAAGGAAAACACACCAGTTCACAGATATTTTTGGAATGGAAAATACAGAAAGGTACAAAGAAAGTGAACATGGGGAGATACATACCTTTAGTCTATCATAACACCACCAAAAATATGCCAAAAATTTATCTTCAACTATTTCAACACTGCAGTGAACAGCAAAAATTAACTTGGTTATGGTCCCGTCCAGTTTGTTATAAGGACTAAGTCATAGCGATAACTTCATATCAATTCTACAAATAATTAACATCTAATAAAAGAAGTTAGATCTACTTTGGGAATTCCAAAACTCACCCATCCAAACGAAATCTTTCTCGTACATCAATTAGGTGAGGAGAAGTGAAAAGCCCTGTGCGAAAGCCACAATTACGCAATATAGATTCTGTAAATGTGCAAGTGGATCCCTTCAAAAAAAAAATTACTGTTGTCAAACAAAACACCATCAACAAACAAGTTTGACTAGTAGACTTCACTCTCTATGTCAAGTTCCATGCCCTTCAGTTGAATGCTTGAAGAAATTTCAATAAAACTGTGGTGTTTTTTTCTTTTTAAAAAAAAAAATTATTTGATTAGCAAGAAGTGTCAATTTCGCAAAATTTGAATAATACTTTTGAAAAGCCAATCTGAACTATTTTCAATTATCAGTTTACAAACTAACAGCATAATGAAGTTCACTTTAATTTTTTTTTTCTTTCTTAATAAAGGTTTAGTTACCTTTCCTTTAGTGCCAGCAACATGAATAACCTTCAACTGTGAAATAGCCTCCTCTAAGTCCAAAATCTACATAACAAAAATCAGCTCAATCTCACTATAATTAGCAGCACCAAACAGAATAGATGAAAAAATAAAATAAAAAATATTACTCGTAATTAAATTACCTTTAAATAATCGATAAGCAGATCAAATCGATCTCCGTGGTTGCTCTTATCAGCACGACTGCGTTTTGTAATAAGAGACGATAAAGCATCCATTGCTTCCTCATAAGGAGTCGCAGTTTTACTTTCTGCCATGTTTTGTTCTGAAATTTGAATCTAATCTCAAATTCGAAAGCCTGCAATGAATTCAATCAGAAATAGCTAACTCTTAGTAAGCCAAACAATTATATGTCTGACATGTATACGTGCTCTGCAGAATATATGTTATGCATTATGATTAAACGATAGAGGGAGAGAGAGACCGTTTTGGTGTTGCTTTAGGAGGCGACGAGAGTGAGAAAGAGAGGTGGTTGGTTACGCGTGTGAGAGATGACGACGACGATAGAAGATGGGATTGGTGTTGGAGGGTTGAAGTTGAACGTGAGTGAGTGAATGTGAAAAAATGCCTAACGACGCGGGGTTTGTGGTGACTGTGACGACGACATTATTTTTTGTTTGTTTCATGTTCCGAACCTTTTGAATATTATTATTATATATTTTTAAAAAAATATTTAATTACAACATTTATTTATGATACCTTTTGATTTTTTTTTTAATTTGTCAGGGATATTTTTAATTAAAAAAACAAAGATTCTCTTCCTTCATTAAAAATTTAAAAGATATTTCGAAAGAAGGTATAATTTTTACAGTGTTTTAAGAAATTGATTTAAAATAACGAAATTAATGGAAGGCATAATTTTAAATAATTATGTGAATTTTTTTATGGCAATATGGTAAATAAGGTGACATTTATTATGATCTGCGCATTCAGATTGTTTTTGCATTGATATTACCTTTTTTTTTTTTTTTAGAAGAAAATTTTACTTTTTTGTAAGTAGAGATAACGTTCAAGGAATCAACAATTAGCAAAAAAATTCTCACATGGAGGAAGTGCTATTTGCCAATTTGTGGGTGTAATATATCATGCTCTAAAGTATTTTTAAATATTTTTTTAAGTATTTAGTGTGTGATTAAGTTTGTTAAATGTCTATTGGATAATGAAGTATTATGTGGATCGGAGTTTTTAGAAGGTCCGCTGTTTGAGATGAAAAATAAGGTTTGACCCGTGACTTATTAGGATTGTTAACCTTAAGTAAAAAAAGAATATTTTATAGAATATGTGACGGCATTTAAAAATATTCTATAGCATATTATTTCATCTTGTATGTACACCGTTAAATCATTTAGATCTCAGCCGTAAATTGTATAGAGCTGTTAGTATATAAAGGGAAGACCCTCACTTATACAAAGCATCTCATAGCTCATGTTTCTCTTTAGTAATATAGAGAGCATTCTTTCAAACAGTTGGTGTATGTTTCTTCTATTCTTTGTGGGATTTTCTCAGCTGCTTAGCACACAACACGTCTAAGACCGCACAGTTCTCGAAAGTCCGTAACACATATTACGGGTTTGGGAAGTAAAGTACTAAACCTTAAAAAGACTCTCCATCATCCAAAATTTTGGACATTTGGCATCAAATTCCACCACTATCGCAATTTGAAGACCAAAGAGTAAAGCTCCTCCGACGGTGGTGTTTCCTTCACAACACACACCGTCATTATTCCCTTCCTCTTTGTCATTCTTAACCATACCTCCCTAACCCTGACACTAACCTCAACATCCTAATTTGTTAGTACTATTCTTTATGTCGGAGGAATCACAATTTTTTTTGTAAGATTAAGTTAAAGCGAAAAATTTTAATCAAGTTCAACTTTTAATCTGAACCTTTTGCGTAACGAAATAATCAAGATATCAAGAAAAAATAGTAAAATATAAAGCATATAATCAAGAGCACAACACAATTACTTACGTGGTTCGACCAATTACTTACGTCCACAGTAGATCTAAGGAGCCTAACCTCTTTTATTAACTTCCTAAAGAATTTATAGAGAAACACAATAAAAACTCTTAAAAGAATCTAATGTTTTAGTACTCTTACTCTCCCATGAATAATGAACACCCAAACAATAGTTGCACTCTAGCGCACACAAGAACTTCGTGTCTACCTAATTTTTTCCTCTTTTAGAGTTTCTCTTAATACTTGATTTTAATTAAAGGGTTTACAAAAGTTTATATAGAGGGTTATTTCGTGCCTACTAATCATAATCCTAATTGGAATAAGAGTTCAAGTATTTTGGAAGTCCAACACTTTTCAAAACTCAAAAATCCGTGATAGAAACAGACTCCCCCTGCTTTGGCACCGTGGCGCTGGATAATGCCGCTACCAGTGCCACAACGCTGCACATGCTGCCACTAGCGTCGCGGTTTTCAGCCTTAGACATCGCGACGCTCAGTCCTGTACTGGTCTCCATGCTTTTCTCGCCTCCTTTCGCATCTTCGAGTCCCGTTTTACTTCTCTCTTTGTGTCCCACACGTCTTAGACTTCTTATGACTCTTTTCTTTAATATTCTTTATATTTCTTACATAAACAAAATTGTTAAATTACTAAATTCCTATAATTTATAAAGATAATAACATTTCGATCATTCACTTTTCTTGTTTTCTCAATTAAGAATAGTAATTGTCTATATTTCTAACCCCTGTATTTTTAAAATATTGAATTTTGGCATCAAAAATTGTTCAACAATTTTAGTAGGATCTTTTTTTATTTTATATAAATAGAATAATTATATCTTAAAAAAATATAAATAAATAACAGTATTTTAACAAAGAAAAATAACAAAAATATATTTTGTATGAACATAATCTTACATAAAATGAGCCAAAAAGAAAAAGGAATTTGATTGAACAACATAAGATATTTCATGTACATATTTTGGATTTTCAAAATTTTCACGATTATAATAAAATTGAGGCATAAGAGCTCTCATGTAATTTCAAAATAAATTTATTTCTACGATCTTAGTGGTGTTTCCTCAAAAGGATTAAATTGCATCAGCTCACTTGAAAATCGAGAAGATCTAACTCTTTTCAGCCATGAATTACACAGTAAATGTTACAGGTTTCTCTGTTGAACTTACAATTAGTAGAGTGGAAGCTCCTGTGAAAGCTCTCTCCCGGCTTAGGGATAATTTATACTTCTCATGCAAGTTCTATTTACGAATAGTAAGTAAATATGTTTAATTCTGATTGATATCTATATTCTTAATTATTTAAAGACCATTTTTATAGTCTATTTATACGTCAATATTCACTCATTATAAGACATGGGCACTTCTAAGTTCTAATTCTATTTCATCATTTAGTCGATCAACTTGACTTCAGTCCGATGAAAGATTTAATGGAAAAACTATCAAAGGGGTACAATTGTCTATTAGTTTAAAAACGAAGGTTTATATGGTTGAAGAAAAGTTTTTTAAAAATCTTTTATAATACTTTCTAAATTATATAATTTATATACAATAATTAATAATAAAGTATTATCATTATATATGGTTATAATATTTTTAATTAACCATTAAATTTAGATTAAATGGGAGAGATAACATTTATATATTATTATTATTATTTGAGAGTTTTGTATATTAAATATTAGAGAATTATAAATATTTATTTATAATAATATTATTATTATGAGAGTTATAATATTTATATATTTTTATTATACAAAATTATTATATATTAAATTATTTTTATTAATTTTTGAGTTATTATTTAAACTACCTATCATTATATAAAGAGGAACTAATATTTTCATTAGAATTAATGTGTGTGAGTGAATATCAAAAAAGAAAATAAAGTATTCTATGTCATTTTGTGTTTTAATCAATTTTGATAATTGATACTTGGTATGATCTTTCGACAGTCGTGCTTTTATCGTGAGAGTGGTTGTAAGCATGAGGTTGAATCTTGGGGTCTATTGATGATAAACGTAAATTATATTTATTATTTTCACTCTCTTAATTTGATTAATTATTTATTTTAATAAAAATATTAGGCTTTTTATATGTTTAATTGTTATTTTGTAGCTTTGGAGTCAATGGGTCAATTGGGGATGAAAATTTAAGAAAAACACACAATGCTACAGTAACGATACAGTGTTGGTCAACAGTAACTAGTGAACGGTACCTCGTACTACAGTGATGTCACCCCAGCGATGAACAGTGATCGCGACAGCGGTGAACAGTGCGATTTTTCTAATTCTAAAAGAAATACAACTCTAAGACTCCAATCAATTCCTATATAAAAGGTCACTCGTTTCATACCTCAGAGGGAACACAACTTAGGGCTCTTAGAGCTACAACACGTTAAAGAAGAGTAATTTCTAAAGAGAGAAGTAAGAGGAATTCAAGGAAGCAAGAGATTATTGGCAAATCTTTGGTGTATCAACCAACTACAAATTGACGTCTATATTGGTTTGCTTTTGATTGTATCATGTTTATTTTATTTTTCAGCCATAATTCTCTTATTATTACGAGCTAAATTTATTTTCTAGGGTTATTACTTGAATTCAATATGTGAGCTTAATTGTTAAATCTTTTTAATATTTATTTGAACTCAATTCTTCATTATTTAAATTATTCGTTCTTAATGCTTCATTATATCTAATCAATATTATATTGATTTGGTAATACTTTGATAAACTCGGAAGAGGCATCATTGTATTTAGACCTAGATAATTTGATGCATGATTGTAGAGTAACATTCAATGTTGCATATGTAAGTTTTGAATTAGGATAGGAATATACCTAATTAGCATGTATGGTCAATAAGACTTGTTCTTAATGAATCTTAAATTATTACAAGTATCATAGGAATATAGGTATTTGGTAAATTAAGATATACTTGCATGACCTTGGAAGATGCTTGTGAATACATTAGTGTCTTGATCAAAAATAAGAATTGAGGGATATAAATATTAAAAGGATTAATTTGTAGAAAATATTTTGAAGGATAGTAATTAACTCTAAGTTTTCTTTATATTGCTATTTTCTTAGTTTATTTAAGTTGTGTCATTTATTTTCTACATTTTTATTTTACTTAAATTTATTACAAAATTAAGATTTAATTTTTTTGAATAATTACAAGAAATATATAATTTTAGTGTTTGGTAAAAAATAAAAATTATCCCTGTGGGTTTGACATCTGACTTTATAAGTCCCTTTATTATTTGTTACGATAGTGTATACTTGCACTTAATTTTAAGATATAAAAATATCGTATCAATTGACGTCGGCTCAAAAATTGTATAGTAGACCAATTTATGGTCTAGGCCTAATTAAGTATTGTATCTAATTTAATAGTTTAACATTATAAGAAATTTTGCTTTATTAGAATACTTACCTGTTTAGAATTAGGTCTCTAATAGGATTTTATAGCTTATATAAAGAATTATCATTTTTATAGTAACCATCAACCATTCATCCAACATATAATATAATACAAGCTTTTCAGTTTTTTCTCTAGTTTTACTCTTATTCTTTTCATTCAACCTAGGACATACATCTTTACTTATTGAAATTTGTAGCATTGTTGTTGAGCTTTACCCGTCCTTCTCCACAAAACACCTAAACTCTGTAGTTCACTTATTATCCTAGACCTCAGGTTTAACTTAAATCTCACTCTTTATTAATCAAATTCAGCTTAACTTTATTTGGTGATCCCTTAGTTTTATTTTCTCACGATTCTGAGGCTCACATTGGTTTAACAGGACACTGAACATACATGATCCCTACATTGAATTTTCAGTACGAACATCTTTTTAGCACATCTAGTAAGACTTCCTCTTTTATATGTCAACAACAACTAGACTAATGATAAAAAATAATAAGCTTAGAAGGAATGGCTTTGAGACATCTAACATGACTATACTCCCTCCTCTGGTCAGAGATCTAGTGAATTCTACATTAAAAGAGGCAAACTTAGCTCATGCCAAGAAAGATTTACTAAATTAATAGTTGGAGAAGATTTACATAAAGACTCTTCCATCCCTTAGGTCATTCTTCACAGCCAACATTCAAGGATTGGTTTCCCAAATCATCTTGGAAAACCAATAACTTAGCACACTGTTAACACACTAAATGGTCGCAATGTTTCTACCATTGATAAAAGATAATCAAAATATTAGTAAGAGTATTCTGAAAAATTTGAAGTCCATGAAGTAGAACCAAACTAAGCTAACAGCTCTACTTTAGAGTCGACCAAACTTGAACTTCAAGAGCCTCAATAAGGACAGAGTTATAGTCAAGCTGATCTACCATATGGTTTAGTTAATATTCTCAAGCAACATGAGAAATTAGAGTCCACAAACTCATAGGTCAACTAGAACTAGTTAGGGCAAATTTTTAGCTATGATAAGGCTAGGAACATAATCAACTTCGAAAGCTTGCATCAACCAGCTCACAAAGTTCATAAGTAAGTTGGCCAAACACAATCTAAGCTGATCCAGTTTAGCTCTATGGAGTCTATTAGACTAACCAACAGTTCGAGACATGACATTGATAAAAACATATTGGCTGAAGCCCTATAAAAAATAGAGGTCGACCAAAAGCCAATGGCTCGCCCATCTTATATGAAGCCCTACCCCTATAGTATCAATTCTTTGTTTCCTTTCCTAAAGGGATACAAGATTTCTTTTGTTTTCAGGTGAGGAGAATATAACCACATTCGAGCACATCTCAAGATTTACTATGCAAGTCAGTTCGTCGCTATTTTGAAAGCTAAGGCTATTCGGTAACTCTTTAACCAAGACTACCTTCACTTGGTATACCAACTTTATGTTGGAGTTGATCGCTACTTGGGAACAAATGGAAGGCAAGTTTTATACCAAATTTTACAGCCTACCCTAGAAGTCACTTTGGTTGACTTTGCTAAAGTAACACAGATGCTAGGTGAATCGGTTTGAAATATATAGGCCGATTTGGGAAGCTTCAAACACGATGCCAAACCTAGATCACTAAGGTTGATTGTGTTCAAATGGTGGTTAAGGAGATGTTCTTTTACATGAGAGAACACTTTAAAAGGCATCGGTTCAGAGATCTATATGAATTAGCCACCAAAAAGGTTGGTTATGAGCGACTTTTAATATAGAAAAATTAGAAACAGGCATCCTTCAAAAGAACTTATTACAAGAATCAACTTAAAATCATTGTAGTACAAGTTGATTCTTCCCAAAGTAATTTTAGAAGAATCAAATTCAGAAGAAAATATTTGTCTAGCTGAAGTAATGAAAGGAGGACCATACGAATGCCCAGTCCTTAAGAAGGTGACCCCTAGGAAGGAGAAGAAAAAGTTCGACAAAAACACCTAGATAGCCAAAGAATACTCCTTTAATATGAGAAAAGCCAATCAAATTTTTTATTGGCTTCTAAAGTAAACAAATCAAGCTGTTTGGAGGCCACACTATTCCATTGGTCGACTAGCATGCAAGTAGGGATTACTATAAGTGGCATAATTCTTGACGATACAGTATAAATAACTGTATTATATTTAGAAATAAAAATTAATAGCTGATTATTTAAGGCTGACTTCTCTTCGGTTCCAAGGAAAAAATCCTAATCATAGAGATCAATCCATTCTTCACAATATGTGTTAATATCATTATACGGTTTGTCAAAAGGAAAATATTTAAGGAAGGGTCATCGACTGGAGTTTGGACCTCGGACAAGCCAAGGATTAAAATTTAGGTAGGTGATTCTAGCTCAGAAATGACTCGTAGGGAAGAATAGTCATAATGGAGTCACCCTTATATCATCAGTCAACCTTTAAGAAGTATACTTAGTTTGCCCTCAATGTTAAAACACTTTTGAGAAGGTCTAGGGCGAGTCTGAGGAGAAGCCATTTCTCAATGACCCATAAGAACTTTTAATCCTAAAGTTAACAAGGTCGGCCAATGGAAAGTTAATAGACTGAGATAAAGTATATTTGATTGGTTGGGCAAACGAGTTTATCCAAACCTAAGGCTAATAAAAACTTAGAAGATGAGGATACAAAAGCGAGAGCAACTAAGACGTCTCGAGCAAACCTCTAAAATCTGGTGAAGGCCAAGAAGTTGAGGAAAACCTTGGCCAAAATCGAGAGCCTCAACAAAAAAGGATCTATAGGAACAGAGCAATTAAGGATCAACAGTCATCTAAGTCGAATAATGGGGATAAAAAACCCCAATGAAAGGTATGACTACTAGTTAACATGAACGAACCTGATAAGAAAGACCTAACCAACCAAAGCAACTTGCCTGATTAAGGCAATCAAGCCGACTAGCATAATTAAGCTGACCAAGAGGCATTTGAGTGAGAAGACATTTAGAAGGAGGCGGTTAACATGGTTGTCTTATTGTTATAGTCGTTTCAGTCAAGACCAGGTTAGCCATTGACATTGGATAGAGATGTGGTAAAGATATACCATGTTACAGAAGATGAACCAAAAGAATCGACATCTTTTACCCTTTTCCATCCAACAGAAGACATGACTCAGCATATTTGGCTATTTTATGTCAAGGCCGATCTTAATAGGATCCCTTATAAAAGGATCTTCATTGACAATGGGTTTGGGGTAAATAATCTATCTCTGCATATGTTAAGAAATCTTGGGATAAACTAAGGCAATTTAGAGCCATCAGAGGTGATTATGACTGATTTTGCTAGATGCGAAACCTCAACCGATGACTTTGTTTCTCTTAGAGTCAAAATCAGTCAAATAGATAATGAGAGACAATTCTATGTAGTCAATGTACTGAGTAAATACAACATGTTACTGGGACGATACTGATTCACTCCAACAAGACCTTGTCACCGACATGCATTAGATGATCTTCAGATGGCAACCAAATGGGTCAGTCAAAATCATTTATGCCGACCTAAAACTATTTAAGGGTGACAAACAAGTGACACTTACCTCTTTATATAATTCAACTATCACTACCACAATCCTTAAGGGGGATGATACCGGCCAATATATAAGAGATATAGTCATATTGATAATGAAGGATAAGCAGCAGGTTATAAGAGAAGAACTTGCTCAACCTATAACAATCAAACCACAAACTCTCTGTAGTCAACCACAAACTCTTCATCTCCTCTAACATAATGTACTAACATATAGTCAACCACAAACTCTCTATCTCCTCTGATATAAAAGTTGGTTCCAAATGATGTCGAGTATGATCACTGGATTCGAGTAAGCCTAATTGATCTGACACTCCTTCAATTGCTCCACCGTCATCTCTTACACCACTGTTGATGACTCCCGCATCATGTAGCAAAATTTATCAACTTTTCACCTCCAACACCACCACCACCATCACCTTACTTGCTTCCACCAAGAGCGCCAAATTCATTGTCTTAACGCTAACTCCCCCCTCCTTATAGTGGACGTTACTAAATCCAAGCAAAACTTGTACACCGATTTCATAATTTAAGTTCATTCTTCTCTCTAGCTATATACTCCCTCAATCTGAAGAAATTTATTTTTCTATTACTTTGTAATTCAATTAATTTGTATATTTGGAAAGGGACATGCAGATTTAGTATTTTAAAAATTTTATTTATACGCCTATCAAGTAATGATTTTTATCAATGTAAAATAGGTAAAATTGATGAAAGTATAATTTTGCTTTTTCTATTACTTTGTAATTCAATTAATTTGTATATCTAAAAAGAGACATGCAGATCCAATATTTAAAATTTTTTATATATACTCTTGTCAGGTAACAATTTCCATCAATTTAATGGCAAAATAAGTAAATTGATGTTAGTACAATTTTGCCCCAGGTTTGACTATAAAAAAAGAGGACTTTAACCTTTAACCTCAAAGTTAAAGACCACACTTTAACAAATTAAGCTATTTTAACTTATCTTTATGTATGGATTTGTAAATCTATTAATATATTGTTTTTAAGACTATATGTTAATAAGTCACCATCTGCTAATTACTATAGGCCACCGTCTACTAGTGTCAATCAATGATAATCAATTCGATAGACAACGGCAAGCAGCCCAACAGACGGTGGTTTATTAACATGTGATCTCGAGAATAATATATTAATAGATTTGTAGACCCATACATAAAGATAAAATTGAAATAGCTTAGTTGCTTAAAGTGCGATTTTTAACCATAAAGTCGAATGTTTAAGCCCTCTTTCTAACATTTAATTGAATTTAGACTTTTTGTTAGTTAAAATAGGGCGAATGACCAGTTTTACCCTTTCTCTCGTTAAAGTTAATAGAATCTATTACTTAAAAATGGTGTAAATAAATTTTTTAAAAATGATGAGGTTTGCATGTCCTTTTCTTAAAATATTAGAGGTCCAAATGTTATTTTTTTTTTAAAAAAGTAAAAAATTTCAAAAATAAAACAAAAGTATTTTTTTTTTAGAAAAAAAAGAAAAAGAGAGTAAGATTATTCTTCATCCACATTTTTCTTTTTCTTTGTTTTTTTAATGAAAAGAAATGCCATTAAAGGAGAATCACTAACATGGATTGCATTCTTTACTTAAAAAATTAGAGATGTCATTAATAAAGCACGTCTTAAAACAAAATCGTATTCTCATAATTATACAAAGCCATCTTAAAAGAATATGTGACACATCGAATCATATTGCTACCTAACATTCGCACTTTAATTTCATAAACAACTCAATTTATTATGAAAACCATCCTAAAAGATTAACAATATGTGTCACATTGAATTATATTGTTACAATTCATCCAATTCTTATAATCATCAACAATCCACCAAAACATTCTTAAATCAACTTTTATAGGGGGAGGCAAGTTGGGTACAGATCAAGTTTAAGTCGATCTAACAATACTCGATTCTCTCTAAATCAATTGGGATAAAGTTTGGGTCTTATCCCGACTAAGGTTTATATATTATTTTCTTATAAATTTAGAGTTTTAAATGTCATTTCCCCAAAAAAAGGAGTGAAATTCTTGAAAAGAAGAAAAAGAAAAAGAACAATAAGATTCTTCATTATCCTCATTTTTCTTCTTCATTTTCTTTAATGAAAAGAAATGTTATTTAAAAGAGAATCACTTACGTAGATTACATTCTTAAAAAAAATTAGAGATCTCATTAATAAAGCACATCTTAAAATAGAATCACATTCTCAAAATTATGCAAAACTATCTATTGAAGTTTTTAGTGTGCACTTTAAAAAAACCTTCTAAGTATTTTGTGAAAGACTTTCAATCACAAATAAATAAGAATAAGAAATGAACACACAATGAAGAAATAAACAATCACCTATACCAAAGAAAACACAAGTAATATATATGTGATTGAGCAATAATCACATACGTCCATAGTAGGTGTCAGATCCTTATTTCTTTTATTTCATTCTCTTATACACAAAGAATACCTCACAAGAGATACAAAGAATACACAAATACTCAAGAGCTCTTAAGAATCTATACTACACTATCTTGTGTACTCAAAGCACTCAAGTGTAACCTAAGTTTTTTATTCTTCTCTTTAGTTGATAATTTTGATGCCTTTAATGCTTAATAAATTTAAGGGGTTATAAGAGTTTATATAGTATTTAAGATATTCTTGAAAATTATAAATCTAGTTGAAATAAGATTCACATGTTGTAAGAGTCCAAAACTAATTTTAAGATACAATTCTACTTAAAAATGAAAATTTCCTAAATAGGCGACGCTACAACATTCAAATGTGAATTCAAACCAATGCTACGACATTTAGTGGTCAACGTTGTGGCATTGAGCATATTATTTTTAATGCCGTGGCATTGAGTTCATATTGCTGCGGCGTTTAGACGTGTCAAGTCCCCTTTTGTGATTTTGCATCTCTCATCACATTCAACTTTTATTTTTTAACCTTTACTCGTCTACTAATATATCTTCAACCTCATGTCAAATCTTTAATTTTTAACTTAAAATTAAACTCATCTTTAATTTTAAATTATTAAATTTCAACACCATCTTAAAAAATATATATGTGCACATTGAATCATATTACTATAGCACATCTGCACCTTAATCTTATAAACAACCCAGCTCATTATGCAAAATCATCCTAAAAGATTATCTATACACGCCACATCGAATGATATTGTTATAGCTCATCGCTTCTTAATCTCATCAACAACCCACTTAAATATTTTCGAATCAATTTTTATAGAAGTGGGTATAATTGGGTACAGATCGAGTTTGAGCCAATCCAATTATACTCGATTCTCTATGTTTTAATCGAGAGAGATTTTAAGTCTTGTCCCGACTCAATTCTAATTGTATTCGATTATGACAGATTTCAAGTCTTATCCCGACTCAATCCAATATTAAGTCGGGATGGAACAAAATTTTGGATCATATTATTGATACTGCTAGTGGTGGGGCAGTATCACTCTAGACTTTATATAATATATGGAATTGGAAAGTGTTTAAGTTAGGTCACTCTAGATCATAATCATATTATTAATACTGCTGGTGGTGGGCACTAGCATTATATGAAGGGTTGTGCAAGACACAAAACAAAGACAATTTATTGTTCCCTTCTATTAAATATCATTAGTAAGATTAGTTAATTATATGTTAAATAATGTTATACTTTTTAATTAATATTTTAAATATTTTTTATTTTAAATAATGTGTTAAATAATTATTAAGTGATAAATTAATATAATAAATAATTTTAAAATTTATATTATTTTACTATTTAATAATCATTTGACACATTAATTTAAATAAAAAATTTGAAATATTATTTTTTTTTATATTTGGTACTGTCTTTTTATTTGACAAAATATTTTATTAGTCTGTTTCATTAAGTAATATCTTTTAATATAAAAAATCCATATTACCTAACAAAAATCTATTGGTTTTCAATTCTTACTAATTTTTATAGTAAAAGGTCGTTTATAATAATAAATTCCAAATATATTTTTGTAATAAAGACAGTTTAGATTGAAAAGGTACAGGTATGTAATTGTAAATAAGAGAGCAAGAGCAATAACAAGAAGCAATGGGGGATGGACAGAGAGGCAGAGACAATGGGGAATGGGATTAAATATTAATAAATCCTAAAGTGTATAAAGCGGAGACTTTTTTTTATTTTGCGGTTTTGAAAATTTCTAAGTTGGTTTGAGAATTTTCTAAAATTGACCTGACCGGATTGGATTCCTCAGAATGAATATTCGAATATAGTCCCTAAATTCGAATCGACTTGAAAATTTTAAAATAAATCAATCTAATTGGTTCAGGTTCAAAAATTTCACCCAATCCTACTCCTAATGCATCATATTTAACTAATAATTGGATACAAATCCGAGTCAAATTTTAACTGAAATTATTTTTAATACCATCGCGATCCGTTTATCATTCATAAAGAAAATACATCACCCAACAAATATTTAAACTCATTGTTAACCTTCTTATTTACAAATTAATAGAATTTGAACCCAAAAAAAAAAACTATATATGTAGATAAATCATCGGAAATAAAAATCAAGGGCCGCGGCGAGCTACGTCGTTGCACCCAAAAGCCGTAGGAATGCAACAGTACAAAAGTGGCCCAAGATCTTTGTGTTCGGATTTTTGGACTCATTCTCTAAAAGTAATATATCAAACAAATAATAAATAAATATAATAAAAATAAAAATAAAAAATGAAGAAAAATATTAATCACACGACTCAATTATTACGTGAAAAACTTCTAAATCAAAAGAAACCACAGTTACTAATGACGATAAAAGAAAAAAAATTTATGTAAAAATTATTACAACTTATTAACATAAAGTTATTTATTTAAAAAATATTGTCTAATTTATATTGTACTTCTTATATAGGACATATTATTTATATAAAATATATTAGTTATATAAGATATGTTATTTTTATAGGACATATTTCTTACATAAGACAAAATTTGTGTAAAATAGAATTATTTTTTTCTATTTTTTATTGGTACTAAACCTATACAAAGACCACCTCTTGTACATATTTTTTTATTGCAGTAAAAAATTCATATTTTTTTTTATATTTTTGATAGGGTATTAGAGCGGGTTTGAATCTTGTTCTTATTTTGTATTTTGAATAACACATTTTGAACTCTCATTGTTGATTTCATGATGATTACTTTAGGTGAAATTACTATTCCTACCACGATTCCGCCGCGACAAATCATAGTTTACTAAGATAATTCAACGTTTTCAACCACTGTTATGCTAGATGAGATTATGGGTGGTAAAATGGGTCACAACACGATTATACTAGATAAGGTGAGATTAAGCAAATATGTGTAGAGATAAACTAACATAATTATTCGACACAAATTTGACATACTTTAAGCAAGTATGTATAGAGATAAATTGACACGTTTAATAAATAAGTCAAATTTGTGTTATGCATTCATTAATTGTGTCGAATATGTGTTTAAGCTCTGTAATTCGCAAATTCGTTTAAGATACATTACTATTTAATTTACTATTAAACTAAATGAATTAATTCGTAATTCGTTTAGAAACGAATTCATATTTATTCATTTGAGATCATATTCAATTATAAAATTACATATATATATAATTTAGAATTAAAACCTCTAATTAAAACTCTTTAATTCTACTCACTAAACTATTCTACGCAATAAGATTTTAATTTTTTAAATTATATTTTGAAATAATTTTATTATTAGATACATTAAATACTTTAACTTTTGATGTATTTTTAAATTTTATTAATCGTGATTTAAACATATTTAATCATATTAAATGAATCAAATATATCATGTAAACGAATTAAATTTAGTGTTATTATTTGTTTAAATGAATATAATCGTAAATGAATCAAATTGTATATAATCGTATAACAAATTAAATTTGATCAATTTATTTAAACGTATCTAATTGTATCGTGTTGTATAATTCAAATATTAAACGAATCGAATCTATGTTTAAGTGTCTAATTCATTTACATAAACGAGTATTATACAAATATGATAAAATTTTATTAATACTTTATATTGAGACACAAATACGATTTATTTACATGAATTACCACCCTTAGATGAGAATAAATACTCATTATAGTCTAAATTTATAGATACTACTCGTAATATGGTTGGTTATTTCACTGTAAAAATGTTGAAACCTACACTTGAAATTCAAAATTGGAGGATTGGTTTACGAAAATCATCGAGTTAAAAGATGACTTATTGGCTCGATAAGTCCATAATTGATGTAGTGGTTTATTCATCTTCCCACAACAAAGGAGATATGAGAGATGGTGGTTAGAAAATTCTATGATGGATCGAATGAATGTGCATTTTTAAATTGAATTAGAGATCTTTACCTACCAAGAAAAGTCGTTGCCTACTATCAACGTATTATAATGAACTTGTTGCTACTTTTGAGAGATTGATCATAGGACTATATCTCATAAGAGAACAGTTAACGGAGTTGTTCAATTGCATTTGGTTATGGTGCAATTTTGAGTTCGTATTTTTATAAGTGAATTTTTGAGTTTGAACATGTTCATGGAGAAATCTTGTGAAAAAAATCCAAAGTTTAATCTCGAGAGTGCGTATGCATATGTCTGGAGAGAGTACCAACAAAGACAAACTATAGGAGGCTTTCACTTTGTCTTAGAAAGCTCGATCACGACAGTCAACCAAACTTAACAAGGGTCCCCTTGAGGTCCATTAAAGAAGAATTTCAAGCAATCTTCTAAAGAGTTTATATATACTCATTATAGTGAAATCGATCATTCAAAACAAAGATGCTATGAGATTATCATCTTTCTTAAATAGTGGAATTTTATGAAAAGCCTTAAAAGAATATTGCAAAAAAGGCTATGATAGCATCTATAAAGGGGGAATAGGTACAATTCATAACTAATATTGTCCACCCAAGTATACTCGGTAAAACCTGTGTATTTTTTTGTTACTTTTAAGAATAGTACATGGATTATTGACATAGGTATATTTGATCACATGACTAAAAACTCTGACTAGTTAAAATATTTTCTCTCTTCCTCTCAATCAATTGCTTTTACAATCAATAGTAATACCTCTTTTGTTATAAGGGAGAGTTCTATCACCTTATTGGATACTCTCACCTTCGATACTATATTTGAGGTTTCATCTCTTGAATATAATCTCCTTTCTGTTAACTGAATCACCTTTAATCTTCTTACACTTTAACATTTTATCTTTTTTTGTGTTTTCCAAGACATTCTAACTAGAAAATTCTTGGTTATAGTGTTAGACGCAGCAAACTCTATTACTTATAATTAATTAAAAAAAATAGGGTTGAAGCTCAGTCAAATAAATCAAATAAGTAGTAAGCCTAAAATTTAGCGACTATTTGATTGTGATACTAAAGGCGTAGACATCTTTCTTTTGACTATCTTAGAAAACTATAACCATATTTATTTTCTAGTTTGAATAATTTAAATTTTCAAAGTAAGATATGTGGATTAGCTAAGAGCCATCATATTTTTTATTTATTAAGTTTAAATAAAAGTTCGGAACCTTTTGTAGTTATTCATTAAAATATATGGGGTTCTGCGCAAAAAATTTATCCCTTTTTAAAGCTTGTTATTTTGTTACATTTATTAATGAATGTACTCGAATGACTTAGATATCTCTTATTTGAATTAAAAGTAATATGTGTATGGTTTTTTTTTAGGAATTTCATAGTTTAGTGAAAATTTAGTATCAAAAGTATATTTATGCTTGGCAATTTAACAATGCTAATGAGTTTATGGTTGCCTCTTTAGGTGTTTTTTAGACAGCATAAAATTCAATGCAAAACTTCTTACATATATAATCCGCAGAATAGATTAGTGGAAAGAAAGAATAGGCAAATATTAGAAATAGTTCGAGCTTCTCTTTTTGGTATAAATATGTCTAAATTTTATAGGGAGAGGTAGAAAATTGGTGGCTTATTTGATTAATTGAATACTATTTAGTTCGATAAATTTTCAAATGCTTTAACAAAAAAGGGAATCATTAATTTATGTCCCTCGTCTTCTTAATTTTGAACCTTGAGTTTTTGGCTGTATGATTTACGATGTACCTAAAGTTCTTCGAGGTAAACTTGATCTATGTGAAAAATAATGTGTCTTTGTTGGCTATTTAGAATTTCAAAAGGGTTATAAGTATTATGATCCTCAACTTAAAAGTTATATTTTACATTGGATGTTTTCTTTCAGAAGTTAGAACCATACTATTCAATAGGAGTTTTCGAGTATTCTCTTCAAATGGAGAGTTATAAAGAGAACTTATCCCATGAATTTGGTGGAAGAAGCATCTTTGACGTAAAAGATGGAGATGTGATGTCGAGTCTAGACTTGATGTTGAAACATTTGACCAAGAGCCCCCTCCCCCAAATTGCTTTAGTTGACCACAATTATACTATCAAACGAAGAATCAACCAAGAATGTCAACTACAAATGTCGAATTCTCAAAAGCTTAATTAGTTCAAGTTCAGCCACTCAAAGTTGTTTGGTTGGGTTTCTCTACTAGTCAAAAGAGTTTTTTAATGATAAAAGCTTTTTTCAATTGTTTTAATGATGTTTTATTATAATTAAAGAATAGCTTTTGAAAATTAAAAAAAAATCTTTTGCCTATACTAACGAAAGCTCAAAATTTAAGCTTTTGAAAGTAGAGTTTTTTTTTTAAATGTAATATTACATATACCTTAATAATAATTTTTTATTTCGTGGTGTACCCTTAATAAAAATAAATCATATTTAACTAATATGCTCTTAATGTTTTATTTAAAGTCTATCTCTATATCTTTACAACCATTATATCTCTTCAAAAACTCTTTATTAAAAATATTTTATCATCAGTAAGTATTATTTAATTTTTAATTTTTATACCAAATACAATAACTTATCTAAGTCTTTAATTGTCATATATTGATTGTTTTATTATATGATGTAGCATTTGAGTTATTGTAAAGAATGAATTTAAATTAAGGATTAAATTGTAAATTTTATTATATGTAAAAAAGATTGAATTGTTTAGAATTTGAATATAAATTTTATAAAGTTTCTTTTTTGGGGAATTTAATAATAAAGAAATACTTTTAATAATATATAACTAAATAATCTAATATCTTAAAAGTTTTTTTTAATTGATAACTAAATAATCAATTGATTTTTCTTAAAATCTTTATTTATAAAAACTCTTATTTCAAAAACTCTAATTAAAAACTCAACTAGATGAGCTCTCAATCTCCTTTCCTTTTAAGATTAGTGCACTAGACTAGTAACTTCTTAAGAATCACTTGTTTTAGGCAGTTACTGGAACCTGAACCGTCGGCCCTGCATGTTGTCAAAGAGCATGCAAACTCTCCTTGTCTAGGGCGATCGATGGTAGCTGAATTGCCGACTACATGTGCTGCCCAAGGAAGTGTAAGTTTTGGTGATAAGTTAAATCATGCTCATAGGTGTGGCAAAGTGGTGACAGTTCCACTGAATGCTATGCCTTTGGCCCACGACAATGATGATCGTACCCCTGACATGATCCATGCAAAAGAAAACGGTAGTTTTGAGCAAAGTTCAAATCCCTTCTCAGGCATCTCGTACGGAAAAGTTGTAGGTGAGGAAATTATTGGTGTTGTGTAATTGGTTGCGTGTATTATTAAATAATTTAATAATAAATAATATATATATATATAATGTATTGAAATTAAAGTATACATTATTTTATTACCCTAATAAAATTAAAGATTTATTTTTAAAATATATTTTAAATAATTTAGTTGAAGACGTAGTGAATTTTTTTAAATTATAATGTAGCATTTTTTTTGAAATAGTTAAAGTAACACTTATTTTAATTATATCTCTTGAGTATAATAATTTTTCTTAAAATAATTTTTAATTTCTCAATTAACACTTAATCTTATAAAAATATTTTCAAATTCACTATCATCACCTTTCTCTCTACTAACTTCTTTCATTTATAAGTAACCATTATCGTTAAATGAATTGATAAAAAAGGACTTAACTGTCATTTGGTCAAGAAGTTTTAATTTGTTGCCACCTCTAATAGATTACTTCAATTGCTTTTGGCCAATGAAAATTTAACAAATAATTATTATAATTTGTTGTTGATCAATTAAATAAAAATATATAGCCTTCATCTTTTAAATTAGTCAATAGTATTACAACAAATGGCAATGAAATGGTAAATTAAAGAATCAACTTTATTTGATTTAATTAATGGTCAAATAAAATAATCTTATGAAATAATAATTATTTTAAAATTTTATCAATTAATGTTTAATTTAGTATTAATACAAATTATTTATATAATTTAAGAGATACATTAAGTAGATAAAAATGTTAAGTTTCACTTAACACAATCTTAAATTTAACACTTAAACTTTAGGTACTCCTTGAGAGATCTTAAAATAAATAAAAGGCCAAATAAAATATATTATAAAACTATCCACCAATGTCCAATTTATTACTCATACAAATTATTAACACAATTTGAGGCATACATTAAGTAGATAAAAGTGTCAAGTTTCACTTGACACAATCTTGGGTTTAACATTTCAACATTAGCTATTCCCCGAGAGATCCTGAAATAAATTCATATTTTTTGAAAACTTTCGGATCGAACAATTCAATCCTATGCACTACCCACAGGCTCAACGAGTACACTTTATATAGTGAGACTCCCTAGATTTACACTTATTTTGTCTCACATAATATTTTCGTAAGTCCATAACCGATGCCCCACACACATGTTATGGATAATACAAAATGGCACGTTGAACTATATAAGTTGAAGTTAATCCATATTCGTACAATTCTTCTGTCATATATATACTAGAAGAGTGGAGACATAGATCAATACCATTAAGTCCTTTATTGCTCAACCATAAATTTATCTCTTTGATTTGTATTTCGATAAATAATATCCGCAAACTTCTTTGCGATATTATTTACACTATAAGAAACTCTTTCTTGGGTTTAATGCTTATGGATATAAGACTTCATAGAATACAACCTTAAAGCATTTGGATATTTAACTCACCCATATGGGCTGACGAATCCCATATCTACACTCATCGGACTCCATGAGCATCGGACCATACCTAACGACACCCATTAATTAGACCATGAAATGTCTTTAACATGTGTAAAACCTAAGTATGATAGATCACTCACAACCCCATCGTGGTGCTCAGGTCTGAGGACCATGATTACTACTCAACTCGAGAAGACCCTTCACTGACGGATTTATGGGATATTTATTAGAGATTTTCATTGAGTCTTATTCAGTATTCAGTCCTCACTGAATACTTGTATATCTATACAAGCTTCCACTAAACTTATAGTCTGTTAAGATTAACCATCTGGACAATCCAGATATAGATATATACTGATCTATATTAATCGGTTCCACTCGATAGACCCTATATCGATTGAAATAGATCAGGAAATTATAATTCGAGAACATACTTGCACAGTGACATTTCCTAGCAACTCTTACAACTATTTACAATTATATCATTGTTAGTATATTTTCAGGTTTTTGTCTCATTTAAGATAAGGTTCTAACTCCTTAAACCTAATCTGAACTCCTTCAAATCAATATAATGTTCGAAATATTAGAAGCATCTTATTTTTAAAAATAATTAGCGATTTAAGAAAATATTTATTTATTGCATAAAGTATAAAATTACAATATCATACAAAATTGGGATGGCACATAAGCACAATTCCTAACAGAAACTATAATATAATTATCAGCAGAAGAAGATATTTTGCATGGGAAAAATGATGACCCTCTCTCAAAAATGGCACTCCAGAAATAATTCCATTTCTATATTGTATTGCCACATAAGTATAAGGGGGCTAATAAGGCACCATTTAAGGCTTCCACACTACCGAAATCTAAGAATAATCCTCAAAATATCAAAGGCCTAAATAATAATGTGAATAGAGGCTCTGGGAAGGTTACATCGAAGCTAGTCGAGCTATTATTGAGTAGAAACCCACAAAAAGGAAATGTAATAATTCCTTATTATTTGAGTTTTTTAAGAATGAAGGTCA
Organism: Ailanthus altissimus; assembly: GCA_946807835.1. NCBI lineage: Eukaryota > Viridiplantae > Streptophyta > Magnoliopsida > Sapindales > Simaroubaceae > Ailanthus > Ailanthus altissimus. The sequence continues at coordinate 18,778,098 of OX327684.1, forward strand.
TGGTAATGCTAGAAAACAACATATTTTGAAGGAGGGGATTAATGGGAGCAAGGGGACGGAGGCCATTGAGATAGGGATGGATAATATTATATGATCAGAGAGTGGTGTAGCTACTAATCATCTTTTATCGGCTACTCCTGCTAGTGGGCAGGGTTGCTGGTAACAATGAAAATCTTATTTTGGAATGTGCGAGGTGTAGGCAATCCCTGTACATTCTAAATCCTGGGTCATAGGGTTCAGAAATTTCAGCTGAGCTTGGTGTTTCTGAGTGAGACTTTAGCAGATACACAGCTCATATAGCAAGTATAGATTATGCTTGTGTACACGGTAAATTGATGGTAGAAAGATCAGGTCGTAATGGGGACATTGCATTATTGTGGTCCGATGATATTTGGGTAAGTCTACTTTCTTACTCAAGGTTCCATATTAATGTTCAAATTTAGTCTCGTAAGGGAAAACTTTGGAGATTTATCAATTTTTATGGGCATCTTGACCCTCTTAGAGAGTCTATTCTTGAGAGTTACTTCGGCGTATAGGTTCTATATCTCATTTTCCTTAGCTCAGTAGAGGGCACTTCAATGAGATTCTCGACATAAAAGAGAAGATAGGGGAAAATCTAACCCCCAATACCTTATAGAAAATTTTTGTAAGGCTTGAGATGATTGTGGTTTGTCAGAGATAAAGGGAGAAAGACCTTTGTTCACTTTGTGCAATGGTCAGAATATAGGTAATTTGATTCAGAAAATTTTTAATAAGGAAGTTTGTTCATTAAAATGGTTTGAAATGTTTCCTCACTATAGTATACAACACTTGGATTTTAGGGGTTCGGATCATAGGCCTATTCTAGTCACTATATATGATTCTATTGGTGATGGTGTTTCGGGAGGTCGTGGCAAAGACAATAGTAGTCGCTTTCATTTTAAGGAAGCCTAGGTGAAGGAAGAGAAGTGTAAAGAAATTATTGCTAATGGGTGGTATAGCTCTAGGAGTGGATGGAGGGGTATTAAAGATATGATATAAACAGAATTTTCGTCATTTAAATTCAAAAATCAAGAAGCAGCATAAATAGCTTACAGATCTCAATTAAATGGTAGATTCAGAATCTTGAAAAAAGATTTGGGATACAGAGAAGTCCCTAGATGTATTGATGTATAAGCATGATACTTATTGGAGGCAGCATTCTTGGGTCTCATGGTGTAAAAATAAAGATAGGGACTCTAAGTATTTCCATTGAAAAGCTACAAACAAGTGTAAAAGAAATAAAATAGAGGGGATTCCTAATGATAACAGTGTATGGCAAGAGGAAGATAGTTGTATCGAGCGGGTTTTCTTGAAGTATTTTTAGCTTATCTTCACTGTTTTTAACCCTTCGATGCAGGATATGCAAAATGTGATGGATATCATTTCATCTCATATTTCTGCAACTAATAAGGCGCGCCTTGATATTCCTTGTTTACGCTCAAAATATAATGCGGCTATCGCAGTATAGATTGAGGTGTCGATCCCACGAGGAAGCTCTTGGCAAAATAGGTTGGTAAAGTAAAATATTAAAGCAGTAGCAAATGATAAAATTAATTGATTTAAGTGGATGAGATAGGATTGTCTATGATTTGAAGGAAATGTCTTATGATAATTCAAACAAGGCCACGAGAATCACAATTATGCTTTATAAATCTACTCTACACTTTGATTCAATGCTTATAACTCAATTGAAAGTTTCACATCCCAAACAATCAATCGAAAAATAGGTAAAATATAGCACATTTGATAATACATGTATTTGATGTAATTAAACTCTTTGCAAACATTAACACACATTATGTTCATTTATACAAGTTATCTAAGATCGACAATATATCAATTTGACAATATTGTAGTAAAAGATCAACTTGAATATCAAACATTTATTGCCCTTATATGTTATCCAAGATCGACAATATATCAATTTGACAATACTGCAGTAAAAGATTAACATATAAAACAATGTAACAAGTAACAATTATAGTTCACCAAGAATCACATAAGAAAAGCATGACTGAACTTATATGAGACATGAGAATTATAATCTTTGGATTGTAAAAAGTAGAATAGATAAGAGTTTAATCAAAACCAAATTACAAATATTTGTAGCTCTTAGCAACGAATCAAAGCACAGAAGTAGATTTATTATACATGAAAGTTCATCTCTTAGCCTTGCCAAGAATTCTAGCCTAAATTACAATACATGTTAATGAGAATAAAACAAGAGAGAATTATCTAGTGTCAAAAATTTCCTAAGAGTCTCCTTATATAGGCAATGAATGGACATATGTCATAGATGACATCAATCTTCAATAATTTTAAGCTAATAACTCGTTTATCCAATTGTAGCATATTTTTGATAATGTAACTGACCGATTTAGCTTCTGCAGCTGACATAAAAGTTGTATAATTTTGTCTCTTCTTTCCATAGGCACTAATTTCATGCAAATTGGATGAGTTTCCAATGAGATATGAACAAAATTCCAAAGATACATCAGATTTCAGCCAACAACTATTTTACCCACTTGCAATGCAATTTAGTCCATGATAACGGCTGATTTAGACTTTACCATCAACATACGAGTTATTGATAATTAAGTCAACATTTTACAGCTTTAAGAATTATACCAATTGAGTACGTATTTTGTGAGATACGGTCCAAATACGTGAGTTGGGTCAAGCTGGCAGAAGTTGTAGCCTGATTCTACTGTATCTCAATTTTTGGCCCATAACATGTTAGATTTGGCTTTTCCACTATTCTTAAAATTTGTGTAAGATTGAGTCATGTTACACCAAGTTCAAGAATTTCTTCATTTCAATTTTTACATTGAGAGTTATGTCCATTTTACCTAAACCTGTCCAAATAACATTCATTAATTACAATTTAAGGAGAACACTTTATTTCAAGCTAAAATTACAGAAAATGCTAAAATTAGTGATATTAAATGGTGACTGAATCTCTTAAAAAATATGCATTTTCATATGTTCATCATTCCATTTTCCAAGGAAGAGCTTTGACATGCCTTATTTCAATGTACCTAATTAAAGCCCTGAGCAAGGATGGTATGCCTGCTTTATTTTATCAGAAATTTTGAGATATAGTTAGCAAGGATGTTTCTAACTACCATTTGGAGTTCCGTAATAATAATGGTGATGATATCTCTCAAATTAATGAGACCCTTATTGTACTTATCCCTAAGTGTGATTCGTCAAGGTCTCCAGGAGATATAGGCCAATTAGCTTGTGTAATATTGTTTACAAAATCATTTTCAAGACTTTAGCTAATAGACTTTGGGGAATATTAGGTGATATTATTTTAGAGTGTCAAAGTGCTTTTATCCCGGGTTGATTGATCACTGATAATGTAATCGTAGGGTTTGAATGCCTAAATTTTGTTAAGAGGTAATTAGGGACAAATGAGGGTCATACAGCTTTGAAATTAGATATGTAGAAGGCATATAACCAGGTGGAATGGCTTTTCTTAGAGCTAATACTAAGGCACTTTGGTTTTCAAATCTTTGGTGCAGGTTATTGATGGGCTACGTTACCTTGGTGTCTTACTCGGTGTTGATAAATAGTATCTCAAAAGGGAATTTTCAACCTCAAAGAGGTCTGTGGCAAGGAGATCCTCTTTCACCGTACTTATTCATTTTATGTATTGAGGGTTTATCATCATTATTTTGACAGGTGGAGAATTTTAAACGTTTATGTATGGTCAAGCATGGTAGGAATGAGCCATCAGTTTCTCACTTATTTTCACTTATGAGAACTTTATTTTTGCTAAAGCCATACTGACTGTGGTCGCTCCATCAGTGCGGTGTTGGATTTGTATGCTAAAGCATCAGGTTAAGTAATCAACTTTGATAAATCAACTGTCTGTTGTGGTAAGCTTGTTTCAAAGGAAAGAGCAAGGGACCTTCTTAGTGTTTTAAGTGTTTAGCGAGTGATTTATCATGAGAAGTATTTAGGTCTAGCTAGTATTAATGGTCATAGTTTTACTGTTACTAGAGACAGAGTGTGGAATAAGCTAAAGAGGTGGAAAATGAAGTTGTTCTTGACCGCTGGACGAGAGATCTTAATTAAAGCTATCATCTAAGCTATTTCAACTTATATCATGAATCTCTTTCGTTTTCCAAAATTTCTAATCCATGAGATCCATAGGCTTTGTGCTCATTTCTGATGGGGTGGTAATGAGCTGCATCATAGACTTCAATGGTGTAAGTGGGAAGTTTTGTGTCAAGGAAAAAATGAAGGTGGACTAGTTTCCGAAATCTGTTTGTCTTCAACCAAGCCATCCTTGCGAAGAAAGAGTGGCGTATTTTATCAAATTTGAATTCTCTTATGACTCGGTTGTGAAAGGTTTTTATTTCTCTAATGGTTATTTTTGGTAACCCAAAGTTTCTTATTAGGCTTCTTTAATTTGGCGTGGTATCTTATGGGGGAGAGAAATCTTGGCTATAGGAATTAGATGGTAGATTGATAATGGTAAGAATGTTTTGGTATATCATAACAAGTGGCTGCCTAGACCATTGTCCTTTAAACCATTATTCCCTCATAAGTTGATTGAGCATATAATAGTTTCTGTACTTATTTCTTATTCAAGTTAATGGAATGTTAACATGATTCGTAGGTCTTTCTTCTTAGAGGAACAACAAGCTATCTTAAGTATTCCTGTCCTTTGTTATAATCTTAATCAAAAGGATATTATTATATGGCTCTATGATTGCTACGGTAGATACTCGATTAAAAGTGGCTATTGGTTGGCTTGTCAAGAAAGTGAGGTGGCAAGTAATTATGAACAATTGGCAATTAGTGAATGGTGAAAACGATACTAGAAGTTAAAAGTCCCGCCAAAAGTTGGGATATTTTTATAGAAAATAGCTTATAACTAGATTCCAACAAATGCAAATTTAGCAAGGCACCATGTACTTATAAATGAAGCTTGTCCTAAATGTGAAGGAAGTGCTAAGAATTAAATTCATGCATTATGGCTGTGCCCTTCATTGTAAGAGGTGCGTAATCGATGTAGCTTTATGTTTTCCATTAAATGTTCTTATTAGACATCGTTATATGACTTCCTCATATCTTGTATGTTTTTTTAAAATAAGAATACTTTGATTTTCTTTGTGTTTTATTATGACGGATATGGTTTGTTAGAAATAGGTGGATTAATGGTAAGAAGATTATGGATGTTAAAGTGATGTGTGGATGGGCAAGAGATTTCTTAGATGTGTATCAGAGGAGTCAAACTCAGGCCCTTTTAGCTAAAGCCACATTAAGGCATCAGTGACTGCCTTTATTGAGCGGGTGTATAAAAATTAATTCAGATGCAGCTGTGGATAATGCTTGTGGTATTGTCGATGTTGGTTTGGTAGCCCAAGATCACTTAGGGGTTGTGGTCTTATCTAGAGTTGCAAAGTACGATAATGTGCTCTTCATTCTAATTATTAAATGGTGGCTATCCTTAAAGGTTTGGTTGTTCTTAAAGATTTAAACTTTGATACAATTTTGGTTGAATCAGATTCAAAAGGAGTGGTGAATGATATCTTGGATAATGTTTTGCCTCATTCTAAAATATGTATTGTCTTTTAAGAGATTCATGAGTGCTTAACTTCCTATGATTTTTTTTAAGTTTCATTTGCTCCTAGAGAAGCTAATATAATAGCTCACAATTTAGTGAAGTTAGCACTTAATTCTGACCCAACAATCTCTTAGAGGAACTCTGTTCAAGGGTGGATAAAGCCATTTTTTTTAGGATTCCCGCTCTTGTTTTTGAGTTTGTTGAATGAAAGTTTATTTCCAAAAAAAAAAAACTTCTTTAAGATTCATGGTTTCTTTATTATATATCAACGTAGGTAATATATGTTTGTAGGAAAGTGAAAAAGAAGAAAGGGGTGTTAGCCCCACCTCTTTCTTCTTAGATTTTACTATAATTTTCTAATTTAAACACAATGCTACGGAGAACTTTAGGATGGTTATATATTTTCATAACCTCGTTTATTTGCATCGTGTGAAGTTGCTCTTTAAGATATAATCTATTTGAGAAGTTCTTTGTTTGAAAAAATTCTTCTTAAGCAGTGTCCACATTTGAAACCAATTATATATATTATTGGGAGATATTTGTGGGAAATGTGGGTTGCTTGAAATCCACTTAATGATTACTTAAGCCCGCATTTTCGAAGAATAGTCTAGCCTGAGAGAGCTATATCACTAGGCTAAACAAAGGACAAAGTATAATTACATACCACTTTAATGTATTCGGTGTGACCCACTTAAGAACCCACACCAACATTAAACCTTAGGAAAGGCATAAGTCATCTGTTGTCTAATTTAATGATATAGTGTAAGTGCACGCTTTTTGTATCAAGTAATATAGGATTAAGTCCAGATTATCGATCTACAGAGACTATTTTTTCTATTTTCTTCAATTGAATACTAAAATAACTCTACTTTACCTTTATCCATACTAGCTTCAAGGATGGAGTTTAACTAACTAAATTATTGCTATTGAATTGAACCTAATTAAAATATTACAAATACTTAGAGATAGAATTCATCAAATTGATAAGTAATCTAGGGTATCGACGCATCCCCTAGTAGTTCACTGAACCCTTTAACCCCTTAGTTATTTCCCTTTTTATCAATTGATTGGCTAGACATTGATTTCATTATAAGCTTCTGTCGACAGTCAAATGATAATATCACACCCTAACAATTACCTATATGTCTATGGTAATCCGAATAAGATATAACTCATTAAGATTAAGTCTAATCAAACCATACATGCCATCTAGGTATATGTCTATCCTAGATGAAACTCATAGATGTTACCTTATGATCATGTATCAATCTATCATAGGCTAAACACATGATTCCTTTCGTCAAAGTTATCATGGTTCCTAAACAATCAAAATAGTGATCAAGTATAATGAAAGCATTAAGCATAGATAGATTGAATCAATTAAGGGATAAAAATTCATAACTAAGAGTTTAAAAGAATCAATTACATACTAGGTTCAATAACGTCTAACCCTAGATGAATAATTTAGCTCATGTTAAAAACAAGATTATCAAAGCAAAAGTATAAAAATATCATGATCGAAATCATCTCTTAAAACTAAGGAAAATAACACAAGTGATGCCCTGAGTTGTTCTTCTTCCTCTTGTCTTGATTACCCAATAGTTGATTCTTCAATCTTCAATACAATTCACCTTGATCTCTTGGTTTGATTCTGTATTCGTTGCTTGTATTTTTCTCCTTGCTAAATCTCTCTATTTTTGCTTCAAAATAGTATTTTTGTTGCTAAGAGAAATCCCAGGCGCGAGGAGCTTTGAATCTACCCCGAAAAGGTGACTTGAGAGGAGTATTAAAACACCCGCATAGGCGCCGCAGTGCTGGGCACAAGCACAAGTTTCCGCAAATCTTTGATGAACGTCGCGGTGCTAGGTGCTGAACGCTGCGGTGCTCACTCACTGTTCTGGGCGCTGCAGTGCCCAGCCACTTATTTCCCTTCTTTCATCTTTCGAGCGCATTTTGCTCGTTTCTCCCCGATTCATTTCCCGTTTGTTCTTATATGTCACATTTTTTTTCACGCACCTATTTATGATTAAAAACATAAATAAGTAGCTAAATATTAATGGATTAAAGCAAAAATACCAAAGTTAGAGTATTAAAATACTATTGTGACTATGCTATTATCAAATACCCACAAACTTAAGATATTTGCTCGTCCTCGAGCAAAACAAGAGCATACTAATAAGGAGCCAAAACAACAATGTAAAAACACCCTCTTAACATTCCATGAACCATGAGTTACTTGGGTGGATCAGAAATTTGTAAGTTGTCTCAACGGGTGAATTAGACTTATGAAACCTTTAGACTAAAAAATTATTCATGCTTATTCTACACTCTAATCATCATGATTATATCTACCTTATAATTGTTCACTTGTGAGTGTGTGTTGAGCTATTTAATTGCACATCAATTGCATTTTCGAACATCTTATTTTTATCAAAAAAAAGATCAGGATCAAAACAATTCTCTATAAGCTTGTTTTTCATAGCAATCTCCACTAATGTAGAACATGTATATAATAAGGGATAAAATAGAACTTTAATTAGCTTGTAATGTAAGGCTAAGGTGAAAGTAAGATATAAAGATATATACAAAGTGCAAATCACACCATTAACACTTAGACTTTACTTAGAAACTTCTTAATTCCTTTTCTTCCTTGAATCTTCATCTTCTCCCCCAAACTTATACTATTTTCATCTTTCTTTTTAATCATTTCATTTTTTTTAATCCCCAAACTTAGATTAATGTGCCATTTTAAGACTTATATATATATATATATTTATTGCAGTACCCTTCTTTCCTACATCTACAACCCCCCATTTTTTTTTAATAATATTTCTAAGTAAACTTAAGGTTTATGGTGCTATCGGTAGGTTTTAGGATAAGTAAGCTCGAAGTCTTTAGGCTTGTAATGTGGTTAAACATATAAAATAGAAAATTAAGTTCAAACTTGGTGACTAGGGATAAATATATATATATATATATAAGGTAGGTTTAAAAAGGCTCAAATGGTTCAAAGATGGCCTATAATCATATCCCTTACTATATTTGTCATAGGATTTCGCCTTGAAATCTAATCAAAGAAGTTCTAGATAATAAACGACCTTGATTACCTTCTCTATTGTGAATAAGTATATTCTATCTTACAACTGCTGAACATTCAATAGCTCTAGAGTGTATTGATGTTTAAAGTGAATCACTATAAGCTAAATATAATTAATCCAATTATAGTATAAAATGAACACAATAATAGATAAGTCTAGAGTTTATAGCTTTTCTTCAACTCCATTTATTATCATCAACTACAACTCTTTCGACCCAAACAACCGATACTGAAAGAAAGTAAACTACTTCAAAAGAAAATAGATAAAATAGGAAATAAACTAATAACGTAAGAAGCAAATTACGAATTAAAAAAGTGTTTCTCCTGCCCCCACACTTATAATAAGACATGTCCTCATGGCGGCAGTAAAATAACAAAATAGGAACACTTCTCTATTTTTATGAAGCATTAGACGTCCCCGTCATCTTCATCTTCACTCCCCTCTTCGTTTTCAACTTTTGCATCATCTCCTAAGTCATCCGCATCTGCTGGCGCTGGATAGGTCGAAAAGTGTGGCAAGTTATGTGTATCCATACCAAAGTGTATGAGTGTAATGCGCAAAACCTGGTTTTGATATGCGGCATGTGAGGCGGTCCACTGCTAGTGTGTGGTGAAGGCATCCTCTAACCTGGACAGCCGTTGAGGTATGGTCAGTTGTGCTATGGATCGTTGTGGCAGAAGTGGTCAGGGAACGGGGTCTTGAGCTGGACCATCAATGATTGTAGCAATTTTGCTGTTATCCAATACATGTGCTAGGGGCAATACTTCCTCTAATGATGTCCACGAAACTCCAGTTTTAGCACAAAGTGCTGTAATCAGCAAGGGGCAATATATGCTTTGCTTTGGATGATCGAGGCAAAAAAATATTGTATCGCTAATCACCCTACCAATGTCAATAGTTCACCCTGTTAGAATGGCATACAGAATGAGAGCTCTCTTCGCTGTTACTGTGCTCATGTGACGGACTGGCATTAATTTTGCAGCTATAAAATAGTGCCATACTTTGAATTCTCTGCACATGTAGTGTGCGGGAAAAGAGACCGAAAGACTTTTAGACATCGTCCATTGAGCATTAAGGGTGGCCAAATAATGAATGACTGCTTCATAATCACGGTTCTGGTAGAGCTCCATATAGTCATCTCGTGGAATATTGGGTACCCCAAAGTATCTATTGATGTCCTCATAGTGGATGCGAACAATTCAGCCTCTGATTTTTACTTTCCCATGAGTGTGCTCTTTGCCATTAACATAAAATTCTCGGACTATTGGAATAACCACAACATTCAGCTGTGCACACAAGCATCCCCAACCTTTGTCTGCAATAATTCAAAAATTCTTGGATAGCCCCCTCCCGTGATATCAAATCCTCTTTTAGGAATGATTGTGCGTTTAATTATGAAAGAGTGATATAAGTCAGCGGCTTCCTTGGAAAAAAACTTATTAGTATCGTAGCCCGCAGAAGAGGAGGCAACGGACTTCTTTGATTTCTTGGGTGCCATTAAATACCTGAAACAACAATAATGAGCAACCCAAATATGGACAGCAAATGCCATGCATACGTTGCAATAAGAAATCATATATGTGTGCCATATTTCCCGCAACCCACAATCTCTTTTGCACCCAAAATCACTCATTTAAACAACACTCAACTCACCAAGTTGAACATTAATCATCAATCGATATCAACATGCACAGTAAACACCAATCAATATCAATGTTAACATTAAACACCAAATAACACCATGTTAAACAATAAACACAAGTCAACACCAAATTTCAACATACTTTCACAAACATCCAAGTATGTGGCTAGGTAGCTAATCAAGAACTTTAAGTAGAACCTATTAAACCTCATTCAACTCATTAATTAGAACAAGCTCCACAAGCATTCACGATTTTTTTTTTATAAGAATTAATTGAAAATAAGTTCTAAGTATCATAATCTAACAATAAGGAAACTAATTATGCATTGGAACCATAAAATAAAAATACATAGCAAGAAATAACATAAAGAAAGATATGGATTTGTACCTTGAATGCTATTGAAGAGAAGAAGTTGGAAGTGGTGATGAATGTGAAGAATTATGTGAAAAGTGTGCTAATGTGGTGTTAATTTGAGTGGGTAATGCATTTGAATCTAAATGTAGTGTGTGGGAGTGTTTAATTTTGATTTGAGATGAATAGGTGAGAGTATGAGATGTGGAAGATGAGTTTTAGGGTTTATGTGAGTGAGAGAAAAGGGGGAAAGATAAGAAGAATTAAAGGGGGGAAGGGGAGAAGTATTTTACTTCTCCAGTGTGAGCGCTGCGACGCTTGCTCCTGACCTCCATTGCCTAATCAGTCCCAATCACTCTTTTAGAAAGATAGATACAGATCCGACCGCTCTGCGCCACAGTGCTTACAGGCCTCTTTTCAAATTTTTTTTAAAACTTTTTTATATCAACCTAAAGAAAAATATGCTACTCAAAAGAAAAAATAAAGAAAAATACTAAAATAAAATAAACTAATTAAACTCAAAGGATACTAGGCTTGAGTTGCCTCCCAAGAAGCGCTTGGTTTAACGTCTTCAACCAGACGTGTTGTTCATGCATTTACTTGTGATCCATAAGATCGACACTGACCTTCTGTTGATCTATATATCCTCCATGGTAATTCTTGAGGCACTGACCATTTACTGTAAATGAAACTTGATTATTCAGATCTCTAATTTCAACTGCTCCACTTGGGTAAACCGTTATGATTTGAAACGGGCCAGACCATCGGGACCTGAGTTTTCCAGGAAATAACTTCAGTCTTGAATTGTATAGCAACACTAGTTGTCCTTTGTTAAATAAACGCTGAAGTATCTTCATATCATGCCACCGTTTCATCTTTTCCTTATACATCTTGGCATTCTCATATGCTTATAGACGAAACTCATCCATGGCGTTTAGTTGAAGTAAGCGTTTTTCACCTGTAGCTTGGAGATCAAAGTTGAGGGCTTTAATGGCCCAATATGCTTTGTGTTCCAACTCCAAAGGGTAGGTGACATGCTTTTCCAAAGATCAAACGAAAAGAAGACATACTAATCGGAGTTTTGTAAGCAGTACGATATGCCCATAATGCATTATCCAAGTGTAATGCCTAATCCTTTCGATTTAGTTTAACCATCTTCTCTAGAATGCTTTTATTTATCGATTGGATACCTCAACTTGTCCGCTCGTTTGAGGATGATATGCAGTAGCTGTTTTGTGCTTGACCCTGTATTTCTGCAGAAGGGCTGAAAAATACTTATTACAGAAGTGTGAGCCCTCGTCACTTATAATTGCTCTCGGTGTTCCATATCTTGTGAATATGTTCTTTTGAAAGAACTTAATCATTGTTCTTACCTCATTTATTGGTAATGCTATTGCCTCTATCCATTTTGAAACATAATCCACAGCTACAAGTATATTTATTGTTGTGAGATGATGGAAACGGTCCTATAAAGTCTATTCCCTAAACGTCAAAGATTTCAACTTCTAGAATGGTCTGCTGTGGCATTTCATGTCTTTTGGAGATGTTCCTCATCCGTTGACATCGATCACACCCTACAACAAAAGAATATGCATCTTTAAATAATGTGGACCAATAAAAAACAAATTGAAGTACCTTAGCTGCTGTTTTGTCGCCCGCAAAATGTCCTCCATAACCAGATGCGTGATAATGGTGTAAGATGTCTTGAGTTTCTTCTACAAGGACACATCTTCGAAGGATTTGGTCTGCACATGATTTGTAGAGGAATGGTTCATCCCAGAAATAAAATCTTGCATCGTGGAAAAACTTCTTCTTTTGCTAAAAAGTCAAATCAGGAGGTGTTAGATCAGAAACTAAATAATTGACAATATCAGTATACCAGGGAATCTCGTGATGTTGTGTTGCAAGGAGTTGCTCATCTGAAAAGGTTTCATTGATTTGGATCTTCTCTTTGTGTTGATTTGATACTTTCAAATGAGAGAGATGATCTGCAACTTGGTTTTCAACTCCTTTTCTAACTTTGATCTCTAGATCAAATTCTTACAGTAGGAGAATCCATCGAATGAGTCTTGGCTTAGCATATTTTTTATTGATGAGGTACTTGATTGTTGAATGATCTGTGAAGACTGTAACCTTGACTCTAATTAGGTGAGCCCAAAACTTGTCGAAAGAGAAGACTACCGCTAGAAGCTCTTTTTCTGTGGTGGTGTAATTGGACTGCGCGTCATTAAGAGTCTTGCTTGTATAATATATCATGTGAAACACTTTCTCTCAGTGTTGTCCTAGTACAGACCCCATAGCTAAATCGCTTGCATTACACATCACTTCAAATGGTAAGTTCCAATCTGGAGCTATAATGATCGGCGCGATGATAAGTTTCTTCTTTAACAATTCAAAAGCTTCAACACATGCATCATCGCAATGAAATTGCACTTCTTTCTCTAGTAAGTTGCATAGGGGTTTAGAGATCTTGGAGAAATCTTTTATAAATCTTCGATAAAATTCGACATGGTCAAGGAAGCTCCGCACTCCTTTCACATTAGTTGGTGGTGCCAACTTCTCGATGGTTTCTATCTTTGTTCTATCAACTTTAATACCATAAGCAGAAATTTTATGACCTAATACTATACCTTCTTTAACCATAAAGTGGCATTTTTCATAATTGAGCACTAAATTGGTATCTTCACACCGTTTGAGCACAAATGCTAGATTATCAAGTCATTGATCAAATGAATTGCCAAAAATAGAAAAATCATCCATAAATACCTCCATAAAGTGCTCAATAATGTCTGAAAATATGGCCATCATACAATGCTGAAATGTGGCCAGAGCATTGCATAGTTCGAATGGCATCCTCCGAAAAGCAAATATACCATATGAGCAAGTGAACGTGGTCTTTGTTTTATCTTCAGGAGCAATTTGCAATATGATTATAGCAAGAATATCCATCCAAAAAGCAATAATATTTATTTCCTGTTAACCTATCAAGTATTTGATCGATGAAAGGTAAAGGGAAATGATCTTTGCGAGTGGCTTAATTCAGCTTCCGGTAGTCCATATATATCTTTCAACCTGTGACAGTACTAGTTAGGATTAAATCATTCTTCTCATTTACACTACAGTGATCCCTCCTTTCTTTGGTACACATTGCACTGGATTTACCCATGAGCTGTCAGAAATGGTATAGATAATCCCTGCATCTAGCCACTTAATAATCTCTTTCTTTACTGCATCTTTCATTACTAAATTTAAGCGCCTCTGCTACTTAATTGTAGCCTTGTACCCTTCCTCTAACAGAATTTTATGCATGCAAAAAGAGGGACTGATTCACTTGATGTCAGTAATCGTCCATCCTATAGCCCTCTTATGATATCTTAAGATCCTTAACAATTTATCTACCTATGGGCCATCAAGTTGTGCAGAAACTATAACTGGTAAAGTAGAGGATTCGCCAAGAAATGCATACCTTAAGTGACTCGGTAATGGTTTTAACTCTAGTTTGGAAGGTTCTTCAATTGACGACTTAATGTGAGTTTGCAAGCCTTCTAGTCTATCTAACGGTTTAGCTCTCCTCTTAAATCTGTCAAATCTCGGAGAAAAGTTTAAGACTTGTAGATACTCCCGTGCTTCACTTCTTTCTACCTTAACTTCATTTACCACTGCATCTTCTAAAGAATCTTCAATGCTATTTTTGTTGAACATATCATGCACTTCCCTGTCAATGACTTCAATGCTCATACATTCTTCTTCCTCATTTGGCCCTCGCATGGCTTGAAACACATTAAATGTTACTTCTTTATTTTGCACCTTCATAGTTAATTCTCCTTTTTGCACATCAATAAGGGTTCTTCCTGTTGCTAAGAATGGTCTTCCTAGTATGATGGGTACTTCACGATCCTCCTCTATATCTAACACTATAAAATCTACTGCAAAGATAAACTTGTTAACCTTTACCAAAACATCTTCAATATTCCCCTTGGATAAATGAGTAAACGGTCTGCCAATTACAAGGTGACATTAGTAAGTTTAGCTTTCTCCAAGCCTAACTTCTTGTAGATGGATAATGGCATTAAGTTGATGCTAGCACCTAAATCACATAATGCTCTACCAAAGAATTTCTCCCCGATAGTGCATGGTATGGTGAAACTGCCCGAATCCTTCAATTTTGGTGGCAATTTCTTTTGTAATATTACGCTACATTCTTCGGTGAGTGCCACGATTTCATATTAAGCTAATCTCCTTTTCTTTGATAAGATGTCCTTCATGAACTTCACATAACTAGGCATTTGTTCCAAAGCATTTGCAAAATGTATGTTAATGTGGAGTTTCTTGAAGACATCTAAAAATTTCAAAAATTGCTTGTCCAACTTCTGTTTCTGTAGCCTTTGAGGAAATGGTGGAGGTGGATGGGGAGGCTGAACTGCAAGCTTCTACTAACCTTTACTGGTTTGTGCTGCTGCATTATCATTTTTCTGCATCTTTTTACTGATTTATGCATTTTCTTGCTGCTGTTCATCATGTTCTACAGTAAATTCTGCACTTTTGCATTATTTTCTTCATTACATTCTGCACTATTTAACTACAACTCCTTGCCACTTCTCAAAGAAATAGCTTTCCATTGCTCTTTATCCCCTCTAAGATTAGCTTTAGTATTGCTTGGTAAAGTCCCTTGAGGTCGATTATTTAGTGCTGCAGCATGTTGCCCCATTTGAGTTTCTAGAGTTTTCAAAGATGCAGAATGGTTTTGTAGAATAGCATCATTCGACTTCATTTACTGCATAAACATATCTTTCAAGGATGCTTTCTTTTTTGTGGGGGATGAAATCCAGGTGGGTTAGGTTTAAGTTGCTTGCCTTGGTTGCCACCCCAAGAAAAATTTGGATGATTTCTCCACCTCGAATTATAATAATTTGAATATGGATTATTCTGCTGTCTATTATGGTTTCTCACTAGTTTGCTGACTCTATGCATTGCCCATTTAAATAATTGTCACCACAGAAGTCACAAGTTGCAATCTGGGTCTTGATAGCATTCATAGAATCAAACCTCTTGGTTAATATGTTGATCTGCGCAGCAATGCATTAAATGCATCAATCTCATAAACTCCAGCAACCTTCCTTAGTGTAACTCTTTCAGCAGGCCATTGATAGCTATTAGATGCCATCTCTTCTAATAACTCATATGCTTCATCTGTGGACTTATTCATCAGAGCTCCTCCAGCAACGACATCTATAATTGTCCTTAAATGACTCACTTGCCCATTGTAAAATGTCTGGATTAATAACCATTTCGGGACTCCATGATGGGGACACTTCCTCAACATGTCCTTGAATCGTTCCCATGCTTCGTATAATGACTCACCTTCAATCTGCACAAATGAGGTGATGTCATTCCTCATCTTAGCTGTCTTTGCTGGTGGGAAAAATTTCGCTAAGAACTTCTGTCCTAGGTCATCCCACGTTAATATAGATCCTGATGGTAATGACATCAACCAACTCTTGACCTTATCCCTCAATAAGAAAGGGAATAGTCGCAATCTGATGGCATCATCTAAAATCCCATTAAACTTGAATGTATCACAAATCTCTAAGATATTCACAATATGCATGTTGAGATCATCATTGGGAACTCCACTGAATTGCACCGACTCCTTAAGCATTTGAATAGTACTTGGCTTGATTTTAAAATTGTTAGCATTAACAGTGGGGCGCCAAATACTAGACTGAATGTCTTCTGTTGTAGAAATAGCATAATCCCTCAACGATCTCTGCAGATTCATAGGCTTAAACATTGGATTGTTGATATTGTTGTGATTCTCTGTCATGTTTCTGTTTTGATGTTGTTCTCTACGAAGTCTCCGGAATATTCTTTCAATCTCAGGATCAAAAGATGTTGAATCTTCACTCTTCGCTTTTTACATGAACTGTCAAAACAAAACAAAAAGAAAATACAATTATTAACTAGAATGGGAAAAAAAAGACCAATAACAATAATGAAATAAAAATAAAATTTGAAGTAAAAATAAAATAGTATGGTATTAGTATCAATCTAAGATTAGATAAAATAGTCCCCGGCAACGGCGCCAAAAACTTGTTGTCTAATTTAATGACCTAGCACAAGTGCACGCTTTTTGTATCAAGCAATATAGGATTAAGTCAAGATTATCGATCCCACAGAGACTATTGTTTCTATTTTCTTTAATCGAATACTAAAATTACTCTACTTTACCTTTATCTAGACTAGCTTTAAAGATGGAGTTTAACTAACTAAATTATTGTTATTGAATTGAACCTAATTAAAATATTACAAATACTTAGAGATAGAATTCATTAAATTGATAAGTAATCTAGGGTATCGACGCATCCCCTAGTAGTTCACTGAGCCCTTTAACCCCTTAGCTATTTTTCTTTTATCAATTGATTGGCTAGACACTGATTTCATTATAAGCTTCTGTCGACAGTCGAATGATAATATCACACCCTAACAATTACCTATATGTCTATGGTAATCCAAATAAGATGCAACTCATTAAGATTAAGTCTAATCAAATCATACATGCCACCTATGTATATGTCTATCCTAGATGAAACTCATAGATGTTACCCTATGATCATGTATCAATCTATCATAGGCTAAACACATGATTCCTTTCGTCAAAGTTATCATGGTTCTTAAACAATCAAAATAGTTATCAAGTATAATGAAACCATTAAGCATAGATAGATTGAATCAATTAAGGGATAAAAATTCATAACTAAGAGTTTAAAAGAATCAATTACATACTAGGTTCAATAACTTCTAACCCTAGATGAATAATTTAGCTCATGTTAAAAAACAAGATTATCAAAGCAAAAGTATAAAAATATCATGATCGAAATCATCTCTTAAAACTAAGGAAGAAAATAACACAAGTGATGCCCTGAGTTGTTCTTCTTCCTTTTGTCTTGATTGCCCAAGAGTTGATTCTTCAATCTTTAATACAATTCACCTTGATCTCTTGGTTTGATTCTGTATTCGTTGCTTATATTTTTCTCCTTGCTAAATCTCTCTATTTTTGCTTTAAAATAGTATTTTTGATGCTAAGAGAAATTCTAGGCGCGAGGAGCTTCGATTCCACCTCAAAAAGGCAAGTTGAAGAGAGCACAGGTTTTCGCAAATCTTCAACGAGCGCCGCGGCGCTGGGTGCTGAGCGCCGTGTCACTCACTCGTTGTTTTGGGCGTATTTTGCTCATTTTTCGCCCGATTCGCTTCTCGTTTGTTCCTTTATATCATATTTTCCTTTACGCATCTATTTAAGATTAAAACCACAAATAAGTAGCCAAATATTAATGGATTAAAGCAAAAATACCCAAGTTAGAGTGTTAAAATACTATTATCACTATACTATTATCATCAGCTAAACTAGAATATGTCCACGTTATCATTAAGCCCTATATTCTAAGTACACGTCAACCAAGTTGAGGTAATATATACATTGGCCTTTACATCATCATTAAGTCCCATTAGAGCTCGCCAAGTAAGCTATACTCCTAGGCAACTAGATAAAAGGATAAGAACTATAATAGAGGTGTAATCATAGAATGGCCATTGCCATGATGCTATGTCGGCTTGCTTAGCACTTTATTTACTAGTAAGCAGAAGACTGAGGCTTGTGTGGCATTAAGTGAGATAAGCTAGTACCAATTGTAATTCCAAATATCAATACAAATGAGCATATGCTATCAAGATGCCCACCAACTTAACTACCACATAAAAACACTAAATCAAAGGAAACTTAGTACTCCATTGACTAAGAAGCTCAATTTATTAAGAGAGCCCTTGATCTCAGTGTTTCTCTAAAATGTCCCTAGTAATTAAAGATCCTCTAATATTTTGTCGCCATGTATCACCTCAATGGGCATTCTTCAAGCCATCATTTCCTCTAACACTTAGAGTATATCAATCAAAATTTCAAAAACAAGGCAAGTAACTCAACATATACACTAAAGCCATCTTTTCCATCTTTTTAAGTCTCTTTATAGTAAAAACCTTAGAGAAGTAACAACCATTGAAGCTGTCACCTAACTTAGACGTCAAAGGGCGATTGCTGACTACCCCGCCAACCTCTGACCAAGTATTTCTGTGCTTAGCTTGTCTCAACAGCTTAGCAATATTCTCACTCGTGCTCAGTTATTCTTATGTCCACATCTCATTCTCCACCACTCATTAGACGACTCTAATTCATACGTAGCCAAACTTATTAGACTAGAATCAGACCTCATCTCTACAAACTATGGCCACTTTTGGACCCATTATATATAATTATTCAAAAATAACTTTTTTAAATAAAAAAAATAGAATCAATCAAATATATTTTTGTTATATGTATATTTTCAAACCAACTGACGACCATGTGTTTACTGCTTTTATTTTTAGTTATAATTATTAACATACTATTAGATGCGTGTTTTATATCCAATGATATCAAATTTAAAAGAAAAAAATCTTTCATTTGGTGCCGGCAACATGAATATCCGTCATATGTGAAATTGTATCCTCTAGGTCCAAAATCCGCAAAGAAAGATCAGGTCAATCTCACAGTAATTATCGGTACCAAAAAGAAATCTTTCAAAAAATAAAACAAATAAGTATTCAAATAAACTATAAATTACTCCTAATTACCTGTACATAATCGATCAACGGATCATAGTGACTCCTCTTATCAAGGGAAGATAAATTTTCAATTTGAATATTAATTTAGAAACCTGAATTCAAACAAAAATAACAGACATTAGTTTACAGTCAAGTCCCTTTTGTTTATCCAAAAATCAAATGATCCTGTAGTTTTGCACAATCAAGCAACTAAGTTCTCCCTAATTTCCCCTTTCTGACTTAGGTCCCTCAATCGTCATTGACTGACCAAATGAAAGACTAAATGACCATTTTACCCCTTGTTGGCGCTAAAAGAGCAAACTTTCCACAATGTTAATGAAATTTCCAGGATTTTGTTTCTTAATCTTTGTCAAACATTCAATCCCCTACTTCACCAACTCCTCTGAATTAGTACCATTGCTTTGTTTTCCACTTATCATTCTGCAGTTAAATTGCAAAGGCAAATTGGAAGACAACTTTTATGCTCATTGAAGTCAATTAGTCTTGTTCTTTTTTTTGTTAGCTTCGAGGACAAAGTGGTCTTTTAGTGCTAATAGGGCTGAAGGTTGTTTAGAGCTATTAAGCTGAAGTTAAAAGGGACTTAAGCGCGAAGATAATAAAAAATAAGGACTTTGTTGATTGACTATGCAAACCACTGGTTTATTTGATTTCTAGGTAAAAATCAATGACTTAATTATGAATTACCTGATTTGTAGTAATTGATTTTTTATTCCTTAGGAAATTCTTTATATCATTTCGAAAATCTCCATAGTGTAAAATGTTGGTAGTAAATAAAAAAACTTTCTGTTTATAAAAATAAACGCAGCGAAAGCCATATCGTCTTATTCATAATTATATGTATAGAGATATAAGATTACCTCAATTTCTTACTATAGCAGATTTTGAATTGACTGGCTGCAATCTTCTCTATTATCCTCAATCGTCAAACTCAACGCATGTGAGCACGTGGATCTTTATTAATCTTTAAAACCACTAATACCCAAATATGAGAGAATGGTATTAACTAAATTCTTTTTCCATGTAAGAATACGTAAAAGAATTTTTCTCTATATGGTTATTGTATACTTTCTTATTATATACCTCTCATATATATAGGGATCTCCCTTGAGTATTTAGAATTTAATTAGGATTAAGAAATTAGAGTTTGATTAGGATTTGAGCTAGTAGAGAGACTGCAAGACCCATAGGTTTTCTAGCTCCAACTTAAAAGACATAGTCCTTATTATCTCATAATATACCAATTCTTCTAAGTTAACCCTAGGCTATTCCACTAAAAGCCAAGGGTTGTACTCTAGTAACCCATGTTATAAAATAAAAGTCCATTTAATTAAAAGTCTATTTAATTAAATTGGGCTTGGCCTTTAGACCAACAATAACCACTTAATTGACCCTCTAATTGATGTCCATAATTAAAACTAGGCTAAAATAAATGTTTTACCTCTTTAATTACTTATTTGCCCCTAAGTCCTTGAATGCTCTAATGATCATTTTTAATATATCTATATTTGTAAATAAATTTACAAATAAATATTATTATTCAATAAATAATTTATTGAATAAACTGTGGCCACAGATTCTAATGATCAAGTACTGCAAACATTTTAGTGGACATTAATTATTAGATTCCATCTTGCAAATATATGTTCCTACGACTCATGAAATTATATCTCTAAGCTATTGAGGTTTTGACCATTTATATGGATCTCACTCCGTGATAGCTCAAAAGATACAACGCATGAATATAAGTTAATTACCTGCTCAGGAATAAGATCAATCAAGTTTATTAAAGCTTTTGTGAATTAAGATCTACGACATTTAGTTAACTAGATCAAAATTCACAGTAGTCATGTTCAATATATTATATACAATAGTTTTTCTACTCGAAGTCTCTACTTCGATGATTAAGGTAAATCATCCACTATAAGAAGAAGAAAAACTATAACCTTACATAATGAAATTCCATTTTCATTAATAGTTGTGAACATGATTTAATTTATAAATAACTTGTGATCTATACCCTCTGTATTAGTATCATATGCCTAATTCATAGATCACATACTTTATAAATATAGGCTCATCAATGTATGCTCAATTATATGTATAAATAAATTTTATTAATCTTATAAAATGTTATTACATATGCTTTAAGGGCATAAAATAACATAAAATATCTAAAAATCTCCAACTTGCCCTAAAGCGTGTCGGGCATTTGTCGAACTCCCATATTATATATATAAGTTTTAAAATACTTTGTTGGCAATGATTTGGTGAATGGATCCGCTAAATTTTTTGCTGATGCAATCTTGGATACCATAACTTCACCCTTTGCACTAGCTCCCGTACTAAATGGTATTTTTTCTCAATGTGTTTTTCTTTCTTGTGGTATCTCGGTTCCTTGAATTGTGCTACAGCTCCGTTATTATCACAATAAATAACAATGGGCATCTTAGCATTAGACACCACTTCAAGTTCTATAAGGAACTTGAGAAGCTATATAGCCTTTTTTTGCAGCTTCTGACGCAGCTACATATTCAACGTCTATGGTAGAGTTTGCAATGTATGATTACTTGACACTCCTCCAACTAATAGCCCCACCACTTAAAGTAAACACATATCCTGAGGTAAATCTCTGGGCATCTTTTCTGATTGGAAATCTAAATCTGTATACCCAATAGGTATAAGATCTTCACTGGAATACACGAGTATATAATCTTTTGTTCTCCAAAGATATTTAAATATATGTTTTACTGTAGTCTAGTGTTCTGGTCCTAGATTAGATTGATATCTGCTGACCATGCCGACTGCATAACAAATATCTGGTCTAGTATATAGCATTGCATACATGAGACTTCCTACTGTTGATGCATAAGGAATTCCTCTCATGTGATCTATCTCTTCAGAAATTTTGGGACACTGATTCTTGGATAGATCAATTCTATGTCTAAAAGAAAGTGTTCCCTTTTTTTATTCATGCATAGCAAACCTAACCAGAATTTTATCTATATATACAGTTTGAGATAAAGCTAACATCCTATTTTTACGATCTCGTAATAGCTTAATTCCAAGGATATAACTAGCTTCACCTAAATCATTCATATCAAATTGGTTAGATAACTAAATTTTAACTGATGATAATGCTCATACATCATTTTTAATGAATAGTATATTATATACATACAGGACTAGAAAAATCACCAACCGCCTATCTATCTTATTGTAAACATAAGGTTCATCAGGATTTTGATTAAAACCAAATGATTTGATTGCTTGATCAAATCTGATGTTCCATGATCTAAATACTTGTTTAAGCCCATAGATAGATTTGTGCAATTTATAAACCATATGCTCTTGGCCTATAATTATAAATTCATCTAGTTGTATCATATAGATACTTTCTTCCAGATTTTCGTTAAGAAATACAGTCTTGATATCCATTTGTCAAATCTCATAGTCAAGATTTACTGCAATGGATAAGAGAATTCTAATAGACTTAAGCATGGTGTTTACGCTCACAATATAACATGGCTATTGCAGTATAGATTGAGGTGTCGATCCCACGAGGAAGCTCTTGATAAAATAGGTTGATGAAGTAAAATATTAAAGTAGTAGCAAAGGATAAAATTAATTGATTTAAGCGAATGAGATAAGATTGTCTATGATTTGAAGGAAATATCTTATGATAATTCAAACAAAGCTTCGAGAATCACAATTACGCTTTATAAATCTACTCTACACTTTAATTCAATGCTTATAACTCAATTGAAAGTTTCACATCCCAAACAATCAATCGGAAGATAGGAAAATATAGCACATTTGATAATACATGTATTTGACGTAATTAAACTCTTTGCAAGCATTAACATACATCATGTTCATTTATACAAGTTATCTAAGATCGATAATATATCACTTTGACAATATTGCAGTAAAGATCAACTTGAATATTAAACATTTATTGCCCTTATATGTTATCCAAGATCGACAATATATCAATTTGACAATACTGCAGTAAAAGATTAACATATAAAACAATGTAACAAGTAACAATTATAGTTCACCAAAAATCACATAAGAAAAGCATGACTGAACTTATATGAGACATGAGAATTATAATCTCTGGATTATAGAAAATAGAATAGATAAGAGTTTAATCAAAACCAAACTTACAACATTTGTAACTCTTGACACCGAATCAAAGCATAGAAGTAGATTTATTACACATAAAAGTTCATCTCTTAGCCTTGCCAAGAACTCTAGCCTAAATTACAATACATGTTAATGAGAAGAAAATAAGAGAGAATTATCTAATTAAAAAGGTCCCAAGTGTCTCCTTATATAGGCAATGAATGGACATATGTCATGGATGGCATTAATCTTCAATAATTTTAAGCCAATAACTCGTTTATCCACTTGCAGTACATTTTTTATAATATAAATGATCGATTTAGCTTCTACAGCCGACATGAAAGTTGTATAATTTTTACTCTTCTTTCCATAAGCACCAATTTCATGCAAATTGGATGAGTATCCAATGAGAAATGAGCAAAATTCTAAAGATACATCAGAATTCGGCCAACAACCATTTTACCCACTTGCAATGCGATTTGGTCCATGATAACGGCTGATTTGGACTTTACCATCAACATACGAGTTGTTGATAGTTAAGTCAGCAATTCACAGCTTCAAGAATTATACCAATTGAGTACGTATTTTGTGAGATACGGTCCAAATACATGAGTTGGGTCAAGTTGGGCAGGAGTTGTAGTCTGATTCTGTTGTATCTCAATTTTTGGCCCATAACATGTTGGATTTGGCTTTTCCACTATTCTTAAAATTTGTGTAAGATTGAGTCATGTTGCACCAGGTTCAAGAATTTCTTCATTTAGATTTCTACATTGAGAGTTATGTCTATTTTACCTAAACCTGTCCAAATAACATTCATTAATCACAATTTAAGGAGAACACTTTATTTCAAGCTAAAAATTACAGAAAATACTAAAATTAGTGACATTAAATGGTGATTGAATCTCTTAACAACATGCATTTTCATGTGTTTATCACATGGCTACCGACGAAAAGGTCTCCTTATAATCGAAACCTTCTTTCTAAGTGTACCCTTTAGTAACAAGCCTAACTTTGAAAGTTTCCACCTTCCCATCTACCCCTCTCTTTCTCTTATAGACCCATTTACACCCTATAGGTTTTATCCCTTCAGGTTTCTCTACACGTTTCTAGACTTTATTGGAATATATGGAATCCATTTCTGATTTCATAACTTTATGCCAATGGTTTGCATTTTTATCAACCACTGCTTCATCATAACTAGTAGGATCTAGTTCATGCTCATCAGAGACTACCTGAAATGACTCTCCAATTAACATGCACCTAGTTGGACGTCTAATAATCCTCCCACTATAACGAAGTACCCATGGTTGTTATTCTACAACTGGCTCTAGTTGGTTACTATAATTTGGATTGGGAATTAACTCATTGACTCTATCAAGCACAATATTAAAGTTCACAGATAACTCATCAAGAATTATCTTACTCCTAGGCTTGAAGTCTTTCATATCGTCTTGTTTAAGAAAGATTGCATTAGTGTTAACTAATACTTTTTTATCTTAAGAACTATAGAAAAGACTTCTTGTTCTTTTAGGATAGCCAACAAACAGACAAACTTCTAACTTAGATTCTAACTTATCTGTCTTCCATTTTAGCACATATGCTGAATAACCCCATATATATATATATATATATATATATATATATATATATATAACGTAAACTTGGTTTACGTAAACTTGGTTTACTTCCTATCCATATTTTCAAAGGTGTTTTAGGGACTGACTTAGATGGAATTAAGTTAAGAAGATACGTGGTTGTTTCTAAGGCATAACCCCAGAACAAGATGGATAAAGTTGAATAACTCATCATTGACCTCACTATTTCAAGAAGAGTTCTATTTCTCCTTTATGCTACACCATTTTGCTTAGGTGACTCTGGTCCAGTCAACTAAGATAATATCTCATTGTCTAACAAATAGGTCCTGAACTCACTAAAAAGGTATTCGCCACCTCGATCAGATCGAAGTACTTTTATGCATTTTCCTAATTATCTTTCTACTTCTGCCTAAAACTCTTTAAATTTATCAAACGCCTCAAACTTGTGGCGCATTAGGTACACATAATTGAATCTAGAATAATCATCAATGAAAGTGATGAAATATTTATAACCTCCCCTAGCTTGTGACTCATGGGCCACATAGTCAGAGTGCACTAATTCTACCATTTCAATGGCTCTATTACCTTTAGCATTAAAGGGTCTTCTGATCATTTTACCTTCTATACAGGATTTGTAGACTGGTAATAGTTTAATATCTAATGAACTTAAAGGTCCATCTTTGACCAGTCTTTGGATCCTATCTAGACTAATATGACTAAGACGTAGATGCCATTGATACGTTTGATTATTGGGAGTCACTTTAATCCTCTTATGGTGATTAGATTCATTATTCAATTATGTCATGCAGTGAGTTGATTTTAGGATATATGCAGTATAGATTGTTAACTAGTGTACCGGAACATATAAACGACTTATTTCTTTTTATCACCATAGTTGAGTCAAATATAACAGAATAACAAAATTTATTCAAATAACTAACTGAAATCAAATTATGTTTGAGTTCTGGTACTAACAAACAATCATCTAATACTAATGTCTTAAAATTATCAAAATAAAGTTGAA
The DNA here is from genome assembly GCA_946807835.1 of Ailanthus altissimus. NCBI lineage: Eukaryota > Viridiplantae > Streptophyta > Magnoliopsida > Sapindales > Simaroubaceae > Ailanthus > Ailanthus altissimus. Next base: position 18,804,188 of record OX327684.1, read on the forward strand.
CAACTCCTACTGCCTTGGCTGCAACAGTTGCGCTATTTCCTAACCTTAGACTGATCTTCCCTTCACTGAGTTGTATAGTTTCTTGGAACCCTTGCAATGAATTATAAATATGATTAGTGGCTTCAAAATCTACTATTCAAGAATCAGTAGAATCAACCACTAAGTATGTCTCAATAAAAAGCATTTTACCAGAAGGTGAAACTATCATTTTAGTTATTGAAAACTTAACTAAAAGACAATTTCTCTTCTAATGCCCTTTAATGCCACATTGGAAATAATTTTCTTTGGGCCTTACTACCTTTTTATAAATTTGTACAAACTCTGAATTAGATGCTTCATTTGGCTTATTCTTTTTCTTCTTACTACTCTTTTCTCTAGGATTAAGACCAAAAGATGAAGATGGACCCTTAGTCAATTGACTATTATAAGCATTTATTTCATGTTGGGGTGCATTTTCATTAGGTATTTGAGTGCGTTTATCAGTTAGGACATATTTGTGCTTTTCAACTGTGAGTTCTATTTCTAAGTTTCTTTCCCAATCCACATAATTATTTCTGGTTAACTTGTCTTGTGTAATGATGGATGCTAGTGGGCTGAATGAAGACATGATTATAAAAAATAAATTCATATATGAGCATACATTATCTGAAAGCATGTGTTACTTTTGCATGAATACATGAAATGCACTTATGTAGAACTTTTTAACTATTTTATACATTGGTAATCTAATTTTTATTCAGAATACACCTCCGTATGGTGGTCGTATCCATCATAAATTAGACTAGTACCATACTAATTATTATTATCTAGATATCTCATATCAAATAATAATAAACCACTGATTCTTTGACCCTTATATTTAATTGACAAGAACTCCGTAGAGAGGATATCAATCAACTTAAGTTGAGTGTACAACTATTATTTCAATCATTTATATTTCTCAACTAAAAAAGCCACTGTAGAGTAGTCAGTTTTGCATGAGTCCTATATTAGATCTTATCCTTTAGGGAAGTCCTATCTAATAACTGGTTTTGATTAATACCCTCCGTAAGGAGCTTACAAGATTTGAGGTAAGGCATTAATCTACCTTATTATAGGACTAATATTAGAGGCCATGGACTTTATGCCTAAAGCCCTCTCTCACTCAATATTTTAATTCTTAGAGTTTTTAATTAATTTATAAGATGACGTTTTACTTATTAATATCCAATTTTATTTTCATAAAATAATTAATAAGACCATATCAAATAATAAGTTAATATAATATTAAAATTATGACAATAATCTTATCCTAATCTCATTAGAACATTAATATCATACAATATGATATATTTTATACATGGATATATGAATGTGGCACCCTTAATCTATATGACATGTTATTCATTTAATCAATTAACTAGATAAATAAATAACTCATAATTCATAGTTTTTTTTTAAGATAAAAAACATTAAAAACTAAATCTAAGTTCTTCAAAGTCTTCCTTGAAGTCAACTTGAACTTTTTTATAATATTACATTCTCTTACTTATCTTCTTTTATGGGCTTATATTTTGGGCCTCTTAATTTTCTTTGGTCCACTTATTTTAAAATAAATTGGGCTTATTTTAGACTTTAAAATTTCTTTAAGCCTTCAAAAAAATTTTAAATAAAAAATATTTTTAGACCAATAATTTTAATAAAATAGTCAAAATAAAATTTTATAAAATTGAATCAAGATTAAAAAAAAAATTGGTCTAACTTTAAATTTTGCAAATACCTAAAATTAATTTAAAAATAAATTTGGGTTAAATTTAGAACTTTATTACAAATTTTTTAAAGCTATCTGGTCAAACTATAGATACCTAAAATCAGAGGGGGCCGAGAGAGAATAAAACAATTTTGTTAGGGCCTATTTTCATAATTGACAAAATGTTTGACCAAAATCAAATTATTTATAACAAAGAGGGACCTAAGTGATAAATACCAGTAAAAACCCTAATTCCACAATATTTACCCGCGCCGCTCACGCTCTCTCGTTCCCAGCCACCGCCGCTCATCAGTCTGGCTGCAATTTATGCCGAAAAAGGGTCAGCTGCTGCTGTAACTACTTGTCGCCGACCTCTGTCATCGCCGGCAGTGTATTCGCTGCCGTGAAAAACTCGCGGGACCTAGTGTCGCCATCTATCACGAGGAGACCATCAGCCACCCGAAGAAAGCCGACCACCTCACGAGCTGACTACGCCACCCGTTGTTGCTGCAGATTACAGATGAGGCCATCCGACTCTCCGCCGCCATGAAGACTGCGAGCAACGCTCGCCATCAAAGCCGCGAGGAGCCCAGCTACCGCTATCTTCCTCTTTACTGCCGCCGAACGCCGCCACATGAGACTGGTCGGGGTTGCTTCGCCTAGCTGCCGTTGGTGCCGAGCGGCCATGCACGCCGATGCCATAAACAGTGGCAGCGTGCATGGCTTTTTCAGTTTCTTCTTTAGCTCGTTTTTCCTTCTTTTTTTTTAATTATAATTACAACAAAATAATTAAAAAATATTTAATTTAAGACTTACTTTAATCAAGAAGGGAAATTGTGATATTATTTCATCACTCCCTTTTGTTACAATTCTAAAAAAAAAATACAAACAAATATCTAACCATAAATTATTATGCGTAACCATTCATCACATAATTAATAAAAACAACAATATAGATTAATATGCAATTGGTGCCACAATAAATAATTACTACCATACACAAAATAAACTATACATGTAATATGAAATAAGGCTGCTCTGATACCAGTTGTTGGTTTGGTAAATAAAAATTTTCTATTTATAAAAATAAACGCAACGGAAGTTAGATCGTCTTGTTCATAATTACATGTATATAAATAAAAGATTACCTTAATTTTTTACTATGGCAGATCTTGAATTGACTGGTTGTAATTTTCTCTATTGTCCTCAATTTTCAAACTCAATCCATGTTATAAAATAAAAGTTCATTTAATTAAAACTCTTTTTAATTAAATTAGGCTTGACCTTTAGACCAATAATAACCACTTAATGGACCCTCTAATTGATGTCTATAATTAAAGTTAGGCCCAAAAAATGTCTTACCTCTTTAATTACTAATTTGCCTCTAAACTTTGAATGCTCTAGTGATCTTTTTAATATATCTATATTTATAAATAAATATTATTATTCAATAAATAACTTATTGAATAAACTGTGACAACAGATAAGGGTGGACAAAAAAAATTGGGAACCGAAAAATCGAACCGGACTGACCGATTCAGTTCGGTTCGGTCCGATTTTTTTTAACAAAAAATCGATTCGATTTTTTTGAGAAAAACCCGATCAATCCGATTCAGTTCCAGTTCGATTTTCTCCACAAAAAATACCAAAAAAATTGAAGAAAAAATCGAATTGGACAGAACCGGTACCGAACCAAAAAAAACCAGTTCGGTCCGATTCAGTTTTTCTCATTAAAAAATCAGTTTCGATTTTATTTTTCAAAAAAATCGAACTGGATCGTGCCCACCCCTAGCCACAGATTCTAATGATCAAGTACTGCAAATATCTTAGGTGGACATTAATTATTAGATTCCATCTTATAAATATATGTTCCTACGACTCATGAAATTATATCTTTAAGTTATCGAAGTTTTAACCGTTTATATGGATCTCACTTCGTGATAACTCAAAAGATACAGCGTATGAATGTAAATTCATTACCTGCTTATAATAAAGATCAATCAAGCTTATTAAAATTTTTGTGAATTAAAATCTACGATATTTAATTAATCAGATCAAAATTTACAATAGTCATGTTCAATGTATCATATATACTAGTTTTTCTACTCAAAGTCTCTACTTCGATGATCAAGGTAAATCATCCACTATAAGAAGCAGAAAAATTATAATCTTATATAATAAAATGTCATTTTCATTAATGGTTGTGAACATGATTTAATTTATAAAGAACTTGTAATCTATACCCTTTGTATTAGCATCATATGCTTAATACATAGATCACATACTTTATAAATATGGGTTCATCAATGTATGTTCAATTATATGTATAAATAAACTTTATTAATCTTATAAAATATTATTACACATGTTTTAAAGGCATAAAATAACATAAAATATCTAACATAAAGTCCGAACCGAGATTTATTTTCATAGCGATTACTAAAACGTATATTTTCACGAACTATAAGAAACAAAAAAATTATAACCTTATATAATGAAATGTCATTTTCATTAATAATTATGAATATAATTTAATTTATAAAAAATTTGTGATCTATATCTCTATATTAATATTATATACCTAATACATAAATCACATATTTTATAAATATAAACTCATCAATGTATGTTTAATTATTTGTACGAATAAAATTTATTAATTTTATGAAATATTATTATATATATTTTAAAAATATAAAATAACATAAAATATTTAACGTGAAATTTGAACCGAACAAAGGTTTATTTTCATAACGATTACTATAACGTAAATTTTCACGAACAACCTTGAACATAAGATTACACAACTAAAATGCACAACAATTGAACGTAAATTTCTCAAATGCACAACCATGTTGACACAAAGACCCAAGAACCTCGGGTGATGCAGCAGTTTAATTGCATCAGCACATCTTGGAAATCCAAGAGGATCTAACTTTTCAGTCATGAATTACAGCACGAGTACAGGCTTTCAGTAGGACTTGCACAAACTAGCAAATTTCAACTTCCCTCACTCTTGACTAGTTTCATGACGTCACCCACAAGATGAAACGAACCGGTTACAAGGACCTGATGGATTAAAGAGCAGTAATGTAAATGTTAGCTGCCAAAGAATCAAATTGAGTCCACAAAGATATCTTACACTACCAAGGGTCCGTCCGAATAGAGATGCTTCTGTTTAATTTTAGAAGCACAAAAATTAAAATGTTCTAAACAACTCCATAATTAGGTGATAACTAAAAACCTCTCTTATTTCCACTCCACAGTAGTGCTTTTACTCTCTAGCAATTATAACTTTGAAGTCAGCAGAGCACCTTTATATCCAACAGACCCAAAATTTAATGAGATGCAGTGACGCCAAGAAATTATTTTTCACAAGACTTTAATCAAGCAATTATAGGTAACAGGACATAATGGTAAAGTTTTCATTTTGGTCAGCTTATTTTAATGTTCACCCCAAAAAAATAATTTATTTTCACATTCAATTCTTGCATGAGTTGCAACTCCAAGGGAGACCATGGTGAACAATTTCCTCTACCATCAAAAAGAGATTTCAAGTTGCAGATGGTAATAGAAATATTGACTGAGCAGTTTGTACTTTATAAAGCATTAAGTAAATTGTCTGGAAAGCAAGCAAGCATTACCTGAAAACAAAGAGACTGATTCTGTTGAACACTATCCCTGAGCCATTTAATGGCCAATGGAAGAGAAGAGAAAACCATACTGTTTTGACAGCTCCTAGCAATCAGATCTGTATCGTCCTTCATGTCTTCATAATCAATATCTGCATTCCTGACCTCACCTCCTACGGTCAAAAATATTTTTTCATATACAAAACAAAAGCAGCCTTCAATTAGATAAACTCCTTATTTCTATTTTGTTTATGTCACATATATCAAAGACAAAAGGGAAAAAAAAGATTTATCAGGCAATTACACTTTAAATAAATCAAGTTATTAATTAAAACAATATAAAGTATTATTAGATAATTTTTTTTTTTTTGAGTACGTACTAACATAATTAATCAAATATCTCTCAGGATTTGGTTGATCAGATCTATGGTAACACAGCCCTGATTTTTGTGCAAAATAAAGGTGGTGTCCGCTCCTATATTTGAGAGAAACCTATTCCCACACCAATGGTAAGACTCAAACCTGGAGGTGAAAATTACCTGGCTAAGGGATGGTTCTCTAGTGAACTAACTTTTTTGCAAGTTATTTTCAATGTCTGGCCTATACAATATCATGTTTCAGAAATATAACTGATACCTTTGTTTCCTTGAATGAGGTTTTCCCACGCTCTTTGAAGAGTAAATTGCCGTGACAAACCAACTTGATTAGCCTCAGTCGGAAGTAAAATATGGAATCCAGGCTTCTGCATATATGGCACAAAGAGTGCCTTCTTGAAGTGGACACCTATAGTATCAATTCTGTGTTAAAGTTACACGTGAAAAATACCATGAAAATGTTGGAAATGAAATATTTTCTTGAAAGTTTCTTCAAATTTTCATTCTAAAACATTTCAAACTTTAATGTCCAGTGGATGCTTATGACCATATTCTATTCCCTTTAATTAAGATCATCTACGAAAGAAATATATCATTCAACCATTAAGCACTTCCACAATGTATTATACATATCATCTGTACTCATGTTCTTCAAATATGTAAGAATATATATAAAAGATGTCATATACTTACCATAACTAGCACACGTTTTCACCAGGCGGGGAAGAAGCAACTGAGGATCTCTAACTGACATACAATTGAACAACAGAATCTGCATAAAAACTCACAGCAACTTCAGCATCACCCAAATTTAATGAAATGCAGCCTAAAAGTTCTCCAGGCACAAAAATATAAAGATCTGAAATTGATGATGCACCTAAGAAATCACATAGCAATAGTTAAAAGCACAATATTGCAAGCATGTGTGTTCATAGATGTGCCAATTGTTAGGCAATCCAAATATTCTGCATGATGACAGCAGAAAGCAAACTTCTAGAACACATATAATATAGTGTTAAATAGTTAAGTTCAGTTCATTGCATCTTGTTTACTAATTAACATTATATCCAACGCATAATTAAATGGTCTTTTCAAATAAAGCATGTTCTAGAAAACGCATGCGACTTATGCCAGGCTTCTTTCTAGTTCTTATAATTAAGTGGTTTCATCGTTTATATGTCAACCAGAGCGGATATAAATGAAAGGCCTATATTCTTAAATCATGTAATCTTTTTCACTACCTGTTCAGACTTCTTACTGGATCTTCCTTCATGGCACCCCAGCGGTTGGTGAAAATTCAAGGTCTCTTGCTGATTGTCTCCCTTAATGGCCGCAGAGAACCATCTTGCACATACTTCCATGCTTTCAGGAGTATGGGCTCCATCCAAATAAAACACCAGATCTCCAGGTGATTCAGGGTTTATATATCGATCAGGAAAAATCTGAGCCCGCCCTTGCAGATAGGCCACTGTTAGCCCCTTGATGAACTGCTCAGGCAGTGGACCCTGCTCAACGCAGATATATAAAACAGAAGAAAAAAAACCAAAATAATAAAATAAGATGCGCTGAGAAGATCTCCAGTGAAAACAACTTACCGTCTGATTCAGGTAGTTGATTTCAAGATGACCGGTCCTCTGAAGCCAAGTTGAAGATAGTGCGACAGCGAGACCAGCATTTATATATTGGTGCTCACCTTGAAGCCTAAATTTTAGACCATTCAGTGAGCTCGCATCCAATGGTGGGGCCACTCGAAGAGGTACCTGTCATCAATATGATTTTGTCAGCTTCCACTGAAGGCTGCAACACTCTCATTCTTTCCAGATGCGACAATGGGAGATGGCCTAATTCTACTAGGAGAAACAAAAATACAACATTTGACTTAACGACATGCAATTGTTCACTTATGTTTAGAACCATGAGCAAACAAAGGGGCATCCTTAAATGAAGATCAGGCAACTAGATAAGATGTACTTGAATTATGGAAATAGCTCAGGGGAGAAAATGAAAGGGGCATGTTTTAATCAAAGGCCTCAAATTCTAATCAGCAAGGTTGTACATGACTAGGCAATTCTTGATGATGCTAAGTGGATCAAGCCTCAAAATCTTGAACGTGGGCAGGCCAACGAGGTCTAAGAAAACGCCATTACAAAGTTTGCTACTGAAAACTTGCACAATCAGTTTCAAATGGTATGTTACTATGTTCCAGAACAAACACTTCATTTTTGTCAGCATCTCTGTCTGGGAATAGTATGGATCGTCAGTTGACTTACACAAGTCAACCTTAATAATTTGCAGCAGATTTGTAAGTCATGCATTTTCCATCTCTGCACCAAAAAGAAAAAAGAAAAAAGAATATGAAACCTACATCCAGCTTAGAAGCCTCCTCTTGAAGTACATGCATTGCTTCATCGTATTGAGAAACAGTAAAGGCAGGAACTCCACGCTGCATCAAGAAATGCAAAGGATAATATCAGGAAATGCAGTCAAACAGACACCAGCTGCACTTCAAGGAAAAAACATTTACTAATGGTATAGAATTTGTGCTTCGAGTAAATGTAATTCTGTAGGACACCTTAAGGATCCCAGCCTTGTGCCAAGCAATTTCTCCAATCGTTTTTCCTGTTTATAGCAGCCAGAAAGAGTAAAAAAGAATTAAAAATACAATAAACCTAATTAATCTTCGAAATGGCAACATATAATTTGTGTCTTATTATTTAAGCTTGGCTTCCTCCCTGAAAGTTGTAACTCCAAATGCTTCCCATTTACTTTCAAAATTATTAGCATAATGAATGAACCATAAATCAGATGTTGCCAATTCATCAATAAATGGATTTAGCAAATTATTTGCAACTGTTAGGTCATTAGCTCATAACATATTAAGCAATTGCATCAGTCTAACAATGAATCTTGAAATAAAAACTTAAAATTAAAGTTTCAGCGAATCCACGTATCCAGCATTAGGTGAAAATAGTGCATAGATTCAATATTGAATATTAACTTAGAGAAAGCCGCATTGGTGGGAACCTCTAGCATCGAAACCAGATATAGCCCAATGTGGCACAAGTAGATTCTCTTATCTGTTATATTAAGTGAGTTAGTTGCTTACTTGGCAGAGTGCCAGTTAGCTGCTGACTTGGCTTTCTCATGAAAATATGCCTGATGTGTTTAGTGAAAATTAGTTTTGATTGGTTGTTATTTTGTTAAAGACTTCTGGATCATTCTGAGCTTTACTATCAATACCTTAGATTATGGCTATGTAACCTATATGAGAAAATATTCAATAAATTAAGCATAGCTTTGACTAAAATTTTCTCTGCTTCTCAGAATTATCTGTCTCAGTTTCTCACACTCTCTCCAAACAAACAAGCTTAGATCATTCTGTTATATGTTATAACCACTTCCAACAAAAATCAAGGTCAGACAGTACGAATGTGAAATAAACAACTCAGTGTTAACTGGTGACTGCTAATAATGAACAATTTTCTACATATGCCCCCAGCATATCCCAGCACCTGAAGGCATCTATGGCATTTCAAAAAAACTACTTTTATGTAATATGCAGCCATGCTCTACCTTAAGCTCTATTTACCAAATATACATATTAATTAACTATAAAAAGTTGTATAAATATAAGAAAATATAGAACTAACCGAGAATCTCCATGTGGTCATACCCAAGGGAAGTTAAACCGCATACAACAGGATTCGGAAACTGGAAAATTATGGCCGTTATGCCTGTGTTAGAACTTTCAGTAACAACAATATATCTTAAGACAAAAGAAAAATGGCCTTACCAATTGGCCATAATTTTTACAAAATAATGCCTAGATAAATCATTTCAACATGAGATGAACATATACATTTTTTTCACCAGATAACAATTAAGCATACCACATTTGTTGCACAAAACCTTCCGCCCATACCGGACTCTAATATTGCAACATCTACCTGCACAGAAGAATAAAGGTAATATTTCCAATTCTGCACACCAATGGAAATAATATTTCGGAACTAGGAGAATTGGAATGGCAAAGAACTGTATAGAACCTGCTCCGCTGCAAATATCTTTAAGGCAAGTAATGGGCGAAGACGAGAAAAATCAGGCATTGGTACACTCTCAGTAACATTTTCCTGCACAGCAATAAGGAAAAACAAAGATAAACCATTTTCTTGAACGAAAGAAGAAAAATGGCATAATATAGAAAACTCTTTCATTGGTGGATCAATATGATGATGTTGCATCGAATAAACATTTAATAAAAGAATACAAATGGTTCCTTCAATATTTTTATGGGATGGGAATATAGAATATAAACAGGTGGAGTGGAACTTACCTTCAGTCTATCATAACACCACCAAAAATATGACAAAAATTTCTCTTCAGATATCTCAACACTACAATAAACAGCCAAGATCAAATTGATTATGGTTTCAGTCCAGTATATCAAAGCAGAATCATATATATAAATAGTATGAATCGACTGAGCAACAGTAGAAAATTATCATTATCAGTTTTACAGCTAATGTAGTATAAAAAAGAAGTTACATTTACTTAGCAAATTCAAATACTCACCCGTTCAAACGATAACATTCTCGGAAGTGAATAAGGTGTGGTTTAACGAAAAGCCCTGTCTTGAAGCCGCAATTACGCAATATGGATTCTGTAAACGTGCAGGTGGATCCCTTTCCAAGTCCCAAAAAAAAAAACAAAAATAAATAAGCTAGTGTCAAAGACAAACACCATTGATAAATAAAACTTTCACAGAGGAGTTCCTGCCCGTTGAATTATCATGCCCAGAGTATTGGTTTTAGTATTACCCACACTTGTTCAGCTCTTACTAAGAAATGAAGACCAAAAATCCAGGACAAGTCCGTTGCAACTACTGAGGGACCCATCCCAGACCGATTGCACGCAATATCACAAAAAAAAACCCAAATATTGAGTGAAATTCTTTTTTTCAATTTTTTTTTTTCTAGGATTAGAAATCATAACTGAGCCACGGTCGGGAATTGAATGCCCACTTTAAAGCGGGAAAGTGTATGCTGTTGAAGAAAAAGTTTTTAAAAAACTTTTATAATATTTTATAAATTACTTAATTTATATATAGTCATTAATAATAAAATATTATTATTACATATTGTTATAATATTTTTAATTAATCATTAAAGTTAGATTAAATATGTGAGTTATATTATTTATATATTATTATTATTAGAGTAAGAATATATATGTATTTTTATTATGTGGAGTTACTATATATTAAATTATTTTATTAATACTTGAGTTATTATTTAAACTATCTACTATTATATAAAGGGAGTTAATCTTTCATAAGATAGTGTTTGTAAAAGTAAAAAAGAGAAGAAAAAAGTGACTTTAGTAGTATGTGTGAGAAAGAAAATAAAATAAAATAAAAGTGTGACATGTATATGTGTATACACTTTAAAAAATATATTTTTTATATTGTATTTTGAACAACTTTGATAATAAATATTTGGTACGATCTTTTGGTGGTCATGCATATTCAAGAGATTGATTACAAACATTGTGTTGAATCTTAAAGTCATATAAATTTGTCACTATTCACACGAGACATGACTCTATATTCAAGACTAAGTTTCAATTTTTCTTTTTTTTTTTTTATATTTAATTTTTATTTTACTTGTTGATAATTTATCTTACAAATATTTAACAATATATATTCTAATATATAATTGAATAATATTTTATTATAAATTTTACCCAACATATGCAATTAAGGGGAAGCTTATATCATTGAAGTTGAGGTGGCTTACTTATTGTTAAATATTAGCCCTCACATTTACACTTATAAGTTCTTAATTTAAAGTCATTTTAGGCCACTCCCCTTTTTTGTAACATAAATTTAAAAAGAAAAAGAATTAAGGACTTGTGCAAAATTCTAATTTTCCTTTGAATAATCGAAAAACAAAAATAGTTAATAAATTTAATAACTTTTTTTTTTATACTATAATTAAGATTAAAAATAAAAAGTTTTAAGGAATCATAAGTATACATTAGATGATCGTAAAAAAAAAGCATACATTAGATGAATTTAGAGATAGGCATAAAGAGTAAAATGATTCCAATTAATTATGTAATTTTGTACCTAAACTTTATAGACATTATTGTAATAAAAAAAAGGTTAGATTGTAGAGTACTTCTTTGTGCTATACTATTTAATATTGTAAATGATTGCAAGTCTAAAGGTGACATAAAAGAAGAACCGTAAAAGTGACATAAAGGGCAATCCATGAAGGTGACGCATCTCTCAAAAATTCTTTAGTAATATATTTTAGTATTTAAAAATGTAAGTTCTGTTTAAATTTTCGTTTAAATTTGGAAAAATTAAACATTAATTAGTTTCTATTTAATAATATTTATAATTTAATTGTTGAAACGTAAGTACACAAATAAAGTTAAACAATTCACTCAAATAATATAATAATGTAAAATAAATTATTAAAAAAAAAAAAGAGAAAGGAGTAGAAGAAGAACACACAAAGAATTACGTGATTCGACAACTTACCTACATTCACGGCAGATTAAGATCACACACTTCTCTTATTATGAATTATAAGGCAATTACAAAGTATGTCTATTACAAGAAAAATCACAAAAAAAATTCTCTCTTGCCCTCTAGGGATTTTCTCTCATAAAGAACCACTAAAAATTATCACTAAGATTATTGTTAATCACCAAGATGTGTTTACAAGTCAATTGATAGCCTTTATATAAGTCTTGGGACGTCTTAGGTTTTTTCTATACGTGTGAAAGTCGTATTAGGGAGTCCTAAAACAAGTGGGAGACGAAATTAGGAAGTTTCCTATTTTCGGGATACTGTTCTCGCATCCAGCGCTGGTGCACTTTCTGTTGAGCGCTGCGGCGCTAGCTTCCTAGCACCGCGGCGCTAACATACTGGAATTTGCGCTGCAGCGCTCATGCCTGGTCGCTGTGGCGCTGGCGCCTAATGCGTCCTTCTTTGTTTTTCGCCTCCTTTCATGTCTGTCTTCGATCCGTGCGTACCCTACGTACTTAGCTTAATCCCCAAATCATATTCCAATGATTTTTAATAAATATTCCCACAAATCCCCTCCTTGATTCAAAATCATTCACAAAGTAAATCGATCTCTCATTTTCGCATCTTCGGTCACCCTCACAAAGTAGTGACTCCGGTTAAGTCCTTACATAGGACGAACTTAACTGAGGGCAGTGGCTTAATTAACATATCAGCAGCGTTTTTAGATGACGCTATCTTTGTCAAACTAACTTCACTACTTTGGACGATCTCACGAATGTAATGGAGCCTCACATCAATATGTTTCGACCTCTCGTGGAACACTTGATGCTTGCTTAGGTGTATGGCACTCTGGCTGTCATAGTATACACCGGTGTTTACATCTTTACGAGCCAATATCTCCGCGCATATGCCTTTTAACCACACGGCCTCCTTTATAGCTTCACCAACAGCTATGTACTCTGCCTCTGTGGTAGAAAATGCAACCACATGTTGTAGAACTGATCTCCAACACACACTACACCCAAACACTGTGAATACGTAGCCCGTCAACGATCTTCTCTTGTCAAGATCACCTGCATAATCTGAGTCTACGTACCCTCTTACCATTTCATTGCTGTCCTCGTCCCTCTTATACACCAACCCGTGATTCGACGTTCCCTTGAGATATCTCAGAATCCACTTTACTGAAAGCCAGTGATCTTTACCGGGATTCGCCATGTATCTACTCACCACACTCACAGCTTGTGCTATGTCTGGTCTTGTGCAAACCATTGCATACATGATGCTCCCCACAGCGCTTGCATACGGTACTTTGCTCATCTGCAGTTTCTCATCCTCGGATGTCGGCGACTGTGCTGCTGACAGTCTGAAATGCATGGCCAAAGGAGTAGAGACAACCTTCGCATTTGACATACCAAACTTCTCCAGAATTTTGACTATATATCGCTGTTGGAACAAGAAGATAACATCTCTTCTTTCCCTCACAATGTCCATACCCAAAATTCCCTTCGCTGCTCCCAAATCCTTCATTTCAAACTCGCCACTTAACTGCTTCTTGAACTTTTGTATTTCTTCTATATTCTTGCATGCGATCAACATATCATCGACGTATAAAAGCAAATACATCATCCCACAACTCATGTTCTTGAAGTACACGCATCCATCATACTTGCTCCTACTAAAGCCACAAGCCATCATAAACTTATCAAATCTCCTATACCACTGTCTAGGTGATTGCTTTAACCCGTATAATGACTTCTTTAGCAAACAAGCATGATCTTCTTTACCGGGCTCCTCAAACCCTTGTGGTTGTGCCATATATATTGTTTCTTCAAGCTCTCTATGTAGAAAAGCTGTCTTTACATCCATCTGCTCTAGATGTAAATCAAGGTTTGCACACATAACTAACAAAATCCTAATAGATGTGTGCTTGACAACTGGAGAGAATATCTCATAAAAATCGACTCCCTCTCTCTGAGTAAAACCTTGTGCTACTAACCTAGCCTTAAATCTCATAGGCTCAATCCCTAGTATCCCCTCCTTCACCTTATACACCCATTTGCACCCGACTAACTTCTTTTGAGATCTCTCCACTAACTTCCAGGTATTGTTCTTCCTAAGAGAACAAATTTCTTCTTTCATGGCCTACTGCCATTCGTTCTTGTTTTCACTCCTCATAGCCTCACCATATGTCCTAGGCTCATCATACTCAAGAGTGTAAGCATGAGCAACTAAGTCTGCATGTGCATACCTGACTGGTGGGTTAATCGTTCTCCTTTAGCAAGCTGGTACTCTTCAAGTTCCAACTCAGGAGTTCTAGTCTTCTTTTGGGTGGACTTGGAGGAATTCGCCGGTGTTCTTGGTTCATCTTCAAGGATTTCCTTGTTAAAGTATTGATCTGGGGGCATATCAGATCCATTTTCAGGCGCTACTTCAACTTCTATTGACTCGGGTGCTGAGTTTTCCTTGGTCACAGGTTCTTCTTTCTCATCTACTTGGGAGGTTTTCAACATCGCCATCTTATCGAACGTCACATCACAGCTTATGATACTCCTTGGTGGTATTAAGTCTTTACACCACACCTTGTATCTTTTTACTCCTTCGGGATATCCTATGAATACCCCTTTGATAGCTCTAGGTTTCAACTTCCCCTCCTTAACATATACAAAGGCAGGGCAACCAAATATTCTAAGATGGTCATACTTTAGAGGATTGTCAGACCATTTCTCTTCTGGCGTCTTGAAGTCAATTGCTGAGGAGAGACTTCTGTTTATCAAGTAAGCAGCAGTCACTACAGCTTCTCCCCAGAATGTCTTGGTCATTTTCGCATTGGTAAGCATGCATCTAACCCTTTCAAGTAGGGTCCTGTTCATCCTCTCAGCTACCCCATTCTGCTGCAGTGTTGATCTTACTGTTCTATGCCTTGCAATCCCATGCTTGGCACAAAACCCATCAAACTCTCTGTTGCAAAACTCGAAGCTGTTGTCAGTCCTAAGCCTCTTTACCCTTTTACCAGTCTGATTTTCAACAAGAACCTTCCAAGTCTTGAATATTTCAAAGGCTTGATCCTTGCCCTTCAACACATAGACCCACAGCTTCCTCGAATAGTCATCAATCAATCTGAGAAAAAATCTAGCACCACTACGAGTAGCTGTCTAAGCTGGTCCCCAAAGATCCGAATGTATGTAGTCAAGAGTCCCCTTAGTCTTGTGCTCGCCGGTACTGAACCTCACTCTATGTGCTTTCCCTAGCACACAATGTTCACAAAACTCTAAGGGCTGGAACTTATCCTCTCCAAAGACCTTTTGGCTATATAACTCCTTTAAGTTTCTCTCGCCTAGGTGTGCCAGTCTAAGATGCCACAACTTGGTTTGCATACTCTCATCATCTACAGAGAATAGTGCAGAACCATTCACGACTTCACCCTTAAGCACATAAACACCTTTGTGCTTCTCTCCTCTCATCACCACCATAGAACCTCTCAAAACTCTTAAAATCCCTCCATCGATCCTGATGGAACACCCATTCTGGTCTAAAGTCCCTAGTGAGATCAAGTTTCTCTTCAAGTCAGGAACATACCTAACATTTGTCAACTCTCTCACTCGCCTATCATGTAGCCTAAGTTTAACACTACCAATTCTCATCATCTGACACGTAATGTCATTACCCATTAAGACCTTACCACCACTAATAGGCTAGAAATTTATAAACCAAGACTTGTGCGGGCACATGTGAAAAGTACAACCAGAATCTAAAACCCATTGTTTAGAGTTTATACCATCAGTAGCGACGAGTGTCTCTGCACTGTCATAGCTATCATCATAGGCAAGCGCAGCATCCGATTTCTTCTTATCATATGCTTTCTTCTCAGGACAGTCCTTTATGAAGTGCCCCTCTTTCTTGCAGCAATAACACTTCTTAGGAGTCCTAGACTTCGACCTTGAGCCTTTTTTCTTCCCATCTCTATATGAGGGCCTTTCTCTTACAGATAAACTTTCTGCATTGCCCTCAGCCTGCTTTCCTAATAACTTTGAGTTTAATGATGATTTCACATCATTCATCGTTAAACTCTCTCTGCCGTAGAGTAGCGTATCAACAAAACTCTCATAACTCTTGGGGAGTGAACTCAGCAGGATAATTGCTCTATCTTCATCTTCTATCTTGATGTTAATAGACTCAAGATCAAGGATGATCTTATTGAAGGCGTCTATATGATCTTTCATCGGCGTCCCCTCTGACATGGACAGCTGATACAGCTTCTTCTTTATATGTAGTCTGTTGGCCAACGATTTCCTCATATAAAGAGAGTCAAACTTCTTCCAAAGATCTATTGCCGTCGTCTCACCTGCTACTTCCCTTAGTACTTCATCGCTCAATGACAGAACGATTGTGCTATGAGCTCTTTCTTGAATGTCCCTCCTTTCTGCTTCTGCTCTAGATGACTCTGGTGTCTTCTCTTCATCACTAGATGGAGCTGCAGTCCCCTCTAATGCCGAACCAAGTCTTTGGGTCACCAACAACGCCTTAACCTTCATCTTCCACAGATTGAAGTCATTCGTACCGTTGAATTTCTCTACCTCATACTTGGGTGTAGACATGTCTACTTAGAACCAAAGCTCTGATACCAGTTTGTTGAAGCGGAAGCACACAAACAAAGCTAAATAATTCACCCAAGTAATATAATAATGCAGAACAAGTTATTAAGAAATAAAAGAGAGAAAAAGGTAGAAGAAGAACACACAAAGAATTACGTGGTTTAGCAACTCGCCTACGTCCACGGCAGATCAAGATCACACTCTTCTCTTATTATGAATCACAAGGCAATCACAAAGTATATCTATTACAAGAAAGATCACAAAGAAAACTCTCTCTTGCCCTCTAGGGATTTTCTCTCATAAAGAACCACTAAGAATTATCACTAAGATTATTGTTGATCACCAAAATGTGTTTACAAGCCAATTGATACCTTTATATAGGCCTTGGGACGTCCTAGGTTTTCCTTATACGTGTGGGAGTCGTATTAGGGAGTCCTAAAACAAGTGAGATACGAAATTAGAAAGTTTCCTAATTTCGGGATACTGTTCCCGCATCCAGTGCTGGCGCGCTTTCTGCTGAGCGCTGCGGCGCTGGCTTCCTGGCGCCGCGGCATTAACATACTGGAATTTGCGCCGCTGCGGCATTGACACCTGGTGCGCCTTTCTTCATTTTTTGCCTCTTTTCACATCCGTCTTTGATCCGTGCGCACCCTACGCACTTGGCTTGATCCCCAAATTATATTTCAATAATTTTTAATTAATATTCTCACATCAATAAATCTGTTCGTCTCTGAAAATTAATCCAAAATATATCACAGAATCAAGTTTACACAAGCTAACTAAAATATAAAGTCTTAACATTTATTATTCGTACGAGCCTCATAAAGAAAAATAATTTTAAAAGACTTAAAATTTGACAAAGAAAAGTAAGTGATAAAGGTATAGTTAAAAAAAATTATTAATAATAATAATTTTAAAAGCTAAACATTTACACATGCTTGCTTTTTATTTTTATCGTGATCATTGTTTTTTGCTAAAAGTCTTAAAGGCTTAAAATTTTTTTTTATTTTTATTACTTTCAAAATTACTTTCTTTTATATTTTTTTTTTACTAAACTTCTTATTGAAGTGGATTGCAAGATTGATGAACAACAACTGTCCAAGTAATGTTTTGCATCATATTTTCATTATAATATATAATGATTTTTAGTAAACTATAAAATTTGTAATTATTTATAATCTGTAATCATACATATTAGGAATGCAAAATATTATTTAAGAACATTATTTCAAAATTTGTCTTGTTTTAATTTTTTAATTTCATGAATATACATTGTGCCCAAGCAATTGCTTTGTATAATAATTAAAAAATATATTCACTACAGTAGTAATTCTTTGTAATTTGTTCCTTCCTTGTTTATTTAATTTTTATATTTTAATTTTTATTTAGAGATATCAATTTTTTTTTAATTTGTTAATTTGTTAAAAATTGACTTAATTATATAGGGATAAAGAACTTAAATGAAATTCATGAAGTTGGAGATTTTGAATAATTTAATGAAGTTGATAGTTTGGAGGATAATGATAATGTAGATGGTTTGAAATAAAATTTAAATGAACTAAAATTGGAATGTGTATTTGAAAGTGTTGATGAAATGTTCACTTATTATAGGAACTATGCTAAACAAATGGGTTTTCCCACGAAGCAAAGAACATATAAAAAAGAGAGTGATGAAATATTAAGGTGGGTAGTATTTACATGGGCATGATCTAACAAATCAAAAAGCACGTTCAAAATTAGTTTGAAACTTTATTTGTATACAAAACTTGATTGTAAAGTAAGAATTCGAGGTTGTTTAGGGAAAGATCAAAAATGGAGAGTTAGGTCTTTAATCCTTGAACACAACCATGAATTGAGTTCGAATAAATCAAAGTTTTTTTGACGTAATCGAAACATTAGTTTACGTGTTAAGAGAAAACTTTAAATAAACGACGAAACTAGGATTAGAGTTAACAAAAATCAAATTTTTTTGTTGTTAAAGGTGGTGGGCATGATAAACTCTCATTATTAGAAAAAAATTTATAGAAATTATATTAAAAAAATTAAACAATTACGACTTAGGGAAGGAGATGCTATTGCAATTCAAAGATATTTTTTTAAGATGCAAACAAAATGTATAAGGTTTTTCTTTAGTTTGGCATAAATGAAGAAGGTAGATTGAAAAATATTTTTTTGGTCAGATCTAGAAATAAAACAACCTACAAAGATTTTAAAGACGTTGTTACATTTGATACCATATATCTAACAAATAAATATGACATGCCATTTATTCCTTTTGTAGGAGTTAACTATCATGGTCAGTCAATTTTATTGGGATATGGCTTGATTTCATGCGAGGATATTGAAATATTTGTTTAGTTATTTTAAACATGGCTTGCATGTACGTCAAATTGTACTCCGAATGGAATCATTACTGATCAGGATAAACCAATGAAAAAAGAAATTAAGATTGTTTTCCCTATTACTAAGCATAGATGGTGTCTATAGCACATCCTTAAGAAATTGTCTGAAAAGTTAGAGGGCCACAAAGAATACGAATCTATAGTTTGGCTCTACAAAGTATTGTTAATGATTCACAAAGCCCTATCACATTTAAAGAAGGTTGGTATGACATGATTCCAAATATAATCTAATCGACAATGATTAGTTGACTGGTTTGTATGATAAGAGACATCATTGGGTGCCATGTTTTATGAAAAGTGGTTTTTGGACAATAATATCGACTACTCAACATAATAAGAGTGTCAATGCATTTTTAGATAGATATGTTAACTTAAAAAAAACTTTGAAGCAATTTGTAGAACCATATGACAACGCGTTGTGAAGTAAAGTTGAAAAAAGAAAGTATACCAAATGCTAGGTCTTTTTTGTAACAACTTTCATGTGTAACAATATATGAGATGGAAAAGCGAATTCGAGAGGTTTACACGGTTTCTAAGTTTCAAGAATTTTAGCAAAAGTTAATAAGTAAAATTTATTGTGAATTACTTCATTTTGTGGTTTCAGAATATAAAATAAGAGAAGATGCCATAATTGGAGAAGATAAAAGAATTTATTTTGAAGTTTCATTACAAAAAGAATAGTGTGAAGTTAGTTGTAGTTGTAAAAGATTTAAATTTAGAGAAATACTTTATAGACATGCTATAAATATGTAATGATATAAGTTTACTTCTAGAAAAGTATATTCCACGAAGATGAAAAAAATGTGCAAAGATATCACAATAAGGTGAAAATTAGTTATGATGCATGGAATTCTACAGTTGAACAAATGCCATATGAAGAAATGTATAATGTTTTTACTAAGGTTGTAGATATGTCTTTAAAGGATGAAGAAACTTATAATAATGTATTGGATTTGATCAATAGTGTATTAAAAGAATTGCCACATAAAGTAAGTAATAAAGATAATCAACCAACTTCTTTATTCATGGAAGTTATAACACTAATATTAATGGCACAACAACTTAAGACCCAAAGCATACTTGATCCAATAATAACTTAAGGTAAATGTTATCCACCTTATAAAAGAAAATAGACTACAATTCAAATAATAATAATAAGGCCAAAGACAAAAAAAATTCTATCTCATAAAAATATGGAGGTAAGTATATAAAAGAAAACACTTATAAATACTTTTAAAATATTTATATATATTTAATTTGTTTTCATAAAATTGTAAAATTCACGAACAAGTGGTCCATCATCTTTTGAAGTGGCTAATAAACTTTCGACACAAAAAAAGTAATACGGTGATAGTATGTGCCTTGTGTAACTAAATTTATTACTATTTTATTATGATTTGTTCTAAATTTATTATTTGAGATATGATTTACTATTTTTGTATGTACATTTTTACCCGAATCAATTGATTAATAGAGATATTTATCTTCTTTTGAGATATTATTCTTACACAACAAGTGTTATTAAATTTATTTTATTTATGTCTATCTTTGTTTCATTTTCAAATATCATGATTATATATATTACAATAGAGACAATAAGCAATCCCTCGACATATTAATAATGTGCCTTGAGTTTCATCAATGATAACTTATAGAGGATCTCGTATATGAGTTTTCAATAATTACTTTAACAAAATAGTAGAGATGTTGATTATGGTGTGCTTAGAATGAATATAACAAATATGACCAAGTGAATTTTACTTGGTTATATTTTTAATTTTTTTTTTTGGTAATTTAAATTTAAACTATTTATGTTTACTTCGAGTTGACGATATTATTGATATTTTATTTAATAAAATTTAGATACTTTAACATTTAAATTATTATTAATTAATTTATTTATTTGATATAATTAATTTTTTGATCATAAATATATGATGCAAAAGATTATTTAGACAATTGTTGTTTATCATTCTTACAATCCACTTCAATAAAAAGTTTAACAGAAAAAGTATAAGAAAAAATAATTCCAAAAGTAACAAAAACAGAAAAGTTTTAAGCCTTTAAGGCTTTAAGCCAAAAAAAAAAAGTGCACATGATTAAAAAAGCAAGCACTTGTAAATATTTAACTTCTAAGATTTTTTTTCGTTGTAGGGCTCATATCTTTATTACTTTTTTTTTTTTTTTGGTTAGACTCTAAACCTTTAAGACTTTTAAAATTCTTTTTTTATTTTTGTGAAGTTCATACCTATAGTAAATGTTAGACGTTTTTATTTTAGCTAATAATTGTAAACTTAATTTGGAATACATTTGAGATCAATTTCCGGGACGAATAGACTATTTATAATTGCACTTGTAGTTGTGTCCAAAATTCTACTTAAGAGTTTTTCCTTTTAAGAAATTAAGAATGAAATTACCATAATATATTTCTCATATTAAAAAAACTCCAAATAAATTATATGTAAATTCTATTCCAATCTTGGGTAAAAAACGATAATTCCATTAAAGGGAAAAAAGTTAGTCATGTAAATTACACTATCATATTAAAAAAAAAATCTTTTTGCATCATATCTTTACTCTTGAAGGTCTTGAATTCGAATCTTCTTTCTTTAATTAAAAAAAAATAAGAATATTTTTATTTTAAAAAAACAGTAGCAATATCTTTTTTTAAAAAAAAAATAGACATTTTTTATATTCTAAATGAAGGATATAAGTGATTAATATTTAAAACTTATATTCTAAAGTAACAAAACATGTGCATTACTTAAATTTTTATATATGAGTTACGTAAAAATGATTTATCCTTAAAATAACAAACAAAATTTTAACCGAGTAATATGACACATTTCTCTTTTAAAAGTGTTAAAAATTGGTTTATATGTTAAATTGAGTCAATCTCATATTGGTGGAAGATGGCATAGAAGTGTTTTGGTTAGGCCTATATAAGGTAAGGTCCTCCTTGAAATTAAGTGTACATTTTGGAATATTTCTCTTCTCTCCCTCTATTTATAGGATCTCTTTATGAGAACCTCATAATTTAAAAATTTTACATTTAAATCCTTGAAAGTTATAAGAATTCAATTTTTTTCTTTATTTTTGGGCATTTGTAGTAATACCCTATTATTTTAGATAATTACAGTATTGGCCCTACTACTTGGGTATTTGCAGTTTGACCCAATAGTTAGAAAATTTATATTGTGGCCCAAAAACTTTGTAACTTCTCTTGAAGATAGTGGATTTGTTCTAGCGGTGCCCGAGGACGTAGGTAACATTACCGAACTTCGTTAAACTTAGTGTTCTTTTCTTTTTTGCATATTGTTGGATGTTTGGTTGCCTTGTTGTGGTATAACTAGCATTATTGGTTGTTCGCATAACAATTGGTAATAGTGCTAATTGTTGTTTGAACGCTTCTTGGCGCAATAAGTGGTATTAGAGCCCCGGGTTTAGGACAGTGATTGACTATTTTCTTTTGAGCACTTATTACTATTGTGGGTTGGTGAATTTTTGAATTGCTAGTTGTTGGATATAATTATTTGGTGGAGCTTGGTTATTTGTGATATTGTGTACCGAGCTCATTTGTGCGAGGTGGCTATGGCATCATCATCATCTACATCGATGAGGACAGTAACAGTGTCTAGTGCAAAAATAGATGTGGAAAAATTTGATGGCCGGAATAATTTCAGCTTATGGCAGAGTGAGGTGTTGGATGGATTGTGTCAGCAAGATTGGGATATAGTTCTGGAAGAAACAAAACCAGAAGATATCAAGGAGACAGATTGGAACAGGCTTAATATAAAAGTTTGTGGGTTGATTTGTTCTTATTTGTGTAGAGAGCAGAAGTATCCGTTCATTAGAGAAAAGTCTGCTAATGCATTATAGAAGGCCCTAGAGAACAAATATATGAAGAAAAGTAATGAGAACCGGTTGTATCTATTGAAAAGATTGTTTCATCTTCAGTTGAGACAAGATACGAGTATCAGTTCTTATATTGATGAATTTAATAAGTTAATTATTGATTTATTAAATTTAGAGGAAACCTTCAAAGATGAAATAAAGGCTATGCTGTTGATTGATTATCTTCCGGATGAATTAGATCATTTATGTATTACTCTCATTCATGGAAAGGATAAATTGTCATTTGAAGAAGTTTGTTCTTCTTTGACAAACTATGAAATCCGTAGAAAGGATCAGAGAGAACATAGAGATGAGTCAGTAGAAGCATTGATAGTGAGACGACGTAGCCAGAGTAGAAAACCAAGAAAAGGGGAAAATCTAAGTCGAGGGGTAGAGTAGGAAAAGATGAGTGTGCCTTTTGTCGGGAGAAAGGGCATTGGAAGAAAGATTGTCCAAAGTTGAAAAAGAAAGAAAAAGATATGTCTATTTCTGATGCATGTGTTGTTGAGAGTGTAAGTGATGATAGTTTGTCAGATTTTTGTTTAAGTGGTCATTCATCCACGTCTAGTTTTGACGAATGGATTACGGATTCGGGTTGTACTTATCATATGTGTCCACATCGGGAATGGTTCTTTAATTTTGAAGAGCTTAATGGTGGAGTTGTGTATATGGGCAATAATGATAGTTGTTATACTGCTGGGATAGGTTCAATCTGGTTGAAAAATAATGATGGATCAACTAGAGTTCTGACAGAAGTTCGGTATAAACCGAAGTTGAGGAAGAATCTCATCTCTTTGGGAGCCTTGGAATCTAAAGGCTGTACTGTATCTATACGAGATGAAATTCTGAGAGTCACTTCAGGCGCTCTTGTGACATTGAAATGCACTAGGAGGAACAACTTGTATTACTACAATGGTAGTACAGTGATTGGATCAGCGGCTATAGTTTCTGATAATGATGCAGATTCAGAGATCACTAGATTATGGCATATGCGGTTGGGGCATGTAGGTGAGAAAGCCTTATTCAATTTAGTGAAAAGAGGCTTATTGAAAGGTGCGAAGACTTGCAAGCTAGAATTTTGTGAGCATCGTGTTCTGGAAAGCAGAAGAGAGTGAAGTTTGGCACCGCTATTCATAATACCGAGGGTATTCTTGATTATGTTCACTCAGATGTATGGGGACCTTCTCAGACTACATCTATGGGAGGTTTGCGCTACTATGTTATTTTTGTTGATGACTTTTCCAAAAGAACTTGGGTGTACGTTTTAAAATCTAAAGATGATGTACTTAGTGCTTTCCTTAAATGGAAGAAGATGGTTAAGACACAAATAGGCAGGAAAATCAGGCATCTCAGAACAGACAATGGTGGTGAGTATTGCAGTGATTAGTTCTTGAAATTATGTCAAGATGGGGGTATTGTATGTCATTTTACTGTAAGAGTTACACCGCAGCAGAATGGGGTGGCAGAACGCATAAACTGGACATTGCTGGAGAAAGTTCGGTGTATGTTGTCCAATGCAGAATTGGGTAAAGAGTTTTGGGCTGAGGCTGTGATTTATGCGTGTCATCTCATTAATTGTCTACCATCAGCTGCTATTGGTGATAGAACTCCATTTGAGATTTGGTCTGGAAAACCTGTTTCTGATTATGATTCTTTACATGTATTTGGTTCCATTGCATATTATCATGTGAAAGAATTAAAGTTAGATTCCAGAGCCAAGAAAGCAATTTTCTTGGTATTTGCTTCAGGAGTGAAAAGATATCGACTTTGGTGTCCGAGTTCGAGGAAGATTGTATTGAGTAGAGATGTAACATTTGATGAGTCTTCTATGTTGAAGAAATCAGAAAACCAGACAACAGTGAATAGTACTCTGCAATAGGTGGAGCGTACTCAGTAGCAGGTAGAGTTGGAAACAACTACATTGAACCCGATTAGATCTGTAGAGACAGATAATGGTATTCCCATGACAGAGGTGATTTTGGGAGATGATGGAGAAGGTTCTACTCGTGAACCTCAACAGCAACAAGACACTATTGCAGTAAATAGGCCAAGACGTGAGATTCGGAGACCTGCTCGATTTGTTGATATGGTGGCCTACGCACTTCCAGTTGTAGATGATGATGTTCCTACCACTTATAGAGAGACAGTCAGCTATTCTGAAGTTGATAAGTGGAAGACAGCTATGAAGGAAGAGATGTAGTCTCTTCAGAAGAATAAAACTTGGGAGCTAACTCAACTACCAAAGGGTAAGAAGATAATTGGGTGCAAATAGGTATATGCAAAAAAAGATGGATTTCCTGATAAGAAAGATGTTCGCTACAAGGCAAGGTTGGTGGCTAAAGGCTATGCACAGAGGGAAGGAATTGACTACAATGAGGTATTTTCTCCAGTTGTGAAATATTTTTCCATTAGAATTTTATTGGCCTTAGTAGCTCAGTTAAATATGGAACTAGTTCAACTCGATGTAAAAATGCATTTTTACATGGTGACTTGGAAGAGGAAATCTATATGACTTAGCCAGAGGGATTCAAAGTTGCTGGTAAGGAAAAATTGGTTTGCAAACTAAAAAGATCGCTTTATGGTTTAAAACAATCACCGAGGCAGTGGTATAAGCGATTTGATCTGTTTATGATGGGTCAAAGGTACACAAGAAGCAAATTTAACCATTGTGTGTATTTTCAGAGGCTACATGATGGTTCTTTCATTTATCTACTCTTGTATGTCGATGACATGTTGATAGTTTCAACGAAGGTCGAAGAAATTGAAAAATTGAAGATTCAGTTGAACAGAGAGTTTGAGATGAAAGATTTGGGTGAAGCTAGAAAGATACTAGGCATGGAGATTAGCAGGGACAGAGAAGGAGGCAAAATTTGTTTGACTCAGAAGCAATATCTGAAGAAGGTTTTATAGCGTTTTAGCATTTCAGAGGAATCAAAACCTGTAAGTACCCCACTTGCTGCTCATATGAAGATCAGTGCATCTTTATCTCCTAGTTCAGATGAGGAACGAGAGTATATGTCTCGAGTTCCATATGCTAATGCAGTTGGTAGCCTAATGTATGCTATGGTGTGTACGAGACCTGACATTTCACATGCAGTTGGAGTAATGAGCAGATATATACATGATCCTGGTAAAGGACATTGGCAGGCTGTGTAATGGATTTTGCGGTATTTATTGAAGACCGTAGATGTTGGCTTAGTCTTTGAGAGAGATGATACATGTGATCACTATGTTGTTGGTTTTGTTGATTCTGATTATGCTGGTGACTTGGATAAACGTCGGTCAACAACCGGTTATGTGTTTACTCTTGCGAGAGCACCTGTGAGTTGGAAGTCTACTTTACAGTCTACAGTTGCTTTGTCTACTACAGAGGCAAAGTACATAGCAGTTACAGAGGCTGTGAAGGAAGCTATTTGGTTACAGGGATTGCTAGATGAGTTGGGAATTGGTCAGAAGAAAATTCATGTTTATTCTGACAGTCAAAGTGCTATTCATTTAGCGAAGAATCCAGTATACCATGTTCGAACGAAGCATATTGATGTTCGGTATCATTTTATGCGAGAGATCATTAGTGAAGGAAGAATCTTACTTCAGAAGATTGGGACTACCGAGAATCCTGCAGATATGTTGACTAAAGTGGTGACAGCGATCAAGTTCAATCATTGTTTGAACTTGATCAATATAGTTCGAGTTTGATAGCGCCGTTGGGTGCAAATTTGGAGGTGCTGCTTTTGGATAGAGAATTTTTGAAAAAATAAAGCTTTGTGGAGGATTGGCATATTCGCCAAGGTGAAGATTTGTTGAAAATTGGCTTATATGCCAAATTGAGCCGATCCCACATTGGTGGGAGATGGCATGGAGGTGTTTTGGTTAGACATATATAAGGCAAGGCCCTCCTTGAGATTAAATGTACCTTTTGGAATATTTCTTTTCTCCCCCTCTATTTGTAGGATCTCTTTATGAGAACCTCATAGTTCAAGGGTTTTACATTTAAATTCTTGAAAGTTGTAAGAATTCAATTTTTTTCTTTATTTTTGAGCATTTGTAGTAATACCCTATTATTTTAAATAATTATAATATTGGCCCTACTACTTGGATATTTGCAGTTTGACCCAATAGTTAGAGAATTTGTATTGTGGCCCAAAAACTTTGTAACTTCTCTTGAAAATAGTGAATTTGTTCTAGCGGTGCCCGAGGACGTAGGTAACATTACCGAATCTCGTTAAACTTGGTGTTCTTTCCTTTTTTGTATATTGTTAGATATTTGATTGCCTCGTTATGATATAGCTAGTATTATTGATTGTCTGCATAACAATTAATAATAGTGTTAATTGTTGTTTGAACACTTCTTGACACAACAAAAAATAAATGTTAAATATCCCAAAATTATAATATTAGACCGACCCGGTATCTCTTTCGTTCAATAATGCTCTTCTCTTTGAATGAAGAAGGAAGAAGAGAGGGGTTTTGTATAGACAGTATTATTAATCATTTTAGCTTTTATCCTGAAAATTTTAACCTTGACAAGAAAGGTGAACGCCACCAAACTACTTGGTGGTTTACACCAAATATAAATCAAATTAAGGACGTAGATAGGAATTAAATTTATGGGGGGCAAAAGAAAATTTCAAATAGTAATAAAAGTATCTCATTAAAGAAATAGAATATTTCGTCTGATAGAACAAATATATTATAGTCACTATTTTCTTCTCAAAGAGTTGTCAATATTAACTTTATAACATCCGATATTTTTAATAAGAGAAAACTCTGCCTGATTTATATATTATTTGAGCTCTTTAAGATATATACCCGTTTTAAGTTGTACACTTAAGAGCGAACCTTTAATGTTTTGTTTGTTAAAAGCAAATAATATCTGCACTACATTATTTTGTTAAAAAAAATGATATTTTAGTCCTTAATAAAAATAATAATTATAAAAAGTATTCTTACTTTTCAAAAAATACCAAATAGGTCTATTATAATAGTGATTCTATTAAAATTTTACATTTGAAGGACAAAAATATACTTTAAACATAATATTTAACTTTTTAAAAATTTTAATTTCCTCCTAAATATTATTTTTATTTCCCCGCTTTTATCATTTTCGTTTCTCCATTTTTCATTATTTTCATTTTCTACCAAAATGGAAACTCCAAAGAACCCTTCCTCTTCATCTTCTCCATTTTCTATTCTATCTTCATCTTCATCTTCTCCCAAAAAAACAAAAAACAAATCCTTTGATCTTTTTTCTTTTCTATCTCTATTTTCTCTTTCATCTCCTTCGGAATTTTATTTTCCACCCATAGGTGTTTAGCAACCAGCCAATAATAGAGAATCTTAGATGTTTTTCTAAGCATGCTTCTTGCAGCATTGAATCTAGTATGAAATATTGGAGCTGCACATGAAATTTTGGTTATGAATATTAATGTTGATTCCCATAAAATCTTGGATGGTTTTATTTTGTTTTGTGTAGTTGAATTGAATAAGCAAAGTTCATGCTCGGTTCGACTTACCAATATTATCCACCTTTATTTTTTTAACTTTTGATTATATGCAGAAAAAAAAAATTTTATGCCCCCCTCTTTTATCTAAATTCTATTTGTATGCTTATTGGTTTATTTTAGATATAACATTGACTTAAAAATCAAATTAAGAGATAAAAGATGCAGGGCAGTGCCAATTTTGATGTTGTTGGGAGTGCGAGTCCATGATGATGATAATGATGCAAATAAAATATTTTAATATTAAAAATTGATTAGATCTAAATAAAAGTTTTTAATATTAAATACACATTTTTTTATTCACTAAATTGAGGGTATTAAAATATTTTTATATTTTTAATTTTATTTTTTTCAATTATTTAAGAGTATTTAAATATATATTTTTTAATTTAATTTTATTTAATTAATTAAAAATATTTTTATAATTTTACGATCTTTGACCGAGTCAACCGACGCCAAGCAATGGTCAATTGTAACATTAAGAGTATTATAATAAAAGCAAAGAAAAGGTAAAATTTTAACACAACTGTCATAACAACAGAACTAGGTGATTTTTTTTAAAAAGTATGGATGCTTTTGGTAATCATTATATCTATTAGGAACGAAAATGTTATTTTTCCTTATTTCCTTACTAGCTTTTTCTTGAAATAATTCTTCATGATTGTTCAAAGAATATATTTTTTAACAATAATTTTTTAAGGCAAATACAATAATTTAAAAAAATAATAAACTCAATTTATTAGATCAAGCAACAAATACAATAAAATACCACACAAACAAGAACATTTTCGTTTTTATAAACAATTCCATCACACTTAAGCATATATTAAGTAAATATAATTTCATGCTGGGAATCTTGTAATTATAAATAATTAAACACTTGCCCCATTTAAATTACTAGATTAAATGTTAGATCAAAACCCAAAATTTAGAAACCATTGGCAATTTCAGCTTCAAAAGAAAGTCTTGATCAATAAGGCGCCAAAGTGAGAATATGAAAAACTTAGAACCAAAAACCTAAGAGAAAGAGAGAGAGAGAGAGCGAAAAAGATGGTTTGCGTTATGGAGATTGTATGCTAAAGGAGAAAAATATATTGAAAATGCGAGTTTGGATTGTTTGTATTAGAATAAAAAGAAAAGTGTGCGGAGTTTAAATTCAACCTCTTATTTTACTACAAAAATTTATATTAATTAAATTAATTGACACACACAAAATTAATCTCACTTTATCTATTATTTTTTTGTTTGGAAAAAAGAAAACATAAATGATGGTAAAGTTACCTTTCCTTTAGTGCCAGCAACATGAATAACCTTCATATGTGAAATTGCTTCCTCTAATTCCAAAATCTATACGTAAGAAAAGCAGCTTAATCTCACTATAAAATTGCAGCAATATGATAAATGACTATCAATTACGCATGCAGGTTTACCTTTATATAATCCGAAAACAGATAGAAACGATTTCCCGTGCTATCAAAAGGCTTGCGTTCTCTTCCAAGAGCAAAAAGAGCTTCCATTGCTTGCTCATATGGACTCAAAGTTTTAGCTTCTGCCATTTTTTTTTATTTTTATTTGGATCTCAAATTCAAATCAGAGGGAGAGACCGTTCAGGTGTTGTTTCAAGAGAAAATGTGGTGCTTTTGTTTTGTGAGAAAGAAGATGAAGATGGGATTAAATTATATATATTGCAGGGTTGAATAAGTTGAAGTACATGATAATGAGGATGCTAATAATTAATAATCTTTTTATTCCACGTTCGATTTTGAATACGCTTAACTCTCGTGAATTATTTTTTATTCATCCGAACAATCTTTTTCCACTTTTGTAAGTTAAAGATTTTCTTGTCCAGGAAAAAACAATGAAGTATATTTCGCTAGAGTTGCATGTCAGTGTTTTTTAGTGATACGAATCTCAAGGTTCACCCGGAAAGAAGGGCATAAAAATCTGACATATCACATGCAACTGCTCTTATTTTACCAAAAACTTATCTGATATAGGAAATTTGTCCTTTTTTTTTAGAATGAAAAAGGGACAAATTTAGAATGAAAAACAAAAAAAAAAAAAGACAAATTTCCTAATTCAGATAAGTTTTTGGCAAAATAACTGTAGTTGCATGTGATATGTCAGATTTTGTCCCTTCCTCTATTGTTTCTTATTTATCATTTACATTTTTAATATTTTTATATTACCTCATAAAATTTTTATTAAATGTTATTATTTTGATCTTGATATAATAAATGAGATATAAAACTGTAAAATACTTTAAATATTATATTAAACACAAGATATATAATTTTTAATAGTTTAATAATTAAATTAAATTAAATTAAATATAAAGCAAATTTTATTATGAATATAATAATATTTTTATTACTTTTTAAATTAATCTATAAAAAAAATCTATATTCATAATGTGTTTTTATCAAACATAATTTTTTAAAAGTTTTATTTATTTAAATTTAATGTTAACTACATTTTTTATGTCTTTAAAAAATAATATTTAAATTTTAAGTCCTAATATAATTATATTTATGTAGATTCTTTTTTTATAAAAAAAATTACTATAATTCGATGTTGCTCAGTCTAATCACTTTCACATTTTTGTTCTTTAAGGGTATTGGCAAAAGCACTTAAATCATGCTAAAATTCTATGACTCTTCAATAAGTTATTGCGTTAATAAGAGTTGATAATCGGTTTAGTCCGTTTTAGAGACTAGAAAGTTGTAAAGCAGGTTATAGGTTCAAAGTCTTCTTCTTGTGTAGAAATGAAGAAAATTGAATTCGATTCGGTTGAAGAAGCATTTTATAGGAGGTCCCAATCTTACGTTCATCTTAAATTAAGTAATGTTTTGGCCTTAAATTGTAAGTTAAGAGGCATGTTAGGCGCATCTTATGATCTATAATAACTTGTATACACTATCCTTATTTATTTGTAGGCTTAAAGATTAGTCAAAGAAAGAGACCTTCAAATTAAATACTTAAAAAGATGGAACAATGATTGAGGGCTTTCACGTGTATATATTTATTGGAAAGGCCAAAGAAGTACTCAAGCTTTTATAAACATAAAACCAAAATATATCAACATCAATTATAAGACTGAAAGCTGGAAATTGGTCCACAGTGGTGATGATGAAGATGTATACGTAACAATTGAGAAACACATGGGCTATATTTATATATCGTGTAGGCAAAGCAGCCTTCGAAAGATATTTAAATTCCAAATAAAATGACATGGCCAGTTGTATTCAGTTGGGTTCTCGTTCTGTCTCTAAAATTATATGATTTTAATCAAAATCGTTGTTTGCCAATTGCATAAATATGTGCATGAAAAAAAAATATGAGCTGAAACTTGAAAGCTATATGTTAGGGTACAAATTTTAGTTTAGGGAGGCTCGGTCATAACTTAGTTGTGAATGAAAAATAGATGTTCAAAAATCTGGATTTTTGATCTTTAATCGCCAAGGGTTGAAATAGAGGTGGTGTTAGTGCTGAACATTTAAGGTTAAGTTGTAGGGGGAGCTGAACACCGAGTTGTGGTTATGTAAACTAATGGGACCGAAGAGCACAAAATAAAGGAGGTTAGTGACAGGCACCGATAGAATGGCTAGCAACAACCCTCTGACCCTCGAGTCAAGTGAAATGTTATAGAAAAGTTCCCTAGAGTTTACTTGCCCTAAAAAAGGTATCAAAATTTTATAAAGAATGTGGAGAGTTTTGCTCACTAAAGAGAGAATTTGAATTTCAAAAATATTCTATTGTCTCTTACCACCTTTCAATTTTGAAGACTTAACTTGAAAACTATATGTTAAGGTACAAATTTCGGCTTAGGAGAGGCTCAGCCCTAACTTAGTTATGAATGAAAAGTACATGTTGGGAAGTTTGAATTCTTGGACCATCGGTCGCTAAAGGTGGAGATAAAGGCGATGCTGATGGTGAACGTTCAAGGCTAAATTGTGGTTATGTGAACTGAGGGGACCTGAGAAGCACAGAACAAAGAATGACAGTGGTAAGCGTTGATGAGGTGGCCGACAACAGCCCTTCGATGCTCAAGTTAAGTGAAATGTTATAGAAAAAGTTTCCTATAGTTTACTTGCCTTAAAAAAATTATCAAAATTCTAGAGAGAAGATGGAAAGTTTTTCTCATTTAAATTTCGAAAATGTTCCATTGTCCCTTATAATCTTTCAATTTTGAAGACTTAACTTAAGTTTGAAGGGTGCCAACCTGAAGTACCTCCTTCAGGGGCAACACATGGTGAGCTATTAGTAGAGAACATGTTGTCCATATCATGAGGTGTTTTTTTTGGAGAACTTCAATTGGAGGGACAATAAGGTCATTTGACCATCCCTGACGTTTGTGTGAGTGATTTTAAACCTAGGGTGCATGCATATAGGTTTGTATCTATCATTCAAATATAGCATATGTATTACATATATACATGCGCAGCAGATGAGCAAAATACAAATTTCATAATAATAAACACTAATAAACTTTTACATATTATCTCATAAATATAAAATA
The DNA here is from genome assembly GCA_946807835.1 of Ailanthus altissimus. NCBI lineage: Eukaryota > Viridiplantae > Streptophyta > Magnoliopsida > Sapindales > Simaroubaceae > Ailanthus > Ailanthus altissimus. The sequence continues at coordinate 18,837,372 of OX327684.1, forward strand.
CATCAAGATTGAGAAATAGTACCTTGTCAAGCCTTTGGTATTTGTTCGAACCGGAATACCTGCCTTGAAGTAACCTGTTTACAATTCTAGTTCCTCAACACGGCGGGCATAGGGAAGCTAGAATAGCAGCTTTTCCAACAAAAAATTCAACTTTTGAATCCTTATTTCTACCTTATAATATGAGTGACCAAAAATTGAAGAAAAATAAAAGAGGTGTTTTTGCTCTCAACACTTGAGAGAATTTTCTAACACTTAGCCTTTCAAATTCTCTCTACCATTCCCACTAATCCATTGGCCTAATTTTCACTTAATCAATTGAGTAACATATTACTCTTTCATTTGTTTATTATTTTCTTTCATTTTCTCACCTAGTGGCATCCATTATCTAAGTCAATGTTTGTCATTAGTGTTTTGTTTATTATTATTTACAATAAACCAAATGAAAATAAAACAAAATGGAAAATCATTTAAATGAACTTGGTCTAAATTTAGGCCAAATGAGAAAATACTTTCTCATTATTAAAAAATATCTTAAGGCCTACCATTAACAAATGTCACTCATTTATACTTATCATATCATTTAATTAATATTAAATAAATAATTTAATCATATTAAATCATGATAGAAACACATGCCAATTTAAATTTAAAAAATGAATTGTTTGATTTCAATTTAAATAATAATATCATATATTATTATTATTATTTTATTCAATAAACATTTTAATGAATAAAAATAATGATATTATTTGTCCAACAAATAAGGTCATTTTTGTAATTTCTAAATCAAACGATAATTAGCCCACAATGTGTCATGTGTCAATATCTCATTGGTTACCAACTAATTGTTAACTAATTAATATACTTAACTCTTAAATCTTGACACATGCATGACCTGAGGGAAACAAAAGTAAATGTCTAGTTTGCTGAAATTTTCTGGATCGAATTATTCAATCCGGTACGTTGTTTTAGTGCACAACGAGTACTTCTCATATTGTGGGACTCTCTAGGTCCACTCCTGATTTGTCAAACAGAATTATTCTATGAGTCCGAGATTGATACCCCACGCACACATCACAAATATTACAAATCAATGCAGCAAATCATATAAGTTGAGGTCATAGCGCATACGTATAATCCTTCAGCCAATCGTATCCTGAAAGAGCAGGGATATAAATCACTACCGTCAAATCTTTATGTGCTCATCCATGAACTTATCTCCTGAGACGTATCTTAATAAACAATATATGCAAACACTTTTACAATATTGTTTAACCCTGTTGAAAACTCTTTTCCTATGTTTGTTGCTTATGGCCATAAAACTTTTTAAGATACAGTCTCTGCACATCCGGATATATAACTCATCCATGTTAGCTGACGAATTCCATATCTGTACACACTAGACTCTATAAGCATCGGACCATACTCAACGAGACCTAGCAGTCACACTATGAAAGGTCTGTGATATGCGTGGATCTAAAGTATGATGAATCATTTACAAGTCCACCATGGTACTCTGGTAAAATGACCACATATACTACTCAACTCGATAGGACCTTCTATTGACGACTTCATGAGATGTCTATTAGGCTCCTTATTGAGTATATTTAGTATTCAATCCTTACTGAATACCTGCATGCTATACGAACTTTCAGTAAGCCCATTGTCAGCTAAGAATAATCATCTAGACCATCTAAGTATATTATACACTGGTTTATATAAAAGGATTCCACCGACAGACCTACATCAGTGAATTAAGATCAGGAACAAATAATTTTGAGAATAAACTTGCATAATAACATTTCTTAGTATCTATTATAACTCTTACAACTATGTTATTACTAATGTATTCACAGGTCTTTGTACTATCACAAAAACGATTCTAACTCTTAGACTTCACTAATTAATATAACATACTAACTCTTTAGCATATATAGTTTTTAATGATGTTAACTCTTCGCATTGATATAAACTTCGCATCACTAAAAACTTCTTTATACCAAATTTGAATTCATTCAGATCTTATAATGTCTGTAGTGTCACAAGCATTGAGCTATTTAATAATAGTAATTAGCGATTTAACAAATAATAAATTGTACAAATATTATCAATAAAATATTCATACAATAATAGGATGGCACGTGAGCACAAAATCTAACAAACTCTCACTTGCTCTAGTGCCATTCGTAGTGGTATCTTATACCTATAGACTCCACGTGTTTCTCAAATACCTTTAGAATTAAGCTCTAGTTAGTGGATCCGCTACATTATTTACAGAGTCAACTCTACAAATTATTACATCTCCTCCTCTAACTAAGATTTCTCTAATTATGTGATATTTCATCTCTACATGCTTAGATCTCTGGTGCACTATTAGCTATTTTGCTTGTGCAATGGCTCCGTTGTTTTCGTAGAATAAAGGGATATGATCCATCATGTTTGGAACAATCCCGACCTCAGTGATAAACTTACGCATCCATACTGCTTCTTTTGCTGCCTCAGAGGCTACAATGTATTCTGCTTCTATTGTTGAATCAGCTCTGGATCCTTATTTGGTGCTCTTTCAACTCACTGTAGTACCGTTGAGGATAAATATATATCCAGATATAGACTTTTTATCATCTGAATCAGACTGAAAGTCTAAATCTGTGTATCCCCTAACTTGTAAATTACTTTCTCCATAAATGAGAAACTTGTCCTTTGTACCCTTAAGGTATTTGAGGACATGTTTGACTGTCATCCAATAGCTGTCACCTAGATCAGATTGATACCAGCTAGTAACACTTGTAGCCATACTGATGTCAGGTCTCGTGCACATTATAGTATACGTTAGGCTGCCTACAGCTGATGCATATGGCATCTTAGACATTCTAATTGTTTCATCTTTCGTCTGAGGAGACATTCTCCTCAAAAGATGAATGTCATATCTGAAAGATACATTAGCTGTCTTACAGTTAGTAAAGTTATACCTTTCTAGGACACTATCGATTTATGATAATTGGGAGAGTCTCGTCAGTTTCCTAACTCTATTTCTATAAATTTTATAGCTAGTATATAGGACGTCTCTCCCAAGTTCTTCATGGAGAAGTTTTTGTTTAAATAACTCTTGACTGATTGTAACATGCCGATATTATTTCCAATTATTAGTATGTCATCCACGTAGAGAATTAACAAGACAATCATACTCCCACTGACCTTTTTATATACATATGGTTCTTCATAATTTTTTATGAAACCAGATCCTTTGATCACCTTATCAAAACGAAAGTTTCAACTCTGGAAAGCCTGTTTAAGCCTATAAATGGACTTCTTCAATTTGCACATTAGACCTATAGATTGGCTAGATGTAAAACCTTCAGATTGTTCCATGTATATCTCTTCCTCAAGATATCCTATTTAGAAATGTCGTCTTTATATCCATTTGTCATATCTCATAGTCAAAATTTGCAATAATAGCCAATAAAATTCGTATTGACTTCAATATCGCTACTGGTACAAAAGTTTTCTTATAATCGATCCTAGATCGTTAAGAATAACTTTTTACAACCAGTCGGGATTTGAAGGTCTCTACCTTTCTATCAGGCCCGCGCTTCCACTTGTATATTCATTTACAACCGACAGGAACTATCCCTTCAGGAAGCTCACCAAGTTCCAGACTTGATTGTGATAAATTGAGTCAATTTCAAATTTTATGGCTTCTTGTTACTTTCTCGAGTTAATGTCTAACATCGCATCCTTATAGGTTAAAGGATCATATTCTTTTACTAAGAAAATTCCAAGTTCACCTTTAAGCATCTGATCATACTTAGTAGGTGGCTTGGATATTCTTTCAGACCTATGTGGAGGGTGTGTCAAAAGTATTCCACTCAATTGATTTTGAGGTTCTATCTCAGTTTTATGTTCATTATGATTTGCTTCATCAAGCACAATTTTTCTATGACCTCCACGATTTATGAGAAACGCTTTCTCAAAGAAAGTGGCATATCGAGAAATAAACATATTTCGCTCCTCGAGATCATAGAATTAGTATCCCATTGAATTCTTGGGATACCTAATAAACTGATACTTGTACCCCATGGTGCAAGTTTATCTTGTTGTGTAACTTTTCATAAGCAGGATAGTCCCAAATCTTAAAATATTTAAGACTTGGTTTCTTTCCATTCAACATCTCATATGGAGTGGTTGAAACAGATTTAGATGGAACTTTGTTCAATATATGAGCAGTAGTTTCTAGAGTATAACCCCAAAGATATTCATGTAGATCAGTGAAGCTCATCATCGATTATACCATATCTAATAAAGTCTGATTCCTCTTTTCTGATACACTATTATATTGCGAAGTACCTAGAGGACTATACTGAGTTAGAATCTCATTCTCCTTTAAATAATCAGAAAGTTCACTGCTCATATACTCACTGTCTCGATCAGCTCATGTACTCACCACCTCGATCTGATCGAAAGCATTTTGCATACATAACGTTTTGTTTCTCAACTTCAAGTTTGAACTCTTTGAACTTTTCAAAGGTTTCTGACTTATGTTTCATAAGAAACACATACCATTATCGTGACAAATTATCGTTAAGGGTAGCAAAGTATCAAAATTTACCCCATTGCAGCGTGATTCATTGGACCGCATACATCACTATGTATTAGTTCCAATAAATCAGTGGCACGATGTCTAACACTAATGAATTGAGATTTAGTCATTTTCTCTTGAATATAAGATTCACAAACTGGGTAAGGTTCTATAGTTTGATCTGGTATCAGACTATCCTTAGCTAAACGGGTTAGACGTCTCACACCTATATGACCCAATCTCATGTGCCACAATGCAGTATCATTTAAAGTTTCTGCATTATTACTAGTGCTACCCTGTACATTCATGATATTTCTTGTTGTATGCAAAACATAATGCCCATTAATTAACTGACACTTAGCTAATAAAATATCAAACATATCATCTAAATATAAAGAGCAGTTCTTAATATATATATGATACCCTTCACTGTCAAGTACAAGAAGAGAGATAATCTGTCTGATTATAACATGTACAAAATAACAATTATGAAGTATAACAGTTTTATTACATGGGAGAATCAAATCATAATGTCCCACAGCCTAATGATTTCAATTTAAATAATAATATCATATATTATTATTATTTCATTCAATAAAATATTTTAATGAATAAAATAATGATATTATTTTTTCAACAAATAATGTCATTTTGGTAATTTCTAAATCAAACAATAATTAGCCCACAATGTGCCATTTGTCAATATCCTATGGTCATCAATTAATTGTTAACTAATTGATGTACTTAACTCTTAAGTCTTGACACGTGCACGACTGGAGGAAAACTGAAGTAAATTCCAGATGTCCAATCTGCTGGAATTTTTTGGATCAAATTATTCAATCTGGTAAGCTGCTTCATGCACAACGAGTACACTTCATATTGCGGGACTATCTAGGTTCACTCCTGATTTATCAAATAGAATTACTCTGTGAGTCCGACATCAATGCCTCACGTACACATCACGAATATTACAAATCAGTGCCATAAACCATACAAGTTGAGGTCATAACGCATACGTATAATTCTTCCGTCAATCATATCGTAGAAGAGAGGGGATATAGATCACTACCATCAAATCTCTTTGTGTTCATCCGTGAACTTATCTCCTGAGACGTGTCTAATAAATAATATATACAAATACTTTTACAATATTATTTAACTCTGTAAGAAACTATTTTCCTGGGTTTATTGCATATGGCTATAAGACTTTCTGAGATACAGTCTCTGAGTATCCGGATATATAACTCATCCATGTAAGCTGATGAATTTCATATCTGTACACACCAGACTCCATAAGCGTCGGACCATACCCAGCGACACCTAACGGTCACATCATGAAAGGTCTATGACATGCGTAGACCCAAAGTATAATGGATCACTTACAAGCTGTAGTAACCAGTATCCACAACCGATAAGAATATGTATTTATATATATAATATATATATTTTATTTGTATGTGGGTGATACTTAATTTATATATTGTTATTAGTAGTGTTTGTATAGGTTAAGGACATATTATTAGTATTGAATTTATTTGCAAGACTTTAGATTTCTTTAGGGACCAAATTGTAATATTTTAAAAATTTTAGGAGCTAATTCATAAATACTAGAAATTAGCTTCTTAGTATAAAAATATACATTTGAAACCCTAATTCACTCATTTTGATCGAGCTACCTCTTTTAGAGTAAGAAAAGAGAGAAAGAAAGGGGAGAGAAAGAGAATAAGAAGAAGAAAGTTAGAATTTAAGCTTTAAGAGGTATATTATAACTTTTTCTTAGTTTCTTGGTATTAAATTACTTAATTCCTCTAAGTTTTGATTTCTAAAAATATGTATAATTGAGGATTTGATGTGTATTTCGTAAGATATTGTAAGAATTGATGATGATCTATGTAGATAGCTTGATAAATCATGATGAATTGCAGAATTTCTACTTGATAGTCACTTGATCCAGGAATTTTATAAATTATTGTGATTCGATTCTGAATTTAAATTTTGAGTATATAAAATTAGACATGTTTAGAATCATTTGAGACTTTGAATCGATTGAAAATTCAAAAAATTGAATTGTAGTGAATTTACCAAAATGACCCTGAAATTATGAAAATTTCCTATGTTAACAATATGATACAGAGACAAACAATTTTTTGATCTGCTGAATGATCTTCAAAAATTACGAATTTGTGGAATATGATAAGTTTATATGTCTAATATTATATACTCAGAATTGAGAATTTAGATCAATGTAGTTAAATTGTTATGATTTTTTAAAGAGTGTCAGCTCATTGCAGTATTTGATTAATAGATTTTAAAACTATAGAATAAAATAGTTTTAAAATATTTTTGACAGTAATTTTGAAGTGAAATATTTATCATAGACTGAGATATGTGTTAAGAGTAATTCTATGATAGTTTTACAATTTTTGAGTTAGTATATGATTTTATAAAATTAGGAGATTGAATATTGTTCAGTAAGTATCTTGATCCTATCAGGTTAGTAGTTTGGATTTGATGGTGTTTATGGAATGGATTGTATAGGAATTATGATATAATATTCATATATAAGAAGGATATATGAGTTAAGAATGATATATTTTGATTTTAGAGTAATTGGACATCATTTGATGTATAAGAAAATTTTGTTAAGTGTAAGTGGTCAGAATGATAGGTTTTGAGAAACCAAGTAATTAAACCAATTTGGATGTGATAAATGCAATGTGTGTAATTTTGTAAGCTATTTAAAGTGTTTTGTATGAATATTGAGGCTCATGAAAGGATTAATCTCCATTGATAGGTTAAGGAGATTTAAGCCTTGTAACCGAAAGTGTTAAGAGGTAAGTATACTAGACTTTTTACTAAAACCACAATAAATATAGTAATTGTTATGTATGATTTTGTAAATGTGGTTAGGAATATGTTTATGTTATGTCAACTATATTTTGATATAAAATGTGAAGATATGTGTTTATGAATGTGAGTATGGACATACATGACATATATGTGTTTTTGAAGTAACTTTCATAGTGAAATGTGTTTAACAAAGAGAGCTTTTGAAGTGTAATATGTCCATGAGAAACATTTTGTGTTTTGAGGATGGTTGAACTCACTGTTAACTTAGTATGTATTTTATGTGATTTGTGGAGCCTTTATGTGTGGCATTTCCTTCTGGATTGGTATATTTTATGTGTTCCATATATAGGAAGGATCCTATTGGTACCTAAAGGAAGAGTGAATCATCACAATCGTGTGGTGGCGTATTGTTGCATGTGAGAGGACTCACCGATGATCAGGGTGAGGATTTGGCTTTTACCTTCGAGCATGAGCATTATATATGTGTAATTTAAAAACCTCACTTATACTATTCCTCTCATACAGTATGTCACCTACGAGTGGCATTTAGCTCATTATGTGATATGTGATATATAAGTCCTATTAAGTAGTAGTTGAGTCATATTCCTATTATATGTTTTGAAAGAATGTGTAAGCGCTTACATGGCATGTGATTTGATAAGATTATGATTTTGATTTATCATAGTATATCATACATATCCATAGTGTATATATATGTATTTGTATTTGATATATGAAAAACTAGTATGCTTACTGAGTTTTATACTCATTATAGTTTATGGTAATTTTAGGTAAATAAAGTACACGTGTGCTTAGCGGATTTAGCAAGGCTTCTGCTGTTTCTTGGGTTCTCTAAGTTGCTAGGTTGCTTAGTGTTTCATTTGGGGATACGTGGGATATAATATTTGATTTGTCCCTATTGAATAAGTACTTATGTATTATTTTATTGTGTGTGGTTGGATTTGGTTTAAGTTTCACCAAGTGTGGTTATTAGTTAATTTTAAGTAAGAATTTGCAATAAATATATTATGGGTTTCCGATAACAAAGTTGCTACTTGTGATGTAGTAGAGTGTTAATCTCTAAGAAAACTCTGCGTATCTCCGGTTTACTAATTGTCCCAGTCATAATTCAATTGTTATAATTCTGAAAGAAATTGAAATGAATATTTAAATATTGTCAATAGAAGTTTATGTTTATATATTAGGTTATGAGTTGATTTTAGTATTGAACTTACTAGCAACTTGCTAAGGATTCTTATATTGAATTAAAGTTTAAAATTTTATGTAATATTATTGATAAGTGCACATTATTGAATGAATGTAAGTGATGTCGTGTGTCGGATCTTTTGAGTCTGAGGCGTGACACAAGCCCACTGTGGTACTTAGGTCAAAGGACCACGTATACTACTTAACTCGAGAGGACTTTCTATTGACGGTTTCGTGGGATGTCTATTGGGGTCCTCATTGAGTTTGTTCAGTATTCAGTCCTTACTGAACACCTGCATGCTATATGAACTTTCAGTATGTCCATGGTTAGTTAAGAACAATCATCTAGACCATCTAAGTATAGTATACACTAGTCTATGTAAAATGATTTCACCGACAAACTTGCATCAGTGAATTAAAACCAAAGACAAATAATTTTAAGAATAGATTTGCATAATAACATTTCTTAGCATCTATTGCAACTCTTGCAACTATGTTATTATTAATGTATTCTCAGGTCTTTGTACCGTCACAGACAAGATTCTAACTCAGACTCCACTGATTAATATAATATGCTAACTCTTTAGCATTTATAGTTTTTAGTAATGTTAACTCTTGGCATTGATCTAAACTTTTTTAAACCAAATCTGAACTCCTTCAAATCATATAATGTATATAGCGTCACAAGCATTAAACCATTTAATAATAGTAATTAGCGATTTAACAAATAATGAACTGTATAAATATTATAAAATATTCGTACAATAATAAAATGACACGTGAACATAAAACTCAACATTTGTTTATAGTGTTAATAGTGATCAATACTCTAAGTCCTATTAACTTTACGTCTCTTTGGAGATTTTCTCATCCAATTTTATTTTTAAGTTTAACAGTTACATGATGTGACATTTAAGTACTCTTTTAGTAGGTCCCATGAGTGACATTGCAAGTCTTGACTTAAGCTGACGTGTACGCCTACCAATAAGCTCATACTAACATGATAAATAATTGAGTCCTGATGATGTATCCTCTAATACCATAACTAAGTGGAGACAGACTCAACTTGAATCCCGGAGCTTCATGGACCGAATTATAAACACCCAAATATTTTAATTTTGATTCGATCTTATTGAGACAACACGCCCAAAATTGAGTTGCTCAAAAGATCTGATTCTGAGTGCTAAACCAACTCTCCTGATATTAAACTTAGTGTCGTTACTTTCTAACCTCAACTCGGCCCATGAAAGGATTTGATTTCTGCCAGGGAAAACAAATTGGATTCTCAGTGTCTTGTTGAGAAGCAGAAAAAGTAGAAAACAAAATAGTTAGAATTCACGAATGGCTTTTGCATGTAAAATTTTTTTTAAAAAAAAATTCTTTTGTTAAAAGCGTGCCATTAGTACAACTGCATGCTTTTATTTTCAGCGCACTGTAAGTTGAAAGATTCTCGGATAAAAAGCATCCTTGGTAATTCATAACTTTTATTTTTACAGAAAATAATTTTAATAAAACTGATTTTCTCTTTTCTTTATTAACGTTTGTCTACTTCATATATTGATCACGCATTTGTAAAACTGAGAAATAAATGTAATCAAGTTCTTGAGTTATTCTCATCAAAATTAATCTTTCAATAAGAGATCAAACTCTCTTTTTTAAAATCAAAATTCTCTTCTAATCATTTAAAAGGTTAATTCACGAGAGAATTTTTATCCTTCCAAATTTTTTTTTTAAAAGTTGAATTGTTTTCAGGGAAATTGCAACCTTTCCCTTGTTGTTTCTCGTATTTACTATCTATTGTCTTATTTTTTTATATTATTCTCTTATTTTTTTAAAAAAAAATGCACTTTTTAAAGGTACATTAGTTATTTTACATGAATATTTTATAATTTTATATTTAAATTCAGTAAAATATCTCAAAATGTGTATTTTTTTTCTCTTAGTATTTTTGTCTTTTAGTGTATTTTTCGGATTTTAATATTTTAGTAATTTTTTAAGAATCTAAAAAATGTAATTTATTATGACTTAACACTCAAATATTATTTTTTTAAACCTAAATATTATAAAAAAATAAAAATTAATACTAAATTTAAATAAATAAAACATTAAAAATTTATGTTTGATAAAAACACATTATGAATAAGGATTTTTTATAGATTAATTTAATAAGTAATAAAATATTATTATATTCGTAATAAATAATATTTTATATTTAACCTAATTATTAAACTATCAAAGAGATATATATTTAAATTATTTTATAATTTTAGATCTCATTTGTTACATAAGGGAAAAATAGTAAAAGAGAAAAAAAAAAGTAGCATTTAAGAGAATATTTCTCACAAGAGGTAATGAAATCATATTATAAAAAAAAAAGAGAAAAAAAATGATAATTTCATCTAAATTATAAGACAAATTTCAAGTTGTTTCTATTAGGAATAATGCCTTAAAAACTTGTACTTATACTATTTTTGTGAAACAAAATAAAATTACAATTTTATACTTAAAAAGTGTACATAATATTATTTTGTAAATATATAAAAATCTCGGGTTTATTTAATTATGTAATCACAATTTTACTATATAATTGTTATATTCAATAGGATTAAAGTTATGGATAATAAAAAAAAATTCATAATAAATTAATTAAAGTTTAAAATCTTTAATTAAAATTACTTATGCGGTCCATAAATATTAAAAATATAATGATTTTATCCGAATCACTGATGTAGCGACAAGCGGAGACATTTTATATAATATGATTATGTAGAATTGGACCAGAAGTTATTTGAATTCTTATGTAAATGTCATTGTTAACGACAGACATTGATGTCGGTAAATCAGTAGCTATGAACCTGCCGGCATCGTCATTGGGGACTGTGGTCCCTTCCCTCTGTAGCTTTCAGTTAAGAATTCAAATAATATCAACTGATAATCATATGAAAATCAACTTTAATCCTTAGTGATCATAAATTTCAGTTTGTGTCATTGGAGATACCTATTATGGTTTGTCTTTGAACAAGTTAAAAACTTATGTTTTGATGGTATAATGAGATAAGCAACTGAGAATGTGATTTATATATACATAATTCATTCTTGTCTAATTGAATTTTTAAAAAATGTTTCCTTATGTATTAATTCTAGAATGGAATTGTTAGAGTGTTCAATATGTTACAAGTTTATAAATTAACCATTTACTGGTAAATTAATGGTACTTAAGAATACATAAGTAATTAAAGAGTAAAATAGTAATTTGACCTAACTCTAATTTTGAATCATCTATGGAGGATTGAGTTATATGAAATGATTAAATCAATTGATTGCTATAAGATTTTTGAGTAAAATATAACTGCAATTTCAAGAGTGTAGTTTTAAATTTTTAATGGAATAATACTAGAATTAATAAATTAGATTAATTGATTAAAGAGTTCAATTAGTCATCCAAAATTTATTGGAGCTTAAAATTATAAGTCTGTAGGTCCCAACTTCAACTCTTAAGTTATTATAGTGAACAATGTAACAGGATTAAATTATTACATAATTATCGTGTTCAGAAAATAGTTTTTAATAATATGTATGAATTATTGGATAAAATTAATTAATTAAGAATTAATTATTTCTAGAGATAATATCTATTCAAATAAAATATAAATTTTAATTTAAGAAATTAAATGAATAAAAATCTCAAGGATAAGTTTTTAAATTATCTCAAGGATAACTTTCAATGTAGAGAAATGTTTTTGAATAAGTAATTATCCTTTCATTTGAATAAGTAATTAAAATAAAAAAATTAAATTAAAAATTTTGATATAAAACTCAGGTTCTAATTTAGAATTAAATTATAGAATTTTAAGTTATAAATTAATGAGATCAATTGTTAGAACTCCAAGTTCTAACTTATTGATTTATTCTGCAAGTTCAAGTTTCATATATAATATTTAAATTTAAAAGAATAAATAATAAATATAATATTAAATATTATAAACATAAACATGAGATAACAAATATATAACTAATACAGAGTATTTATCCTTATTTTCTTATGTGAAAGATTCAAATAAATAGCAATCACATAACATATTCATAAAGATAATAATATAGCAAACAATAAATATAAACACAATACAAATAATAATTAAATATAAATAAAATATATAAAATAATAATTAATTAAATATAAATGAAACATATAAAATAAAATAAGTCAAAAATTTAATATAAAAGTTAAGAAATTTAAATTAACAATAAATTATGCTAATAATATATTATAAATAAATAATATAAAAATAAAAACTAAAAATAACTCAAATATTAAAATACCTCTAAAAAAAATATTAAAGTGTATATTTTAACTATAAAATATATAGGTGTGCATATGTATATGACTAGGAGAATGATCGAGGTCCGCAATTCAGCAATGTATGACTCTTTTTGGTGGAATTCACACCGCTCTTTCGCAAATAGCAATTTGCAACAAGTTTTTTTATATTTTCTAAAATAACTCACAGCATGCACCTAATTTTATTGCCCAATGACAATGGCTGTGCACTCCTAATCTAAAGTTAAAAGATTCAAGTCTTGGAAAAGTCTAGGAAATTTTATTTTCTTTTATTAGTGTGGCAATTGTAATTTAAAAATATATTGATAGTTAAAATTTAAAATGTATTAGTACAAGTTGTAATATGAGATATAAATATATATATATTTAAAAAAAAAAAGTTAAGTCTAACCCCCATGACCACCCACGTTCGCGGTGTCCAAGAAGGAAATGCAAAGCATTAGCCGCTCGAAAGTTGGAAATCCGAGTGGAAATATTGTCTAATGTCACCGTTGGTTTCAAATATTGATCAAAATTTTGAGAACGACAAAGGAACTAATTATTTCTCAAATGCAGGACGATTTTATTTTTTTATAATCACGTACTTCATCTTATCTTAACCTAGACATATGTTAAATTTTAAATAATTTTTTGTTTAAACCTCTTATTAACATACTATGTTAACATCTACATAAGTCACGCAATAAGCACATAAAGAAGCATCTCTCATTTACAAAGCACCACTAAATTCATGCATGCCAGCACGTGAATTTTTAGATTTTAGTAAACTTTGGATTTCTTAATATTAATGGTGTCTATTCTTCTTTATTTTTTTTAAAGATTTAAATGAGAATTTTTACTCAAATTCAAGTGGTGGCGAGCATACAAACATATTTATAGCCATTTTGAGCTATATATATATATCTAAGGACAACAGTGTTTACTTAAACAAGGAGTTTGAATAGCCCCTAATTTTGTGCCTTTTTTCTTTCTTTTTTTTTTTTAAAAAAAAAAATTATATTATCAGCAGATCAGCACAATATAACATCGTTCAATTTTCCCTTTGAACCTAAACCTGCACAATTTTATTTTTGAATTTCATAAAAAAAAAAGCTTTATATTGTTCTAATAAAACAATTTTATTTTTTAATTTCATCAAAAAAGCTTTATATTGTTCTGAAAAAAAAAGAGTTCTATATATATATCAATAATTTTATTCTACTAAGCAATATAAAACTTTAACATTCCACCTTCATTTCATTTATCATGGCTTATTTATGACTATAAAATTGTCATATCTTAAGTGTTACAATCTACTTTCTCAACGAACACATGACCTCCTGTGCACATAACTAATCTGTACGTGCAAGACTATAGGGAACTCACGACACATTTGCACTACTCAGTACTCTTTAACTTGTATCACAATATAGATCCAACTTAGATACCATTTATAATATCGAAGAAGCCCAACAACTAAATTAATGTTGTGACTACTCACGGCTGCTTTATGCACCATGTTTTTCCTTAGTTTCGCTTCTACTTTTTAGTTTCAAGTTTTATCATTAATTTTGTATTTAAATTAAATTATCATCAATAATTAAGGCAGTGCATTATTACTTTCAAACTTTTGAGTTATATTGGAAAATCCGATCCCTCCAAGTACCAGTTCAATTATAAAACTAACTCAAGTGTGATATTTGTTACAATAACACAAAGCCCCAACAACATTCAGCCATGCAGCATTGAAATTTCATCAGCTTTTTTTTCTTGGTCATCATTTCCAATGCAGGTAGAATTTCAACTTGGTTGCTTTGCTTCCCTCAGTTATTGAATGATCTCAGAACATCACCCACAAGATGTAATGAGCCGGTTACAAGGACCTGATGGATTAAAAGAGGAGTAATGTAAATGCTGCATTGAAGCAGTCAAATACAGTCTAAAATGATCTGACACGACCACAATGATTAAATATGATGAGAAGCAGTGACACCATGGAATTTTCAAGAGACTTTAATCAAGTAGTTATAGGTGTAACAGGAGAAAATTGGTAAAATTTTCATTTTGATCAGCTTATTTCAACTTTTTTTAGTTTTCACATTCACTTCTTGCATGTGATGCAAGTCCAAGGGTAAAGATGGAGAAACTTTTCACTATCATCAAAGGAGATTTCATGATGAAAATGGTTAAAGCAATATTGACCGAGTAGTTTAAAAAATCTCAACTAAATTGTCTGGAAGTCAGCATTACCTGAAAACGAAGAGACGGGTTCTCCTCCACCCTGTCCCTAAGCCATTTAATAGCCAATGGGAGAGAATAACAGACTGCACTGTTTTCACAACTCCTGGCAATCAGTTCTGTATCATCTTTCATGTCTTCAGAACCAATATCTGTATTCTTGACCTTCCCTCCTAGAGTAAAAATGAAAATAGCTGCCTTCGATTAAATGAGCTCCTTATTTCTATTATGTTTATGTCACATATATCAGAGACAAAAAATGAAGACTTGTTCACTTTTCATGCAGTAAGCAATGCAGAATTATTGGGCAACTCAACTCTAAATAAATCAAGTCATTAATAAAAGGGTCAAGGACAACCAGACCCCTAAGGATTGGTTAAATTGCCTGAAAGACTCCCCTGGTTTTAAAAAACCTAAAACACTCATGTCCGTCAATATCTCTAGTCTGTTGTAACAGAAATAAGGGCAAGATAGTCCTTTTGATATAACAGTCAAAAAGTCAACTAATGAGATCCAAAGCAAAGGTATCTGAAAAAAGCACAGATTCCACATGGCAGGAGATTAACTGACCAATCTCTTTATTTCACATGCTTCTCCTTTGCTGTAATTCCAACCACTCTATCCTCCATTGCTGTAGTAGAAGAAGAGAAACTTCAATGACGAATATATATGATATAGAGCAGTTGTGAAAACCTTTATCAATAATTTCAACAGGCAACAACACATTATCACCACCAAAACTCCTAAACCAGTAATCAATTTGCAAAGAAACCAATCCATGACTCAACAAAATACCTGCATTTTTACTTAAATGAGACATCCGTTAATCAAATCAACGTTGGACAAATTCGAGAATCCTAAAATCAACCTACCGAATTCGAGAAACTCCCAACCCAACACCTTGAGTGACCGCACAAGCCGAGCCAGTGTATACAGATGAGGGAGTTAGTGTTTCGTTGAAAACAAAGAGTTTTAAGAGGATTCAGAGGAGAATATTGTATTCTTCGTCCAAACATCTAACCTCTCAACGCTTTCTTCATTAATGATTTAAGACTCAGAGTTTCATTTCCTTTAGACACAACATTGTTTTTAACACACACGGAGATGGGTGAAGTAATCAAACCTCGAGATACCATTTGAGTGATTTTCTAACTTTGAACTTCTTCTGCAATGATGAATAGATTGGCGGAAAGATGCCATTTGAAAATGATTTTCATGCTTTGAAGGTAAGATTAGTGAAATCTATGTAGAAGATTTCCTTGTTATTATGTACTTATACGTACAAATTTGGAAAATTTTCATAACTAGGCCCCCATTTTAATCTATTTTTATTTTTTAGCCATGCATTAAATTACTAATCTTTTGCAGCTAAAAGACTTAAAGAGGAGATTTTGCCCCTCGGTCATATTTTCTCCTAATTCGAACAACTCTCCAAAGAAAAAAAACACCCAAAGCTAAAAAAAACACTAATTTCATTTTAGAGATCATAATCAAATCAATGGCAAAATGCGATATTTTGTGATAAATGTGTTAAAAATTAGTACATTGGTTAAAAATAAGCAGATTTGGTCGAAAATAGTGCAAAGTGAGTGAAAAATCTGAAACTAGAGGGAGGTAGGTGCGGCAGAGGACATAGACACAGGCTTGGTGTGATGTTCATTGTGCATACACGCCGCACAAATTAGACGACTGCCACACATGACGCCCCCAACGGCTGTTTTCACCGATTTTACGCGCTTTCTAGGCAATTTTTTCAACATCCAAGTCCTATTTTTACCATTTTTCACAAAATCTACCAACATTATACTATATAACAACAATCTAGTCATTTTAGTCACATTTATCACAAGAAAAAATATATGTGTCGCCGATCTACTTGATTTGGGTGTTTTTCTGATTTGGGAGTGTTCGCTGATTTAAGAGCGTTCACTGAATTTTTTTGCATTCAAAAGTGAGAAATGAGGAGAGAGAAGGAGGGAAATTAATGTTTTTCATTTTTAGTGTGTGGCTAAAAAAGAAAAATGGATTAAAAGAGGGGCTAGTTATGAAAAATTTTCTACAAATTTATTTTTAAATTTGATGAAGAACAAAGCTTGGAGTGTGAAAAATGGGGGTTGTTGTTGAAGAAGACCTAATGAAGATGAAGAAGATGCAAGTGGCTAGTGCTCATGAAAAATGGGGTGTTTTTGATATAAAATTAAACTCTATGGGCATAATGACCATTGAAAAGATTCTTAACTTACTACATTAATTATTTTTTATTTAAATTTGCTAACGTGAATACTTTTATCGATCAAAATGTCATCTGACACTGACACTTCTGTTAAAACAGACGAAAAATACTAACGGGAGAGGGTGTTTTAGGCTTTTTTGAAACCAATGGGGTCTTTCAGGCTATTTAGCCAATCCTTGGGAGTCTAGGTGTCCTTGACCCTTAATAAAAAACTATAGATAATTAATGCTGTAGCTCCTTCTTCAGGTACTGACATCATTGTATCTACCCACCTGGATCAGACCTATAGCACGGCCTGCATTTTTGCTGGATCAACCCTGCAATAGCACAGCTTAGACTTTCAAGCCCAACAAGGGTGGTTTCTGCTTCCAAATTTGGGAGCAATCTGCTCCCACAAAACTGTGAGAGGGGTGGTGAGAACCACCAAGCTAAAAGGTGGTTCTTTGCAGTAGGTTAATAGCAAGTATAGTATCTGGCCTATACAATATGATATATCAGAAATATATGTCCTGTGTATATCTAACTGATACCTTTTTCGCCTTGAATGAGGTTTTCCCACACTCTTTGAAGAGCTAATGGCCATGATAAATTGACTTGAGCCTCAGTTGGTGGTAAAGCTTGGGATCCAACGTTGTTATGCACTAACATATTTGGTACAAACAGCGCCTTCTTGAAGTAGACACCTGCAGTATCAATTCAATGTTACTAACACACATTTAGAAATAGCATGAAATGGAATAAGAAATATCTTCTTCATGACGTTACTTCTAATTTTCACTTCTTGAATGCTATCAATTACTTTAATTAAGATCTCCTAGAAAAAAAAATATAGCAGTTACTTTCAAACACTTACCCCATTTACCATCCATGACACTATGAGATACTCATGTTCTACAAAAATGTAGGAAAATATATCAAAGTGATGTCATATACTTGCCATGATTAGCGCATGTTTTCATCAGGGGTGGAAGAAGCAACTGGGGATCTCGCACTGACATGCAACTGAACAACAGAATCTGCACAAAATTGTCAGCAATTTAACTTCAGCATCACTCAGATGTAGTGCAATGCAGCCCAAATATTCTCCAAGGACAGATAATATTCAAGAACAAAAATTCATGATGCACCCAAGAAATCACATACAAAGGGATAAAAACACACTATAGCAAGCGTGTCATGGACGTTCCAATTGAAGGTAATGTAAGTTTTTTGTTTTTTGGTCTCGTGACAGCAAAAAACAAACTTCTAGCACAAATCATATATAGTATTTAAGCTGCTAAGTTAAGTTCATCTCATCTTTTAACTAATTAACATTACATTGAAAAGATAAGTGATGACCTTTTTCAAACATAGGATGTTCACTAGAAAAAGCATGTGACTTGAAACCAAGCACATATATTCTTTCTAATTCTTTTAATAGTTTGCTATGGTGTATTTTAGGAATTTGCTTGACCACATAGCCAGATCTCCAGTGTCCAGAGTTTATATGTCAATCAGAGTGGATTTATCAATCAAAGGCCTATATACTTCAAGCATGTGGTCTGTTGCTCTACCTGTGCAGAGTTCATTCTGGATCTTCCATCATGGTGCACCAGTGGTAATTCATTTGAGGATCCAGCAATATCCGCAGGTTTAAAATCCATGGACTCTTGTTGATTGTCCTCCTTAATGGCTAGAGAGAACCATCTTGCACATACTTCCATGCTTTCAGGACTATGGGCTCCATCAAGATAGAACACCAGATCTCCACATGCTTCAGAGTTTATATATTGATCAGGAACAATTTGAGCCCGTCCTTGCAGATTGGCCGTTGTTAGCCCCTTGATGAACTGGTCAGGCAGTGGACCCTGCTCCATGCAGATATATAAATCACAAAATAAAATGAAATAAGAAAACAAGATATGCAGAGAACTCCAATTAAAGAACTTACTGTCTGATCCAGGTAGTTGATTTCAAGATGGCCGGTCCTCAGAAGCCAAGTTGAAGCTAGTGCGACAGCAAGACCAGCATTTGTATATTGATGCTCACCTTGAAGTCCAAGTTTTAGACCATTCGGCAAGTTCGCATCCAAGGATGGGACCATGTGGAGAGTTACCTGTCATCAGTATGATCCTCTCAGCTCTCCACTGAAGGCTACAACCTTCTCACTCTTTCCCTATGAATAATGCAAGATAGCCAAATTCTACTAGGAGAACTAAAAGTACAACATTTAATGTGCAATTGTTCGTTTATGTTAAGAGCCATGGACAAACAAAGGGTGTGCTTAGATTGAGGTCAGACAACTAGAAAAGATGCACTTGGAATATGGAAATAGCTTGGTGAAGAAATTGAAAGGAGCGTGTTTTGCTAAACCATAGGAATCAGATCTTATCTACAAGGTTGTGTGTGATTTGGAAATTGTTGAAGATCCTAAGAAGATCAACCCTCAAAATCTTAGGATCAAGCAAACATGCAATTAGACTTTTGACTTCAACTTCTGGGCAGGCCAACGAGGGTCTAAGGAAATGCCATTACAAAATCAGGGACTGAAAACTTCCGCAACCAGTTTCATATTGCATTTTCCAGAACAGATACCCGGTTTTTGTCAGTATTTCAGTTTCAGAATAGCATGGACCATCCAATTGACTTACACAGTCAATCTTGATAATTTGCAGCAGATATCTGAGTTATGCTTTTTCCATTTTCAGCTGGAAAAAGAAGTTACTTATGAAAGAATATGCAACCTACACCCAATTTAGAAGCTTCCTCTTCAAGTACATGCATTGCTTCATCGGGTTGAGAAACAGTAAAAGCAGGAACTCCATGCTGCACCAAGAAATGAAAGAGAAATGTCAAGTAATGAACAGACACCAGCTGCTGCAAGGAAGAAGCATACTAATGGCATGCAAATCATGCTTCAAGTAAATGTAATTCTATAGAACACCTTAAAGATACCAGCCTTCTCCCAAGCAATTTGTCCAAGTGTATTTCCTGTTTACAGCAGCCAGAAAAAAGAAAAGAGAATTACAAATACAATAAACCTAATTATTCTTCAAGTAGAATCATATAATTTCTGTTCCATCATTTAAGCTTGACTTCTTCCACGAAAGTTACAACTCCAAATGTTTCCCTCCGACTTTCAAACATACTAACAAAATGAACATACCAGAAATCATATTTTGTGAATTCATCATATTATATTAGTAACTGGATTGTACAATCCGATTTAACTCTTATGTCATCAGCTCATAAAATATTAAGCAATTGCATCAGTCTGACAACGAGACTTTTAAGAAGACAAAAATTAAAATTTCAACAAATTACACATATCCAGCACTATGTAAAAATAGTCACATCGATTCAATGCCGGATACTAATTTAAGAAACCCACATTGGTGGGAATATCAGTGCATGTATCCCTAATATAGCACAATATGGCACAAGTAGATTCCCTTATCTGTTTTGACCAATTCCTCAAGAATCAAGGCCAGTACAGTAGGAATCTGAAATAATATGCCATCAAGTTAACAGTCCACTACTGATAGTCAACTACTTTCTATATGTACACCATATCACAGCCCAGCACATGAAGCCATCTATTGCATTTCAAAGAAACTACTTTTATATAAAACGTAGCAAATCCTCTACCTTAAGCTTCTATTTGCCAATTATACACATTATCTAACCATGAGAAGTCACCGAAAAATAAGGAAATATAGTACTAACCAAGCATCTCCATGTGGTCATACCCAAGGGAAGATATACCACATACTACAGGTGTCTGAACCTGGAAATGATGGCCATTATGCCTGTGTTAGAACTTTTCAGCAATAAAAATATATCTCACTTCAACATGTCGAACATGTATATTTCTTCACCAAATAACGATGAAACATACCACATTTGTTGCATCAAACCTTCCACCTATTCCAACCTCTAATATTACAACCTCTACCTGCACAGAAGAATAAAGGTAGTGTTTCTCATTCCACCCACTGAAGGAACTATTATTTAGGAACTAGAATTGGAACGGCAAAGAAGTGTATATATGAAATAAGTCTACATATCAAACCTGCTCTGCTGCAAATATTTTCAAGGCAAGCAATGTAATAAAACGGAAGTAGTTAGGCATTGGTACATCCTCTGTAGCTTTTTCCTGCGTAACAAAGAAAGAAAGGAAACAACCAAAATGAACACATCATGAAATCCCCCATTGTCCCCAACACAAGAAGACGAATGGCACAATATAGATAAAATTTTCATTTGTGGATTGATATGATAATACTGCAGCAAATAGTATTTACTACAGGAGTACAAATGGTTCCTTCAAGGCAAGCAATATAATAAAACAGACGTAGTTGGGCATTGGTACATTCTCAGTAACTTTTTCCTGCATAACAAAAGAAAGAAAGAAAGGAAACAACCAAAATGAACACATCATGAAAACCCATTGTCCCCAAGAAAAGAAGACGAATGGCACAATATAGATAACTTTTTTATTTGTGGTTCAATATGATAATATTGCAGCTAGTAGCATTTAATACAAGAATACAAATGGTTCCTTCAATATTTAAGTAAATGTATCCAGATCAAATGGTGACACACCACGTCACAGATGTTTTTAGGATGGAAATATACAAGGCCAAAACAGGAGATAGAATTATAATTTTAAAAAGTTAACATGAGGTGAACATACCTTTAGTCTATCGTAACACCACCAAAAATATGCCAAAAATTTCTCTTCAGTTATGTCAACACTGATGTGAACAGCCAACATTAAGTTGATTAAGGTTTCAGTTTAGTTTATCAAACCAGAATCATATATAAAATAGAATGAACTGACACTGCAACATTAGAAAATTAGATAATGGGGCTCAAAAAGCAACTGTGTCTATATCATAAAGATAATATCAATTTTACATCAGATGTATAATAAAAGAAGATACATGAAGGAACTCACCCGTCCAACCGAAATCTTTCTCGGAAGTGAATGAGATGCGGAGAAGTGAAAAGCCCTGTCCGGAACTTGTAATTCCGCAATATGGATTCTGTAAACGTGCAGGTGGATCCCTTTCAAGTCCCAGATAGAAAAAGAGATGAACTAGTGTCAAACAAGCAGCTGAACAACTAGACATAAGAGAACAATTTTTTTTCTGCATGAGGAAGGGGGGATTCGAACTCAAGTGGAGAAAGATGCACAGTAAGCCCATTACTGCAAAGTGCCTTTGCAGAACCATTAAAACATAGGTAAATCCAACATCGAGATTGAAAAAAAAGAATACAAATGTAAACTCATACATAACTGCTACTCAGCAATTATAACCAATAACTGCCTAGCCATATACTCACCCAAAAAAAAAACCTAGCTTAGGCTTTACAATTTTTTCTTTTCTTTTAAAAAGGTAAGGGGGTGTGCAAGCACGAAGAATTTTTTTACCCCCTTACCTCCAGGGTCAAACTTGGGTGGCAACATGGCACAAAGGCCTAACAACCACCAGACCACGCCACTGGGAGCAGCTTAGACTTTTCAATTGAATGCTTGCATACAATTCAATAGAATTGCTCCAAAAATTATGTATTCATAAAGCAAGCAATGTTGATATTCGAGGAAGGGCAAATATTAACAGTATCCTCGATGTGTTATGAACTGATAAGTAGAATTCATCCTTGAAAACCATCTTGTAAGAAGGTGCCCATAAGCTTATAAAGCACATAAGATCTGTATTTCTAACCCATGCGAAATTTAGGATAGTAACACATCTTGCAATTAATAATAATAATAATAATAATAATGTCATTTGATTTGTATCTTATATCTTACATACAAACTTAGAAAATTACATAAAAGACATTACTTAGCTCCCTAAAAGAAAACACATTATCAACTAATAATATATAAAATATGAAAAATTAAAAATATATATTTTTTAAAATTCTAAAAAGTAAAATGCCGAAGGACTTGTTCTATTGTGCTACACTTCTCGAAGTGTATCTTAAATTTTATCCTAAATGATAAGTCAAGTAATTATTAAATAATAAAATAGTATAATGAATAATTTTAAAAATTGTAGCATTTCACCACTTAATGATTACTTAACATATCAATTTAATATGAAAATTTTGAATTACTATTTAAAGAATGTAGCATTACTCTAAAAAAGCTAACATGGTCTTCTCGTGTTTTTTTTTTCTTTAAGAAAAAGTTATATAAATTAAAATTAGTAATTTAACTATTTATTAAAAAAAAGAAAGAAAGAAAAGGTACCGACAGACAAAATAGTCTTTTGACTTAATTAATGGTAGGAACTCTTTTTCCATATTTTCGGAAAATATCAGCTTACTTCAATTTTTTTTTTAGGTTGTTAATAGAAAGGAAAACAGAAATGATAGTTAAAAGCAGTTACCTTTCCTTTGGTGCCAGCTACATGAATAATCTTCATCCCTGAAATTGCGTCCTCCAAGTCCAAAATCTACATAAAAAATAAAAAATCAGCTCAATCTCACTATAATTTGCAGCACTAAAACAAAACAATTGAAAGGAAATGACAAATCTACCATCAATTAGCATTAGGCACGTTTACCTTTACATAATGGAAAAGCAGATCGAAACGATCTCCAGTGCTGTCTGCGGCAGTGCGTTTTAGTGTAAGAGAAGACAAAGCCTCCAATGCTTCCTCATATCGAGTCAAAGCTTTAGCTTCTGCCATCTTCGATTTGATTCTCAAATTCAATTGAAAGAGACTGAATGCAACCGTAACTAACTCTCACCCAGCAAAGCACACGTGTGTGTAAAACGACAAACGGACAGAGGGAGAGACCGTTTTGGTGTTGTTTAAGGCGGCCAGAGAGGAGAGGGAGCGACTGGTGGTTGGTTTGGTGAGGAAGAAGAACAAGATGGGAGTGGTGTTGGAGGCTTGAAAGGTATACTTTTATTTTTTTAATCCGGAGGTTGAATTTGAGCCTGACAATGAAGTCAAATGACCCGGCGAACGGGATTCGGTGACGGGACGATATTCAAGGATTCTCTTTTTTGGCCAAAAAAAAGAAAGATTCTCTTGCTAGATAATGTGCGAATATGAAAAATTAATAGTGTGTTTTAAGATCGAACATTAAAAAAAAAATGGAATTTATTTCTATTTCTTGAAAAGCGGAATTTAGAATTAGAGGTATCTGCTTCTAATTTTAATTAATTAATAAAATCAGCTGATTTGTAAAGAAGGAATTTGATTGAGCATGAGAAAGATTATAATCTCGAGATAAATTAATTTCATTGTAATCACAAGATTGGTAATTTCGACGTAAATCCTACAAAACTAACACCACTGGAAATTGCCAAAGATTGGTTTGTAACAAGGGTACCAGTTCGATTCTCTACAATTGCTGGAAGAATTAAAAAAACTTCTAAATTAGAGTTTGAAAAAATTTAATTAGGATGAACAAAAATCACAAAAAGAAATTTAAAAAATGGATATAATTTACAATGCCACCGCTGTAACAGACTCGATTTCGATGAATCGTCATAAATATTAGTTACTAATATCAATATATTGCAATATAAATGTAATGCTTATAATATTTTAATAAGAAAACACGGTTATAAAGTATATTACATGCAAGAGAAACTTTTACATGATATTCACCATTCGATTCTTAGGATGGTCAACATTATTTTCTACGGCAGCCTATCAACTTTCAGCTATGCCACTTCTCTGCGCGCGTATCTAATCGTGTGACGTCTCAGCCACAGCTGATACATCACCATGTGAAATGCATCGTACGGCTGCGGTTGCTCATTCCACACAAAGTGCTGGCCTGCCGTTGCACACAATCTTCTCACCTCCTCGTACCTCTCGTTCCCACACGTGCGATGCAACACGCGCTTCAATTCGTCGACTTTAACCCCGCCTTTAGCTTTATTCCACCCCACAAACACCGCGATCTCCTGCCACCTCAGCACGTCCATCAGCGGCATGTCCTGAATCGGACGGTCGGTAATCACCACAGGCACGCATCCAAAACGCACCGCATCACTAATTCCCGAAACCTCCCCTTCGCCGTACTGGAACAAACAAAACTTGCTAACCCCGAGTCTCTCCTCGTAGGTCAACAAATCCGACAGCTCAGAATCTACCAGAAACTCAGAATCATCGTTCAACTCTCTGATCAAATTATGCTCTTTGACGGCACCATATCTAACATAACCGAGATACCTTTTTGCCCTCTCCGTTGGCGCGTGGGGATCCGCGAGTGGAGGTAAAGTGATGTCCTTATGAGGGACAAATTTATCTCGCGATGTCGGAAAACAGGAGATCTGGACCGCGTTTTTCTTCAGCTCAAGCACATTTCTATCAGAGTTGAAGTTAAAACCTTCGCAGGAGACATAAAAATGGTCGGCGCCGAGGGTGCGGTTCCAAAACGGGAAGTTGTATCGGAGGTCACCAACGACACGCGCTAGGGATCGCGTGGAGATGTTAGAGGATAAGGGGGTGAAAAAAAGGTGGGCTTCTTCTGGGTCTTGAGTGATGAAAGAGCTGTTGAGGAGAGAAACGAAGAAGAAGGACTCAGGTGGAGTGGAGAAAACTAGGGGTTGGGGAAGGGTGTAAATGAAAATTTTGAAGGATTGGAGCATGTTTTGGTAATTTGGGAAAAGTGTGGTAGGTGAGAGGTAAGGAGTGGCGTGAAGAGGGAGAGAAAAGGAGAGGAGGAGGGAGAGGAAGAGAGAGAAATTAGTGAGAAACATTTTTCGAAGCATGAATTCTGCAGAAGGAGAAACGGGGATGTATTTGCCGAGGTTGAAGAAGGAATCTAGTTACAGGCTATGAACTGCAGCTCAAAGAAAATTTATCTCCGCTTTTGGTAGCTCTCAAAATTTTGGACTACCAACCCATAGGGCCAAGTACCAAGTCAGTAATGTATTTGGCGTATGTATTTAGACAATAGAAATGAACATATGCATCCTTTATTGGCTTATTATTTTATGTTTTCTCAGATAACAATACAGTTGCTCCATTTGTATCAAATAAATTCCTGACTTGTATTGACATGGTCAACTTACTCGTATAACTTCTATAATATTAAATTTTGTCCATTACAAAAAAAAAATGTGGCTTAGTATTTTTAAAGGTGGCGTTAGGTACATCACACTAAACTAACTACAATAAAACTTGAATTGAATTGTATTGTAATGGATTAAAATAAATTTGAATGGTGTTGTTATTAAATTATTTAATTTTACATTATGTTATTTTTATTTTTGGTTGATTTCAAAATTTTATTGATTTAGACTCCTCAACGAGTTAAATTTATTAATTTTAAAAAACAACTTCGCGCATGGTTCAATTTGGGAATGGCTCAATTAGACCAACTTGAACACTTTTTGGGTGAATAAGCTTTGTGACTTTCTTGCAACCACAATCAAAGTCAAGCTACGTCGGAGCTTTCCCCTATAAATGCCCTTTTATACTTAATTTAATAGAGATTTAAAGAAAATTAGAAAAGCGGCAAACAATAGTCCAAAAAAGTCACAGGAGAATAAGTATATTTAGGATCCGTAAAAATTCTTTCAATCCCTTTTTTTATAGGCAATCGTCATAAGATTTTATAAATGAAATTAAGGCAAATTCCTACCTTTATTATCTGTTTATCCGTTTTGATATAGGATTGAGTTGAAATTCGTGACTTCTATGATGTTCAATAACTAAATTGATTGGCGCCTCTCGAAATTGTAGGGTTAATTCAATTAAAATCTAGTGTCTATAGTTCTTAAGATCTTTAATAGTTTCCTGTCCCTTGATGGAACCGGGTTATGGTGGAGAACGGTGGTCTATTTACTGGTATTGAGATTGAGGTTTTTTCTATTATTTTTGTATGCTATGCATAGAATGTATATGTGTATTTTAATAAATTTTTATTATATATTTTATATGTAATAGTATAAAGCGGAAATAAAATATACACATTTAAATATTTGATTATATTAATAAAATAAAAAATTGTCTTTAAAGACGATTCAGAGTAATTTTTATTTTTAAAGTTCACTCTTAAAATATATTTTAACAATTTTAAATAAGAACATAATAACTTTTTTTAAATTAAAATAGTAATTTTTTAATTTTAAAATAATTATTAAAGTAATGTTTGCTTCAAATTTTGTCTCTCGAATTTATAATTAATATTTAATTATTTTCTATTTATTTTTTTTATTTGTTAATTTCTTAACAATATAAAAGCTTAACATTTTAAGTTTTTATTTTCAATTGCACCTTTTTTTACAACTAAATGAAGCAAACTTTCGACCATTTATATAGTCTCAGATGCTACCACATTCGGCTAATCATATAATAACTCTGCCAAATGTAAAAGGATGAGAAGGCTTCTCTTTTACTTAGTCATTAGGTGATTGGTCTGTTGGCAAATTTAGAAGCAAATTGGTGTTAATTGTTTGTTTAATGCCTTTCTATGTTAACACCTCATGCTAAGTAAAATTTTGGCCAAATCTTCAACGCATATGTTATTGAATATTATTTGCAGATTGATTCAATGTCTTTGGACAAATAGAAATTAAACAAGTAAACACTAACTTTTTAATAAGCCAATAAAAAAAGAATATGTAGTATTAATAATGAATCAAATTTATTTAGATTTGTGTAATAGTCGAAAATGACATATATACTATAAAATAACAATTATTTTATAACTTTATTTATCGATACTTAAGTTAGTATCATATAAATTATTAGTACAATTTAAAATATATATTATGTAAATTAAAATGCCAAGTCTTACTTATCATAATTTTAAATTTAACACTTAAATCTTAGTTATTTTTTAAAAAATTATGAAATAAATAAATAACCGAATAATTTTATTTAAATAAAATAATAATTATCTCATTTAAATAGTAGTTATATTTACTAATATCACGTGTTGTATCATTACAAGTTAATATCATAATATGTGGCATATACTTAGTAGATTAATGTGTCAAGTTCCACTTGACACTATCATAGGTTTAACACTTAAACCCTAACTACTCATAAAGAAATCTTGAAATAAATTCATATTTTTTTAGAACTTCCCAAATCGAATAATTTGATTTAGTGCGCTACCCTAATGCTCAACGAGTACACTTTATATAGTGAAACTCTCTAAGTTCACACTCATTTTGTCTCATGAAATATTTTTATAAGTCTATAACTGATGCTCCACACACACACGTTATGGATAAACAAAATAGTGCGTTGAACCATACAAATTGAGGTTAATCCATATTCGTATAATCCCCCTGTCATTTATATCTTGTAATAGTAGAGACATAGATCAACACCGTCAAGTTTCTTATTGCTCAACCGTAAACTTATCTCCTAGATTCGTATTCCATAAATAATATCTGCAAACACTTTTACGGTATTGTTTATCACTCGAAAAACTTTTTTCTGAGTTTATTTACTTGTGACCACAAGACTTCCTAGAATACAATCTTAGAGCCTTAAAATATTCAACTCACCCATATGAGTCGATGGATCCTATATTTACACACACCGGACTCCATGAGCATCAGACTATACCCAGTGACACCCAACGGTCAGACCATGAAAGGTTTTTGACATATGTGAAATCTAAGTATGGTGAATTACTCACAAGTCCACCGTGATGCTCAGGTCAAAGGATCACAAATACTACTAAACTCGAGAAGATCATCTATTGACAATTTTATGAGATATATATTAGAGGTTTTCTTTGAGTCGGCTCAGTAATCAATCTTTACTGAATACTTGTATATCTATACAAGCTTCCACTAAACTCATGGTCTGCTAAAATTAACCATCTGGACCATTTATATATAGACATACACTGATCTATATCTAATAATGTTCCACCCGATAGACCTTATATTGGTGAAAATAGATCATGAACATATAATTCGAGAACATACTTACACAATGACATTTCCTAACAACGCTTGTAATTCTTTCCAACTATATCATTGTTATATTCTCAGATCTTTGTCCTATTTCAGATAAGGTTTTAACTCTTTCGATTTTGCTGACTTTTATAACCTACTAACTCTTAACAGTGCTAACACTTAGCATTTATAACTTTTAGTGTTGCTAACTCTTAGCCTTAGTCTAAACTCCTTTAGACATATAAACTCCTTCAAATCAATATAATATCCGAGACGTTATAAGCATCTTATCATATATAATTAATATTAACAATATTATTCGAAATGTATATCGTATAAATATTAAATAATTAATATTCATACAATATTAGAATAGCACATAAACACCATTTTCAACAAACTCTCATTTGCTTTAGTGTCATTTATAATTATATCTCATATCAATCGACTCCAAGTATTTCTCAAACTTCATAGAAGTTAGGCACTAAATGGGATTGCTACCTTATCTATGGATTACATCTTGGATATTGTTACATCTCTTTTAGTCAAGAACTTTATAATTATGTAGTACTTAGAGTTCACGTGATCAGAATTCTGGTGTGCCTAATGGTTTATTGGCTTAAGCAATTACTTTGTTATTGTTATAGTTAGTGGGATAGGATTTACTGAGTTAGAAACTTTTATTAGCTCTGCAACTTACTTGTATATCCATGAAACTTATTTTGTAGGCTTCTCAAGCCATAAAATATTTTGCCTCTAAGGCAGAATCATCTGTGGACTGCACTTTCAACTAACTAAGGTATCATTGAGAAGACTTTTTATCATCCAAACCAGACTAGAAGTTAAGTCTGTGTATCCTCTCAATTGTAAGTAACATTTTTCATGATGCAGAAACTTATCTTTTGTACCTCTCAGGTATTTTAGAAATATTTCATGACCAACATTGGTCATGACCTAGATCAGATTGATACCGGCTCGTAACACATACAGTCATCCAGATCCAGGTTTCGTACATCATATGGTATATATTAAACTATCTTTAGCTAATGCATATAATGAGTTGGACTCTCTAACTCTTTCATCTTCTTACCGAAAATACTTTCTGTTAGAAAAATGAATGCCATGTTTGAAAAATAGGTTAATTGTCTCACAGTTATCAAAGTTATACCTTTCAAGAACTTAGTTTATGTATAAAGATTAGGATAGTCTTATCAGTCTCCTAACTTTATCTCTATAACACTTTATAGCTAATATATAGGAAGTCTATCCCAAATCTTTCATTGAAAAGTTCTTATTCAGATAACTCTTAACTGGCTGACTTGTAACATACTAATGTTATTTCTAACATTTATGTATGTCATCCACACAGAGAATTAGATAGATAATTATGCTCCCACTGCTTCTTCTAAAACACATGCTTTCTCTTTATTCTTAATTAAACTATACTTTCTAATTCCTTTATTAAAACAAAGATCTCAACTTTGAGAAAATCACTTAAGTCTATTTAGACTTCTTCATTTTACACATCAAATAAGAAGTTAGGATGAATGCAAAAAATTTCAGACTATTCCATTTATATCTTTAATTCAAGATATACATTTCGGAATACACACTTTACATTTATTTGCTAGACCTCAAAATTTTAATATGCTGTAATAGCTAATAAAATTCAAATTGACTTAAACATGATTACACATGAAAGAGGTTTCTTTATAACCAATCATAGATCTCTGAGTGTAACCTTTTATCATCAATCAGACTTTGGAGGCCTCTACCTTCATATTAAGCCCTCGTTTCCACTACGTAAACTTATTTACAACAAATATGAATAATTCTTACAAGAAACACAACTAAGTCCCAGACTTGATTCTGATGTATAGAGTTAATTTTGAATTTCATGGCATATAACTATTCTCTCGAATCAATGTCTAACATCATCTTTGTGTAAATCAATTGATCATTTTCTTCAACTAAGAAAATATTATGGGCACCTTCAGGTATCAAACATACCTAATAGGTAACTCTCAATATCCTTTGATGACTTACAGAAGAGAGTGTGTTAAAGGTATTTCACATAATTGAGCATTAAAAATCCATCATTGTTTCATATATATATATATATATATTGATTGACTTTATCAAGTTCAATCTTTTTATAATTGTCATAATCTATGAGAAACTCTTTCTCTAGGTTGATGGTTTAATGAGAAATGAATATACTTCGTTCCTCTAAATCATAGAATTGGTATCCCATTAGTTTCAGGAATACCTTATGAACCGATACTTGCACCATTTTGGTGCAATTTCATTCTGTTGCGTAACTGTTATGCAAGTAAAATATCCATAAATCTTAACATATTTAAGACTCGATTTTCTTTCAATCCATATCTCATATAGAATAGAAGGAACTGTTTTTAATAAAACTCTGTTCAATAAGTGAACAACAGTTTCTAGAGTACAATCCTATAAATATTTTAGAAGATCGGTGAAACTCAAAATTGATCGAACTATATCTAATAAGGTCCAATTTCTCCTCTCCAAAATATATTTGTGTTGAGGAGAGCTTGAAGGACTATAATGAGCGAGAATCTTATTCTCCTTTAAATAATCTGTCAATTTACTACTCATATTGTAGTAACCACTTATCCAACACCGAAAAGAATAAATATTTATACATATATAATATTCATATTTTATTTGTATGTGGGTGATACTTGATTTATGTATTGTTATTAGTATTGTTTGTATAGATTAAGTACATACTATTATGATTGGGTTTATTTACAAGACTTTAGATTTATTTTAGGGACCAAATTATAATACTTTGAAAGTTTTAGGGGTTAATTTATAAATATTAAAAGTTAGCCTCTTAGTATAAAAATACACATTTTAAACCCTAATTTACTCATTTTTGGGTTGAGCCACCACTTTAGAGAGAGAAAAGAGAGAGATAGAGGGGAGAGAAAGAGAAAAATAAGAAATTAGAATTTTGAGTTTTAAGAGGTATATCATAACTATTTCTCAATTTATTGGTGTTAATTAAGTTAATTTCTTTAAGTTTTGATTTTTGAAAATATGTACAATTAAGGATTTGATGTGGATTTTGTAAAAAATATTGAGAATTGATGATGATTATGTAGATAACTTGATAAATCATGATGAATTTGCACAAATTCTACTTGATAGTCTTTTGATTCGAGAATTTTATAAATTATTGTACTTCGATTCTGATTTTGGATTTTGGAAATATAAAACTAGACATGTCTAGAATCATTTAAGATTTTGAATTGATTGAAAATTCAAGAAATGAAATTTTTAGTGAATTTACAAAAATGATCTTGAAATTCTAGAAATTTTTTATGTTAACAGTATGCTACAGTGACAAATAATTTTTTATCTGCTAAATGATCTTCAAAAATTACGATTTTATGGAATATGATAAATTTATATGTCTAATATGATATACTCAGAATTGAGAATTTAGATCTATGCGGTTAGATTGTTATGATTTTTTAAAGTATATCAGTTCATTGTAGTATTTGAATAACAGATTTTTAAAGCTATGGAATAAAATAGTTTTAAAATACTTTTGACAGGAATTTTGAAGTAAAAAATTTATTATGGATTAAGATATGTGTTAAGAGTAATTCTATGCAGTTTTATAAATTTTGAGTTAGTATATGATTTTATAAAATTAGGAGACTGAATATTATTCAGTAAATATCTAGATCTTGTCGGGATAATAGTTTGAATTTGATGGTGTTTATGAAATGGATTGTGTAGGAATTATAATATAATATTCATATATAAGAAGGATATATGAGTTAAGAAAGATATATTCTAATTTTGGAGCAATTAGACATCATTTGATGTATAAGAAAATTTTGTTAAGTGTAAGTTATTAGAATGACAGGTTTTGAGAAACTAAGTAATTAGACCAATTCGATGTGGTAAGTGCAATATGTATAATTTTGTAAGATATTTAAAGTGTTTTGTGTGAATGGTGAGGCTTATGAAAGGATTGATCTCTATTGATAGGTTAAGGAGAATTAAGCTTTGTACCCGAAAGTGCTAAGAGATAAGTATACTAGACTTTCACTGAAATCACAATAAATATAATAATTGTTTATGCATGAATTTATGAATGTCCCTTGCAATATGTTTATATTATGTCAAAGTATATTGATATGAAATGTGAAAGACATGTGTTTATGAATATGAGCATGGACATGCATGACATATATGTGTTTCTGAAAGTGAGCTTTTAAAATAAAATGTGTTTAACAAAGAAAGCTTTTGAATTGTAATATGTCCATGAGAAACATTTTGTATTTTGAGGATGTTTGAACTCACTATTGACTTAGTAAGCATCGTATGTGAATTATGGAGCCTTTATATGTAGCATTTTCTTTGGGATTGATATATGTTATGTGTTTCATATGTAGAGAGGATCATATTGGTACTTAAAGGAAGAGTAAGTCATCACATTTGTATGGTGGCGGATTGGTGCATGTAAGAGGACTCACTGATGATCAGGGTGATGGTTTGGCTTTTACCTTCGAGCATGAGCATTATATATGTGTAATTTAAATCTCATACTATTCATCTTATACGGTATGTCACCCATGAGTGGCATTTAGCTCATTATATGATATGAAAGTCCTACTAAGTAGTAGTTGAGTGATAATATTTCTATTATATATTTTGAAAGAATGTGTAAGTGTTTACCTGACATGTAATTTGATAAGATTATGATTTTGATTTATCATAGCATATCATACACATGCATTGTGTACATATATGTATTTGTATTTTGATATATGAAAAACTAGTATGCTTACTGAGTTTTATACTCATTATAACTTATGGTGATTTTAGGTTAATAAGGTACATGTATGCTTAGCGGATTTGGCAAGGCTTCTACTATTCCTTGGGTTCCCTAAACTGCTAGGTTGCTGAGTGTTTCATTTGTGGACACGGGGTTTAAGATATTGATTTATCCCTATTAAATAAATACTTATGTATTATTTTATTAGATGTAGTTGTATTTGGTTTATGTTTTACCAAGTATAGTCATGGGTGGAACTTTGTGTTGAACTTACTAACAACTTGCTAAGAATTCCTATGTTGTATTTAAATTTGAAAATTTATGTAATATTAATTATAAGTGTACATTATTGAATAAGTGTAAGTTATGTCATGTGTCAGATCTTTTGAATCTGGGACGTGACACATATATAAATTATCTTGATCTTATCGAAGGTATTGAATATACGTAAGAGTTTATTCCTCTACTTCTAATCGGAACTCTTTGAACACTACAAAAAGTTTTTAACCGATATTTTCTAGAAACACGTGTCTATATCGTGACAAACCACGATAAAAGATAGTGAAGTATCAAAATCCACCTAATGACAGTATGATTCATTGGAGCATATATATCACTATGTATTAGTTTTCATCAAAAAATTATTTTTCAGCATGGTATGAGCATCTTGAAATTCCTGAAGTAATGCATACCCTATGAAACTACTGTCTGTAGATTAATCACACCCTGATTTTGAACTAATAAGTTCTTTTAATACCAACATCTCCATAGTATGACAATCTACTGTTCTAAATTAACCATTGGGAGACATTGACAGCCATAGACCACAAAGTCAGCAAATGTTGATTGTTTAAAAAAATGAGCATTCTACAGTGACAAACAACTACCATGAACCCTTTTAATTTCAAATAAAACCATAAAGTGTGGGCAATGGTTTCTTGAGCAAGCTGGCACATTGGACACCTATCCTTTATTGGAATACCATGGTTTCACAAATTGGCAAATGTTGACAGCTAATCATAGGTAACGTTCCAAAAAAATTCTAATCTTGGCTGTCAGAAACGTTTCCACTTTTCACCACCCCCAATTCTTTGAATTTGAAAAGGACACAGAAAGAGAAATGAGGCTTGAAGTTAACCAATCTTAATAGTTAAGTATATGTTTAATTGAGCTTCTTTATCCGTTAAAAGAATTTTTTTAATATCAAAACTCTTTTCACATTTTTTGATGACGTTCGGTTATAATTAGAAAAGAGTTTTTGGAGATTAAAAAAACTATTTTGCCTCTATTTTCAAAAACTCAAATTTTATACTTTTGGAGTAGAGTTTTGAGCTTTTTTAATATTTGTGTAATGTCACATATACCTTATAAATATTTTCTTATTTTCATATTGTATCTTTAATAAAAACGAACCTTATTTAATTAATATATTTTAATATTTTTTAAAAATCATTATACCTCTAATTCTTTATATCTCTACAACTATTATATTTTTATAAGAATCTACTAAAATCTATTGTTGATATTTTATTTTTTAAAAAAAGGAAGTATTATTTATTTTTAATTTTTGTCCAAAATATAATAATTTATATTGGTTCGTTGATTATTATGTATTGATTTTACTTAATTATTTTTTTTAATAAATTAAATTTAAGAACATACATGATAAATTTAAATTTATATATAATAAAAAATTAAATTGTTTAGAATTTGAATATGAATTTTATTAAGTATCTTTTTTAATAATTTATAACAGATAAGTACTTTTAACAATATATAACTAAATAATTTAATATTTTAAAAAAAAAATTTAATTAATAATTAAAAGATTAGTGACTTTTTCTTAAAATCTATACTTCTAAAAATTTTAGTTTAAAAAATTTTATTTAAAAAATTTTTACTTTCAAAAACCCTACCAAATGAGTTTTAAATATCTTTTTTTTTTGGTCAAAATGTTATATTAGGGTCTCATTATCATGATCCCTGCCGATCAAAATAATCAATTCTTATTGAGAAAAATGATAAGAGCCTAAAAGAGGCACATAGATTGTCCAAATTATGAACATTCTAACAAAACAGCCTCACGATGATCGGCGGTCCCATTTTTGAGCGATAGCCGCCGTTGAAATAAAAGAAAGAGTATCACCAAAACTGAATCTGGAAGAGGAGCAGAGGTACTTGCCCGAAAGTCTGTAAACTTGAGTCCCTAAGTCCCCACTCCGCGATAGCCAAGAGAAGATGCATCCCCTTTGAATATCATCAATTGAGAGCATCCCCACCGCCATGAATGTTGCCATTAAATGATAATTCTTTTTAGAACTAGCCAATCTATCTATATGTATAATAATAGTTCATTCTCAATCATTATTATTTATGGCAAAATTATATAGTAATCAAACTTTCATTTATTGTTTTAATGTTGACTTGAACAAAAAACGATAATCGCCAATAATATTGTTTATGAATTAAATTACATATATGTAAACAAGATATATATATAAAAAAAGAATTTAATATTATAAAATAAATAATAATACAATAGAAAAAAGACATGTCTCTTTAATGGTCAAATTTTTAATACTTAGACTACATTATTTTAAAAAACAATGTTGTCCAAGCAAGGTTTTTTTTAAAACCAAATATTGTATAATAATTCTTATCCAAAATTTTGAATTAATACGATAACGTCCATGCTACTAAACCTGGCCCACGGTTGTTGCAGTCATTTAAAAGGGTTTACCTATTTGATACAAATGAACAATTATATCGTACTTGATATAAAACATTAAACTTTATGGACCTGTACATTATTACCCCAGATGAATATTTGCTTAATATTTAAAAACTTTGCAGACTTAATCACATGATGTCTGGGTGGTGTAGTCGGTTATCACGCTAGTCTCACACACTAGAGGTCCCCGGTTCGAACCCGGGCTCAGACAATTAATGTAAATTTAATTTTTGGTCTGGCCCATCAATTTACCAGCCAGCCCACGAGGCCCGTGTTAACTGTAAAGTAACAAACAAACGCGTGCGACGCGCGTGCCCTTTACTTTATCAGAGTTTATAATACCGGTCAGTCAAGTCATATAATACCGGTCAGTCAAGTCACACCTCTGCCTCATCTCTCGTCTTCTTCCTTAAAACTACGAAAAGCAACTGTGTTTATTAGGGCTTTGTTTAAGTTCATGTTTTTGAATCTTCAAATTTTGATTAATTTTCTTAAATCTATAATGTCTTTGTAAACAGAAGCATTAAGAAACGACAAAGCCTCCTTCAGCTAATCAATATCTTCTTGCTAAACATGGACGAGTTGCACAATAATCTTCCCTCAAGCCATTTGTTGGGTTCCGTACCTGTAAGCTCCGATTCAATTTCATTATCATTATCCTCTGTATACATATATTTTTTATAATCTCTGAAATTTCTCTTCTTTCTTCTTAATTTTTTTGGTTAAATTTCACAAATTAGTGTAATCGGAGGAGAGTGCGATCTGGTGAATCAAGTAATCAAAATTATGCTATGTAGTTGTGTAGAAGGTGGAGTTATTGTTCGTAATTTGTGAATCTAATTTATTCTTTTTATTTTTATCTTGTAAGTTTTTAACCTTATGAAAAATTGTTTGCTAAATGTGTTGCTTGTTGTGTTTCTTTTTCCGTTAAATTTAAATTACCAGAAGTTAGTTAATATAAGGGTTTGAACGTTTTTTTTTTGTGGAGGTTATTATTGACTTAGTGTATGTATATGCTATGTGTCAATAACTCATTGGAGTAGCAAATTAGCAATTATTAATTTTTTTTTCCTAATAGATTATAAGCGGATCCTCTTTTATATATAGGTATACTGCTAGATTTTAGTGCTGGTTAAACTATCAATATATAGCTTCTTCATATGATTGCATAGTTTGATTCGGTTTTTGTTACATATGAAATTGGTTTTTCTTGTCCCTAGGCTGTTGTCAGTGAAGAAAAGAAAGCTACAAGCTATGAAGGTATGACATTTTATATATGAATTTCTTTTGTTGCATTGAAGCTGTTTACAGTTTGCTGTTAAATTTTATTAAGAGAAGAAAATGTTGTTGATTTGCAGTCCCCGAAGCACATATGCAAACATTTCCTCCGACTAATGGAGCAGGTAGCAGGCAGGGTTATCAAACTCTTGGAAGTCCCAGTGGTATGCACTTTTATGGATGCTTTTAATGTGTTTTTGTGCTTTAATGAGAAAACGTGGCCAAGTTCTGTAACCTGAATGGTTAGAACTTTTCTTGTCATCTTTTGTGAAAATATGTTTCTTGTGAGGGCTATTCCTCTTTTATCTTTAAGTTGTTTTCTTAAATAAAACTGTAAAATTCGAAGCACTTTCTATCTGGAGTCATATTCAGATAAAATCTTCTGGTTTGGTTGATGGAATGGGAACATGGAAGGTCTATTCTTGAGTGCTTTATCTTTCTTGGGTGGGGGGATGAGAAGAGTGACACCACTGGTTTTATTTTGAAATGGGTCTCAGGAAGGCTCAATTCTCATTTCAGAGTTACCAGCTGTTTAGTCATGCAAATTGGCAGGATATATATTGCCACGGTCTCATGTTTGCTAAAAAAATTGTTGTTATATTACATTCACATTAAATTGCATTTCTGCCTTTGTAACCATGCAGAAGGATTTGAGCAACAACCGGCAAACAATTGGAAGGGATTATTTAGTGTTTCTTCCTATGCACAATATTTCAATGTGGATACAGACATTGTCGTAAACAGATTGATAAGTTCTCTGTATCCTGGTTCTGGAGACTTTTTCAGCAAGATTGATGCTAATCCTGATCTGTGAGTTATGCAACTTTACTTTCTTTTGCTATTGAAACAGATGGAGACTCTTTTCTTTTGTTATTGATACAAAAATGGATCTTGCCAAAAGAAAATTTTCATTTTTTCTAATATATACAGATAAACATTTCTGTGGTGGAGTATGCACATTCTTGAGGAGAGAATAATAGATTGGGGACTGTAAGCTCAGAAAAAATGAGGCAAAATGATCAGCAAGAATATCCGCTTACATTATAGAATGGAGATGTTTTTCCAATCATGAAACATGGTCTTGCAATTTACAAATTACTAACCAGGACATATTTTGGCTTTACTTCTTTCTTTATCTGCAAACTTAAGTGTTTGTGGATCATCAGTTGCTGTGTTTCCAGTAGTCATATTAGTCATCTACACATAGACAAATGCAGCTCTATACAACTTCTGTAATTGGAATAAAACAACTTTTGTAACTGGAATAATAAAGGAAACTACATATCTAATTTTTTTGGCTTGTTTGCAATCTATTAATTAATGTATACATTGTCTTTGGAACTAATATGTGGTAGTGATTTCTCTTTGTCTTGTTAGTTATGGGCTTATTTGGATCTCCACTACATTGGTGTTTGTGCTTTCTTCACTTGGAAACTGTGCTACATACCTCATGCAAAAATATTCCGATAGCACTGCTTCTTGGAGCTTTGATGTCAGCTACGTAAATGTGGCAGCATGTTCAATCTATGGTTATGTCATTGTGGTGCCAATGGCATATTACTTTTTGCTTCAGTATATGGGTTCACATGCTAGCCTTGTTCGATTTTGGTGCCTGTGGGGATATTCTCTTGTTATTTTTGTTGTGACCTCAGTGAGTATTTTTCCTTCTTTGTGCATTGCTTTTGGACAAAAGAGAACTTTTTCTCCAACTTTCATTGCTTAAGTTCAAGAATTTGACAACGGATTGATGTTTATTCTGCAATATTCATGCTTTCTTGCTTAAGCATATCTATATATGCTAAATTTAGCAGAACCTTGTAGTTCCTTTTGATCAGTGAGAGCTACAGATCACCTTTAATTGAAAATTTCTGCTTCGTGATTTCTGACAACCTTTGAGATTCTATTAGTTTATTCATTATTTGTGCTTTCTTGTTTTCCCGTAATCATCTAACACATAAATGTTCAAAATTTTTTCAGTTTTTGTTGCTCATTCCTGGTGAGATTCTTCGATGGATCATCATACTGCTTGCCGGTACTGTTTCATCTTGCTTTGTTGCCTTGAACCTCAGATCTTATACTGAAGGTAACAATGATGTTACATTACTGGTGGTTGCTTCATTCTTTTTGCAAATGGCTCTGGCCATCTTCATCAAGGTCCGGTTCTTTCCCTAACCCTGCTCCACCCAAGGTCTAATTTCGAATTTGCTGGGTTTGCTCAGTTCCTTGGGATATAACAATATGATGGCCACGTGTGTTTGGAAGTAAAGGTTTTTGTCTATTTTGAGATCGGTCATTTGGTTGTGAATTTGTGATTTAGTTTAGCGAAGATTTGAAACATGGAAAGTGAAAGCAAAATTTTGAAGTGCTTTTGATGAGTGGAAGAGTTATGCTAAAGTTTGTTTAGAGAGCGGGGTTGGCCTGAATGGCTTAGTTGTTGGCTTTAAGCTTTTTGAAGACCAACATCAGCAAAGGGAAGGAAAAAAGCAATATTTTTGTGGGAGAAATTTTTTTAAAATCATGGAATCGCCCACGCTTGAACTTTGGTTGTGTAAATATCAACTGGCTTTCCTTTATACATATATATATATAACTTTGATAGAATTAATGATCCTTCTCCGCAACAGAAGGTTTCCTGCGAAGGATCGTAATGAATCTCTTCCGTTTCTCAATCACAAATTAGTGATTGAGAAAGTACAAGAGCTTTTTTAAATGTTCATTTTCTTTTCATTTTAATTTTTTCTCATTTATTTGTAATAAGAGAAAAAATCTTTAAGAATTAAAAAAGTTTTTTCACCTTTTACCTTACCTTAAGAAGCTAGAGGTAGATGGGGTATGAAGCGTGGGAAAGAATGCAGGTAAACTTAAGGAGCGGCGGCAAAATTTTGGCTTTTAAAAGCAAGGTTTTTTTTATAAGGGCTAAATTATTTAAAATATCTTTATTTTAAAAATATTTTTATAATTCTTTGCAATATAATAATTAAAAAAAATTGTTTATGAAAGTATTACATACTTTTGTTAAGAATTGGTTGACAAGGGAAGAATCAAAAACCTTTTTGTTTAAAAGCTTTATGAAAACTGTTGTCATATAATGTCTGTTTAACAGTATTTTTAGTTGAAGAATCTAAGAAATGGAATCTAGTAGTTAAAGAAGGAAAAAAAGGATATTTTTGTTAATTTGGTTATTTATCTAATTTTGTCTTTCTTATTTTAAATTATTTAAATTTATTCTTCTTTGTTAATTATTTTAAATTATTTAAATTTATCATTCTTTATTAGTTAGTTGCTGTTTAATTTGACCAAAAAAAAATTATTTTTATGTATAATAATGTTTTTGACTTTACTAGAATTCATGTGATAATTAATTATCATTTGATCATATTTGTTACGTTTATGTGTCAACTGTTAATAAAAAAATTATACATGACAATTTCGGATAGTGTTTGTTATGTTTGTGTCAATTAATAATTGATTATTAATAAAAAAAATTACACGTGACAATTTTAGATAAGTTTAAATTTTAATATATATTTTTTAATTTGTATATTATATTTATATTAATAAAAAATATAAAATATTAATAATAAAAATATATTATCTATACTCAACTCTTTCAGAACCATTTATTTATTTTATTTCATTTTTCTTAACTTTCTTAGTTACTAAGTAATATATTCTCTCTTCTTAATTCTTTTATCACCACTTGCTTTTTTCATTTCATTTTTTTTTCACTTTCTTAGTTATCAAACACTCTAGTGTTAAAATCAAATACTCATTTTATAATTAAAATCTATTTATTTGTTTTAATCAAATATCCATTTGTTTTTTTTCAATCAAATATCAATTTCATAATTAAAAATTCATTTTTTTCTTTAATCAAATATTCATTTCATAATTAAATATCCATACAAATGCCTTATGTGAATCTAAGATTAGTAGAAAACTAATTAAAAATCGTGTTTTGTGTCCACGCACAAATATCAAATATCTATTTTATTTCTTATTTTTTATCCTACAATATCATAAACCAATCACTTCTTATTTTAATACACTTGAAGAGAAAATTGATTTTCTCTTCAAGTGTATTAAGTAGTCATGTAATCAATATCAAACAAACTAAACACAAAAAATAATGTCCCTTTGTAAGAATGTAGACAAATTAGTAGACACAAGCAAAGAAGCTTCGTCGGGGCTAATCCATTCAAATGATTAGATCTCTTTTTTATTTTGTCTTTTTTATTCTTTGATTATCAACTCATGAAACATTCAAAATCAAAGAGTTGAGAAAATTTTCCTTTTTTCTTATTTCTTTGTGGAATTTTTGTGTGATAATTTAGGATGGATGCATTTCTGGATTGTTAATTTAAGATTTCTCTTTTTTTTTTTTCCTTTCTTTGTTGATTAATAACTATTTCAATTTTAATATTCACCTAATAAAATTTTTGATATTGAAATTGAAATAGATATTAATAAACAAATTGGAAGGAGAAAGTGAGTCTGTGAATGGTGATGGAGAACAAGAATAGTTAAGGAGAGAGAAAAAATTAGGTGATAGGGTGAATATATTTTTTATTATTAATATTTTTTTGTTTTATTATAATATTTTAAAATAAATATTAAATTGTTAAACTTAATATATTGTACTAGGTGCCTTTTTAAATCTGTCTTTTTATTAGTAACTAAAGATTATTTGACATGTGGTCATGAGGACATCTTGTGTGTCAGTTTGCATGTTAATTTTCTTATTAAGTTACTATTTTACTCTTCTTCTATCATCTTAAACAGCAACTGATTAACGGAAGGAGACAAATTTAAGTAATTTAAAACAAGATAGACAAAATTGGGTAAATGGTCAAATTTTAAGGATAAATATGTCATTTTCCCTTAAAAGAATATACCAAATAGACTCTAATGGTAAGCCTACACTTGGCGTTATGAAACCACTACTGCACAGAGGATGCGTAATAGCAGAAGGATTTTATGAGATCTATTTGTCAATGCATAAGGTGCAATTGTTCAATGTTAGATGTAACGATGTTTATTAATATTGGTATATGTGAATAAATGATGTTTCTTAATGCATTCAAGGATGGGTTTTATTTTATTTTATTTAAATTTTAATATCATTGATAAAAATAAATAATATTACAGGATCTATTATTATAAAAATAGAGAATTATTGGGACAATACAATTTATACTTACTAATAAACGCTCATCCCTAAAGATTTTCCTAAGAATAGAGAGAAAATAAACCCTTATATAGAGTCCAAGCCCTACAAAAGGCCATATCGACCCTCTTAACGAGGGATCGGCTACCCTCCTAGTGAGGGATTAACTACCCTCTTAATTTTTATAATGAGGAACAAAACATTTTCACTCAAAAAATTATTACAAAAATATACTACAACCAAATACATTAAACCTTTCTACATTACTCAAACCACCAACATCAATACAGATCAACTTAAAACTTTTTTGCAACGCAAAAAGATTAAGAGTTTCCTGCCTGGAAGGTTGAATGGTAGAAGAGGGAGCCACCGTGTATTGCTAGTTATAAGAAGAGGGTCAGGCAGCACCTGCGGTGAGCAGAAAGCTTGAGGAATAGAGGCGTTTGACCTGTGGTGGTAGTAGGGTGGTGGCCTAACTGAATCTAGTATGAGAAGAGAGGAAGCAGCAGTATTTGGCAGTGTCCGACAGAAGGGTTAGCGGCCACAGTGTCAAAGGTCTCAACGGGGAATGACCTGTGCCGGGGAGCCTTCAAAGGTCGGTAATTACGACATCGAATGGCCTAGCAAAGG
Organism: Ailanthus altissimus; assembly: GCA_946807835.1. Classification (NCBI taxonomy): domain Eukaryota; kingdom Viridiplantae; phylum Streptophyta; class Magnoliopsida; order Sapindales; family Simaroubaceae; genus Ailanthus; species Ailanthus altissimus. The sequence goes on from OX327684.1 coordinate 18,881,311, forward strand.
CACAATGTCTATTGATCTGGACAGTGGAGCACCACTTCGATCTGACTGAGCAGTGAATGGTCACAACAAATTACTTAGGTTGGGGTTTTGTTTCCATCGAAGAGGGGGTCAAAGCCCCATCTCCGGTGATAGTTTATTGAAAGAGGCACAACTGTTGTTTACTTTTTATAAGTTGGGAGGGTTTTTTTTTTTTTAAATCTTTGGATTTTTAACTAAGATTAAGATGAGTTTTACTTTAGTTGTTACAGGATGCAATCTTAGATGTAGCAACAATCCAATTAAATCATGGTATCAAATATTAAAAAAATAGTGATAAGACTAACACAAAACGTGAAAAGATGATAAAATAATACTGTCTTGACATTTGCAGTCAGGTGCTTGTATTTCATTAAAGTATGAGAATTCTTTGAACATCTAAACTCATCTTGAACATTCAAATCTAATAAATACTAGTAGTGATTCGTATTACAATTAAACCTAAGTTGTAAAATTAACTTGTCTAATACAGAATATGAAGCTTAAACTTTTAAAATAAGTTGTTCTATGCCTATGTTAAAATTCGGGTGGCAAAGCACTTGAAGCTTGTCCTAGTAGTAAATTTTATACATTTTCTCGATTGAAGTTAGGATTTGAGCTCTGACGAATGTCAAAGAAGTTGATTTATTTTTTCGATTTTATAAGAATTTTTTAATTTGATTCGAATATATTTAAAATTGTACGTACTGTTTTTGATGATTTTGATAACGTTATTTGAATAAAGTGTAAAGAATGTTTAAAAAAGGTATATATTATTTTTAAAAAAATTTTGATTGTATAGTTTGATTATAGTATTAATAATATAGTCTAATGTAATATTTACATTATAATATAATTGATGTAATTTAAAATTTTATATATAAAAAAAAAATCGTGAGGCAAATAAAGTCATTACCCGCCTCAAAAGGACAATAACTGAAAATTCCTTCTTTAACACTGCCTCCAAAAAAAATAGTACACAATTTAAGCTATAAAATCTACGTAAACGCGGATCTCAAATTGGACTCTATTATATATAATTAAAAAAAAAAAAAGAAAAACACCACCAACAAACTTTTGTTTTGTCGTGTCCTCCATTGCTACATCTTCATCCGCCGCGTATCATATCAATATCAATATCTCTATAATTATTAGATTTTTTTATATCTTCCCCCGTCCGGTTTAGTCCAATTGCACCAACTCACCAAAAGACGCCACCACACTCTATTTACTCCTCTTCACTCTTACGTGGCATTCTCTTATTTGACATTAACAGATTAACAAAATAAAACTGAACAGTTTGAAGCGTTCACGTTATTGTATACGAGTAATGTAAGGACAGGAACCGGAGGAACGCGGGAGTAGGAGTATTACTTTTAGTGAATGAATTAAAAAGGAAAAAGAAAAATGAAATAGGAGTTAAATCGTTATCTACATGCTGAGTCGTGCAGTCTCGGGAGTGATCAGTTGCAGCGGTGGACATAGTCGGGCTGAGTTCACAATCGCCATTCATTAACAAACAACATGGTTAATGCCGTGGATTCCTCTCGCGCTTTCGTTAAGGATGTTAAGCGTATTGTTATTAAGGTTTCTCAATATTTTTACGCTTCAAATTTTCTGTTTTTCTTTCTTTTCTTTTTTTTCTTATTTATTAAAAAAATATTGAAAATGATTGAATATTAATAATGTGTTTAAGTTTTTGGTTGCATTAACTTGTCCAGGTATTGGTTTTTCTTATTTTGTTTTGTGTTTGAGAACTTGTTTTTAGGTTTAAATGAAAATGAAAGGAAAAATGAGCTGAAAATCTGGAGCTGTATTGTGTTATGATAAGATCTCTGCAAAATAGGGTTTCGGAAGATATCTGATCCAAATGAAAGTGGATGTTTTGTTTATAGTAGATTTGACCTTTTTGGGTTCATTAAAATCCAGATTTGTTCAGTGTCATTGTTTGGATTGACGGATCACTTTTAGTTCAAACTAGATGATATGAAACAATGAAATAACATAGACGGGGGATCACTCTTAGTTCAGAGTCATTTGTTTGGGTCGACGGATCACTCTTTAGTTCTTTTATTTTATTTCTTCATTTTCAAACGCCAGGCAACTGTTTGATTTATGGATTTTGCTTTGCAGCATCTTCTTTTAAGTTATTGATGAGATGGGGCCTGATAAAATTTCTTGTTTATGGAAACAAGTAAATGAGTTTTGTTGGGATTTTTCAAAAACATTTTTTTTTTCTTATTTGGGATGCAATCTTGACATTTAGTTTAAAATCTTTAGTGACATTGCATTCAAATAACATCCAAAAGTCTGAAATGTATTCTAGGTTTTCACAATTGTTTTTAGGTCGACGGAGTTTCCATTTTCTTTTTTCAAATAAAAAATTAGAGGGTGCTTTCCAACTTCCAAGTCACTTTTCACTTTAATTTATAAGTTACACGACAGACACACATATCGTTCATTCATATTTATGCTGTGGGTAGGTTTCATTTACTTATTGACTAATTCTGCCCTTGCAAATTAAGGTTGGAACTGCTGTTGTTACGCGAAGTGATGGAAGATTGGCACTTGGAAGACTAGGAGCGCTTTGTGAGCAGGTATTAGACTACTCACATCATTTATAGTTAATTTAGTTCTATTGATTGTTCTTGGTAAGATTTTGGTTTCACTTTTTTATTCAACTTGTGTCATTCATAATGATTTTATAACTTTATATACAATTGCAGATTAAGGAATTGAATTCGCAAGGATACGAGATTATTTTGGTCTCATCAGGTGCTGTTGGCCTGGGTCGCCAAAGGCTTAAACACAGGAGATTAATCAACAGCAGGTCTTTTTTTTCCCCTCTCTTTTATTAATATGGAGATATGAGTTAGGGGCATTTGAGTGTGTATGCTGTTGGCATTGTGCCCAAATTCACAATCTAAACAATTTTGTATGTACATTGTGGGTTTAGGGTATATTGTGGAATTCAGCCGACATTTCTGCTTTGTTGAAATTGTCCTATCTGTTATATCCAAATAGAAAAGTTCCTAAACCAAAGCCTCCTTTGATAAGTTAAACAATAATTGCTTATGCATTCAGTAGTTGTTTAATCTCGTGCAGCTTTGCTGATCTCCAAAAACCACAAGTTGAACTTGATGGGAAGGCATGTGCAGCTGTTGGCCAAAATTCTATCATGGCTCTATATGATACACTGTTTAGCGAGGTAGTTAAAAATATCGTTTGTTTTATTTATCTTGCAACTCTGTTGCAGCCTAACATGTTCCTTAAATTTTGATTTAATTATGTTTTCTTTTCTTTTCTTTCTTTCTTTTTTTTTTTCACTTGCAGCTGGATGTCACATCAGCGCAGCTTCTTGTAACAGATATTGACTTCAGAGATAAAGACTTTAGAAGTCAACTTAGTGAAACTGTGAACTCATTATTATCTCTGAGGGTGATTCCTGTTTTTAATGAAAATGATGCTGTGAGCACCAGGAAAGCTCCATATGAGGCATGCTACACATCTCTATTCACTTGGGCTTTGTCTTGGCCTGTGTTTTATCTTGCTTTCTATCTTATCTAGCATTCAAATTCAGTATGATCTTTTGCCGCTAGTAGAAACAAAGGAACACAGGCCCTCTAATTGAGAACTCAATAATCCTACGGCCATTATGGAAGAAAGCACCTGGAAATTGGTCTCAAGAGTTCCCACGGCTATAACATTCTGATGCCAAGAGGGCGAAACTATGCATTGCTTATGTTTCGTCAATGATACATGCTCTATATTTACGGTTCTGATAATGTGCACACTTTGCAGGATTCATCTGGTATATTCTGGGATAATGATAGTTTAGCAGCTCTACTAGCTTTGGAGCTAAATGCTGATCTTCTTGTTCTATTGAGTGATGTAGAGGGTCTTTTTAGTGGCCCTCCAAGTGACCCAAAGTCGAGGCTAATCCATACATACATTAAGGAAAGGCACCAAGGAGAAATAACTTTTGGAGACAAGTCTAGGGTGGGAAGAGGGGGCATGACTGCCAAAGTTAAAGCTGCTGTCAATGCAGCTTATGCTGGTATTCCTGTGGTGATCACCAGGTATACATTGGTGCTATATTTTAGTACTGTAATGTCAAACATCTAATTTCTTGAGTATCCCAATATATATATATATATATTCCTAAATTAAAAAATTTACGGCATTTTCGATAATTTTATTTCCTTAAAAAGGATATCATCATCTAAGCAGAATGCATAGTTTTCACTTAAATATGAGATAATCTAAATCCAATCATCTTTTCAATTTTTTTTCGAAGTGGGTATGCTGAAAACATAATCAAAGTGCTGCAAGGAGAGCGTATAGGTACCCTTTTTCATCAAGATGCACATGTTTTGGACCCAATCAATGAAGTTGGGGCACGCGATGTGGCAGTTGCAGCGAGGGAGAGTTCCAGACGACTTCAGGTAATATCGAATTGCATCACCTACTGCAACGTTTAATAAGTTTATCTTAGATGAATTTTCACATTTCCTTGTCAAGTAGAAGTGCAATATCTTCCTTTTTAACTTGGCAACATTAATAACTCGGTAACACCTTCTTCTACAGGCCTTGTCATCTGAAGATAGGAAAAAGATATTACTAGACATAGCTGACGCCTTAGAAACTAATGAAACATCGATTAATGCTGAAAATGAAGCTGATGTCACTGCTGCAGAACAGTGTGGATATGAGAAATCTTGGATATCACGGCTGACTCTAAAGCCTGGGAAGGCAAGACATTACTGATACATTTGGCTGTTTCTAGTTTTTGTTTCTAAGCTCCATTTATTTCAAGCCAATCAGGTTTTCTAATTGAAATGTGTCTCCGTTCCTCAAAATAGCACTAATTCTGATTTTGAGAGGTGTACTGTGCCTGGCAGATTTCAAGCCTCGCAAACTCTATCCGTGTGCTTGCAAACATGGAAGACCCAATTGGTCATGTTCTGAAGAGAACCCAGGTAATACATACATTTTCAATTATACTAACTCCAGGGCTTTGTTATTAAGATGGGACACCAAAGAGATGGAAAAAGTTGGGACTTTAATTCAATTACAGTATTAGCTTTGATATCCACTTCAACACCTAGTAAGCAGCTTGGTTCATTTTCATGGAAATCTTATGAGAGATATATTGTCTGCAGTCTGTACCTGACACTATTTCTTGGCTGTAAATAAAATGGTTATTAATTTTTGTACAAATTATATGAGAATCTCCTGGACTAACATAATCTTGTACCTTGAACATTTGTTTTCGAAGTCTGTGAGTTGAACATTTGATTTGAGATATTTCTGATGATCATTTTGCATCAGCTTGCAGATGGACTTCTCCTAGAGAAAACTTCATCTCCCTTGGGCGTTCTCCTGATTGTTTTTGAGTCTCGACCTGATGCACTAGTGCAGGTAAATGTGATCCACAGTTTAAATGTAACTAGGATTATTATATGTTTTAGATGGTAACAAGGAGTTAATTTTTCCATCTCTTTGGAGGGTGTCATTCTCTCTAATAACTTGAAAAATCATCACCCTGAATATTATTTTGTGCTTCTTCGTATCAATGCTAGCACAAAGACTTTTAAGCAAATACTATTATTTATATTCAGTAATTCTTCATTCTCTTTCTATTATCGGATATTGTCTCATTTTTAGTCATCTGCAGATGTGAAAAGCTAGCACAATATTGATTTTCCCTTGAGATATATAATGTGCAATGTGATTATATTATTCTGTTTTGTTTTCTGGTCCTTTCATAACCTGCCGCTAATTTATGAATTCATCTGAACAAGTTTTGATGGGATTATGGCTTCATTCAGTCCAGCTGGATATCTGAACCACTTTGGTCAATAGCTTATATATTTATATCTGCCTTATATGTGCCACTTTATTGCTCATCATAATCCCGTTTCCTTATTTTTTTGTGTGGGTATAATCTGTATAGATAGCCGCATTGGCAATTCGAAGTGGAAATGGACTTTTATTGAAAGGGGGGAAGGAAGCTAGACGATCAAACACAATTCTGCACAAGGTTTAATTTCTTAAAGTTGAGTGATTACACTTCCAATATCTTGAAAGATATCTAAAGTCTGTCATCCATGTTATATTTATAGATAATTGCTGAAGCTATCCCAGAAAGTGTTGGCGGAAGACTCATTGGACTAGTCGCATCAAGAGACGAGATTCCAGATCTGCTTAAGGTGGATGGTTTTGTATTGATGACTGATTTAGATGCGTGTTAGCATTGAAAATGATAATTGATACCTCTACTGAAACTCAGCATTTACATATATGTGCCAGCTTGATGATGTGATAGATCTAGTAATACCAAGAGGAAGCAATGAACTTGTTTCTCAAATCAAGGGATCGACTAAAATTCCTGTTCTGGGCCATGCTGGTGAGATAAATTCCGCAAGTAATCTTATTTATTCAGTATACGCTTTCTCTAGTCTAGTAATATTTTCAGCGAATATATAATGCTGGATATCGTAATAAAGATGCATCTTCAATACTCAGATGGAATTTGCCATGTTTATGTTGATAAGTCTGCTGATTTGGATATGGCAAAGCAAATCGTTTTGGATGCAAAAATAGATTACCCTGCAGCCTGTAATGCAATGGTAATTTGTTTTATTTGTTGTTCCAGATGATAATGTTTTTGGCAATGCTGTTTTGTAGTATTACTGCAAGTTAAGACTTTAAATTGTCAATGTTTGTTTCTCATTTTGACTTGGTACTTTCTCTCAATGTTGCTCTTTTCTATTTACAGGAAACACTTCTTATTCACCAGGATTTGGTGCCTGCTTTGTTAGATGAGCTTGTTAACAAGCTTCGAACTGAAGGTAGCTTTCCCACTGAATGATCACACGCTCTGCCGTCCTCCCTTTCTGGGGTTGAAGGGAAGGCTAACGGCAGGGGAGTATACAATGTCTCACAAGGCTGAAACAATTTTGAACAGATTATTTAGTCAGTTTGATGATCTGAATATATCATATTTGTAAAACAGAAACATAGACCAACTCCTGTGAATGTGGGAATGATACCGAATTCATTCTATTATGCATGGAGAAAGCCTCCTGAATTATCTAATCTCAAATTGCTGTATTAACAAACATTCAATGTGTTTTGACAGAGAACTAGGAGAAAACTATATTTTGGAGGTCCAAAATTAGAAGGATATTCATGAAAGATAACGGATGTGCATCTTTCTGACAGGTGTCAGATTATACGGTGGACCAAGGGCTAGCTCCTTGCTGGGTATTCCAGAGACAATTACATTTCATCGTGAGTACAGCTCACTGACATGCACAGTTGAAATTGTGGATGATGTACATGCCGCCATCGATCATATACATCAACATGGAAGGCACGTTGGCGTTTCTTTTGTTGTCAGATGCACGTTCACATATCTGTCTATCTTTCTAGACACACACACTCACATCTTTTGTTTCCCTTTGGCAGTGGGCATACTGATTGCATCATAGCAGAAGACAGTGAAACTGCAGAAGTTTTTATACGCCAAGTAGACAGGTATGTACTTTCAGTTAATCTTTGTTTTGTACATTATGCCGCCTGTTCATTTGTTTCCATTGTAGTCTTCTGTTCTCTCGTCACTGATAGTAGAAATGGAAAGTACTTATTTAGTGGTTTCTTCATTTGCAAATTATTTACTCTTATTAGTGTCCAAATGTTGTCAATTAAATTTTATAACCATGCATTATGGCTTCATACTTACGTTGACAGTGCGGCTGTTTTCCACAACGCGAGCACAAGATTTTGTGATGGAGCTCGATTTGGCCTAGGTGCTGAGGTATAATATCACTTAACAGTTATTGTGATAATTTCAATTAATATGTCAAGAGGGACTTGCTCTCATGGCCAATTCTCTTTGGTATCTAACTAGGTTGGCATAAGCACGAGCAGGATTCATGCTCGGGGTCCAGTTGGAGTCGAAGGGTTATTAACCACAAGATGGTATGAGTTTGCTTACGATGTTATCCTTACATCACTCTCCTTTCGCGTTTTTCTTGTGATAGCACCAGATATTAGAGTATTTCTTATAGTAACATTTTGATTGCAGAAGATTACAGTATTATATATTTTTAGCTTTCATGTAGTTATTGCATCATCAAGTGGTGCAGAAATGTCAAATTAAAAGATTTGCAGCATCAGCATATCATGTCTCTCCTTAGAAATATTCTGAATGTTCCTTTGGTTTTTAGCTTTTGTTGCTTTTTCGAATGTGCAGGATTCTCAGAGGAAGTGGGCAAGTGGTCGATGGTGATAAAGGGATTGTTTACACCCATGAGGATGTACCTACTTAGTCCCGAGTCTGTACCAAAAGTTTTACGGCCTGCAGAAAGCAGAAATTTTTGAGAGCTCTTGCTGCTGCCCTTTTGTTATTCATGCAGTGCAATCCAGTGGCAGTGCCGAAATTTTTTGTTTCGAGTATGTATTAATAGGTTTACTGCCCCGACAAAATAAGCATTTTGCATCACTTTATACTCGATTAAATTAATTTAGCAATAGGAGTATTCAGATCCTTTCGCAAGTTTTCCGGATAAGAGTATCTCAGTTTTAACCATTTTGTTAGAAATTGCAGTTGCATTTAGATGGTTCCTTCTTGAATTCGATTATGCTGATAGTTTTAGGTTATGGGAAGAAAAGGAGTTAAATAGACGATCCAAGCACACCCAACAATCAGATACTCAATTTTCCTATCAGCTGTGTAATAAAGCTAAGATCAAAACACCTTAAAAGGATTTTAAACGCGAATCAGAGTTATCTTCGAATATGCAGTACTCAGCCTGCTTCAGGAGTAAGAAGCTGAGACATAAACAAACCGTTGCCAATATCATTTCCATTTCCAATATAAGTTTCATCATTTAGATAATGCATATAACAGTAATATAAGAATTTGTTGAGGTACAAGGTGGTTCGCGGTTCAACCTTCAATGTTGAACACTGTTATACAGCAAATATTCATAGAAAAAATTTAAGTTAATGCTTCTTAGAGAATTGAAAATCATTAGGACAAAATTAATCTAAACATACTTCATAACAGCAATCTGCATTTGAATAACAATATAGAGATTCTCAAAATTAAACAGTTCAGTGCTTGCTACAAATGTAGTACTCCTCAAAAACTAACTTATAAAATCCCTCCATGTGCTCTTCTTTATGAAAATTGTTGAAGGAAAGCGAAAGCCTATGCTGCAATAAAGTTCTTAAGGTTCTTCAACCACATCAAGTACTCTTGGCTGTCTTTATTGAGCATGTGCTCGAACAAGAAATTTGTTGTGCTGGATTTAATTCCTCTAATCTCCAAGTATTTGTGGAAAGCTTTCTTCAGGTTCTCATCCAAATCACTGTAAGAATGACAAGGAGAAAGTCATATCATACATAAAAGATAAGGATAAAAAAATTATTGACAAAAAGTTATCCAACAACTTACTGGAAGTCAGGCCCCTCGTAGGCAACTTCATCTTCTGAATTTTCTGGCTTTCTAACAGCCAAGCTATCAATTGCAATCTCATCAGCATAAGCAACACAACTAAACTCAAGAGCTGTTCCACTCTTCTTAGAGACAGTAACAATCAGCGGAATGCTAGATTGAGTGGGCTTCTCCATATCATCATCGTCATCAACTGGCTCAGGCTGTTCGCCAGTAACAAGATCAGGCATGTGAACCTCAACTTTTACATGTTCACCCTGATAGTCTCTTGTCAGTGTTATGGTTTGATGTCCAGGATTATCTTCAATTTTGAAAGGAAAGTCGCCAGGAGTCTCTTCAACCTGTTCATCAAAACAAAAGATGAGAGCATATGGTAGGATGATATTACTAACGAGTTATATTAACATTTGAAAGCATCATGATCATATCCAAGAGAAACTACACCAACAGATAAAAATGATTCCGAATCAAAGTAGAACTGTGTCACACATCCACAATCGTCAACTGAGACCAAACCACAGTCACAAAGTTCTTCAAATTCATAAAAAAAAAAAAACAAGTAAATTTTTCAATCGGACAAAACACCAACGAACAATTAACACCTGTAGGGACAATGAACTATTCAAAATAGACATTGGAAGAACAATTAAAAATAAACCAATAATGAGGCAGGTCTTGATTGTTGTACTGTGCATTGGGTTATCTTATTAGCACCAAACATCCAAGAACTACATAAAAATATAATAACATCCACAATTTAATTCGCTTGTATTTTTTCTCATTTTCTGAGCAGTCAAACAGAGCATCACATGAAACTTTATTTCCGTGAAACTAAACAAGACCCTAATAAACCTCTCTCTTAACTCACTTCAATCAATATGAGTTTTTTCATTTTTAGTTTCTGAAATTAGAAACAAAATGTCAAAACAAAACCCTGAAATTTCTTCCCTTTTTCCTTATTTATTCAGCAACCAAACAGTATATAAACAATCAAAACGTTGAATTCCGAATTAACTTCATTTCTGTTCCTTCACCAAAGACAATAAACCAAAAAAAAAAAAGACCAAAAAAGAAAATCTATCTTTTACCCGGTCATGATCATCAGTCTCCTGGGCGCACTTGATCTCCGAGTCAATGATCTGGAGTAGTGACTCGTCAGAACTTGGCTTCTGGGTCTTAGCAGCCGAAGAGAAATGAACATTAGGCAATAAAGTAGTCAAATTTGGCTTCTGATAGAGATAATTTGAGGCCGTGAAAATGGCAGAGTGGAAATTTCTGTTAACTCGGGTGATTCGAACGGCGAGTGGGACTAACGAAGAGGCCGATTTGCGAAGAATTGAACTGAAAACCATTTTCAATTGGAGAGAAAAAGAAAAAAAAAAAGTGCGTGGTTTTTCAATTTTTAGCGTTCTTTCTTTCTTTGTTAGGGTTTTTCGGAGACGAGCAACAGTTATAGACAGGGTTTTAGAGTTTCATGTAGCCGTAAAATATCGGGTGGGTTCGGGTTGTCTACAGGTTTGGTACTTGCAGTTGTGTACAGTGAATCAATAGGATTGAGACATGTCAGCATGAGTGTTCACAATGTCTTTATTTTTTTAAAAAAAGAAATATTTCGTTAGCTCAAAAGTCTTTAAAGGTACAGTGACTCAGAAAGATTAACATGGAATAAAAACAAGCCAAATAAACCTTTATTACAAACAGAATATTTAGCAATAAAATGAGCCTATTGTATTTTTACTTTGTTGAATACAAGAAAATGAAATATCTCTCATATCTTGTAACAGATGAAACGTAAAAACTAAAATATCATCTTGAACTCTTGTAAAAGATTGCTTATTTATAGCTTGAATGATTTTTAGATAATCTAACTCAATAATATTCGAAAGAAAGCCATGAGAAACAATTGTCGATGCTCCATAATAGAAAGCTAAACTTTCAATAGTAAGAGGATAGAAAGCCCCTACCAAAGATTTGACAAAAACAGAGCATACAACACCCACCGAAAACAGTGCACTCCCAGACTGAGCTTGAAAAACTGCACTCAAAAAGTGCATGGAAAACAGTCTCCTCTTCTTCTTGACAACGAACACCAATGTGAGCAACATCCATCCCCCAACTAGCAAGGTTCGCGTTTGTAGGCAAAATATTCAAGATCACCCGACATACAAAATTTTTAATTTCCGATGGATTGTGAAGCTGCCATAGGTTTCTCCACCAGCGTCAATGACATGTTTCTCCGCTATTATCAATATCTCCACCGTTACAGAGTTCCACTTGATTAGTTGACTTAACGTAAATATCCCAGAAGAAGTAAAGTTCCACATTATTTTATCTTTCTTCCCAAACTCTCCCACAAGAATAGAGATAATGAGATTGACATCTACAACCCACAATAGTGTTTGCAGAAGAGATAAATTCTAACTACATTTTGGGAGAACAACGTCAGAAACCCTATAAATATCTCTGCCCTAACTTAGCGTAATAGGCTTATAAGATGGAGGACGTGGCAACCAAGGGTCCTAAATAAAGCAATGGGTTGCCCATTACCAACACGCCATCGGACACCCATCTGAAGCAATTCCCCCCCCACAATAAACTGAGTCAAAAATAGGATCCACCATGAACCATGGATGCATTAGAAAAAAGATTGAGAGGGAAAATACTTAGCCTTGAGAATTTTCGCTATCAGAGAACTAGGATTTGTCAGAATGTGCCAGCATTGCTTTGCCAACAAAATTTTATTGAACAAAGCTAAGTCTTTAAAACCTAACCCTCCATCCTATTATGGTAGACAAATCAAATCCCAACAAACACAGTTAATTTTTGCTGCTCTTACCATTTTATCCCCTCAAAAGTCTCATGAACAAATTAATCAACTTCTGAATGACAGATCCTGTTAGTTGAAAGATAGACATGGCATATGTAGAAATTGTCTGTAGAACCGCCTGAATAAGTACTGCCTTACCTCAAATTGAGAAGAATTTAATCTTTTAAACTTGGGTACAACTCCACACTCGATCAATTATGTGCTGAAAAACTACTTTCTTATTTTTTCCAACAAGGGATGGGAGGCCTAAATATCTCCCATATGCCTTAGACCGAGACAAACCCAATACATCCAAAATTTCCACCTGGACCTCCTCATCAGTATCAGGGCTAAAAGTTATTCAATATTTTTGCAAATTGATTTGCTACCCCGAAACTTCTTCATAATCTGAAAAAATACATTTAAGAGAAGAACAATTTGAAATAGTGTCCCGACAGAAGATTAGGCTTTCAACTATAAAGAATAGATGATTAACTTTTGGACTATTACATGACCAAGCAAAGCCACTAATGTTTCCACTGGATTCTGCTTTATTAAGCAAAAAAGATAAACTCTTAGCACAAATCAGAAATAAATAGGGTGCAAAGGGCACCCTTGCATAAGCCCATGAGAGGGAGTAATCAACTCCATAGCACAACCATTAATAAAAAAAAGAGTATTGGACAATGAAAATATCCATTATAATAAGACTCACCCATCGTTTTAGGAACCTAAGCCTCCGAGTATATAGAGACGAAAATCCTATTCCATTCCTATCATATGCTTTACTCCTATATAGTTTTAGAGCCATAAATACCCTCTTGCCTGAATGTTTCTGGTGGAGAGAATGCATAAGTTCAATATTGTCTGAGATCAATTGGTCAGGGATAAGGGCCCTTTGTGTTCTAGAGACTACCTCAGAAAATACCTGCTTAAAACGGTTGGCCAAAACATTTGTCATAATCTTGTATATTATATTGCAAATACTAATGGGCTAGAACTCCTTAATAGATGTAGGTGAAGTAACTTTTGGGATAAGAACCACATTAGTCCCATTAACAGATGTCAAAGAATTACTACCATTTATGATGTGAACCTCACAAAGAAAAGTGAGACCCAACGCTCAATGAAATTCTTTTATCAAGGATCGTTCTAATTCAGATTTTTATATAAATAAATAAAAAGAACCTTGACCCATTATCTATCAAAGATAAAAACCAAAGTTATAAGAAGATAGTAGATGTCACACTCAAGATAGATGAGAAGTTGTGAGTGATAAGTCTAAAAGAACGCCACAAGATGAAATCTTGATAAGTTCTAATAATAGTTCTTTGAAGAATTTAAGAGAAAACTCTCAAATTGTATTTTCTCAACAATCTCCCCTCCCACTCTCAATCCCCATGGTATTTATAGAGACCATAAGAGATGTCAAGTTACAACTTTCAAATACAAATTTAAAAATTACAACTAATACAACAGTTGAAATAACAAAATTCAAACTTAATCAAATTTCCAGAAAACATGCCTAAATCAAAGGGATTAGGTTTCCTTGAATATTCAAATTTCTAGAAAATATGCCTAAATCAAAGGGATTAGGTTTTCTTGAATATTCAAATTTAATGGCACTACACAGCCTATACGCATACAAGAGAAAGAACTCGCACGTGGGCTTGGAAGAGCTCAAGTCCATCAATCACATGATACATTAAGTTTGTCAAATGAGCCAATCACAAGACTTAGAGCCAAGCAATTTAAAGAAACATTAAATGGGCTGATTCAACAAGATTGTGGGAGGGCAAACACATGGAGGCCTAACATAAGCCCAAATACATTTTAAATAAATTCAAATCAGATTCAAGGAAACCTAATCACTTTGATTAAGGCAGAATTTCTGAAAATTTGAATATTCAAGAAAACCATGTTTTCTGAAAATTTGATTAAGTTTGAATTTTGTTATTTCAACTGTTGTATTAGTTGTAAGTTTGAAATTTATATTTGAAAGTTGTAACTTGACATCTCTTATGGTCTCTATAAATACTATGGGGATTGAGAGTGGGAGGGGAGATTGTTGAGAAAATACAATTTAAGAGTTTTCTCTTAAGTTCTTCAAAGAACTATTATTAGAATTTATCAAGATTTCATCTTGTGGCGTTCTTTTAGACTTATCACTCACAACTTCTCATCTATCTTGAGTGTGGCGTTCCACCATGGCGGAACTCTTTCCTAAGATTAATACTTGTGGCCACAAGATTTTTTGAGATATAGTCTCGAAGCATCTGGATATCGAACTCCCTATAGGAGATGACAGATCTCATATCTGTACACATTGGACTCCATAAGCATCAGACTATACCCAGCGGTCACACCATGAAAGTCTGTGACATACGTGGAGCCAAAGCATGGTGGATCACTTACAAGTCCATCATAGCATTTAGGTCAAATGACCACGTATACTACTCAACTCGAGAGGACCCTCCGTTGACGGCTTATATAAGATGTCTATTGGAGGCCCTCGTGAGTCTGTCCTATATCCAGTCCTAACTGGATACCCATATGTCAATACAAGCTCTAAGCTTATGGTCAGCTAGGAATGACCATCTATATCCTATAGGTATGACATATGCTAATCTTATGTATAAAGGTATCTATTGCCAAACCTATATCGGCAGAAATATATAAGGGACAAGAATTCAGGGATAATAATTCAAGAACATACTTACGCAACTAGCATTTTCTGACACCCGATTGTAACTCTTGTAACTATGCAGTTACTAGTATATTCTCAGGTCTATGTTCCATTATAGACAAGGCTCAAACTCTTAGATTTATTGATTATTATAACACTTAACTGTGCTAACATTTAGCATTTATATCTCTCAGCGTGACAAACTATGAGCCTTTATCTAAAATCCTTTAGATCTGATCCGAACTTTTTCAGATCGTACAATGTTTGTAATGTTACATGCATAGTACCATATAAATTGGTATTAGCAATTTAATAAAAATGTACACTTGTATAAATACACAAGTATATGTATATTCAAGGATGGCACGTAAGCACCGACCCTAACACTATATTTGTATAGTACATATGGTTGTTTTTAGTTGACCACGAGCTTACCGGAAGCTCATATAAGCATACAAGTATTCAGTTAGGATTGTGTACTAAACAGACTCATGAAGACCCCAATAGACATCCTATAAAGTCATCAATGGTGAGTCCTCTCGAGTTGAGTAGTATTCGTGATCCTTTAACCTAAGCGTTACAACAAGCTTGTGAGTGATCCACTATACTTTGGTTCTACGTATGTCAGAGACATTTCATGGTCTGACCGCTACATGTTACTGGGTATGGTGTAATGCACATAGAGTTCGATATGGGTAGATATGGGATCCATCAGCTCACATAGGTGAGTTGTATATCCTGATGCTCCAAGATTGTATTTCAAAAAATCTTGTGGCCACAAACATAAACCTGAGAAAAATGTTTTTCGTATGGTTGAACAATATCGTAAAGGTGTTTATGTATATTATTTATCGAGATACAAATTTGGAGATGGGTTCATGGATGTACACGTGAAGATTTGTTGGTGGTGATCTATGTCTCCGCTCATCCAAGATGTAGGTGATAGAAGGATTATACGAATATGTTATAACCTCAGTTTATATGGCCTAACGCACTGATTTTTAAAATCTGTAATGTGTGCATAGGACATCGATCATGAACTCATGGAACAGTTCCATTTGACAAATCGGGCATGGACCTTGAGAGTGCCACAATATGAAGTGTACTCGTTGTGCACTGGGGCAGTGTATTGGATTACATAGTTTAATTCAGTAAATTTCAGCAAACAGGGATATTTGTTTCAGGTTCCCTCAGGATGTGCACATGTCAAGACTTACGAGTTAAGCATATTAATTAGTTAATAATAGTTGTTGACTAATGGAATAATGACAAGTGGCACATTGTAAGACATTTATTGTTTAATTTTATAATTACTAAAATGACCTTACTTGTAAGGCAGGTAAGGTCATTTATTTATTCAAAAAATATTTTAAATAAATAAATTTATTAATAATTATTATTAATATTATTTTAATTAAGTCAAACAAATATTATTTTAATAAATGACACATATTTATTTATTATTTAACAAATATAAAGAAAAAACACAAATGCATACATGGTGGGGCATGGTGTCTTTGACTAATAAGAGGAAATTGTTAATAAAATATAAAATATGTTTTTATTTTACTAACACTTGGTTGGTCATATATATCAAGAAGAGTGCAAAAGGGTTTTACATTTCTTTCATATTAAAAGTCAATAAGACAAGTGTTAATTGTTGCAAAATAATAATATAAATAGTTTATATTATATTTTGTTAAATGCATGGGCTTGCATGATTTATGGATCCTTGTGTTATTGACAATGAGAAGCAAAAATTGATAAAAGATGAAATGTGTTTCAATTTTGAAAGGGGAAAATTCGGCCATTTGGGTGTGTGAGGAAAGAGAGCAATTTTTTCAATTGTTGGAGAATTGTTCATCTTCTTTATGGATGAGAAATTCGGCCAAATGAAGAAAAAAAGTGAAGAGATGAAATGGGTAAGGAAGAGTTGGTTTTCCATCTTCATCTTATTTATTTTCTTAAGTATGGTTGGCCAAGTAATAAGAAAAATGGAGAAAGGAAATTTATTTTGGGCAAGTGTTGTTTAAAAATACTTTTTATTAGAAATTATTTCAAAATTGTGCAAGTGTTGCATGAATAAAAAATATCATCTTCTATTCTCTTGTGAAACAAAAATGGTTAAAGTGTTTAACCATGGAACAAATATATATATAATTAGTTAAAGAGTTTAACTAATAATTCCTAACTTAAAATTTTAAGTAATGGTTAAGTGTTAACTAAAGTGATTAAGAGTTAATCACTATTGGTGTTTATGAGTTAAACATTATTGCTGAAAATTGAAATTGCTATTCTAGCGATACAAGCCCACCATAGTTAGATTTTAGAATGGCCAATGAGTGCGCTTCGTGGTGGACTCCGATTTAGTAATTTTTAAACTCTTGACAGGTGATTCTTAATCCTTTAATTTCATTAGTGTAATGAAAGTTAAATTTTAATGTATTTGTTGCACTAGAAAATAGAGATTTCCATTTCCAATGAACTTAATTTATGTATAAGATGCGTAAATTTTAATTGTAATGAACATGCACCGCATGCACGCACCCTATTAAATTAATACACTTTCAGGGACTAATTGGTTGTAAAATAAAAAATCAATTAGGACTAAGTTGGTGGTAATACCGATGAAAACCCTCCAATACTTAAATTAGAAAAAAGGTAAAAGAGAAATCTAAAATTCAAGTAGAATAATGACAATTACTTGCCCTCTCCCTTTTGTGAGATATACCCTTTATATAGATGTTTGGGCTTGTTGAGTTCTTCTGAGACTAAAAGTCCCTTTTATACTTAGTCTTTCAATAGCATATTCTACTTGTCTTGGGACTTCTAAGTGTTAGATTTCACTTATTTCAAAATCTTTAGAATTATGGTTTGGTATAATTCTAATACTTTGAATATCTTTGGATGGAGGTTAATTCTTTAGAAATTAGGAGTCTTAAAAGTACTCTTCGGTATATTTATTCTTCAAGTTTGATTATGTTCATCTATGTGAGGGTTGAGTCTTCGGCTTTTAGTTGGAGACTGCTTATTCCTAAAAAAAGAGTTACTCGATAATAAATAAAGAAACTGCTTGACTATGGTAATCAGAGGGGACTAATTAGTCTTTAAATTTCTTTGTTATTGGACTGGAGCATTCGACAATTTTGGATCCTAATGGGTTAGGAGGGTCGGCCCTTCGTAGCTTCAAACTAGTCTTTGGACCTTTTGAGTCTTTGTAGATTATGCCTAAATTTTAATAGGCAACAAGAACAAATCAATAATGAAAATTATATGTAGTGTTCAACATTATGACGTCCTTGAGTCAAATATGTGTCATTGGGGTAGAATGAGACCTCTAGCTATATGCTTGCTATAGTTGTACTCTGTAATCATGTGAAGTGGCCAATCTATCTAGAAGATGGTATTACAACTTAGAGTTGATGATTCCAAATTGGAGCAAAAATGCATTTAATACTAGGTGACCTTCAAGAGATGTGCACCTTTTTGGCTGCTATTTAAACAGTTGCATGAGTACTTGAAATTATTTAGCTCTGTAAAGGCATATGTTTGGCAAGCATATCTCTACTCATACCACTGCATCATTTTATACACAGCTCCATCATTTTTAGTGCTAAAATTTAAATTAGATTTAAATTTAAGTCATTGGAAAGTAAATTTGCTAGATCTTTAAACAAATTTGAACATAAATATTTCTTAAAAAAGACGCAAATATATTTACCTGTCAATTTTAAGACATCAAAAGCCAAAAGCGATGTAAAACGAATCTAAGTATCAGAAATAGAAAATGTCAATCAAATCAAAAAATGAAAAATCCTATGAAATATTGGAAGTTTACACCCACAAAAATTATAAGTAGCAGTCCCCTGCGAATATAGGGTAAGAATAATAGAGGATCAAAAAAGTAATATTTAAAAATTTATTTTTCAATGTTTCCAATATATATAACATAATAAAAGACATCAATAGAACTTTTCTTTTTAAACATTTGTTAGTTTTATTTTTTTTAATTTTAATAAAAATAAAATAAAATTGTAAAATATCAGGGGAAATTGAAAAAAAAATTATAACTATAATGCATTTATTCATTGTTGTGGAATGAATTTCAATCCTCTTTATACACAGAGTTCAAGGAAATCAGTATGCTGATATTTGAATCTGTGATTTTTCAAAGTTACAAAGAGTCGATCTATGCACTCACCTCCTCCAAGAGACGAGGATTATCACGCATAATCATTATTACCAATACTAAGGCTTTACAATCCCTGCCTGCAAAATGTATATAATTGACTCACAATTTTTGCAACTAACCCAAATAAAAGGAAAACTAATTCAAATAGCACATAGGTACCATGTGGAGCAAGTTACACTAAATTAGATAGGGCTTTGTAGCTCCACTTAAGTATGGTTCCATATTACAATTGCGCATATTTTTCTTCCCATAAGATTCCATGTTACATCTTCAAAAGTTTATACATTATTAACAAGCTGCAAAGATATTTTTTCAACACATTCCTTCCTGCAGATATACTTTGCAAAGCTTCGATAGTTGAAGGAAATGAATTCAACAAAACAACTTTGCAATTCCGAGCTATGCTACTTTTCAACTAAAGATCATCTGGTGAAAAACAACACAAGAGTAGAGTGAGAATGTGGTTTAAGATGCTCAATCAAATGTATGAGTATGACCATGTAAACATGCAGTGTTTAGAAAACAATATAAATGCGGCTTTACATAATTTTGCCACATACAATGGTGTTACAGAAATTAAACAGAAGAACACAAAATGAACACTTAGTATAATCCAAGATAATTATATGAGCTTGTGTGTGAGACAAGCACAATTTCAAGCACACATACATGTACAGAAATAAAGAGAGCAAAACAAGTTTTTTTATCATTCCAACTCAAAAATAAAATAAAACTGAATAAGAATTTCGGCCCCCCTGTTCAAACATCTGTTTTATGCCTTCTATTTATCCTGTCACAAGATGAGATCATGTCTGCCACCATGCAAATCTATGCAAACAGGAGTTAGCTCATTATCGAGCTTCCTCTCATTTGTGTTGGCTCAGAAGTCCGACTTTCTTTCAAGAACGCTGAACAGTACTAATCGGAGGAAAATCAACCCATTCAATGTTGATTTTTTTATTAACAAATCATACCATACTCACAATCTTGACATTATTTGGATCTATGTCATACCATCTGATTCCATAAGCTTTTACAGATTAGGGATAGTAATAAACAAAAGCCATGCTACTAGCACGCTTATGCAAAAGTAATATTATTTCAGTCAATTCTTTCTTCTATCAAATTAATTTTGTTTCAATGTTTATGCATTAAAATCTAAAGGCCAGAATAGTACTTATCTGGCCTTTTGAGTCATTGTCGACTAAACTTAAATTGTGAAGGCAAACAAAGAGTGCAATTTATTCATTAATATTGTTGGGAATTTTTACTTACTCTAATATTTTTTAACCCAGTATATAACGTCTTAGAACTTTATATATTTTGTGAAAGCTTTTTCTTATAAGTAAAATAAGAATAAATAAAGATCTATTAAGAAATAAAAATAATAATCATACAAGACATAAGAATATACGTAGTTCGGTAATAATCGCCTACGTCTAGGTGGATTACAGACTCAACTTCTCTTATTCCAATTTATTAATATTCAAAGAACCCCTTACAAGAGAAACCCAAGGAATACAACAATAAAAAAACTCTTAAAAGATCTACCTAGTGCTTTCTTGTGCTTATGCTTCCAGCATTCAAGCACTGTATGGTACTTTTTTGCGTTTGTGCCCAACACCCTAGAGCTACCCAGCCCTCTTTCTTTCTCTTATTGATTTATTGGCAACTTTAATGAATAAAAAGGGTTTATATAATGTTTACAAAGCTCCTTTAAACCATATTTCTTATTGAAATAAGAGTCCACATAAAAAAAAGTCGAAAACTAACTTAACCACTCAATTAGAAGCAAAATAAAATTTTCCAAAAAAGGCTAAGCTACATGAACAGTACCTGTATGAATAGTACCTTCTTTTTGGCTTCCCATTTTACACCTCTTTTGTCCTTATATTATGTCCTTGACTATATGTTTGACTCTCCCTTAGTTTCCAACTCAAAATTAAATTACAATTGATTTTGAATCACCAAAATTTTAACATAGCTCTCATTAATTCAAAATTTCTCCAAGAAGCTTTCCTAAGGAATCATCCACTCCTTAACTAATACTAAATCACTAAGCATTGATTCCAGTTATGTCTTATGTCCAAACTTAACCTTTTTAAGGCTCATAACTTTGGTATCTAAAGATTTTGAATCTCTCTCTCTCTCTCTCTCTCTCTCTCTCTCTCTCCGAGTAGCCATTATAATATTATGATTAGACACCATCACAATATCTCCATGGATATATCCTCCTTTACCATATATTTTTTTTCGGTCTTGCCATTTAGTGAGATAAACTTTAATGTTGCCTTTAGTATGCATCCCCTAAACACAAATCCATGTTGAAACCCCCACAACATTCTACTAAAACATAGCCTCAATTGTTCTTCTCACTCATAGACATTTAAATTATCTATATTTCTTCTTCAAGAAGCCATTCTGTAACACCCCGGAATATTTATTTATTAGATTAATTTTTTTATTTATTAGAATTAATTTTTATTTATTAGGTTTAAATTTATATGTTAAAGAAAATAGAAGAATTTGATTGGTTGGAAAAGTGTTGGTATGGTAGAAATGAATTCATGGAATTAAAACCTTGACCATTTACACTTTTTCAACACTTAATCATGAACCAATAGCAATTGGCTACCAAATGAATTGGAAAGTGATAGAATTAGTTAGTTTTTGACTAGATTTTAACTAGTTTAGTTAGTGAATAGTTATTTGAATTTTTTGGACCAATCAAATGTCACCATTTCTAACTAATGGCTTTTTTTTTTTAATTTTTGGTTTAGTTAGGGGTATTTTTGAAAAGAAAAATGAAGGCTATAAAAGGGGGAATAGTATTGAAAACTTAGACAATTCTAAACCCCTTTACCGTCCCCCCCTTTTGCATTTTCTCTCAAATTTTCTTTTATCCCCCTTTAAATTCAACAAATTTACATACTTCCCTTAGCAAATTGAGCCCCCAAACCCTTAATTAAACCCATCTTCATCAAGTTTCAATGATCAATTTTGAGATAGAAGGTGTTATTCAAGGTAAGTTGTTGCTAAAATTCTATTGAATATGGATTTAGAATTTTAAGGGTTAATAGATGAAATAGCCATGTAGAATTAGGCATTTGTGCATTTAATTTGGTAAATTAGAATTTTATTTGTTATTTATGTATTTTGGCATATTAAGGTGAAAGCTTGGCCAAGGATAGCTAAGGGAATGAGAAGGAGAAGAAGTGAGTCACAAATGGAGGAATTAAGCTTATAAGGTTGGTGTACACTTTATGTTGAAAATTAATTTTTTTTACTTTAGAAAATTTAGTATATATTTATGTGATTAAATAATATGATGAATGAGTGTGTTGAACTATGGCATTGAATTGATAATTATATTGTTTCTAAATGAATTAAATATGTTTTGAACATTGGATATTAAATGGTGGTCAAATTGAAAAGAATTGGGCATAAATATGAATTTTGAGAAAAATAAGACTTATATGAAAATTTTGAAAAAATATGGACTAATTTGTAAATATCTAAAATTTTAGGCCTTTATGTGAATTATTATGGAATTAGAACTTAAATATGACTTTTTGAAGAAATTGAGGCTTAATTAGAAAATTTTAGAAAATTTGGGCTTATAAGTGAAAAATTAAAAACTTTTGGGCAGAATTATTAAATCTGAAAAATCTGAAACTTATTTGGGTATTTTTGAATATTCTGGACCTATATAAAAAATTTTAAAATATTTGGGCTCATGTGTAAAATTTTAAAAACAATTGGGCATAAAGGTAAATAATAAAAAAATTGGGTATATTTATAATAATAAAAAATATTTGTGTCTAAATATGAATAATGAGAATATTTGAGTAAATGTGAATTTTTATAATAATTTAGTTTAATAATAATAATAAATTTGTGTTAAAATTTTTTTAAAGGAAAATAATGTATTAATAATATTATTGAGACGCTCTAAGTAAACATGAATATTGGTATGAGAGGATTGGTAGTTGGCATGCCAATAGGGTATTATAGCAGTACTGCACCGTTTGCTTGTCTGATGACACCACTCTGTGTATTTGATCTGTTATCTGTTCTGGATTCGGTGGGTAGTCACCGAGTGGCCGAAGTTGGATCACTATCTAATATCTATTAGTCAATTCATGCTGGATCACTTAGCGGTGTTGATCTATATCTCTGCTCTTCCAAGATATTAATAACAAAGAGATTATACGACTATGAATTAACCTCAACTTGTATGGTTTAACTCGTCATTTTGTATTATCCATAACGTGTGTGTAGGACATCGGTTATGGACTTATAGAAATGTTTCGTGAGACAAAACGGGTGTGAGTCTAGGGAGTCTCACTTATGAAGTATACGCGTTGAACACGTGGGTAGCGCACCGGATCGAATTGTTCAATTTGGAAAGTTTTTAAAAAATATTTAATTATTTCAGGGTCTCTCGGGGAATAGTTAAAGTTTAAGTGTTAAACCTAACATTGTGCCAAGTGAGACTTGACACTTTTATCTATCTAGTGTATGTCTCAATTTGTGCCAATAATTTGTATCAGTACTAAATTGGGCATTGGTGGATGTAACTACTATTTAAATGAAATAATTATTTTATTTAAATTAAATTAATAAGTCATTTAATTATTTCAGGGTCTCTCGGACAATAGCTAAGGTTTAAGTGTTAAACTTAAAATTGTGTCAAATGAGACTTAACATTTTTATCTACCTAGTGTATGTTTCAAATTGTGCCAATAATTTGTATGAGTACTAAATTGAACATTAGTGAATATAGCTACCATTTAAATAAAGTAATTATTATTTTATTTAAATTATATTAATTGGATATTTATTTATTTCAGGGTCTCTTAGATAGTAATTAAGGTTTAAGTGTTAAGCCTAAGATTATACCAAGTGACACTTGACATTTTTATCTACCTAGTGTATACCTCAAATTATACCGATAATTTGTATGAGTAGTAAATTGGATATTAATAAACATAAAAAATTTAAAAATTTAAATTCTTTTAGTCAAAAATCAATTCGGTGGTCTTACATTAACAATTGAAATGAATTTGATTGATTATTTTATTATTATTATTGTTGACCTGAAGAAGTGGTTATTCAGATCAACGAGCCTTAAATTTATTGAAGGGAAATTGAACTTTGAGCTTCGTCTAGACTGGATTAATAGGTGAAGGCTTGGGTTTTTTGTTTCCTGCGAACTATGAAAAAGGGTCTGCAATTACAACACAAACACAAGTTTAAAGGTGGTCTTGCTGGGGTGGGTTTCGGTGAAGACGCTCCGGTGCTTAAGTCAGAAAAGAGGATTTTTCTCTCTTAAAAAATATGACAAAATAGGGATAAAATGTTCTTCTGAGGACGGAGGGATACTCTTTTTCCTTTTTTCTTCTCTTTATGTTCTATGGAGGGTTTTTTCATCATCCTCTATTATATCTTCATCTTTTTTCTTTTATAGTGATGGCCTTTTAGGGAGTTTTTTGAGTTTTCCTCCGCAGTATTTCTATCTTGTACCAAATATTTCCTGCTGTACTTCTGACATACGCCAGGTATCTTCATACTGCCCCTTTGACATACGCTGAATATCTTTTCACAGATTTTATGTCCCCGTTCTTACCCCATGTCAGATGTCACTTTGATATGTTAAGCATATTCTTTAGATTTATCTCTGTTGGCGTTTTGGTTCAAGCGAGGCTTATTTTGGTCGGCTCAGGTCAGATTTTGAACAGCTTTCCCTTACTGATTTGATATTGACTCGAAACTCTCATAAGAAGTTGCGAAATATAGTCAGTACCTGCTCGGCTGTAGTTGCATTAGGGTCAGAAGATACCGAACATGTTTTATCATTAGCCGACTAGATTTTTTGCATCCAAACCCATTCTATTGTTCTATCGGGTTTAGACCCATTGGCCATTACTCTTAGGCCTGCCTTGGTTGAATTCTAGGCCCTTGGCCTAAGGGCAGGAAGATGGGAATTTTTAGGGGGGAACAGTTGTCCGCCAGTTTCTAGTTTTGATTTATGAGAATTGAAAACTTTATTCTGGACTGGTCGGTTTATATTACTCCTCGAGTCCCCCACTTTATCTCTTGTCATCATTTTCATCCGAGCTGGCCAACTTTGTTTGCTCTAAGCAGTTTCATGATCACATCTGGATTTTGACAAAGTTAAAGCAGGTGGAATTGGTGTGGTGTCATCATGGCGACCTGAAAAGTCGTTGCCACGTGGTGGCAGTTTCTCTTAAGATTTTCAAATTTAATGGTAGGTCTCTTCAAAAGTCGTGTCCTTCTCTTTTCCTAAGTGATGTTATCTGACTGGAGTCGAACCATCCGATCTGTTTGAATCTAATGGCTTGGGTTGTAACCATCTGAAGAGATGCGTTATTATTGCACCTGGGGACCCAAGGCGTTACGTCTCTTGCACCAGGTGCCTTTTCATATTTTTCATCGATCTCGTCCGTTCGTTTTCTTTTATTTTGAACGGCCTAGATCACTTCACTACTGCTTATAAATAGTCACATTCTTCTCTATTTTGTACCTCTTATTATGCATTTTTGATTTCTTGCTACCTGCCTGCTGTGTTACCGTTGCTTCTTTGTTGAACGTGAGTTCTTAATTCGGTGATTTTATTCTCCATCGTTCTTCATTTCAGCTTCTCTAAATTCTTCTGGTACGTCTTTATATTCTCTTTTTTTTGACTCTTTTCGTTTTTGTTTATTCCTAGACTTCCCAGTTGTGGACACGACAGTTGAAGAGGGGAAACAATCCCAGAACTCCTATTAATTAGGAGGGGCAAAGGGGTTGGAGCGAGTAAGGAAGCATCCACCTCTGCGGTTGGAGTTCCCTCATCTGAGGTAGTCTACACGAGGCCGAATCGGTCCTGGGCTCCAGAGAAGACGAAGACAATGATCCCAAAGACGCAGTGGTAGGGGAAGGTGTAGAGTACGAAATGAATACCTGATACCGCGCTTCTTGCCTTAGTGAGGATGGCCTAACCCTTATTAGGCATTCCTACGACATTTATGAGACGGTCACGCTCAGGCTGCCCTTTGAGGAGGATTATCCGAGCAGCCCTCCCAATGGCGAGGTGGTCATTCATGTTGAGTTCTTGAGATTGGGACTAAGCTTCCTATGCAGTGATATTTTGCCAAGATGTTGACCCGCCTCGGGATAGCCCATTCCCAACTAGGTCTAAACTCATAGAGAGTGCTTGCGGGCTTTTTGTTCTGTAGTCAAAGGAAGGGCAGTTACCCCCCTCACCCACAATTTTTAAGAGTTATGCTACATGTGCCATTTCAGGAGCAATGCCAAAAGCCAGAAGGGTTTCTATTACCTCTCATTTCATGGCTTGCAGAAGCCAGTCCCGGGTCGACCAACCTCCGTAAAGGACTGGAAGGAGGAATGGTTCTTTGCCGAGAGAGAGTGGGGCCAAAGGGTCCATAAAAGGGATGGGGGAGAGTGGGTCATCCCTGCTGTCTTTTTTGCAGATGCAGGTTCTGATTCTTGTATAATCTGTTAGGCATAGGTGATTAGCTCGGGTCGGCTGACTTTTCCTTGTTTGCCATTTCTTTGCAGTTACCTAGGCGATTGACGTGGAATTTTTTAAGTAGACCCTTACTCGAATTGACGCTGCGCTCTAACACATCTGATCAGTTCAAGAGCTACTATCCCCACCCAGTCTTGTCGAATTGGGACTAGTTCCATCCGTTCCATCTCTGCCTCGAACCTGAAGTAAGTTTCCATATTTTTGCTATAAGCTTTCCTCTCTTGTTCCCACTTTTTTGGTTCTCACATTGTTGTAAAATGCAGGAATGTCTGAACAAGAAAGTGGTGAACGGAGGAAGAGAAGCCAAACCGAAGGTTCTTCCTCTGATGGTTGGGGGCCTTTAAACCCCGATAATATCATAGGAAAGTCGTTTGGTTCCGGGAGGAGCCGAGGGAGGAGGCATTCCTGGGGGAGGTCGTCTTCGTCATTTGTTGGTGATTGGGCCCGTGAGGATAGGGCTTCCCGGGGTCTGATTGTCTGGGAAATGGGTCCGGACTAGGGGGGTGCTTCTAGAGAACGGGCTCCTACTGAAACTCTGCCATAGGACTCTCCTTTTGTCCAAACGCCAAGCAGGGGCCAGGGCCCTCAGGCTCTTCCCTCAACCCAGGTTGCACAAGCCAGACCGCCCACATCTTCATCAAGCTCCCTGAGGCGGGAGGCCAGTCTTTCCACGAGGGGCCCTATTGAGTGTCCTCCTGTGTGCTGGTCCCGGAGGCCAGGGAGGACTTGGGCTTCTTGCTTCCGATTATGAAGGAGCTGGAGAAGTATGTGCCTCCACCTTGGCAGGTCAAGCGTCTTCCCTAGACCCCGCCATGGGCTTCAATGTCGCGCTGGGATCTGCCCTTGATGTATGTTACCCAATATTTAGATTATTTATCCTTTGTATATTTGCTTGCTCTGACCTCGTATTTTTTTACAGTCTCTTTTCCTCCTTTCTCGATTCCGAGCCGAGATCCTGGGTTTTGCGACCCGCACTGAGAAAGTGAAGGACAGCCTTGCTCGGTCCTGGGTTGAGACTCAGCGTACGGGGTGGATCGCCAAGCAGGAGAGGAAGATGGCCGATGAGGTAGGGGCCAAACTTGAGGAGATGATGACCGCCAGGGCCGAGGCAGAGAGCAGTTTATTTGAGCTTGAGCACCAAAAACAATTGTTCGAGCAGACAATGACAAACAATCTGACGGTGGCAGGGGTTCAAATTGGTGAGCTGACACGCAAAAATGAAGAACTTGAAATGCAGCTCGGTGCCGCTCAAAGAGAGAGGGAGATGATTGAACAGAGCTGGTCCTCTCTAATGGCCCAGCTTAAGCAGCAGCGTAACCAGCGGTTGGCTGGTCACGAGGAAGGCTTTTGTCAAGGCACGATGGAAGGGGTTAAGAGATCCATCATCTTTTTTTAGGAGCATTAGCTAGAGATTGACCTCAAATGGTTGTGGTCATTGGCCACATGAGGCTCTTTCTATGAAGGGGAAACTTCCAGGGTTTAATGATGACGACATGTCGGTGCTCGCCAATGCTGGTGGCGACTAGCCCCATTTGGCCGATGTGCCTACCCTTTCTGAAAGTTCTGCTGTTGCGAGCGGTGATGAAGTTACCTCTCTTGCCGACCAAGGGCAAACTAACGGCACTGCCCCCGTTGAGCCACAAGGAATTACAGATGTTTTGGCAGACCTGCCTACTGTTGCAGTTCCTCCGGTTGGCAACATTCCTAAGGCGGCTCACGTCATGGACTTGGGTATGCATGATTTCGCTCTCGCTACCTGAGTGAATTCGTTTCTCCATAGCCATTTTTCCACAATCATTACTTTATAGTGCAAAAACTTTTTTTTTGGTTTGTTTATCTTGTTTTTTGCCTTGTAATTGACCGATATAATCATCTTCAATGAATGAACTATTTGCTCTTTTTCAGTGTGTGCTCGTTCTCCTTTACCTTTACAATATAGTTCACTAAGATAGTCGAACCACTTATAAAACATAAATTTTCAAAACCATACCATTAGTGATAATTATCGTTCAAACTAACATTTCACGAATGAGAACAGACTTATAATAAAATATGCTGAACTTTTTTCCAAACGGGTTTAGTCAAGACCAAATAGCAGTCAATTATTTTTAACTCGTAGGCCGAATAAATTTTTGTAATCGATATGATTAAGTGGATACTTTTACTTGAACTGCAATATGAGTAATTTGAAGTAAAAGCTACTTGGGGTGTCTTGTAGCTGTGCCTTATTCAATTGAGTAGCTGGATAGCCCTTGGTGTGCATCGGTCGTTAATGCAGTCTAAAGTCAGTAGCCCGAACCATGAATGATGGGGGACCCTTCAATACTCTCGAGGTATCAGCTTGGTGTAATAACGCTAAACAGTGTGTTATAGGTGCTGTAAAAATGCCAAAGTGATACCGTGGAAAAGCTAGGGTCCAACCCTCTTCAATGGGTGCCATGGTGTAACCCGTGGTAATGCTATGGTAGAACCACAGCCCTCACCCCACTGAGCCAGGGGATTGGCTCGGTGTAATAACACTGAATAACGTGTCATGGGTGCTGTGGAAAAGCCATAGTGATACCATGAAAAAGTCACGGTCCAACCTTCTTCAATGGTGTAACTCATGATAATGTTATGGAAGAGCCACAACCCTCACCCCACCGAGCCATCCAGGTGCGATGCTACAGAACGAAGGTCGAACCGATCATGGTGAATTGCTCCGCGAGCATCGAGCCGGTGATGGTAAAAATAGAACGAAAGTCGAATCGATCACAGCGAATTACTCCACAAGCAATGAGCCCGTGATGGTGAAAATAGAACGAAAGTCGAACTGATCACGGTGAATTGCTTCACAAGCATCGAGCTAGTGATGGTGAAGTATTCGGCGAGACACGGTGATGCCTTGTCAAAAAATGAGAAGGTCTTTACGATGATGGCGTCGTGAACATCCTAAGATAGAGTGCTGTATGCTATTTCAGGCGGTTCGATGCAAGACCTTTTGTCAGATAATCCGAGGGCGCCTGTGTTGGCGGCTTATTTCGTGTTCTAATTAATTCACTCATTTTGAATATCCATGCAAAAAGAATAAAATAAACGAGAGTTTTTATTTAAGCACAATGTCCATACAATGAAAGGTTACAAACAAAAGCTTAGAGATAGTATTTTCTTAGCAATTCGGCGTTCCATGGTTTTCTGACAGCTCGCCCATCTATTCCTTCGAGTTTGTACATCCTTACTATACACCTGAGGATCTTGTATGGCCATTTCCAAGTAAGACCCAGGACTCTGTCTACAGGGTTCTTCGTGTTGAGCATCACCTTTCGTAGCACTAGGTCTCCCTCCTCGAAACTTCGGGCCTTGATCTTCCTGTTGTAGTATCTAGTCACCTTTTGTTGGTAGGCTACTGCTGGAATCAAAGCCTGGTCTCAAAGCTGTTCGATCGAGTCTAGCCCCCCTTTCATTAGGTCATTGTTGATAGTTTCAAAAAATGTTTAGTACTTGATAGGTTGGGGTTCTAATTTTCACAGGGATCACTACTTCACTTTTGAAGGCTAAGGAGAATGGCTTCTCACTATGGCTGTCTTCCTAGTCGTTCGGAGTGCCCATAGTACTTCTAGTAGCTCTTCTACCCATACTCTCTTTCTTTCCGTCAGCTTCTTCTTAAGTAGCTTTTTGATTGACTTATTGAAGGATTCAACCTGGCCGTTGATTTTAGGGTGTGCAGGGGAGACAACGACAGTCTTACTCCTAATTGTTTATAGAATTGCTTAAAGTTATTATTGTTGAACTGTTTCCCGTGGTTGGTGATGATGGTGTGGGGGATGACGTGCCGACAGATCATATTTTTTCAAACAAAATGACATATATTCTTCTCCGTGATCTTTGATAGTGGCTCAGCCTCGATTCATTTTGTGAAATAGTTGATCGCCACGACCATATATTTGCATGACCTTTTGTCTCGAAGGAGTGGCCCGATCAAGTCAAGCCTTTACTGGGCGAATGGTACTTAGATCCTATCTGCGAATTTCTGACATGCATCACAGCATTAAACCAGGTGTTTAGCATCTTCAAGGACCGTGGGCCAATAATAACTGGTTCGGAAGAATTTATGGGCCAAAACTTTGCTCCTCGAACGATTGCCACACACCTCTTCGTGGATTTCTTTTAAGACCTGCTCCACCTCCACGAGGTTCAGGCACTTCATGTAGGGGTGAGAGAAACCCCTTCGGTATAATACCCCATCTATCACTGAGTATCTTGCGGCCTGGTATTTAATTCTTCAAGCTTCCTGTATGTCATCTGAAATTATTTCGTTCAAGGTGTAGTCTTTGATGGGGTCCATCTAGCTCGATGTTAATTCAATTTGCGTAATCTGCTCGCCTTTCTAGGTACTCGGTTCCAACAAGAATTCTATGGGTACCGTACTGAGGATACTGGCATCTTCTGCTGACGTCGTTTGAGCGATGATATCTTCTTGATGGTATTCATTCCTTAGGATCAACTACATCTTTATCTCCTTGAACTGTGCGGTCAACTTCCGTACCATCGCGAGGTAAGTGGCCATCTTTTTCTCTCTTGCTTCGAAATTGCCATTGGCTTGGTTTACCACCAGTTAAGAGTCTCTCTTGACTAGCACTACCTTAGCGGTTAACGCTTGAGCCACTTTTAACCCAGCTAGAAGAGCTTCGTATTCTGCTTCGTTGTTCGAAGCTTTGAACCTGAAGTGAATAATGTACCTGATCTCGTCTCCCACGGGGCTGATAAAGATGATCCTTACCTCATTTTCCTGCGTGTTGGATACCCCGTCAATGTAAAGTTCTGAGTTTGTCTAGGGGACTTATTGACTGGCGACTGTCTCGTAGGTACTCTCGGCCCCGAAATCAGTTAAGGTCTGCTTTTTAATGGCAGTTTGGGGCTGGTAATGAATGTTAAATTCGCTCAACTCCATGGATCATTTGACCTCAGCCCAATAGGTCGAGCTTGTGAAAGGTTTGTGTAAGTGGTTGGTTGGTTAGCACCACGATGGTATGTGCTTGGAAATAGGGTTACAACTTCTTCCCAGTCATGATTAGCTTAAAAGCCAATTTTTCGGGGGGGTATCGGGTTTCTGCCCTGGTGAGGGCCCTGCTTGTATAGTACACCGATCGTTGTACCCCCCTTCTTCTCTGGTGAGGACTGAGCTGACCGCCCCGTTTCGAGACTTTCAGGTACACAACTAACGGTTCTTCTTGCACTAAAATTTTCAGGTGTACTGGTTCAGAGAGGTAGGTCTTTAGCTACTGGAAGGATTGTTTGCATTCTTCGGAGATGAATCTGTTTAGTGCCGTGATCTGATTGTCTATTTTATTAACCTAGCGCAAGTGCACACTTTTTGTATCAAGTAATATAGGACTAAGTCCAGATTATCGATCCCACAGAGACTATTGTTTCTATTTTCTTCAATCGAATACTAAAATTACTCTACTTTACCTTTATCCAGAGTAGCTTCAAGGATGGAGTTTAACTAACTAAATTATTGCTATCAAATTGAACCTAATTAAAATATTACAAATACTTAAAGATAGAATTCACTAAATTGATAAGTAATCTAGGGTATCAACGTATCCCCTAGTAGTTCACTGAATCCTTTAACCCCTTAGTTATTCTCTTTTTATCAATTGATTGACTAGACACTGATTTTATCATAAGCTTCTATCGACAGTCGAATGATAATATCACACCCTAACAATTACCTATATGTCTATGGTAATCTGAATAAGATGCAACTCATTAAGATTAAGTCTAATCAAACCATACATGCCACCTAGGTATATGTCTATCCTAGATGGAACTCATAGATGTTACCCTATGATCATGTATCAATCTACCATAGGCTAAACACATGATTCCTTTCGTCAAAGTTATCATGGTTCCTAAACAATCAAAATAGTGGTCAAGTATAATGAAAGCATTAAACATAGATAGATTGAATCAATTAAGGGATAAAAGTTCATAACTAAGAGTTTAAACAAAATCAATTACATACTAGGTTCAATAACGTCTAATCCTAGATCAAGAGAAATTAGCTCATGTTCAAAACAAGAATATCAAAGCAAAAGTATGAAAATATAATGAACGAAATCATCTCTTAAAAGTAAGGAATAAAACAAAACAAGTGATCCCCTGAGTTGTTCTTCTTCCTCTTGTCTTGGTTGCTCAAGAGTTGATTCCCCAATCTTCAATCTTCAATAACTTCACCTTGATTTCTTGACTTGAATGTGTGTTTGTTACTTGTGTTATTCTCCTTGCTAAGTCTCTCTATTTTTGCCTCAAAAGAGTGTTTTTGTTGCTATGAGAAACCCTAGGCACAAGGAGCTTCGAATCCCCCCATCAATAGGCGAGTTTAGAAGGGTATTTAAACATCCGCATGGGCGCCGCGGCGCTGGGCATGAGTACAGGTCTGTCAAGATGTTGACGAGCACCGCGGCACTGGGTGCTGAGCGCTGTGGCGCTCACACGCTGTTCTGGGCGCTGCGGCGCTCAGATCTGGGCACTGCGGCGCCCAGCCACCTGTTGCTGCGCTACTTTCGTATTTTGAGCGTAACTTCTTCGTTTGATGTCCGATTTGCCTCTTGTTTGTTCCTATGCATCACATTTTCCATCGTGCATCTGTTTATGATCAGAAAACACAATTAAATAGTTAAATACTTATGATTTGGAGCAAAATACAAAAGTTAAATACAAATCCTACTAGTACTTTTATGCCCCTATCATAATCCTGCCGGTTAACCGCTGAATCTCCTTCACTGTGCTTGAGGACTTCATTTCTAAGATAGCTCGGACTTTATCTAGATTGACCTCTATTCCTCGTTGGCTCACTATTACGCCTAAGCATTTTCTGGATTTTACTCTGAAGATGCACATCTCGGGGTTCAGTTTCATTCTGTTCTCCTTTAGCACCATGAAGGCTTCTATGAGGTCGGCCATGTGGTCAGCCGCTTTTACTGACTTGGCTATTATGTCATCCACGTATACTTCTATAATTTTACAAATCAAGTTGTTGAAAAGCTTGGTTACCAACCTTTGATAGATGGCTCCTGCATTTTTCAATTCGAACGGCATCACCTGGTAGCAATAGGTCTCTTAGTGGGTGATAAAGGATGTTTTTTCTTAGTCGGGGAAAACATCGGGATTTGATTATAGCCAGAAACGGCATCCATGAAACTCAGTAGCTTGTGCCCTGCCGTTGCATCCACTAGTTGGTCGATCTCTGGGAGGGGAAAGCTATCTTTAAGGAATGCCTTATTTAGATCAGTAAAGTCAACATACATCCTCCCCTTTTCACTTGCCTTCTTTACCATTATCACGTTGGATAACCATTTCAGGTAGTAGACCTCCCTGATGAACTAGGCCGTCAGATTTTTTTTCACCTATTTTGCTACAGCTCCGTTCCGCTCCTGATTAAAGATTCTTATTTTTTGCTTGACCGGTAGAGAAGTGGGGGAGACAGTTAGCTTGTAGGTAGCCATCCATGGGTCAATTCAGGGTATGTCCCAGTCGGACCAGGCAAAGATATCCAAGAACTCTTGAATCAAATGTGTTAGCTCTTTTTCGACCTCTGGCCCCAACTGGGTTCCCATCCTGACCACCATCCTAGGTTCCCCGACTTGACTTAAAGTTCTTGTATCTCCTCCGTTGGCTCTGAGGATTCGAGGATTCCCTCTCTTGGATTAATGACAGAAATACAAAATGCCCTTTTTGCCATGACTACATAACAGCTCTTTGCCACTTTCTGATCTCTTAACGCTACTTTGATTCCTTCTCCTGCAGGGAATTTTAGCTTCAGGTAATGGATGGACAAGGCTACATTAGTATTCACTATGAACGGTCGCCCCAAGAGAATTCTATACGGGAATGGACGATTTACCACCATAAATCTGGTCATCACTGTCTTCTTATAGAGCCTTCGTCCGATGGTGAAGGGGAGGGTTACACTCCAATTGGCATCACACAGGTTTCCCCGAATCCTTGTAGTGACGTTTGGGTTTCCTCTATGTGGAGGTTCCTGATTTTTAGATCGTCTAAGGTTTCCCTGAAGATTATGTCGACCACGCTGCCCGGGTCTATGAATTCCCTGTTTATTTTCTCTCCAGCTGCCATTACTTCGATTATGAGTGCATCGTCGTAGGGGTAACTGACCCCTTGAGCATCTTCCTCCATGAACATGATTGGCACCTCTTATGGTAGCCTCGGCTTCTTGGCTAAATGGGTGTTGTACATGACTTGATTTGCCACCATTTAGTACTTGGAGTAGTTTTTCCATTATTTATTTGAGTCTCCTACTAGCGTGGGTCCCCCCAAAATAATTACCATGGAGTTAGGGTTCGAGGTACCGATCGGACTGATGGTCATTGTTTTTCGATTTACTCAGAATTCTTCCAAGTACCCATTCCTCATTAGGTGGTCGACTTATTTTCGTAGCTCGGTACATTCTCCAGTGGTATGCCCAGGACCCTTGTGCATGTCGCACTATTTCCTAGGATCTGTTCGCCGTTCCACTTTCTTCCCTCTGAAATTTTTCTGCAATAATCCCCTATCCCAGATAGCCTCGTAGACATCTTCGAGTGGCACAGCTAGAAGGACAAAATCCTCAAACTGTGCCACTATTTTCCAAACACCTGGTGGTTCATTGCTTCTCAAATTTTAGGGCTCCCCCGGGGGGCCACCTATTCAGAAATGGTTTGACCATTCCCCCCGGTCTCGGGGTTTGTTGTTTGACACATTGTATCTTCTGTTATCTAGTGCATAGCGCCAGCTTGCAAAATTTCTTCCCTGCGGTGGGCGGTACTCGCCTTTCATCTTTTGATATTTCAGCAAGAGAAGCGGGGCTCTATCTCTCCCTCCGTGTCTCGTTTCCCTATGTGGCCGTGTCTTTCCTCGAGGTGGCTCAGCTAACGATCTCTTAGCTTTCTCATATTCCTCCATTGACATGTATTTTAAGGCTTTATTATATGCTGTCGCGTAGCTTATAGGACCACTTTTTGCCAATCGGTACCAAAATCGATTCAGTTGTAGCCCCACCTTTAGGGCGTCTAGGACAATGGACTGGTCGAATGCCCTAGCATTATCACTTCCTTGTGGAACCTCCGAATGTAGTTCCTTAGGCTCTCCTCTTAACCCTGCCTGATCTACTTCAGCTTTTTCGGGTCCCTGGCTACTTCGCATGAGCCCTGAAAATATTGGGCAAATTTTTTGGTCTGCTTGTTATAAGAGGCAATGATATGCTATTTTAGCCCTTGTACCAAAGTAAAGCTAGTCTTTCCAAGTTCATGTGGAAAAGTCGGAACATTTGATTTTGCCTCAGTTCTACTATGGATAGTAGGTCGGTGACCTGATCTATGTAATGATTAGGGTCAGTGACCCCCTTGTAGATGGGCAAATTGGGGAGTCGGAACCCGTCCGGAAGCTCTATATCTCTCACCTCGTTCGTTAGTGGCGACATTCTCTCTTTTTTCGTCCTCTTATCAAGATGCAAGTTGATGAACACATAAAAATGCATGTTGTTAAGAGATTCAATCACTATTTAATGTCACTGATTTTAGTATTTTCTGCATTTTTAGCTTGAAATAAAGTGTTCTCCTTAAATTGTGATTAATGAATATTATTTGGACAGGTTTAGGTAAAATGGACATAACTCTCAATGTAGAAATCAAAATGAAGAAATTATTGAACCTGATACAACATGACTCAATCTTACACAAATTTGAAGAATAGTGGAAAAGCCAAATCCAACATGTTATGGGCCAAAAAATTGAGATACAACAGAATCGGACTACAACTCCTGCCCAGCTTGACCCAACTCACGTATTTGGACCATATCTCACAAAATACGTACTCAATTGATATAATTCTTAAAGCTTTGAATTTTTGACTTAACTATCAACAACTCGTATGTTGATGGTAAAGTCCAAATCAGCCGTTATCATGGACCAAATCGCATTGCAAGTGGGTAAAATGGTTGTTGGCCGAATTCTGATGTATCTTTGGAATTTTGCTCATATCTCATTGGATACTCATCCAATTTGCATGAAATTGGTGCCTATGGAAAGAAGAGTCAAAATTCTACAACTTTCTTGTCAGCTATAGAAGCTAAATCGGTCATTTATATTATCAAAAATATCCTGTAAGTGGATAAATAAATTATTGGTTTAAAATTATTGAAGATTGATGTCATCTATGACATATGTTCATTCATTGCCTATATAAGGAGACACTTAGGACGTTTTTAAATGAGATAATTCTCTCTTATTTTCTTCTCATTAACATGTACTGTAATTTAGGCTAGAGTTCTTGGCAAGGCTAAGAGATGAACTTTTATGTGTAATAAATCTACTTTCATGCTTTGATTCGGTGTCAAGAGCTACAAATGTTGTAAGTTTGGTTGTAATATCCCTGTGGACCTTCGTTGGTTAATTGAATCCAAGGTTTGGTTGTCTGGTGAGTTTGAAAATGATTTTGTTTCTCATATGCCTGGTCTTGGAAGAAGCTCTTATGCCCAAAGGCGACGAGCAGAAAGGTTACAAGTCTGTCATAAATATGCTCGATGGAATTGTAATCGGAGTTGTCGTTCTTTAGGATTCATATCTAGAAATCGAGAAGACAAAATTCAGTTCATTAAGGATGGACAGAGTAAGGAGTCTTTGGATGATATCCTATTGACTCTGAGATGCATCCCTGTGGGCTCGTGCAACGTGAACTTCTCAATTTGTGGAACAAATTCAAAAATGAACATCAACGGTATAGTCTCGAAAATCTAACTCTAAAAGACCCTGTTTGCCAATTTATAAGAAAATTGGATGGGAAACCTATCCCCGACCCATAGAGGGCGTTTAAGCCGTTACTGGATGTAAAACCAGAGGAAGATGTGAGCCACAATCACAACTACTTGTAAATAAATGTGTTTTAATTTCAAACTTTATTTTATGAATAGTAGCGCTACTCATGTAGATGTCTTAAATTCAAATCTTTTTGTTCGATAATGCATGTAGGCCATTATGTTTAAATTTTTGTGTTTTATTTTTAACTCTCTTTTGACAAACTGTCGGGTTACCATAATCATTATTATCATTTAGTACTCTATAAATACAGCACCTCATTTTCTTCATTTTCATATATTGAGATAAAGGTGAGTGTAGATATGGAGGAAACCCAAGTTCGACAATTTCGAAATATATGTGTATTTTTTGAATCTAGTCTTGGGGAGAGTAAAGTGTTCGTAGAAGCAGCAAACAATCTAGGAAAAGCATTAGCTGCAAGAAAAATTCATTTGATTTATGGAGGAGGTAGCCTTGGGCTAATGGGGTGTGTGTCAACAGCTACACATTTAGGAGGAAGTCAAGTTTTAGGCATTATTCCTACAGCTTTGGCCGTGGAAAACCTGACCGGGAAAACAATAGGGGAAAAATTATGAGTCTCATCCATGCATGAACATATAGCTAGAATGCTTTACAATGCAGACGCTTTTATTGCTTTACCAGATGGTTTTGGTACCTTGGAATAAATTTTTCAAATTGTCTCTTGGGCCCAACTGAATATCCATCGAAAACCCATAGGTTTGTTGAATGTTAATAACTATTTTGATTGCTTACTTTGTTTTCTTGATCAAGCTATGGAACAGAATTTTATTTCACATTCGGCGTGACAGATCCTGGTTTCTGCTACTGAGGTGGATGAATTGATTAACAAATTACAGGCAGTTACCTATGAACCTGACCCAGCAATAACTCGGATCGATTGGTCAGTGGGCCTTAACAAGTGAAAATTGGATCTGACACTTCATTTGTAAATTTTTCTTTTTATTTATTTATTTATTTATTAGTATCATCATTTTAGTTTATATTTGCTTAAGTGTCTCTCAGGTTTGTTTCTTTCAAATAATTGGTGTTTCAGGTAATGTCTCCTATACTTTATCTCTTTCTATTTAAACATTGAGGACAATGTTTCATCTGGTTTGGGGGGAGGATAGTAGACATATGTTGCATTTTGCAAAAAAAAAAAAAAACAATTGTTGTCCGACATTTGATTAAAATGGCAGAGTAAAGAGTTCATTCTTGAACTCTTGAGACGCATTCTAGGTCAAATTAGAATGGCAGAGTAAGGAGTTTTAGTACTAACTTTTGAAATGCATTTTAACTAACTTTTTGTTATTTTGTTTTATATTTCATGCATTATCGTTTACTGCTTGTAGTCTTGGTAATTCTTGTATAAAGGAATTTACTTTTCTGCCTAAGTATGATTTCAGAATTGTTTAGGTTGAGTCACTGTTTTTATTTAGGTTACTAAAGAATGACTTCCAAAATATTTTTGAGCATAATGCTAAGCCTTGTGGTAAGATGGATGATTCAATTTATATAGCCAAGAGAATTCTCATGTTTAAGTATATATTTTTCTAAATCTCACATATATTTTGTGAGTAAGTGAAAAGGTTGAGAAAACAGCTTATGAACCTTCATTGATCCTTTGAATTGGTTAATTTTTGTTTAGAATGATATTATTTGAATTAAGGGATAAGTTGGTTGCATTTGTGTATAATATAATTTGGTGAAAAACCTTTATAATGCTTCTTTGTATTCTTCAAAAATACAAAAAAAAAAAAGCAAAATACTAAAAAAAAAAAAAAGAGAGCAAAAATACCAAAAAAAAAAGAAGCAATTCAGTTTAATAAAGTCTTCATTCAATTTTAGAAGACAAATATTTTGTAAAACAGTTTTCTTACCAAGTTATAATTGTATTATTCTCACAAGCCAATTAAAGTTCTAAAGCTGGCGTATGATATGAATAATTGATTTTTAAACAAATAATTTTCCTATCTTTGGATCAATGTTAGTTTATATGTCTGTCCTTAAAATTGACTTTTTCTTGAGTGCTTAACTGTTTTCCAACTCCATAAGAGAAGTCCCAACCTTTTAAACAGTCATACACCTATGAGGATATGGAGTTGAGGCTTTTACTTGGAGAAATTCTCAAGGCTATATCTATTGTGGTTTGTGGTTAGATGGTTATGGTTTAGTTCACACACACATAAATTATGGAAGTTGTAATTGAAAAAACCATGATAGCAACAGTGATCTCGAACTGACGTTTTGATTGAAATGCTTAGGTAGTTTTGCATATTCTATTTACGCTTGAATTGCTAGAGACTAGCAATAAGCTGGTTGGGGGCTGTGATGAACACATGAAAATGCATGTTGTTAAGAGATTCAATCACCATTTAATGTCACTAATTTTAGTATTTTCTGCATTTTTAGCTTGAAATAAAGTGTTCTCCTTAAATTGTGATTAATGAATGTTATTTGGACAGATTTAGGTAAAATGGACATAACTCTCAATGTAGAAATCAAAATGAAGAAATTCTTGAACCTAGTGCAACATGACTCAATCTTACACAAATTTGAAGAATAGTGGAAAAGCCAAATCCAACATGTTATGGGCCAAAAAATTGAGATACAACAGAATCGGACTACAACTCCTGCCCAGCTTGACCCAACTCACGTATTTGGACCATATCTCACAAAATACGTACTCAATTGATATAATTCTTAAAGTTTTGAATTTCTGACTTAACTATCAACAACTCGTATGTTGATGGTAAAGTCCAAATCAGCCGTTATCATGGACCAAATCGCATTGCAAGTGGGTAAAATGGTTGTTGGCCAAATTCTGATGTATCTTTGGCATTTTGTTCATATCTCATTGGATTCTCATCCAATTTGCATGAAATTGGTGCCTATGGAAAGAAGATTCAAAATTCTACAACTTTATTTTCAGCTATAGAAGCTAAATCGGTCATTTACATTATCAAAAATATGCTGTAAGTGGATAAACGAGTTATTGGCTTAAAATTATTGAAGATTGATGTCATCCATGACATATGTCCATTCATTGCCTATATAAGGAGACACTTAGGACGTTTTTAAATGAGATAATTCTCTCTTATTTTCTTCTCATTAACATGTATCGTAATTTAGGCTAGAGTTCTTGGCAAGGCTAAGAGATGAACTTTTATGTGTAATAAATCTACTTCTATGCTTTGATTCGGTGTCAAGAGCTACAAATGTTGTAAGTTTGGTTTTGATTAAACTCTTATCTATTTTATTTTCTATAATCCAGAGGTTATCATTCTCATGTCTCATATATGTTCAGTTATGCTTTTCTTATGTGATTCATGTTGATTTATAATTATTACTGGTTACATTGTTTTATATGTTAATCTTTTACTGCAGTATTGTCAATTTGATATATTGTCGATCTTGGATAACATGTAAGGGCAATAAATGTTTGATATCCAAGTTAATCTTTTACTGCAATATTGTCAAAGTGATATATTGTCGATCTTAGATAACTTGTATAAATGAACATGATGTGTGTTAATGCTTGCAAAGAGTTTAATTACGTCAAATACATGTGTTATCAAATGTGCTATATTTTCCTATCTTTCGATTGATTGTTTGGGATGTGAAACTTTCAATTAAGTTATAAGCATTGAATCAAAGTGTAGAGTAGATTTATAAAGCATAATTGTGATTCTCGAAGCCTTGTTTGAATTATCATAAGACATTTCCTTCAAACCATAGACAATCCTATCTCATCCACTTAAATCAATTAATTTTGTCCTTTGTTACTGCTTTAATATTTTACTTCATCAACCTATTTTGCCAAGAGCTTCCTCGTGGGATCGACACCTCAATCTATACTGCGATAGCCGCGTTATATTTTGAGCGTAAACACTAGTCATTCTCCATTCTTTCGGCCAAGAGGCTCTTCAACTTTTCTTCCAAACTGCAAACCTTGCTCTCAAGGCCCAGTTCACCCCGTTGGCGCTGTCGCATTTCTGTTGGCGGCTCTCTTTCCCCTGATGCCTCCAGCCCTCCAAGCTCCGTCTCTCCCCTTTCGGGGGTCGTCTAGCTTGGCCTGTTTGTCTCAATCAAATTGTGTAGAGTCTCCAGTCCTTCTCTTTGCTCCGTCTGTCTTTGAATCTCCTCTCGAGATTCCCTTCCATGATTTCTTGCTCTCAGTTGTTTGTCCCTAATTAACTCAGTCATAAGCTGCCTTAGTTCCTCTCTTTCCTCCTTCGGGGCTCTCAACTCTACCATTATTTCAGGGTGCAGAGAGCTTTTATTCGAGGGAGAGGTAGGTTTGGGTTTGGGTTTGCTTCTCTCAACAAAGCTTTTTGCTCGATTCCCACAGACGGCGCCAAAAATTATTGACCTAAAAAAGTGGTTCCTCGGATCAACGAGCCTTAAATTTGTTGAAGAAAAATCAAACTTTGGGCCTCGTCTAGACTGGATCAATAGGTACAAGCTTGGGTTTCTTATTTCTTGTGAACTGTGGAGAGGGGCCTGCAATTACAACATGAACACAAGCTTTAAGGTGGTCTTACCGATGTGGGTTTCGGCGGAGACGCTCCGATACTTAAGTCAGAAAAATGAGTTTTTCTCTCTTAAAAAATATGACAAAACAGGGATAAAATGTTCTTCTGAAGACGAGGGGAATACTTTTTTTTCTTTTTTTCCTTCTCATTATGTTCTATGGGGGTTTTTTCATCATCCTCTGCCATGTCTCCCTTTTTTTTCTTTTATAGTGATGACCTTTCAAGGACTTTTTTGGGCTTTCCTCTGCAGTATTTATGTCTTGCGACAGATATTTTCTGCTGTACTTCTGACACACGCCAGGTATCTTCATACTGCCCCCCTAATATACGTTGAATATCTTTCCATAGATTTTTTCTCCGTTCTTACCCCATGTCAGATGTTAATCTGATGTGTTAAGCATATTCATTAGGTTTATCTTCGCCGGCGTTTTCAGTTCAAGGTTTATTTTGGTCTGGTCTGGTCGGGTCGGGTCAAATTTTGAACAACTCTCCCTTACTAGTTTGATATTGATGTGAACTCCTATAACGAAGTTGCGGAATGTAGTCAGTACCTGCTTAGTCGTAGTCGCATTAGGGTCAGCAGATACCGAACAGGTTTCATCATTAGCCGACCAAATTCTCCACATCCGAACCAATTCTGTTATTCTGTCAGGTTTAGGCCCATTGGCCATTACTCCTGAGCCTGCCTTGGTTGAATTTTAGGGCCTTGGGCCTAAGGGTAGGAAGAGGGGTATTTTCAGGAGGGGAGGGATAATTATTATTATTATTATTAAGTGACAAGTTGTTGCATAAATATTGGCGAAAAGCAATTAATAGAAATTAAATTGAATTTGATTTAATTTGTAAAGTAATAGGTGGCAACGGTTTTGCCACCAATTGCTTTATAATTTGGCTACCAAAAAAATTTAACACTCAACAAAAATTTGGAGCAGCTACTGACCCTTTTCCTGTCGAGTCACCATAAACGACTTGTCAAAGTGATTTTCTTTTTTTGGTTAAACAAAAGGCAAGAATTGCCTATATATGTGATGGCCGAGAGTTACAATAGATTGAAAATGAATTGCTTCTATTTTTAAGGTTAAAAGTTAACTTTAAGCATTTTGAGAGAGAAATAAAAATAAGAAGCAAGAGTTGCTTCAAATAGTTCTGAAAAGGAAAGCTACTAGTCTAGTTTGAGGAAGCCCACTACGTTCTTAACTAGATTTGCTTAAAGTACACTTCAAGGGTGAGTCTCTTAATCTCGTTAAGTAATGAAATTGTTTTAATATGTATATATTTATATTTTCGTTGTGTTGCATGTGAGACATGTCATATTTAAATTGTTTAAAATACGCACATTCACCCATTGAACGGCGCACACGCACACAACACCAACAGTCTGAACCCGAGTGGATTTGTATTGAAGACAAGCCTCAACAATCCTCCTAACATGAAATATGGATCCAAATAAGTTTTAACATGAATGAATTAGTATTAAAGATAAATCTTAACAGTCCCCTTACGTGAAACATAAGTAGATCTGAACCCGAGTGGATTAGTATTAAAGACAAGTATCTGAGTAGATCTGTAGACTAAAATAGAGAGATAAATCAAGAAATTAGTAGATCTCTTGTATACTAAAATAGAGAGATAAATCAAGAAATTAATTAAAAATAAA
This sequence comes from Ailanthus altissimus, assembly GCA_946807835.1. NCBI lineage: Eukaryota > Viridiplantae > Streptophyta > Magnoliopsida > Sapindales > Simaroubaceae > Ailanthus > Ailanthus altissimus. The sequence continues at coordinate 18,925,079 of OX327684.1, forward strand.
GACATAGGAATTCGAACTCAAGATCTTAGTTTTGATACTATATTAGTTTACCACTCAACTCAACAGTTTAAACTAATAGGTGAAGGCCTAATATTAATGTTAAACACAAATTTTTATATATTATATTGATAAAATTAAACTAACAAAAATTAAAGTGATTCAATTGTTAGCCCTCACATTTATACTTTTAGATCTAAGTCTAGGGGTGATAATTTATGTACACGAATCATGTTCATGTCGTGTTAATGTAGGGTATTAATAAATTTTTATTATATTCATTTACGATTCGTATACAAAATGAATAAAATATTCAAACATAGATTCAATTTTTTTAATAAACAAATTATGCGACATGGCACGATTAGACACGATTAAATAAATAGATCAAATTCAATTCATTTACGATTTGATTCCTTTACAAATATATTCGTTTATAATTTGATTTGTTTATATGATTATACATTATAGATTTGTTTATACGATTATACACAATTTGATTTGTTTATGAGTATATTCATTTAAACGAATCATAAAACCTAATTCAATTCATTTAAAACACACTTAAGCCACAATTAATAAAATTTACATCAAAAATCAAATATTTAATACATCTAATAATAAAATTATTCTAACACAATTTTTAAAAAAATCATCAAAGATAATTAAAGAAATAATTCATCATATCAAATCCTCTAAAAATAAAACCAAACTAATATAACAAAATAAAGATATTCAAAACATGTGATGAATAGTATACAATCAAATAAATAGAGCTTGTTGAAGTTGGTGCTTTTGTGCCTTCCTATACTTTATAAATATTAAATTATTTAATATTTAAACAGTAAATATTTCATAGAATTATTAATACAATATGAGTACATGGTACAATGCTTGTTATGTTACAAATATTATATGATTTGAAGAAGTTCAGATTTAGTCTAAAAGCGTTTAGACCAATGCTAAGAATTAGCAAAGCTAAGTGTTATAAATATGCTAACAGTTAGCACTGCTAAGAGTCAGTCAAATCTAAAAGGTTAGATTCTTGTTTGTAATTGGACAAAAACCTGAGGGTATACTATTAATGACATGGTTGCAATGAGTTACAATAGGTGCTAGGAGATGTCATTATGCAAATATGTCCTCAAACACTATGTTTTTGATCTACTTTCACCGATACAGGTCTATCGATGGATCCATTTTATATAGATCAATGTATGTTATATCTATATAGTATATATGATTATTCTTAGCTGACCATGGGCTTACCAGAAGCTCGTATATGCATACGGATATTCAGTCAGAACTGAATACTGAACAGACTCACGAGGACGCCAATAGACAACCTATGAAGGTGTCAATGGTAAGTCCTCTCGAGTTGAGTAGTATACATGATCCTTTAACCTGAGTGCCACAATGGACTTGCAAGTGATCCACCATACTTTGGTTCCACACATGTCACAGACCTTTAATGGTGTGACCATTATATGTCGCTAGAGTATGGTTCGATGCTTATAGAGTCCGGTGTGTACAGATATGGGATCCGTTAACTCTCATAAGGGAGTAGTATATCCAAATGCTTTGAGATTGTATTTTAAAAAATCTCGTGGCCACGAGTCCTAACCAAGGAAAAGTGTTTCCCAAATGGGCGATTAGTAATGTAAAGGGGTTTACGTACATTGTTCTTAAAAATACAAAGTTGAAGATAAGTTCATGGATAAGTATACGAGAATTTGACAGTACTAATCTATATCACCTGCACATCCAAGATATAAATGACTGAAGGATTATACGTATGCGTTGTGACCTCAGCTTATATGGTCTTATGACGTGTGCGTAGGGCATCGATCACAGACTTATGAAATAGTTTCATTTGAGAATCGAGCGTAGACCTAAAAAGTCCCACAATATGAAGTGTACTCATTGTACACTGGGATAACGTACTGGATTAAATTGTTCAATCTAATAATTTCTAGCATAATCAAATAATTATTTCAGAAACACTCAGAATGTGCGTGTGTCAGTACTTAAGTGTTAAATATAATAATTAGTTAATAATAATTATTGACTAATTAAATAGTGACACGTAGTGCGTAGTGCGTAGTGAGCTTTCGGTTAAATTGACTAGTGTATTGGGTATGGTGGGACCTACATTAGGTTAATTAAAGGTTTAAGGGTTATTTTCCTAAATTGATTATTTAAATAGTAAATAATCTAAATATTTATTATCACTTAAGCATCAAGTGATTAGTTAATTTAATTAGAGTTAATTATTAACTTATAATTAAATTAATAAAAAAATATTTAATTAATGACTTAATTGCTAAATAAAATTAGATTTTATTGAGTAATTAATAATAGTTAAAGCAAATATTACTAAAAGGAAATTATATAAAACCATAAGGGGCTAGAATGATATTTGGAATATCATTTGATCTCAAATCCTCACATGTGTGGCCGGATATGTTGCCATACATTTGATCAAATTCTATTTGTATATAATAATATAGATATTTTACTTATAAAATATCAATTCTTTTAAAAATACAAAAAGGGAGTTTTTGTTATTTAATAATACAAGGCAACATTGAAGTATGACTACCCATACTTGTTGAAGGAATAAAAGAATTTTTTATTCTTAATAATGCCAAAAAAAACACCATTTGATATAGAGAGTGTGTGTTTTGGTCATGGTGTCGAGGATGTATCTTTTAGGATTCTTTTTTGTTCTTGCAAAAAATTGAATTCTTCTTTGCTCCCTTTTTGGTGATGCTTGGCAATGGAAGAAAAGTGAAGATATAAAATGTTTCTTGAGTTTTGTTTCAAGTGTTGAAATAAATATCTCTTCTCTTACTTCTATTTTAAGTATTCAACACAACAATAATACTGTTTTGTTTAAATGTTCAAGAGTTGAACATGGGTTAAACAAATAATTATAGGGATTAAGAGTTAATCCCTTGGTTTGAGAGTTAAACCAGATGCTAGAAAATAAAGGCTTCTATTCTAGCGACTCAAACCCACCACATTGGGTCATAGAATTGCCAACTGGTTTACTTCATGCGATACTCCAAAATAAATCCATTCTAAAGACTTAACAGGTGATATTCTCAATTTATATTTTGTTCATTAACGTAATGAATAAAATTTATCCTGTTCATTTTTAGGAAATTAGATTTCGAGCTTCCGTTGTGAATATTTATGTATGAGATACATAAATGGTGTATATATATATATTTTTTTTATTTGATGCGTATATACATAATTTTTAAAATGGACACATGTACCACATGCACACAACCAATAGATTTAGGTTGTGAACCGGGATAAACTGGTACCTCTTATAGAGCCAACTACAAAGTCCAGTCAATTTAAGAGAACAAAGTTTCAAGTCTCAACTTCAAGTGATGAATCTGTAAATGAATTTTAAATTAACACGAGTATACAGTTCTTCAAAAAATTTAAAAAGATTAGTGATAGACCATCACAATATTAAGTCTATCATGATTTATAAATAATTACTCACAATTAGAAGTAGTACCATTTTCTGCAAATGGAATATTATTTTTTATACTTAAATTTAAGATATCTTGAGTAAGATCATTCAATTTGTTATTATTAGTTAAGGTAACTGTACACAAAAATTAAAAAAAATGATTATCACAATAATGTTAATATAGTATAAAAATGACAAATAAAAGAATAAGTGAATTACCATATTGTTTAAACAACCAATCTCTTAAGCAAAGTAATGCCTCAACAATGTCGGGCTTTAGTAAACTTCAAAATTGATCAAGAACTTTACCACTGATACTGAAAATTGATTTAGATGCAATAGTAGATATGAAAATGGTCAAGATATCACAAGCCATAGAAGTAAGATTAGGATAACAAAATTCATTTCCTTTCCAAAAGCTCAAATGTCCAAGTCAACACTTCTATCTACTCGTGGTTCATTCAAATAAGGCTTTAATTCAGTCTTTTTATTACAATCACTATAATTTATTATTTTTTTATTATCAAACTCCTAAAAATAGCAACAAAAACAACAACATAAAGCAATTTAATGGTCAAAACAGCAGCAAGAAAACACCAAATAGCAATTAAAAAACACCTAAATAGTAACAAAAATAGCAGCAAAAGAACTTTAAAAAATAGCATACAAAATAGCAAAAACAATAGGAAAATGAAACTATACAAACAACATCCAAAACAGCAAAAATAGCTGAAGAAAAAATTGCAAAAATAGTAGCCAAAAAATAGTAAAACAGCAGTAAAAAATGCAAAACAGTGGCTAAACAAACATCAAATTAATAGTAAAACAATATATAAATTAGAAACCAAAATAAATAAATAAGAAATTATAAATTTTACTTGCAATATATCAAAAGCACCTTTATTATATGACAAATCATGTTGTGATAGTGGTACACGTGAACAAGCACTATGACCTTAGATCGACGCAGATATAGAAGCAAAAGACAATATAGATATTTTCACAACGTACTCATCAAACAAAGAAAATAGCTTATCTTTAACCCTATTTACCTTTACTGAATCTTACCCATAAAGTTTTTTGTAACAAATTTCACCTTGTACTTGAGGATCCAATACAATAGCTATTGCCAAAATTATGTAAAAGTCATGACAATACTTCTCAAATTTAGTCAACATTCTTTTTGCCATATTTCTCATATAATCATCATCACTTTGTAATAACTGATTAAAGTCAAGTTAGCCATAAACATCTTAGGAAAATGTAAATTTAAAGTGGGGTACTTTGTGTTGGAGCTGGTGCTCACGTGTCATTCCAATATTGTATGAATATTAATTGTTAATATTTATACAATAAATATTTCGAATAAAAATTGTTAATATCATATTTATATAGTATAATACTTGTAACATTACAGACATTGTTTGATCTAAAAGAGTTCAGATCTGATCTAAAGAAGTTTAGATCAGAACTAATACTTAGAAAAGCTGAGAGTTATAAATGTTAAGAGTTATCCGATTATAAAAGTCAGCGAGGTCTAAAGAGTTAGAACCTTGTCTATAATGGGACAAAGACCTAAAAGTATACTTGTAATGATATAGTTTCAAAGAGTTGCAATAGGTGCTAAGAAATAGTATTATGTAAGTATGTCTCAAACATAATATTCCTGATCTATGATCACCAATGCGGATCTATCAATGAATTCACTTTATATAGATTAGTGTATGTCTATATCTAACTGGTTTAGATGGTTGTTCTTAGCTGACCATGAGTTTAGAGCTTGTATAGGCATGCGGGTATCCAGTTAGGACTAGATACTGAACAGACTCATAAGGACCCCAATAGATATTCTATAAAGCCGTCAAATGAACGTCCTCTCGAGTTGAGTAGTATTCATGGTCCTTTAACCTGAGCGTCACGGTGGTCTTGTGAGTGATCCATCATGCTTTGGTTCCATATATGTCAGAGACCTTTCATGGTCTGACCGCTATGTGTCGCTGGATATAGTCCGATGCTTATGGAGTCCGGTGTATGTAGATACTGGATCCGTCAACTTACGTAGGTAAGTTGTATATCTAATGCTCGTATTTCATGAAGTGTTGTGGCCACAAGCATAAACCCGAGAAAAGCATTTTCCACAGGGTTAAACAATATAGCAAAAGTGTTGGCGTATATTGTTTATCGAGATACGAATCTGGAGATAAGATTATGGATGAGCAAATGGGAATTTGATGGTGCTGATCTATATCCCCGCACATCTAAGGTATAAATGATGGAAGGATTATACGTATACGTTATGACCTCAACTTGTATGGTCTAACATGCTGATTTGTAATATTCGTAACGTGTCCGTAGGGCATCGATTATGGATTCATGGAATAGTTCCATTTGACAAATCAGGTATAGACATAGAGAGTCCTAATATGAAATGTACTCTTTGAACACTTGGGCAGTTTACCGTATTAAATGGTTCAATATAATATAATTCAACAAATTACTAAGGTTAAGTTAACTAAAGTATATGGTTAAATGGTGGGATCCACTTTAGATTAACTTGGTAACCTAGTAAGGATATAAATGTAATTTCATATTATGATTATTTAATTGTTAAATAATTAAAATAAATATTTATTTATTTAATTGTTAAATAATTTATTTAACTTAACTATGGTTAAAGGTTAACTATATGGTTAAGTTAAGTTAACTTTACTTAATGGTTAAATAAATGGTAACCTAACCATGGTTAAATTTGTTAACTATGGTTAGAATATTTAAATATTTATTAACTTAAGGGTTAAGTTAAACTAACTTAACTAAAGTTAAATTAAATGCAAATGAAATTCAAATTAGTTTGAAATTTATGTATTAGTATATAAAGAGAAATGAAATTCAAAATTCAAAAGTTTTAAGTTTTTAGATTTGTAATTTTTTTGTGGCCATTTCAATTTGAGAAATTGAAATTCTTTATTTTGTGTTTTAAGTGTTAGAATAACAAAATAAATAAATAAATGGTTATTAAATATAATAACTAAAATATATTTGTTTTAATTGTTCAAGAGTTGAACAAAACATAAAACAAATTAATTAAATTTATTTTTATTCAAGAGTTGAATAAAAGGAAAAACAAATTTAACTAAGTTAAAGAGTTAATCTTTGAATCAAGTTTAAGAGTTAAACTAAATGCTGAATTAACATACTGCTATTTTAGACAATCAAACCTACCCTTATTGATTGCTAGGATTGATCAAAGTTTCATTTTATGGTGGACTTCAAGCAAATTAATCCAAAAGCTTCATGAGTTAAATTTCTCAATTTCGTTTTTCATTTGACAAATATATATTACATGTGTTCATTGTATTATTTTTTAATCTTCCGCTGCACACATTTTTGTATGATGAACACATCCCACATGCAAGCACCCTAAAATAATCAACACCCAACACTTTGTTCCAGAAAATGAGCAAGTAATATCATAAAAGACTCCCAAGAATTTATTTATTTTTTTTACTTTCTTCCACTCATTTTCATTGGGGAAAAACTTATAATTAGAGTCACTTAATTGTAAGTGACAAAAGGTATCCTTGAAGTAAAGCACAATTTCCTGTATAATGTAAGTTGAATTCCATCTTGTTGAAACATCTTGTTTCAATTCCTTCTTAAAATTGAGAGACACTTGTTTAACACATTCTAAAAAATTTTATTTCCTCACTTAGGATCCTTGTTTACGCTTAAAATATAATGCGGCTATTACAGTATAGATTGAGGTGTCGATCCCACAAGGAACCTTTTGGCAAAATAGGTTGGTGAAGTAAAATATTAAAGCAATAGCAAATGAGAAAATTAATTAATTGGTTTAAGTGAATGAGATAGAATTTTCTATGAATTGAGAAAAATATCTTATGATGATTTAAGTAAGGCTTCGAGAATCACAATTATGCTTTATAAATTTACTCTAAACTTTGATTCAATGTTTATAACATAATTGAAAGTTTCACATCCCAAACAATCAATCGAAAGATATGTAAAATACAGCACATTGATAACACGTGTATTTGATGTGACTAAACTTTTTGCAAACATTAACACAAATCATGTTCATTTATACAAGTTATCTAATATCGACAATATATCATTTTGACAATATTGCAGTAAAAGATCAACTTGAATATCAAACATTTATTGTCTTTACATGTTATCCAAGATCGACAATATATCAATTGACAATATTGCAGTAAAAGATTAACATATAAAATAATGTAACCAATAACAATTATAATTCAACAAGAATCACATAAGAAAAGTATGACTGAAAATATATGAGACATAAGAATTATAACCTCTGGATTATATAAAATAAAATAGATAAGAGTTTAAACAAAACCAAACTTACAAACATTTGTAGCTCTTGACAACCGAATCAAAGCATAGAAGTAGATTTATTACACATAAAAGTTTATCTCTTAGCCTTGCCAAGAACTCTAACCTAGATTATAATGCATGTTAATGGAAAAAAAATAAGAGAGAATTATCCAATGTTGAAAACGTCCTAAGAGTGTCCTTATATAGGCAATGGATGGAAATATATTAAGTGTGACATCAATCTTCAATAATTTAAGCCAACAACTCATTCACCCACTTGCAGCACCTTTTTGATAATGTAAATGACCGATGTAGTCTTTTTGGCCGACATAAAAGTTGTATAATTTTGTCTCTTCTTTCCATAGGCACTAGGTTCATACAAATTAGATGAGTATCCAATGAGATATGAGCAAAATTCCAAAGATACATCAGATTTTGACCAATAACTATTTTATCCACTTGCAATACAATTTGATCCATAATAACGACTGATTTGGACTTTACCATCAACATAAGAGTTATTGATAATTAAGTTAATATTTCACGGCTTCAAGAATTATACCAATTGGGTATGTATTTTTTGAGATACGGTCCAAATACGTGAGTTGGGTCAAGCTGAGCCAAAGTTGTAGCCCGATTCTATTGTATCTCAATTGTTGGCCCATAACATGTTAGATTTGGCTCAACTGTTCTTCAAGTTTGTGTAATATTAAGTGATGTTACTCCAGGTTCAAGAATTTTTTCATTTCGATTTCTACATTGAGAGTTATATGCATTTTACCTAAACTTGTGCAAATAACATTCATTAATCACAATTTAAGAAGAACATTTTATTTCAAGCTAAAAATACAAGAAATGCTAAAATTAGTGACATTAAATGGTGATTGAATCTCTTAATAGATATGCATTTTTATGTGTTCATCACAGCCCCCAACCAACTTATTGCTAGTCTCTAGCACTTCAATCGTAAATAGAATATGTAAAACTACCTAAGTATTTCAAACAAAAAGTCAGTTCAAGATCATTATTGCTATTTTGATTTTTTTCAATTATAACTTCCAAATATTGTTTATGTGTATGAACTAAGCCGTAACCATCTTACCACAAATCACAATAGATATAGTCTTGAGAATTTCTCCAAGTAATAGCCTCAACTCTATATCTTTACAGGTGTATGACTGTTTAAAAGGTTAGGATTTCTCTCATGGAGTTGGAAAACAGCTAAGCACTCAAGAAAAAGTCAATTTGAGGACAGACATACAAACTAACATTGATCTAAAGATAGAAAAATCAGTCGTTTAGAAATCAATTATTCTTGACATATACCAGCTTTAGGCATTCAATTGTCTTATGAAAATAATACAAACATAACTTGGTGAGAAAATTGATTTACAAGATATTTTCCTTCTAAAATTGAATAAATACTTTATTAAACTGAATTGATTCTCTTTTTTCTTTTTTTTATTTTCTTTTTTTTGGTATTTTGCTTTCTTGTTTTTTTTTTTAAAGAAATCAATAAAGTTTTGTTTCTCACCAGAATATGTTATACACAAATGCAACTTATTCCTTAATTCAAATAATATCAATCTAAACAAAAATTAACCAAATCAAATGATCAATGAAGGTTCATAAATTATTTTCTCAACCTTTTCACTTACCCACAAACAATATGTGAGATTAGAAAAATATATATTTAAACATGAAAATTCTCTTGGCTATATAAATTGAATCATTCATCTTACCACAAGGCTTAGCATTGTGCTTAAAAGCATTTTTGAAGTCATTCTTTAGTAACTTAAATGAAAATAGTGACTCAACCTAAACAATTTTGAAATCATAACTAGGTAGAAAAGTAAATTTCTTTATACAAGAATTACCAAGATTACAAGCAATAAACAATAATGCATGAAAGATAAAACAAAATAACAAGTTAGTTAAAATGCGTTTCAAAAGTTAGAAATAAAACTCCTTACTCTACCATTCTAATTTGACTAGAATGAGTCTTAAGAGTTCAAGAATGAACTCTTTACTCTGTCATTTTAATCAAATGTCGGACCACAAATTTTTTTTTTTTGGAATGCAAAATACAACTTATGTCTACTATACTTCTCTAAACCAGATAAAACATTGTCATCAATGTTTAAATAGAAAGAGATAAAGTATAGGAGACAATACATGAAATGCCAGTTATTCAAAAACAAAAACCTTAGAGACACTTAAGCAAATATAAACTAAAATGATGATGCTGATAAATAAATAAAACAAAGAAAAATTTACCAACGAAGCGTCAGATCCAATTTTTGCTTGTTAAGGCCCACTGACCAATCGATCCGAGTTATTGCTGGGTCAAGTTCGTAGGTAACTGCCTGTAATTTGTCAATCAATTCATCCGCCTCGGTAGCAAAAACCAGGATCTATCGCGCCGAATGTGAAATAAAATTCTATTTCACAACTTGATCAATAAAACAAAGTAAGCAATCAAAATAGTTATTAACATTCAATAAACCTATGGATTTTCAATGGATATTCAGCTGGGTCCAAGAGGCAATTTGAAAATTTTCTTCCAATGTACCAAAACCACCTGGTAAAGCAATAAAAGCGTATGTATTGTAAATTCTAGCTATACGTTCATGTATGGATGAGACTCTTAATTCTTCCCTTATTATTTTTTCGGTCAGGTTTCCCACAGCTAAAGCTGTAGGAATAATATCTAAAACTTGACTTCCTCCTAAATGTGTAACTGTTGACACACACCCCATTAACCCAAGGCTACCCCCTCCATAAATCAAATGAATTTTTCTTGCAGCTAATGTTTTTCCTAGATTGTTTGCTACTTCTACAAACACTTTATTTCCCCCATAACTATATCCAAAAAATACACATATATTTCGAAATTTTTGAATTGAGGTTTCCTCCATATCTACACTCGTCTTTATCTCAATATATGAAAATAAAAAAAAATAAGGTGCTGTATTTATAGAGTACCAAATGATAACAATAATTGTGGTAACCCGACAGTTTGTCAAAAGAGGTTTAAAAATAAAACACAAAATTTTAAAGATAATGACCTAAATGCATTATTTCACCAAAAGATTTAAATTTAAGACATCTATATGAGTAGCCCTACTATTCATACAATAAAGTTTGAAATTAAAACACATATATTTACAAAGTAGTTGTGATTGTGGCTCACATCTTCCTCTGGTTTTACGTCCAGTAATAGCTTAAAGGCCCTCTATGGACCAGGGATAGGCTTTCCATCCAATTTTCTTATAAATTAGCAAATAGGGTCTTTTAGAGTCAGATTCTCGAGACTATACCGTTGATGTTCATTTTTGAATTTATTCCATAAATCGAGAAGTCCACGTTGCACGATCCCACATGGATGTGTCTCAAGAGTCAATAGGATATCATCCAAAGACTCCTTACTCAGTCCATCTCTAATGAACTGAATTTTGTCTTCTCGATTTCTAGATGCAAATCCTAAAGAACAACAACTCCGGTTACAATTTCATCAAGCACATTTATGACAGACTTGTAACCTCTTTGCTTGTCGCCTTTTGGCATAAGAGCTTCTTCTAAGACCAGGCATAAAAGAAACAAAATCATTTACGGACTCACCAGATAATCGAACCTTGACTTTGATTAACTAACGAATATCCACAAGGACATTACTCAACATCAATAGCCTTAGTCTTTCATACCGTGCTTTGTAAATCTTAAGTAGAGCATTTTGAGGCAATGAAGGAAAGCATTTTTTGAGATTGGCAAGAATACAATCCATTTTTGAAAGAAACTGAAAAAGAAAAGAAATGAATGCACAGTTTGAGGGACAGTTTTTAAGGAACTAAGAAACTGACTTTAATAGTCACAGAGTACCGTATCCGCTACTCGACCAGGAAATAAAACCACATTGAAAAAAAGAAAAAGAAGAAAAGAAAGTAAAATAAAATTTGAAAGAAAATAAAAGCAAAAATAAAAAGTCAAAAGATAAAATATAGACAAAATATAAAATATAGTACAGATAGATTGAACCTGATCAAGCATGATAGACAGGATCCATAAGAGGGATCTCATTTAGGTACATAGAATGGTCTACCTTTTTCACATAACTTTTTAGTTGCTGTCCATTGACTTTAAAAGTTCGCCCATCAGTGGAGTCCTCAATTTTGACAGCACCATTAGAAAACACGTGCCTTACCATAAATGGACTAGGCCATCGAGATCTCAACTTTTCAAAGTGTAAATGCAATCAAGAATCATAAAGATAGACCTATTGATTTCGCTCAAAATGTTTCCTTGAGATCTATTTGTCATAAATTGCTTTCATTTTAGCTTTGTAAATTCTGGAGTTGTCATATGCATCATTTTATAGCTCTTCTATTTCTGACAATTGTATCTTTCTCTGAAGACCTGCAGCACTCAAATCAAAGTTAAGGGCTTTGACAGCCCAATAAGTTTTATGCTCTAACTCAACAGGTAAATGGCAAGCTTTTCCATAAATAAGTCAGTATGAAAACATTCCTAAGATGGTTTTTTATGCAATGCGATATGCTCATAATGCATCAGAAATACGTAGAGCTCAATCTTTGCGATTTAGGTTAACCATCTTTTTTAAAATCTGTTTAACCTTTCTATTTGCTAGCCCAGCCTGTCCATTTTTTTATGGATGTTATGCAGTAAAAAATTTGTGAAGAACACCATATATGCGCATCAAAGCTTTAAAAGAAATGTTACAGAAATGTGTTCCTTGGTCACTAATGATGACACATGGTATACCGTACCTAGATAACACATTTTCTTTTAAGAATTTTACCACAGTTGTATTATCATTAGTATGACAAGCTACAGCTTCCACCCATTTTTATACATAGTCAATAGCTAGAAGGATATAAAGGTAACCAAAAGATGAGAGAAAATTACTCATAAAATTGATACCTCAATAATCAAATATCTGAATAACAGAAATAGGGTTAAGAGGCATTATATATCTTCGAGATAAAGCACATAACTTTTGACATCTTTCACAGGAACGACAAAAAACATTAGTGTCTTTGAACAAAGTGGGCCAATAAAGAGCACACTGTAAAATTTTCGCAGCTGTCTTCTTCATAGAAAGATGACCACCACAAGCAACACTATGGCAAAAATTTAAAACACTAAAAACTTCACTTTCAGAAATACAACTTCTCATAATTTGGTCAGGACAGTATTTGAAAAGATATGGATCGTCCCAATAAAAATTACATACCTCAACCAAGAACTTACGTTTATCTTGTACACTCTAGTTAGATGAAAGTTCACCACAAACTAAATAATTTACGATATTTGCATACCAAGGTATTTGGCTTATAGTAAAAAGATGTTCATCGAGAAAATCATCTCGAATGGGTGGCAAATCAGTGGAGTCGGTGAACTCAATGTGGGATAGATGATCAATAACAACATTTTCAACGCCCTTCTTATCTTTGATGGCTAAATCAAATTCTTACAAAAGAAGAATCCATCTAATTAAATGGGCTTTAACATCCTTCTTAGAAAGAAGGTACTTAAGGGTCGCGTGGTCAGTAAAAACAATAATAAGTGAACCAATCAAATAAAAATAAAATTTGTCTAAGGCAAAAATAACAGCTAGTAGTTCTTTTTCAGTAGTAGTGTAATTTATCTGAGCATCATTCAAAGTCCTACTAGCATAATAAACAACATAGGGTTTTCCCTCCCTTCGTTGCCTAAGAACTGCTCCTACAGCATAATTACTTGCATCACACATAATTTCAAATAGAAGGTTCCAATCCGGTGATTGCATGATAGGAGCGGTGGTGAGTTTGGCAATGAGTGTTCGAAATGTCTCATCACACTCTTGTGTCCATGTAAATTCTGTATCTTTTAGCAAAAAATTACACAATGGTCTAGACATGGCAAAAAAATTTTGTATAAACCTTCTGTAAAACCCAGCGTGTCCAAGAAAAGATCAAACATCTTTGACCATTTTTTGTGTAGGTAATTTAGAGATTAATTCAATTTTGACATTGTCAACCTCTATCCTTCTTTCAGATACACTGTGCCCCAAAATGATTCCTGAAGATACCATGAAATGATATTCTCTCAATTTAGAACAAGTCATTTTTCTTCAAACCTACTCAAAACAGCTTTCAAGTTAAGTAGACATAAATCAAAAGAATTACCAAAAATAGTCAAATCATCCATAAAAACTTCCATGCATTTTTCAACCATATCAGAGAAAATACTCAACATAAAACACTGAAAAATAGTTGGTGCGTTACATAATCCAAATAGAATTCTACGAAAAATATAAGTACCAAAAAAGCATGTAAAAATGATTTTTTTTTCTTGATCTTCTATAGCTATCTCAATCTGGTAATATCCTAAATATCCATCAAGAAAGCAATAAAATGGATGTTCAGCTACACGTTCTAAAATTTGGTCGATAAAAGGCAATGGAAAATAGTCTTTTCTAGTGGTTGTGTTTAATTTTTTATAATCAATGCACATTCACCAACCACTTACTACCCTAGTTGGAACAGATATCTCATTCTCATTTTTCACAACAGTAACCACAAATTTCTTAGAAACTACTTGAGTTGGACTTACCGATTGACTATCAGAAATTGGATAAATTATACCCACATCTAATAGGTTCAAGACCTCTTTCTTCACTACTTCTTTCATTGTTGAGTTAAGTCTTCTTTATGGTTCCCTACGAGGTTGGGCACCTTCCTTTAAATGAATTCTATAGGAGCATATCAATAGAGAAATACCTTTAATATCAACTATGATCCAACCTAGTGCAAACTTATGTTCTTTTAATAATTTTATCAATTTTTTCTCTTATTCAGCACTAAGTTCAAAAGAAATGATGATAGGAAAGGTATTACCTGGTCCCAAGAATGCGTGTTTCAAACCTTTAGGCAGTGAAAAAAGCTCAACTTGTGGTGTCTCGAGGTTTGATAGTTTTGATCTCTCCCTCTCTCGTGGCAACTCTTCAAAGCATAGTTGCCAAAATCGAGTCCCTTTATCCTGTGAGTCAAAAATACTAAACACATCAGTTGTTACATCACGATAATACAATTCTTCAAAATCAAAATTGAGAAGGTTTTTCAAAGAATCAGAGCCATGATTTTTATAAGCTTCCCCCGCTACAAGTGTGTCTATCATATATGAATAATAGCATTCGTCTTCTTCTCGTGGTTGTTTGTCAATATTGAAAATGTTCACCTCAAGAGTCATATTCCCAAAAAATAATTTTATTAGACCATTTATGCAATTAATAAGAGCGTTAGCAGTGGCAAGAAAAGGTCTCCTCAAAATAAGAGGGATTTTTGACTCCATGTTAACAACAAAATGAGTATCTAAAATAAAAAAATTAATAGGGTAGTAAAATTTATCAATTTGCAATAAAACATCTTCTACTATTTCCCGTGATTTCTTGATTGATCGGTCAGGTAATTGTAGGACTAAAGATGTAGGTTTAATCTCACCAAGTCCCAATTGTAAATAAATAGAATAAAGCATTAAAATTTACACTTGTTCCTAAGTCCAACAAAGCTTGACCAAGCTCATATGTCCCAATTTGACAGGAGATTATAGGACATCCTGGGTCTTTATACTTAGGTAGTGTCTTTTGTTCAATCACTACACTTATCTGTTCAGCCAAAAATGCAGTTTTCTTTACATAATATTTTCTTTTGATAATGCATAGATCCTTGATGACTTTGGCATAAGTTGGAACCTGCTTAATCAAATAAAATAAAGGAAGATTAATCTTAACTTGTTTCAAATATTCCAAAATCTCACCTTGAATTTCTGAATTTTTCCAAACAGGTCAAAAAGCTTAAGAAAAGGCACTGGGATTGAAAACTTATTTTCGGGCTCTATTTTCATTGTGGCCTCATTTTCAATGGGGAAGTCTTTACTATTTATCGATGTGTTAGTTAGAGAAGTAGGCTCACTCACAATCTTACCACTTCGAGTAGTAATGGCATTGACTTCTTTGAGATTTTATGCATCAAAAATAGAAGCTTGTGCCATGAATTATCCTTTTGGATTAGATTGAAGTTGAGATGGAAACTTACCTCGCTCTTGTACAGTTAAGGCACTGGTCAGCTTTATGATTTGACTCTTGATTTCTTTGTTTTCGTCTATCACCTGCGCAAGACCTGTTTCAAATTTTTAATTAGTCTTACTTTATACCTCCATAAATACTTGTAATGTATCCTCTAAAGGACTCATAGCTGGTCGTGCATTATATTGAGGTGCAACATAAGACTTGGGTGCTTATTGTTCTTGTTCCCAATGGCTGTTGGCTTGTTGGTCGAATTTCCAACTAAAGTTTAAGTAGTTTCTCTAGCTAGAATTATAGGTTTCAGAGTATGGTGAATAAGGCTTCTTGTACATCCCTAGGGCATTACATTGTTCCTCATATATCCCTCTCATCTCACTATAAGTGGAGCAATCCTAAGCTAAGTGTTCTGCTCCTCCACAGACAAAACAGACATCGTATGACTCAACCTTAGCAACCGTGTAGGTGACCCTTCTATCTTTGGCTTTCAAGGCCTCTAACTCCCTAGTTAAGACCTCTAATTGAGCTTTGAAGTTATCCTCTTCTCTAAGATGAAAAACTCTACTGGGTCGTGACCTATTTGTGCTTTTAGTAATGCTAGGTCCAGCCTATGTATGGGTTTTTTCGGCTAAGTCATTAAAAAATTTTATGGCTTCCTCATGATCTTTGTGAAGGAACTCCCCATTACACATCATCTTAACAAATTGGCACTCTCTAATTGTGAGTCCCTCATAAAAATAGCTAACCAAGCTCAAATTTTTATACCCATGGTAAGGGCACAGATTTAGCAACTCTTTAAACCTTTTCCATGCTTGATATAAGGTTTCACTGTCTTTTTGAAATAAGGAAGAAATTTGTCTTTCCAGGCCATTAGTTTTGTGTTGTGGGAAGTATTTATTAAAAAATACTTGGGTCATTTCTGCCTAAGTTCTTATAGACCTCGGCCTCAAAGAGTATAACCAACTTTACTTTGTCTTTCAAAGAAAAAAGAAAAAATTTAAGCCTAACAGTGTTTATGACTTCAGGTTGGCTATGGAAGGTGGCAATTACCTCTTCAAATTCCCTAACATGTACATAAGGATTTTCACTATCTAGACAATGAAAAATAGGCAGAAGTTGTATCATTCCAGGTTTAAAATTCGAATGTGGTGTGTTAGGTGAAAATATAATGCATGATGGTGTGGTTGTGCGAGTAGGATGCAAGTAATCTTTTAGAGTCTTAACGGGGTTATTTTCGTGTTGGCTCATTATGTTAGAATTATAACATGAACTAGATAGTGAATTCTCTTCCCTTACAAATTGTGGTGGTGGTTCTAATTCTACTTCTCTCACAAATCTTCCTCGTTATTCTTTAAGTCGATGCATACATCTTAAAAACTTTTTTTTTGTTTTTACTCTCTTTTTTTTTTAATGAAGGAAATGCTTAAGGAAAATTAAAAAGTGAAATAAAACACAATAAGAAATAGAAATGAGTTAGGTGATAAGTATAACCATGAAATATAAATATAAAATACAGTAAATGAACAACAGATAATAAGCTGTAAAGTACGATAAAAATACAATAAATAAATAAATTAAATTAAAGTACAATAAATAAAAAAAGTACAATAATAAACAAATAAAAAGTTAAGCAGTAGAACCAGCCATTAAAATAAAATAAAAATGTAACATATTAACTAAAGAAAATAAAGTGCAATAAATAAATAAAGTACAATAAATAATCTAAAGTGTAATAAATAAATAAAATGTAATAAATAAATAAACTAAGTTAGGCGGTAGAACTAGCCATTAAAATAAAATAAAATATGACAAATTAACTTTAAAAAAAGTAAAGTGCACTAATAAATAAAAGAAAATAAAGTGCAATAAATAAAAAAAAATAAAGTGCGAAGTACAATAAATAAATAAACTAAGTTAAGCGGTGAAACTAGACATTAAAATAATATAAAATATAACAAATTAACTTAAGAAAATAAAATAAATTAGGTGGTATAACCAACCATGAATAGAAGAATGAATTATAACAAAGGAAATAAAACTAAGATTTTACAAAAAAAAAATGTACAAAGTTACTGCTTTAGTACTGATAAACGCAACTGACTTTCGCTTAGTGTGCTTCCCCGGCAACGGCGCCAAATTTTGTTTACACTCAAAATGTAATGTGACTATCGCAGTATAGATTGAGGTGTCGATCCCATGAGAAAGATTTGGCAAAATAGGTTGGTGAAGTAAAATATTAAAGTAGTAGCAAATAAGAAAATTAATTAATTAATTTAAGTGAATGAGATAGAATTTTCTATGAATTGAAAAAAATATCTTATGATGATTTAAACAAGGCTTCGAGAATTACAATTATGCTTTATAAATCTACTCTACCCTTTGATTCAATGTTTATAACACAATTGAAAGTTTCACATCCCAAACAATCAATCGAAAGATATGTAAAATACAGCATATTGATAACACGTGTATTTGATGTGACTAAACTCTTTGCAAACATTAACACAAATCATGTTCATTTATACAAGTTATCTAAGATCGACAATATATCATTTTGACAATATTGCAGTAAAAAATCAACTTGAATATCAAAAATTTATTGTCTCCAAGATCGACAATATATTAATTGATAATATTGCAGTAAAAGATTAACATATAAAATAATGTAACCAATAACAATTATAATTCAACAAGAATCACATAAGAAAAGCATGACTGAAAATAAATGAGACATAAGAATTATAACCTCTGAATTATATAAAATAAAATAGATAAGAGTTTAAGTAAAACCAAACTTACAAACATTTGTAGCTCTTGACAACCGAATCAAAGCATAAAAGTAGATTTATTACACATAAAAATTTATCTTTTAGCCTTGTCAAGAACTCTACCCTATATTATAATGCATGTTAATGAGAAAAAAAATAAGAGAGAATTATCCAATGTTGAAAACGTCCTAAGAGTGTTCTTATATAGGCAATAAATGGAAATATATTAAGTGTGACATCAATCTTCAATAATTTAAGCCAACAACTCGTTCACCCACTTGCAGTACTTTTTTAATAATGTAAATGACTGATGTAGCCTTCTTGGCCGACATAAAAGTTGTATAATTTTGTCTCTTCTTTCTATGGGCATCGGGTTCATACAAATTGGATGAGTATCCAATGAGATATGAGCAAAATTTTAAAGATATATCATATTTCGGCCAATAACCCTTTTATCCACTTGCAATACAATTTGATCCATGATAACGGTTGATTTGAACTTTATTATCAATATAAGAGTTAAGAAAATTAAGTTAATATTTCGCAGCTTCAAGAATTATACCAATTGGGTATGTATTTTTTGAGATACGGTCTAAATACATGAGTTAGGTCAAGCTGAGCGGAAGTTGTAACCCGATTCTATTGTATCTCAATTTTTGGCCCATAATATGTTAGATTTGGCTCTTCAACTGTTCTTCAAGTTTGTGTAATATTGAGTCATGTTACTCCAGGTTCAAGAATTTTTTCATTTTGATTTCTACATTGAGAGTTATATCCATTTTACCTAAACCTGTGCAAATAACATTCATTAATTATAATTTAAGGAGAACATTTTATTGCAAACTAAAAATACAAAAAATGCTAACATTAGTGATATTAAATAGTGATTGAATCTCTTAATAGATATATATTTTCATGTGTTCATCAATCCTTTAAAATATTTCACACTCTCATGAATCTTGTGAACTTCATTTTTAATTTCTCTTAAGCCCTCTTGAACTATCAAATTAATAATGTGGGTACAACAACAATATGCATAAAATCTCTACTGGACAAAAGTGATCTCCTATGTCTTAGTTAATTTTTTAATAAATCAACACAAACATCATTAAGGAGACATTATCTAAAGTCAAAAAAAAAAAAATTCGATACCCAATCACAAAATAATGAAAATATTTTATCAGCTAATAAAATTTCATTATGTAGAGACAACAAGTGTGAAGTTCAAAAGTCTTATTTGTAAAATTTAATCTTTATCAATGAAATGAGTAATTAGACTAAGGTAACCATCTGTGGGTATAGAAGCCCACAAATCAGAAGTTAAAGAAATCATATTATGAGATGCATTTAAAACACTCCTTGTGTTTTCTTTGTCCTTCCTACACATCTTCAACACATTTATTTTTGCAATACTTTTAAATATTACTTGCACTTTATTAGATAAATATTAAAATATTCTTCTAACACCCTCGTACTCAACAAATAAGAATGGTAAATCATGCATGACAAGGGTTGCAGAGACTAACTCACAAAAAATATCAAACTCAAAGTTTGGAACACGTACACCTAAAGATCTTTCAAGATCAACAAGCATTAACAACTTTAGACAACTATCTATATGTTTCTGCATATTACGTGTGCTAGACTTACTTGTACATTTATAGACAATTCCACACTTTTGACACTGCATCTTGATTCTCCATCAAAAAATTAATTTAATGTATAAAATAATATCCAAACCTTTCAAGGGAGTCTCTTTTTTTCTTTTTCACCAATTACATCCTATAATAAATTTTTCTCGCTCTCTCTTTTATTTCAACTTCACCACCAACACTATCATTTGTATTGCTGTCAAACACTAGTACTTTTGAGTCTATCAAATAAAATCTCTATTAAATCCATATATTCTTTGTAGAATTATTAAAAAAAATATATCAATCCAACAAAAAATATAAAAAATAACGTTATCATTATTATTAATTTTTAATCATATAATTTTTTGGCACTTGAAAAAATACCCCAGGCCAAAATGCACTTGCAAAGCAGTAACAGTATTCACAACAAAAACTTCTTGAATTAAATCAAAACATCAAATAAACCTTATGTATATTTATGTCATTTGAAGCCTAGAACTTCTTTTCTTGTTAAAAACTTTTATTCATTAAATATATTAAAAAAAAAAACCTCTTATTGACTAAACATGTATACAATCCAGAACTTTCTCTCAATATAAGTTGGACTATTTAAATCATAACTGCTGCTTGGTCATTTACGTAATCTCTTCCTCTTTCTTTCACATTATATATAAATAAGCTGGACTATTTTCAAAGTCCTTGATGACCAAATCCCTAACAAATTAATTTATCTTATAACATCCCTAACAATCATTTTATATATATCTTTTTGTCGAAGAATTAAATGTGCATATGCATTTCTATTTTGTCACTGGAAGGCATTGAGTTCAATCAATCCAATATAGCATTAGAAAAGTAGTACCTCAGCAGAAAGTGTCCGTAGTTCTTGATCACAAGCAACCAAGATGAATTCCAAATAAAAAGTGTCCGTAGACAATCTGAACAAAAAAAAATCAGATTTTTAATAACTAAAAAACTAATAATACATAAATAAAGAAGAAAAAAAAAAAGAAAAATACTTGGGTTAAAAAGAAGTTTGAACTTGTTTAAAAAAAAAAAAGAGCTTTAATTTTTTCACAATTAAAGAATTTGATTCCTTCAACCCAATAATTAAAGAAGAATAAAGTTTTAGAACAAAAATTAATAAATTTGAAGGGCGATTAAAATCAGCCTAACAATTTATCAAATCGCAAATAGAAATTTTAAAGGATGATTAGCCAAGCAATTGCAAGAATATGTGAATAGAAGAAGAAGAAATTAGCAGTAGCACCCGACAACAAAGTTTAAAGAAGTTGAACAACTTTGAAAGAATTTGTGGCAAATGCATTTTGGCTTTTTGTCATCTTTTATGCCCTAAAATGACGCCATTTTAGGGCATAAATTAGTTTTAATAATTAATTTTTTAATAAAAAATAATTTTTTAATTAATTATTTTTATTTTATTTAATTTTATATTATTTAAATAAATATACATACAAATACGATTCTTTTATTAAATATAAGTTGAACAAATAAATAAATCATAAATTTTAAATATATATTTGATATAATTAATAAATAAATAATATAAAATTAACTCATTTATTAATCATATTAATTATTTATATTTATATTTATTTAAAACATATCAAATTTATATTAAATAATAATATGGTAATCTATTTTACTACTCTTATTTGAATTCCTCTTTAATTGTAATAAGACTTTCTTAGCAAATATAAAATAGAGAGAATATAATTTGACCATTTAAATTGGATCTACGTGGAAAAGAAAATTACCAAACTGTGCCTGTTTTTGGAAAACACAATGTTATTACCCCTGAAATATATTTTCCAACGCAAGACGCGCGAAAACTCCATCGATTCCTAAAAGAATGAGGGCGTACTTTCGTCGGACTTTCACAGTCTTTGACCAAAATTAAAATAAATAAATTAGTGATCTTTTCTCATTAAACAGGTGGCGTAATTAAGTATCAATTCTTTTTATTTATTAATTTTTTTTTTTTTAAAGTTTCCACAGCGTCACCAGTTAAGTATTCTTACATATCCTGAAATTTAGGACACTGATCAACCGCCCCGCCCTTTATCTCTTTTGTTGTTGAATAGAATTGGGTCCTTTCAAGAGAGACGGTGAAAGAGAAAAAGATTGCCTTTTTTTTGTGTGTGTGTTTCTGGTAGAGGAGAAATGAAGGAGTTGTTTGGGAGTCCAGGGAAGGTGGGTGGTTTACTGCTGAGAACAGGGCAGTGTTTGTTTGCTGCTGCTTCTGCCGGTTTCATGCTTTCTGCTCCTGGCTTCTACAACTCCACCGCCTTCTGGTATTTTTCATTTACTTTATTAGTTAGAATTAATTTGATTGTTTTTAAAATTTCATTGGTGATTTTAAGTTTGGTTCTTGGACCTTGTTTTGATTGGTATGTGGGATTAGTGATACGGGTTTAGCTTCATTTTTTTTGTTCTTGTTTAAATTTTATTGAAAGCTGCTAATGGTACTTGATGTTGGTTTTAGAATGTTTGAATGATTTGGATTTATACCTATGAGAAAATGATGTTGGCACTTCCTTATTTGTATTAATTAAGAGGAGGAGCTGCACATAATCAAAGTGATGTAGGGGAAATCCCTAAGTTTTAGGAACTGACCTTTGTAACAACAGTATACAGTTGATAAGAATAGGGACTGCCAACCGCTGGAGGTATTAGGCAGCAAGCAATTTTGGCAGAGATGTCAAATTTTAGCATAAGTTAGAGACGGCCTTTCCTATTTAAAAGGTATCAGAAAGTTAAAACTTCTGTTTTTGGAATAATGCTGTGAATAAAACCCTATTTGAGACTCAGTGAAGTAAAATGGCACAAGAAGTTCTACACTGTTGCTCTTTCATTTCTTTCCCAATAAGAGAGGTATCCTGAAACTTTAATTGACCATGGATTTAGATGAAGGATTCTTATGATTGTTGCTCTAAACACTATTCCGGCAACAACTACCATAATCGAGAAACAAAGCTCCACTGTTTTTCCACTTTCTATGCAGCGTAAGTCTGTTCAACAAGTGGTGCTCTCCATTGAAGAGATATAACTACTCAAATGAAAATAAACTCATTTGGCTCTTTGGCTCTTCTTCCCCTCCATCACATGAATCAAACTCTTCAATGTACACAAAGTTATATTTGTTTCTACCTTTACAGACCATTCTTCTTTTCCAACTCAAAGATATTCATACAATAGTTATTGAAATACAGCCTAGATTATAGACAAGGTATTATGAAACTTCGTTGGCCACAATGGACAGAGGGTTATGGCTCTGTCCTTGTTCATTGTATTTGTGTATAATGCATGCTAGCCACTTCTCTTGCTTCACCCATTTGAAAGATGTTCATGAGATGCTCCCTTAGTTTAGGAGAAAATATTTATCAATATTTACAGTTTTTATAACAACACTATATTGATTATGTGAGTGGAAAAGTATAACTGGGACCCAAAAGTGATATACCTTATACTTTTCATAAAATTTAGCATCTCTGATAAGTTTGTTATCTGACATATGGCTTATAGCTATCTGACCTTTTGGAATGTCATGATTCTTAAATCCTAAAATTTTCTCAATATTTTACCTTATTTTAAATCTTGGTGCTAAATGATTATAGGTGAGATCCTATGATGTGCCACTGATTATCTATGTAACTTCAACCAAGAAGCGTATAAATATTCCAACTTCATTACTGGGTATATTTACGTGGAGAAAAATATTGGATAATCATTATGTGCAACAATAGGATACGTGAACTTGCATGTCCAAGTTCACTTCACATGCCTGTGCCAGCATGCGTGCAAGTTGGTATATGTGTTTATATTCAATTTATGTATGGTTAGCAGGTCTTTCTTCTAAGTTGTGCCTGTTTTCTAAATTCTGATGCATGTTTGTTGGATTCAGCTATCTAATTGCATCAATGGGGCTTCAAGTCTTGTGGAGTTTTGGACTAGCCTGCCTTGATTTGCATGCTTTGAGATCAAAGAGAAACCTGCTGAATCCTGTCTTGGTCAGCCTATTTGTTGTCGGTGACTGGGTAAACAAGTCTCGTCCGTATTAAATTATAAGATAGACTTGCATGAATATTCTTTAAGAATCATGAGGTACATTCTTAGCTCATTGCTGACAGGCTTGAGCACTCATACACGTAAAGCTAACAGGAGATACATAAAAAATAATAAATTTTTTTATAAATAAAATCCTACATGTTAATTTTGATGATATATAAACCATAAATCTGAAAGATAGGAAGCATTCTGAGAGATAAATTGAGTTTTACAATGGGATCACATATCTAGGATGACCTACTAACTTCGACAAGACCTGGCTATGAAAACTGGAGTTCCAGTTAAGTATTCATTGTGCCTTTGGAAAAGCGAAGTTTCCAATGTGCCTTCCGGGAAAGAAACAAAAATAAAACAAATAAATGAATTGAACCATGCTTGTTTGCTGTGGACATCAAGTGAAACCTAAAACACGATATGATGATTTAAGCATAATTTTTCATCTTTTCTGGAGTAGTTGCCCTTACTTAGGGTCCTGTCCCATGTGTTAAATTACATGAACAATACATGATTTTCACACAATTTATGTATCTAGCTTTTAGAATATGCATCAGTGCCAGTTTGGGGTAACATATGCATACTCGAATCCTTTCAACAAATCATAACCTTAACCTCCTGGGTTTGATTATGTGAATCTATTTTTCTGTTCAGCCTACTAGGCTAGAGCCATAAGGAAGATGCGGCTATATCTTTACCTCTATTATCGTTCCTTTTTATTCCTATCAAGATGGAAAAAGAACAGAAAACTTTAGGCACTGATTTGTGCCATCAGTTGTGCCTATGTAGGCTCATATTTACTAACCCAGTGCCACTTTTTGGCTCTGCGGGTTGTTTTATATTTGTTTTTCTTCTCCTCTGAGAGCTCAAGTTACTTTTTTTTTTTCCCTTGTCGACTACAATCTTGGGTGCTAGATCAGCAACATATGCTCCTTTCTCCTACATCGTGAATTTGCTCCAAAATGCCACCCTTCCTTTCTATCTCATCATTTTTGTCCATAATTGGTTTCCTTGACGCTATTTCAGAGTTGGTTATCTTCATCATTGCAATTGATTTCTTACGCTTCAACTGATTCTTTAGAATTGAATTCTGAGTTTAAAATGTTCCATACATTTTCAAAATGCAGGTGACAGCTATTTTATCACTTGCTGGTGCATGTTCCGCCACTGGTGTCGTGCTTCTATATGCAAGAGACTTTGAATTGGACTACTGCAAGGCACCACCCCATTTCTCATGCAGCAGCTTCCAAATTTCTGTTGCTTTTGCTTTTATCTCCTGGTTTCTCCTAGCCTTGTCTTCCCTTATTATGTTTTGGCTTTTGGCTGCAATTTGAATGACTTATTTATTAAACAAGACTCCTATCGAGAAGTTATACCTGTAAATATTGTTGATTTTGACAGTGTACACCTCATGTTCTTTAATCAAATTGGAAATTCATAGTCAATATCAATTAAGTTCTTTAGCACATCTAAACTAAATTATGAGAACAACTGTATTTCCCTTGCTTCTGTATAAATAACTCAAAGCAGGAATTGTTTCAAGCTTATTAACCCTCAGCGTGAATGGAAGTGTATACATTGCCTGTATTGAGTGTATTGAGTTTCTTGCTATCTGTGAATATTCGTGGCAAAAATTTATCAATGCATTGTGAAGCTTTGTGGGTTATACAGCCAGAACAAAGAAAACCTTTCCTATTCAAACTTTTCTGTTGGAAAACCTAAGTATCAGTTTGTTGAACTTGATTTATCGTGTTCATTTATTTAGCTCTTCAAGAATGGAAAAATGGGTGAAATCATGTTCAGTTCCACCATGGCTGCAAATTTTTTCTCAAGCCTCACTTACTCTGCTGTTTAATACTCTGTGTCAAGGACAGAGCTTAAAAGAGGCTTGTTTGCTTTATGGCTGTCTCCATTTGCCTTCTTGTCCAAATTGGTTTTTTGTTGTAATGAAATCAACAAGACCCTGTAATACAAGTGGCGGTAAATGAAGCACCATTTTGGTTATCAATTCTTTTATGCTTTTTGCTGCAGTATTAGCCGCATTGTCTATTTTCTCATTCAACTTGATACTAGTGAATGAAAACCAGCGTTCATTTTAATACCCAGGTGTTCTTTTCACCGAGGAATCTATGACTAAACAATAATTACAAGCAATCATTGTCGAATACACGGAGATTTTGATTGTTAAATATTTTAAAAGTCAAAAATCAGTCGCAAGGCAATAGACACTACAACAATCACCATGTTATTTTGATTATTTATTCTTTGGTTTGAATACACAATTGTGCAAAAGTTAAAGGTGCTAACCGATGTACCTACTCCACCTGATGCTGCTAAATGCTGGCATATAAAAATTCCAATCGCTTTCACATTTCAACCACACCAAATTAATAAGATTAATTAGCGTTAATCTCCGCAAATTATGGGGTTAGTCTGCTTTGGATCCCCTAATATATTAAATGAAACGATAATGGAATTAGACAAGCTGCTAAAATTCACAACCCCCACATGGTTTGTCATGACACAACATCTAAATCATATATAATTGCCTTCCGCAGAATTTTGCTGTCGATTTTGGACCCATTTTGAAATTTTCATTATTGCTTTTTGTGTTTCTTGGCGCCCACAATTTTCCACACTTATTATTCATGAAAATTGATGTGAGGAAGAAGATACAAATTTGACAAGAGCATGAATTGGGTCCATATCTGTAATGTATGTAGCTATTGAAGAGCTTATCCACTTTCATAAAATTTCTGCTTTTGTCCAATGTCCACCAATGACAAAATGCTGACCCCATCGTCACTTTATTAGTAATGGTCCACGTTATGGAAAAGGAAAGAAATGAGCGAAAGCCAGAAAAATATTTATGTGGGAGTAAGTTGTTTGCACAGTGAGGTCGTAACTTGGCCAAGTCGCTCATTGCTAATGCCCATGCCCATGCCCATTCACGGAAAATAAGGTCATACTAACAAAGTATTATAATAACGTTACTTTTAAGTTTTACAATCTTATTTTCAAGTGTGTTTAAGGCGCTTTCTGTAAGAAATAAAACAAATCTTTAACCCAATCATTGATACTTTTAAAATGAAAATTTTAAGTGGAACAAATATATACTACATTAGTTATATGTTAAAAAATAATTTTAAAATTTTACCGTACGCACGCTGTATTTATTTTGAAATATCCTAATAATGATAATAATTTTTTTTTTTAAAAAGACTTTATTTGATGTCATATTCTTTTTTTATAGCTTTATTAAGACCATTCTGATTCTACCTAAATTTTTTCACACCCTTTAACACTTTCAATTAGAGTAATTTGACATGAAATGCATTGAGGTAAGCAAGAGAAGGGCTTTTGCATCATCAGCAACAGTTTGAGTGTAGGCGTAGGGCCGAATAGGAAAAAGCAAATTCCATCATACATATTAAGGGCCCGCCAAAAACAAGATAGTACAACTACACAGGATGCCGACCCATGATGATAATTGATATGTGTCATTGAGATGAGATTACAGAGCATTGAAAGTTGAGCTCACCAACAATTCATTTTAACAAGTTGAAATAAAATATACGTAAAAGAAATATTCTTCTAGAAAAATTACAGAAGCAACCAACTAGATGATTTATTACTATATACATTGAACTTGCACTTCTCACATCAATGATCATTTTGAGCATTTCACAAAAGAAATAATGCACACTGAGTTTTACAATTGCAAAGGGAGGGAAACTGAAAGGAGAAAGAACAAACACATTTCCAGGCATAATGACTTGCTATTCTATGACCACATTCTAACTTATCTGAACATCAGTGGCTCACATGACTATCTCTGGCTTCAAAATGCTTGATTTTATCTCTTTGTGGGGTAAAACCACACCTCCGTTGCTGTAAATTTCATCACAAACATGAACATCTTCTCCAAGAATGGTCATGTTTTCGACGCGAGCCCATTGCCCTACAGTGGAGTGCCATCCAATGATACTACTGGATATGCAGGCATGCTTCTTGATACGGACTCCACGCATCACTGTGCAGCGAGAGAGCCTAACACCTGACTCTACAACACAACCAGGGCCAATTGCAACATCAGGTCCAATCAAACATCCCTCTCCAATTTGGGCACTCTCGTGTACTAAAACATTTCCTACTATGTGAGCACCAGTGGCCAACTTAAATGTGGACTTCTTCCTAAGGGAGTCCAGATAGAGTCTCAAGCCAGTAATGTAATCCCTTGGCTGTCCAATGTCCATCCAGAAACCTGGAAGGACCATTGCAAAAAGCTTTCCATCTGCTGCAATTTTCGGAAAGACCTCTTTCTCAATTGAGGTGGGCTTCAGTTCAATGTGATTAAGAACTGAAGGGTTCAAAAGATAAATTCCAGCATTGATTTTGTTACCAACAAATAACTTTGGTTTCTCTACAAATTTCTCAACTTTTCCTGTAGATTCTTCCATAACTACCACACCGTATTTTGATGGCTCATCCACCTGCAGAATAAGATACAATGATTTTTAATTATTAAACTTAAATAATATTTACAAAGTTGGGGAATGAAAATGATTTAACAAGAAAACCTGGCTCGTGATTTACCTTGGTTACCATAATGGAGGCTTCTCCTCCATGTGCTTTATGGAATTCAATCATTTCTGCAAATGGGTACTCGCTAATAACATCACTGTTAAGGACGAAAAAGGGTTCACCAGAATCATCAATCAGTTTGTCCCTGGCCAGAGCCAGAGGACCAGCTGTGCCAAGTGGCTCTGTCTCTTGTGAGCAGGTGATCTTGATCCCAAGCTTTGTCTCAAAGTCCTTCAGAAAGTTCAACATCACCTGCACAAACAAAGAATAACACCATACACTCCCTTGTATCATTAAATCAAATTCTTGGAGCACTAAATCAACTTTCATGTATACAAGAAAGGATAATGGTCCTTTACCTCTGGTTGGTAATTAATAGCCAAAACCACTTCACTCACTCCAACTGCCTTTAGAGCCTCTATCTGTCAAAATTTCAGCAAGGCATGTTTAAGTAAAAAACCAGCACACAAACCATGTCAAGTAAAGAGCAGGACTAGCAACACTATAATATGATCTCTGTAGTAAAGATGGCATGTTTCCAATTTTTTTCTTTAACCAAATAAAAAATTCATTTGTTCTTCAACTTTTCTTGAAAGATGGTGGGTTCTTTCATTTGAAGTAAAAAGATATACATACACAAAGACCCCTCAAATCCAATAGTAAAAGAAAATATACCAATTCAAAAATTATAATTCAAAAACTCTGGAAACTGGGGCTGACAAAGTTTGTGGATTGTAATGACAACTAATTTGTACTTGGTCAAGTGTTTGACTATTTCTTGGAGCCCATGGTTTACAAGTCTTAGCTGTGGATTGCTTCTCAATTGTGGATCTCAAACATAGAAATCAAAGAAGCAGGTTTTACTACTGCTTCCAGGATAATGTTGGCATATTAAAGAAATCTTAAAGATGAAACAAATAACCACAAAAAATTGCCTCTAATAACAAATATAATTTTTTTTTTTAAAAAAAAGAAGATAATTTAGATCTTTTGATGAAAGGTTGTGGTCACAAAATTATACCTGATGTAGGATCATAGGTTTGTTAGCAAATTCAACAAGGGGCTTAGGCACACTGAGTGTCAACGGCCTCAACCGTGTTCCAAACCCTCCAACAAGAATAAGTGCCTTCATTGTTATATGCCACCTGTTTTTTTCCTGCAGATTATACAGTCAGTATTGTAGGCAGCCAAATGAATACAATCTAGCAGATAATGCAATCAAATATTAAAAGATGAAACTCCAGCTTTTTTTATGTTTGTTAGTGCCAAGAGGCAAAAAATGGAGGGAAAAAAAAGTAATTTTGCATTGAAATTTGTAGATCTAACAGCCAGAACTCATCTTTGCAGGCAAGGATGCCGCACCTGAAGTTATGGGTACAAAATTGAGCTTGACACAAAATCAAGACATGCAAGGGAGAAAACAAACCCCAAAAAATTTAAAGCTGATCTCAAAGAAAACAAGAAGAAGATTCGAATACGTGTCATAAAATGTTATAAAATGAAACATCATGCTTACGGAGTAAGTGAAAATCCATCCAAAAGGAGTAGCTGGTACTAGGACACAAATTCCAGCTATACTACAGGTTGGAGTCTTGCATGAGAGCGACAAAATCAGTTTTTATTTTATGATCGATTACTATATAAAGGACATAAAGAATCCAAATTCAAGATAAGCATTGCCTCAAGTAAAACGACAATAGGTTTAAACTACTTCATTTCTCTGCTCATGAACCACAAATTTTATAAGTTAAGATGTTGAAAAATTTTCCTTTTCTAGACTCATCATTCATAAACACAAACATAATTACCATGAATGCATTCTCAAACATAATAATGTGAATGAAAACAAGCAACTTCTACCTGAAAACATTTAAATGACTACATTCTACCAAATCCAGAACTTAGAAGCAACATCTTCTGTCAACTAAGTCATTTCTTACTTTCTTTTGCCATTCAACATAATTCTAAAAAGTTATCTCAAGTAGTAACCAACACCAAAAAGAATAGAAGTTCAGATTGTCAAAAAAGCTCAAAAACATTTATTATGATTTTTTTCAAGACAAACAATGAAAAAGTATTCGAGTTTCGCTAATCCACAGAAGGAAATCTTACTCGGCTAGCATCTGGGTCATAAACCCGGATCATAAACAGGTCGATCCAGTTATCTTTATAGTCATGATGACCAAAAGAAGATACACAAGAATGTCCATTGAAGTCCTCATTGGCTCATTAAAAACAAAAACTTGCAATCATTTTTCCTTTTTCCATAGTGATCTTATCGAGAAAACGTGACCACACACGTAACAATCACAAAATGGAAGCAATAACACCAAAAATACAAGAAATGAAACGAAAATGGCCCATGCAATTGCCAGATCTAACGAAATATGCACAAATTAATTCCAAAAAGCTCTTATTACGATAATCAAAAAACATAATTAAACCAAATCAAAACAAATACAGCGATCATAAAAATATTTTTTAAAAAAAACTAAAAATAAATAAACATTACGCATAAGCAAAATAAAATAACAATCAAACCTCATCCACATTGTCAAATTCTTTAAAGATAAAAGAAAGAAGAAAAAAAAGAGAGAAAACGAAACAACTCAAAAATCAAACTCGAATAAAACAACACTTCTGAAAACATTTAAAAAGACATAACTCAAAACCAAAAGCGGAATTACCTTAAACAACAATACCAGATGGGAACTGGGAAGTGAGTTCAAAGGCGCGATACGAGCGAGTAACTGAGGACCGACAAATTAGAAAGAAGTGAGTCGGACAGAGGCGAGTTTCGCTCCGTCGCCTTGCTTTTGTTGGGTTGTTAATTTGTCTGAGCTGTGCGAAGGTCGTTGGTTGGTTAATTGGAAAGCCTTTGATCGGGTATTTATATAACTGGGAACTTGGGAACATGTATTATAACGGGTGACGGGGTGAGTTTTTCGCGGATTTCAAATTAATTATTAAATTGAAATTGTTTTGGTAGGATTTTCGCCTTTCTTTTCCGTGTGGCTGGGCCTGGGCGGTTGACGTCCGCTTTGGGTTAGTCTTTATTTCGAGGGGTAATTTCGGCGTCGTTTCGGATTTTGGAAGGTTCAGTTCCGGCATTGCTGATAAATTCGTACTTGCGTTGCGTGCTATTTTGCAATTTTTCTGTTGGTAATTCACACTACAAAATAGAATGTACGTGTATCAATTTAATGGGATTTTATCATTTAGGTCCGTAAGCTCTTTAGGTTTTATGCAATAAGATATAATTATTGAATAAGTCCTTGTCGTTATTCTTTTCATTAATTATTGACACCTCACATGGTAGTCCCCGTCTCCATGGACCACAATTTTTGTTTATAGGTAAATTCTTGAATTAAAATGTGTAACTAAAAAAAGGACATGCAAGTTGGAATAGCTAGTGTTAGTAGCGGGACTGAAGCAGAATATTCCATTTGATGGTGGCTTGGAATCCATCTAATTCATTAATAAGTAGATGTAGATAATAGATATAACATTAATGGACGCAACGTGGGTGATTAATTAGAAATTCAGTCCACAATCCTTAATAGTTAATATAAAAAAAAACATTCAAAATGAAAATCTAGGAATATGTCAATTGTCAAACCCCCATTTTCCATTTTGACTTGTTTAAGCTAGCTACCTAGATATTCGCCGCAGTGGCCGATTGAGAAACACCAACAAAAACAATTGAAGCAAAATTAAACAACACGTTTCTGTTTTTGTTTTTGTTTTGGACCTTTGATCTGGTTTTTTGAGGCTTAATGTAAATGACTCTGACCTAACAACACGCTTTGACGTTTTCGGAGGGCTATGCTTATTTTCCAAGTAATTGGGCGGCCTATTTCTAGTGTTTTGATACCAACAATAACAAACATCGTATGTGAAGTAACAAAGCAGAACAGTTGGGTTTCCATTAAATATAAGGTGTTGTCAACGTACCCTTGATCAGGTATGAAAGTTGGAAGAGCATAAGTTTCGGTGAGAATAACCGGTGAGGCATATATTATATAAGTAATGATACATTTCGTTATTTTAAATTAATATGTTAAATAATAAAATGATGTAATTTTTAAAGTTATTGTTATATTATTTTATTATTTAATATAATATTTTAAAAAATAAAATAAATATTATTATATTATAATGATAATCTTTTTCTCATATGCAAGCAATAGAGAAAAAATGGCTTATTTATGATATTAAATCTTTCTTCGACATTTCTTGAGGAGCTAAAAAAGCACGTGCCTACGTTCACACGTGATCAGCTAAGACTCGATCAAATCCATGGTCCATTATTTCATACCACTACAAACGATTATTCACACATGCTGTTTTATTAGAGAAGATTACTGAATATGGTAATTTATGCATGACTATTAACATATGTGTGCCCTAATAGGATTATTTGATAATAATTAAAAGAAATAAAAATATTATTTAATAAAATACAGACTTATGCCTTTTTTAGTATTTTTGCATTTATATTTGATCTTTTATGATAATGTGTGGTAGTTACGAAGCAAGACTTCCTCTTTGGATCAATAACAATAATATCATTTTTTTTGTAGTAGTATTTATATTTAATTTAATAAATATGTTTCAATGTGTGTGGGTTACTTTAACTTAATATTTATTTTATTTTTTTGTATGTTGTTTTATTTAAAGATACATGTATGTTCCCGGTGAAATAGAATAAATTTATATAGAAATTACTCTATTATGATAATCATTTATTTGTGTCATATATCCCAATGATTTATATATTGCAATCTTGATCGGCAAAGTTAACTTTTAAGTTAAAGGATTAAAATAATTAAAAATAAAATGTTCAAAGTATGTGCATTTATATGTAGTAATTTTTGTGTACGAATAGTTTCTTTGTACATTTATAAAATTAAAATTAGTAGATTTAATTATGATAAAAACGGTTGATGTAATGAATATTGATAAAAAAAAAAAAAATTCAACAAAATAACGAAATGGGTATGCGAACATGTAATTGAGAATATAGGGAGCGAGTACTAGACCACTCAATAAAAATTAGCCTCTTTGATCGTTGATTTTTTTTTTTTTTTTTGTTCTTTATGATTTGAATATGATATTTAATTGCCTACCTAATAAGAATAAAAATATGAATATAAAGCTTGATTTGATTGGCATGTGAGAGTCTTGTGATATACAAGTTTTTGGATTCTTTGCCCACCTTGCAAGCAAATAAAATAATTATTTCCTTGTACAATTATAAGAGTTGTATTATACACATCATGCAAATCACTACCAAGCTTATGAAAAGAGCAACTCCAGCTCAGAATGATTCATGGCATTCAATCTTTGACGGTTTTTGCCAACTTAATTATTCTAATTTGTGTTGAAAGTATTTCCCGTTTTTCCATTTGCCTACATTACATTTACACGTGACTTAAATTAGATTTACACTTTTGGTTAGCATACTGAAAATACACTCAATTCGAAATTTATGTCAAGACAAATTAAATGATTATTTGATAAATATAATTTATATTATTATAATTAAATGTCTATGATACACTCACTATTTTTTTTTATTCTATGCTAATTATAACTTCAAATTGATAATATTTTTATAACAATTTTTTCTTAATATTAAATATGACAAAAAATTTGGATTAAAATTTTTATATCTTGGATGCATATATCATAAATTTTATTACACGGTACAATGGTAATTGATAAAAAATTTAAACATAATGTTAGTAGTCAAAGTGTTTACAAAGAGAATGAATGTAGGTGAGGTGATAAATGAAATAGAACGGGGGGGGATCAATTTGAACAATGTTAAGATTGGTCAAGATGCATAGAAGTGATGTGATGGTAATAGAAATAGTGGTTTAGGCTGAAATTTCCATCATTACCTACTTCAATTAGTATTTTAATAAGGATGGATAAGTATCACCCTCTTCAAAGTTGACTCAATTCATATAATTTTATGTACAAAAATTGGGGGATTGAAAATGTGAGATTGTAACTGGGCAACCACTTGTGGAGTATCCAAATCTCTAGAAGAGTTTAAATGATTTAATATTCTAAGGGTTGTTCTTGTTTCATAATGAATAAGATGCATAGCTGGAAATATTACAACATGAGACGATGGATCTAAATCTAATTTTAGTAAAAACGTAATTTTGGAATTAATAGAATATTAAATCATTTACACATTGTTAAATAACTTGATTACTTCATAAATAAATAAATAAATAAAAGAGGTTAAGTAGCCCATCTCCTTATATTTTAGGCTGGTAATAGATCCACCCCACTCTTTGTGTGAGTGCCCCCGATTCAAGTGAAACTAATAAGACCCAATGGGGGACATTTATTACTACTCTGAGCAAAAGCATAAGCCCATAAAAAGTTTTGGCCCACTTTAATGATAAGGTCTTTGAGCCGCGTGTTCCTGCTCTTATCAGACACTACGACGTCGTATCAATAATCCCTCATCTTTATAAAGCTCATAAACCCTTCTTCCCTACACTGTCCATTAGCTTCTGATTCGACCTCCGCCGCCACCTTAAAAAAAAAAAAGAGATAGGTCATGGCCGTCGACAGAAGCCAC
This sequence comes from Ailanthus altissimus, assembly GCA_946807835.1. Taxonomy (NCBI): domain Eukaryota; kingdom Viridiplantae; phylum Streptophyta; class Magnoliopsida; order Sapindales; family Simaroubaceae; genus Ailanthus; species Ailanthus altissimus. The sequence goes on from OX327684.1 coordinate 18,960,681, forward strand.
CCGACCCAGAACCCACCAAAATACAAGCTTCAGCGCGTAGATTGCGTTTGGTTACATGTATGTTTCTTTCGTTCATTTATGTTCTTTTTTGGTTTAATGGGCTTTCTTTTGTTTTTTAAAAAACAAATTATTATATCATATATAATGTTGATTACGGTGGCCAATTAGCCAATCACATGTCAGCTTCAGAGCTGTTGTTATTATTGTGTGAATGGTCAGTAAGCTCACCAATAGCAACGCTGTGTTAGTGGCCTTTAATGGTGAGCCGGAACTCTGGTTTCGCTTTGAGGTCATCAACTACATTCACCACAAGAAATTTATGTTGCTTATTTTACGAGGACTTTGGGGATCAAAACTCTACTTTTGGAAAGGGTGGCCAATTAGCCAATCACATATCAGCTGCGGAGCTGTTTTTTTTTTTTTTTTGTGTGAATGGTCAGTATGCCTCCAACAGCAGCACTTTGTTGGTGGCCCTTTAATGGTGAGCCAGCTCTCTGGTTTCACTGTTACGCCATCAACTACATTCACAAAAAGAAAAGGGATACATAAAAAAATTACAAGACTCGACAATAGCCTTTGAACTTATTTTGATGATGTTCATTTTCTTTGCGCTTGTTTCAATCTTTTTTACATTTTCACTTTTCTAATTATTAAACTTTCGTTGTTGGAACATAGAATCTGTGTTATGCCCATAACTCACCTTTTGATCAACTTAGTTTAATAGGACTTTATGTTTGAAATTTTTTCTTTTTGATACGGTGCGCAATCAACTAATCACAGATCAGCTGCTATATAGTGACGGAAAAAAGTAAAATAATTGAAATTGTAGATTTTTTTTACTTGTATATTGGGATGCAGTAATAATGGAATTTATTTTCAGTAAGTAAGAATATGTGGATAATGTCATGAGTTAGATTAATTAGGAAACAAGTTTAAGATAAGTGGCTAATGTCATGGGTTCATTAATTAGGAAACAACTCAAATCTGGTTTTTCTAGAATGCTATTTTGTAGTGTTTATTTATTTTTTTTTATCATCTTGTTCTATGTTCAATTCTTTAGAATGCAAATAAGAGCCTAAGGTAATTTCTTTGGAAAAGTTGGCTTGGAAAATTGTAAAGAGAAAGCTTAGAGGTTCTTGAGGGGAGCTTAGAGATCAAGGGGGCTAATTCTTAATTCTTTATTAATCTTTTAACAGAAGGTTGTTGCTAGGTTATTAGAGTATTATTAAAGAGTAAAGAATAAAGAATTTCCTCTTTGATTTCTTAATCTCTCCTCTAACAACCTCTAAGCACTCTTTTCAATCTTCCAAAGCCACTTCTTGTTAAGACTTTAGAGAATAGAGGTATTAAGTTATTCTAATCTATTTGTAATTAGGGTTTCTACAATAAACCCTAATCCTAGTTGCATTCTAAAACAAGATTTTAGCCTTGTTTCCTAGTTAGTCTAACCCATGGCATTAGCCCGTATTTCTCACTTATTGAAAAATAAATCCCATCATAAATTAGAGAGCCAAACTCCTAAATATAATAATCACATAATAGAGTAAAAATCTACAATATCACATTGCGTAAGCACTACATGCAGAGCTGTTTTCTGTGGATGCTCAGTAAGCCACCAATTGTAGCACTGTTGATGGCCTTAAATGGTAAGCCAGCTTTCTGGTTTAACTTTTAGGCCATCAACTACATTCATGAACTGTATAATATACGATGTTTGCTCCGTTTGTGTTGGATAGTTTTTGGTTGTTACAAGTTGTTTTCATTAACTTCTAATTCCATTGGATTCAGAGTCATTGCTGCAGGAAATTGTTAAAGTTTGATTTTTTTGGGTACTTTTCTTTGGCAAAATTTATTCCTTTTAGAAATATTGGTATGTTTAAGCTTGTCTTGGTACGATAACACAGCCTAATGGCTTGCATAAATGGAAAATAAAATCTGTCTAGTATGCCAAAAAAATTTGTACAGTATGCTTTATTAATGTTAATCTCCCTGCCTAGCATATAAAAATCTTATATGCAACTTAATTGTAAGTGCAGTACTTGTACTATTTTAAATTATGTATATAAATGGGTTCTTAACCCTTTTGTTTGATCAGGCTCTCGCTTGGATAAGTTGCTCTCTTCTGGATTTTAAGCTTTTGACTCTGAAGATTGTATACTGTCCATCAAACTTCCGTTAGCTTAAGTTCCTTGTTTTTTCTACTATAACCTTATAGGAGTAGATTTTGGTGGCATCTTGCTCATCATTTAACTATATAATTTGCCAACAGGTGCCAAACCGGAATGCAAGGTGATGGTGCCAAACCAGAATACAAGATGATATTAAGTTAGCAGGGAACAACATGGTGTTGCTTCATGAACAAGGTTCTGTTCTCATGGCACGCAGAACTTGTGGTAAGAGAGGTCCTCACTGAACCCCTGCCCGCCAGACAAGCCTTATTAGTATGTAAACCTTTTACCTGCTCTGTTGAAGAAGTCCCTGCTGCTTTGGAATCACATGAGCAAGCAAGCTGGTAAGAGAACAAGTTGTGGATCTGATGTAATGTGCAGAAACCAAGAAAACTCAGTTCATATTGCCAATCTTCCTATAGGACTGCACATTTGGTTCCGTTAATGTTATGTTGCAATTGATCAGAACACTGACTTTACCAATAGTATAGGCCAAACTTGTAGCAACTCAGTCTAGTGTATTGCTACAGATTTTTCATGAAACTGTCTTATTTATGTAGAACAAACTGCCGTCAGCATACATGTCTAAGCAATAAGCAAAGCAAAATTATGCACTAAAACTTCAACAATCTCAGTACACAAACATCATAATTAACCACAGATGATTAACAGATATTAACATATATAGGTTGTACAGCTCCAGATGCGAAACTAATTTTTCAAAGCCTTAGCCTTTGCGATGCTGATAATGTATTCAATTTCCTCGGCTACCTCTTTCATTGATGGCCTGTTCTGTCTATGTTCCTCTAAGCAACCCACCGCCAGGAATGCTAATGCCTTCATCGTCTCCAACTCTAAATTACTGGTCTTCTCTTTTATCATTGGATCAATAGTCTCCATTAGTTTCTCTTCCTCCACCATCCTCTGCACGTAAACTGCCAGGTTCACATCATCTTCTGCCCTGTTAAAATCTATAGCCTTTTGAGATGTCAAGAGCTCTAACAACACAACCCCGAAGCTATAAACATCGCTCTTATCAGTTAATTGATACTTCTTGTAATACTCAGGATCAAGATATCCCAAAGTCCCCTGTGCACAAGTTGATATGTGACTCATATCAGTATGAGCCAACCTTGATAACCCGAAATCTGAAACTTTAGCATTAAGCTTCTCATCAAGAAGAATGTTGCTAGACTTCACATCCCGGTGATATATTGGAGGAATAGCTGACGAATGAAGATAAGCAAGACCCTCAGCAGTATCATGAGCAATCTGGAGTCGGTGAGACCACGTAAGCCGGGCTCTCCCTCCTTGTAAATGATCCAAAAGAGTCCCATTGGGAATGTACTCATAAACCATAATTGGCTGCTCTAGCTCAACGCAACAGCCAAGCAACCCAACAAAGCTACGGTGATTAACTTGGCATAAAATTCTGACTTCGTTGAGGATTTGATCAGTGCCTTTGGTGTTGCCAAGCTTGGCACATTTGATGGCAACTTCAGTTCCATCTTTAAGAATGCCTTTGTAAACTTCACCGTAGCCTCCAGAGCCAAGGAGGCGGTCTTTGGAGAAGTTGTTAGTTGCTTTCTTTATCTCCTTGCCAGTAAAGATTTTTGCGGCTTTGCCTCCGCCACCAGAGTTAAGAATCTCTTCTCTTTCTCGGACCAAACGTTCTTGTGCTTCTTTGATGCGTCTATGGCGTTTGTATAGTAAAATGGCTATGATGGCAGCAACCAGCGTTACACCAATGCCAGCAGTTAAACCTACACAGTTAATAGGGAGTACACTTTTATCAATTTGAACAGCGTGTTAGTCAGCTTGTTAATAAAGGAAGTTTTTGTTATATGTTTTTACTCGTGTTATTTAACATATAACCAAAAAAAAAATTTGAACTAGCAATAAAAATTTAAAATATGTAACAAAAAAAAATTAAATTTGCAACAAAAAAAAAAATTAAATAACCATATGGTACATTTAATTTATCCTAACATTACTTTGATTATTAACTTCAATGATATCATATCTTCTTTCCTCTTTCTTGGTGATATCGTAATCTTTGTTAAATCAATTCTAATAACACACCTAATGAATTGAATGTGTAGTTGAATATTTTATAAAAATTTTAAATATATAAATATAAAAAATTATGAGTTTTCGTAAAGTTGTATTCTTTCATATTAAATATGAAACAATACAATTATTGAAAATATTTCTTAGTTAAAAAATGATGATGGTTCACTTAGAATTATTGAGTTATGATCTTTCATAAAGTTGTATCATTTCATATAAAATATGAAATGATACAACCATTAGAGACACTACTTGGTTTGAAATTTAATCTAATGGTCATAAAACAAGAAGTGTATGTGGAGAGTTATGTCCTAAATAAAAAGGTGCTTGTTACTTATAAATATATGTTGATATAAAAAAATATGTACATTGAAAAATGTAAAAAAATGTGCATATATTGTGCATAAGAGTGTGTAAGAGAGTGTATAAGAGAGCACAATGATACATAAGTACATAAGAGAGCACGATGATGCATAAATATATAAGAGAGCACAATGGTATAAAAGAGATCACAATAGTATAAGAGAAATCACAATGATGCATAAATACACAAGAAACCACAATGATATAAGAGAGATCACAATGATGCATAAAATGATAATATAATGTCAACTAAATTGTTTTAAGATTTGGTATTATGAGAGTGCACTCGAACAGAACTAAAGCCATTCAATATTAGGATTAGACCGCCATATAACTTGATTGTACCAAGATAATATTCTAAAGAAACAAAAATTAATACTTAAATATAATATATTTTTACATATCTTAATTTACTATCCGTTATGTATATAATTTATATTTGTGAAGCATCATTAATATTTTAAAATTATTTTAATTTTAAGTATTTTTTTTTCAAGTTGTTAGATGTCATAAGAAAATATTGTTAAATCCTCCCAGAAGTAGTTAATTACAAAGCTCATCAACCAGGAACAATAATTAGAGAGAGAGAGAGAAAATAGATCTCTAATTATTAGTCAATTATGAGATCAAATTACTTAACTGTCTAAGACAAGCTTAAACTACGATAATAAATTAAAAATTTTCAATAAATACAAGTAATCACGTACGTATTGTATGGTATGAATCACATATCATTTAATGTACCTGCTATGAGTGCAGTCTTATTTGATGAACCTCCACAACCTCTAAGATCTTGACACGTTACCTCTGCACAAAATGGCAAGCCGACGTCTCGGCCAATCAAAATTCACCCAAATTGTCAAAACTAAAAAACAAGCGGTCAAAAGTCAAAATAAAAAACTCACTTTCCGCACAAACGCCATCAACCGGGTCCCACGAAAGCCCCGACTTACAGAAGCACCTCCTGACGCCACTCGCACTTGCGTCCGGCCCACAAGTCGAGTTCCCATCACAATCGGACTGCGAAACACATACCGGTTCCCTAGGAGCGACCCACTGGATCTCCACGCCCGGTTCGGGCCACCGGTCCAGCGGCTGTCTCGGGTCCAAGTTAACAAAACTCGTGTAGGCCCTGCACCCGCCTTCCCTCACTCTTATCATATACGAATTGGTCGAGCCACCGGCTCTAAACGTGCAGCATATCGACGCCGAAGGCTCCTCACACCGCGCCCTATCGCGTGTGCCGTTAATGTACACGTGGCACAAGCTGGAGTAACTGCAGTTCAAGGGCGAGCCGAGAATAGTGTTGGAGCAGTTCATGTACATAATGGTATTGCTACTGGTGATGTTAAAGGGCAAGGTGTTATTGAGCTGGATACCTTGGTGGGCCATGTCAGATGTGATGCAGGTGTTGGGTAAGAAGCTGGAGGGCTTGATCACGAGCCGTTGGATTGAGGGGTTGATGGAGGCGATGGGATAGGAGTTGTTGAGAGTGTCGAACTGGAGGGTGCCGGTTTGCGAGTCGCAGCGAATTTTGTAAGCTGGGTCCCCGCACGTGGGGCTCGTGCTGAGGGGGTATGGGACCGGGGTGGAGCCGCAGTTGGGGCAGCGGATGGCGGCGGAGAATACGCAGACAGCGCATGTTAGCAGCCCCGCCGCGAAGAGGAGGAGCTTAGTTGAAGCAATATCCATTGAGAAAGAGACGAGAGTCTCGTGCGTGTGATGGAAGCGTAGCCTGCGTAGGGGGTTTTAAGAGGATGTTGTTTTTATAAGTGGAGGGTTTTTGTTTTGTTTTGTTAAAGTTGGTGACAAGATATCAAAGTGGGTTTGACTTTAATATGAAGATATTGGAAGGTTCTCACCATTCAATGTTTTGTCTATTATTTATTATACTGTTTCTGTTCTTGTCCTAATCTAGCATTCATTGACTAGGAATAATGACGCTTTTGTCCCAAAAATTTGGCTTAATTCCTAATTTTACTTATTAAATTTTAAAAAAATTTAAAATTATTATCATTTATTTTGATAATTTTACTATTTTTATAGTACAATGATATGTTGCCCTTGTCTGTTAACTGACACAAGGGTAAATAGTGATTGAATAAGTAAAAATTAATTAAAATATATATTTATAATTACAAAAATATCTTTTCAAAATTATTCTTCTTTCTCTCTCGTCTTTCTTCCATCTTTTTTTAACTTTTTTTCTCCAATTTCCCTTTATTGATATATCGTGGTGGCAACGTGAAGTGCGATGCCCGTTTAGCCTATGAAGTCTATCGTTGTCTCTGAATCCTCCCATCTCTTTACCTCTCAAATCACCGTTGTCGACATGTCCACCTCCGCCACCCTTCTCCTCCTCAGCTCTATCGGTTCCGCATAAGGCTAATGGGCCAATTGGGCAGTATAGGATTGGTGAGAAGTGAAATGTCGATTATGTTTTTGGGGCTTGGGAAGTTGGTGATTGGATTGATTTTTTAAATTCATTTGGAAGGATATTGAGTTAGTTCCTATTAGGATTCTTGGGTGCTCTTTGTTGTTTGTTGAGATTGAATTGGCTGTGGCTTTAAGAGATATGAATACAAAAGAAGACTAATTTGTATTGTTGGTTTGTGTTGTTATTTTTTTTTTACTAGGATCAATGCTGTTATACGGGTTCTTATTGTCCTAACACCTTCATATTTAATATTTTAAAACTCTAAGCGTATGTAAAAAATTTAATCAATAAATAAAATAATAAAAAATAAAATAAACATGATGATAAAGATAAATAATTACATATATAAAAGCACAAAAATATATATGATTAAATAAAAAAAAATTTATGTCTACAGTTGATTACAAAATTTTAATTTATTTTATTTTTAATTCATAAAAAATTTTAGATCACAAAGATCTATTATATGAGATTCTCAAGATATATAACAATAGACGAATTTATCAAATAATCTATTAGTACTATCTTGCGCACTTAATATTTAAGCACTTATTATATTTTTTTATACACTCAGCACTTTAGAACTACCTCAGTTTTATATTCTCTCTATTTGTTGATGCACTATTTGATGCACACTTAATCTAATAGATTTACAAGGATTTATTTAGGCTACAAAATGTCATTTATAATTATATTTTTTGTTGGAATAAATGTTCATATATTTAGAGCATTCAAAATTTACTCAAATAAATCAAATCGACTTAAAATAGGAAATTGTCAAAATTGAACGCTGCGATATTGGAGGTTCTGAGTTCGGTGCCACAACGTCCAAGCTTGGGAAATATATCCTTTCCTGTGCTTTGACTCGCTCCTCGTTTTTTACTATCATTTTTCGTCTATTTTTCTACGTCCAACTCATATTTATCTTCGTGTTAATTCCTTATCCATCTTTCACTCAAAATTAATTTTAAATCACCAAATTTTAATAGTTGCAAAAATTTAGCTGTGGATTTTGTTGTGGATTTTGTTGTTGAAATTGAGAATAATTGAGGTTTTGAATTTGTCTTATCTAATTTTAGGTCTAAATCGTTTGTTGATGATGGAAAGATGACTTAATTCCTTTGTTGGGGGTTGATGTTGAGTTATTTGATTTTAAAATTTCTTATATTTTATTTTTAATTACATAATGTTGAATTTATTTGTTTAATGGGAGATTGTAAGAAAATTTTGATTGTATAATTATTATTTTTTAATTTCTAAGATAATTTGTCAATTTGTATAATTTGTTTTTGAAATGAAAGTTTTTTATTTAAAAAAAAACAGTACAAGTGATAAATTATTAAATTTTGATTTAAAAATATAAAAAAGAAAAGGAAAGTAAATGTGAGAAAATAGATTTTGATAACTATTTATAAATTTTATATTAATTAAATGAGATAATCACGTGAATATGACATGATATGTTAGGTATCAATTCTTATCAGACTCCATCAATTTATTTTAAATTTTTGTATTGAATTATAACTTTATTTTTTCACTATAAAATAAATAATAATAAATTAATAAATTGAGATAATTTTAATTTTTTTAATACTCGTAAAATAAAATTAAAAATTATACTAAATTTTTATAATAAAAATGTTCTTATCTCTCTTCGGTTAAACTTATTCTTCTTTTTACTACGATTGCATTCACTTTTAATCACATGATTTATTCTTCTTATTTGTGTTAGCAGATACCAATCATAAATTTATGGGAGTACACTTAAATTAAGTTCATTAGTAACACAATTGAATTATTTTTTTTAATTAAAAAAAAATCTACTTGTAAAAGAGGAAGATTTTTTGTGTAAATCTTTTGTGAACGAATGATACATTGCCTTTTCTTTTTTAGTTTAATAATAAAGATTTGATGTTTATGAGAGTTAGGAATTGACCTGTCCTTTAATAGAAATAGTCGTTGAATATATAAAAGTAGATTTAAGATATTTAAACTATATTAATTTTTTTAAAAAATTATACCAAGTGAAAAAATAATAACTATTAAAAGTAAGTGATGATTGTCCTTAATCAAAGATGAACAACAAGTTTTTCAATTAAAACAACTTTTTTCACGATAAGGAATCAGCCAACTGTATATCTAGAAGACCTGAAAACAACTTTTGAGCATAATAGCCAACTGGGTTTTTAAATTTTTTTATTATTGTTATTATTATTTTTAGTGAAAATGATAACCTAGAGGGTTGATCTGTTAGAGAGTCAAATAATTACTAAAGTCTTCGTCGTGATGCCATACAGAAAAAAAAAAAAAAAGTAATGTCTTTCTTCAGATTTCATAAATATATTTCCTGTCTGGAAAGATTTTGTGTTTATTTGGAAGTTTCGTGGAGATATAATTTTTTTTTATAATATTATAATAATTTATTGATATTTTTATTTAGAAGTTTATTGAAATATATACCGTAATATTTGTTGAGTATAATCCGTAAATTTAAACTAAATAAAATAAAATTTATTTTATTAAAATTTAAAAAAATTATCTCTATTTATACATTAAAGAGAAGTTATAGAATTAAGAGTCAAACACTATCGGCCACATAACCACTCAACCAGGAGATAGTGGGACATGGAGATACATTTCACTAACCTTTTTAAAAACAAAAAATATTCTGTTTCATAGTTTTGGTAGTGATCCACAGAAATGCATGCAATGAATAAAACAAGTTTTTTCTTTTGAATTCACATTTGCTTTTTTTAAAGAAGCGTGGATCGGACCAAAAGCAGAGAATTCCAAATTCAAAGGCAAGTGGGTAAAATAGTCGTGGTTGACGCTGACTCAAAAAAATTTTAATGATTATTTTTTTAATTTTAAGATTTAGATTTGTGTATATCCTATTTAAGAGACTGTGTATAAAAAGTTTTATTATATTAAAATTTTATTTTTTTTATAAAAATAAATTTTATATAAAATTTTACATCTTATAAATAAATTTAATTTTTTATTATTTGTAACATTAACTATTCAATATGTATAATATACAAGCTCTTTAATTTTTTTAAATTATTTTTTATCGTTTTTAATATTCAACTTAAAATTCTGCGTCTTTACTCGTTAAAATCCTGCAACCTTGTTGTTAAAATCTTTGCTTGTCATTCTTTGAGAAGAACCCAAGTTTTACAGCATGCTTGCTGCACTACAACGCATGTTTAGTGATAAACCTTGCTCGTTGACAGTTCAAGTACAAATCTTGCTTGTTGACAGTCAATTTCAGCCTAGCCTTATTTGGTGAATCCCTTAGTCTCAATTTCCTTTAAATTTGGGACGACATCCGTCTAACCGAACACTAAGCATACACGAACCCTAAGTTCTTCAAAATTTATAACGCGAACACCTTTTTGGCATGCCTAGTGAGATATAATTTCTTGTATGACAGTAACAACTAGATAGATAGATGGATGGCAAAGAATAAAACATGAAAAAATAGTGTCGAATTATCTGCGGTAACTCCACCACAGCTCAGGGATCCTGCCAATTTTGAGCATGACAGGGCAACTTTAGCACATGCAGCAGAAGACCTACTGAACCAACAGTTGGAAGAGATTCACTATAGTGATTTTCTATACCACAGACCATTTTTCATTGTCGATAAATAAGGGTTGGTCGCTCAAATCACCTAAGAGAATCAGCAACTCGTTACAATATTGACAAATCAAATGGTCACGGTTGTTCGACCATTGATCAAGGATAATCAGAATAAAAGTCAAAGTATTCTAAAAAAATCTTAAGACGATGAGGCAAAAGCAAACAAAGCTAACTGCTCTTTTACAAGGTTACCCAAACCTTGAATTACATGAGTCTCGATAATGGTAGAATCATTAAGCTGGCCTACAATATAGATCGGTCAATATCTTCAGGCAACCTGAGAAGATTGAGTTTTCAAACTCCCAAGTCCACCAAAACTAATCAGGGTAGATTTTTTTTTAATTATAATCAAGTTGGTAACATGATTACTTTGGAAAGTTTGCAGCAATTCGGCCAAACTCATCTCGATTGATATAATTCAGGTCTACAAAACTTATACGACTTGCTAACAGTTTTGGACGACTTGAGATAGACCGTAATACCTTGGCGGAAGCATTGTAGAATATGAGGATTGATTTACGCCTTATGGCGCGACCATCTTATATGAACCATACCCCCTATAGCATTAATACATTTCTTTTTCTTTTTCGAAGGGATATAAAATCTCCAAATTCTTTCTATTTTCGAGCGAAGAAAATATCACTATATTTGAATATATCTATAGGTTCACAGTGCAATATGAGGAGGCCAACTTGTCTCATTTCTAGAAGCTGAGATTATTTAGCAATTCTTTAACCAAGACGACATTCACTTGGTATACTAATTTAGTACCCAAGTCAATTGCTAATTAGGAGTAAATGGAAGACAAATTCTATGCCGAATTCTACAAGTCGCCTCCAGAGGTCCCTTTAGCATATCTAACTAGGTCACTCATATCATACATTGATGCATGTATTAAAAAAGAAATTTTTTATGTGTGATACACTTAGATGGAGTATTGTAGAAATTATCTTCACAATATGTGAGTTTATTTTTTAGATTTATTCTTTATATGACTATGATTATACCATTATTTTTTATGACGCTAAAGGGGACAAAATATGTGGATACAATTTAGTTTATAATTTATTCTTAAACTGCTTAACACGTGCACTTGTATTTTAGCAAAAAGGTTTGGTAAAAATATAAATGTAGGAGAAGCACAAAATGAGAGGTAGATATACTTTTTAAATATAAAATACCTACATTATTTGTCATCATCAAAAAGTGGGAGATTGTTGGCCTAGATGATTTTAAAGATTTCAAATAATAGAGAAAAACAGTGTTTATGAACTAAAGTGCAAAATTTTGAAAGATATAGGAAATAGACAAAAATGTAAATGTTTCAAAACTTTGGTCACTATAGCGTATATTGTAGCATAGTCTTGTAGCAAAGGCATTGTTCCATAATGGTTAAATCACTATAGAACGGCTAGTTACTATATTTATGGCTGTAATGATTAAATTACTGTAGCTAAAATGTAGCAATGGGCAGGATACTATAGCAACGACGAAAAATGGCTAGTTTCTCCATCTATATAAATAAAAGCTTTATTTAAGCTCAACATCAACAAGTGAAGTATTCTATAATCTTCATATCATTTTAGAAGAAAAGAAATATTCATATTTATGTTAAAATTATTGTATCTATTCTTTAAGAGAGTTTAAATTGTAGAGGTTTAATTGAACCCAAATCAATCTTGGTAAGGGTCTAGTTGGTACCCAATAAACCCAACTTACTGTGAGGGTTTGATTAGTACCTGAGAAAATAACCAGAGTTTAATTAGTACCTAAAAAATTTTAGGGTTTGATTGACACATGAGAAAGCCAATTTTTAAAGGTTTGATTAATACTTGAGAAGTTAATTAAAGGGTCTTGAAAAATAGACCGAACTAATGAAATTCTCAAACACAGTTAGTTTCAAGACGTGAACGTAAGACGGGATAAGTGCCGAATCATATAAACATCAAGTTTTAGCTTTCTCAACTCTTTGATTTACTATAATTACTTCTGTTTTATTTTCTTTATATTCTTAGTAATTGAATAAATTATTAAATATCTAATTAATCTTCACTTGGGTTGCCAATCTAGAATTTTCAAGCTTGAACAAAAAGTTCTATAGGAATATAACACCAAAGTTTCCACGGTCATTTGGGTCGACTAAAAGGGATGATAAGCCCTAAAAGAGAGTTTGGGTGCTAGTAAATAAAAAAATTGATGAAAAGTCACCCAAAATTGATGGAGATGAGATCCAGGTCAACCCTGACAATTAGACTAATCCTAAGACTCAGGGTGATCAGCTTAACTAGAGGGGCAACGAAGAAGAACACCCATAAACAAACCATCAACATAATGATCATGTTACCTGAGTCATTTTAGTCAAAATCAGGGTAACCTTTAACCTTGGATGGCAATGTGGTAGATATTTGCCACATTAAGGAGCATGAACTGGACGAACTAGCACCACTAACTCTACCCTATTCGACTGACCATATGACCCAACATATTCGGCCTTTTTATTTTAAGGCTGACTTCAATGGGTCCCATGTAAGAGGATCCTGATCGATAATTGATCAAGAGTTAATATTTTCCCCTGAGAATGATAAGAAAATTGGGCATTAATAAGGGCGACTTGGAGCCATCAGAAGTTATTATGACCGACTTTACTAGTTATGAGACCCCAATTCATAAATTTGTCTCTTTCAAAGTCCCGTATTGAGAAATAAGAACCATTTTATGTAGTCAATGTACAAAGTGACTACAACGTCCTATTAGGATGAGATTAGATCCATTCAAATAGGACTTTGCCATCTAGTATACAACAGATTATCTTCAGATGCTGGTTGGATGGCTCAGTTGAGATAATTTATGCTAATTCTAAGTTGTTCAAGGGTAACAAACAAGTAGCGTCAATTGTATTATATGATCCCACCATCACCATAACTATCTTGAAAAAGAGTGACACTGACCGATGTGTTGTGATATGGTGTGTGATGTGTATAGATATGTATAATTTTAAAAATTAAATATGCAACGGAAGTAATCATACATGTAATACACTATGTAGCAAACTTAAGCATATAATCACATGTATGATCATTCAAGCACATATATATCTCATATATATTTTCATGCATGATATAAAATGAATTGTAAATAAATAACCTACCCGGTTATGAAGGTAGCTTTACAATTCTTCAAGAACTCCAATCTTCAATTTATTGAGCTCACCTTGAAGTATTCCCTTGCACAATTCTAGTTCACAACTAAATCCGATGGGATTGTGAAGCTAGAATGACAGCCTTGAATTTTCAACAAAAGATTGTTTTAACACTTAAAACAATTTATCCTTATGAATGATTACTACCAAGAGATGAGAAGAATTAAGTGTTTTCATTAGTTCTTTACAACTCTTTATGTTGAACCTTAGTAAGCCTTTACATTTTCGCTTAACACTTTGAGAAAAAAACTTAGGAAATGCTCTCAATTCTCTCTCTTCTCTCATAGAACGAAATTCTCTCTTCTTTTTCATAAATTGAACTCTTTTAATTCTTAATTAAGTGCAAAGAATGATTACTTCTCTTAGTGCTCCACCACCACTTATCCATGTTTGCCATTACAAACATTAATCAATCATATTTTTCACTCAACAAATTGATTCAACCATTTGAATCAATTTCTAGAGAGTAAATGGCATTTAAACAATGCTAAGTGGTCTCACGACTTTCATAGTGCATCATTTAAGAATTTCTAAGTGGCCAACATTCCTTATTATTAATAACAAGTGCATTCTCCATTAGTAAATGGTGTTTGCCACTTATTCCAATTAATAATAATAATTTGATTAATATATAAAATATTAATAATTCAAAATTATTTTGAATATTTACATTTACCATATATGTATTTACCAAGTAAGGTAAATAGGTAAATACATGATAAATTATTTATGGAGCAAGATTGTGTCACTTGTCAATTTCTTATTGGTTAACAACTCTTGTAAATCAATAATGCATTTTACATTCAATTATTGACAAGTGAATAATAAAAGGAACCTTGAAACATTTTTCACTTTGCTGGAAATTGTTGGATCAATTGTTCAATCCAATTCGCTGCCCTAGTGCACTACGAGTACACTTCATATTGTGAGACTCTCTAGATCCATGTCCGATTTGTCATATGAAACTATTTCACACGTCTGTGAACAATGTCCCACACACATGTTACAGATATTAAAAAATGGCGCATTAGACCATACAAGTTGAGGTTATAACATATTCGTATAATCCTTCCATCATAAATATCCTAGAAGAGCGGAGATATAGATCAACACCGTCAAGTCTCCATGTGCTCAACCATAAACTTATCTCCAGATTTGTATTTCAATAAATAATATCCGTAAACACTTTTACGATATTATTTTCCCGAGGATAAAATTAATTCTCGGATATGTCTGCTTATGGCCATAAGATTTTCTGAAATACAATCTTGGAGTTGCAGGATATTTTACTCACCCAATTGAGTTGATAGATCCCATATCTGTACACACCGGACTCCATGAGCATCGGACCATACCTAGCAACACCTAGCGGTCAGACCATGAAAGGTATCTAACATGTGTAGAACTAAAGTATGGTGGATCACTCACAAGTCCACCGTGGCACTCAGGTCTAAGGATCACGAATACTACTCAACTCGAAAGATCCTCAATTGACGACTTTATAGGATGTCTATTGGAGATCTTTGTGAGTCTGTTCAATATTCAGTCCTTACTAAATACTTGTATCTCTATACGAGTTTTTACTAAACTCATGGTCTGCTAAGACTAACCATCTGGACTATCCAGATATAGACATACACTGATCTATATATATTAAGGTCTTCACTAACAGACCCGCATTAGTGAAGATAGATCAGGAACATCAAGTTTAAGAACATATTTGCATAATAATATTTCCTAGCACCATTTGCAACTCATTGCAACTATGTCATTACTAATATATTCTTAGGTCTTTGTCCCATTTCAGACAAGGCTTTAACTCTTTAGATTTTACTAACTCTTAGTTCTGATCTAAACTCATTTAGATCAGATTTGAACTCTTTCAGATCATATAATGTCTAAAACGTTACAAGCATCTTACCATATTTGTATATAATATAATTAGTGATTTATAGAAATCATAATTGTATAAACATAAAGCAAATATTTATACACAAAAAGGATGGCACGTAAGCACAAATCTCAACATGATATACCAAAAAAGTGAACACAGCAACAATGACTGACATTGAAGTCATCAAGGGCGATCTTACTCGCCTCACTACGGTTAAACCGGCTTACCTTTGGTTTATTTTTTTGATGAATAGACAAAGATATACATTTACATTGGCCAAATGTATTTACGAAGATGAGACACAAGATTCAAAATTTGGCCAAGAATTAAAACTAACCCTAGTAAAACTAGACGACATAACTGTCACGCCCCAGACCCAAAAGATCTGACACACGACATCACTTACATTCATTCAATAATACTTAAACATTCATTTTAATTTCTTTCAGAATTATAGTAATTGAATTATGACTGGGACAATTAGTAAACCGGAGATACGCAGAGTTTTCTCAGAGATTAACACTCTACTACGTCACCAGTAGCAACTTTATTACCGGAAGCCCAGAATATATTCATTGCAAATTCTTACTTAAAATCAATCCATTACTACACTTGGTGAAACTTAAACTAAATCCAACCACACACAATAAAATAATACATAAGTATTTATTCACTAGGGACAAATCAAATATCTTATCCCACGTGTCCCCAAATGAAACACTTAGCAACCTAACAACTTAGGGAACCCAAGGAACAGCAGAAGCCTTGCCAAATCCGCTAAGCACACATGTACCTTATTTACCTGAAATCACCATAAACTATAATGAGTATAAAACTCAGTAAGCATACTAGTTTTTCATATATCAAATACAAATACATATATGTACACAATGCATATGTATGATATGCTGTGATCAATCAAAATCATAATCTTATCAAATCACATATCATGTAAGCGCTTACACATTCTTTCAAAACACATAATAGGAATACCATCACTCAACTACTACTTAGTAGGACTTACATATCACATATCACATAATGAGCCAAATGTCACTCGTAGGTGACATACCGTATGAGAGGAATAGTACAAGTGAGGCCTTTAAATCACACATATATAATGCTCATGCCCGAAGGTAAAAGCCAAGCCCTCACCCTGATCATCGGTGAGTCCTCTCACATGTACCAATACGCCACCACACGAATGTGATGACTCACTCTTCCTTTAGGTACCAATAGGATCCTCCCTACATACGGAACACATAACATATACCAATCCCGAAGGAAAGGCCACACATAAAGGCTCCACAAATCACATAAAATGCCTACTAAGTCAACAGTGAGTTCAAGTACCCTCAAAACACAAAATATTTCTCATTGACATATTACACTTCAAAAGCTTTCTTTGTTAAACATATCTTATTTTGAAAGCTCACTTTCAAAAAAACACATGTATGTCCATGCTCAATGTCAATGCTCATATTCATAAACATATATTCATATTTCATATCAAAATATACTTTGACATAACATAAACATATTCTTAACCACATTTACAAAATCATTCATAACACTTATTATGTTTATTGTGATTCCAGTAAAAAGTCTAGTATACTTACCTCTTAACACTTTCAGCTACAAGGCTTAAATCTCCTTAACCTATCAATGGAGATTAATCCTTTCATAAGCCTCACAATTCACACAAAATACTTTAAATAGCTTACAAAACTATACACAATGCATTTATCACATCAAATTGGTCTAAATATTTGGTTTCTCAAAACCTGTCATTCTGACCACTTACACTTAACAAAAATTTCTAATACATCAAATGATGTCCAATTACTCCGAAATCAGAATATATCATTCTTGACTCATATATACTTCTTATATATGAATATTATATCAAAATTCCTACACAATCCATTCCATACACACCATCGAATCCAAACTACAAACCTGACAGGATCAAGATACTTACTGAACAGTATTCAATCTCCCAATTTTATAAAATCATATACTAACTCAAAAATTATAAAACTATCACATAATTACTCTTGACACATATCTCAGTCCATGATAAATATTTGGCTTCCAAATAACTGCCAAAAGTATTTTAAAACTATTTTATTGCATAACTTTAAAAATCTGTTAATCAAATACTACAATGAGCCGATACACTTTAGAAATTCATAACACTTCAACCACATTGATCCAAATTCTCAATTCCGAGTATATCATATTAGACATATAAAATTATCATATTCCACAAATTCATAATTTTTAAAGATCATTCAGCAGGTCAAAAATTATTTTCCACTGTATCATACTGTTTACACAGGAAATTTCCAGAATTCCAGGGTCATTTTGGTAAATTCACTACAAATTCAATTTCCGAGATTTTCAGTCGATTCAAAGTCTCAGATGATCCTAAACATGTTTAATTTCATATACTCAAAATTCAAAACCAGAATCGAATCACAACAATTTATAAAATTCCTAGATCAAGAGGTTATCCAGCAGAAATTTCATAATTCATCATGATTTATCAAACTATCTTATAGATCATCATCAATTCTCACAACATCAAACGAAATACACATCAAATCCTTAATTATACATATTTCCAGAAATCAAAACTTAAAGAAATTAACTTAATTAACACCAATAAATTGATAATTAGTTGTGATATACCTCTAAAGATCCAAAATTCCAATTTCTTCTTCTTTTTCTTCTTCTTCTTCTCTTTCTCTCTCCTTTATTTCTCTCTTCTCTCTCTAAAAATGGGTAGCTCGACCAAAATGAGAGAATTAGGGTTTTTAAAAGTGTATTTTTATACTAAGTGGTTAATTTTTGGTATTTACGAATTCACCCCCAAAACTTTCAAAGTATAACAATTTGGTCCCTAAAATAATTCCAAAGTCTTGCAAATAAACCCAATACTAATAGTATATCCTTAACATATAAAAACACTACTAATAACAATATATAAATCAAGGATCACCCACATATAAATAAAATACGTATATTTATATATATAAATATACATATTCTTACCGGTTATGGATACTGGTTACTACAATTCTCCCCTCCTTATAAGAATTTCGTCCTCGAAATTCATAACTTAAGCAAATAAATGAGGATACTTAGATCTCATTTCCTCTTCTCGTTCCCAGGTTGCCTCTTCAACTGCATGGTTTCTCCATAAAACCTTTACCAAATCAATCTTCTTAGTACGAAGAATTTGCTCCTTATTGTCCAAAATCCTAATGGGCACTTCTTCATAAGTGAGATCATCCCTAAGTTGAAGTGGCTCATAGCTTAACACATGTGAGGAGTTTGAAACATATTTTCGCAACATGGACACATGGAACACATTATGAACTCCTGATAATGATGGAGGAAGGGCAAGTCTATAAGCCACATCACCTATCCTTTCAAGGATTTCAAATGGACCAATGAATCTTGGACTCAACTTTCCTTTCTTGCCAAATCTCATGACTCCTTTCATTGGAGCAACCTTAAGAAATACTTTTTCACCCACCTTAAATTCTAGATCTTTTCTTCTATTGTCTGCATAGCTTTTCTGTCTACTCTGAGCCACTTTCATTCTTTTTCTTATCTTCTCTATAACCTCACAAGTTTGCTGGACAATCTCTGGCCCTAAAATTTTTCTTTCTCCAACTTCATCCCAATGCACATGAGATCTACATTTTCTTCCATACAAAGCTTCATATGGGGCCATACCAATAGTTGATTGATAACTATTGTTGTATACAAACTCCACTAATGAAAGGTGTTTGTCCCAACTACCTTTAAGGTCTAACACACATGCTCTCAACATATCTTCTAGAATTTGAATGGTCCTTTCAGATTGACCATCAGTCTGTGGGTGGAATGCAGTACTGAAGTTTAACTTCGTGCCCATGGCATTATGTAGGCTCTTCCAAAATATTGAAGTAAATCGGGGATCTCTATCAGATACAATTGACACAGGTACTCCATGAAGCCTCACAATTTCATCAACATATAATTGGGCATACCTATCCATGGAATAAGTGGTGCATATTGGAATAAAATGTGCTGATTTTGTTAGCCTATCAATAATCACCCATATGGCATTGTAGCCCTTTTGTGTACTTGGCAACCCAACTACAAAATTCATGGCTATGTGCTCCCATTTCCATTCCGGTACCAATAAAGGTTTCAATAACCCAGATGGTCTCTGATGTTCTGCCTTAACTTGCTGACATGTCAAACATTGCTTTATAAATTTTGCAATCTCTCTTTTCATATTAACCCACCAATAAATAGCTCGTAGGTCTCGATACATCTTGGTACCTCCCGGATGGACAGTATATGGTGAACTATGAGCTTCAACCAAGATCTCATTTTTCAACTCATCATTATTAGGCACACAAAGTCTACCTTCAAAATGTAGAGCTCCATCATCAAAAATAGCAAAGTTAGGCCTTTTACCCAATGAAATTTCTTCCATAATTTTCTTCAGATGCACATCATTACCTTGTGCTTCCTTAATTCTCTTAATTAGGGTAGGCTGAATGGACATACTTGCAACATAAGCCCTATCATTAGATCTTACCACTTCAATGCCAAGCTTTTCTAAATCCAACAAAATTTGCTTTTGAGTAGTCAAAAGTGCTGCCATATGTCCTGAAGATTTTCTACTCAAAGCATCTGCTACAACATTAGCTTTTCCCGGATGGTAGTTAATCACACAGTCATAATCTTTGACTAGTTCCAACCATCGACGTTGCCTCATATTTAACTCCTTTTGAGTAAAGAAGTATTTAAGACTTTTGTGATCTGTGTAAATTTCACACCTTTCTCCATAAAGATAATGCCTCCAAATTTTCAGAGCAAAAACTACTGCAGCCAACTCCAAGTCATGAGTAGGGTAATTCTGCTCATAAGTCTTTAGTTGTCGTGAGGCATATGCCACTACCTTTCCATCCTGCATTAATACACACCCAAGCCCTTTCTTGGAAGCATCACTATAAATCACAAATCCAGCAGAAGCAGAAGGGATGGTTAGTATGGGAGCAGATACTAACCGATGCTTGAGTTCTTGAAAACTTTTCTCACATTCTTCTGACCACTGAAACTTGACATTCTTTCTTGTCAATTGAGTTAAAGGTGAAGCTATCTTAGAAAATCCTTCAACAAACCGTCTATAATATCCTGCCAGCCCAAGAAAACTTCGAATTTCCCCCACATTAGTTGGTCTGGACCAATTCACCACTGCTTCAATTTTACTTGGATCCACTGAAATTCCCTTTGAGGAAACAACATGTCCCAAAAATACCATTCGATCTAGCCAGAATTCACATTTCTTGAATTTTGCATAAAGCTGCTTCTCCCTTAACACTTGTAGGACTTTTCTTAAGTGTTCTTCATGTTCTCCCTTACTCTTAGAGTACACTAGGATGTCATCAATAAACACAATAACAAACCTATCCAAATAATCCTTGAATACTCTATTCATTAGATCCATAAAGGCAGCAGGTGCATTTGTCAACCCAAATGGCATAACAATAAACTCATAATGCCCATATCTGGTACGAAATGCAGTCTTTGGAATGTCTTCTTTCTTGATCTTCAATTGATGATAGCCAGAACGAAGATCAATTTTTGAGAATACACAAGCTCCTTGCAACTGATCGAATAAATCATCGATTCTTGGAAGTGGATATTTATTCTTTACAGTCACACGGTTCAACTCTCGATAGTCAATACATAATCTCATTGAACCATCTTTCTTCTTAACAAAAAGAACTGGAGCACCCCAAGGTGAAACACTCGGGCGAATAAACCCCTTCTCAAGCAATTCATGTAGCTGTTCCTTCAACTCTTTAAGCTCTACTGGTGCCATACGATAAGGTGTTTTAGATATAGGACTGGTTCCTGGCAGAAGTTCTATCATGAATTCAATCTCTCGATCTGGTGGAACTCCAGGTAAATCTTCAGGGAATACATCTATAAACTCATTCACGCCTGGAACATCTTGGATTTTTATTTCTTCTTTCTTTGTATCCATTACAGTCGCTAAGAAACACTGACAACCCTTCTTAAGACTTTTCCAAGCTTGTAAAGCAGATATTACTTTTGGCAAAGAGCATAACTTAGAACCAATAAAACTAAACTCAGGCTCCCCGGGTGGTTGGAAAATAACTTCTTTCTCAAAGCATTTAACATTAGCATGGTACATAGACAACCAATCCATGCCAAATATAACATCAAAATCATACATATTCAAGATAATCAAATCTGCTTGTAGCACCTTATCTCCTATTTCAATTTTACATGATTTTACCACATTTGTAGCACACATCAAATCTCCTGAAGGAGTTGCAACACATAAATCTACACCCAAAGGTTCTGGCACAACCCCCATATTACTAACAAATGCATGTGACACAAATGAATGGGTAGAACCCGAATCAAAAAGAGCTAAACCATGCTGGCCAGATATGGAAATTGTACCTGTCACCACAGAAGGTGAATCATCTGCTTCTTTTCTGGTAAGAGCATAGACTCTTGCTTGAGCTTTCTGATCTTTCTTAAATCCTCCCTGATCATTCTTCATCTCTGGACAATCCTGAATAAAATGACCAATCTTTCTACACTTAAAACAAGCTCCACTTTTCCTGAAACACACCCTTCCATGTGGTCTCCCACATGTATCACATAATGGAAAATCCTTCTTTTCAATGTCATCATTCCTATGCCTCTTCTTTCCTTTCCACCTGTCAAACTTTTTCTGATTATTTTTAACCCAAGGTCTCTTTTCTGATCGATGATAACCCATATGTTTGGACTCAGATGGTGCTGCCAATTCTTCATCCCTTGCTAATATTTCAGCCCTCTGTAATACTGCACTGTAAGTCTGTAGATCAAGGACAGAGAGTAACCTTCTCACTTCTGGTTCAAGACCCATCTGAAACCTCTTGGCCTTACGTGCTTCTGTGTCTACTAAGTGGGGAGCAAACCTAGACAACTCCTCAAACTTCCTCTCATATTCTGTTACTGACATTTTGCCCTGAGTAAGATGGATAAATTCTGCCTCTTTCTCATCTCTTAGGGACTGGGGAAAGTATTTTTCATTAAATACTTCCTTGAATCTTTCCCATGTTATCTTGTTCTTATCAATATTCAGTGTCCGCATGGTCATCTCCCACCAATGACTGGCTCCCTCCTTAAGCATGTAAGTGGCACAACTTACTTTATGTGAATCTGAACATTCGAGGAGGCTGAATATCTTTTCCAACTCACGGATCCACTCCTCAGCAACCAGCGGGTCTTTTGAGCCTTCAAATGATGGTGGTTGCAATTTTCTGAATTTCTCAATAACATGGAATTTATCATTATGGTCTGCTTTGGGTCGTTGTTGTTGAAGCACATTATTCACTGCTTGAACAATATTTTGGATGGTAGCAGGGTTTTCTCCTGAAGTACTCTCATTCACAGTATCAACACTTCTAGTAATTCTTGGATTACGCCCCATCTTTTCAAAATCACAAAGATAAGTAAGTAAGATATCAAATAAATCAATATACATAAATAAGCACACATACAATCTTAAGGATTTGGCATCGGCTGGGTTCCCTTGACTAGACACATAAAGTCTACAGAATCATATCTTAGCTCTGATACCACTAAAAGCTGTCACGCCCCAGACCCAAAAGATCTGACACACGACATCACTTACATTCATTCAATAATACTTAAACATTCATTTTAATTTCTTTCAGAATTATAGTAATTGAATTATGACTGGGACAATTAGTAAACCGGAGATACGCAGAGTTTTCTCAGAGATTAACACTCTACTACGTCACCAGTAGCAACTTTATTACCGGAAGCCCAGAATATATTCATTGCAAATTCTTACTTAAAATCAATCCATTACTACACTTGGTGAAACTTAAACTAAATCCAACCACACACAATAAAATAATACATAAGTATTTATTCACTAGGGACAAATCAAATATCTTATCCCACGTGTCCCCAAATGAAACACTTAGCAACCTAACAACTTAGGGAACCCAAGGAACAGCAGAAGCCTTGCCAAATCCGCTAAGCACACATGTACCTTATTTACCTGAAATCACCATAAACTATAATGAGTATAAAACTCAGTAAGCATACTAGTTTTTCATATATCAAATACAAATACATATATGTACACAATGCATATGTATGATATGCTGTGATCAATCAAAATCATAATCTTATCAAATCACATATCATGTAAGCGCTTACACATTCTTTCAAAACACATAATAGGAATACCATCACTCAACTACTACTTAGTAGGACTTACATATCACATATCACATAATGAGCCAAATGTCACTCGTAGGTGACATACCGTATGAGAGGAATAGTACAAGTGAGGCCTTTAAATCACACATATATAATGCTCATGCCCGAAGGTAAAAGCCAAGCCCTCACCCTGATCATCGGTGAGTCCTCTCACATGTACCAATACGCCACCACACGAATGTGATGACTCACTCTTCCTTTAGGTACCAATAGGATCCTCCCTACATACGGAACACATAACATATACCAATCCCGAAGGAAAGGCCACACATAAAGGCTCCACAAATCACATAAAATGCCTACTAAGTCAACAGTGAGTTCAAGTACCCTCAAAACACAAAATATTTCTCATTGACATATTACACTTCAAAAGCTTTCTTTGTTAAACATATCTTATTTTGAAAGCTCACTTTCAAAAAAACACATGTATGTCCATGCTCAATGTCAATGCTCATATTCATAAACATATATTCATATTTCATATCAAAATATACTTTGACATAACATAAACATATTCTTAACCACATTTACAAAATCATTCATAACACTTATTATGTTTATTGTGATTCCAGTAAAAAGTCTAGTATACTTACCTCTTAACACTTTCAGCTACAAGGCTTAAATCTCCTTAACCTATCAATGGAGATTAATCCTTTCATAAGCCTCACAATTCACACAAAATACTTTAAATAGCTTACAAAACTATACACAATGCATTTATCACATCAAATTGGTCTAAATATTTGGTTTCTCAAAACCTGTCATTCTGACCACTTACACTTAACAAAAATTTCTAATACATCAAATGATGTCCAATTACTCCGAAATCAGAATATATCATTCTTGACTCATATATACTTCTTATATATGAATATTATATCAAAATTCCTACACAATCCATTCCATACACACCATCGAATCCAAACTACAAACCTGACAGGATCAAGATACTTACTGAACAGTATTCAATCTCCCAATTTTATAAAATCATATACTAACTCAAAAATTATAAAACTATCACATAATTACTCTTGACACATATCTCAGTCCATGATAAATATTTGGCTTCCAAATAACTGCCAAAAGTATTTTAAAACTATTTTATTGCATAACTTTAAAAATCTGTTAATCAAATACTACAATGAGCCGATACACTTTAGAAATTCATAACACTTCAACCACATTGATCCAAATTCTCAATTCCGAGTATATCATATTAGACATATAAAATTATCATATTCCACAAATTCATAATTTTTAAAGATCATTCAGCAGGTCAAAAATTATTTTCCACTGTATCATACTGTTTACACAGGAAATTTCCAGAATTCCAGGGTCATTTTGGTAAATTCACTACAAATTCAATTTCCGAGATTTTCAGTCGATTCAAAGTCTCAGATGATCCTAAACATGTCTAATTTCATATACTCAAAATTCAAAACCAGAATCGAATCACAACAATTTATAAAATTCCTAGATCAAGAGGTTATCCAGCAGAAATTTCATAATTCATCATGATTTATCAAACTATCTTATAGATCATCATCAATTCTCACAACATCAAACGAAATACACATCAAATCCTTAATTATACATATTTCCAGAAATAAAAACTTAAAGAAATTAACTTAATTAACACCAATAAATTGATAATTAGTTGTGATATACCTCTAAAGATCCAAAATTCCAATTTCTTCTTCTTTTTCTTCTTCTTCTTCTCTTTCTCTCTCCTTTATTTCTCTCTTCTCTCTCTAAAAATGGGTAGCTCGACCAAAATGAGAGAATTAGGGTTTTTAAAAGTGTATTTTTATACTAAGTGGTTAATTTTTGGTATTTACGAATTCACCCCCAAAACTTTCAAAGTATAACAATTTGGTCCCTAAAATAATTCCAAAGTCTTGCAAATAAACCCAATACTAATAGTATATCCTTAACCTATAAAAACACTACTAATAACAATATATAAATCAAGGATCACCCACATATAAATAAAATACGTATATTTATATATATAAATATACATATTCTTACCGGTTATGGATACTGGTTACTACAATAACCCTCAAAGCAAACTCAAAGAGATTGATTTGGGGAAAGTAGGAAACCACAAACTGATTTTCATCAACGAAGGATTAGATCTGGCTTATGAGTCTTAATTATTGGCGTTTCTTAGAGAATTCAGAGATTGTTTTGCTTAGGACTACATAGAGATGCTTGGCCTCAATATAGACTTGGTCGAGCACGGCTTGCCAATCAAGGACAATTTCTGTCTATATAAATAACAAATGAGAAGGATGTCAAAAATAAAATCATTGACGATATCAAACGATTCCTCAAGGATATGATTAGGAAGATATATCCACTATTATCTAAACAACATGTATTCATCCTTGTAGCGTTCGATAATTTCGCAAAATGGGTCGAGGTAATTCCATTAAAAATGATAAATTAATAGTTGGTCTAAGAGTTGATCAAAGAAAATATCATATACATGTATGGTCTCCCCGAATCCATCAAAAGGAAGAAATGAACAATTTTGCTAAGGAATTCAGCATCAAGCTCGTACATAGCACGCTATATTATGCTTAATCAAATGGACAGGCCAAATTTATGTACAAATTACTCATCCAAGGACTAAAAAAGGCAATTGAAGATAGCCCCAAATCATGGCACGAGAAGCTGCAAGAAGTTTAGAAATAAAGAGAAAAGAAACCCCAGACTATAGGGAACTAAGAAATAAATATTATAGTCATATTTTTTATGACCCTTACAAAACCTTAGTTAGACCGATTGCCTGGGCAGTCAAAGTAAATAAAAGATAAGCTAGCTTTGAATATAAAGAAAGGACTAACTAAATGAAAGAACTAAAGCTATCTTGTATTTCATTGTGCGAGATCGTTGTTCCTTCTATTTTGAGAATTCAAGAGAAGGGCACGACGAGACGAGCCATTTATCATTACGATAGGTGTCAATTTTGGGAAAATAGAGTCAACCCAAAGAAAGTTACTAAGACATCGCTTTATTAATTGGTCTATACCCACGAGGCTATAGTTCCAATAGAATGGACTGAAAGTTTAACAGGAAGGCAATTTCAAGAAAAATTGAGCCCTCAACAATACCAAGATGCCATAATAGATAAGATGGATCAAATAGATTAACATTGTCTTGAAATATTAAATCGACTCGAAGCGTAAAAAAAGAGAATACAAAGAGCTTACAACAAAAGGGTCAAATCTAAGTCTTTCAGACAAGGCGACTTTGTATGAAAAGTAGTCCTCCCAATAAGATCCAAGGAGAATGACTTGAGGAAGTTCAGCTCCAATTGGGAAGGACCATTCAAAATTGCCAAAATCCTTGGCAATGAGGTATATTTGCTGAATGATTTGGATAGGGAAATCCATCATAAAACGATCAATGGCAAATATCTGAAGCTTTACAGGCCAACGATTTAGAAAGGTATTGACAGAACTATTTTTCAAAAACCTTTATAAGCTTTTATCGGTCCAGATTGATCATATTGATAGGTCGATAAGTTGCGATCGGTTTAACTCTTGAAACTGATTTTTGTAAACATTCTAGCATTCAATAAAAGGCTGATCAATTTTTTATAGGTAAAGATTAATATGCATTTATCTTTGAATGATATTGTGATTAAGTGAACTATTAAAATCGGTCGATCTAATTAAGTCAATTTTGTGAACTAATTAAGCCTTTTTAATAAAATTATCAACTATCGGATTAGTTAATATTATTTTGAGGCGATCTACAACTAGAAAAATCATGTAAGGATAAAAGTAATTCGCAAAATATATATTTCATTGATTTTTAAGTAATTTCATAAGGAGGGCTTATAGGCCGATTACATTTTTTCAAGCAAGCCTAAAAATTTAGCAACAGAAGTTCGGTCACCTTTACTTCAACCTCTGCTTTAGGAACCAAGGCATCCTTAAGCTTCAGACTCTTTTTCGGCTTACCCTTCCTTGGGTGATTGTCCAAGATTTATTTACCTAAGTCCAGAGAGTGCATGGTCTTCTCGGCTTTCTCTTCTCCTAGCTTAGACAACTCTGCATCCAGTGCTTTTAGCTTTTCATTGGCCTTTTCACTTTAATCCCTAATAGTCCTCACCTCGGCCATCAACTGAACCTCTAAGCTGTTGGTGGAGGATCTTAAGTACGTGGGTGTATGCATATGCAATTGTGTCTATTGCCTAACACAGCGGAAACATATAAATTTTACAATAAACACAATAAATAAATATATTAATCACATTAATATATTAGAAAGGTTATAGAACTCACCATAACCTGTAACATTATACACGTATTTTTTTGGAGTTTGCATAGAGACCAACTGTCACGCCCCAGACCCAAAAGATCCGACACACGACATCACTTACATTCATTCACTGCATGTGCACTCATAAATAATATTACACAAAATTTTCAACTTTCATTCAACACAGAAATCCTTAGCAAGTTCCTAGTAAGTTCAACACTAAAATCAACCATAACCTAACATATAAATATAAACTTCTCTTGACAATATTTAAACATTCATTTCAATTTCTTTCAGAATTATAGCAATTGAATTATGACTGGGACAATTATTAAACCGGAGATACGCAGAGTTTTCTCAGAGATTAACACTCTACTACGTCACCAGTAGCAACTTTGTTACCGCGAGCCCAGAATATATCCATTGCAAATTCTTACTTAAAATCATCCAATAACCACACTTTATAAAACTTAAACCAAATCTAATCCACACACAATGAAATAATACATAAGTATTTATTCAATAGGGACAAACCAAATATCCTATCCCACGTGTCCCCAAATGAAACACACAACAACCTAGCAACTTAGGGAACCCAAGGAACAGCAGAAGCCTTGCCAAATCCGCTAAGCACACATGCACCTTATTTACCTGAAATCACCATAAACTATAATGAGTATAAAACTCAGTAAGCATATTAGTTTTTCATATATCAAATACAAATACATATATGTACACAATGCATATGTATGATATGCTGTGATTAATCAAAATCATAATCTTATCAAATCACATATCATGTAAGCGCTTACACATTCTTTCAAAACACATAATAGGAATACCATTACTCGACTACTACTTAGTAGGACTTACATATCACATATCACATAATGAGCCAAATGTCACTCGTAGGTGACATACCGTATGAGAGGAATAGTACAAGTGAGGTCCTTAAATCACACATATATAACGCTTATGCCCGAAGGTAAAAGCCAAACCCTCACCCTGATCATCGGTGAGTCCTCTCACATGCACCAATACGCCACCACACGAATGTGATGACTCACTCTTCCTTTAGGTACCAATAGGATCCTCCCTACATACGGAACACATAACATATACCAATCCCAAAGTAAAGGCCACACATAAAGGCTCCACAAATCACATAAAATGCCTACTAAGTTAACAGTGAGTTTAAGTACCCTCAAAATACAAAATATTTCTCATGGACATATTACACTTCAAAAGCTTTCTTTATTAAACACATCTTATTTTGAAAGCTCACTTACAAAAATACATGTATGTCCATGCTCAATGTCAATACTCACATTCAGAAACATATATTCACATTTCATATCAAAATATACTTTGACATAACATAAACATATTCTTAACCCCATTTGCAAAATCATACAAAATAATTACTATGTTTATTGTGATTTCAGTAAAAAGTCTAGTATACTTACCTCTTAACACTTTCAGCTACAAGGCTTAAATCTCCTTAACCTATCAATGGAGATTAATCCTTTCATAAGCCTCACAATTCACACAAAATACTTTAAATAGCTTACAAAATTATACACAATGCATTTATCACATCAAATTGGTCTAAATATTTGGTTTCTCAAAACCTGTCATTCTGACCACTTACACTTAACAAAAATTTCTAATACATCAAATGATGTCCAATTACTCCGAAATCAGAATATATCATTCTTGACTCATATATACTTCTTATATATGAATATTATATCAAAATTCCTACACAATCCATTCCATACACACCATCGAATCCAAACTACAAACCTGACAGGATCAAGATACTTACTGAACAGTATTCAATCTCCCAATTTTATAAAATCATATACTAATTCAAAAATTATAAAACTACCACATAATTACTCTTAACACATATCTCAGTCCATGATAAATATTTCACTTCCAAATCACTGCCAAAAGTATTTTAAAACTATTTTATTTCATAACTTTAAAAATCTGTTAATCAAATACTACAATGAGCTGATACACTTTAGAAATTCATAACACTTCAACCACATTGATCCAACTTCTCAATTCCGAGTATATCATATTAGACATATAAAATTATCATATTCCACAAATTCGTAATTTTTAAAGATCATTCAGCAGGTCAAAAATTATTTTCCACTGTATCATACTGTTTACACAGGAAATTTCCAGAATTCCAGGGTCATTTTGGTAAATTCACTACAAATTCAATTTCCGAGATTTTCAGTCGATTCAAAGTCTCAGATGATCCTAAACATGTCTAATTTCATATACTCAAAATTCAAAACCAGAATCGAATCACAACAATTTATAAAATTCCTAGATCTAGAGGTTATCCAGCAGAAATTCCATAATTCATCATGATTTATCAAACTATCTTATAGATCATCATCAATTCTCATATGATCTTACGAAATACACAACAAATCCTCAATTATACATATTTTCAGAAATCAAAACTTAAAGGAATTAACTTAATTAATACCAATAAATTGAGAAATACGTATGATATACCTCTTGAAATTCAAATTTCCAATTTCTTCTTCTTCTTTTTCTTCTTCTTCTCCTCTTTCTCTCTCCTCTATTTCTCTCTTCTCTCTCTTAAAATGGGTAGCTCGACCTAAAAATGGTAAATTAGGGTTTAAAAGTGTATTTTTATACTAAGAGGCTAATTTTTGGTATTTATGAATTTGCCCCCAAAACTTTCAAAGTATAACAATTTGGTCCCTAAAATAAATCTAAAGTCATACAAATAAACACAATACTAATCGTATATCCTTAACCTATCAAAATATTACTAATAACAATATATAATTCAAGTATCACCAACATACAAATAAAATACGTATATTTATACATATATAAATACTTATTCTTACCAGCCGTGGATACTGGTTACTACACCAACTCGTGTGCAGTTCTAGTCACCAACACGGTGGGCTTGGTGAGCTAGAACAACAGCTATATTCAGCCTGGAGTTAACTCTTAATCCCCAAAATGGTTGGAAGTGAATTTATATCATTTTCTCCAAAAGGATAAGAAATGGAGAATTGAAGCAATTCATAATTGCCCAATTGGAAGCGTAGGAAAAAATGAAACAATTTTATTTTTCCTCCCTTTTTTTTTCTTTTTCTTCTCTTATTTCTCTCTTTCTCTTAGCCAAATTCGGCCAAATTGCTTCTCATCCTCTTTCTCTTTCTTTTTCTTTATATATATATATATATATAATATAATAATAATATATATTATATAATATAAAAAAAAGATATTTTGATTATCTAACTATTAAATAATCAAACTGAAAAATGACCATTTTGCCTTTCTTGAATAGTTACCAAGTTCACCCTTTAGTGGGTCCCACCAAATCCCACACTTGGGTAAACTCAACTGAGGGTCAACAATACGCTACGTGTCCTAATACAATTAGTAAATAACAATTATTAACTAATTATTGTTTTTAACACTTAAATACAGACACACACGCATTCCTGTGGTAATGCTAAATATTGTTGGATTAAACAATTTAATCTGACACGCTGCCCCAGTGCACAGCGAGTACACTCCATATCGCGGGACTCCCTAGGTCCTACGCCCGATTCGTCAAATGAAACTATTCCATGAATCCGTGAGCAATGCCCCACGTATACGTCACGAATATACAAATCAGTGTGTTGAACCATGCAAGCTGAGGTTACAACGCATACGTATAGTCATTCCGTCATGATATCCTAGATGTGCAGGGATATAGATTATCACCGTCAAATCCCCATGTGTTCATCCATGTCCTATCTCAAGACTTGTATCTTACTAAACAATATACACAAACTCTTTTATCATATTATTCTACCCTAGCAGAACTCTTTTCTGGGATTGATACTTGTAGCCACAAGATTTTTTAAGATACAATCTCGAAGCATTTGGATATCAAACCCCCTATAAGAGTTGACGGATTCCGTATCTGTACACACCGAACTCCATAAGCATCGGACCATACCCAATGACACCCAGCAGTCACACCATGAAAAGGTCTGTAACATGCGTGAAACCAAAGTATGGTGGATCACTTACAAGCCCACTGTGACACTCAGGTCAAAGAACCATGTATACTACTCATCTCGAGAGGACCCTCCGTTGACGGCTTATATAGGATGTCTATCAGAAGCCCTCGTGAGTCTGTTCTATATCCAGTCCTAACTGGATATCCATATATCAATACGAGCTCTAAGCTCATAGTCGGCTAAGAACGACCATCTATACCCTATAAGTATGACATATGCTGATCTATATTAAAAGTATCCACCGACAGACCTGCATCGGCAGAAATAGATCAAGGATAATTATTCGAGAACATACTTACGCAACTTGCATTTCCTGGCACCCGATTGTAACTCTTGCAACTATGCAGTTACTAGTATATTCCCAGGTCTATGTCCTATTACAGACAAGGCTCTAACTCTTGGATCTGCTAAGTATTATAACCAGCTAACACTTAACTGTGCTAACATTTAGCAATTATATGTCTCAACATGACTAACTATAAGCTCTTATCTAAACTCTTTAGATCTGATCCGAACTCTTTCAGATCTACAATGTCTGTAACGTTACATGCATAATACCTTATAAATAGGTATTAACAATTTAATGAGAATGTACACTTGTATAAATACACAAGTATATGTACATTCAGGGACGGCACATAAACACCGACCCTAACACAAGCGATCTAGAGGTGCTTTGTCCTTAGCCTCGTGATTGGCCTCTAGAATCACCTGCATGATTGACTGCTTCTTCTTGAAAATCGAAGTGAATAAAGAAACAAAATCATCAATCTGTGTCTTCAGGCCGATTGAGACATTGTCATACGTACCATAATCAGATAAGAATTCAAACTTTTTATTAATTTCAATCACTTGCAGATTGTCTAGAAGTAGATTGGCTATATTTCTTTTCAAACCCTTCAGCTCATCGATTACCGTTTTTACTCCATTCTAAACAGAAGAGGATGAGTGGGCGATTCCATAGGAGAAGAGTTATTATTAGACTCTTCGTTGTCACTTGACAATTCCTTCAGTAAGAGTGACAACATGTCAGCGACCGAAGTTGCACCACCTAAAGTCGACCTTTTCAAAGTAGGCTTTCCTATAGGCTTGGGCAGAGGAGAAGGGATCTTGAGGGATTCTTCCATAAAGGTAGGACTTAGCCTTTCATCAGATGCTTAAGGAGCAAGTGATCAGCTTATAGGGGTTGGTTGAGCAACTGGAGTGGCCTACTAGAATGAAAGGGTTATCTCTTTCAAAGCCATCTTAGAATGTACTATTTTTATTCTTTAAGGCTTCTAAGCGGTTGTCTGGATAAGTAAAAATACTATTATACAATTTTATAAGATAAGAGAAATATAGTTATATTAGGGCGATTATTTACCTTAACACGCTTCTTTAGAAGAGCCATGCCCTCCTTTCTTGATGGTAGGGTGTCCAACATTATGGAATGGCTTCTAAAAATTCACCAAAAAAAATTAATATCAAAATCAAGCCTTAGTATGAGGAAATCAAATATATTACCTTGATAACTTGTGTCACCAACCACTTTAACCGACTCAAGATCTAAGATTGGCTTAGTATATTTATCTAAGAAATAACCGGTCTATATAGGCCAATTTTTATTCCTACTTGGGATGTCGCAAGCTACACTAAACTTGGCGGTCGGTATTGGCAGCCGTGGATCCACAAAGGGCTGTTAAAAAACACCTCCTCTAGCTATGGGCTGCCGGATCGAGCCCATTCAATTTAGCGTCTAATGGTCACCCATTTGTGTTCTA
Source organism: Ailanthus altissimus (assembly GCA_946807835.1). Taxonomy (NCBI): domain Eukaryota; kingdom Viridiplantae; phylum Streptophyta; class Magnoliopsida; order Sapindales; family Simaroubaceae; genus Ailanthus; species Ailanthus altissimus. The sequence continues at coordinate 18,994,923 of OX327684.1, forward strand.
TGATTAGTTCTTTCTTTTATTGGTGACTTGGACTTCTCATTTCTCTTTATTTTATGATAATTAAATTTAAAATAAAAAATTGCTCAAAATCAAGAATTTCTTGAATTACCTTACCTCTTATTTTTTGGCCAGTCGACCTGTACAATACCAATAAGATTAAAGTCAACTGCAAAATTATGTAGTGGGAGAACTTGGTCTAAAAGCATTGAAAAATAAAGATTGACCATATCCTACAAATATTTGTCAAAAATGTTAAGACATCCAGAAGAAACAGGAAGGTTGGTTATTTGGAGCGATTTTTAGAGCTCATTATTTACTAAAGTGGTTTCTTTTACAAAACTAAGACTTCTAAAGACGACTCTAGCCCTAAATGGGGTTGTGAAGTGGTGTTGAAGAAATGAGAGAAGTAGGTTAAAATAAAAAAATACAAGATCTAGATGGGGGCTGCTTGCATTTGGAAAGGAAGTCTGATTCTTATTAGGGATGATTTCAAAAAGACTCATATAACGGTGAGAAATAAGGAAAGGCCATAAGGCTAGCTTTGTACCATCAACAATGATGATTGGCACCTTCAGGTACTCCTTGGTTATTTTTTGAGATGGTGAGTATAAGGCATATTTAATTTGTAAGAATAAAAGAAAGGTGATGTGTTCAAATCTATATAGCATGGGCGATTTCTCCTTAAACCTAGTCATAAATTTACCGAAGCTATCCTCTAACTTAGAAAAGAATAGGTCAACATCATTAATTGAGAGATCAACATTGATATCGACTCAAAGCACAGGAATATTAAATAGAACGGTCAATTCATAAAAGGGTTAAGGTTATAAAGCTAAACCTAAAGCAGAAAACATTAAAGGCTCTAGACCAGAATAATAATGCGGCCGTTATTAATCTATTATGGAAATGTATTTGATAACTAGATAATTGAATTAGGTCATAAAATTTTATCGACTTCTATATGGACTTAAAGTGGAGTTCAAGACGATTTAACCACCTAGTATAATCACTAGATGGTTTTGGCCAAGACCTAATAAACTTAAAAGTCGACCAAATAAATATATTATGAGGTTGGTTAAACCTTATTGGGTCATTCTTGTGGATAAGAAAGTAATGAAAGTAGTCTGGAATAATAGAAGAATTAAAAGGCCTAAGATATATGTTAGGGTATGTGCTTACGTATCATCTCTGTTTGTATGAATACTTATTTGATAATATTTATACAATGAATACTCTATTAAATCGTTAATACTCTTTATTAAATGGTAATGATGCTGGTCATATTATAGCCACTGTATAATCTGAAAGGGTTTAAATCTGGTCTAAAAAAGTTTAGACTGGTGCTAAGGGTTAGTAATGTTGAGGATTATAAATGCTAACGGTTAGCACTGTTAAGAGGTAGAAGGTTATAAGTGTCAGCGAGATCTAAAAAGTTTGAACCTTATCTATAATACGACAAAGACCTGATGGTACACTTGTAATGACATAGTTGCAAAGAGTTGCAATAAGTGCTAGAAAATGTCATTATGCAAGTATATTCTCAAACACTATATTCTTGAGCTATTTTCACTAATGCAGGTCTATCAAAGAATTCATTTTATATAAATTAGTGTATATCTATATCTGTAAGGCATAGATGGTTATTCTTAGCTGACCATGAGCTTAGAGCTTGTATAAGCATATGGGTATTCAATTAGAACTGAATACTGGACAGACTCATAAGGACCCCAATAGATATCCTATGAAACCGTCAATAGTAGGTCATCTTGAGTTGAGTAGTATATGTGGTTCTTTGACCTGAGCGTCACAGTGGACTTGTGGGTGATCCACTACACTTTGGTTCCATAGATGTCAAAGACTTTTTATGGTTTGACAGGTGTGGTCTGATACTCATGGAGTCCGATGTGTGTAGATAGGGGATGCGTCAGCTCACATAGGTAGGTTGTATATTCGATGCTTCAAGATTGTATCTCATGAAGTCTTACGACCATGAGCAATTAACCCGAAAAATGAGTTTTCCATAGAGTTGAACAATAGAACATCAGTGTTTATTTATATTGTTCATTAATATACAAATCTAAAGATGAGATTATGGCTAAGCAGATAAAAATTTAATGGTGCTCATTTATATCCCGCTTATCCAGAATATAAGTGACATAAGGATTATATGTATGTGTTCTAATATCAGCTCGTATGGTCTAACGCGCTGATTTGTAATATCCGTGACATGTGTGTAGGACATCGATCATGGACTTATGGAATAGTTTTATTTGACGAATCGGACGTGAACTTAAGGGGTCCCATAATTTAAAGTATATTTGTTGTGCACTAGGGCAGCATATAGGATTAAATAGTTCAATCCAATAAAATCCAACAAAAAAAAATATTTATTTCAGGAACCGTTGGGATGCAGGCGTGTTCATACTTAAATGTTAGGTATATTAATTTGTTAACAATTATTATTGACTAATCAAATATGATCATGTGGTGCATAATGAGCCTTCAGATAAATTGACTCATGTGTTGGGTTTGGTGGGACTCACATCCGGTTAATAAGGGTATTTTGGTAATTTTACATGTATAATTATTTAAGAGTTAAATAATTAAGATATTTTAATATTGTAATATATTAAATAATATGAATAATCCAACTATAGTTAAAAGTTAATCAAAATTGAGTTAATGATTATTTAATTATTATATTATATTAAAAATATAAATATATTTTGATATTTATGTAAATTTGATGGGCAAGTTTACATGCCCAAATATGATTAAGAGTTAACCATGGTTAGGTCAATTAAATATTATTTTAATTAATTAAGATATTTGGTGGCCAAATATTTAATCTTATAATGGTCAATTATTGACCATGGTTAGGTTAAATAAATAGTGTTAGTATATATGTGAAAATTGAAACAAAACTTAATACTTTTTGCATTTGGTGGCCGGTCATTACACTTGTGAAGGGAGAGAAGCTTATTTTATTTATGTTTAAGAGTTAAAGAAAAGAAAATTAAAACACAATTCCATCTTTATCTTCTTTTTTTTCACTTAGACTAAAGCCATTAAGGCAAATCAAGCTTTTGTTGTTGATCAAGAGTTGATCAAAGTGAGAACAAATAACTATTAAGTGTTTAAAGGGTTAAACATAAGTTAAATTTCAAGCTGCTGTCTAGTTGATCAAGCCTACTGAATTAATCACTAGTACTAACAACGAGCAACACTTCAAGCAGATTCTCAAAAATTAGTTCAAAGGCTTTAAAGGTATAAAATTTTCAATTCTATTTTAATTTGATTAAAAGTGCTCATATGATTGTTGTTAGACTTCCACCGTGTATTTGATGTGTATATGTATGTCTGTGATGTATATATATATTAATGTATGAACCTTTAAACCATATACATACATTATATTTTAATTGACCCTTTCAATATATTGGGAGGAGTCGGCTTTAAATTTCAATACCTTATGGATGACTTGCTCATCGACCATTCTTGACGTGGAAAGTAAAAGTTAGAGGTGTCTCTGTTGCCTCAGTTGATTTTATCTTCTTAGTGTGAGATGGAGCGGTCAATTTTGAAGTCATTGTAAATGCTTCAAATAAGAAAATACAAAAAGTAAAAGCTATTTAAAAGAAAATATAGCAAATTAAAAGAAAAAAAAAATTAAGAAGCATTAGTATTTACCTTGAAAGGTGAAAAATTCGTTGAAGAATGAAAGAACACTTGAAGATTATTGCTTTAAAAATTGAAAGGAAAGATGCTTAAGTGAAAAAAATTGAAAAGTAAGAATGATGAAGTCTCTTTCTTGTAGTGGTCCAAAGGTAGTTGAAATGAAGGGTCACTCCTCAATAGTTGAGCATTTAATGAAGGATTAATGTTGGGACATTTATGCTTTAAAAATTATTGCTAAAGTAATGATTAGACCGTTATTTATGACTATTGATATTTAATGACATGATAGTTATTAACAATTATAATCGTCAAAGAAATGTGAAAAGGCTCCAACCAAGTTAACTAATGAAGATTCTAAGTAAGGAAAAATCGGCCTGAATATCTATGACAAACAAAACTTTGGCAATCTGAAATATCATACATTCGACTGATTTAAATAAAAGACCTTGAGGGAAGCTTCAAAAATAGATCTCAATAAAAGTGATTTCATGACGTGTGGGAAAGCTTAGATCAATTAGATTCCACATAGTAAGGGCAATTTCTTGCCTTGAAGCCTGATGATCGGCAATTTTCTAGATTATATTAGCTTTCCATAATATTTTTGGGTGATTTTTTATGGTGTAAAGATTAATTTCAAAGCATGGATACAGTCAATTTTTTTTTACTATAGTAGTCCAAGAATAGTTGGGTGATTAGAGGAAGCATAATGGAAGCATGACGATTCTCATCAATTTTATCAAAGATAATGTAATTTTAGAGAGTCATTAGAAATAAGAGGCAATGTAAGAAATTAGATATGTCTTTGGTCGACCCATGTGACTAGTGAAGGCAATTTTTGGAAAGTTAGGTGAACTCATGCGACGTAAAAGGAAAGCGCATGTGATTTTTGAGAGGTTTAGATGAGCCCGGGCGATCGTGGAAGAAAGATTGGGCAATTTTGAGTGTGGTAACTTAGTCCAAGGCAATTTTTAAATCAGACATCATCAGTAGGGTGAATTAGGCCGACTCTGTTTAGTTGCAAGCCTTAGTAAAATCATGATTTTGACCGACTTGTAAGGGGCATTGTTGGTGCCAACCCAAAAAGTTCCTAATGGACTTTTTCTTTTTGACCCAATTTTGTATTGTATCATATTTAAGAGATTTCATATTGTTGGAGGAATCACCCTTCTCCCCATGAGATTAGTTTAAAACGAAGAATCCTAACCAAGTTCAATCTTGAACCCTTACCTCTTTATGCAGTGGAATAACATATATATCAAGTAAAATAGCAAGAATTCAAAGTAGATAATAAAGAACACAACATAATCACTTACGTGGTTCGACCAATTTCCTACGTCTACAGTGCCTCCAAGAATCCTAACATCTCTTATTAACTCTATAAAGATTTTACAAGGAAAACCTAATGTTTAGTGTACTCTTACTCTACCACGAGCAATGAACACCCAAATGATAGTTTCACTCTAGTACATATAAGCACTTAGTGTCTACCTAGTTCTTCCCTCTCTTTAAGTCTTTCTTAATGCTTGATTTCAACCTAAAGGGTTTATATAGGGGTTATTTCGTGCCTGCTAACTCAAATCCTTATTAGAGTATGGGTCCATTTGTTTTGGAAGTCCAAAACTTTCTAAAACTCAGAAATCTGAAACAAAAATAGACTCTGCTTGCTTTGGCGCCGAGGCGCTAGGAACCTGGCACCACTGCGCTCAGCCCTACACTAGCTTCGCGCTTTTTCCTCGCATCATTCGCGTCTTCGAGTCCAATTTCTCTTCCCCCTTCGTATCCCATATGCCCTAGAATTCCTTATGCATGGCTTACACGTTCTAAACTTCTTGTGACTCTCCTCTTTGATATTCATCTCAATTCTTATCTAAATAAGATTGTTGAATCACTAAATCTCTAATATATATAATAGGAAGTTTTGTTATATTAGAATTTGATTCCTTGTAAAAATAAGTTTTATATAGAGTTCTACAACCTATAAATAGGCTTAATTTCTCTTTATTTGCATCATCAACTATTCAATGGACATAATACACAAGATCTTTAGCTTTTTATCATTTTCTCTTATTTTTTGCATTCAACCCAAGATTCTACATTCTTACTTGTTGAAATCCTCGCAGCATTGTTGTTAGAAGCTTTGCTTGTCCTTATTCGAGAAGAACTCAAGCTTTGCGGCACATTTGTTAAGCCCGGGTTTAGTGATAAACTTGCTTGTTGATAGCTTAAATACAAACCTTGCTTGTTGACAGTCAAATTCTGTCCAGCCTTACTTGGTAAATCTCTTAATCTTAGTTTTTCTTGAATTTGGGGTGACATTTGTCTAATTGGAAATTGAGCATACACAAACTTCAAATCCTTCAAAATTTATAACGCAAACAAATAGTGAGAATACTTTAGTTACAATTGCATTATTCGGTAAAATTATGTTACATTATAAACATTTTTTTTCATTATAACTTTATATAATTAGTAAATGAAAAAAATGTGCCAAAATTTTATCAAATAAACATACAAATAATACGAGTGATGAGATATTGGTTTCACCAAAAACTTTCTTGAAGTAAACTTAGTTTTGAAATAGTGAATGAAACTCCAAACACTATGGATACCAAATATTTCATACTCGATGCAGCACATGCTTTTAGGGTTTGACCTGTCATAGAGCAGAGTAACTCTCAAGGAAAATTATTAGTAGGCCCTGTTATACAACGGTTACTTTGAGCATTAAATTCTGGTTATTGTATTAATTAGTTCTTTAACTAATGCTTAATTATTTTCTCAACGGCAATAATATTTGAAACCCCTAAGTCACAACCTCTGCTCCATCATATACAGCTAATTACACACATTAATATCATGCAAATTGTGCGTTATATATATATATATATATATATATATGTATGTCTGTCTGTCTCTATATAGTTGTTGAAGTACTACAACACCTAGATTTTGTCCCCAACCTAGAGTGAACTCTGTAAGGAACTAGACAATCGAACCGCTAATATATAGCTACTTACGTGTTTTGTTGAAAGCAGGAGATGATTTCGGATGATGATGATGATTATGGAAATTATCATGATCAGGCCAGAGAAAGGCTCCCATGGAAAACTCTCTCTTGTAAGCCAAATGGCCGTGGGTCGATAACCCGTATTCAGCGGGCAGGCTGTCGATCTTCCACACTTGGGCATGTCCTAGTAGTCTTTCTTGGTGTACCTTGGGTAATGAAAAGGTATTTGGAAGTAACCACTCCCATTGTTTTTCCTGCTTTCTATCATCTCCTTTCTCCAATATACATTTCTGCTCTGTTTTCTCATTATGCTTGCACTACTTTCGTTATTGCAGGAATATGCATATATCATATATGGTTTGCTAGCTTTACTGGCAGTGATCTATCTATACCATATTCTACACAAATACGAAAAAAAAAGGTATTTAACATAGGCAACATGCGTTGTTAAAGTAACCCCACAATAGCATAATCAAATACCTGAAGGTCCAACATGTTCCATTGTGGAACTCAGCAACTACAAATATCATCCACTCGATGACGATTCTCATAGGGCCACTTGATCACAATCATTTGACATGGTTTGCTTACCACATGATCCTCTATCTGAAACAGTACTCACCTTAAGATCAACCACGAGATCACTTGGGACCCATCAACACTCGACCAATCATCATCAACAATGGATTGCCTTCATCATATGATTAGGTGAGATATCTCAAATAGTTGGTGCGGGACCTGGGTTCATTAAAACGTTTAGCTGAGGCCCAAAAGTTAGGGTTTTCAAAGGACATCAGCCTGACGAGTGACTTTACAAATCCGTACCTGAGACCAAGAGGCCACTTACAAAAACATTATCCCCATCAATAAATTAACATAAAGAAAAAGAGCCCTTAAAAAATGAGAGGCTCAAACTCATTTATGCTTTGCTCTAATAGTTGACCTAATTTTCATTGATTTAATTTTAGAACTATTGAATTGTAAGTGTGATACACACTTCGCTGATTGGGGTGGGCTCGCACAATGACAGTCGTCACATCACATTATTCGATGAAATCCTTTCATAAAGAAGTGTTTGCATACATCCTATCTCAACTTATTACAGTGATCAATACTGTCACAAAGTACACATTCTTTTTTAAGACACTGACATTTTTAGCCAGAAACTTGTCAAAATTAGCAATTAATTTTTTAAGAAAACGTAGATCTTTTTAAATATTTTAGATTTTATTTCTTATTCATTTTATTTCTCTTCAAAACTTCAATACATTACACTAAAATTATATTTTAATATTTAAATATTTACAAAACAAGAACAACTTAAAACAATTACATTGATAACTCAATTTATATATATAAAATAAATACATTATACAATAACAAAAATAATTTTACTTTTTTTTTATTTATAATTTACAAATTGAAATTTACTTACTTTGAATATTAAAATGTATTTTTTAAGATTAATTTACAAGAAGTTAATTGATTTTTGTGCATTTAATTTTAAATATTTAATTTATTATTATATTTTATCAACAAAAATTATTGTATCTATTTATTATTATTATTTTATGGCTAACAAAAATTACCTAAAAATATGAGTCATTTTCAGAAGAAAAAAAAATTCCCTTTAATTAAAGGGAGAGATGTGAAGCTCATTCGTTGGAGGTTTAGGGCAAAAATAAGAGAGTTAGCTTCAAGGTCTACCTCAGATTTTTTTCGCCACAGCTCTCACTATCTTTGGCCTAATAATAATGTAAAAGAAAGTTCCTATTACGTCTACATCTTCAAAGGACACTCTTTTTTTGTTTTTGCATGGTTTTGAGCGATTAAAGCCTTATCATAGGTTCCACTAATTACTTCCCCATCTAAGGGTTTCAATTCAAGTTTTATGTCTTATTCCTACCAAGTTAAACTTAATGATGCACAACTTAAAATTTTAAATAAAGGAATTCATATTAAAAAAAAATTATCACTATTATTTAACTTAGATTCTTAGCAATTAGTTTTTTCAATTAAAATTGCGGCAAATAAAGCATAGAAAATTATGATACAAAAGATTAATTATTACCATAAAGTTAACTACTCTAAATCAACTTAATACTTTATCACAAAACATAAATGTTTCATAAAATAAAATTAATAACTATGTGAAGAATTAAAATTAATAACTATGTGAAGAATTAAAATTAATCAAAAAATAATAATTTAGTTTTTATATTTTTATTAAATTATTTACTTAGTCTTTAATATTTTAAAAATGATTAATTATATTTTTTAAAAATATTTTTGTAACACTTTTTATTTTGGAATATACTTTTTTTACTATTTTTAAAATATGATTATTTTTGTTTAAGAGACAAAACTGATAATTTTTAAAATGTTAAAGACTTAATAAGTAATTCAATAAAAATATAAAGTCTAAAATGATAATTTTTGTTTTTTAATATAAAAATTAAAACTTAATTTAAAATTTTAATTACAAAACTTGAAAATATCTAACATTACTAAAAATATTTAAACTTTGAAACAAAGTCGAGATACGTGCGAGGGAATATGCTAGAACTTAAATATTATGCTGGTACGAATTACTCGAATTGTCAGGACAGTGCTTGTTTTGAATTATAATACCATCGAAAAAGGAAACGAAAACACGAGCATTAGTTGTTAGAAGAATACTTTATACACTTTCCACTCCTAGCACTGTACTCTGAAGCACGTGCCAGGCACTAAAAAAATTAATTTTCTTTTTAAAAAAACGATTGGCCTCTAACTAAACAGTATGATTGAAGCAAAATGGGACCCCGCCGGACGTGGCATGGTACTTCCAGACATCTCGCCCCCTCACGTCGACACGTGGAGACATAAATGATTGACCTAGTACCGGAGTCTCGACACGTGGCTAGATTTGGAGAGACCACGAGTTCAACCCGAATGAGTGACCTTCCAGAAACTTCCGGGAACTCCTGGCTAGCAGTAGCCGAGGCATCTAGCGGCCAGTGTCTCGCCACGTGTATTTTTTACCACCACGTCAGCATCCAACGTGGCACCCCCGTTCTCCTGAAAATGATACGCCCCCGGAAACAGGAGAGAAAAATAGGGCAGATACTTTTTAATCAAATTTTACCGGCACTCAAAGTCTCTTATGTTCACCAAGCTCAAAACATAGAGCACAGAAAGCAAAAACAAAAACACGAACAAAATCAATTTGAAAACACTTTCATTTTCTATCTCTTTTTTCTTTCTTTTCTTTGTTTCGTTTCTTTTTCTTCTCTCTCGATTTTTTCGACGGAAATGAATGGAGAGGGAAAAGAAGAGAAAATAGAGAGAATGGAGGAGGACGAATCGAAGAAAGAGAGACTGGTGCTCATGTGGGGCTATCTTCCCGGAGCTTTGCCGCAGCGGACGCCGATTTTATCACCGACCGCCGTCAAATTGCCATTGACGGTCGCGTCGTCGTGGAAGGATGTTTGCGGTGGTGGTTGCGGATTCGCCATGGCCATTTCTGGTACTTTTTCCTTTGAATATTTTAAAGTTAGATTTTTATTTTAAATTTGTGTGCCTTCTTAGCTTTATCTCTCTCTCTCTCTCTCTCTATATATATATATATATATTGAGTTTCTTTGTATGCTTTTTTTTTCTTTCTTTTTAATTACATTTATGAGAAAATGTGGGAAAGGGAGAGAAAGCGAGATTGTTATTTGGTTTCTATAAAATGAAAACTGAAATTAACTGAGCTCAAAAATGATTTAAACTCCACTCCAGTGAAGGTTGTCATTTATTGGCTTCAAAGCAATCAAAAGTTATGTATTATATATTTTCTTCAGTACATTTTTGGTGGTTGTTTCGGTTGCTGAGAAAATGCGAGAGAAACTGAGAGAATTGGATATCGTCTCTTTCTCTCATTTTCTGGGTAGCCAAATCATTATGCTTGGAATTAAATTACATCTTGTTCTTTTTTAAGAGTTACTCGGTGTTCCATTTGTTTCATTGTTTCTACTGGGTCCTGATATTTTCTTTTTAACTTAAGATTTCAGTTTGTAAGATTTTACAACATATATTTGTCCATATTAGAAGATGGACTTTAAATTTCATTCTAGTTAGGTACTAAATTTTCATTTAATTGCTTTCGCATTTGCTGTCATTTGTGTGGTTTTTCCTTTAATTTTTGGTACTACAGAATAGGTTTTTTCATTCAGTATGTCTTGCTTGTATCTCCCTTAATTAAGTGATGGATTGTTGCTCACATATTCTGGTCAAAAGCTTACTTTTCATTTGTTGCAATCTGGAAAGCAAATTCTAGCATTTATTTTTGTCCTGTGTAAATTTTAATTTGTTTAATTGGTTTGGGAAATCGTAGTGCTGTTTTACTTATGTCTCTTTTTCAATCAGACTCTGGAAAGCTCATTACATGGGGTTCAACAGATGACCTAGGTCAAAGCTATGTGACATCCGGGAAGCATAGGGTAGTGCAGCACCCTATAGTAGTTGGTTAATATTTTCAATAATTTCTTTGCTGAACTAACTTAACTTTTTTGGTAATTTTATTGTTAAGGAAACTCCGGAGGCTTTCCCTCTTCCAATGGAAACTTCCATAGTAAATGCTGCTGCAGGTTGGGCACATTGTGTTGCAGTTACAGGTATTATGAATTATGTTATGGTACTGTGTGCAATGTGAAGCAAAGTATTTTTTTAGGGTTATTAGTGAAAAGATGAGCAAATCTATTGATTTGTGTTTGTCTTACTTATCCATGTCTTTTGTTTTTGAGTAAATACTCTGCCTAGACTCATGGAGTAAGTGATTTCCATCTGGTGTATTAACAGACAGTGGAGAAGTTTATACTTGGGGATGGAAAGAGTGTGTTCCTTCAGGGAAGCTCTTTGGAGAGCCATCAACAGGGATGATTTTAGAAAAGGATGTATTTGAAAGACAAAGCTCATTTATGACAGAGCAAGGTAAGTTCAAGTTTGCCAACTTTACTAACAGAGTAGACTAGACAAGATAGCTCCACTTGTTGCAGACTAATGAGATGGAGGGTCAATTCTACTGCAGTGAGCCCACACTCTCAAGGTTCAAGATCAAGTGGTGGAACCTCGTCGGGTACTGATGGTAAAGGAAGTGGGGAGGAAAGTTCAAAACGACGAAGACTATCATCAGCAAAACAATCTGCTGAAAGTTCATCATCTGGTGATGAAAATCTCTCGGCTTTGCCATGTCTAGTAACTCTAAATCCAGGAGTCCGGATTGCCTCTGTAGCTGCTGGGGGACGACATACTTTAGCTTTGTCAGGTAACTGTACCTGGATTAACGATGTTTTTGAAATAAGTTAAGTGCATTGTTCTCTCTGCACTGTGGTTGTTGATCTTAGGTTGATTAGGCAGCAAGACGTAAAGCTTTGGGAAGTCTTTTTTTTTCTCAAAGCAGGATGATTGATTTATCCCGACTTTCTTGAACTCTCAGATATAGGAAAGGTCTGGGGGTGGGGCTATGGCGGTGAGGGGCAGCTTGGATTGGGCTCCAGGATACGGATGGTGTCCTCTCCACATCCTATACCTTGCATCGAATCGTCTTATGGGAAAGATCGATCTGCAACTCTTTCTCGGGGAAGCATGAGTTCTGAGGGATCAGGTTTTAGAGTTCCTGGGAATTATGTCAAGGGGATTGCCTGCGGAGGACGTCATAGTGTAGTAATCACTGGTATGTTTCTTTTAGTGTGCTTTTTAACCGTTTGAATGCTCTGTGAGATCTTTCATTTAATCATGTGAAGAACAAACTAAGTGCAGTCAAGATTGTATGAAATATAGTTTAATTTACAAATTTAACATTCAAAGTTGCGCATCTATGCCAAATAATATGCTTTTACTTCTACTTTTAAATTATCCAACTTATTGCTTTTATTTTTCCCCCATTGCTCACTGTCTAGGTGATTCTAAAGTTTTTTGATTTATTTATATCTGTTTACTTCATATGTGGTTAACTTCTACATCTTCTTATATCATTAATACGTGAATAATTCTTGGCACTAACAGATGCTGGAGCACTACTTACTTTTGGTTGGGGACTCTATGGACAGGTAAGGTACTATGACCTAGTAACATTGATTGCTTCTTTTGCTTGGGCTTTCTCTTTTGAAATAATTTGGTCTTATTTTCTGAAGTTCTATATTTCGCTTATAAAAGGCTGGACATGCGCCTGTTGGAGACCCATTAGGATCTTGTTATTGAAGTTGGTTTTTTCCTTTCTTTTAATATGTTGTTACAGTAAAAAATGGCGGCAAACATTTGATGTTTGTCTCATATTATCTTTTTCTTTTATTTTCTGAGATGAAAAGGCAAAGAAAACTCACTCTCTCTTTATTTTAGTCTTTGGTATGAAGGGGCAATAAGGTAATAAGGAAAACAATATATGGAAGAATGACTCTTAGCTTTAGGTCTGATTGAAAAACTACAAAAGTTGGAGTTTGGAGGGTGGTAGATTCTTCACTGCATAGATTGAGATGCTCATTTTTCTAGGCAGCAGCCCTTTCTGTATCTTTCATTTGATTTTACTACTTAGTTGTATTACCAAGTTTCCTGCACAAACCAGCTTTGACTAAATGTCTTCTGTTTAACCATTCATTCTCTTCCCCCAACCTTACCCCTTTGTCCCTGAAAAGTTTTAAAGTTTTACCTTCTGCATGTCCTAATCATGTTGGATAATTGAATTTGAAATCACAATACAAGTTAACCATTCATTTTTCTAAGACTGACCTTGACTATGGACTTGCTCACCAATTGTTCTTAAAATCCAGCAAAATATTTACATGAAGTCTAATTGCTTTTGTTACATTGTTGTTTAATGCTCATTATAGGCATTCAGTTAAGTGTTTGTTAGTGATGCTGCCTCCTTAAATCACTATCTACTTGCTTGTTTCTGGTAAATTTCGTACTTAGCATCCACTAATAGTTAAGTAGTTGTGTGAAGCATTGTCTCGCACTGATCACTCTACTTGGAGTTATATAGCATTTCATGCTTGTCTGCTTAGGATTTCTACTAGTGAAATCTCAAGTTATAAACTTATTTACCAAGAATATTACATGTGAAGCATGTGCTTATAATTTAGCTGGAATTTTCAATATTTTACTCGTTATTTTCCATCGAGGAGAGCCCCTAGTTTCCCAGTTATTAACGCTCTTCAGGATCCACATGTAGGTAAAGTAGAATATGGTGGAGAAAAAAGCACTGTAGATGTTCAAGATGAAGTTCACTCTAACAAGGGATAATCTACTCTATTCCTTTTTCAATATTATCTGTTTCTCGTTATCTTATAGTAATACAGGTTTTGCATAGTTTTGCTATTATATTGAGTAAAATGTTTTTGATTTTTCTATATTTATATCAAGTGTGGGCAAGGGAGTACAGATGATGAGTTAAGACCAGTTTGTGTATCTTCACTACTGGGCATCCAGATAGAGGGAGTAGCTGCAGGACTGTGGCACACTCTTTGCATCTCCAGTGATGGTGATGTGTATGCATTTGGAGGGAATCAATTTGGGCAATTGGGTACTGGTAGTGATCAAGCAGAGGTATGCTTTTAACTTTTTTGCATTTGATTTATAGAGTCAATGAGAATGATGACCTATCAACTGCCATGTTATTTAGTAGTGTCATGATATGCTAGTCGATATATCTGCAGTAGATGTCTAGGAATATGATTACGCTATAGTGGTTTTAAGTACCACATAGAGTACAAGGCTGAAGGCTCAAGCATCTTTGCCAACTCCTTCATAACCTTTGAGAAGAAAATGTTTAATCTAAAGGAAATTCGTGCAATTAACTTTGGTGCTTATTGAATTTCTAAACCAGACTCTCCCCATGCTGTTGGATGCTCCAAGTGTAGAAAATGTGCACGCAAAAAGTGTTTCTTGTGGGGCTCGTCACAGTGCTATAATCACGGGTATGCTGGAAAGGATTTTGAAAATCTCCATATTTGCTTTCTAAATTTTGGAGTCCATCCTTAAACCCACAATCATATCACATTTTCCCAAGTTTGGTTATTCAAACTTGTAGGTGTCTGCTACGAACACTTTAATCATGCTATTTCACTTAATGGTAGAAAGAAGTCCACTGATAAGTATTTGTTCAATTTGAATTGTTGAAAAGATAAACAGACATCTTATGTAGTATGGAGTTGGCACATATTCACTAAAGTTGATTCTTGCAGTCCAGCACATGCGAAAATTTTATTTATGTAATCTAATGTCTAGTTTCTCAGAATTTTGGTCTTACATGAATCCCATGCCCAGAAATAGCTTCTTACTAGTTCACCTACTGACTTATTCATTCCTTCTTTTGCTCATTCCTTCTCTTGCTTGAAGATGATGGCAAAGTGTTCTGCTGGGGATGGAACAAGTATGGCCAGGTATAGTACCTCATATGGATCAGTTATTTAATTTTGGGGCGGATTGGACACCATATTATACTAGATCATTTTATTTCTCCATTTTTTAATTAAACTAGATGTGGTCTAGGTTTTTTGAAATTGGCTTGGCTGATTCTACTTTGAACTTTAGTCAATCAGTTTCCTCTTATGTGCACCACATAATGCTGCATAATGTCTCATAAGACTAAAATTAGAATCTCTTGGGTGCATGAAACAGCTTGGCTTGGGTGATGTCATCAATCGCAACAGTCCTTCTCAAGTTACTATTGAGGGTTGTGTCCCTAAGAATGTTGCATGTGGCTGGTGGCATACCCTCCTACTCGCCGAGTCCCCCACTTGAGTATTCAACTTCCACAAGGCCTTGGCAACAGTTTTGTTAGGTTAGCAGTTTGATTGATTGATATATTGGTAATATGTATATGTCCATGCAGTAGCTTGTATACATGTACATATATGCTTTCCTCCAATTCTTTAATGGCTGAGGTTGGCCATGATTAGCTCTATTGAAATATTACTATTTGTAGGATGTACGAACATGGTTTAGGACCATTGTGTATATTCGTATGTTAGCCGGTTGAAACCATCCAATGTAATCGTATGCCCGGAAAAGGCTTAGTTATTGTTACTCATGGGGTGTGGGATTAATTGAGGTTTGCTTTTGTGGTACTTATGTCATTTGCATTTAGTGTTGGAAACTTCAGTCTATTGTTTTCTGATTTTACATGGCAGACGGCGGTGGAAATGATGCCTGTATGGCCGCACTCATTATCTTGATAATTTTCATTCTGTTCACATATATGGTGAATAAAAACGTGGGGACGGGAAACAGTAGCGAGCAGAGTTTATGTCATACTGTTAAAGAAAAAATCCACCCGTCATCAATTAAGAATAGCTTGTGGATCAGTAAATTGGCTTATGTTTCGTATTGCACATCTGAGGTTTTAAATTTGTTTTAAAGTAAAGCGAAAAACAGCATCTGATATTAACGTACAGTTCTAAAAATGCTTATTAGAAGTGAAAGCAGGCAGATTTGCAATTGGGATCAAAATTAGTACTCCGGCTGGCTGGCATCAGAAGGTTCTTCTGCTACTTATGTGAAATTATTGGATGTAGACGAAAGGGCATTAAGTTTACTGCAAATGGCAAATATTATCCCGCACAAATAAATGAACACTGAAGAGACCTGTTAAGGCAGTAACCACTATCTGTTTTCCTTTTGCGACCTCTAAAATTCTATAGAAAAGGAGTTGTTTAGTTTCAAATGTACAGAATGTCCCGGTAAAATTGACAGCCCAAAGGCAGCACGACAAAGAGATATCGGGCACCAGCACACAGCCCAGATGAAGGCAGAGTTAAAATATTACCCATCAGGAAACATCATGACTACTTTTTATGTAAAAGGCTAAGGTGAGAAGGCAACACTTGTAATTACTAATATTAACATGGAGTACATGATTAAAATTTCTGTTAACAAGGCCACTCAATCTTTATAGCTTTTTGGCATTTTAAAGCAATTGAGAGTTCTAAAACCGCCTTCGTATTCGCCTGCCATTGGGATTTGCTGATTCTGCAGCTCCACCATCTGCTGCCAGATCTAGCCCATATATACTGCTCCCACTCCTTTTCCTACTAGACTGTGCGCTCGAGTTCTCGTCACCTGAAGCCAAGGTCTTTAGGAGTTCAGACAATAGTGATGGGCAGCTCTCCTCCAAATGCTTGAACCCTTCTGACTGCATTACCTCTACAACAAACAAATGGATACCTTAGTTTCAACTTAGCATAGTATCAAATATGCATAGATCAGAAGGGGGGGACCAGTGAAATATGTACAAGAGCAAGCATAATTTCAATTGCTTTAGATGTCTACTTTAGGCAGTAGTCATTTATTTACAATTACACTCTTTAAGCAAAAGTGACAACAACCAATGATTGAGAAACTGGTGCGAATACTTGAAAAAGAAATGGTACTTTGTAATATAGAGCACCCCAGAATATCAAAATCTAATAGTTCAGACTATAAAACTAGCAAAATTCTAGTTGAATCCAATGCTATCCAAAATCCAGCCAATTTTGGAATCAAATTCCTTACAAATTACTAAGTGTTTGGTTAAACCAGGTCTGGATGGTTAACAGATTGCACCCTTTCTGAAAAAAAAGATCACTCACAATATCCTATAACAACTTGAGACTCAGCATCTTCAGTTACTGGACATTCTATCTTGCCCTTCTATATCAATTAACCTCTTTCAAGAAGAGAACAAAAACATGGGAGATGAGATTCGAGTGAGAGAGGTTTAAGAATTCATGTAAGGTGGATACCAGACAGTTTGTTTACCATAAGAGTTGAAAGTATCAAATTTACTGAATATTGAAAATTGTGAATCCCCATGATAAATAAAAAACAAAATTATTGATCATCTCCAGTGGACTAGGTACGTAGGGGGTAAGCAATAAACATGCCTCAGATAAAGCAATAAAAACTGAAGCAGGCATAACCGGAAAATTACACCTCAGTATCTACAAACAACACACACCTCCCAAGTTTGCTGGAGTTGCAGCAAATTTCAAGCAGATAGCCTTAAGTTGGGGACACTGGTGTTGCTCCGCAAGTGCAAGTGTTGTTGCCACTGTGTCAGCATTGAGTTCTTCACACAATTTTGATTCACACAACAATTTCAATCTATCTAAATTATAAAGATCTGCTGCAGCCAACAGATGCTGTACCATGTTTGTTGATGTGCACAATGATGTTGAGCCAGTAATTTCATATACATCAGCAAGTTTATCAGTGTAAATAAACAAGAGCATTGCCTGGAATAACAAAATGGCCAGTTTAAATTAAAATGCCTGCTCATAAAAATAAACACATTTTCGTAGATTAAAGTTGATCAAATATAAAAAATGCTCAAGGCAACATGAAGAAGAAGAGCGGAGCAGCTTAACAAGGACACAAATCCCGAACTTAAGAGCACATCATACTTCACTATTTATGAGAGCAACACTCTCAAGCTGTTGAGCTGCAAACACACCCTGAGAAGAAATTGGATAGAATCTGCATTTTGTTGTCTACAAGCTGTTGGATCATAGATGACTAGAGCATGGAACAAGCAAATGCAAAATGCTATAACATATAAATCTTATGTAAGAGCTGAAAACATCTAATGCACCCTAGTATAGCCATGCATTTAACTTCATTTTCAGTTTTATGGTGTGCCTTTTGTGAAGACACACTGTATATATAATTTTTAGATTTTATGGTACCAATGTTCCAATGCAAAGCAGAAGACCTAAAAAATATACCCTGCATCAAGGCACTTGGAATCAAAGGTTTTTCTTCACGCATATATATACATGTGCCTTTTTCTTCATTTATATAAATGTAAGTAAGAAGAAGAAAAAGAAGCATACCTTGAAGATTGAGGGCTCAACCTCCTTCACAACTATTTTATTCACATTACGATCCCCAACAAGACCATAAAACTGGGCTCTAAAAACAGGAGAGCGAGCGGCAAGTATCAACTTATGTGCTTTAAATGTTTCATCACCAACCTGGAAGACTATGTCACATCCAACTTCAGACTCTAGCAAATCCTTAAGACCCTGACCCATGTCTGATGGCGGTATAGGTATAGAATACTGTTTTGGTCCCTCAAGGCGATTTCTAACGACTCCAACAGTGCAGTTCATGATAAGGCAATCGTCTTTTAGATAATCAGAAGTTTCTAAAGATGTTCTCTTAAAAAAACGCTTGTAGCCCCTGAAATCCATACAAGAAGTGTCATGGGGAAATCAAAAAAGATGTAGACATACATTTCATAAGCATGCAGAACCATCAAACTTAACCCTAAATTAATCCAAATTTAGGTCTATGAGCTTTCCTTAACTGATATATGACAGCAGGCTAAGTCATTGAAGCTTAATAGGACTGCTAAATTTTGGTAATTCATAACCTATTTAAAATGGCATCATATAGGTGCATCATCACCTAAATTGAACTGCCCCCCATTATATTTATGACATCAAGCCTCCACTACAACTCACTAAAGAATATTACTCAACTCAACTCATATTAACAAAGCTGTGAATCGAAACTATTTCAGGGAGACGAAAGAATAATTCTTCTTCCACTCTGCCTCAATCCAGAGCACATTGTCTATAAGCTATCTAAAAACCAGATATTTTTCAATGCATCTACTCATGTATTTCACTCCACTCCACGCATAAAAGGGTATTCAATAGAAGTATAATAGACATTGTATTGATCATTTTTCATTTAAATTAAAAATACAACAAAATCACAATTCCCCACCCAAAAAAAGTCAACTAAAACCCTGTTTCTAGTTAGAATCCAACACATCAAAGCCGTCAAGAAAAAAAAAATCAAAACCCCATATTTGTAAATACAAGAACAACCAAACCTAATTCACCATATGCAACATACAACCAATTCAGACCACAAAAAACCACAAAAACTACCAAATTCATTAAAAAAGAACCAAACCCATCAAAAAGAAATTAAAAAAAATTAATCATAAATAAATTACCACATGCTTCCACGATACTTCAACGTGTACGGCCCGCTCTCCAACGCCCGATCAAAGTGACTATGAACTTTGTGCTTCCCTTTCCCGCTCTGGTCAACCAAAGTCAACTCAAAGAGCGCTCTCACGTCCGTGCCTTCACTCGCCAACGCAATGAACACCGACACGTAAACGGAGCTGTCCTCGGGGTTTTTGCCGTCGGGGTAAAAGTAAATCGCCCAATCGTAACCGCCCACGGTGAATACGTCGCTCGATATGCACTTGCCGGGGCCCATTCCCTTCGCCAAGGAGTAACCTTTAATTGTGAACTGGTGCGACCCGTTCACCGTCTCGTTGACCGACTTCGACGTCGTCGATGATTCTTTCTCCGAATTGCCCATGATTTCATCGAAATTTCCAAGGGCAGTTGCGGGATTTCGAGAAATAGGTGCCCTAAATCGGGGAAAACTTGCGATTCAAGAAATTAAAATTAGGAAGAGAGGCGAAATTGGAAATTTTGAAGGGGTTCTAGGGGTAAATTTGGAATTGAATGTATTGTGGTGGTGGTGGCGATTACGGAGATTTTAACGGAGTGTGAGGAAGAGGGAAGAGGACTTCTAATTCAGAATGGTTAGTGCAGTCCGTATATATAT
Source organism: Ailanthus altissimus (assembly GCA_946807835.1). NCBI lineage: Eukaryota > Viridiplantae > Streptophyta > Magnoliopsida > Sapindales > Simaroubaceae > Ailanthus > Ailanthus altissimus. The sequence continues at coordinate 19,015,204 of OX327684.1, forward strand.
ATATATATATATATATATATATATATGTATTAATGGGGGGATGTTTGGGACTTGGGATAATATGGTCCCCAGATGGGTTTTGGATTAATATTTTTAACCTAAAATTTTAAATAAAATTTATAATGTTTTAATAAATCTGGAATAATGTTAAGTATTTGCTCAATGTCAAATCTTTTAAATAGTATTTTAAAATTTTTTATTTTAAATTAATGTGTTAAATAATTATTAAATAATAAAATAATATAAATTTTAAATTTATTTATTATTTAACACATTATTTAACATAAAAAAATAAAAATATTACTTAAAAAATATAATATTATTAATTTTATTAATTTTTTCGGGATGTTATGTATTTAATAAAGCGCATAAATTATATTTTTTTAATAAAAAAATAAAACTTAAAAATTTTGGGACTTAAAAAGACCTATATTTAATAACCGTTGCACCTTCTTAACAAAAATAATATCAAATCAAGAAATAACATTTTCGGTACGTACGCACTTCTAAGTTCTAACACAAATTGATGTGGAATGAAAATAATATGTAAGTAAAAATAAAAAAAATGAAGAAATCATGATTTTGTTGGGTTTAATACTAAATATAGTTTAATTTCATTAATTCTGTTATTAAATTTGTTTTTTTTAACTTAATAAAAATTTTAACTCAACATTTTGACTGAATTTAAAGAAGTAAATTTTTTTTTTACTTTTGGCTAAATGTACAAAAATCTGAATCATTTAATTAATTTTTTTTCTCTAAAATATTTCTACTTATATGATGTATTTAAATTTTCACTTCTCTATTTTATGTTTATTACAAACACACTTTTTTTTTTCTCAACTCAACCAATCAAGATTTTAATTATTTTATCAAATAAATCACATATTCTCTATTCACTTTAATACCAATTAACTCATGTTTGCATTTTTTTTTTCTAATTCTAAAAAGAAGTATGATAAATTTAGGAGATGAATTTTATTTTATTATATGATATATTTTTTTATAAAAAAAAATTGTTATAAGTTAGAACTTTCAAATTAGTTTACATCTTAAAAAAACATATGCTATAAAATTTGTAATAAAATAGTTAAATTGACACTATTTTAGTATTAATTTGTATAAAAAATTATTATTTTATTCATACATTTCTAATTTTATTATTAATTTAACATTTAAAATTTATAAGGTACAAATGTTATAGTATTTGTTTTCAATTTTTTAATTAAAAAATAAATAAATTATTCAAATCAGTCATTCAATTATATTCAACATTTATTCAAAATTCAATTAGCTTTATTCAGAATTCAATCAAAAAATACATATGTTACCTTAATTTGTATAATTTTTTTTTAATATCTTTCAATACATAAAATTACATACAAGTTTAACAAGCAAAATGGTAGATAAAGTGAGGAACTCATTTCATATTGGAATGATATTAGTTAGTTATTTGATATTGCTTTTTTTTTCTTAAACTTGAATCAATCTTATTTAATACACACACAATAATAAGTTGACAATTACATGAGATGAGATTAATTTTCGAAACGACGAAACAAAATGCATATGTTCATTTGAGGTATTAAATTGTGTAAAAGAAGAATTCATAGAAAAAGTTTCTTCAAAATTTATTCATATTTCCACTAAAAATATGTAATAACGAAAAGAAATAGTCACATTTCACAGACCACCCACTGAACATTCAAATGAACAAACAACAAGGATAATAGTCCACTTCCCCTTCTGTAATCCAAACAAAAACCAGAAGACTAAAACTCAGGTCTTTGCAGAAGTTCAAATAGTAGCCGGTTGGGGTTGATTCAAGGCTATGAGATGAAGAAGAATGGCCCTCGTCAGTATAGCTTCATCCTCTTGTTTTTGAGGAAGCGACCAAAAAAAAAAGGTGAGCATCGGAGATTCCTGTTTAGAAATTTTACAGAGGAGGGTTATTAGGAAAGTCTTTTTGTTATATTGAATACTTGTCATTAACACAAAAAATTTGTCTTTTAAATTATATTCTATACCTATTATCTTATATTAATATCTACTCAATTTATATATATTCAAAATCCACTTTATTTTTATTTAATGTAAAATGTGATATTCTCAATCACTCAATTACGTGATGCTCTCGTCATGTTTAACCCAAATTCAAGGGCTAGCTCATATAGCTCATTCTCACTATTTATGAGAGACTAATATATCATATGATAATTTTTTTTAAGGTTCAAGACATAAAATTTTTAAAGTCCACTTAATTTATATTGTCCCACTTTAATATTCTTTGAGAATAACTACTCAAGTGATAATCTTTATTAAAGTAATTTTAGATCCTTACATACAAATAAAAATTCAAATATACTTTACTATCATTTGTTACAAGTTGAACGCTTGCCTTTGCACCCTTTAAACTTCAAGCATTTAAAGCTCTTTTAACATCGGTTGTGACATTACAAATGAATAAAGATTTTTCTAATACACATAATGCTCATCTATTGTTAGAAAATAAATCCTAATAATGGATTTTGCACAAGCACCAATTAATAGATGTGATTCATTGTAAGAAATACACATAATAAAATTTAGGAAGAAAGTAATAAAATATGATTAAAATATGAAAGCTTAACAAAACAAGTACAACCCAAATAAAAAAAATTAAATAACTCAATTAAAAATAAATTATTAATTTTATCTTACATCATCAAATAATATAACACTATATGAGCAATATGCTCTTGAAACACGTTAGGCAATAATTGTTTGGTGAACAGATCCGTAATTATAGAGTTTGTAACAATATATTCTATCGACACTTGTTAATTTTGAACTCTTTCTTTAACAATTAGAAACTTGATATTTACGTACTTAGACTTTGAAGAGCTTCTGTTAATATAGGAATAGATCACTGCGACTTTATTATTATAATAAATTTTTAATAGTTTTGCAATATCATTGATAATTCACAGCCCTGTGATTAAGTTTTGCAACTATATCTTATGATTTGATGCCTTAAAATAAACTATAAACATAATCTATATAGTAAAAGAAACTATGAATATCTACTTAACACTATTCTAGGAAATAGCTCCATCAACCAGAGTGTATATATAGCATAACGTGGATCTCTTACTATCTAGGCATCTAGCAAAATTGGAGTCAAAATCCCCACAATTTCTAATATATCTGATCTTTTGTATATAAGCATGTAGTCTTTTATTTTCTGTAAATATAATATAATCCATTTGGCTACTTTCCAATGATCCATCTTATGATTACTTAAATATTTGTCTTACATTTTAACAATGTAAGCAATATTTGGACGCGTATACACTTAAGCATACATGAGACTCTCTATTGCTGATGCATAAGGGAATTTCTACATCTATTTTTGTTTAATCTCATTCTTGGGGCACTGACTGAGACTAAACTTATCACCCTTAGCAATGAGGGTATCTTCTAAATCATAATTCTTCAAGCCATACCTACTAAGCACCTTATTGATATAGTTCTTTTGTGATAACTCAAGGATATCTCGAGTGCAATCTCAATGTATTTAGATTCTTAATAAAAAAGATGCATCCTCAATATCTTTCATCTCAAACTTCAATAGAAATCTCTTGGTTTCATGTAAGAAGCCTATGTCGTTACTTGCTAGTAGTATGTTATCGGCGTATAAAACTAGGAAGATAAATTTACTTTCATTGAACTTTTGGTATATACATTCATTAATTGTATTCTCCTCAAAGTTAAATGAGATAATCACTTGATGAAACTTGTGATACTATTGACAGGATGCTTACTTAAGACTGCAAATATACTTCTTTAATTTGTAGATCATATTTTTTAAATCTCTAGACATAAAGTTTTCTAACTACACTATTTATATTGTTTCCTTAATATTACCATTGAGAAATGCACTATTTAGTCCATTTGATATAACTGTAAATCAAAATGAGCTATAAGTGTATGATGATCCTAAGAGAATCATTTATGGATGTTAGAGAGAAAGTCTCTTTGTAATCAATTCTTCCTTCTAAGTGAATCTCTTAGCAACAAGATGTGCGTTATATATTTCAATATTGTCTTTTGAATCTTTTTTAGTCTTAAATATCTATTTGAAATTAATGAGTTTTGCACCTTTAGGCAACTTGACAAGATCCTAAATGTCATTATCTTTCATAGATTTCATCTAATTATCTATAGCTTCAATCCACTTTTGAGAATTAGAACTTTGCTTGGTTTGGTTAAAACTAATTGGATCATTTTTCAGTCCTATATCAAACATATGTTTTTGGAGATAGACAACATAATTATCCGAAATCACACTTCTCATTCTCTAATAGATCATCTTAATAATACTTGTTCTTGAGGTTAATGAAGTTACTCTTCATAAATATGAGAAAATTCTTCATTTTGGATTGAGGGCTCTTGTATATTGTTTTATAGTTTTGGATCTGCGTCTTGAATAATGGTAGAAAAATGAGTCTGATCATTTTCAATAGCAGCTATAGGAAAAGAAATAAATTCATCTTCAAAGACAATATCTCTAATCTTATCTCCCTCCAAACTCAACATCTTAAAGAAATTTAACATTGTCCGTCTCGAAAAAAGATCTACTTGAGGGATATAAATCTTAAAATTACTCAATCTTTCAGAGTATCCAACCAAATAGTAGCTTATTATTCTTGAGTCCAGTTTTTTTTCATTGGGCCTGTATAGCCTAGCATCAACTGGACAACCCTAAACATGCAAGTGCATAATACTAGACTTTTTACCAGTCCATAACTCATATAAAGTTATAGATACTGCTTTGCTTAGAACTCTATTAAAGATATACACTATAGTCTTTAATGCTTTTTCATAGAGTAACTTAGGTAAAAAAGAATGATTAATCATATTTCTTACCATGTCTTTAAATGTACGATTTTGTCTCTTGGCAGCACCATTCATGCTTAGTTTTCTAGACATTGTGTATTATAGGGAGATGCTAACTCATCTAGGTTTCGCAAAAGGTCATTGATGTTGTTTACTTAATTTATGATATCTACTATAGTATTCACCACCACAGTCTATTTGACAACTTTAATTTTCTTGCAAAGTTAATTTTTAACTTCAGTTTTGAAACCTTAAATATTTTCAGAGATTGAGACTTTCAATAAATAAGTAAAGATACCCATAACGAGAATAGTTATTAATGAACATAATAAAATATTGTTGGTTATTTTAAAAAGTCATAGGGAATGGTCCACAAATATTAGTATATATTAGTTTTAAGACGCTAGAGCTCTTATTGGCACTTAACTTTCTATTATTTGTTTGTTTTTCCTTAGTACACTCAACACAGACTTTAAAATATGTTAAATTAAGAGAATTAAGAATCTCTTCTGACATAAGCCTTTCAATTCTTTGTTTAAAGATATGTTTTAAATGATTGTGCCATAATATAACAGAATTATCTTTAATTAACTTTTGCTTTGTACTATGTTTATTAACATGCAATGATTCATTAAAAAAAGGCACGAATATCTAATTTATAAAGATTATCAATTAGAGAATCAATACATAATAAGTCTCATCTAAATCTAAATAATATTCAATCTCTAATTGTATCTACACAATCCTATAGCCTCTATAGGAGTTGTATTGTCGTTTCTTATAAAAATGCATCTGTCAACATCAATTGGCTATTAGTTCTTCGTACAACCTTATATATATACACATTTGTGAGTAGTTGCACATGTATCTACCTACCAAGAGTGTTTGGATATAGAAGTTAAATTAACTTCAGAATAAACAAAGTTGAGAAGTGTACCTTTCTTAATATGCTATTTGGCGTACTAGAAACAATCATTCTTCACATAACTAGTTTTCTTACAAAAAAAATCAGTAATAACTGTATCTTATTTCTTTTGCGTCTTATTATATGAAGCCCCAATCCTTTTTCTTTTCTTATTGGTAATTTTATCTTGAGAAATACTTACTAAATAAAACTTTCAGTCTTTTCTTGCTTTAATATATATTTTTCTTACAAATAATATGAATGAGCTCATTAAGAGTCTATTTATCCTTATGGGACATGTAACTCATCTTAACCTATTTGTATTGTGTAGAAAAAGAAATCAAAACCAAATGTACGAGCAAGTTATCAGACAGCTCTAACTTTAGTACTTTTAGAAGCGAGATTAAACATATGTATGATGTACTCCCTTATATTCACTTTACCATTATACCTCATTAAAACAAAGTTATCCACTAGCGTACTTGTTTTAGCATTTTCATTTTTGAAAACACATTGTTAACTTTTCTTTAGGAATTTTTTTACATTTCCCTTCTTAGAAATAATGCCCCTAAAAGTTTTTGGAATGACACGTTTCATGATCATAAGACTCATGTGATTAGAACAATTATACTTCTCTAAGTCATTTTTATCCTTAATGGAGCTTAAATTAATGAAAGCAATAGATCATTCTGTCTGAAGCATAAGTTAAAGATTCATGCATCTGAGAACAATAATCTTCTCTTTCCAATCCTTAAAGTTTATGTCATTTAGCATATGGATAAAATTTATATTTGTAGATATAGAAGAAGCGAAAAAAAAGAGATAGAAAATACATAATAAAACAACAAATTCTTAATTAATAATTATGTAATGACCTAAAGCATATACACATTATATAAGTAAACCTACAAAAGTGGGCTTCATCACAAGATACATAACACAACATTGATATTTAGCCTTTGGACAAAAATATCAACTATAAGTAGTACTCTCAATATAGTAATCAAAAGTTGATAATAAATTCTGCCAACAATGAGCTTTTTTTTAGACTGACTTATTGCATCTATGAAAAAATTGATAATTATCACACATTTATTATCCAAAATATACCTATTATTTAGCCAAAAATTAAATTTTCTTTTGGGTGATTATTTTTCGGATAAACAATAAACATATTCATCTTATATATTACAAAATAAATAAATTTACATAATAGAGGTTACTTTGACAATATGTTATTTTAATTAATTCATTTCAAAATATAAAACAAGTAGTGCAAAGTAAAAACAATCAAAATGTCTATAAAATAGAAAATTTTAGTTTTTCTTATGCATTGGAGTGACACGCGGTGCTAAGGCCGTTGTGGTTATAGTTATGCTTGTAGTCCAAAACATGGTTAATAATTGTTGGGTCAAATCTAGATCGAGTTGGCATAATTCTTCCCAAAAAAATGTAAATTTTAACCCCTTAGGGCAATGCCACAGTTTTGCGGTGCCATAAATTGGTGTCGCGGTGTTTGGCTATAAAACAAGTAGTGCAAAGTAAAAACAATCAAAATGTCTATAAAATAGAAAATTTTAGTTTTTCTTATGCATTGGAGTGACACGCGGTGCTAAGGCCGTTGTGGTTATAGTTATGCTTGTAGTCCAAAACATGTTAATAATTGTTGGGTCAAATCTAGATCGAGTTGGCATAATTCTTCCCAAAAAAATGTAAATTTTAACTCCTTAGGGCAATGCCACAGTTTTGCGGTGCCATAAATTGGTGTCGCGGTGTTTGGCTATAAAACAAGTAGTGCAAAGTAAAAACAATCAAAATGTCTATAAAATAGAAAATTTTAGTTTTTCTTATGCATTGGAGTGATACGCGGTGCTAAGGCCGTTGTGGTTATAGTTATGCTTGTAGTCCAAAACATGGTTAATAATTGTTGGGTCAAATCTAGATCGAGTTGGCATAATTCTTCCCAAAAAAATGTAAATTTTAACCCCTTAGGGCAATGCCACAGTTTTGCGGTGCCATAAATTGGTGTCGCGGTGTTTGGCTATAAAACAAGTAGTGCAAAGTAAAAACAATCAAAATGTCTATAAAATAGAAAATTTTAGTTTTTCTTATGCATTGGAGTGACACGCGGTGCTAAGGCCGTTGTGGTTATAGTTATGCTTGTAGTCCAAAACATGGTTAATAATTGTTGGGTCAAATCTAGATCGAGTTGGCATAATTCTTCCCAAAAAAATGTAAATTTTAACCCCTTAGGGCAATGCCACAGTTTTGCGGTGCCATAAATTGGTGTCGCGGTGTTTGGCTATTGCCAAGATTGGTGCTGCAGTGGGCACTGCAACGCCATGTTATTGTCAACCTTGCCATTGCAATGCCATAAGGCGATGCTAAGCCATCTGGGCTAGCACTGCAATGTTATAAGGTGGTGTTGTTGCGCCCATATTTTGACTTCATTGTCGTAACAATTCAAATTCGCCAAAGAATGTGAAAAAGACTAAATTTAAGCCGAATTTTGATGTTCACATCCTTAATTCTTCAAATCAATAACCCTTAATCATACCCTCGAATCACAATGAAAACTATACATTTAATATTTTTTTCTCAATAAAATCATAAAAAAATTCATAAAATTCAAGCATATAATATCCTTGCACTAATAAGTCATATGAAAAAAAAGAAGACATTTAATCATGAATATATGTATAAACAATTCTAATAATTTAATATAATTTTTCTTATGATACCACTTGTTAAACATAACCGTAATCAATATGAATACATACAGAATACAACCCTATATTTATCATGTTAAATTAGAATGGATTTTAAGAAAAATATATCTAAAAAATCCATAGTGATCAGAATGTAAGGATTAACAGCCATCAATGAAAACTAAGAGTACAATGACCTTTTACAATAAAATCTATGTAATACTTAATGTGGTTATCTCTTTGTGATGGAAAAGAGAAAAAGAGTTTTATGTTTAATGATTTGACTTAAGGACTACAACCTTAAAAGAATTTTTTATATACTGGATTAAACTATAATCCCATCATTCATAATTTAATTAGTATTAAGTTGCTACACATAAATAAGTTTATATCGAATTATATGTCTTTAGAACTTAATAAAAAATAATCTAAATAGATCACTTAAATTTGACACTCATTTAAAATAGTACATAATATATAATTATTATTGATTGTAAACCCACACAAAGGAAATAATAAAAATTAACAGGTTTATTTTGGCTTGTTACATCTGGTTTTGACTTCTGTGCAATAAATAATCATGAGCTTTTTGGCTTGGCTTTATCTTCTGAGTTTGGTTTGCCATGAACGAACTAGTTTGGGATTGTAAGTACTATAACTTTCGAGCTTGATTTTCTCAGTTTTAGGTAGGGGTGGGCATTTAGGGTTCGGTTTTGTGGAGAATCGAAAATCAAACCGAATTGTTTGATTTTCGTAGAATAGAACTAAAAATCGAACCGTGAAGAGGTGAAACCAAACCGAATTGGTTCGGTTCTCGGTTCAAATCAACATTTGAACTTTATTTTTCTAAGCTTTATTTTTGTTATTTTGAACTCTTTTTATTAGGCTCCATTAAAATCAGTTTCTTGACTTTTATTGGACCATTGAGTCAACAAATCCTCTTTTTAAATATTATATTAAGCCTATTAGAAAAAATAATATATATTACACAAATGAAATTAAAAGTAACTTAAATTAAAACAATTATAATTATAATTATACTTTGACTTAATAATTATAATTTATAGCATACAAATATAATTATATAATATAACAACACATAATTTATGACATAACCAATTAACAATAAAATATAACAATATAAAATAAAAATAAAAATTTAACAACTTAAATTAAAGCAAAGGTCAATATAACATAAAAATTGAAGAACTTAAAAAGCTAATATGTCCATAAAAATATCAACACAAGTAAAATATAAAATTCTATAAGAAGAATATTAACACAAGCAACAAAAGTCCATAAAAAAGATGAACACAATTAAAAGTCCATAATAAGATCAACATAAGCAAAAGTCTACAAAAAAATCAACTTTTAAACAACAATAATCAAATTTTTAACATTTGTGATATAACAACATAACATTACTCTCCAATATCACCATAACTCTCTTCCATATTCACGTGTTGGAATATCCAATGATGTAAGCACATAATTCTCCACCTCTATATAACATAAAATTATAACATATCAATAACATATTAAGTATTAACATAGTAGTAAAAAAAATTAATAACTTAAATTTATGAAATGATAAATATTTAAATGTACTTACTAGATTGAATTGACAAATAAAGTTCTAAATCTTGGATATTAGAGGCATCAATGTTAATATGAAGTTCTCTATCTCTAATTGAAGATTGAAGCCAATTCTGCGTACAAATCAGAGCTTCCACCATTTTTGGAGTCAATGAACTTTTGAATGAATCAAGAATGCGTCCACCTGTACTGAATGCACTCTCAGAAGCCACTGTAGAAATAGAAATTGCAAGTAAATCCTTAGCAATAAGAGACAAAATAGGATATTTAGTACAATTGTTCCTCCACCAACCCAAAATATCAAAATGAGGATTATGAGAATCTTCACTTTGCTCTAGAAAATATATTTCCACTTCTGACTTTCTAATAATTAGTTGTAATTTTGCCTTTTGTCTCTTTAAAGCTTCCTTTGTATCATATTTCATTTTTTTATTCCTCACATCCAAGTCATTGTCTTCTACGTTTATATTAGATGAAGGAATATTAACAGATAAAGTACAATATTAGGCACGGTAAAAATCATACGTGGAGAACAACAACTCCTTAATCTCTTTTTGCATACTCTTAATTATATTTGCCGCATACAAGTTCTTATAACAAAAACTTACATACTCCATCTTGTATCAGGGATAAAGAATAATAGCAATTATCAACAATTTATTCATAGTATCCAATGAACCCCAGTATTTATCAAACTTCTTTTTCATGCTAATGGTCATTCTCTTCAACAAATTATCATCATCACCTTCCTCACTCAATCCTATAAGTTGGAATTAAATATTGCTTATCTAAAAAAATACAAATATTAAAATCTAAAACATATATATTCAACATTTAATTAATTAATTTATGATTGAAAAAGAAACAAATTTTTACTAACCTGACTAAAATACAAATGAGATGTAGGCGTCAAAGAGGCACTACACTTCACAATTGCATTATAAAATATCTTCAAAAATTCAACAAAGACTTGAGCATTTTCCCAATCTTCAGATTTGGGTAGCCCCGCTTTACCCTTCTCATCATTACCACTGTTAAAGTAGTTGCAATAGTGTCCATCTTCCTCTTTTAAATGCTCGAATGCAATTTGAAATTTTAAGACACTACTCAACATCAAGTAGGTGGAGTTCCACCTAGTAGGTACATCCATAACCACAAGCCCTTTCCCTTTCTGAATTTTTCTAATCTCATGGGAGATGATCTAACATATCAGACTGCATTTCGAATACTAGCAATTGAATCACTTATTTTTTTCAATCCTTCACCAACAATCAAATTGATGATATGAGCAGCACATCGCAAATGTAGATATTTTCCATCCAAAAATGTCCCATCAACTTGTCAACTCTTCAATCTCCTCCTCATGTAGTTAATTGCCACATCATTAGTACTAGCATTATCCACAATAATTGTGAATACCCTTTGGATGCTCCAATCACGTAATACATTCTCAATATATTTTTCAATTGCTTCTTACTTATGATTTGTGATTTGAGAGAAAATTAGATTTTTTTTGTTACTCTCAATCCGCATCAATCCAATGAGCAGTTACTACCATGTAGTTTATATTTTGTATAGAATTCCAAGTATCAATAGTAATACATATTCTCACCTTATTTGCAGAAAAAATACTCTTCAACAAAATCTTTTCATTGAGGTACAACTGATATATATATATATCTCTAACTAGGGTTCTTCTAGACGAGGGATCGAACCTTGGACACACAACATGACAGAAATAGTGAAATCCTCTACCCTCAACAAAACTAAATGACAGCTCATCTAGAATCACCATTTTGGCATAAGCTTTCCTACAATCCTCCTTATTATATGTAACGGACATGACACTACTAGTACCACTTTTAGTAATTGGATTTTGACTTAATACCCCTTAACTCTCATCTATAGCGGTGACCAAATGCTTCGTACAGTTTAATAAATGCTTGTTTAAATTAGAGGTCTCATTCCTAATAGGATGAGTAGCATAAATTTTACCACAATGGATACATTTAGCTTTATCATTTTTAATCTTCACAAAATGAGACCAACTATCGAAAACTTTATGGCTACTTGATTTTTTGGGTTTGTCAACACTTTTTTATTTTTGTTCAATACTTTTATCCATCTTCCTAAATTAAATTAACACCAATAAGTTACTAACTTATAACACTTAACAAATTTACAACTCAACTACAACAATATTAACAAAAACCATACACCATTAGTTCTTCAACCACAACAATATAACAATACATAATTTATGAAATGAGATAGAGTAGAATCAATAATATGACTGCATAAAGAAAACTTCTTTAGTACAACTACAAAGTAAATGTATGACTATTAAGCCAAATATACTTTTAAAACATACTTATTCACCAAACATGAAGTTTCACCCAAAAATAAATAAATAATCACCATCTTCGGCAGATTAATCACCTAATATTTATCATTTTATCTAATACATTTAAACACAACACATTTGTAACATATATTCTAAAACAAAGTTCATATAAACACAAGTTACACAACACATTTGCATTTCATATATTTAATTTAAACACAACACATTTGTAATATAAATTCGAAAAAAATGTCCAAATAAAAAGTAAAAAAAAAAAGAGAAATGAAACAATAATTTTGTTACCGTCGCAGCTTGCAGGTGGCCGGTGGTGTGGACAACGACATAGATAAGTACAGCGAGAGTGTGAGACAAATGGCAGCTACCTGAGCGGTGAAGCACTGAAGTGGTAACCGTCGCAGCTCAGAGGTGGACGACAATGTGGACGGCAACGTGGACAGTGGCTTTGATGACAGCGTGGATGAGAATGAGAGACAAAGACCGGAGCGGTGAAGCCATGATAGTCATAGCTCACAGGTGGACGGCGGTGTGCACAGCAACGTGGATGAAAATGAGAGACAAAGATCCGAGCGGTGAAGCCATGGTCGTCGCAGCTCACAGGTAGATGGCAACATGGACGGCGGTGTGGATGGCAACGTGGAGTCGTGGATGGCCAGCGATGAAGCCATAGTCGTACAAGACTAGCAACTTAAATTAAAAGACTCGAGCAGTGAAGCCGTGGTCGTCGCAGCTCGTAGGTGGACGGCAACGTCGACGGCTGTGTGGACGGAAACATGGAGTTATGGACGGCGAGCAGTGAAGCCGTGGTCGTACAAGACTAGCAACATAAATTAAAAGACCTGAGCGATGAAGCCGTGGTCGTCACAGCTCGCAAATGGAAGGCAATGTCGACGGTAGTGTGGACGGCAACGTGGAATCGTGGACGGCAGCGTGGTGAAAATGAGAAGCCGAAAATGTGTTTTTTGCATTTGAGATTTGAGACTTGAGCATTTGTTAGGTTTTTCCCTTTATATATTATGTATTGAGTGTAGGCATGACTATTATAACATTCTACAACATGTAATAAAAATATGCCACGTGACATTTTAAAAATTATTTTTGGTTAACTGGTTTGATTCTCGGTTCCTAATTAAAGAACTGAGAACCGAACCGAAAATTCAGTTTCATAAGTTAAAGAGCTGAAAACCGAACTGATTCAAGGTGAACCGAATCGAACCGGTTCAATTTTTTGGATTTATGCCCACCCTTAGTTTTAGGTTTAGATCTATAGCTATATATAATCACTAACAGAGGCCATTGGCAAGGATTAACGATGATAAGAGAAGCATAGATGAGAGCCATGACAATAGAGCAACGAGAAAATTATATATGGATTGGTGATATATGCGGGCATGAGCTACCACCATGTCCTTAATTAATTTATAGACAAGAAATTGTCCACTTATCGTACAAACATTATTAAAAATGAATGGGAAAGAAAGTTAGTAACTTGCTTGATTTTGTTTAATTTACTTTTCTACTTAGCATAGGTTAATTACATATATTTTCTAACAATTTTATTTTATGTCATTGACTTTTCTTTTTTAAATTTCTATATAAATAAATACAAAACAACACCATAAGACGGTGTGCATGAAAAGATAATCAAAGATAATACAGATATAGGAGAAGATCAATGTGTATATTTTAAAAGTTTGGGTTTACTTTTCTGTCTTTCATTTTAACTAGTGTATAACTGCGGTTATTTCATATCTCAACTATTAATAAGAAGGCTAATGATAATTATTGACAGTTGACACTGAAATATTTAACCTACTATCTTCCTTAGATCAAGATAGAAGTATATTTGAAAGAAGTTGAGCTCGTGCTTCCTTCATGTAATTTAACGGTCCTCTTCTCCTGTTCAAGTTAAGATGACAATTAATCAAGTTAGAATAAATTATCGTCCAATTCATTTTGGCTGATTACATGACATGGAATTATCTTTATTGGACCTTGGACAAATGGGAAAAATGTACTGTTTGATGTGGCGGTTTAAACTGATCTTTGATACAAATAGAATAGGAGCTTAATTATAGCAAAAGACAGTCTGGTATATATTGGTAATTGTAGCAATCAAGTTCTTTGATACCGATCTTAATTACCATGAACTTACGAGTTTTAAGACTTTTGAATCTTACTGTACTCGAACGATATAATAATTAAGTTGAGATCCTTACTTGTAAAGCAACTAAACAAATTGCGCAAAAGAAGAATTCTTATAGAAAATCAATGTCAAAAATAAAAAATATGTAACACGTAACACGAAGCCACAATAATGTTTCATCTACATATAATAACGGACATTGTAAAGGCTGCAACTTACAGCTTGCCAATTAAAAGCTGAAATGAACATATAATAAAATGAACAAATTCCCACACCTTTCTGTAAAATAAAATCCTAAAGAAAATTAAGAAAAAAAAAAGACTCGGGCTGTTTGCCGGACGAAGAATGAAATTTAGTTAGTAGCCACAGGAAGGGACTGATTCAGGCTCAGAGGTGAAGAAGAAAAGCCTAAGAGTAAAGCTTCATCTTCTTGTGATGGAGGATGGTATAATTGGTAAGGGGAGCACCAGTGATTCCTTTGTTAACATCTGTAGGAATTTTACAAGTTTCCGATGGAGATTTTTCCAAGAAAACCTTGCAATCAGTATGCTTCAAGCTATCTGTGAGCACTAAAGGAAACAATCGAGCCAAGAAGTAACCCTTAGCATCGGTTGTACCTCTAGAATTGAAGAAAGATTTTTTCTGGTACCCAATCTCATCAACTGCTTGACATGTTATTTTTGCCACAGCTCCTGTGTTCAAAGACAAATTAAAACCACATTAGAATCCCGAAATGTCAAACAAATATATATGCTCATTTTCCAAGTGTTTTTAGAATGTCGACTTGGAGAGAATATTAGATGTAAACATACCTTGAATTGGATAGTATTTAGATCCGGATTTACATAAAACAAGTCCTTCGATGCCAATGGGGAGTGACTTTCCATTGTCTTCTGATATTGTTTCGTTCAGATCTAGTTTTGGGCCGTAACCAGAATTTCCCGGCTGTGTTGGTGGCATCTTGCTTGGGGCCATAGCCATCGCCTTCATATTGATCATCATTGGGCTTTGATGTACCAGCGTCAGGATTAGAGCCATAGCCGTTATTCTCTAGCTTGGATTTATCTTCGTATTTCGATTTGTCAAGGTCTGTATTCATCATCCTTGGCTTTCAACTTCTCAGCATCTTGTGTGGATCCATAACCATAATTGTCTGGTCTGGATTTATCTTCCGACTTTGATTTGTCAAAGTCTTGCTTGGGATTGTATTCCTGCTCTTTGGGTTTTTTACTCTTCAGTGTCTCGTGTGGAGGCATAACCATAATTCCCTGGCTTTGATTTGTTCGAGTCTGAGCTATATTCTTGATCCATGGGCTTTGACTTGTCATTATCTAGTTTGGAGACATAACCGTAATTCACCTGATTAGATTTGTTGTCACACTTCGATTTGTCAAGCTCAGGCTTGGGCTTCTATTCTTCACTTTTAGGCTTTGACATGTCATTGTTTGGTGTGGAGTCATAGCCTGGTTTCTCCGGTTTCGATCTATCTTCCGACTTCAGTTTGTCAAGCTCAGGCTTCGACTTCTTATCATCTGGTGTGTAACCATACCATCATTCTCTAACTTGGATTTATCTTCATACTTTGATTTGTCAAGCTCTGGCTTGGAGTTGTATTCATCATTCTTAAGCTTTGACTTGTTAGCATCTGGTGTGGATCCGTAGTTAATAACTCTCCAACTTGGATTTCTCTTCTGACTTCAGTTTGTCAAGGCCAGGCTTGGGGTTGATTTCTTGATTCTCAAGCTTTGCTTTGTCAGCATTTGTTGTGGAGGCATAAGCATAATTCTCTGGCTTGGATTTGTTGTTGTATTCTTGATCCTTAAGGATTGAGTTGTCATTGTTTGGTTTGGAGTCATAGCCCTAAATCTCTGGCTTGAATTTCTCTTCGGACTTTTATTTATCAAGGCCCGACTTGGGCCCATATTGATCATTATTGGACTTTGGCTTTTCAACATTTGGTATGGAGCGATAACTATAAATCTCTGACTTGGATTTGTCTTCTAAGTTCGGTTTGTTGTTATATTCTTGATCTTTAAACTTTGACTTATTATGTCTGGTTTGGAGCCATAACCATAGTTGTTTGACTTGGATTGGTTGAGGTCTGGCTTAGTGTCGTATTCATCTCCCTTGGGCTTTAACTTATCAACACTTGGAGTGGAACCGTAACCGGAATCCTCTTTCTTGGATTTATCTTTTGACTCTGAATCACCGAACTCTGGATTGGAATTGTATTCTTGATTCTCGGGTTTGGCATGTTAACATCTTATGCATAGTCCTCTTGTTGAGATTGATCTTTTGACTTCATGGGACGATTGTAATCATAAGTTTCAGAGTTTGGCTTTGTGAGTGTTTTGATACTCCGACTCCGTTTGAGTAACATCTGGCTTGAAGTTGTGACTATACTCATAAGCAGAAGCAAGGATTTGAAATGGAAAGAGAAGCTGATGATTAGAAATCAAGCAAGTTGTGACTATCTCCATATTTAATTCATCCTATGTGTTGAGGGGCTTTCCTCTTTACTTCAACAAGCCGAGAGATTTGAAAAATTATATGGAATTCAGTGTGGTAGGCTTAGACCCTTAATTTCTCATTTATTTTTTACTGATGATTGCTTGATTTTTGTTAAGGTTTCTCTAGCTTGTGGTCACTCCATACGGAAAGTATTAGACTTATACGCCAAGGCCTCAGGTTAAGTGGTAAATTTTGATAAATCAGTTGTTTGTTTTAGTAAGCCAGTTTCAATGGAGAAATCTAGGGACTTTCTTATAGTGCTTGGGGTTAAGAAAGTTAACTGTCACAAAAAATATTTGGGTATTCCAAGTATTAATAATTGTAATAAAAGAGGATGTTTTGCCAATATTACGGACAAAGTGTGGAATAAGTTAAAAGGTTGAAAAAGGGAGTTGTTTCCGGCTGCAAGCAGAGAGGTTTTAATTAAAGCAGTTATCTAAGCAATTCCTGCTTACTCTATGAATATTTTTCGCCTTCATGCGACCTTAATCCATGAACTTCATAGACTTTGTGCACGCTTTTAGTGGGGTGGTGATGAGATAAAACGAAAATTACATCGGTGTAAGTGGGATATATTGTGTCAGGGGAAGAAAAATGGTGGCATTGGTTTTCGAAATCTGTTTATTTTTAATCAAGTCATGATTGCTAAACAAGGATGGCGTAATTTATCTAATCTAGATTCTTTTATGGCTAAGGTAGTTAAGGGGTTCTATTTTCCAAATGGAAGTTGCTGGTAAGTAAAGGTAACCTCCCGTGCTTCTTTTCTTTGGCGCAGTATCATTTGGGGGAGGAAAATTTTTTCTAAAGGGACTAGATGGCGGATTGGCAATGGAGAAAATGTTCTCGTATATCATGATCAATGGCTACCTAGACCGATGTCATTTAAACCTCTGTTTCCACACAAGTTGGTTGAGCATGCTACTGTTTCTGAGCTCATTTCAGGGGAATAGAATGTTGATGTTATTTGTAGAGCTTTCTCTCTGGAAGAGCAATCGGCTATTTTAAGTATTCCTCTTTCTCACCACGGTCTCAATCATAGAGATAGTATTATGTGGCATTATGACTGTTGGGGGAGATACACGATAAAGAGTGGGTATTGGCGGGCTTATCAAGTGATTGGAGTTGCTAGTAGTTCTAAAAAGTCGGCTGTTAGCAAATGGTGGAAGCGTTGTTGGAAGTTAAATGTACCACCAAAAGTTAAGGTTTTCCTTTGGAAGGCAGCTCACGATTGGATCTCGACAAATGCTAATTTAGTGCGTTACCATGTTCCAACTATTGTGACTTGCCCTAAATGTAGGAGTGGTGCCGAAAATACAATTCATGCACTATGGTTGTGTCTTCGTTGGAAAATGTTCGTGCTTGGTGAAGTTTTATGGCTGAAAAAAGTTCGTACCACCAAAAGTTAAGGTTTTCCTTTGGAAGGCAACTCACGATTAGATCTCGACAAATGCTAATTTAGTGCGTTACCATGTTCCAACTATTGTGACTTGCCCTAAATGTAGGAGTGGTGCCGAAAATACAATTCATGCACTATGGTTGTGTCTTCGTTGAAAAAGGTTCGTGCTTGGTGAAGTTTTATGGCTGATAGCAATTATCCCCACAAAATATCATTGTGTGACTTTCTCATTGCCTGTATGAACAATCTTGATAATGATGAATTTGATTTCCTTTGTGTTCTTCTTTGGCGTATTTGACATGTGAGAAACCAGTGAATTTTTGGTAAAATAATTATAGATGTTGAGGCTATGTGCAATTGAGTAGGGAGTTTTTTGGAGGATTTTTAAATCAGTCAAGCCAAGGCTACTTTTACCATAACTGCTTTGAGGCACCATTGGTTGGCTCCTCCTATAAGGTTCATAAAGATTAATTCTGATGCAACAATTGATATTTTACGTGGTATTACGGGCTTTGACTTTGTGGCATGTGACCATTTAGGGGCTGTGGTGTTATCTGGAATTGTAAAGTATGATGGTATATTTTCTATTCCAATTGCTGAAACAATAGCTATCCTCAAAGGTTTAGTGACTATTCAAACCTTAAATGTTGATTCTATTATTATTGAATCGGATGCACAACAAGTAGTGAATGATATTTTGTCTAATAAAATACCTTATTCTAAAATAAATTACATTTTAAAAAGAGATTTACGAGTATTTAAACTCTTTTACTTATTTTAAGGTGCTTTTTATTCTTAGAGAAGTAAATATAATAACTCATAATTTAGTTAAATTAACCTTTAATTTTGAATCATCTTACATTTAAAGAAATTATGTTTTAAGGGAGTTTGATAATCTTATTTTTAAAATTTTTTATTTTTATAATTGAGTTTTGTTTGAATAAAAATTTATTTAAAAAAAAAATTGAAAAGAGAAGCAAAGAGGTGACGAAGAAGAAACGTGTAAGAATCATCATGACCATGTGATAATGTAAGAAGACAAATTTGGTGATATGCATACCAGCTATCCCCCCAGCCTTTTATTACCATCGATGGCTATTTTATCGTATCCGATATGAACTAATTAAATATTGAAGGACAGTGACTCGCCTGCACGATTGACTCCAACAATATCTCTGTCTCTGATGTTGGTGGCAGCAAAATGCACTTTTAACGCATAATGGCTTGTCATGAAGAGAAGCTTCCATAGTTATCTGGCAACCGCACACACAATGTTACAACTTGAATTTGTTGATGCACATAATTGATGACAAAGCAGCTCATTGAACATGTTCTTTTTTTCTCATCATTAAAACGATGATTCATGAACTTAATTTGTTTTGAAAGGAAAACAAAAAAGAACTCGTGGAAATGCCAAACACGTAGCCAATCATATTTCTATTGATCAGTTTGGCCGTCAAATGTAAGCAAAATCAACAAGATACAATGTTTGATAAGTGTCGTTGGCGTCTATTGAAAAAGGTTATGATCCGAAGGTGATTTGCTTGGCAAAGCCCAAGAGTTAAATATATCGAAAGTCTTTAATTCTGTACGAATTTTCAGGTGAAGACAATCATTTTTCTTTTTCTTTAAAAAAAAAAAAGGAAAATTCGGGTATTTCTTTCAGCAATAATTATACAAAATTTAACAAAATTCATACTTTCAGATAAGAGAAAGACTATTGATTCTCTGCCATTAATTTGGGTGTCAAATGAAAGGAAAAAAGAATTTGAGTGTCAAATAAAAAAGAATTAATTTGGGTGTCATACATATATATATATATATTATATACCTCAACTAAACGAGGCAATGTATTAAACAAAAGAAAAAACGAATAAACGAGTACAAAGTGATATTCCTAAAGTGATTTACATAAATAAATAAAAGAGTACAATGATTCTGTTGCAAGATTTAAATTTTAATAATAAAAAAGTAAAAGTATGCACCTTCACGAAATTTGCACAAATTCTTTTAACCAATGCTTACGGCAATTAATTTGATTGACCGATATATATATGGTTCTGGTGCTACTTCTCTTACCATCTCAATTACGAGCACTAAAGTTACAGGTGTTTTATCGCTTTAAACATGTTTCAAATCATCCTCTTCCTCGTGGTGAATAGTAAAAATGATATAATGAATTTAAATACGATTATTTAATACGAATTTAATACGTTTAAATAAATATAAGTAAAAAAATTAACACAATTAATTAACAGATTAAATTTGTATTATTTATTTATTAATTATGTCGAATATATGTTTGATGTTAATGATTCGTTAATTCGTTTAAGTTACATTTAATAAACGAGTTAAATTTATGTCTATTTACTTATTTATTCGTTTAAATTATATTATAATTAAATATTTATATAAATGAATCTAACATAGTGTTATTATTTGTTATATATAATCGTATAATTAAATTAAATTTGATCAATTTATTTAAATATGTCTAATCGTATTGTATAACTTATATATTAAATAAATCGAATATATGTTTGACTGCTTAATTCATTTATGTAAATAAATTATATAAAAATATATATATTTTTTATTAATACCCTATATTGACACGACATAAATATAATTTATTTACACAAATTATCACCCTAAATAAATAATGATGATAATGATCATTATTATTATATAAATACAAACCACATTTTTTTCTTAATTGGGATCTGATGTGAACCAGACCTAAGATATTTCATATATATATCACCTTTAAAAAAATTGTGTTGAAAAAAGAATCAATCAAAAAAAAAAAAAAGAATTGGATCAAATTATCATTTTTCTTTGAACTCAATAATTTTCTCTTTCCAACTTTATTCCAATAAATTGAAACTCTGTATTTTCTTTCGTATAAAGTCTTATAAGGAGTCATTTGAATACTATACTAGTAATTATTACTATAGGTAAACTCCATCAATGATAAACAATCATCTCAATTATTCTTAAACTACAACACAAAGGCGCTGAACATATTCTCTAATATTTATATAGTTCTTTCTAATTGCTCATCTATTTGAGAATTAAAAATTATACTAAAATTAACTTAGTATCTAAGGCCGTAAGTTGGGCCAAAATTTAGAAGTGAATCGAGGATTTCTATTTGATATGATAGACATCGGAGCTTCATGGAATTGAACAATCTCACTCATATATAAATAAGCTAACATGTCTAATAAATATGAAATCTTATAAGATAGAAAATGAGCAGATATTGTGAGTCGATCAACAATTATCCAAATATTATTATAACCACTCCAAGTACATGAAACTCCAATGACAAAATCCATGGAGATATGTTCCTGTTTTCACTTAAGAATTAGAAGTGATTGAGATAATTCAGCTAGTTTCTAATGTTCTACTTTAACCTGCTGTCAAATCAAGTAGTGAGATATAAATTCTGCAATCTCTCTTTTCATATCTTGCCACCAATAGTGTTCTCTCAGTATACAATACATCTTTGTGCTACTAGGATGTATAGCATATGCTGATCTGTGAATTTCTTCTAAAATTTATTTTGTAATTCTAAGTTATTCGGAACACAAAGTTTGGTACCCATAAACTAATGTCCTATCAGCTCTCAACAATAAATTAGCCTACATTCCATCCCTTACTTCTTACTTAAATTTAACTATGTTAGGATCCTGATTCTGTATATTTCGAATCTGATCAATCAATATAGTCCTAACTCAAAAATGTGCTAAAAGTACTCTAAATTCATTCATTGACAAATCAACCCCCATAGATCTTCATTCAATAAGTATTGAAAGATAAAATTATTTTAAAATAAGCTAAAAAGCTCGAAGACTTCATGCTGAGTGCATTTGCTACCAAATTCACCTTGCTCAGATGATAGTCAATATTACAGTTATAATCCTTAATTAGGTCTAACCATCTCTATTGTCTTAGATTTGGTCTTTTTGTGTGAACAAATACTTCAAACTCTTGTAATTAGTAAAATTTTGACATGTAACATCATATAAATAATATCTTCAAGTCTTCAATGCAAACATTATTGCTACCAATTCTAGATTATAGGTCAGATAATTCAACTTATATTTTTTAAGCTGCCTAGAAGCATAGGCTGTCACTTTCTCGTGTTGCATAAAAACACAATCTAATCTCTATCAAGAAGCATTACCATAAACTATGAATCCTTCAATGTTGGACAGAAGTGTGAGAATAAAAGCCGAAATCAATCTCTTTCTGAGTTCGTGAAAACTATCTTCATATTCATCAATCCACTTAAACTTTACATTCTTTTTGGTTAGTTTTGTCAATGGTGCAATAACCTTAGAGAAGTCTTTAACAAACCTCCTGTAATAACTTGCTAAACTAAGAAAACTCCTAACTTCTGTCACACTGGCTAGTTGCTCCCAATTTACCATAGCTTAAATTGTTTTAGGATCCACGTAAATTCCTCAATTGAGATCACATGACCTACAAATGTAACTCTATTTGGCCATAATTGACATGTTTTGTTGAACTTAGCATATAATTGTTTATTCCTTAAATTCTACAATAGTCCTCTCAAATACTCTATGTACTCCTATATATTTCATGAATATATAAGGATGTCATCAATAAATACTAGAATGATGAAAAACCTTATTCATAAGATATATGAATTCAACTGGAGCATTAGTAAACTCAAATGGCATTACTAAGAACTTATAATTCCAATATTGAGTTTTGAAGGCAGTCTTAAACACACTAGCATCTCTGATCTTCAATTGATGATATCTTAACTGTAAATCAATCCTTGAGAAAATTTTTATACCATATACCTGATCAAATAAATCATCAATGCAAGGAAATATGCACTTATTATGAATAGTGACTTTATTTAGCTCTCGATAATTAATACATAATCTCAAGATTCTATCCTTATTTTTAATAAATAATATTAGTGCTCCCCCATGGTCATTTAATCTGATGAAACCCTTATATGCTAATTTTTGCAATTGAGTCTTCAACTATTTTAATACTATGTTATAAGGTGCTTATAGATAAGAGTTGTGCTTGAAACTAAATTAATACTAAAATTAATTTCTTTATTTGCTGGCAAACCTGAAAAACTATCAGAAGATACATTTATAAAATCTCTGACCACAAGAATGTCTTTCAATTTAACAACACAAACTTTGTTATCAATGACATGAGCTAAATAAGTTGAACATTGTTTCCTAAGCATATTTCTAGCAGTTATAGCAGATATAAAACAAGATGGAGAAACTCATCGCTTTCCATAAAAAGTGATATCAGGTTCCTTATATTTTCTGAATGTTACCTTTCTTTAAAGACAATCTATTGTAGTATGGTGGTTAGCTAACCAGTTCATTCTAAGTATGCCATCAAAGACATGAATATTAAGAGGGATCAAATCTACTACTATCTCACCATTACCCACTCCTGGTTGGACAAGAATTAAGATGAATACCAAAGTGGAAAGTCACAAGAAGTCTAAAACTTGTGGGATACGTATGCAGAAGTCTAGGACGTGTGGGATATGAAAGAGGAAGTGAAACGGGACTTGAAGACGCGAAGAAAATGAAGAAATTACGAGAGAGCTTTCAGCGCCGCGGCGCTCAACACAGAAGACCAGCGCTGCGGCGCTGGGTCCTCAACGCCGCGGCAATGGGCGCGAGAAGGGATAACGCCGCAGTGCTCAGGGATGAGCATCGCGGTGCCCAGACGCGTCAGGATATCCGTTTTGGTTCGAGATTTTAAGTTTTGAGAAGTTTTGGACTTTCAAAACAAGTGGACTCTTACTCCAACAAGGAATAGGGTTTGTAGGCATGAAATACACCTATATAAACACTTGTAAACCCTTGTTTAAGATTAAGCATCTAAGGTTTCAAGATATAACCATAAGAGAGAATAGAGGAGTTAGGTAGGCACTAAGTGCGTGGTGCACTAAGGTGTAACCTTTGGGGTGTGTTTTTTCTTTAGGTTCTTTGAGTGAATAAAAGAGAAACACTATAAATCTTTTTGGCTTAGATGTTCGGGCTATTCTTGTGTTCCTTATAAAAATCTCTTATGAGGAGATACTAAGAGGTCTTAGGGAGTTATGGTGATCAAGGGTAGATACTTAGAGGTATCTATGGGAGATACTAAGGGGTCTTGTGGGATCATTGATGATATAAGAAGGTACTTAGTAATCTATTTCAATAGTAAGAAGCTGGATCATGGATCCTCTGTGGACGTAGGCAATTTTGGGCCGAACCACATATATCTTATGTCTTGTTGATTGGTTTATTTTCTTTATCTTTATTGGTGTGTTAATCTTATGTGTTCTTTCTTATGATATCAAGTTATAGTTTTTCGCTGCGCATAGACTAAAAGGGGTATCAAGGTTGTGGCTTAGTTGATGCCATAGGAATGTCAAATTGAAGTGCATGGCGTGATATCTGCGACAGAATACATTCTCAGCAAATAATTATTTTTCAATTGGTGTGGCTACTACCTTGAGGCCTTTGACTTTTTATATTATTTTCAATAAATGAAGAAATAAAACTCTGACTAGAAGTCTATCTTTTTCCTGATGCTAATATAGGGCACTGACTATACCATTGATCACCCAAACTGCGAACACGCTCTATCATGTTCTCTCTTCTAGGTTGCCTATGTAACTATCTCTCTATTGTAATTATAACTAACTCACTAAGCCTATCTATGGACTACTCTAAAGTGGATCTATCAAGTTGTCCCTATAATAAAAGTTAATTAGGTTTAATATTTTCATCTTCAAAATTTAATATTTGTTCGTTTAAATTAGATTATTTGACTATTTATGTACTTTATTGTCAATTTATAGGTTTTCAAACATTTGGCATAAAGATACTAGAAATCAGACCAAAATAAAAAAGAATTTAAGAAAAAGGGCCAACGCTACAATGTTCTAACTCCAATGCTATGACACCCAATTCAGAGACTCCAGTGCCATGACACTCGTTTAAAAATAGAAAAAGTAGATTTTTAAGTGTCAGCACCGCAATATTCAAATCCTAAGGTCGCGACGGTAAAAAACCAGCGTCGCGGTGCTCTTGCAATAAAAGAGAAAAATTTAAGAAGTTCTAATCAGACTTGGACTCGAAGAAACCCTACTTTAGGGTTACAAGGACCTATAAATAAACCCATTTTCACGGCCAAAGAGACATACAAGCAAAAGCAAAGAGCCAGAGAAAGTTTTAATAAAAGATTAGGGCATAATTTAGAGATTGAAGAAGAGAATTGTGCTGTAAGTTAGATAGACAAAGTGAAGATCTAGGGTGTCACACCTTGTTTATTCTTTTTTTTTCTTAGTTTTATTATTCTTCTTTATGATGTCTTTAATTTATGCTTTAGTACTTCCTCATTCATCATGAACTAATTTTCTTTATCTAGGGTTATATCTCTTAAATTCAATATGTAGATGAATTTAATTATCTCTATTATTTTATGAACTTAATAAATTGGATTGTTCATTCTATCTATGCTTAATACTTTCTTTATATCTGACCAATATATAGATTGTCTTAGAGACCATAATAAATTTGACAAAGAGATTTATATATTTAGCTTATGGTAGATTGATATGTGATCATAATGTAACAGTTATGAGTTTCATATGGGATAAAAATATACTTATATGGCATATATGATATTAATAGATCAATTCTTAATGAGTCTTATCTTTATCTAATTACTATAGACATATAGGTAATTTTAAGGGTAAGATATAGTCATTCGACCATCGACAAAGATTTATGACGAGATTAGAGATCTAGTCAACAATTTATAATTGGGGGATTAAGATAAGAGAATAATTGGTTTAATGAAGTACTGAAGGATAAGTTGTAACCCTAGATTCTTTCTTTGTTGGCAATTTAACTTGTTTGCTTAGTCTTTTATTTTGATTAATTAGGTTATATTAGTATAGTTTAAAATCAATTTTAATTTTGTTTGGATAAAGTTAAGGAGTTTTAATTTTAATAATTAGTGAAGAACATATTAAACAAAGTTTTTGTGAGAAAGATACTTAGATTCAAATCTTATATTACTTATTATAATAGTATGCACTTGCACTTAAGTAGAAAATACGCAACACCTTGTGTAGGCTATATCTCATGTGTGGCACTAGTTGAGGGTGCATCTGCTTTATAATGGAGTTAGGCTGAGTTTGAGGTCTGAGTTCAGGGGGATTGATTTAGTTACCACCTCTCTAATAGGTTCCTCCCTTCTGTTTGGTGCCGAGGGAGATCATAGTTTAGCCACAGGTTTCGTGTAAGGTTAGCTATATGGACGCATGATGAGAATATATAAAATGCAACAAAATCATTTAATGATGTCTCTAGCATGCATCGTGTTATGGTTTACAGAATCTAAAATCAAGTTCTAATACCAAACTGAGAGAACCCGTCCTAATCCTTCTTTAGAAATCGAGGTAGATCGTATGATAACTATGGACTATAATGCTATATACACATTTCATCTAATATAACGAGACTACTTGTCTCAACAAAAGTGTATATGTATATAAAAATATACAAAATATAACAACTCTGTAACTATTAATGTCATGGGCCAACCTTAAAATATAAAAAATATATCATACCGCACGAATCTATGTGACAACTTGAAAAAAATATGAAAAAATAAGAAAAAGTTGAGCTTGTAGCTCAGTGAGTAGACACACTCTAAAAATATTATATACTATAAACAATAGCTTCCTAATAATAATTTAATAATTAATAATACTATATCTAATGTACATGTAAAAATTTGTAATATAAAATAATTATGAAACTTCATACTGAGTAATCAATAAACTTATATTAGAAACACGAGTTGTCATAAAATTTATACTAAAACTAAAAATCATAATATAATATTGAAATAAATATATATTGAAAATTTAGAAATCTAAAAGCCTAACCTATCGTTAAATGTGTTAAAATTGTATGTACAAACATATTATAAAGAACATAATGTATACTGCATAAATATTAATATCTACACCAAATATATATAAAAAAAAAGGTTGGTCTAATCTAGTGGAATAGCTCATGTAAAGGCAAAGTAGGGGATCTGTATAATCTAACTTGGCAAAATTACCGTATTGCTCGGGTAGAACAAACTAAACTGGTTTAATGCATGTACAGAGCAAACTATACTAAAGAGGAGGGTACATATCTAGTAGTTTAAAAACTACTGCTATATAATATCATGAAAGTATAATTTTGAAATAAGTATTTTTGTACTTAATACAATTATAAACTATACTATAATAAATACTAAAAATATTTTTAAATATAACTAATTGGAATAAAAATTTATTAATCTAAAACTAAATCAGGGATAAATAAAAAAATTTGATAACATATAATTAAATCATAAAATGCTAGATTGAAAACATAATAAAAATATATATAAATAGCCACTTACAATGGTGCGTTAATTCTAAGCTAGGTCAAAAATTGAGGTCTACCAATTACTGGTACTCCTCTTAAATCATAGGATAAGAAAACATATTAGTAGTACTAATATGTATCATAAAGATTGAAACATAAACACTCTAATATTGTAAAATTGTTACTCACTGAATCATTAGATATAAATCTAACAACCCAAACACATTTCTAACAAAATTTCTTATTATTTCTTTCATTCTTCTTTATCTTTGCTTTTATTTTTTTCCTTTTAACTTCTCTCTCGACCTGTGTTTCTCTCTTTTTCTTCTTTCAATTGGCTTCAATTTGCACTTAATGTAATACAAAGAAATGAAGCAATTCGCTTTAATTTGTAAATAGCCGCCTCTTCAACTAATCCAAATGCCGCCACTTAATTATTGTCATTATTTAAATAGTTTTTTTTAGTAATTAGTCACCAATTGAATAAATAAAGAGGACATGTGGACTTGGTGCCTTAAAATTCAAAAGGCACATGTATTACAACTATTGCCTAAGTGCTTGCTTTAACCTATAAAGTGACTTCTTGAGCTGACACACTAGATTTTCTTTACTCTTGACTTCAAACCTCTCAAGTTGTTTCATAAAGATTGTTTCTTCAAGTTTTTCATCAAGAGATATAGTTTCACATAAAGCTAATGCATTTTCCAATCAAATTTGGCAACTAAGGACAATACTACTCTGATTATTATATATTTAATCACAGGTGAAATGATTTCCTTATAATCTATTCATTCTCTATGTGAGAAGCTTTTTGCTACTAATCATCCTTAAAAATTGGTAGATTAGTTATGGTCTCTTCTTTAATCTTGAATATCCATTTACAATCAATGAATTTTATTTCTCAGGTTTTGGTACAAGGATCCATATTTGATTTAGGCATAGTAAGCTCATTTCTTCTTCCATTGCTTCCATCCACTGTTTTTTACTTTTTGTTCATGAATTCAATGTAACTTTAAGGTTCCTTTTTTTTTATATGTCTGAGTTGTCATCAAAGCAAAAGTAGTTCAGTCATAAGATATCAATTTTGAAGGAAAATTTACCTGCCTTTTTACTTTGTTTTTTGTCAACTGGTAGTCAGTCTTTCATTGACTGATCTATTTGTGTTATATCATCATAGTCTTGAGAAGCTTCTTTAGTTGTTTGGATTATGCTTGACTCCACCTCAATTTAGATTATGTCTCTTTCTAACTCTAATCTATAGTCTTTTCTAGTGTTGTTGATACCTGTACTCATTGATTTCTTACTCACACAAGGTATATCAATCTCATTGAATATAACATCCCTACTGATAATGATTCTTATATCATTTGAGTCATTTAACAACAACTTATAACCTTTATACCATCAGCTTATCCTAGGAAGATACATTTCCTAGACCTAGGGTCCAATTTTCCTAAATTGTCATGTACAAAGGATATACACTCAAACACTCTTAAGTGTTTATAAAATAGGGGCACTCCAATCCAAAACTATTTAGGTGTTCTAAAATTCAAGACACTTGAAGGGCTCATATTTATAAGATAAGCTGCTATTAAAGCAGCTTCCCCCCAAAACGTATTTAAAAAGACCAGAACTAATAAGTATACATTTGATCTTATCATGTAAGGTTCTGTTCATCCTCTTAGCCACTCTATTTTACTGAAGGGTATGCTTAATAGTTCTGTGCCTTATGATTCCACGGTTTTTACAAAAATTATCAAACAATTCATTACAAAATTTAAGTTTATTATTAGTTCTTAATATTTTAAGTTTATTATTATATTGATTTTCAACCAAGGATTTCCAAACTTTAAACTTAGAGAAGGTTTCCTACTTATGTTTGAGTAAATAGAGTCATATCTTTCTTGAAAAATCATTGATAATGGAAAGGAAATACTTGCTTCCACCACGTGTTATTGAATTTGTTGGCCCTCAGAGTCTGCATAGACATATTCCAGTGGCTCATTGGCTCTATAATTACTAGATTTGAAACTCATCCTATGCTACTTCCCCATAATGCAATGTTCATAAAAATCTAAGTTTGTGAACCTTCTTACACGAATTAGTCCTTACTTATTTTAAATGAAGCAAAGTTGCTTCACCAATGTGACCTAATCTCTATATAGTAATTTAGCTTGAACATGGCCAACATGAGAAAAAGTTATTACTGAACCTGTCACAGTGTTTAGTGAAAGGTTGGGAAGTAAGATGCAAAAATCTGAAACTAGAATGTGCAACAAAAGCTAAATATGTTCAAATTTTTTGCATAGTATTACCCAAGCTAAATGCTTCCATCCACGTTCTTCTAACATGTATTACATCAAATGTAATACAAAATTATATATAATGAATGTATGAAAGACATACCTTAGCTTAGTGTTCCGACTTTATACTTTGATCACCAAAATGAAGCTCATAATATAAGTGTCCCTTGAACAATTCTAGGCCAAAAATGGAGGTGGGATGTTTGACTCTAGAATAGTATTAGTAGCAATTCTAATTCTAATGTATACATTCTTTCTTTTTGGTTAACTCAATTCCTGCACAAAATTCATTCTCTCATTCAAGTTCAGCAAGCATGTTCAATTCAATCAAAACACGCACATTTGGCTTGTCTTCCCATTGGCCAAGGAACCAATTCATATTCCAAAACCATTTTGCATAACACTTATGCATGAGAGAGATAAGGCAGCATTAAGGGACAAGTGTAGTATTCAGCAAAAGCCACCAAATTGCATGCATGAATGTGTTGTCAAAAGCTTAGTAATTAAGCATGCATGTGTGAAATGTGTTGCCATGTTTCTTAACAATTAAGCATGCATGTGTGATAAGTGTTATTATGTTGCTTAACAATTAAGCATATATGAGTGACAAGTATTACACATGCCTTAAGCCACTTCTCAAGTATTTTACTTAGCTATGATATGTGTCAAGTTCTAACGCTTAGAATTTTACTATGTCTTTCTCGTTACATGGTAAAATCGAATCTCGTTTATTCAAAAATATTTCGGATCAAACTCTTCGACCCTAAAATCTTTTAATCAATATAATAATTATCTTATAATTATTATTTACAAAAATCTGACTAGTCACCAAATGATTAACTGCTATTCTAGTGTTTAACAAGTACACTTCATATTGTAAGACTCTCTAGGTTTACACCCGTTTGAACAAAAGAAACACCATAGATCCTTTTTACTTAGATGCTCGTGCTATTCTTATATTCCTTATAAAAATCTCTTATAAGGAGATATTAAGAGGTCTTGGGGAGTCATGATGATCAAGGGTAGATACTTAGAGGTCTTTATGGGAGATACTAAGGGATCTTGTGGGATCATTGATAATGTAAAAAGATACTTAGTAATCTATATCAATAATAAGAAGCTGGATCATGGATCCTCCGTGGACGTAGGTAATTTTGGGCCGAACCACGTATATCTTGTGTCTTGTTGATTGGTTTGTTTTCTTTATCTTTATTGGTGTGTTGATCTTATATGTTCTTATTTATGGTGTGAGTTATAGTTTTTCGCTGCGCATAGAATAAAAGGGGTATCAAGGATGTGACTTAGTTGATGCCATAGGGGTGTCAAATTGAAGTGCATGGCTTGATATCCGTAATACCTAGGATGAATATTATCCCTCAATATGCTTTCTAATGATTAATCTTCTAATATTTAATTCTCTTAGTCTTTGTTATTGATCAAGACACTAATGTATTCACAAGCCTCTTTCAAGGTCCTGCAAGTATACCTTAATTTACTAAATACCTATATTCTTATGGTATTTGTAATAAATTAAGATTAAGTCTTATTGATCATACATGCCAATTAGGTATATTCCTATCCTAAATTAAAACTTGCATATGTAATATTGAATGTTACTCTACAATCATACATCAAATTACCTAGGTCTAAATATCATGATTCATCTCCCGAGTTTATAAAACATATTACCAATTCATTCACTATATATTGGCTAGATATATCATGGCTACAAGAGAACTACGGCAAAAATAATAAGAAATCATGATACAATCAATAGTAAACTGATATAGACGTCGAATTGCTCTTAATTGCGCTGCCTAATGTCACGCCCCAAATATTCTCAAGCAATTACTCGAGTATTTGGCGCGCGACAGGACCATCAAGGGAAGACTTAGTCCATTTTGGGTTAAATGGGCTAGAGCTTCTAGAAGGCTCAATGGATTTGGGTTAATGCCACATGTGTGTGGTAGGTGGGGGAGTTTTCTAGAAAAGGAATATTCCATGAGATATTCTTTTGGTAGTTGGCATCTTTGGAATATTCCTTAGCATATTCTCCTCTTTAGATGTGGACCATTGGATTAGAGTTAATTCTAGCCGTCCATTGTATATAGCTTTAGCTATAAATAGGTGGTGTTATCATTTGAGAAACCATCCTCCAAATTGTAGAAATACTCATAGCTTGTAGTTCTATAGCTTTGTAATTCTCTCTTTAGTAATAATACTCGAGAGCATTCTCTCAAACACTTGGTGTGCTTCTTCTTCATCTCTTTCTTTGGTTATTGGGGTCTTGTAGGCTGCTTAGCACTAGCAAGTGTCTAAGGCCGCACGGTTTTGAGAAATCGGGTCGTGACAAGTGGTATCAGAGCGGGTTCAAAGAAGATGGTGAAGGAAGTTGCTGGAACATCGGGGATTACTGAAGGGAAGGGTAGAGACCCCAAAGCTAGGAGACATGGGAGTATTTCGCTAGAAAAGATCGTTGATCCGAACCATGATCTAGGGGACATGGTTATGAAGCTCGGTGGTGCTGTGAGCAAGGCGACGGACCGCCTTGGGGAGTTGGAGGAGCAAGTCCAGAATGTCGAGGTAGGCCTCGATACTCAAGGTGACGAGCTGCGCTCCCTCATCAAAAGCTCCATTGACGAGCATGCTGTCAAGCAACGGGACTGGATCAAGGCTTTTTAGGAGAAGGTTTACAACACCATGGACAAAGTTCAAGCCCAAGTAGAAGAGCTACGAAAGGGGTTTGAAGATGTCAAGGAGGATGTGGTGTTGTGCAAGCGAGCGGTCGCTAATGGCGTAGCTACTCAAACTGCGGTGGCTGCACCAAGGGTTGAGGCCCCTAAACCGAAGAAGTTTAGCTGCAGACGGGATGCCAAGGAGCTTGACAACTTCTTTTGGAAAATGGAGAGGTATTTCGGCGCTATGGGCGTGCGGAACGAACACAAGGTAAGTACCGCAACGTTATACCTTTCCGATCATGCAATTCTGTGGTGGCGTAGGAAAAGCGAGGAGATTCGCAAGGGTACCTGCACCATAGACACATGGGATGAATTGCAACGGGAGTTAAAACGCCAATTCTATCCGAAGAATGTGGCGCATGACGCTCGCAAGCGGTTGAAGGAGTTGAAACAAACGAAGTCTATTGGGGAGTACGTGGAGGAGTACTCTTTATTGATGCCGCAAATCCGCAACATGGCCGAGGAGGACTTGTTGTTCAATTTCCTGGACGGGTTACAATCCTGGGCAGCCAATGAGTTGAAGCGGCGTGGAGTGCAGAATATATCCGATGCCCTTACAATGGCGGAGACGCTCATGGATTACCGCAAGGGAGATTCGAGAAAGTCCAAGAATTCAAAACCCAATCACAGCAAGGGTGGGGAAGCCAAGGAGTTTCAGCCTCCGGAGAACAAGGAGGAGAAAGGTAAACCACCCAAGTGGAAGGAGCAGAAATGCAATGGGCATAGAGGTAATGGCCTGAAGTCTAACTGTTTTCTCTGCGATGGGGATCATTGGGTGAAGGACTGTCCGAAAAAGAAGGCTTTCAATGCATTGTATGAGGCACAAGATGAGGGCGGACAGAGCCGTATGGGTTGCATGCAGCTGTTCAATTCCCTCAAAGCCAAGCGGCGTGTCGATGCGCCAACGGGGATGACGCTCATGTACATTGAAGCCTATGTCAATTGCATCAAGACTCAAGTGTTAGTTGATACGGGGGCTACGCACAACTTCATTAAGCATGCGGAAGCGGAACGCTTGAGCCTTTATGTAGAAAAGGGAGAGGGATACCTCAAGTTCGTGAATGCAAGAGTCAAGCCGCTAGATGGGGTGGTTCGTGGAGCTGAAATTCACATTGGCAAGTGGCACGGTGAGGTAAACTTCTCGGTAGCACCTCTCGATGATTTTGATGTGGTGCTAGGTATGGAGTTCTTACGGCAGTACAATATGGTGTTGCTTCCTCAACACAACTATATGTGTATTTTGGAATGAGGGCCTCGAATGATACCGACGGTAGACATGCCTAAGGGTGGGCGATCCAAGCCAAATGCCAAAGTCCTTTCCGCAATGCAACTAAGGGTAGATGCTAGGCGCAAAGGAGGGTTACATTCAGCCTCAACAATGGGGGTGGATGATGCGGCAAATGGGGGCAAGGATGAAATACCGAAGGTTGTTGCAGAAGTGCTCGGGGAGCACAATGGGGTCAAGCCTACTGCCATACCGGAAGAACCGCCTTCAAAAGATGTAATTGAGGGCAAGTTAGAGTTTGAGATTATGCTTCCAACTATGGGGTCGACGCCTCCATCGGAGATGGGAGAGTTGCAGGGGCAGCTTGAGGAGTTGTTGGATGCGGGTGTCATCCAAAAGTCCAAGGTGTCACATGATGTGCAGTTTTAGCACAAGGAGTGGGTCGAAGACAAGCAGCGGCGTGTTAAGCATAGTGCGGGGGACTTGGTGATGGAGACTATACTTCCACCACAACGCAAGTCAACATGCCCACTTCACAAGGGCCTTGATCGTGGGGACGAGGGGCCAAGGTTGATTGCCAAGAGAGTTGGCAACGTCTCGCATAAGGTGGAGTTACCTTCGAGACAGCGGCAGTGGCAACATCAGGTGCATTCCGCAAGCTGTTGAAAGCAACACCGTGGAGGTACGGGAGATGCAGAATTTGAGCCACACAACCGGGAACCTTTGGAGATTTCCACACGCCATGACAAAGGGGAGCAACTTAGGACGAGTCTTGAGTACTTTGTCGAGTGGAAAGGGTTGCCGGATGGGAGAGCATGCTTGGGACACGAGTGCGCACAGCCAGAGTTTGCAGAACGAGGTGCGCAAGTTCTAGCGAAGACGCGACGAGGGCGTCGCGTGAATTTGGTGGGGGAGAATGTCACACCCCAAATATTCTCAAGCAATTACTCGAGTATTTGGCGTGCGACAGGACCACCAAGGGAGGACTTAGTCTATTTTGGGTTAAATGGGCTAGAGCTTCTAGAAGGCTCAATGGATTTGGGTTAATGCCACATGTGTGTGGTAGGTGGGGGAGTTTTCTAGAAAAGGCATATTCCATGAGATATTCTTTTGGTAGTTGGCATCTTTGAAATATTCCTTAGCATATTCTCCTCTTTAGATGTGGACCATTGGATTAAAGTTAATCCTAGCCGTCCATTGTATATAGCTTTAGCTATAAATAGGTGATGTTCTCATTTGAGAAACCATCCTCCAAATTGTAGAAATACTCATAGCTTGTAGTTCTATAGCTTTGTAATTCTCTCTTTAATAATAATATTCGAGAGCATTCTCTCAAACACTTGGTGTGCTTCTTCTTCATCTCTTTCTTTGGTTATTGGGGTCTTGTAGGCTGCTTAGCACTAGCAAGTGTCTAAGGCCGCACAGTTTCGAGAAATCGGGTCGTGACACTAAGATACTCTTGATGTCGAAGAACATCTTGAATCTCTCTCTATGGCTGCTTTAATCAAACTTCAATTGCTCTATAAGACTTGTGCCCTATATTCTTGATGTTCTTGGATGCTTTTCGATTTTTTTAAAAGTCTAGGATGAGTGGCCTTTTATAGGGATTGATATATGCTTAAAAATCTCAATTCTCATCGGATTAGGACTCACACTACTGCTGGGGTGCTACGTGTAAAAGGCCTCACCATTGAAGCGATGAGGTGTCGGCGCTAGAGCACTGGCCCGTCGCTAGCGCAGTGGTGAGATGGCGCTAGGGCACCAGTCTGCGACTTAACAGGTCTTTTTTTTTTATTTTCTTATTTTGATCACTATTTCAGCTCTGAGGCGAAAATCCTTGTGGCGCTAGAGCGTTGGCCCGTCGCTAGCGCAGTGGTGAGATGACGCTAGGGCACCAGTCTACGACTTAACAGGTCACTTTTTTTAATTTTCTTATTTTGATCACTATTCCAGCGCTGAAGCAAAAATCCTTGTGGCGCTAGAGCGACAGGTCCATATTTTAAAATTTTTATATTTTAGTTCTTATTTTTGCTCCTATAAATAACAATAATGCACATAAATAGCTATTTATTTTTATAAAATATTAACATAAAATATGAGAAAATATACGACAAATATGCCCTTATCAATAGATCTATGTCTCTACTCTTCTAAGATATAAGTGATGGAGGAGTTATACAAATATGCATGACCTCAATTTGTATGGTTCAATGCATCGTCTTGTGTTAATCATGATGTGTAATTAGGTAGAGTTTACAGACTTATAGAAATGTTTCATATGACACTTAAGAACCAAAAGAAAACACTCCCTAAAGGTTACACTCTAATGCACTATGCACTTAGTGCCTACCTAGCTCCTATATTCTCTCTTATGGTTACATCTTGAAACTTTAAATGTTTGTCTTTCTCTTGTGTTTAGAAGGGTTTATATGGTGAATAAAACACCCTTAGAAATCCTAAACCTAGTTAGAATAAGAGTCCTTACTTGTAAGAGTCCTAATCCCATTTAAAGAAGTCAATTGAGCCAAAATAGAAAATATCCTAAAGTTGCCGTGTAAATTGTAACTATGAACAGTATCCGCGTGTGAACAATACCCGTCGCCACCCGAACAATGCTCATAGTGAACAGTGCTACCGCATAAATAGTATCTATTCTTTTGGTTTTCCGTTTTGCTCCTCTTTTGTATACCTAATGCGTACTTGACTTCATAATGACTCTACTCTTGGTATTCATCTTAATTCTTGCTCATACAAGATTGTTGAATCACCAATTTTCAACACTAGGTTTTCTCTATATTGATATCACCTAATTCTCTTTACATTGTATCATTGTTTTTATATTTTTTGCATTCATTCTTAGATTTTATTTTTTCTAAATAATTATTAGAAATACATAATTTTAGTACTTAGTTTAAAAGTATGAATTATCCTTGTGGATTCGACATCCAACTTATTAAGTCCTTTTATTACTTGTTACAATAGTGTATACTTGCGTTTAATTTTAAAATATAGAAATATCGTATCATCTATATCGCCAAGTCTCTATCCGCTTAACCATAAACTTATCTTCAGATTTTTATTTCAACAAACAATATCCATAAAACCTTTTTTGAAATTATTTCACCTTACGAAAACTCTTTCCAAGGTGATGCTTTTAGCTAAAAGATTTTTAAAAAATACAATTTCGAAGCTTTAAAATATAAAAGCCAACCATATAAGCTAACAGCTCTCATATCTACGTACATCGGCCTCCATAAGCATCAAACCATACCTAATGACACCGAGAGATCAGATTATAAAATATTTCTAACATATATAAAATTTAAGTACAATGTTTCACTCACAAGAGCACCGTAGCACTTAAGTTTAAAGATCATAAATACTACTTAACTCGAGAAGACTATTCATTAACAACTTTATAGAATGCCCATTGAATGTCTTTGTGAGTCTATTCAATGTCAAGTCATTATTTAACACCTGCATTGTAGTAACCAGTATCTACAATCGGTAATAATAAATATTTATATATGTATAAATATACGTATTTTATTTGTATGTGGGGGATATTTGATTTATATATTGTTATTAGTAGTGTTTGTATAGGTTAAGGTCATACTATTAACATTGAGTTTAATTGCAAGACTTTAGATTTATTTTAGGGACTAAATTGTAATACTTTGAAAGTTTTGGGGGTAAATTCGTAAATACCAAAAATTAACCACTTAGTATAAAAATACACTTTTAAAAACCCTAATTCTCTCATTTTGGTCGAGCTACCCATTTTTAGAGAGAGAAGAGAGAAATAAAGGAGAGAGAAAGAGAAGAAGAAGAAGAAAAAGAAGAAGAAATTGAAATTTTGGATCTTTAGAGGTATATCACAACTAATTATCAATTTATTGGTGTTAATTAAGTTAATTTCTTTAAGTTTTGATTTTTGGAAATATGTATAATTAAGGATTTGATGTGTATTTCGTTTGATGTTGTGAGAATTGATGATGATCTATAAGATAGCTTGATAAATTATGATGAATTGTGGAATTTCTGCTTGATAGTCTCTTGATCCAGGAATTTTATAACTTTTTGTAATTCGATTTTGGTTTTGAATTTTGAGTATATGAAATTAGACATGTTAAGGATCATCTGAGACTTTGAATCGATTGAAAATTCTGGAAATTGAATTTATAGTGAATTTACCAAAATGACCCTAAAATTCTGGAAATTTCCTGTGTAAACAGTATAGTACAGTGAAAAATAATTTTTGTCCTACTAAATGATCTTCAAAAATTATGAATTTGTGGAATATGATAATTTTATATGTATAATATGATATACTCGGAATTGAGAATTTAGATCAATGTGGTTGAAGTGTTATGAATTTCTAAAGTGTATCAGCTCATTGCAATATTTGATTAACAGATTTTTAAAGTTATAGAATAAAATAGTTTTAAAATACTTTTGGAAGTGATTTGGAAGTGAAATATTTATCATGGACTGAGATATGTGTTAAGAGTAATTATGTGGTAGTTTTATAATTTTTGAGTTAGTATATGATTTTATAAAATTGGGAGATTGAATACTGTTCAGTAAGTATCTTGATCCTGTCAGGTTTGTAGTTTGGATTCGATGGTGTGTATGGAATGGATTGTGTAGGAAATTTGATATAATATTCATATATAAGAAGGATATATGAGTCAAGAATGGTATATTCTGATTTTGGAGTAATTGGACATCATTTGATGTATTAGAAATTTTTGTTAAGTGTAAGTGGTCAGAATGACAGGTTTTGAGAAACCAAATATTTAGACCAATTTGATGTGATAAATGCATTGTGTATAATTTTGTAAGCTATTTAAAGTATTTTGTGTGAATTGTGAGGCTTATGAAAGGATTAATCTCCATTGATAGGTTAAGGAGATTTAAGCCTTGTAGCTGAAAGTGTTAAGAGGTAAGTATACTAGACTTTTTACTGAAATCACAATAAACATAGTAATTGTTTTGTATGATTTTGCAAATGGGGTTAAGAATATGTTTATGTTATGTCAAAGTATATTTTGATATGAAATGTGAACATATGTTTCTGAATGTGAGCATTGACATTGAGCATGGACATACATGTGTTTTTGTAAGTGAGCTTTCAAAATAAGATGTGTTTAATAAAGAAAGCTTTTGAAGTGTAATATGTCCATGAGAAATATTTTGTATTTTGAGGGTACTTGAACTCACTGTTAACTTAGTAGGCATTTTATGTGATTTGTGGAGCCTTTATGTGTGGCCTTTCCTTTGGAATTGGTATATGTTATGTGTTCCGTATGTAGGGAGGATCCTATTGGTACCTAAAGGAAGAGTGAGTCATCACATTCGTGTGGTGGCGTATTGGTGCATGTGAGAGGACTCATCGATGATCAGGGTGAGGGTTTGGCTTTTACCTTCTGGCATAAGCATTATATATGTGTTATTCAAGACCTCACTTGTACTATTCCTCTCATACGGTATGTCACCTACGAGTGACATTTGGCTCATTATGTGATATGTGATATGTAAGTCCTACTAGGTAGTAGTTGAGTGATGGTATTCCTATTATGTGTTTTGAAAGAATGTGTAAGCGCTTACATGATATGTGATTTGATAAGATTATGATTTTGATTGATCACAGCATATCATACATATGCATTGTGTACATATATGTATTTGTATTTGATATATGAAAAACTAGTATGCTTACTGAGTTTTATACTCATTATAGTTTATGGTGATTTCAGGTAAATAAGGTACATGTGTGCTTAGCGGATTTGGCAAGGCTTCTGCTGTTCTTTGGGTTCCCTAAGTTGTTAGGTTGCTAAGTGTTTCATTTGGGGACACGTGGGATAAGATATTTGATTTGTCCCTAGTGAATAAATACCTATGTATTATTTTATTGTGTGTGGTTGGACTTAGTTTAAGTTTCACCAAGTGTAGTAATGGATTGATTTTAAGTAAGAATTTACAATGAATATATTCTGGGCTTCCGGTAACAAAGTTGCTACTGGTGACGTAGTAGAGTGTTAATCTCTGAGAAAACTCTGCGTATCTCCGGTTTACTAATTGTCCCAGTCATAATTCAATTGCTATAATTCTGAAAGAAATTAAAATGAATGTTTAAGTATTATTGAATGAATGTAAGTGATGTCGTGTGTCAGATCTTTTGGGTCTGAGGCGTGACATGCATGCCTATATGAGCTTCCATTAAACTTATAATTTACTAAGACTACTCGTCTTCATAATCTAAATACAAACATACATTGGTCTTACTAGTTTACCAATCGACTTGTGTTGGTAAACCTACAACCAAGAACCATTTTTAAGAACATATTCCATAGTGATATTTTTTAGTACCATTTGTAATTTTTTGCAACTATGTCCCAACAATAAATTTTCTTGGGTCTTTGTCCTAATTCATACAAGGTTCTAACCCTTTAGAAATACTAACTCTTTGTTATGATATAATCTCTTTTAGATCTACAATGTATGAAAAAGAATAAGATTAAAACCATATAATGAATAACAATTCATAGAAATGAGCATTGTATAAATATTAATTAAATTCATACATAAATATAATGGTGCTCGAGTACAAACTCTAACATGTAGTCCTCTCATTATTACCAAACAGCCTTTGTAGATCTTTAACTGGCCATTCTCTTTCTTGCATATATGTCTTGAATCATCAAATATCCCCAGAGAGATCAAATTTCTTTTGAGTTCAAACACATGCAATTTAATGATGACAGTACCTATCCCAACAACTCTACATGATTGATTATGTACTATGAGGACTTTATTACCCTCAATGCTCTCATATGTATCAAACCACTCTTTATTTAGAGTTATATGGTACGTATAACCAAAATTTAGTACTCATTCTTTTGATGCATCCTCTGTTAAAATAGTCAACATATCTAAACTATCTTAGCCTTCATTGGTTATTATTGTATCACCATTTTTTGATCCTTTCTCTTTCTAATTCTTTATCCTTTTAAAATAATTCCTTTTGAAATGTCCTTCCTTTCCATAACAGTAACACTTCCTTAGTCCTGACTTAGACTTAGTTCTTGAGTTCCCCTTAATTTTGCCTTTGTTATTGCCTTTTTTTTTTCTGTTTTCCTATAACAAACAAGTTCTTTACCTGACCACTTGATTCTTTTCTAATCTTAACTGTTGATCTAAAGGCAGATAAACAGTCATCAAGAGGAAGAGTTTCCTTATCATAATTAATGGTTGATTTTTTTATCTTTGTAAGTCTATGGTAATGAATTCAATAAGATTATAGTTTAATTTTCATTACTGATTGTCTCTCCAGTATTTGAGAGATTTATACAAATATTTTTGAATTCATTTAATTTCTCTTCAAGACTCTTAGAAGGATCCATTTTGTAACCAAAGAGTCTTTCTTTTATTAAAATTTTATTCGATAAATATTTAGAAATAAATACACTTTCGAGCTTATTCTGCAAACCTCTTGTAGTGGTCTCTTCATTCACTTACCTTAAAACGTTGTCTAACAATTGCAGAATGATTATGTTGAAAGTAATTTCATCAATCTTTGATCTTTATTTTGGCATTACTGTAGGGGGCAAGTCCTTTAGATCTACTAGGGTCTTAGTAATCTTTTGTTGTATAACATGCCTAGATCTTCTTCTGTCATGGGCCAAAATCTCAATGGTTGTTGAATCTTTCCACCTTAATCCTTGCAACACTTATTTTATATGTTGAACCAATGAGTAATTTTGAATCTTTAACCTCTATTCTGTAAACCAAGGTTTTGATACCATTGTTAACAAACAAAAAATTAATCAACACAAGATTCCTCATTCAAGACACATAATGAATCAATCAAAGAACTCAAATAATTTATTCAAGGTTAAAGACTGTCAGATCCCCAAGGAAAGACCCCCTTAGTATCAAAAAAGCCTAAAATACCCTATTTTTATTTTCTGTTTGTTCTAACAGAAGTGTTATTAATCAATATATTGTTACTGTTTTACCCCTATTCAATGAACGTTAGTATCAGATGGCATTTTGACCGAAAAAAGTATATACATTAGTAAATTTAAAATAAAAAATAATTAATGTAATTAGTTAAGAATATTTTCCATGGCCATTATGCCTATGAAATTTAATATTATATTAAAAATACCCTTAATTGTTACCCTTTTTCCTAATTTAACCGTTGTCCAGCCAACAGCTATATATTGCAGTAAAGAATTATAAAAGGATGTTTTGTCTGTCTTGTTAGCATCTGAAAAATCCTATCCAAATCAATTTGTTATGAATTTAAATTTCTTTTGCCATGAGGAGATAAATAAGTTCATATTTATCATCAAATTCACCAAATACATCACAAAATACACACAAAAAAGTCAATAGATGGTTAATTAAATTCAAAATTTGATTTTGTGATTATAATGCACAAGTTGTCTTAATTTCCAAGACAAAGAAGCTATTTTTTGTTGTTACATTGGTACTTGTGATTTTCTTCTTCTACAATGCATTTCATAGTTTGAAATCAGTTCTTGATTTAATTCCCTTATAAGAATTCTTGGGTTATCTTTCAATCTGGATTGCAAGGTTGATGAAATACATAGGTAAGTTGCATCTTTGTTTTTTGATACTATATTACAATTGTGGTTATCCACCAACTGTTGGATTCTAAAAAAAGTACCAGATTCAACATTTACAATATATTATATACCATGGATAATCTACTGATGCACATCTTATTTTGAACCTCATTTTTTTTTTATCCTCTTCAAATCAAAATCCTCATGAACCACATAGTTTCTTAGCACTAATATATATTCTACCACTTTCATAAATTTCATACTAACATATAATTTTTCACCTTCACTAGATCCTATTTTTTTATGTTCCCTCCCTAATCTATCACTCATTCTTCTAAATTTGTTATCATCATCAAAGGATGAGATTAGTCCTCTATTTCTATCATCTAACTCATAATTGGATAAAATTCAATCACCTTCACCTCCATCAACACTGCTAGTCTTAGCATCCACAGTTGGATATACATTTCCTAATGCATTCCCACAACCAACATCAGCATCCTTTTCAATTTTATTATCTAACCAAAATGCTTCATCTTTTTCAAAATATGGTTAATCAAAATATGGTTAATCTAAGTTTGGTTATTGTATTAAGGTGGAAGTGTTTGGTTCACTTGAGTTTAGTTGTTATGGTAAAGTGGAAGAGTATGGCACATTGTGTTCTAATTACACTGAGTTTGATTGCTCCAGTAGGGTAGAGATTTCTTTACATACTTGGGATTGGAATTCATTGCAAGAACTTGGGGGAACAATTTCATATGCTTGTTGTTTATGGGATAGGCTAGCAAAACTAGTTTGTGAAGCTTAGTAAACCTGAGACAATGGATTAATATGGTCATGGTCTAATTGATATTGCCCAAGAGTAGCAGATTGGTTTTGGGTAGAGGGCAGGATTATCAGTATAGGCTGAAGGATTGTCTTAGACAGGAACTAGGCTATTTGTTGGGTCAGAGAATAATTTTCTTTTAATTTTTGCTATCCCAACAATAGAGGTGTGAATATTTCTAATTACAATACTTCAACATCTATAACCATTTAGTACCACCCTATTATCACACACATCAATCAAACTTACTTACTCACTATCATCCCTCAGTCCTATAGAATGTCCTGAGCAAAGTGTTACAGGGCATATCTTAAATTTTTCCTATAGGGTTTATTAAAAACATTCTTACATATTACAACTTCTAAAGCTACTAAACTATATTTATTGGGTGTCACATAATGTACATATTCTTTAAAATCCAAGACCCTAATGGCTATAACAACACCTTCCCATTTTTTCCTTGCAGCCATCATCAACAACACACATACAATAATAAAAAAAATCTCATACATATAGCTTTAAAAATATTGATCAAACCCTAAATTATGTAACATATTTTCTAAATCTCATACAATATATCTTTAAAAATACTGATCAAACCCTAAGTATGTGTGAAACAAATATATAGATAGAGTCTATATAGCTTTAGAAATTATACATCAAACTCTAAATCATATTAAGCTAGATAAATACAGAGCTCGAAGTGTGTGAAACCATATCATACAAATTTAACCCACACAACACAAGAACTATTAAACATCTAGATTAAAGCCACAAAATTTAACAATGAACAAACATGCAAAAAAAAAATTTTGATTAAATTTCTTATAAAACAACAAAAATATTTTCACATAATTTAAAATCATTCAAAAAATTAAATTAAAAATAGTTTTTTTAACTATTCACATAAAAAAGATTAAAACTAAAATAACACTTACCATTCATCGAAATATTTGTCATTGTTGACACGGTTGCTATTGAATAAAATGTACCCTATTTGCAGATTGGGTTTTGCTCGATTTCTAATAGCTTCCACTGGAATGTTTTGCGGAGAAAGGGACGTGTTTTTAGTTGTTTGGAAAATGAAGAGTCAAAATTCAATTCTCGGCGCCTAAAATGGAATGCACAAATTACGTGCTGCTACGTGAATCTGATTAGACTGTTTGCGTGTTTGCATAATTTATTTATATGTCAAAGTATTATCTTATTCTTTTTTCAGTTAAAACAGATAGAAAATACTAACAAATTGGAGTGTTTTTAAGTTTTTTTAAAAACCAGGCATATATATTTGTGTGATATTTCAGGATGTTGACATCTTGGCCATAGTCTTCTTG
Organism: Ailanthus altissimus; assembly: GCA_946807835.1. Classification (NCBI taxonomy): domain Eukaryota; kingdom Viridiplantae; phylum Streptophyta; class Magnoliopsida; order Sapindales; family Simaroubaceae; genus Ailanthus; species Ailanthus altissimus. The sequence continues at coordinate 19,060,171 of OX327684.1, forward strand.
CTGAGATTTATCTTTTTACTTAAATATCCTTGCTGGGATTTGCAAATAATGACTTAAAAAAGAAAATTTTAACATCTGATTCCATGGAGCAGTGCAGTCGCTACTCCAAGGGTTACTAAAAACAAAGACAAAGAAAATAAGAGTTTTTTTCTTTTTCGATTTCAGGAAAATAAGACGTTATTTCTGGAAAGCGTCTGTCAAAATTAAGTTTTAGCTTATATATGATTAAAACGCAACGCTTTTTTTTTTTTTAATTCATTCCATAATCTTACAGAAGTTCAGCATAAAGTCATATGATCAATTAGAGGATTCTGAAAAAACTACAACAATTTTCGCGCGGACATAAATTATCATATTAAATTTATGAAGTAACAAAGGATTATAACCTTAAAATTGTTTTAAAAAAAAATTAATTAATTAATTATCCAAGCAGTAAGAAATCGGAAAAGCTAAAGTTTGGGTGCATTCGACATTATCATCACAAGAACAGTAGATCTGGACATTTTAATTTCTTGAAAGATAGCTCTTACTTGTATCATTTTCACTTCCTCTTTCTTCTAATTGTTGCGGCCAATAATAACTTACCAGAATTCTTTATTTTTACATGATGTGACATGTGCTCCATGTTACTAATAATAATATATGTGTGTATCGCATGTTAAGTTTTCTTCTAGAGCATTTTTCTTAATGAAATTTGTCCATTTCATTTAACCTCTTTATGATCTAAACAGATAATCTGGTTGCAAAGAATTTAAAGTTTTCACATGTTTTGTAATTTTATAAATGTAAACCGAATCCCCATTTCAACTTTAATGCGAACTTCTTATATCATCTCAACAAATTTTATCTAGATATTGAATCAACCAATGATTACAGATAAACACAACTGTTGCATTTGCCTATGGAACACAAATAATTAATGTTCATGGAACAACAGAGTACCATAAAAATAAAATCAAAATAAACTTTATTTATTGCAAATCAAAGAATACAAATGAACAATTAACCAGAATTGAGTTGCACTTTGCACAACTCCTTTATGTAAACAACAACAAAACAAAAACAGAAAATAATTAGAAAAGATGACACTCAAATCAATCACTCAAAGCATAAGTTTAGTAACCATTATTGGGGGTTGGTTGAGGCTTTGAAGTGTAGAAGAAAGGCCTCAATGAATAAAGTTTCATGTTATTATCATGGAGGATGCTATAAGAAGTAAGCGGAGCACCACTAATTCCTTTGTTAACATCTGTGGGAATTTTGCAGTTATCCAATGGAGACTTTTCAAGGAAAGCCTTGCACGCTGCAATCTTCAAGTTAACTTCAATGTCCAAAAGAGACAATTTAGCCAAGAAGTAACCTTTGTCATCAGTTGTGCCTCTGGCATTGAAGTAAGTTTTTGTCTCGCGCCCATTTTCCTCAACTGCTTCACAGTTTATTCTTGCTACAGCCCCTGTGTTCATTGAAGAAACAAGTCAGATATAACCCAGCAGTGCACGAGAAATATACCAATATTATTATGCTTCTACCACTTATTTAATAAGAAAACGATGTATAAATTTAATAACTGCATGTTCTAAGAGAAGAATAAATGTGGACATACCTTGAATTGGATAGAATTTAGAACCGGATTTACATAGAACAAGTCCTTGGATACCTATGGGAAGCAGCTTTTCTACTCCTTCTGATATGTTGTTCGAATCGGGTTTTGGAATGTAACTGTAATTTTCTGACTTTGGTTTAGTGACATCTTCCTTATTGTTGTATTCTTGACCCTTGGGCTTGGACTTGTCATCCTCTAGATTGGAGCTATAAACATAATTCTCCGACTTGAATTTCTCTTCTGACTTCGGCTTATTGTAGTCTGGCTTTGGGTTGTATTCTTTACTCTCTGGCTTTGACTTGTAGCCATAATCCTCCGACTTGGATTTCTCTTCTGACTTTGGTTTGTTGTAGTCTGATTTTGGGTTGTATTCTTGACTCTCAGGCTTTGACTTGTCATCTTCTGGTTTTGAGCTATTGCCATAATTCTCCAGCTTGGATTTGTTCTCTGACTTTAGCTTGTCGTAATATGGCTTTTGGTTGTATTCTTGGCCCTCGGGCTTTGACTTGTCATTTTCTGATTTTGAGTTGTAGCCATAATTCTCCGACTTAGATTTGTCTTCTGACTTTGACTTGTCATAATCCATCTTTGGCTTGTAATCTTGACCCTCGAGCTTTGACTTGTCATCTTTTGGTTTTGAGTCGTGTTCGTAATTCTCTGACTTAGATTTGTCTTCTGACTTGTCGTAGTCTGACTTTGGGTTGTACTCTTGATGCTTGACCTTTGACTTATCATCAACTGGTTTGGAATAGTAGTCATAACTTTCCCACTTGGATTTTTCTTCTGACTTTGGTTTCTCGTAGCCTGGCTTGGGGCTATTATCATATGTCTCAGACTTTGGCTTGTCGGCCTCGTCTTTTGAGGGATACTCTTTATATTGGGGCTTGTATGTATCTACTGGTTTTGATTTACCAGCATTGACATTCAACTGGACGCTGTATGTATTATACTCAGAGTCGGGCTTAGTATCATCTGGCTTGGAGTAATAAGTATAATCGTAAGCAGAAGCAAGGATTAGCGATGACAAGAGAAGCAAAGAGGCTGTGAAGAAGAGGCGGCTAAGAGCCATTGTAAGAAGGGTGGAAGGATTGGTGAATAGCTTGAGGTATCTCCATGCCCTTTTATACACAATGATTGGTGGTTTAATTATCTTATATTATAGTTTGTGAACTATAACGTGCAAGCAACACAGTAACTGGCCTGCACGATTTTAAACCGATTGACTCGTCTCCAGCCGGCGGTGGCAATAAAAAGAACGAAAATGCTTGCCATGAAGAATGAAGATGGCTTCTATTATCTTCAACGTCTTGTGCAAAAGGTCTTAGTCAACAATTCAACGTTTATTATGTGTTATTACAAGAGGCACTCAAAATTTTTATTTGAGAGTTCGTTGCCGTTGTTTTCAGGATGATATTGGAAAATTTTCTTGGTCTCTGGATTCAGCGAATGGCATCGACAGTGTATTTGGCCAGCACACCGCTTCCGAGATTCTCCATCTTGATAATAAAAAATAATTCGACTCACAAACACACCATTCATCATTTGGAGGATCACTGTGTGTCACATTCACAGTGGACCAAAAAAAGAGATTAAATTTTTTTTAAAAATGAATCTAAGAAATTAGAAAAATCCCATAAGAAGTTGGGTAACATATTTCTGCAGCACACTTAATTATGTTTTGCACGTATTTCTTTATCAATTCAGGTACAATAAGAAAAACAATACATATTACAAAATAAATCAAAGAAACCGGCATCTACAGGTAGATACATCAAGAGTTGCCGTATATATATCTGGCTCCATTTTTGGGCAAAGATAGTCAAGGACTTTGCCTAATCTTACAATATCGAGGTCAGCACCTACAAAGGTATCAGGTGTCCACTAGTATATATAAACACACATATGAAACAATCCTTTTTCATTTTCCCTTTCTGTGCAATAAATTTTTGGATGAGCATCTTCGCTCCCTTATCTCTGTAACTCTGCTGAAGAGAAAATAACCGTTTCTCAAATTTTAATTTTACAGTTCCCGCCCAAAAGAAATGCTGCCAGGATTTAGATCTGATTACTTTAAGCACGCAGAAGGCGTTTATCACATGTCAAGATCCGATAACTTGCATGAGGTCCCTCAGATGTATCGCGCAATGTCACATGCCAGCCCATGGCGTTCGCAATGTCTTGAAGTTCATCCATGACATCAATAGAGTCGCGAATGTATACACGTCCACCAGGTCTGAGTATCCGATCCATCTCAAGCATGATTGTAGACATATTACATCTGAAACAAAGAGATAAAACAGTGAAGTTAAAACAACCATGCTAAACAACTTAGCCCCAATTCCCAGATTACACCCAAATGTCTGCTAAAGAAATGTCACTCACTAAAGCATTACCAAAGAGAACACTTTTATCATTTAATATAGGCACTACATACAAAATACAAAATTGTTCCTTTGGCTCAGCAATGCCAAAATCTTATATGGTCTCATGCTTGCTGGTTGTTAACAGGAGTGCATATAACATCAATTGCAGTATAGTCTACGACATCAAAATGAACAGATGAAAGAAATAGGTGGAGGGAGAGAGTGATAGAAAGAGTGGCATACCTTTTCCTTTCCACAGAGAAGAGGCTGGCTGCATGCAATAGATCATAGGATCTTGGGTAAGTATCAAAAGATTCACACCTGAAAACACCATACAATTCATATATAGTGAAATTTATTTCAAGCAAAAACGACCACCAACAAACTTCAACATAATGCCAATGCAATAATATCTGTGTATGATGAATTCAATGTTTCAAAAAAAAATATATCAGATATGCATGACACTGAAAACAGGAAAAAATTCCATTAAGAAATACGTGCGTTATAGACAAGGAAATGGCTAAGGAAAAAATGCGACATATTTGAGAGTATACATTACTATTGTATATATTTTGTATTACCAAACCATCAACTGCAGTATCAAATGATAATCCAATTAATAAAATTTAGTTGGTTTCAGAGGAACAACAAAGAATAATACCAATCATGCATAACTCCTATTAGTCCACGGTCATATAGAACAGGCAATGTGTTGAACCCGCTAACTGGAACCACATTCATAACCCAGCAATCAAATTGTTGCTCAATTAGTGCTGCCGCAAACCTGTCAAAATAGAAAAAGCAAGCAAGACAATTTTGAAAACTTGAAACAAATATTGTTCTAAAGCAGTACAAGATGAGATAAAAATATTACCCTCCAAAGCCAGCTCTCATGTCCATTACATTTCTTAATTTAATCTTCTTCCAATGTAAAGCACGGACATAGCTTTCTATTATCTCATTCCAGTACTTTGATTCTGCCTTGAAAAGCTCTTTCCTAGCAATGTAGGCATCAAGCTGTATGCTCTGGAGCCTATCAGGCGGTGTTTGCAATCTATCGGGCCAGGAGGGAACATTTGCTCCATATCCATTTTCAGGAATACGAGTGATGCATGCCTTCAGATTAACATACCTAAACAAGTGAAAAGAATTCTGTAAGTAATAACAGCCAGAGACCTCTCAGTAACATTATTACAATAGATCTAAATGCACAAATATCTTTTAAAGGACAATTCTTGAAACATATATGCATAAAGTGGCAATTAAATTTCAGCTGGAATGTCATAATAGGTGATACTATGCACAATGTTGCTGAAATTAGTTTATAAATACTGGATTCAAAAATTTTAATACTCTCTCAACCAGTCATTTTCATTTTCCTCCTTTTAGGGGGTTGCAGTCTACCAGGACAAAACAAACTTTCACCTTGACAACCAAAGGAACAATAAATGACGGACTCTTCTAAAGCCCAAATTTCCACTATATATGTAGATATCCATATCCAATTCATTTATAACAGGTTGATGGCAAAAATATGGTAAGAGCTCCTACACATCACATGACATAGATAATTACAGTCATCTATTATAGTTTGATGGAATTATCACATCTTCAGATTAACAGGAAGGTAGAAGAGCAAGTATACCAAACATTGTCCGGATCGTCATCTGGATCGCATAATGGGGTCTTAGTTCCTGCCTCGCGGCTAAGGTAACAGCTGTTGTTAGTAGGCTTCTGCCAAATTGCAATATATCCCTCCTTCTTTACAAGCTTCCAGCAAAGATGAGTAGTTAGATTCAGCATCTCTACAAATAATAAAAGAGAAAAACACAATCAAATACACTAAATAAACAGTATGATAATGTCTACTACTGGTACTCAGAGCAAAGATAATAACAGTGATGGACTAAACAGATTATGTGCTCAAATCAACTAACATAAAAGCTGAACAGGTTGGTCACCAAAATCAGTAACAGAAACAAAAGAATAGTAAAATAATAGATATATGACATATCTGTTACTAATAAGAGATTTTTAACACACTTGCATATTAAGTCGAGAAAACAGAGGCTAAAAAAGTGAACATAAAACTTTTGAAACTCTAACTTGTGATAGTCTAACAAGTTATTCATACACCACGACTACTCAGCATTTCAATATAGATTGAGATTTCAAGGAGTGATACCTTTCCAGTGTTCCTCCTGGGCTTCTTCGTGTTTATACACAGGCTGTGCTGCCCAAGCAAAGTATCCTCCTGCTCGAAGCATCCTATTGACCTCAAGAAGCAAAATCCCATCTTCACCACAGAAGTAGTTGGACAGGGAAGCCAAATCAGAGGATATAGATCAAGAACATATATCACAGTAATAAACTAAAAACTAACTTGGTTATACAGTCCATAGCAGCAATGTAAGTTTGTCATGCATGGAAAAGTAAACAAAAAGTTGAAGAATTTGAGATGACTGGGTCGCTTTTTACCAGCACGTATGGAGCAGGTCAAAATTTGGGAGGCAATATATTAACAGATAAAGAAGATACATTACATTTTAAATCAACATTTCCACCGTGGCTTCAGTAACTAAGCCACCAGCAACAAGCACAGGACCCAACAGAAATTTAAGTTAAAAGAAGAAAAACAGTGGGTTCCAAGGAAATTATTCACTTAAATTGGAAAAAACCAAGTTAAGAAATGGAAAATCCCTAAATATACATCCAGTTTCTCATAGAAGCTAAAAATGTTAGTTTATATATGCAAAAATTAGATTAAGCCTCCAACATTACAGCTATCGAAGAGACTGTCTTTTCCACTATATACTCTAAAACCAGATTAGTAGTTGATTTTCTTCCCTTCCTAACTAAAATGCTTGAACAGGCATGAGCACATGAAAGGCATACCATCACGAGTCCAATTGATTCTACATCTTGAACAATGTATCAAGTCAAAAGCTTGACTTGGATATAATAACCGACGAGTTGCAAATGCTGCTGCCATTGCAGGCACTCCACGCTCAAGAGCAAATTGAATCTGGTTCTCATGAACATCTTTTGGAGCTATGGACATAGTTATCACATTTTGTGATAACAAATAAGCACCAAAACTTGCCACACCACATCCAACATCCAGTACAACTCTGGTTTGATGGCCCCATGCAATATTGGGGACCATCTACACGTAAAGATGAGAAAATGAAAGACAGTAAGTTAGATATAAACACATGTTTTTCTGCAAAGAATTATTAAATTTCAAAATATAATAACCTGAGCAATCTGATTCAAGTATTGATCTGCCCCGTGTATAAACTGCGTACCGCCTCCAGGAAACTTGAACTTATCCTTCTCTTTTCTAATCCAATTTTGACCCCCTTTATCTTCAACCAACCGCGAATGAGGAACATTATTGAACCATACCTGGCAGAATTTGCATTTTCACTAAGCAACTTTGACATAAATGTGCTAGTTAATGAACAAACCACATCTCAAGTATGAGACACCAAAACAAGCTTTTGACTGACCATTCTTAAATCTATTCGTAAATCTAATCAACATATATATAAAATAAAATGAACTTAGAAGCATTATATATCTAGCAAATTCGAGAACAATTTGACAAACTGTTTGTATGTCACAAATTCATGCATTACTGAAAATTTTAGAAGATTTTAAAGTAGCCCATATAATTAAGGATATCTTTGTAATTGTGCTTTTTTATAAGCATAATAGCTAACGTATTTGGTAAAAACCAATTTTTATTTGACAGCTAGTGATTTCATTTAACAGAGCCACAGCACATCGATCCCAAACATGCCCTAAATTTCATCTTCTAGTTGACCATTACATAATAAAACAATAAAAAAAATGCGTTAAATTAAATTCATATTTCCTAATGCAACTCATTTTCACACACTATGCCTAAAAAAGTCAATACCTCGTCACGGCTTCTGGGCCAAGGAATGGGAGGTTTGTATCCTTTGGGGGCGGGGACCAAGCAATTCAATCCGGTGCCCTTTTGAGGACAAAGCCGTTCGAATTTCTCCCCTTTGTCCGTCGACTTCAAACGCTTAATCGCTTCCACATTATCCAAACACGGTATATACTCCCTCATTCTCTCGGGACACATCTCATACCTCCTAATGTTAACGACACTCTCCGTTTTCTCCGCCATCACCTCCGTTCCGTTCCCCCACTCCGTTTCCACCAAGTCCAGATCGTACTCCCCGATCTCAAAATCATCCGACATCGTCCCGTTTTCATTCACAATTCCGAACCTCCAGATCAAATCGGCCGGTGGAGGCGGAGATGGAGCCGGAGAGGGAACCGGAACCAGAGGCGAAACTGCTAACGGTTGGATTTGCGTCTGGTTTTGAGCAATGAGGGAGAAGACGTCGTAGGATTTGTTAAAATTGGGAGAGATCGAAACGGCAGCGTTTTGGGAGGAGCGTGAAGTGGAGAAGAAGACGAGTTGCCGGTAGCCATCGGATTGGGACCAGTGCTTCCCGAGGTAAAAGAATGCGAAGGTGACGAAGAGCAGGGCGGTGAGCTTGACGAGATCCGGGTTTGAGAGTAGTTTCATTGCGGGATCCTGGATTGGGTCGATGGTTCACGGTGTCGTTTTGTGAACCCGAAGATGAAGATCCATGAGCTTGTTAAAGAAGAGCGTTGGAGCCGGAGTTGGAGTGTGAGCGAGATTTTATTTTTTTGGCGGTGCTTTCATCGTTGATGAGCTGGTGAGATTAAGTTACGATTTGGCCCCCGAGTACGTTTATTAATATAATAAACTTTCTATTTATCTCTCACGTGTCTATTTCAATTGAATAATATATATATATATATAAAAAAAAAATTGACATTCGACCTTAAGATTTAAAATAACATGTAAATTTTAAAAATTTAAAATTTTCGTTTACATTTCTATTAAATAATTGATTTTATTAAAATTAATAAAAAAAATTATAAAATTTAATAAAATTACTATTATAACTCTATTATAATTAAAAAAAACTGCGTTGACTAATTGTTAATTAACGCTAATTGACTATTGATCAGTTGTTGACCGTTTTGACAAGATGATTGTCGTTGACCGCCTTAACAAGATGATGACCATTGTTAATCGACCGTTGACTGATACTAATCATTCGTTGACCATTTATTAAAAGGTATTGACCTATCATTGACCACTTGTTGACCTATCGTTAATCGACATTGATTATCTTTTGACCGGTGTTGACCAATCATTAACTACGATGACTACTGTTGACCACCTCATTGATCAACCGTTGACTACTATTGATCGACTATTAACTTGACAGGGGATGAATTTATTTATTTATCCTTTTCACCATTAAAGTTAACAGAATTCGTTACCTAACAAAGTGTAAATGAATTTTTTTTATTGAAATTTTAGAGATCTTCGTATCCTTTTCTTGAAATTTTAGGGATATAGATGTTCTTCTCCCTAATATATGTAAATAAATTAGGGCGGTTTCATAATTTTGAAGAAAACTTTTTAGAAGTTGTATAATAATACTTTTCTATGCCATCCTATCGGTTCAAATAATTTTTTACTAAATTATAATTATTTAATATTGTTGACCTTAAATTGTATGCAATCTTAGGTCAATAAATTAGATTTGTAATTTTTAAAGAGAATAGTTTTGGGCATATTATTGGACTTCAATCAAGACGATTATTTACTGGTGCTTAACCAATTTAAGGCATATGCTGAGCCTTTTTGAACTTTGTATCTAATCGAATAAAAAAAAAACACACGTATAAACATACACAAGGCAAGAGAATTAAAGTGGTCTAGCTCTATAAAAGTCTACAACTACTTTACTGAGCCTTAACTCATTTCTGGTGCACTAATAGATGATGAAATTTACAATAGAAGCACAATGAGGCATGACCTTTATAAATTATAAATTACAAAGTAATCTATTCTGTAAACATGGTGGATCTAAGGCTGTAAGAGTCTTCTTTAACTAGAATGGAGCCATGGTATATGGCATAGGGTGGTTTGCTTAGGAAGACTCTAAAATAAGACTCCAAGAAAGAGAATGATTCGGAGAAAGGCAACAGACCCCTCCTCTAAAGCCCGGAGGAAAAAGGCTCATCTTCTATAATCAAATCCTTTATTTATAGGTGTTATTAAGTCTTGATGGTTAAGTCATTGTAGAACTAGGGTGGGCTATTATTTTTTCCTTGTAACACTAGGGTGGGTTATTATTTTCTTACACTGTCACGTTCTAAGATTATAGAGGAATTTACTCTGAAATCTCAGGATTTTGAGGATCTTAAGAATATAGGCAGCCTAAATCTTCAGAATAACTAGCTTAAGTCTTGTTCTCAATCAATAGCAAATAAAGTTTCTTCTCATTCATTTAGAGAGAATAAATGGTCGACTTCATTAAGGATGCTCAAGTGATCTGCTCAATTAATGTTAATTATTGAAGACACCTCGTCTAATACCTAGAACCTTTAAGGTCTGAAAGTTATGATCATGTCCCGAGGTCATCTCCACGTACAATTCTGAAACCTTCTAATGATGATGAATTATAGCCTCTATGATATCTCTACATGATAGGCCTAGTTATGATTGATCAAGAACCTCGAGATATTTGGATCATAGCTCGTGGACTGAACTAAGCCTGGTTTTAGTCCAAAATCCTTGATAAAATAAAGGTCCCTCATTTTTTAGTATTAACTTATTGTTACTGAAAATTTTATAATAGTTCTCGATACAAAATACTTTTTAGAATTTAGATTTAAGTCTTCAGTGGTTGTGAAATACTTTTAGCATGTGCTCCGCAAGCCCATGTGACATAGATGCCTATGTGGTTGTCAAATTACCCTACTGGTGGGAAGTGACACTTGAAATTAGTGCTCAAATTTTATTTAATTCTTGGTGACCCTTTAATGAACTTGTGCTGACCGACGACTAAATGAACAATTTCATCTCTTAGCATTACTAATAATGTGGTCAAATCTCATACCACTTATGTTAATTGAATGACTAAGGAGCAATCTTCAAAGAGTCATGCCATTTGAAAAGACGTTCTACCCATAAGAATATTTTAACCCGTAGATATTAAGTCAATGATTACGATAGGACTGAGGGCTCTCTATAAATAAGAAGAGTTTCTCCAATTCTTTATATTTACTCCATTTGGTAAATTGAAGAAGGAGATTCTACTATAATTTTAAAGAAAGAGAGACTTTGCATTATTCAAATTTTTTTACTTATCTTCAAAACATCTTCAAGCAAGTAAGTAATATTTCTTGCCAATCCTAATTTTTAGCATTGTTTCTCTTACTGTTTTGCATATTTTAGGCATTTCTCTACCTTTTGCTTGCGTTTTTGGGTTTATATTCTTCAAAGTTGGAGTTCTTGACTTGAGTACTCAACTTGAGTGGTTGATCAAAATATATTATTAATAGGTTATATATCTCCTTTTATTTTGGTATTATAATTATGTCATTCATTGACAACTCCCAGAATGTATTCAATTATAAGCTCGACGGTATTAGTAGGAGCTCATATGCTAAGAGTAGCTCAGATCAAAAAGTAAATAGTGCTAGTGATTAAGAGTTCTGAGAGCTTCACTTGGTTGTTAGAGGGCCTGTTTGAGGAATGGATGCTATGAAACCACAAGAAGTCTTTAGTGACTTTGAGAGGACTCCTAGTGATGTTATGTAGGCACTCATCTTATGGCTTGACAAGGAAAACCCTTTTGAATTACATTGCCTCCCTTACCATCTCTCAAGTGTGCTAGAAGAACATAGTATTAATTTGAGAAAAAAATATGAAATACCAACCACAATCATTCTGAAGGCTCTCTGAAGGTGATTATGTAAGTATACCGCCAATAGAGGAGGTGGCCTTTAATCTCGCTCTCCTTGATTTAGGGTTAAGAATGCCTTTTTTAACATTATTTTGTTTACATGCTCACCCATTTGAAGTTATCACCATGCCAATTAAGTTTAAATTCATGGAGAATACTAGTCGATTTACTAGTAAAGTGATTGAAGGTTGGTTACAGTAAACCTACCTTTCTTGAATTTCAATAATTATATTAGTTTTGGATGAATGCTGATCAATAAAAAGGGATCCATTACTTCTCTGCTTATAATAGGGAGAATAAATTTTCTCATATTCTGAATCTACCTACAAATAATCACAATTGAAAGCACTTGTGGTTTTTTATTAGTGAAGAGTGGGGCCAAGAGCACGTAGTAGTGCTTGGTTGCATGTGTTGTCCTCAAATCTATTTTAAATCAGGTCTTTTTTTCCATTTTTAGTGTCAATGTTCTACATCTTTAAATATATTGTATGATAATTTATAACTTGATCATTTTATATTATAACAACTACTTGGAAATCAAAACTTGAGCTAACTTGAAAAGAAATGGACCAGGCCGTTAAATCCTGAAAACAAGGGAGACTTATCAAGGAACTTTTCTCCTAAGATAATTTGGAGAGTATAGGCTTGTTTGACAAGCTATCTGAGTTACCAAATATGAAAAGAGGAGGAAGAGGTAATCCTTTATTCTATAGTGCTTAATCTTTTCCAAAAGTTGATATTTTCACTAAATTTAAATCTTAACCTCATTTTTCTTTATTTCCTTGGCAAAAATAGACAATGATGAGAGTAGCTGAAAACATCCTCAACCTTCTAAGATCCCTAGGTTGGATAAGAAATCCTGAAGGTTTCTTGTATTTCTTAGCTTGCAATGAGGGGCCTAAAGTACTAGGGTTGTGAGAGGCAACGACTAAGGGGTTCCTCAGCTAATAAAAGGAATTGACCTTTTAAGGCCTTATCGGACTCTAAGTTGGTGGATCCACGAGACTTCACCTCCTCAAAAACCAAGTAGGAGTTATCCAGTGGCAGTGTAATGGCCTTAGACTCTCTAACCCCAAGCAAGCCTATCTATAACTTGAGCAGGTAACTAGGCAAAATTGGGGTGGCCATCTTTTAAATGGTCCAATGTCATTGTTATGAAACAAGATAAATATAAGCTCGTTGTGCATTTAGTAAGGGAGGATGAGCGAGTAGTCTCGATTGCTTGTGCTGATGAATTATTAAAATTCAATGCCGGCAAGTTCTTGGTGCACAACATAAAGTGCATACTCTAGGTAAGTCTTTATGATAAGCTTTCTTTTTTAATTGTAGCAATCTGATCAGTTATTAATCACTCGCCTTTAATTGACGTTTGTTCTTTCCCAACACCGATATGAACTCTTTGATGCTGTTAAGGATATAAAAAAATGCTACAACAAGCTAACATCGATGTAGGGAGGCCTAATGAAGCCTTGTTGGGCCTCAATAAAAAAGTTGACAAAGAGATCCAAAAATGCAAGAGCCTAGCTGCCGCGGTCGAAGAAACTGAGATCAAGGTAGTTACCGCAGAGAGCAAGGCATTAGCTATGAAAAGTAAGGTTTTAGCTCTTCAATAAAAAAATTACCAGCTCAACGAGGCGGTTGGCAAATCACAAGCTTTGATTGGGAATCTTCAGGAGGAGAATGCTGCTCTTGAGAAAAAGAATGGAGAGTTGACTGGAGAGCTTGAAACTATTTTAGCCAATGTCTTGGTGAAGTCTAAGGGTCGGTTCGTTGATGAAGTAAGCATGAGTTTTAATAGGTGTGTCCAAGTCTTCAAGGCTCACTACTTGACCTAGACCATGCCTATCTAAAGAAAGCGATAGTAGCTCAGGCAAGAACCAGAGAGGATAAAGCTGAGAACCCCTATCAGGTTGAAGTGGCTTTTTAGATTGATAAAAACATCTCACTTAAGGACTTCTATACCCCTCTCATTGTTGAGGTTCTACCCCTGCCCTTTAGGCTTAAGTTTTTAATTCTTTTTTCTTATTTAAAATTTTTGTAATCTGGACTAGACCCCTCCTCTTGTAATGTTTTATTCATGTAATGAAAAAGTCTTTTCTTACACATGTGTCCTCAATGATATGAATATTACGTGGTGTTTAATTCATTTAGTGTATTGATGCATTTTATTGACCTTCACACACGTATGCTTACTTCGACTTTTTCAAGCAATGATTTTGAATAAAGAGCAAGACAAGTTCATGACTTTGGTTCTCAAATATTAGACAAAGAAATGCTCGAAAATTCAACCAAGAGGGTCTTTGGTGGCTTGACCCTCGTATCCTCTTAGTTCTATAGAATTTATCGAAGAATTATTTAGGTATTTGAGAAGTGCTCAAGTAATGGCCAGATATGGTCTTTAAAGACTTATCCTTGTATCATCTCGGTTCTTCAATAAACAACTGGCTGAGGGGATTATCAGGGGCCTTTCTCTACATCCCTCAGTTCTTAAGATATTTAACCGAAAGGGTTTTTAAAGGTTTTCCCCCAATTTTCTTCGCTCGTCAATAACCAATTGACTGAGGAGGACATTAGAGCCCTGCTCTGCATCCCCTAAGTCCTTTAGGAATTTAATCAATAGGGTGTTTGAGGGCCTTTTCATGTATCCTCTTAGCTTTTTAAGGTATTTAGTTTGGAGAATCTTTAGGGGTCTTTCCTCATATCCTCTCAATTTTTCTATAAGTAATTGACCGAGGAGGTTATTAAAGTCCTACCATGCATCCTCTCAACCTTTTAGGCATTTAACCGAGAGAGTCTTTAGAGGTCTTTCCCCATATCCTCCCAGTTCTTCAAGGCATTCAACCAAGAGGGTCTTTAAGGGCTTTTCATTAAGGGTGGGCATTATTATCAAATTTGACCCAATCCATTATGTTGTCGGGATGGGGATGGGAACGGAAATGGGTTTGGGACCCATTCGGAATAAAAAATTCAGTCCCGGGCGAGTTAAGTCGGGTTCAGAAAATTCTTAAACCGAACAAAAATTTCTCGACCCGAACCTCTTCTTTTAGAATTTCAATTAAATTCAAAGTTAGATTTATGATGATAACATTAAACATAACTAAATTTAAATTTGAATTTGGAATAATAACATTTAATATAATTAAAATAAATAAATATTTAAAATTATAATGTTTAACGTAATTAAACTTGAAATCTATAATATTTAATTGAAATCAAACAATATTTAACGTATTTCAACTTGAAATTAGACTTATAATTATAACATTTAACGTAATTGAATTTAAAACAAATTAATTTTAAAATTAATCAAATTATAATATTTAACGTAATTAAATTTCAAATAATAGCATTTAACGTAATTCAAATCCATAATATTTAACGTAATTAAAATCAAAACAATATTTTAAATTATAATCTTTAACGTATTTAAACTCGAAATTGGATTTATAATTATAATATTTTATGTAATTGAATTTCGAACGAATCAATTTTAAAATTAATCAAATTATAACATTTATTCATTTAACGTAATTTAAATTCAAATCATAACATTTAACGTAAATCAAATCCATAATATTTAATGTAATTGAAATCAAAATAATATTTTAAATTATATTATTTAACATATTTCAACTCGAACTTAAATTTATAATTACAATATTTTACATAATTGAATTTCAAACGAATCGATTTTAAAATTAATCAAATTATAATATTTCATATAATTTAATTCCATATAATAACATTTAACGTAATTCAAATCCATAATATTTAACATATTTTTAGGTCAAAATAATATTTTAAATTATAATATTTAATGTATTTCAAATCGAAATTAGATTTATAATTACAATATTTTACGTAATTAGATTTGAAACGAATCGATTTCAAAATTAATCAAATTATAATATTTTACATAATTTAAATTCAAAATAAATTTGGAATAATAACATTAACGTAATTGTATTTAAAATAATAACATTTAACATAATTAAAATCCAAATTGAATTTGAATTTTTTTATTTTTTTATTTTTTAAAATTCTCGACCCAAAATGTGTCCCAAATGGGGCACTTTATAGCGTCTCGATTGGGTTTGGGTAGGGGTTGAAAAAATTTTAATCCGAAAATGTCCACCCCTACTTCTCATCGTATTCTCTCAAGTCTTCAATGGGTTCCTTTTAGAGAACAGTGAATTTGAGACGCTAACATTTAACATGATTAAAATTCAAATTGAACTTAAATTTTTTTTCATTTTTTTATTTTTAAAAATTAAATTTGAGAATTCCCAATCTGACCCAAGGTCGGGTCAAAAATTATCCCGACCCAAAAAGTGTCTCGAACAAGACACTTTTCGGCGTCCTGATCAAGTTTGGGTAAAGGTCGAAAATTTTTGAACCTGAGAATGCCCACCCTTACTTTTCATCGTATCTTCTCAAGTCTTTAGTGGGTTTTGTTTAGAGAACAGTGAATTTGAGACGCTAGTATTTCTAAAAAGGAAATGATTATTATTGTACAATCTTATCAATTGGATTAAAATGCTCATAAATGGTTATTATAACAAAAGTATAAATGAATTCATAAGTAAGAGTCATCATTAGTAAATTCGGAGCATTATATGGTGCTCTTGGCATTTTCAAGGCTTCTAGACACATTTCTACATGTTAGAATTTATATGTTAGCAATTAAACTCTTCTATATTTTTTATAATTTTCTTTGAGGTCAAGGACTTCCTTGGGAATTCAGTGCCTTCATTTCCTTTGATTCTTTTCTTAGTCCTTAGAAATTGGTCCATAAGCGTCCTAGTAAATATCTGCATATGTCCTCGAATCATGGCCTTTTGTTTGTTTTTCACAGATGGCGCTAAATATTGACCCCCAATTTTAGGCGATCTTAGATCAACGAATTAGATTTGTAATTCTTATAGAAATAACTCTAGGGTATATTATTGGATTTCAATCAGTATGACTATTTATTGGTACTTAGCGAGTTTAAGGCATATGCTAGGTCTTTTTGAACCTTGTATCCAATCAAACAATAAAGAATACACACATAAACATTCACAAGACAAGAAAATTATAATGGTTCAACTCTATAAGAGTCTACAACCATTTTACTAAGCCTTAGCTTACTTCTAGTGCACTAGCAGATGATGAAATTTATAATAGAATTACAAAGAGGCATAACCTCGATAAATAAAAAATTACAAAGTAACTCATTATATGAACATGGTGGATCTAAGGGCTGCAAGAGCCTTCTATAACTAGAATGGAGCCTGGCATAAGGCATAGGGTGGTTTGCTTTAAAAGAATCTAAAATAAGACTCTAAGAATGAGAAAAATTCAAAGAAATGTGACATAAAAACCCTCATCCAAAGCTCAAAGGAAAAAAGCCTAAAAACTCTTATCTTTTATCATCGATTCCTTTATTTATAGGTATTGTTGAGTCTTAATGAGAAGGATATCATTAGGTTGATTAGAAATTTGGGGATTCCAACAAGGAGTTATGTTAGGGACCTACTGTCACGCCCCAGACCCAAAAGATCCGACACACGACATCACTTACATTCATTCACTGCATGTGCACTCATAAATAATATTACACAAAATTTTCAACTTTCATTCAACACAGGAATCCTTAGCAAGTTGCTAGTAAGTTCAACACTAAAATCAACCCATAACCTAACATATAAATATAAACTTCTCTTGACAATATTTAAACATTCATTTTAATTTCTTTCAGAATTATAGCAATTGAATTATAACTGGGACAATTATTAAACCGGAGATACACAGAATTTTTTCAGAGATTAACACTCTACTACGTCACCAGTAGCTACTTTGTTACCGGGAGCCCAGAATATATCCATTGCAAATTCTTACTTAAAATCATCCAATAACCACACTTTATAAAACTTAAACCAAATCCAATCCACACACAATGAAATAATACATTTATTCAATAGGGACAAATCAAATATCATATCCCACGTGTCCCCAAATGAAACACTCGATAACCTAGCAACTTAGGGAACCCAAGGAACAGCAGAAGCCTTGCCAAATCCGCTAAGCACACATGTACCTTATTTACCTGAAATCACCATAAACTATAATGAGTATAAAACTCAGTAAGCATACTAGTTTTTCATATATCAAATACAAATATATGTACACAATGCATATGTATGATATGCTGTAATCAATCAAAATCATAATCTTATCAAATCACATATCATGTAAGCGCTTACACATTCTTTCAAAACACATAATAGGAATACCATCACTCAACTACTACTTAGTAGGACTTATATATCACATATCACATAATGAGTCAAATGTCACTCGTAGGTGACATATTGTATGAGAGGAATAGTACAAGTGAGGCCTTTAAATTACACATATATAATGCTCATGCCCGAAGGTAAAAGCCAAACCCTCACCCTGATCATCGGTGAGTCCTCTCACATGCACCAATACGCCACCACACGAATGTGATGACTCACTCTTCCTCTAGGTACCAATAGGATCCTCCCTACATACGGAACACATAACATATACTAATCCCGAAGGAAAGGCCACACATAAAGGCTCCACAAATCACATAAAATGCCTACTAAGTTAACAGTGAGTTCAAGTACCCTCAAAACACAAAATATTTCTCATGGACATATTACACTTCAAAAGCTTTCTTTATTAAACGCATCTTATTTTGAAAGCTCACTTTCAAAAATACATGTATGTCCATGCTCAATGTCAATGCTCACATTTATAAACATATATTCACATTTCATATCAAAATATACTTTGACATAACATAAACATATTCTTAACTCCATTTGCAAAATCATACAAAATAATTACTATGTTTATTGTGATTTCAGTAAAAAAGTCTAGTATACTTACCTCTTAACACTTTCAGCTACAAGGCTTAAATCTCCTTAACCTATCAATGGAGATTAATCCTTTTATAAGCCTCACAATTCACACAAAATACTTTAAATAGCTTACAAGATTATACACAATGCATTTATCACATCAAATTGGTCTAAATACTTGGTTTCTCAAAACCTGTCATTCTGACTACTTACACTTAACAAAATTTTCTAATACATCAAATGATGTCCAATTACTCCAAAATCAAAATATATCATTCTTAACTTATATATCCTTCTTATATATAAATATTATATCAAAATTCCTACACAATCTATTCCATACATACCATCGAATCCAAACTACTAACCTAATAAGATCAAGATACTTACTGAATAGTATTCAATCTCCTAATTTTATAAAATCATATACTAACTCAAAAATTATAAAACTATCACATAATTACTCATAAGACATATCTCAATCCGTGATAAATATTTCACTTCTAAATCACTGCCAAAAGTATTTTAAAACTATTTTATTCCATAGCTTTAAAAATCTGTTAATTAAATACTGCAATGAGCGGATACATTCTAGAAAATCATAACACTTCAACCACATTGATCTAAATTCTCAATTCCGAGTATATTACATTAGACATATAAAATTATCATATTCCATAAATTTATAATTTTTTAAGATCATTCAATAGGTCAAAAATTATTTTCCACTGTAATATACTGTTTACACAGGAAATTTCCAGAATTTCAGGGTCATTTCGGTAAATTCACTAAAAATTCAATTTTCAAAATTTTCAATCAATTCAAAGTTTCAGATGATCCTAAACATGTCTAATTGCATATACTCAAAATTTGAAACCAGAATCGAATCACAATAATTTATAAAATTCTTAGATCAAGAGACTATCAAGCAGAAACTCCACAATTCATCATGATTTATCAAGCTATCTTATAGATCATCATCAATTCTCACAATATCATACGAAATACACATCATATCCTCAATTATACATATTTCCATAAATTAAAAATTAAATAAATTAACTTAATTAACACTAATAAATTGAGAAATAGTTGTGATATACCTCTTAAGATCCAAAATTCTAATTTCTTCTTTTTTTTCTCTTTCTCTTTCTCTTTCTTCTATTTTTCTCTTCTCTCTCTCAAAAGGGATAGCTCGACCCAAAAATGAGCAAATTAGGGTTTCAAAAGTGTATTTTTATAGTAAGAGGTAAATATTTGATATTTACGAATTTGCCCCTAAAACTTTCAAAGTATTACAATTTGGTGCCTAAAATAAATCTAAAGTCTTACAAATAAACCCAATACTAATAGTATGTCCTTAACTTATAAAAACACTACTAATAGCAATATAAAAATCAAGGATCACCCACATACAAATAAAATATATATATATATATATATATACATATTCTTACCGGTTATGGATACTGGTTATTACACCTACTATTACATAGTGTTATATAAACCCCAAGGAGCTTTGTCCATTTTACTGATCCTAGGGATGATATCGATGTTGAGGGTGGCCACGATAAAAAAGCCTTACAAGTATCTAGAACAACGGTATATTATCTTGGATTCTTATTTAATTTTTTGACAAAATTATCTTAATTAATGTATTAAATTATAGATTGATTATGATTATTTATGTATAGTTTGAACATAATATGTCATCAAATTATGACGTTGTACAAAAGATTGAAGATCTGCGAGAACAATTAGGTTGGACAACGCAAAGCTAATGTAGAGAATAGACTGGGACAGAGAGTTGGTTTTTCAAAGCTGGATTAGGTTTAAGATGATATTATGCATTAGATAATACTAGTGATGCAATATATTTAGTCATGTTTTTTCAGGTAAACACAAATCAAACTATAGTAAAAGAATAAACAAAGCTTACAAAAGAATTAAAATTAGTTCACATGACATATTTATTAGTGTGTTTTGTTTTAGTTTAGTGAAAATATGACTAATGAAGTTCAAAATCCAAAAGTTGTGTATGACTTACAGCCAGACATGCAATACTAACTTGAAAAATCTGCAAGTGTACAAATTTTACCTGCTATTGCAAAAGGTATAAATATGTTTGGGCACCAGTATAAGGTCGATGGTTAAAACATACCTCATTTACCATTCTCATACTAAGAAAGATTAAAAATAAGAAGACAAAACTCTAGGTACAGCCTCAATGTGATAAGAACAAGCTAGAGTGAATCTATTATAGCCCATAGACTTGGCCATCCAAGTAAAGTTTGAGGCTTGGGTTTGCAATAGTGAAGGTTATATCAGTTTACTTGGGATTGATGCTGACTGCCATAATGTCATTAGCTCTTAGACAATTAGTTGGATGACTTTATTAGGACATGAATGTTATTGTATCAATTACTATTGAAATTAAAACCTTATCTCAAGGGTATTTATGATAATACCTCAATTTTTTAAAAACATTTAACAGTAACAAAATACAACAACATGCAATATCAATTACTATACAAAGCAACAAGTATCTAACTAGTCTTGTGGTTATATCTATGCTGCTTATAACGATTGCACACATTTTTCGTTGGTTCCTCCTACTGTGATAGAATCTACTTATTTTGACGCCTCCTTGATTGTTGATGTACTATAAGAGGCTAGATGTAGCATCTTTCAACTCGTTTAAAACTATCTAATCTAATAGATAACCAACTAGGTTGACTGACTTGCTATATACACAAAATAAGTACTCAGACATGTAATAGGGTAAACAAAGACCCTGATATTGCAATCAGTCTATCAACATACTACAATAGAATGGGCACAAGATAGTTATCAAAAGTCAAACTTCTGACAATTACATGTCTTCACCAGAATATCCATTAATCCATTGCTTTCATCCCTCACGACAAAGCGTGAATTATCAATTAGGAGAACTTTCATATGGGTGGACTTATTATTGTGCTTCTAAATCTTGTGATTTACCCAAGTTATCATAAAAGATATTATACTTTTTGCAGCCTTCTGTCTTTAAAAAAAACCACTTTTGTATTAACTCTCATATCCTCTCAACCAAGGTTGTCACAGGAAGGAATAGTGCATCTTTTGTAATAACATTAATACTCTCTGTAGTATTAGTGTCATTATGTCATATCTTCTGAATGCTCCCACTAATCGATCTTATTTGGAAAACAAAGTCCTTTTCTAAGTATTTTGTTATCTTGGGTTTCGTCTCCCATATCTTATTAATTTACTCTCAAAATCAGAAAGGTAATATGCCTTTGCAGAAACCAAAAAAAAAAAAAAGCTAGGAGTCCTCATTCTTCTTCTTTGTTGATGGTATCTTATATTTAGTAACCAAATTTTATTTTAAGTAATAGATGCAAATCTCAAACTTCATGACATACATTAGAAAAAACTTCATGAATGGCCATTTCAATACTACAATGTTGATCAAATACAAACACAAGATGCTCAATATCATCAATAACTCTTTGCAGTTTAACCATAAACCATAGCTAAAAAATATAATTTTTAGAATCAATAATCCCTTATATTGATGGAAAATTTTGATTGTTTCTATTTTAACATATGGCCACAAACATTGTAATCAGATACGCACTTTTTAAAATTGTTCCATTAACTGCAATCACTGATCGATGGATAACTAAAAACCCTTGATGCATGGTCTCAACGCCATAAAAAAATACATAAAATACTTGCTATAATCAATTTTCAAATGTGTTATTGTACTTGAATTCTTTTGTTCCATTACGTAGCAGTATGTTGATGTGTGCAATAACAGTTAAGCGCAAGTGTATGCTATTGTATCAAGTAATATAGGATTTAAGTCCAAGTTATCATTCTCATAGGGACTATTAATCTATTCCTTATAATCAACTACTAAAATTAATCCTACTTCAATTTTTATCCAAAAAAATCAAAATATAAATCTTAACTAATTAATCTTAACCTATCAAATTAAATCTAAATTAAATCGAAGGTAAGCAAAGGATTGATTACGCCAATTAAATGAAATCTAGGGTTTCGACTTATCCCCTAATATATTTCATTGGACTCATAAACCTCTTAGTTAATCCCTTAATACTAATCGATTAGCTAGACTTTAATCTCATCACAAGCATTTGTTGATGGTTGAGTGACTAAATTACACATTCTAATAATTACCTATATGTCTATGGTAATTCGAATAGAATATAATTCATTAAGACCAGGTCTAAATCATACCATACATGCCATCTAGGTATATTTTATCCTACACAAAACTCATAGTTGTTATTCTATAATCATGCATCAAATTATTCTAGGCTAAACACATAAATCCCTTTGTCAAGTTTATTATGGTTCCTTAATCATTTAAAATATTGGCCAGTTATAATGAAAGCTTTAAACATATGATAGAATGAATCAATTATATGTATTAAGTTTATAAACTAAGAATTAATAAAATCCAACTACATACTAGGTTCAATAGTCTAACTTTAGGTCAAAGAAATTTAGTTCATCACAAACTCAAGAGTATCAAAACAATCTATAAAGAATAGTAAGAACAAGAACATAATGATAAGAAAAGAGAAGAAAAACTAATCAATAAGACGTCTTGGTTTAAATCTCTCTCTCTATCTTGACTTGAAGTTTGAATCTGAATTTTTAATCTTGAATTCTTAGCTTTGATATCTTAATTGTATTGTGAATTACTTTCCTAAGTTTTTCCTCTTATAAAGTCTCTGTTTTGGCTTATAAAGATTACTTTTATAGGTCTTAGAAACCCTAGAGTTGAAGGACTTTGAATCTAAGTTGAAATATAAGACTTTTGAGGAGGTGTTTTAGTTGTCGAACAAGCACTGCAGTGCTGGAGGCTGAGCGTCATAGTGTTCAAACCTAAAAATAGCCATTTGGCATTGCGGCACCCAACTTTCTGCCTAGGACGTTGCGGCGCCTAGGCGTGCACTTTGAGGTCTTCGTTTTTCGCTGTATCTTCATTGTTTCTCATCTTTTTTGCCTTCGATTTGTCCCGAATCTTTACATTTTTCGTCATACATCTATTTATGATAAAAAATACAAATAAATAGTTAACTATTCATAATTTACAACAAAAACTTAACTTTGGAGTGACAAATATAATAATGTATTTATGCCCTTATCAAATACCTCAAACTTAAGACTTTACTTGTCCTCAAGCAAAACAAAAATAAACAATCATAACTTATTATTGACTATAATTAAAAACTAAAAACAAGCTCGGTCAATTAGATGATTATAATCATTGTCTCAAAGGATATTAAATAGCATAAGTTTTTTTAGAACTCAATACATAACTCTTGATAAATTTTGATACCATTCATCAAGTTCTTCATTCTTCTATATAATTGATCACTTGTGTGTGTGTGCAATAAATAAGTAATTAGTCAAATAAAATTAGATTTACTCAATAACTTAAAATAGTACAAAAAGATTATGTCTTTGCATAATTAAATTCATAAAACTACCATAACACTACTCTCTATTAATGTAGAAATACACATGGCTATGGATCTATTTAGTACTTCAATTCGCTTGTAATGTAAGGCTATGGTCAAGGTGGGATATATAAGATATATATATTTATATATATGAAGTTTAAATTATATCATAAACACTTAAACTTTATTTAAAAACCTTTTTGGTCTCTTTTCTCTTTGATTTATCTCCCCCCTTCAAATTTATGATGTTTCCATCTTTCTTTTAATCATTTTTTTGCAAAGAATTTCTTCTTTTTCTTAAGTTAGGGGTATTGTGCTTTAAAGACCTATCTCTTTTTTTTTAGATGTACCCCCAAACTTAGATTACTAAATACCTCAAAGACTTATTGTTTTCTACTTCAGCACCATTTTCTCTTCTCACACAACCACAACCTTTTTTCTTTTAGGAATGTTTTTAAGTAAACTCAAGGTTCATGGTGCAATGGGTATATTTAAGATAAATAAGTTTAAAGTCTTAAAGCTAATGCGATTAACAGAAAAAAAAGGGGTATTTAAGCTCAAAAAGGGTAACTATGAATAAATATACATTTATGGTAGGCTTGAAAGGCTCAATCAGTCCAAAGATGGCCTAATATTATTTTTCTATTCTCTAAATTGGTATGCTACTGATTTTCTATTTCTACACATAGTTTGTGCCTCTGTAGCTTTTGAGAAAAAGGTATATGTGGTTTATAAGGTTGCACTACATCTTGTTGTACCACATTTTCCTTCTTTTTTGTCTTTGAAAGTGGTGTTAAGGTGTATTGTCTTATAGGATCTTACCACTTCTCAAGTTGACGACTTGGCATTGCACTACATTTCCTCTTAGATTTACTTCGATGCCACTTAGTAGAGTTCCTTGAGATTTCTTATTAATGGCAGCAGCAAGTTGTCCTATTTGAACCTCTAAAATTTTCAAAGTTGCCAAGTGATTTGTAAAATGGAATCATTAGATTTTATATATTGCATGAACATGCCTTCCAAATATGGCTTTTCTCTTGTGGTAGTTGAAATTCTGAGGGATTCAATGGTCTAGATAACTCCCTTTGGTTGTTACACCAAGAGAAGTTTGGATGATCTTTTCATCCCAGATTGTAGATGTTTGATTGTGGGTTATGTCATTGTCGATTAAAATTGCCTACATAATTTATCGAATCCATGCACCGCTTATTCATATGATTATCACCACAAAAAGTCACAAGTAATTTGCTGAGTTTGGATAGTATTCAAAGCATCTAACTTCTTCGATAATATATTAATTTGCACTGCTAATGCATTGAATGCGTTAATCTCATGCACACTGGTGATTCTCTTGGGTGTAACTCTCTCAGCTGGCCATTGGTAACTGTTTGACACCATCTCCTCTAATAAATCATAAGCCTCATCTATAGACTTATTCATCAAAGCTCCTCTTACAATGGTATCTACAATAGTCCTCAATTGACTCACTAGTCCATTGTAGAATATTGAACTAATAGCCATTTAAGGACTCCATGGTAAAGACACTTCCTCAACATGTCCTTAAAGCACTCACAAGCCTCATATAATGACTCATCATCAATCTAACTAAATAAGGTAATGGCATTCCTTATCTTTGTTGTTTTTGCTGGTGGGAAGAACTTGGTTAGAAACTTTTGCGTTAAATTATCCCATGTTGATATGGATCATGATGGCAATGACATCAAACAATTTCTGGCTTTGTCCCTTAAGGAGAAAGGGAACAATCTAAGTCAGATGGCGCCCTTTGAGACTCCGTTGTACTTGAAAGTATCGTAAATCTCTAAAAAATCTGCGATGTGTATGTTAGGATCATCATTGGAATCTCCATTGAACTATACAAACTTTTTCAACTAGGGGTGGACATTTTCATGTTCAAAAATTTTCGATCCCCACCCGAACCTAATCGGGACGACAACATGTATCTCGTTCGGTACACATATTATCCCGACTCGATGTCGGGTTAGGATGGAAATTCCCATTTTTTTTAAAAAAATTATTTTGAAACGGTGTTGTTTTATTTTGGGCCAAGTCGGGTCGAGTCGGGAATAATCGGGACATTCGAGTCAGGTTGGGAATGGGACGAGTCGGATCGGGTCGAGTCTTTCCAAATTTAATTTTCAAAAAATAAATAAATTATGTGAATAATTTATTGTTAATGTTACATTCAAATTGAATTATTCTAAATTCAATAATTATTATAATATTTAACAAATTTTTTTGTATTTTATTCTAAATTCAATGTGAATATAAATTACATGAAATAGAAATATTGTATTTTGATTAATTTAAAAATCAATTCGTTTCAATTAAAATTCAATGGCATAAAATATTGTTATTGTCATTTTGATCTCAATTACGTTAAATATTATGAATTTGAATTGCGTTAAATGTTATTATTTAAAATTAAATTACGCGAAATATTATAATTTGATTATTTTTAAAATCGGTTCATTTCAAATTTAAATTTAAATTCCAAATCTAATTGTGTAAAATATTGTCATTTTGAATTCAATTTTCAGTTGAAATACGTTAAATATAATAAGTTGAAACTTATAATATTGTTTTGATTTCAATTAAATTATATATCATGAATTTAAATTACGTTAAATATCATTATTTAAAATTAAAATACATGGTAAAATATTATAATTTGATTACTTTTGAAATTGATTCGTTTCAAATTTTAATTTCAAATCTAATCGAGTAAAATATTGTCATTTTGAATTCAATTTTCAGTTGAAATACATTAAATATAATAAGTTGAAACTTATAATATTATTTTGATTTCAATTAAATTATATATCACAGATTTGAATTACGTTTGTTGACTTGAAAAAATAGTTTCTCGGGTCAACAAGCCTTAAATTTGTTGAAGGAGAATCAAACTTGGGTCTCGACTGAACTGGACCAATTAATACGGCTTGGGTTTCCTGTTGCTGAGAACTGTGGAGAGGGGAAGGGGGAACCTGCAAAGAAACACGAACACAAGCTCAAAAGTGATCTTGCCGATGTGAGTTCTGACAAAGACGTTCCGATTCTTAAGTCAAAAATAGGGGTTCTCTCTCTTAAAAATATGACAAAACACGAATAAGATATATTCTGGGGACGGGGGGAATGCTTCTTTCCTTTTTCCTTCTTTTTGAACTTTTGAATTTTTTTCATCATCCCCTCATGTCTCCTTCTTTCCCTTTTTCTATAGTAATGGCCTTTTAAGGACTTTTTTGGGCTTTCCTCTGCAGTATTTTTATCTTGCGCTGAATAATTCCTGCTACACTTCTGGCACACGCCAAGTATCTTCATACTGCCCCCCTAACATATGTCGAATATCCTTCTACAGATTTTCTAACCCCGTTCTCATCCCACGTCAAATGTCCCTTCTGATGTATTAAGCATATTTCTCAGGTTTACCTCTGCTGACAGTTTTGGTTCAAGTGAGGCTTATTTTGGTTGGCTCGAGTCAGATCTTGAATGGTTCTTCCCTACTAGTTTAATGTTGACACGAAATTTTTAAGAGCAAAGCTGTAGAATGTAGTCAATACCTGCTCGACTGTGGTCGTGTTTGGGTTAGCAAAGGTCGAATAGGTTTTCTCACTTATCGACCAGATTCCCCGAGTCCGAACCGGCTCTCTGTCGTTTCTACTGGGTTTAGGCCCATTGGCCATTGCACTTGGGCCTTCCTTAGATTAAACTCGTTGTCCAAATTCAGGCAAACTTTTCGAGAGGAGAATGGCATTTTTGAAGGGAAAGTCTGGCTAGGCTTCCAAGGGCCGGCCTCAGTTGAATTTAGGGTCCACGAGCCTGAAGGCAGAAAAATGGGGGTTTTCAAGGGGGGAACAGGGATTTACCAGTTTCTAGTATTGATTTATCAAAATTGAAAACTTTGTTCTGGTCTGGTCAAGTCTGTCTCTATTACTCCTTGTGCCCCTAACTTCATCTTCTCTTCTACCGTCTTTTGCACTTGAGCTGATCCAATTTGTTTCTTGAGAGCGATTTCGTGATCGTGTTCGAATTCTGGGAATATTAAAGCGGGAAGAATTATTGTTGTGACATCATGGTGACTTGAAAGTCATTGCCACGTAGTGGTGGTTTCTTCCAAGATTTTTGAATTTAATGGTAGATCTCTTCAAATATTGTCCTTTATTCGTGCGTCAGTCTCTTCATTGTTAGCCATTGACCTTTTTTCGATCGTGCGGTTGATAGCAGCTGTGACCCAAACATCGTGTCTTTCTCTTTTTCTGAGTGACGTTTAACTGACTGAAGTCCCCGGGACCATCTTATCTGTTTGAATCCAACGACTTAGGTTGCACCCATCTGAAGAGACGCGCCTTTATTGAACTTGGGGATCTAAAGCGTTGCGTCTCTGGTACCAAGCGCCTTTTTATTTTTCCTCTCAATCTCACCCGTTCATTTTTAATTTTGAACTGCCTAGATCACTTCACTACTGTCTATAAATAGTCACATTCTTCTTCACTTTTTACCTTTTATCAGGCATTTTTAATTTTTTGTTGTCCTTCTTTTGTGTTACTGTTGCTTCTTCGTGAAAGGTGCACTTAATTAGGTGATTTCATCTCTGTCGTTCTCCACTTCGGATTTCCTCAGTTCTTCTAGTATATCCTTATATTCTCTTTTTGGCTTCTTTTGTTTTGTTTTATTTATTCTAGGGACTCGTTTTAGGCTTTGCTTTTAGCCTTTTGCTTGTATTTTTTTTGTTTTGGTTCTTCCTTTCGCTTTCTGATTCTGACGACTATCACCTATTTTGTCATTTCTGAGCGTGGTGGGTTTGTCGCTGTCCTTGCCCAGTAACCTTTAACCTCATTTAAGAAGTCTCTTCTATTTGTTGATGGCCTCCAAAGTCAATATAGACCTCTCAGTTGTGGATATAGTGGTTGAGAATGGGGGAACAGTCCCTAAAACTCCATTTGGTTAGGAGGAGCAGGGGGGTCGAGACGAGTGAGGGAACATCTGCCTCTGCAGGTGGAGTTCCCTCGTTTGAGGTAGTTCTAAACGAGGCCGAGCCGGTTCTGAGTTTTAGAGAGAGCGAAGGCAACGATCCCCGAGGACCCAGTGGCGAGGGAGGGCGTAGAGGTAGTAGAGTATGAAATTAATACCAGATACCGCGCCTCTTGCCTTAATGAGGATGACCTAAACCTTATCAGGCATTCCTATGACATTCTTGAGACGGTCACGCTCAGGCTACCCTTCGATGAGGATTATCTAAGCAACTCTACCAATGACGAGGTGGTCATTCATGTTGAGTTCTTGAGGTTGGGACTCAAGCTTCCCATGCAGCGGTATTTTGCTAAGATGTTGGCCCACCTCGGGATAACCCCTTCTCAACTGGGTCCAAACTCATAGAGAGTACTTGCGGGCCTATTCGTCTTATGGTCAAGGGCAGGGCAATCCCCACATGCCTCATTTTTAGGAGTTGTGCTACCTGTACCATTTCAGGAGCAATGCCAAGAGCCAGAGGAGCTTCTATTACCTCTCATTTCATGGCCTTCAGAACCCAATCTCGGGTTGATCAACCTCCGTAAAGGACTGAAAGAAGGAATGATTTTTCATCCGAGGAGAGTGGGTCATCCCTGCTATCTTTTCTGCGGATGCAGGTCCTAATTCACGCGTAATGTGTAGACTTAAGTGATTAGATTGGCTCAGCTAACTTTCCTTTGTTTGCCATTTCTTTGCAGTTACCTGGGCAACTGACATGGAAGTTTTCAAACAGGCCCTTACTCGGATAGATGTAGCGCTTTTACATATCTGCCCAATTCAGGAGCTGCTATTCCCATTTAGCCTTATTGAATCGGGACTAATTCCTTCCGTTCCTTCTCTGCCTCAAACCTGAAGTGAGTTTTTCATTTTTTTTTAAACTTTTCCTTCCCGTTCCTTATTTTTTGGTTCTTACATTATGTAAATTGTAGGAATGTCTAAGCAAGGAGGTGGTAAAAGAAGGAAGAGGAGTTGAACCGAAGGTTCTTCCTCTGGCAGTCGGGGGCCTTTAAACCCTAACAATGTCCAAAGATGTTGTTCGATTCTGGTAGGAGCCGGGCAAAGGGGCCTCCTGAGGGAGGGGCTCATCTTCGCCATCTGTGGGTGATCGAACATGCAAAGACAGGCCTTCATGGGGTCTGACTATCCGGGAGAGGGGTCTGGACCAGGGGGGTTCTTCTAGGGAATGGGCTTCCACTGAGGTTTGCCATAAGACTCTCCTATCGTCTAAACGCTGAGCAGGGGGCAGGGCTTTTTGGCTCATCCATCAGCTCAGGTTACACAGGTCGAACGAGACACATCTTTCATCTAGCTCCCTGAGGGGGAAGGGGTGATCTTCCCACGAGGGGCCCTCTCTAATGTACTCTTTCCTTCTAGACCCAAAGGTCAGGGAGGACTTACGCTTTTTACTCCCAGTTATGCAGGAGCTGGAAAGGCATGTGACCCCTACCTTAGCGGGTCAAGCGTCTTCTTTGGATCCTGCCATAGGCTTCAACGTCGTATTAGGGTCTGCTCTTAACGTAAGTTGCCTGATATCTGGTTTATTTCTCTTCTGTGCATATGCTTGCTCTAACCCCGTGTTTTTTTGGCAATCTATTTTCCTTCTTTCTCAGTTCCGAGTTGAGATCATAGGTTTCGTGACCCGTGAACATAAAGTAGAGGATGACCTTGCTCGATCCCAGGCCGAGACTTAACAGACAAGGAGGATCGCTGAGCAGGAGAGGAAGATGGTGGATGAAGCAGGGGCCAAACTAAAGGAGATGATAACCGCCAGGGCCAAGGTGGAGGGTAGATTGTTTGAGCTCGAGCACCAGAAACAATTAGCCAAGCAGACTATAATGAACTCTCTAGCAGTGGCAGGGGTCCAAGTTGGGGAGCTGACATGCCAAAACGAAGAACTCGAAGCACAGCTTGGCGCCGTTCAAAGGGAAAATGAGCTAATTGAGCAGAGCTGGATCTCTTTGGTGGCCCAGCTTAAGTAGCAGCGGAACCAATGGTTTGCTGGTCATGAGGAGGGCTTCCATCAAAGGGCAAAAGAAGGATTTCAGAGGTCCATCTCTTTTTTTAAGGAACACTACCTAGAGATTGACCTCCAATAACTGTGGTCCTTAGCCACTGGGGGCTCTTTTCATAAACAGAAAACCTTTAGGACCCATGCTGACGACGTGCTAGTGCTTGTCATCACAGGTGGTGATGACCTCCATTCGGCTAATACACCCTCCCTTGTTGGTGATGAGGTTACCCTCTTACTGACCAGGGGCAAACTAGCGGCACCGCCCCCGCTGAGCCACAGGGAACTCTAGATGTTTCGGCCGACTCACCCGTTGTCGCAGCTCCTCCAATCGACAATATTCCTAAAGCGATTTCTATCGTGGACTTGGATATGCCTAATACCACTCCTACAGCCTAAATGATCCTTTTCCTTCCTAGGTTTTTTTGTTTAATCATCTTGTAGTTGACCAATATAATTATATTTAATGAATAGACTATTTGCCCTTTTTCAATGTGTGCTTGTTTTCTTTTACCTACTCAAAAGTAGAATCGTTTCATTACAACGCAATTCGCTAAGATAGCCAAACCGCTCATAAAACATTGATCTTATTAAAACCACAATTCTGTTAGTGATAATCATCGTTCTGAATAAGACATTTCACGAATCATAATAAGACTCGTAGTTAAATAGGCTGACCATTTTTTCGAACAACTTTAGTCAGGACCGAATAGCAGTCAGTAATCTTTTCCAACTTATGGTACTAGAACTGAAAAACTTTAGTTGGGCCATTTAGCTTTTTCGTCATTGGCATAATTGGGCGGATGCTTCCTTCCGATCATGATTAATGCACAAACCAATTTTTCGGATGGGGGTATCGAGTTTCCTGTTTTCCTTGAACTATGGAGAAGGAGATGGAGGACCTGCAAAGAAACACGAACACAAGCTCAAAGGTGATTATGTCGAGGTGGGTTCTGGTGAAAACGCTCTGATGCTTAAGTCAGAAAGAGGGGTTCTCTCTCTTAAAAATATAGCAAAACATGAATAAGATATATTATGGGGATGGGGAGAATGCTTATTTCCTTTTTTTCTTCTTTTTGTACTTTTGGATTTTTTTCATCATCTCCTCATGTCTCTCTCTTTCCCTTTTTTATAGTGATGGTCTTTCAAAGATAGTTTTAGGCTTTCCTCTACAGTATTTCAGTCTTGCACCGAATATTTTCTGCTGCACTTCTGACACACGCCAAGTATCTTCATACTGCCCCCCTAACATACGCCAAATATCCTTCTGCAGATTTTCTGACCCCGTTCTCTTCCCACGTCAGATGTCCCTTCTGATGTGTTAAGCATATTTCTCGAATTTGCCTCTATCGACGGTTTTGGTTCAAGTGAAGCTTATTTCGGTCGGCTCGGGTCAGATCTTGAACTGCCTTTTCCTACTGGTTTGATGTTGATACGGGATTCTTAAGAGTGAAGTTCTAGAATATAGTCAGTACTTACTCGACCATGGTCGTGTTTAGGTTAGCAAAGGTCGAACAAGTTTTCTCACTTACCGACCAAATTCCCCAAGTCCGAACCAGCTATCTGTCATTTCTATCGAGTTTAGGCCCATTGGCCATTGCTTCTGGGCCTTCCTTTGAATTGGACTCGCTGTGCAAATTCGTGCAAACTTTTCGAGAGGAGAATGGTCTTTCTGATGGGAACATCTAGCTGGGCTTCCAGGGATCGACTTCAGTTGAATTCAAGGTCCTTGAGCCTAAAGGCAGAAAGAGGAGGGTTTTCAATGGGGGAACAACGTTAAATGTCATTATTTAAAATTAAAATACATGGTGAAATGTTATAATTTGATTACTTTTGAAATCGATTCATTTCAAATTTCAATTCCAAATCTAATTATGTAAAATGTTGTTATTTTGAATTCAATTTTTCAATTGAAATACGTTAAATATAATAAGTTGAAACTTATAATACTGTTTTGATTTCAATTAAATTATATATCATGGATTTTGAATTACGTTAAATGTCATTATTTAAAATTAAAATACATGGTAAAATATTATAATTTGATTACTTTTGAAATCAATTCATTTCAATTCCAAATCTAATTGTATAAAATGTTGTTATTTTGAATTCAATTTTCAGTTGAAATACATTAAATATAATAAGTTAAAACTTATAATATTGTTTTAATTTCAATTAAATTATATATCAAGGATTTGAATTATGTTAAATGTCACTATTTAAAATCAAATACATGGTGAAAGTTTGAACATCTAAATCACACTCGGCTTGATCTCAAAATTGTTGGCATTTACGGTTGGTCACCGAATACCAGATTAAACCCCATCTGCAGTAGGGACTGCATACTCTTTCAATGCTCTCTGTAGTATCATATGCTCAAACACATGGTTGTTTATATGATCATTATTCTCTTCCATGTTTAAAGATCAATGGCGTTCACGTCAAAGTCTATGCAATATTCTTTCGATATCAAGATCAAAAAAAGTCAAGTCAGCACTTTTTGCCCTTCGCATAGACTGTCAAAGTAAAATAAAAATAAAATTAAATTAAAAAAGAAGAAAATAAAATAAAATACAACAAAAAAAATCTGAATTAAAAATAAATAGTTTAGTATTAATATTAATATAAATAATAGAAAAATTAGTCCCCAATAATGGCACCAAAAACTTGATGTGTACGATAATAGTTAAATGCAAGTACACACTACTATCTCAAATAATATAGGATTTAAGACCAAGTTATTGTTCCCACATAGACTATTAATCTATTCCTTACAATTAATTACTAAAATTAATCATACTTCAACTTTTATCTAGAAAAATCAAAATATAAATCTTAACTAATTAACCTAAATCTATCAAATTAAACCTAACTAAAATCAAAGGTAAGAAAGGATTAAATTCACCAATTAAATATAATCTAAGGTTTTGACTTATCCCTTGATGTGTCATTAAACTCATTAACCTCTTAGTTAATCTCTTAATATAAATTTATTAGCTAGACTCTAATCTCAACATAAGCCTCTGTCAATGGTTGACTATATTACGCATTCTAACAATTACCTATATGTCTATGGTAATTCAAATATAATATAATTCATTAAAACCAGGTCTAAATTATACCATACATGCCATCTAGATATATTTTTATCCTACATGGAACTCATAGCTATTCCTATGATCATGCATCAAACTATCTTAAACTAAACACATAAATCCCTTTGCCAAGTTCATTATAATTTCTCAATCATTTAAAATATTAACCAAATATAATAAAAGCTTTAAACACTAGTTAGAATGAATCAATTGTATGTATTAAGTTTATAAACTAAGAATTAACAAAATTCAACTATATACTAGGTTCAATAGTCTAACCCTAGATCAAAGAAGTTTAGCTTATCACAAACTCAAGAGTATCAAAACAATTCATGAAGAACAACTTGAACAAGAACATAATGATAAGAAAATAGAAGAAAATCTAATCAAGAAGATACCTTGGTTTGAATCTTTCTCTATCTTGACTTGAAGCTTGGATCTTGATATTTAATTTTTAATTCTTGGCTTTGATCTCTTAATTTGTGTTGTGAATTGTTTTTTTAAGTTTTGCCTCTCATAAAGACTCTGCTTTAGCTATAAAAAAAAATAGTGCTTTTATAGGTCATAAAAAGCTTAGGGTCGAGGTGCTTCTAATCTAAGTTGAAATATGACTTTTGAGGAGGTGTTTTAATTGTTGCACGAGTGCTGCGATGCTGAGGGGGCTTAGCGCTACGACCATCTGGTGTAATATAATTGGTGTCGTGGCATTGGGGTTGGGTACTGTTGGCGCAGCAGGATCTAGGCACGTGGGTGTATGCGTGTGCAATTGTGTCTATTGTCTAACGCAGCGAAAATATAAATTTTGCAATAAACACAATAAATAAATATATTAATCACATGAATATATTAATAAGGTTAGAGAACTCACTAACGTGTAATGTTATACACATATTTTTCTTGGAGTCCGCATGGAGACCAACTCGCGCGCAGTTCTAGTCACTAACTCGGTGGGCTTGGTGAGCTAGAACAGCAGCTTCATATTCACCCTGAGATTAACTCTTAATCCCCAAAATGGCCGAGAGTAAATTTACATCCTTTTCTTCAAAAAGATAAGAAATGGAGAACTTAGAGCAATTCATAATTACTCTAATTGGAAGCAGAGAGAAAAATGAAACAATTTCATTTTTCTTTTCCTTTTTTTTTTCCTTCTCCTTTCTTTCTTCTTTTTTCTTTCTTCTCTTTTTTTCTTTCCTTTCTTTCCTTTTCTTTCTTTCTCTCTCGGCCGAATGGCCTTCCTGCTTCCCATCTCATGCTTTTTCTTTTTGCTTCTTTATATATATATATATAAAATATAATATAATAAAATAATAATATATATATAAAAAAAAGGGAGAGAGAGAGAGAAAATGATTATTTAATAATTAAATAATCATAGTTGACCATTATGCCCCTCATGAATAGTTATCAAGTTTACCCCATAGTGGGTCCCACTAAATCCCACACTTGGATAAACTCAACTGAGAGTTCACAATACGCTACGTGTCCTTATACAATTAGTAAATAACATTTATTAACTAATTGTTGTATTTAACACTTAAATATAGACATGCATGCATTCCCATGGAATTGCTGAATATTGCTAGATTAAACAATTTAATCCGGCACGCTGCCCCAGTGCACAACGATTACACTCCATATCGTGGGACTCCCTAAGTTCTATGCCCGATTCGTCAAATGGAACTATTCCATGAGTCCGTGAGCAATGCCCCACGTACATGTCACGGATATACAAATCAACACGTTGAACCATACAAGCTGAGGTTACAACGCATACGTATAGTCCTTCCGTCATGATATCCAGGATGTGCAGGGATATAGATTATCACCGTCAAATCCCTATGTGCTCATCCATTTCCTATCTTCAGACTTGTATCTCAATGAACAATATGCGTAAACTCCTTTATCATATTGTTCCACCCTGTTAGAACTCTTTCCCGTATCATTGCTTATGGCCACAAGACTTTCTGAGATACAGTCTCGAAGCATCTGGATATCAAACTCCATATAGGAGCTGACGGATCCCATATATGTATGCACCGGACTCCATAAGCATCGGACCATACCCAGCAACACCCAGCGGTCACACCATGAAAGGTCTGTGACATATGTGGAACCAAAGTATGGTGGATCACTTACAAGCCCACAATGGCACTCAGGTCAAAGGATTATGTATACTACTCAACTCGAGAGGACCCTCCATTGACGGCTTACATTAAATATCTATCGGAGGCCTTCGTGAGTCTGTCCTATATCCAATCCCAACTGGACACCCATATATCAATACGAGCTCCAAGCTCATGGTCGGTCAGGAACAACCATCTATATCCGACAAATACGATATATGCTGATCTATATATAAAGGTATCCATCGATAGACCCGCATCGGTAGAAATAGATCAGGGACTATTATTCGAGAACATACTTGCGCAACATGCATTTCTTGGCACCTGATTGCAACTATGCAGTTACTAGTATATTCTCAGGTCTATGTCCCATTACAAACAAGGCTACAATTCTTAGATCTGCTAAGTATTATAACCAGCTAACACTTAGCTGTGCTAATAGTTAGCAATTATATGTCTCAGCATGGCTAACTATAAGCCATTATCTAAACTTTTTAGATCTGATCTAAACTCTTTCAGATCTACAATGTCTGTAACGTTACATGCATAATACCATATACTTGGTATTAGCGATTTAATGAGAATGTACACTTGTATAAATACACAAGTATATGTACATTCAGGGATGGCACGTAAGCACCGACCCTAACAGACACCGCCTAGGACACTATGGCACCCAGACCTGCATTTTACAGACTTCGTTTTCTCATTGTATCTTTGTTATTTTTCGTCTGTTCTGCCTTTGGTTTGTCTCGAATCTTCATATTTTGCTTCGTACACCTATTTATGATCAAAAATACAAACAAATAGCCAACTATTCATAATTTAGAGCAAAAACATAACTTCGAAGTGACAAATATATCAATGCGTTTACACCCTCATCATACGTATAAAGTAATCTAAACAAATCTTTTGGAGTATCAGCTATTTACCTATATGCATTAGCACGCTCCAGACCGAAAAAATCTGACACATGACATAACTTACACTCATTCAATAATGTGCACTCATAATTAATATTGTATAAAATTTTAAACTTGAATTCAACATAGGAATCCTTAGCAGGTTGCTAGTAAGCTCAACACAAAGATCAACTCATAACCACACTTGGTAAAACATAAATTAAATACAACCACACCTAATAAAATAATACATAAGTATTTATTCAATAAGGACAAATCAAATATCTTAAACTACGTGTCCACAAATAAAACACTCAGCAATCTAGCAACTTAGGGAACCCAAGGGACAGCAGAAGCCTTGCCAAATCCACTAAGCACACATGTACCCTATTTACCTGAAATCATCATAAACTATATAATGAGTATAAAACTCAGTAAGCATACTAATTTTTCATATATCAAAATATAAATATATATATATATACACAATGCGTATGTATGATATACCGTGATAAATCAAAATCATAATATTATCAAATCACATGTCAGGTAAGCGCTTACAAGTACTTTCAAAATATATAATAGGAATACCACCACTCAACTACTACTTAGTAGGACTTTTATATCACATATCACATAATGAGCCAAATGTCATTCGTATGTGACATACCGTATGAGAGAAATAGCACAAGTGAGGTTTAAATTACACATATATAATACTCATGCCTAAAGGTAAGAGTCAAACCCTCACTCTAATCATCAATGAGTCCTCTCACATGTACCAATACGCCACCACACAAATGTGATGACTCACTCTTCCTTTAGGTACTAATAGGATCCTCCATACATACGGAACATATAACATATACTAATCCCGAAGGAAATACCACACATAAAGGCTCCACAAATCACATAAACTGTCTACTAAGTAAATAGTGAGTTCAAACATTCTTAAAACACAAAACGTATCTCATTGACATTTTTCACTTCAAAAGCTTTCTTTTTTAAACACATTTCATTTTGAAAGCTCACTTTCATAAACATATGTATGTCCATGCTCAATGTCAATGCTCACATTTCATATCAAATATACTTTAACATAACATAACATATTTCTAAGCACATTGACAAAATCATACATAAACAATTACTATGTTTATTGTGATTTCAGTAAAAGTCTAGTATACTTACCTCTTAGCACTTTCGGGTACAAGGCTTAATTCTACTTAACCTATCAATAGAGATTAATCCTTTCATAAGCCTCACCATTCACACAAAAAACTTTAAATAGCTTACAAAACTATACATATTGCACTTATCACATCGAATTGGTCTAATTACTTGGTTTCTCAAAACCTGTCATTCTGACTACTTACATTTAACCAAATTTTCTTATACATCAAATGATGTCCAATTCCTCTAAAATTAGAATATATCATTCTTCACTCATATATACTTCTTATATATGACTATTATATCATAATTCCTATACAATTCATTTCATAAACACCATCAAATCCAAACTATTATCCTGGCAGAATCAAGATATTTACTGAATAATATCTAATCTCACAATTTTATAAAATTATATACTAACTTAAAAATTCTAAAGCTACCCTAGAATTACTCTAGACACATATCTCAATCCATGATAAATATTTCGCTTCCAAATCCCTACCAAAAGTATTTTAAAATTATTTTATTCCATAACTTTAAAAACTGTTAATCAAATACTGTAATGAGCTGATACATTTTAAAAAATCATAACAATTTAACCACATTGATATAAATTATTAATTTTGAATATATCATATTAGACATATAATTTTATCATATTCCAGAAGTTTGTAATTTTTGAAGATCATTCAGCAAATCAAAAATTATTTGTCACTGTATCATACTGTTAATACAGGAAATTTTTATAATTTCAGGGTCATTTTGGTAAATTCACTAAATATTCAATTTCTAGAATTTTCAATCGATTCAAAGTCTCAAATGATTCTAGACATGTCTAACTTCATATTCTCAAAATTCAAAACCAGAATCAAAGTACAACAATTTATAAAATTCTCGGATCAAGAGACTATCAAGTATAAATTATGCAATTCATCATGATTTATCAAGTTATCTACATAATCATCATCAATTCTCAATATATCTTACAAAATCCACATCAAATACTCAATTTTATATATTTACAAAAATCAAAACTTAAAGAAATTAACTTAATTAACACCAAAAAACTAAGAAAGGATTATAATATACCTCTTAAAGTTTAAAATTCTAAATTTCTTCTTCTTTTTCTTTTCTTTCTCTCCCCTCTATTTCTCTTTTTTCTCTCTCTAAAAGGGTGGCTTGACCCAAAAATGAGTAAATTATGGTTTAAAATGTGTATTTTTATGCTAAGAGGCTAACTTTTAGTATTTATAAATTAACCCCCAAAATTTTCAAAGTATTATAATTTGGTCCTTAAAATAAATCTAAAGTCTTGCAAATAAACCCAATATGAATAATATGTCCTTAATCTATATAAACAATACTAATAACAATACATAATTTAAGTATCATCCATATACAAATAAAATATGAATATTATACAAGTACGAATATTTATTCTTTCCAGTTATGGATAAGTGGTTACTACATGCATGCTCCTTAACTCGTCAAATAGTAGAATAAGTTAACTTCATACCAAATTCTTCACGTATGTCAGCATGGATCTCCTTCAGTCTTTAAATTCTACTGACTAATACAAATATTTTTTTAATTAATTTACCAATAATCTAATTCTTGGCATGCTAGTGATCATCACACAATAGATCCAGTTGACGTGTGCGATTTGCATCTATTTTGTACATGATGAAATACTTCTCGCATTCATCGGCACTACATATAATCGCCATTTGCATATCTTATTATTACATTTTGTCTCAAAAAAATCTTTTGTAAATCTTAAAATTTTAAAGCTCCAATTACCCTTAAGTACTAGCAAGCTAATAGCGTAATAAATTTTATTTTTATTATTATACAACTTTCTATAAATACATCTCCAATTCTAGAATACAATACCTTATCTAATATGGCCAAATTAAATGATGATACTGGAGGAAGAAACTAAAAAAGGTTTTTGCTTTAACTTCATCCCCTCTTTTATGTGAATCGTATGTATCATGTATTTCATTAAGAGAACTATTAGAAACATAAAATTGTCCACCTTCTTGTAAATTATCCAATCTATCAACTTCTTCCACATTATCAATATTTTCATTACCATCAACATCCACATTTGTCTAACTATCACAGTTTATATAAATTGTATCTTTGTTGAACATTTTAGGGGAATAATGATAGTCAATCGTAATACTTGTGGGAAGCACAACAATTGGTATGATTAAAGTTGTTCTTCTC
This sequence comes from Ailanthus altissimus, assembly GCA_946807835.1. Classification (NCBI taxonomy): domain Eukaryota; kingdom Viridiplantae; phylum Streptophyta; class Magnoliopsida; order Sapindales; family Simaroubaceae; genus Ailanthus; species Ailanthus altissimus. The sequence continues at coordinate 19,100,912 of OX327684.1, forward strand.
ACTTGGTTGCTATTGTTTGCCGACATAAAGTGATTATAGCAAGGTGGTTGGTTCTTAATGGGCTTATGTGCATCCTTTTCACATATAAGAGCTTTAAGATCCATTGTTACTCATAAAGAATATAATAATCTTTTATTGATCCTTATAAATAACTGAACAACATTATCATTTCTATTCTTAAGTGGTCTCAACTTAAGTCTTATTGCATTAACAAAAAAATTTAGAGACACTTTATACTGCACATTATCAACTTTAATTGCATAACACAATATTTAAATTTTTTTCATATTTACATCCTTCAAAATCAAAGTACCTAAATTTTTGTACCTAATATATCTCTCATCACCGTCATTGAAGTTCTCTTACCTTCTTCGAAATATATAATGAGTGACTCATACTACATGACATTTATAACAAAAAAAATATTTAAATATTATTTAAATTAATAAATAAATTAAATTTTGGCAAATGAATGGTGAATGGCTTCGCACTTCAATGGTACGCAACACGTAAAGAGGTGCGTATTTCGTGCAACTGCTTCACGGTTGTATTACGCATACGCGTAAAACCCACAAACAACCCTAGTTTTTCCTTAAATTTATAGATTTTTTTCTCCTTTATTCACTTCATTTCTTCTCCACTTCATCACATTACCCTACACTTAAATTTCAATGCTCATACATTTGTAAAATAACCATAAAAACTTCAAAACTATTATACGAAATAAATACATTGCATAATGTTGGAGGGTAGAGATTAGTGACACTCAGTCCAACACAAGGAAGCCTGGTCTAGCACTTAACCCTAGACCTCCTGAGTAGCCCAACCTAGAACGAGCTGTCTCAGTGAGATTGAACTCGAACCTAAACATTTGGACCTCCATAACTCGATCCATAAAGCTCATCAAATAGGACCCGAGCTCAGCCACGTGTCTCTACTCAGTAGCAGTGTCAATGGACACATCATTGGGACTTAAGTATTTGTCATGTTAGCATAGGCCTACTAGTAAATGTACACGTTAGCCTATGTCATGTCTCGCCACGTCACCCACAAGACTCACTAGAGGAGCACCCGAATGCTAAATCATATAGCTGTTAGACCTAAAGAAAATATTGGACAAGGAAATCTCCCAAAAGCCAATAAGTAAGTGACACGTCAACAAGAATCAGAGCTCTGGTCATTGCTGACACAGTAAACAGAAGATGTCTAGAGTAGTTGAGCTTAGGGGGGACAAAATCAGATGACCCCTCATTGCTCCTTAGATCTCACCAACTCAAGGTTGACAATCTTAAAAGTGACCAATTACTAATATTCTTAATACTCTAAATGTCAGGGGAGTTCAAATGACCTTCTTGCAATTTTAAGTGAAGTTCTCCAAAATACCCCTCATGTAGAGATTGTTCTCCAATAGTATCTCGCCATGTGTCTCCCTCGATGGGAGTTCTCTAGGCTAGCACCTGTCAATCACAAGTTAAGTCTCCAAATTGAAAGGTGGTAAAAAAATAATTGAACAATTCAAAATTTGAATTCTCTCTCTAGTAAGCTAAACTCTCCTCCTCTCTAGGATTTTTAAACTTTTTTTAAGGCAAATAAATCCTAGAGAACTTTCTCCATAACATCTTACCTAACTTGAGCATCAAAGGATCGTCGCCGGCCATCTCACTAGCACTTACCACTGACCTTCATTGTTCTATGCTCCTCAGGTCCCCTCAAATCCCCTTAATCTGCCTAACTATAGCTCAGTGTTTAGCCCACTCTCAGCTCAACCTTAGACTTTCACCATCAACACAACCTCCACCTAGACCCTTGATGACTGAAGGCCTAAGAACTTGAACTTTTCAACATTCATCTCTTTCTCTCACTATTGAGTTAAGGCTGAGCTACCTTTAGGCCGAAATTTGGACCCTAGCACATAATAATAAAAAGCAATCATACTTTTTTCTGCAACTAGAATAATAAAATCTACTTATTTTGAAAGTGAGAGTATGTATTTTGAATTTGATTTTAAGAATGTCAATTTATACACATTTATTTTAAATATATATTTTTTTTTTAAATAAAAGTTATTGTGCCTATTTACCCTAATTTTACTAATAAAAATTAAAATATTAATTTGCAACTAAAAGATAATTACCGAAATTTTGAGTTATTTTAAAATTTTTCCCTTTTTTTTTTTCCACTCCACAAATGCGTTTACTTAATAGCAGTGATCACAAGTTCACAACGCCCTAAATTCAAACATGTCACTGTTGAGAGCACGTAGAAAGAAGGTTTCTTGCAGGGTGGGAGCCTTTTCTTGTCTGTCTTGGTCCTGTTAAGCTAGAAGAAACAACATTTGCTTGCCAAAATGTGAATGCTTACAGCTGCCTGGACTCTGGAAATAACAACATGACAAGTTCTCTGCCATTGAGTTCTCAAAGTTCACATAATTATAATTGTTTCCATAAATATCTTCCCTTACATGGTTACAAGCATATAACAACATTTCTAACTTTGATGTCTAGAGCATTTCTGCTCGTCTCAAGAAAATGCAAAGCATCAATTATCGGCTTCATGCCATCTTTCTTGAATCAAAAATTTACTAGGCATTAACAAAGTGCTAATGTTGCATAAACTCGAGGAAAATGCCTTCTACCTATAAGGTTCAGCCTCCACATTTGCTTGACTTGACTGTGGTGCATCAGATTTCGGCCTCCATATTTGCTGGACTTGACTCTGATTCTGGCGGACAGGTTGGCTATGATGTTGTTGCACAGGCTGTTGGGACATATATCTGTTGGGACGATTTTCTGGCTTCATGTTCTGATAGTGGCGTTGAGCTGGCAAGGGTGCATGCATTGACCTCTGATTTTGTGCACGAGTTCTGAGGTGCCCATTGTTGTAGGTTGGGTACCAAACTGGTGTTCCGCTAATCAAGTGTGATGTTTGTGGCCTGACTAGTGTGGCAAGGAGAGAATGACGACTCTGTTTCGCTGTCTTCAGCCTGCTGTAAGTTGTCTCAATGGCTTTTGAAATCTTTGCCAAATTCTTTTCACTTACAGCTCGGGCAGTGTTTTCTGGCTGCTCAAAAGGATCCTCAATCTAACCAGCCGTCAACAGTTGCAATAACTAAATCAGTATAAGTGGAAATTGTATTTATTTTTTGACAAAAATGTTAAAAAAATGGAAGAGAAACAGAGAGATACAAATATTGGACGATTTTTGGGCAGCCATCTTGTATTACTTCCGATGTGCTCCCACTGTCCTGTGAAAGGGCAAATTCCTAGCTCTGAGGCATTCAAACTTATGTCACGAAACTGCAAAAATACATAGAAAAGAGTACAGTATGATGTCATCCTCACATTACCACCCATAAATAACTACAAAGGCCCAAGAAGTACTCCCACAAAATGAGAAAAGGCAATATCTTGGCAAACTTCAAAAACAGAGAAAAAGGGCTAGCTTATCATATTATGTAGGATGTGTATGGAAAAGAAAAAGGAAATGTGAACAGGGATGGAGTAACATTACAATATATGAGTAGGAAACTAACATCATGTTAGAGAAAAATGGCCCCAAAAGTATACCCAGTGAGAACTTAACATATTCCGTAAAGGTCATAAGTAAAATGAGAGAGGAATGAATACCTTCTCAAAGAAAGAAACAAAAAGCTGGGATAAGGAACTCCGATTAATCGTTCTGTATTTGTCAGATCTAAACCTGGCTATGTTCGCTGCACATATTTCTGCAATATGTCTCTCTACGTTAGCCCTCACACCTGCATGAAGCACATTGGAAGAAAATAGCTATAAGAAATATTTCACCTAAATTAGTACATTTTGAATTACAGAATCACATTTTTTATTTTCAAATATATTTTTCAACACGATGACCCATTTCGAATTTCAGAAAATAACAGTATTGACCATAACCTTGGTTCAGATGTCATTAATATAATCTTCGAAGTATTCAAGACTGAAGCTGACTTGTGCCCCTTCTAAAGAAGCTACAACAAGACAGTAAAGAGAATAGAAGAGAGCAACCAAGGGATGAAACCCATTATTAACTTGCTCAAGATAATGAATAACTCACTGCACTTTGATCTCAAACACTCATTTTATTTTGTATGGAACTATAGGTAAATGGACCAGTACGGACTATTACTCAAGAATCAATAAATTACGTTGCCCCAGTTCCATAGCCTACACAATGAAACATGTGTACTATGAGTCTTACATCATTATTTCCTTGTTTGTGGACCAGAAAAAAGAGCAGGACAAGAAGATGCAGGTATCAGTTCTTTGGTAGATGAATTTCTAGATCCCTAAAATTTAATAACCTTCCAATGATTGTTATCATAACCATAAAACAATTGTTTTTCCAGAAAATTCAACTTAGATTTCAAATAAGCACATAGAGATGGAAAATACCTTTAAGATCGTCAACAACATTTGCTGGATATATATCTTTCAAGGGAGGTAAAATTGCAGGAACACATGTCTGCCAAAGAAAGTAAATGAATAATAAATACAATGGAAGTTCTGGATATTTCAAAAATCTGAGCAAAACGTTTTTCAAAAATGTATAGCATGGAACAGATGAAATGGAATTAACCACATAATTCTAACATTCCTTCCTATGGTACCAAAAAGTAAAGATGGCAATCATGACCTGAAAATGGAAGACAACAAGCAAGCTGAGGGAGTACGAATTCAATGTCCCAGACTTTGGATTATTGATATCATGAGCTTTGGCCCATTCCTTGACCTACATGACCAAGAAGCTATAAATCAGATAGTGGACTGCTTCCCCACAACAGCAACCACTGCTTGGCCATATGAACGTACCAATAAAACCATATCACGAAATCGCCCATCCAGCTCACCGATCCAAAACAAGAATTTAGATTTCATTTGACCACACAAGTTATCAATTGAAACATCACATGAGATATTCTGGTGGCTACTCTCAAATTTTAAAATGGGAACTCTTGCATTAGCAACATACTGCAACCTGCGGAATCCACCTGCACATTGATGTTGTCAAATAATAAAAAAAAAAAGAAATTTCTCATAAAGGACAGAATGAAACCACAAAGAGAAGCAATACGCCGCCCTATTGTTACTGCTTCCCCTACATGAGTGAATAAGTGATGAATGGAACAAAAGTCGTCGTGCTCCTAGCTGTTGATGCAATATTGCCCTTCTTAATAGATAAATCTTGTTTCCTTAATAACAAAACAATATTACATGTAACACCTAATATAAGAAATGAAGTATTTGACGTCTATAGAAGTATTTTACTTCAGCCAGAGGTAAAAGGTACATGGATCTTCCCGACAGTCTGCGCTTAATACATGCACAAGGAGACAAGATTAGATCTAATAATTTGAAAAACAAACTTCAAGCAAAGAACCTTTTTGTCTCAAAGCTCTCAATAGATCTCCTAGTAAACTCTGTTTCTGCTTCTTCCCAGCTGCTGAAATATATGAACCAATGGCTAACTGAATAGAAATATCCAAGTCTCCCCAACGTGTGAAGAGATTTGACAAGAATGATCCAAACGGCTCCACAGTTGCACCTGTTTGTACCAATTAAGCAATGAATTTATATTGCTAACTTTAACCAATCAAATTAATCATTTAAAGTAGAAACAGATTTATATAGTCATTCAACAAACTACTTGGAGTAGAAAAAAAAAAACTTAGTCAATGTCTGTGTCTCAAGCATAAGCTTTTAAGGAGTCATATACCCCTTAAGAAAATTGGGGAAGATATAAAAGGGTGGGAAACAGTGAAAAGAGTTTCAAAGAGTGATCAAACCCACAGAGTTGTCCCAATGTCAATCTTGATTTTAAGACGCTTTTGAATTAGATATATATCCTGCAATTCTATGCAGTTATCCAACTATAAGAACTGCAGTTCCATCATGATGGAAAGATTTTCAACATCTACCACAAGAAACTCCAAAAGAACTTGAAACAAGCTCAAGCAAGGAATTTAAGTAATTGACAAATAAAACATTCAGAAACAGGTCTGCATAATAACTAAATAAAACTTGCCCAATATTAAGGTTTTAACAGATAATAGCAAAAAATTACTCAAATTGCAAACTAAAAGATGAGCACCATCATCTTCACATGGTCAAACATAAGATCATGAGTGAATAGAAAACACTAAAATAATCAAAAGGCAGCAGTAATTACCTCTCAAACTTTCCACAGATTCAACAACCTCTTGCAAATCACCAATGATTTTCAATCGCGTATCCCAATCCTCCCGCGAGGGATTGATGACACTAAGTACTTCCATGAGAATAGGCTCCAACATATTATAAGAGCTCATTTTTGTTCACTATGTGATGCTGAATACAATCAAACAAGTCAAAAACAAAGTGAAACAACGACCTCAAGCATAAATTAGATACTACAAAACAAATTATGTCATTTATCCTCAATTTAGAACTACAAATCATACTCTAAACAATAACTTAAAAAAATTCTCCCAAGGCTTACTAATTCATAAATCCTGATCGAATAGACCAAAACCCAATTAGCTTAATCCCATAAATATGTAAACATATTACTAAAAACACAAACTTTAACCTCTCAAATCAAGAAACAACCATCAAAATCAAATCTTTAGAGAAACCTAAATCCCATAATCACACCCAGAACGAAACCCACAAAAGAATTGACCATAAAAACGAGCAGACTCGAAAACATAAATAGCTCACATGATCAATAAAAAATAATCTAAAAAAATATAACAGTACCAAATGCAACACAGTTGAAACTCGCCTAAATTCTCTCGTTTTTCCAGAGCTTCAAATTCAGTGCATTGTACGATTCAATAGTCACATTGGCCGAAGGGTAAGTACATGAAGAGAGAATTTTGTGAGCGTAAAAAAATATGGGCTCTTTGCTTAGCGGGAATGGTTTCTTTTTTTTTTTTTGTGTGGACTGGACTGTAGCCGGAAAAAAAAGGCAAAGTCAAACAAAATTTATAGTCACTTCCACGTAATTTTGAGTACTAAAAGCAATGTAATTTGATTTTAATTACAACTTTAATTTAATTTAATAAGTCATTTAAAATTTAATTTAATTAAAATAACTAAAATAGTAAAACTAGCTCAAATAAAAAAGTTGATTAAAGAAAATTCTAATAATTATTTTTTAAGAAAAAAAAAACTTTTTCACTTATTAAATTTTCTCACATCCCGTAAAATATTGATAAATTTTCTCTGATTTGTTTTGTGAAGTTTGTGTTGAGGACAAAGAGGGTTATTAGCGTGTTGGATAATTTGGCCAGCTCTCTTTGCTTTTCCTTTTCCTTTTCCTTTTTCCTTTATGCGTTTCTTTTTCTTTATCATTAGACATCAATCTTCTTTAACTTCCACTAAATAAAAAAAAATAAAAAAAAAAACATGATGAGTCAAAGTAGTCTCTTATTTCCAACAAATTGAAGGTTTGAATCATAAAAGTTTGGAACAAATTCTTTGAAATTGATCAATTTTATACTGCAAATCAATTAATCAAAAGTTCTTACTCAATACACATCCTCATGGTCTGTAATGATATTTCCAGCACCGAATTTAATTACATTGTAAAATGATTTTATTGAAAATATAAGTGGAAATTTGTTGTTTTCGTTTTCTATTTGAATTGTGAGTCCCCATGCCATAAGAATACATACAATTTGATGCCACCGAGAGTACGATTATCAAGTTACAATTTTAAGCCTAACATTCAAAAACAGAATAGAAGGAAAAGAAGAGGGGGGCTTTTGTAATTTAGCCTTCTTAAGGTAAGGAGAGAGGTACTCACAGAATTTAGACTATATTTTGGGTTTTAAATTATAATGGTAAAAACTGGGATTTTAATGCACCCAGTTGCTTTATTTCAGTGTTCAAGTCTTTGTACTCTTTATCTATTTTAAGTTACAGGTTTGAACCTGACAAAAATTATTTGTTGAAGTTCTAGTTACAGTTATTCAATTAATGTTGTAATTTATTAAGTAATTCTAATTGCCTACTTCAGTTAATATTGTAGTTTATTAAGCAGCTATCTAGTGTTGTATAATATAATACTTATATTATAAAAAAATTAAAATTTTTAATTATTTTAGTTAAATGAGGGGTTGTGAGAATAAAAATACCCCCACAACCTTTTAACAACTTTATGTATAATTTTCTTTTCCAGCTCTCTCTATAAACATGTTTTCTTATCAATTAAAAACTACGGATTTCGATTAAATTCAAACCACAAAATACAATAATAATCTTAAATTACACTAATTTGGAAGTTTAATGAATTTAGAAACATATTTTTATCTTGGCGAAATAAATAAAACTTGAGATTATGTCAAAATTTATTAAAGTTATATATATATATATATATTACTTAGTACAAAGTTATAATTTACAATCTTGTTATTGGAATTGTTTGTGATACGAGATGTAAATAACAATCTAGAAAAATGTTTAAAAAAATGAAAGAAATGTTTGAAAATTATCAAACAATTAGTGTGCTACACAAAATGCTAAGTTGAATGCTAGACTTTTTGGCTCTCAATAGCTCCCCAAATGGTGTTTACTTGCTTTACTATTTTTTATTTTCAAATTCAAAAATTTAAAATTTTTATGTTTTTTAAAAATTAAAATTAATGCTTTTGTTGATCACCAAATGTGGTGCTCAAATTTGTTAAGCCCGATTTTTGGTATTGACAAAAGCATTTATACTACATTGCCTGTAAAATCATTTAAATAAACATTATAAAAAGAATCATGATCATATATAATAAATTGTGAACTTTAAAGTGAAATAAATAAATAAATAAATAATGAAAATTTTGCCTTTTTTTGAAATATTTATTTTATGAGTTTTTGTAGATAATTAATTTTTATGTGTTTGCTTTATTTTAAATACATAAAAGTCTATTTGCTTTTGTTTTAGAGTGAGTTTTATGTATATATTAATAAATTTGTTTGTTATAAATAAAATTATTGGGTTTGGGGATATTTTTATCCTCACAACCCCTGCAAAAATAATTTTTTTAAAAAAATAGAGCGAGTTGGCTAAATATTTAAATCTCCCCTCTCTCGTTTTTAGCTATTATAGATTAAAACTCCTATATTTTTCTACCAAAGTTGGTTATGATAACATAATTATTCCCAATAGAATATATTTAGCATAACTTTCTTCTAAGTTGTACCTAAGTTGATCCCGAATATGTTTTGTACTTGTAACCTAAGTTCGAGTAAAAGTAAAAGATAAAATTTAGTATTTAGTGAGTACAATTTTTTCTATTCGAATATTTTATTTATTTATTTATTTTTTAAAAAAGTATTCGACATAACTTAATTGATCTATAGTTAATTACTAATTGTGCAATTATAGTGAGTTAATTAATAAGAGTCGCTTAGTTTTGTTGTGCATACACAAAGTTAAGAGTTAAGAGCAGTCACCATAAATGAAAAAATAACATATCCCATTATTATTATTATTATTATTATTGTGCAATCTCCTATCGTTTATTCATAAAAAATTATTCTCTCAATCACTTAACCTAATTAGACGTTTATTGATAACACCCAATAAAAATGCGGCAACGCTAAAATTTGTAACACAACATACATATGTCGTGTTACTAAAATGTGATTTGTGTCAATATATTGAAACACGTATTTCATAATTACTTTGACGTTAAAAACTATATCATAACAATTTTACTAAAATTGATAAGTAAATGACATTTTGGGACCGGCATCAGCTTCAAGCAACAAACCAAAACCTAAAATAAGTAAGCAATATGATAGGCCACCACCATCCAAATCAACCATGTCAACTACTATTAGAAAGCAAAAAATATGGCCGACCAGTGAAGGGTCATATTTATCTCAGTCATATTCATAATTCCCTTTCCTTGCCTGCTTCTTGTTGCTTCTACCAATTATGAATTATTGTCGTCAAATTGTTGCCTAACTTTCCCACTTTTAAATTAAAATTCAATTGCCCAATAGAACATAGGTATGGTCCAACAATCATGCCTAACGTTTTTTTTCAACAAAATTTGAGGTTTTAACTTTTATAATTTATATATATATATATATATAAGGATATTTAAATTTGGTATCTCTACTTTATTATTGGATTATTAATATAAGTACGTTTTTTTTTTTAAATTTTTTAATATAAGTTATTTTTTTATTAGGCCTATTTCCTAAAGTCCCACCAGTTTATGCCTTTATAACCTATATTCTAACGATTTAAAATGAGGCAGCCCATATCTTAAATTAAACAAATAGTGCACATGAGGAAGCTCACGTGATTTAGAAGCTTAAAAGTTAGATCTAGCATTCAATAAATAAGTAACCTAATTTAATAATCTTAAATTTTTATAAACGAGTAAGAAGGCATTACAGAAAGTTGAGAATTGATCAAATTATTATGATTTATACTTTCATTCTCATTATTATTTTTAAATTTTAATAGAAAAAGAGCCATTGAAGTAGATCCATCTTAAATACAATTAGATAATCATAAAAAGAAACGTAACAAATATTAACTAAGAGCTATATTCATATATGCATACTTTGAAAGAGATTGAAATTTATATACTATAAATATGAGCAATTATTTATGAATTTTTCATTTATTCATTCTATTAGATTAATGATATAAACCATACGTGTTCATGCAAATACTCCTTCATATACATAAACACCATTCTTCTTGGATAAACATTGACTTAAGCATTAGAGTATTTTTTTTTTTTACAGGAGGACAAAGAATTTTTAACGTTGATTAAAAGAGTATGCATAGGCAAAAAGGTTAATTAACATGGAGATTTCGAGTTAGTAAACTTTAATGGCACTGTTTATGAAAACGTTAGAATAAAAATTACACTTATTAACACTAAAAAATAACCAGAGAATAATGTAGCAAATAGAGAGATAAGAATATAAACAACTCGGAGCATCCAAACACCCAAAGAGGTGGACTAAGCAACGTATACTTAGTCTCTCTAGAAAGTGAGTTTTTGTGGGCATAACAACTACCCTAGAAACGATTTTAAAAAAACTCAAAGAAACTCAAAAGAAAATTCGAGAATTAAGAGATTGATTGATAACAATAGAAGGGTACAAAGAACGAAACAATGACTTTTCAAACTACGAGTATGGACCAAGGTAGACTTAGTGTAACTTCTATGGAGAATGAGAAAGAAACCATAGAAGCAATAAAGAAAGTAGATGGGACCGAAGATATAAAGGCAGCCATCATAAGAGAGGTTAGAGAGTTGCATGGGAAAGTTAGGAAAACTAGAGTCAATTTAACCCTTTCATAGAATTCATCAAACAAGCCAAAAATCCACACAATTTTGTAATGCCAAGCTTGTACATGTATGACAAAACTGGAGACCCAAAAGTTATATTTTTTATTTCAATGCGAAGATGATAATATGTACAATGAAAAAATTATTAAAATGCATATCGTTTCCATCTAACATAAAAGAACCCAACCAAGCGTGGTTTTAAGGGCTAAAAAGAAAAGTCTATATCTTATTTCGATTAATTAGTGGCATAATTCATTGCTCAATATATAAAGAATTAAAGAAAGAAGAAGACCATATCAAATTTTTTTTTATAAAGCAATAGGAGAATGAAACAATTAAAAACTTTCTCAATAGGTTCAAGAAAAGGCTAAGTGAATTGGGAAGCTACGATACAAAAATAATAACTCAAGTCCACCAGAAAGAAGTGCAAATGTCAACGCCATACTACAAAAACCTAGTGTGTAAGAACTTCTCCTTGTTTGAAATAGTTAATCAAAACAATGGATTAGAGAAGAAATGGACAAGATAACTACAACAAAAAAAGCTTTCTTGAGCAACATTGTGAAAGGAATGACGTTCATCACATAGAAATAGATATAAGAAGAGACTTCCACTCTAAAAGCAGAGAGGTGGGAAAGAACCAAGATGAATCTTTGAACTATTTATTCCAATAAATATACTAATAGAGAAGATATGGACAAAATATAAAATTTTAAAACTTTTAAAAAATTTATAACTAAAACCTGTGCCAATACCATAAGAATGGAGGCATAAGTTCAAAAATTTATGCCTTTGATAACAAATATGAATACAATATAAGAAATTGTGATCTCTAAGGGGACATATTAATGCCCTCATAAGAAACATACATTTAGTCAAATACAAATTAGAGACAGGTATTAAAAGAACCAAAAACCCAAAGAAAGAATCTAATTCAACTAGATAGAACTTTTAAATAATGAATAAAGAGCCCTACCAAATCTAAATACCATTCAAAACTCATTATTTGACTCCAGTCACCTAGAAGAAATGAATGATGAAGGAGAGGAGACAAACAAACAAGCCATTGATGAAGCAGCTACAAACTAAGAAGTTACGAGAATTGAATAGAGTTCAACTTCAACACTCTTGGAAAGACCTTAAACTAAATATGGACCCATCAAAGATTTTATAGAAGCATTATCCACAAGAATATTAGTAGACCAATTTTATATGGCAGTGCTTCACGGTAGACTACTCGATAGAAAAAGAAAAGACTAGAGACGAAAGCTGTTGTTTAGGATAGCAACCAAAGTGTAAAGATGTGAAATATAAGAAACTTTCGCAACCTTATCAATCATTCAGAAACAAGGAGAAACTATCTTCTCCCAAAAAGGCTTAACATTCTTGATGCTACCTCACCTAAATCCTCTAATAATTAGTTGATAAGGCGTAATTTTATAAAATATTTTATCATTCTAAACTTAATGTTTGCTCAAATTATCCTAATAATTTGGTTATTTATGCATGTTAATGTTGTTTTATAGGTTTTAAAACTATCAGCACAAGAATAATGAAAACCAAATACAAACTGAGTTGTTTGGGATAAAAATATGAGAATGAACCAAAATGCTCAAAATATAAATAGTGATTATAAATAATGCCTAGTGAACATTATTTATGAATAATGACTATAAACATTATCATAAACAGTATCAGTGGGTCACTATTTATCCAACATACAAATTCTAGAAAATATTGCAACAAATATTGACTTTTTGAGAGTAATCATTACGCTATTTCGGTGCTCTAAGCCTATAAAACGTGATAGTGCATATGACTTACTAGAAGAGATGGCATTCAACAATTATCAATGAACAGTTAAAGCTATTGACCCAAGGGCATCCATTAAAAGAGTTGTATTTATCACTTATGATTTTTGTGGTGGCAACCATCTAAATAGACAATGTACAGAACTTATATATTATCCAAAAATTGACTACTAACAACAACACAACCTAAAGTTTGATGCCTATTATCCAGAATAGGGGAATCAAGCATCTTGAAATATCAACCAAGAGGAAAATCCACTGCACTTAAATCCTCTATAGTCCCATCAGAAATTCAGCATCAGCATATTGAGAAGGAATCCTCCTTAAAGATATGTTCCAAAATATAAAGAAGACAGTTGAGTTGTTATATAGCCAATCTACTTCTTTGCATATGATAGAAAAGTAGGTAGAACAAATTACAAATGTTGGCTATAATTATCCTCAAGATGCGTTGTTGAGCAATACTAAAATTTGTCTAATAAAAATATTGAACACTGCAAGGCAATCATTGTGAAATATGGGATAGAGCAACATGCAACCAGTGAATTAACCAAATCAAATGAGGCTCATCATATAGATGAGGTGCTGTTGTGTGATTTCTATAACACAAACTAACGCAAGTGCACGTTATCGCAACAAGTAATATATGATAAATAGAATGTCGATCCCACGAGAAATTGTTATTACTACTTACTAAGTACTAAAATTATGTTCTCCTATTCTTATTCAAGCTATTGGCAATTTAATGGTTTTGATATCTAAATTAACTAAACAAGAAATAATAATAATTACAAGAATTGAGCAAAGAGAATAATTGTGATAGCACAAATACTCAAATGCCTAGGATTATAATAATCCCTCAATACTTCACTTGAATCCAACTACTCCCCTTAGAACTATCAATATAAATGTCAACCAAGAACTCTAATATCCTCACAAGCCTCTTTTGCAGGTCAAGTGAGTATATCTCATTCAATTAACTATCTATATGTCTATGATAATCAAATTGAAATAAGATTCATTAAGTTCAAATTCTCTAAATGGTCATATATGCCATATGAGTATATGTCTATCTCATATGAAACTCATGCTTTTACACAATGATCATACATCAATTTATCTATGGCCAACACAAAATTCCCTTTGTCAAGTTCATTAAGGTTCCCTAATCAATCTAATACATTGTCATGTAATTAGAAGTATTAAGCATAGAACAAATTGAACAATTTCATACCAATATGATAAATAAGAAAAAATAATCAATCCAAGCTACATATTGAGTTCATATTGTAATCCTAACAATAAAACTTAGTTCATAATTGAAAATATAAGTTTAGAGCATTTAACAATATCATTATACATGTTGGAATCAACAAAAAATACGAATTTGAAGAGAAGAAGAAATTTTCCTTGATGCAATAGTGATGTTCTTCCTCTAAAATACAGAAACTCTTCTTCTTCCTCTTGATTTTTGCCTCTTGTTATTAATTTTTGCTTTCAAGACCCAAATGAAGTGTTTATTTTCGTACTCTCTACTGCGCCCCCTCCCCCTCCTTCTCTTCTGCTTCTTGGCTCAACAATGGGTGTTTATATAGGTAGAGTTGCAAAAAGAGGACAAAAATGCCCTTAAAGAGTGCCCAAAATTCAGTGTCGCGGCATTCGGGTTCAATGCCGCGGTGCTCACTCTCTGGAAGTGGCACCCCGGCACTGAATGCCCCCGCGCTCAACTAAATGCCCCGGCGCTGCACTGTTCATGCACTATATAAATTTCACTGTTCATATTTACTCTTCACGTTTTGAGCACTTTAGTCCCTTCTCGGATTTTCATCTCAAATAGCTTCATTTGCATCTGATTTTCGATATTTTTGCTCTGAGTGCTTAAACCTATAAAACTGTTGGAGCTGGTGCTCACGTGTCATTCCAATATTGTATGAATATTAATTGTTAATATTTATACAATAAACATTTCGAATAAAGATTGTTAATATCATATTAATATGGTATAATGCTTGTAACATTACAGACATTGTTTGATCTGAAAGAGTTCAGATCTGATCTAAAGGAGTTTAGATCAGAACTAATAGTTATCAAAGCTGAGAGTTATAAATGCTAAGACTTAGCACTGTTAATAGTTATCAGTTTATAAGAGTCAGCGATGTATAAAGAGTTAGAACCTTTTGAGACATACTTACATAATGATATTTCTTAGCTCCTATTGCAACTCTTTGCAACTATATCATTACAAGTATACTCTCAGGTCTTTGTCCCATTATAATGTTCCTGATCTATGATCACCAATGCAGGTCTATCGGTGAATTCACAATATATAGATTAGTGTATGTCTATATCTGACTAGTTCAGATGGTTGTTCTTAGCTGACCATAAACTTAGAGCTTGTATAGGCATGCGGGTATCCAGTCAGGACTGGATACTGAACAGACTCATGAGGACCCCAATAGATATCCTATGAAACCGTCAAAGGAAGGTCCTCTCGAGTTGAGTAGTAATCATGGTCCTTTGACCTGAGCGCTACGGTAGTCTTGTGAGTGATCCATCATACTTTGGTTCCACATATGTCAGAGACCTTTCATGGTCTGACCGCTATGTGTCGCTGGGTATGGTCCGATGCTCATGGAGTCCGGTGTGCGTAGATAAGAGATCCATCAGCTTACGTAGGTAAGTCGTATATCCGATGCTCCGAGATTATATTTCATAAAGTCTTGTGGCCACAAGCATCAACCCGGAAAAAGAGTTTCCCACAGGGTTAAACAATATAGCAAAAGTGTTTGCGTATATTGTTTATCGAGATACGAATCTGGAGATAAGATTATTGGATGAGCAAATGGGGATTTGATGGTGTTGATCTATGTCCCCGCACATCCAGAATATAAATGATGGAAGGATTATACGTATACGTTATGACCTCAACTTGTATGGTCTGACACACTGATTTGTAATATTCGTAACGTGTGCGTGGGGCATCGATTACGGATTAATAGAATAGTTCCATTTGACAAATCGGGTGTGGACCTAGAGAGTCCCAATATGAAATGTACTCTTTGAACACTTGGGCAATGTACCGTATTGAATTGTTCGATACAGTATAATTCAGCAATTACTAAGGTTACATTAACTAAAGTATATGGTTAAATGGTAGGACCCACTTTAGGTTAACTCGGTAACCTAGTAAGGATATAAAAGTAATTTCACCTTATGATTATTTAATTATTAAATAATTAAAATAAATATTTATTTGTTTAATTGTTAAACAAATGATTTAACTTAACTAAGGTTAAAAATTAATCAAATAGTTAAGTTAAGTTAACCTTACTTAAAGGTTAAGTTAAGTTAACCTTACTTAAAGGTTAAGTAAAGGTTAACCTAATCATTGTTAAGTTAGTTAACTATGGTTAAATTAATTAAATATTTATTAACTTAAAGGTTAAGTTAAAATAATCTAACTATGGTTAAATGTTAACTAAGGTTAGGTTAAGCCAAATGAAATGCAAATTAAATTCAAATTAGTTTAAAATTTATGCATTAATATATAAAGTGAAATGAAATTGAAAATCAAAAGGTTTTTTAGTTTTAGGTTTTGCAATTTAGGGAGCAATTTCAATTTGAGAAATTGAAATTGTTTGTTTTGTATTTTAAGTATTAGAACAACAAAACAAATTAGATAAATGGTTACTAAATGTAATAACTAAAAACAAGATTTGTTTTATTTATTCAAGAGTTAAATAAAGGGAAAAACAAATTTAATTAAGTTAAATAGTTTAACTTTAAATCATGTTTAAGAGTTAAACACATATGCTGGATTAAGATGCTGCCATTCTAGACAATCAAACCCACCCTTGTTGATTGCTAGGATTGATCAAAGATTCATTTCATGGTGGACTTCAAAAAAAATTAATCCAAAGGCTTCATTAGTGATATTTCTCAATTTTGAATTTCAGTTTAATCAAATATATATTTTCTGTGTTCATTGTATTTAATCTTCCGCTGTGCACATATATGTATGAGATATGTATATTATTTGTATAATGAACACAACCCACATGCAAGCACCCTAGTTAATTTGTACAACACACCCAACAAAAACAACATTAATATGCATAAATAGTCAAA
The DNA here is from genome assembly GCA_946807835.1 of Ailanthus altissimus. Taxonomy (NCBI): domain Eukaryota; kingdom Viridiplantae; phylum Streptophyta; class Magnoliopsida; order Sapindales; family Simaroubaceae; genus Ailanthus; species Ailanthus altissimus. Next base: position 19,118,162 of record OX327684.1, read on the forward strand.
TTATTGAGATAAATTGAACAAATATCAAGTTAGGAAGATAAAATAGTTTATACAATTACGCCTTATCACATACCCCCAAACTTAAATACTTGCTCGTCCTCGAGTAAGAAGGCACACACACCACACTAACAATGAAAACAAACAATAAAAAGATATAAAACATTGGGTGGGCAAAAAATTAGTAATTTGTCTAAAAAATTTCTCATGACTACTATCCTAAAAGAAATTCTAAATATCATAACCGTTCAACATGTTAATCCAACACTTATTCAAACCCACAAGTGACCTACTTGGTGTGTGTGTGTGTGTGTGTGTGTGTGTGTGTGTGTGTGAATAGTTAAAATCATTAGTTACATGCACTCGGATTAGTTTATGCACATAAGACAATGAAAAGGTCTCTATGAGATTTTGCTTTTATTTAACACTCCATATGCTTGTGTTTCACATCACTCTCCACTAATGTAGACACACACATGATCAAGGATTAAATAGGACTTTAGTTAGCTTGTAATGCATGGCTAGGATGAGGGTAGGATAAAATGAATTAATTTCGGCTCAACTTACACCATAAACATACATTCCTCTTGAGGTTACATAAACCCAACCATTATTTTTCACTCGATTTCCCCCAAACTTTTTTTTTTGTTTCCCTAACTATTTTATTGCTCTTCTTTCTTTTCATTTAAGCTAGGGGTATAGCAAACTCAATTTTTCTTTTCGTTTTCTATTTTTTTTTTTTTGAATTTTTTTTTTTACATATAAATCACTATACCCCCAAACTTAAGCTTTTCATATTTGAACAACCAACATTTATAACCAAGCCCATAGCTCTTCTTTAATTCACCCCTTCATTTATAAAAGTTCATACAACTCTTTAAAATAAGTGCTATACTTATGGCGTGATGGGTACTATAAAGGATAATAAAAGTAAATGCTAGGGTAGTGATATGGTTAGCAATAACAAATGAGTAATTAGGCTCAACGGGGGTGACTACAGTTAAAATTATACTTAGGTTGGCTTGAAAGGCTCAATCGGTCCAAAAATGGCCTAAAATCATATCCCTAATTATGTATGCCTTAGGATTTCGCCTTGAGTGATGCTCAAACAAGTTCTAGCGTGTTTTTGACCATAATTATTCTTGTTGTGCATAAAAGTCTTCTAAGTAAGCATAAAACTATATAATTCTAACTATGTGTTCGAAATATCAAGTGGTCACAAAATGAAGCTGAACTTGTCCTAGATTACCAAGCAAACATTCACAACATTCTTTGTTTCCAAAAGAACATAGCATTTGAAATCTTGTTTCTTTTTCATATCATTGACTACTAATCATTCAACCAACCCACAACTAAATACTAAAATGAAATATATAAAAAAAATTGTAAAACAAATAACTAAAAATAAACAATCGTAATAACGTAAACATGATCAACATGGAAAAAGAATATTTTCCTCCCCCAAACTTAAAGTTGACATTATCCACAATGGCAAAACTAGAAGTGAGTAAGAGAAACTCCCTTTGTAGACAATAGCTTGATGCTCGATTCAAGGTAGAAGTTATTGCTAGAGTTGGTGCCCAAGACCCTCAATTTTCTTGACTTTTATTTTGAGCTCCATTGGGTTGCACCAAGTTGGCTCTTGTTTTTGATTCTTTTCCATGCATTTATGATTTCCTAATTGTTGTTTTAGCATACTGCAAGAAAGAAAAACAACATTAAACAAAAAAGATTAAAATCAAAAATTGAAATGCACTTGGGTTGCCTCCCAAGAAGCGCTTGATTTAACGTCGTCAGCATGACGTCTTCATTTTTGGATCATGGTAGATCAAATTGCATATCTAAACTATCTCGCCTATGGAACTTTAGTCGACGCCTATAAGTAACAACACTCTTTTTCTTCGACTTCCAAAGTTCCATGAGAAAATTTTTAAGGAATAACTCCGGCCACCTTGCCTTGAGCTTTATCGAAAAGAGTTTAATCTTAGACCAGACAATTGAACCTCGTTGGCCGATATCTATTGGCTGCTCCTTGATGAGCTTGTTTCACCATTTTTTGGTATTTAATTTATGCAGCGGTATCTCTTCATATGCATGATCCATGATGGCTTCTAGTACTTGTTGTTTTAGAGATGGTTGAGAATCATCCGGAATCACCATATCAATCTTGAAGCAATGGGAAAATTCATTGGAAAAATACAGATCGTGGTTTCTTACTTCAAGCTCCACGGATAATGAAAATTGTGGAGTACAATGGCTCAAAAAGTTTTCTGCTGGAACTCTTCTTCTTGTACTCTTTTTGCTACTTCCATTTGTGCCTCATCCATATGATTATCCTCATTTGACTTGTTTAATTCATTGGCTGCATGTTGCTCTATCCCACACTCCTTAATAATAGCCCTGTTGTGTTCAGCATTTTTCAATGGAAAATTTTCAAAATTGCATGGCAATGCATCATAAGGATGATTGTGGCTAGCATTTATTAATTGTTCCACCTGCATTTCTAACATCTGCAGAGATGAAGATTGGCTACACAATAACCCAGTTGTCCTACTTACATGTTGGAACATATCATCTAATAAGGATTCCATCTCAAGTTATTGCTGTTGCAGAATTTTTGGTGGTGCTTGATTTCCCAATTCTGGACAATAAGCATCAAAATTAGAGTTGTGCTGCTGTTGGTAACCATTTTCTGGGTAATCTATAGGCTCTGCACATAGTCCATTTAGATGGTTACCACCACAAAAATCACAAGTGATTTGTACAACTCTCTCAATGATCTTGCATGGAGCAACATAGTCAGCTGTCCATTGAGAGTTGTTGAAGGTCATCATTTCCAATAATTCATATGCATGATCAATAAATAAATTCATAAATGCACCTCCTGCTACAGCATTAATTATCATCCTCATATGTTCAACTACACCATTGTAAAAACTTTGCATAAGTAACCATTTTGGGATGTTATGGTTAAATCTTTCTCTGCATTTCCTTAAATCTTTCCCATGCTTCATGTAAAGATTCATCATCATTCTGCACAAATGAAGTTATGGCATTCCTCATCATCGTTGTCTTTGCCGGTGGAAAGAATTTGGTAAGGAATTTCTGCGCTAACTCATCCCACGTTGTTATAGATCCCGGTGGTAGTGACCTCAACCAATTCTTTGCTTTATCTCGGAGTGAAAATGTGAATAGGCGAAGCCGAATTGCATCATCCAAGATTCTATTATATTTGTAAAGGTCACATATTTCAAAAAAAATTCCAATATGCTCATTAGGATCATCATTTGGCAACCTACTAAACTGTACTGAAGCTCTCAATAACTGAATCATCTTTGGTTGGATTTCAAAGTAATCGACATCAATTACAGGTATTTGAATGCTTGACTGGATGTCGCTTACTCTTGGTACTGCAAAATCCCTCAACAAACTTGATGTTCCAGCCATCATATATCAATCTACAATAATTGAAAAATAAAAGAATGAACTAATGACAGTAAAATGTACAAATGACAGCAAATATACAATGACAAAAATACTTGAACTAAGAATAAGATGAATTGGTATTAGTATCAACAAGAATAATAAATAATTCCAAGACAACGGCGCCAAAAACTTGTTGTGTGATTTTTATAACACAAACTAACGCAAGTGCACGTTATCGCAACAAGTAATATATGATAAGTAGAGTGTCGATCCCACAAGGAATTGTTATTACTACTTGCTAAGTACTAAAATTATGTTCTCCTATTCTTATTCAAGCTATTGGCAATTTAATGGTTTTGATATCTAAACTAACTAAACAAGAAATAATAATAATTACAAGAATTGAGCAAAGAGAACAATTGTGATAGCACAAATACTCAAATGCCTAGGATTATAATAATCCCTCAATACTTCACTTGAATCCAACTACTCCCTTAGAACTATCAATATGAATGTCAACCAAGAACTCTAATATCCTCACAAGCCTCTTTTGCAGGTCAAGTGAGTATATCTCATTCAATTAACTATCTATATGTCTATGATAATCAAATTGAAATAAGATTCATTAAGTTCAAATTCTCTAAATAGTCATATATGTCATATGAGTATATGTCTATCTCATATGAAACTCATGCTTTTACACAATGATCATACATCAATTTATCCATGGCCAACACAAAATTCCCTTTGTCAAGTTCATTAAGGTTTCCTAATCAATCTAATACATTGTCATGTAATTAGAAACATTAAGCATAGAACAAATTGAACAATTCCATACCAATATGATAAATAAGAAAAAATAATCAATCCAAGCTACATATTGAGTTCATATTGTAATCCTAACAATAAAACTTAGTTCATAATTGAAAATATAAGTTTAGAGCATCTAACAACATCATTATACATGTTGGAATCAACAACAAATACGAATTTGAAGAGAAGAAGAAATTTTCCTTGATGCAATGGTGATGTTCTTCCTCCAAAACACAGAAATTCTTCTTCTTCCTCTTGATTTTTGCCTCTTGTTATTGATTCTTGCTTCCAAGACCCAAATGAAGTGTTTATTTTCGTGCTCTCTATTGCCCCCCCCCCCCCCCTCTTCTTCTCTTCCGCTTCTTGGCTCAACAATGGGTGTTTATATAGGTAGGGTTGTAAAAAGAGGACAAAAATGCCCTTAAAGAGTGCCCAGAATTCAGTGCCGCGGCATTCGGGTTCAATACCGCAGCGCTCACTCTCTGGAAGTGGCGCTCGACATTGAATGCCCCGGCGCTGCACTGTTCATGCACTATAGAAATTTCACTGTTCACATTTTGAGTATTTTAGTCTCTTCTGGGATTTTCATCTCAAATAGCTTCATTTGCATCTGATTTTCGGTATTTTTGCTCTGATAGTGCTTAAACCTATAAAACAACATTAATATGCATAAATAGCCAAATTATTGAGATAAATTGAACAAATATCAAGTTAGGAAGATAAAATAGTTTATACAATTATGCCTTATCAGGTGCAAATAGAAATAGCAGAAAGAGTACAAGAAGAAGATTTATAGCAGTAGGATTTTCTGAACCATTAACTCCACCATTTCCATTATCAAAGAAGTTTAAAATGATGGACCATTATCTGTATAATTCTAAGATCTTTTTCTCTTGTTTCAAGATCGATAAATTGATCCTGAATAAAGTGCAACCACCTTCCAAATTACAAATAATGGAAGCCATCAAATATCATGAGCATAAAGAGACAACGCTGCATAAATTAAGTACCAAAATGCAACGAAATAAGCTTGTTAAGGAGCAACTAATAGATACTGGCCAATGAGGTTTAATCATCTGGTCTATAATTAAAATCTTTCCGATAAGGCTCAAAGCAAGGTGGTCGAGGTTGTTTCTTAAAAATTTTCTCATGGAACTATAGAGTCGAAGAAAAGGAATAACATTACTGGTAGCCATCGACTAAAGTTCCATGGGCGAGATGATTCAAATATGCAATATGAGCCACCATAAAACAAAAATTAAAGACATCGCGTTGACGATGTTAAATCAAGCGTTGCTTGGATGGCAACCCAATGTAATTATGTTTTCTTTAAATTTGATGTTTATTATTGTATTTAAAAAAAGTTGATTGAAAAAAGAAATTAAAAAATTAAAAAAAAATAAAAAAAAAATAAAAGAAGAAAAAAAGGAAAAGAAATATAAAAAAAGGGAAGAAAAAAATAAAAAAAATATAATAAAAGGAACATGAGCCTAGGCGTCCATTTAGGTGCCAAAGGCGCTCATTCCCGAACGCCAGTATTACGCGCTGGCACTTCAACACCGCATTGGCGTGCATGCTTAAGGGGGGAATTTCTCACCCTCTCCCCCCTCCCATTTGTTTTATTTGACCCCTATTTTTTTTTCTTATTTTCTCTTTTGCCCCCAATTTGTTTTTTCATTTTTCCCTTTTTTTTTCTTTTTTTCCCCCATTTTCCCATTTTTTCCTATTTCAAAAGCCTAACTCCTCTCAACTCTAACTCTTCCAATCATATAAATTCAACATTCTCAATTCAAATTTACCATAAAACAACAACTAAAACAAATCAAAAACACATGTTCATTCCTTATTAACTTCAATTTTTACCCAAAAAAAATGAAGATTTCATCAAAAACTCAAAGGCCACTCTAAATTTGAGATTAATGGATTATTATTCAAGGTACATATTTTTGTGTCCTGACACTTACTTATTGATTAAATACTTATCATGGTAGTATTTGAACTATATTGTGGAGTGGTAATAGTAGATTATGTTGTAGAGTGAATTATTAGTTGAGGCTTGTATTTACAAATTAATTGGGGAGTGTTTGAATTTATTTACACGTGAATTACAACACATTGTGGTTGTTTGAGGGAGATTAATATTATTGTCATGGTGAGATTTAGAAAATTCAGAGATTTGAATTTAGTTGAAGGATTACTGTTACATTGAAGTATAAATGTAATGAGATGATGACTAACCCTTACTATTATATCAAGCTCTGACATAAATTAATGACAATGATTTGAGGGATGATACAAACCTCATAGAGGATGTGAGTGAGGCCTTAGCACATCATTCAAGGAAGTGTTTTGATTTTTTAATTTTATTGATGCCATGAGGACATGTCAAGAATTAAGTTTAAAGGAGAAAAACACTTCTATATTTTCAAACGGCCTTGTTTATTTATCTATATTTTTTTTTAGATTTACTTATTTATATGTATTTGCAATTGCTTTTTATTTGCATGTTGTTGTTGTTGTTGTTGTTGTTGTTGTTGTTTTGGAATGTTTTATGTATTTTGTGTTATGTTTTGTGTTTAAGATGATTATTAGTTCATGATAAAACTAAATGCAGAAACCATAATATTTTAGAATCAATAGAGCTATGTTTGTTTATATATTTGATCTTGATTGCAAGTTTTATCTTATTTGTGATTACTTGAAATACATTGAGCACATAACTGGGTTGTTAAGTTAGTATTGGGTGTTATATCATAGAGTGTGTGACATACGAGTGTATGCGTAATTTTAAAATTACTATATGCGCAGTGGAAGCATGTTACATATATACCTATTTTAACAAATTCAACATATATCACATATATGCATAAGTATAACAATTATACAATTATAAAAACATGATGAACAAAATATATCACATATATAAACAAGTATAACAATTATACAAAATATATATATATGATGAACATTATTGTACTAAAACATAATGTAAAATACTTACCTAATGAAGGTAGCTTTACAAAATCTTCAAGTCTTTCATCAATCTTTGTGAAGAGCTCACCTTGAAGTGTATGTTGAATAATTCTAGTCCATAACTTTTGGTATGATTAAGGAGCTAGAATAGTAGCTTTAGAATTTTTTAGCAATTTGTGTTCAACTTCTTTGAATACATATTCTTGTTTCATAAACATGAACATTATCTAGCCATCTATGAAAGAGGAGGGGAAGATGAAGTTTTATTTTGTTCTTGTTAATAACTCCTTACTAACATAACAAGAATCATTTTTCTCTATTGTAATTTACAATTTTTCTAAGCATGTAGAAATTTGAAAAATTACAAAATAACTTCACCTTGTATTCTTTTAACTCCTTGAAAGGAAAATTGAGACCAAAAATATCTTTCTCTCTCTCTCCTTTCTTGGCCGAATTCTTTTTCTTGCAAGAATGAATTCAATTCAATTGTTTTGCCAAAAATTCATTTTGTTTATTCAACACTTTGATTAAACAAAAGGAAGTACTCCACCAATTTTATTGTTGGTCTCCCACTTAAAATTAATTAAACCAAGCATTAGAATAATGGCCACCTAAATTAATCTTTACCTAACAATTATAATTATTTTAATTATAATGGGTAATTAAATAGCCAACATCTAGGCCCCTCATTGTATTAAAATACAATGCCATGATCTATATATATATATTGTAATATTATCAAATAATATAATAACAATATATAATTCAATTATTCAAAACAATTTTGAATAATTACTTTTTACCTTACTAATTTTTACTACCATGGTTAAATGGTAAAAATGTAAAATCAAATCATAGAACAAATTTTACCATTTGTCAACATCCTATTAATTAACAACCCTTGTTAATTAATTCAATGATGTACTTAACAATTAAGTCTTGACAAATGTATAATCCGAGGGATCCCGAAACAATCGTTCTATTTTGCTAAAATTTATTGGATTGAACTATTCAATCCAATCCCCCAGTGCGCAACGAGTACACTTCATATTGTGAGACTCTCTAGGTCTACACCTAATTTGTCATATGGAGCTCCTCCATACGTCCGTGAACGATGCCCCACACACACGTTACGGATATTACAAATTAGCGTGTTAGACCATGCAAGTTGAGGTTATTGCATATTCATATAATCCTTCCATCATTTATATCCTTGAAAAGTAGAGATATAGATCATCACCGTCAAATCTCTTATTTGCTCAACCATGAACTTATCTCCAAATTTATATTTCATTAAACAATATCCACAAACACTTTTGTGATATTGTTTATTCCTTCAGATTATCTTTTTCAAGGTTTATGCTTGCGGTCACAAGACTTTCTGAAATACAATCTTGGAGCATTAGGATATACAACCCACTCATATGAGCTGACGGATCCCATATCTACGCACACCGGACTCCATGAACATCGGACCATACCCAGCGACACTCAGCGGTCAGACCGTGAAAGGTTTCTGACATGTGTGGAATCAAAGCATGGTGGATCACTCATAAGCCCACCGTAGTGCTCAGGTCAAAGGACTACAAATACTACTCAACTCGGAAGACCTTCCGTTGACGACTTTATGAGATGTCTATTGGATGTCTTCGTGAGTCTGTTCAAAATCTAGTCCTTACTCAATACCTGCATCTCTATACGAGCTTCCTACTAAGCTTATGGTTTGCTAAGACTAACCATCTGGACCATCCAGATATAGACATACACTAATCTATATTAATGGGTTCCACCGATAAACCTGCATCGATGAAATTAGATCAGGAACATTATGTTTGAGAACATACTTGCATAATGACATTTCTTAGCACCATCTGCAACTCATTGCAGCTATGTCATTACTAATATATTCTCAGGTCATTGTCCCATTCTAGACAATACTCTAACTCCTTAGAATTCGCTAATTCTTATAAAATTACTAACTCTTAGTACTACTAACTCTTAGTGTTTATAACTATTAGCGTTACTAACTCTTAATTCCTTTAGACCAGATCTGAACGCTTTCAGATCATACAATGTCTGAAACATTACAAACATCTTGCCATATAATAATAAATAATATTAACGATTTTATTAGAAATAATAATTGTATAAATACTATCGCTATATATTTATACATTATGGGATGGCACGTAAGCACAAATCCCAACAGTTAGTTGCTGACCTAAAGAAAGTTTATATGCAACAAGAACATAAATACATATTGCATCATTATAATCCCTCATACCATAAACATAGAGGTTATGTTGTTATTTGTTCAAAAAGATTAAAAATTTCTAAGTTTTGGGGTATAGTGATTTGGAATGTTATGTAAAAAGACAAAACAAAAATAAAAAGAAGCAAAGTTATATATATATGTATATATATTTATGTATGTATGTATATGCTTAAAAAATGATAATAAGGAGCAACGAAGAAAGTTTTAATTTACGTTTGGAGGTGTTTTTTGGAATAAGATGAAGGGTTTGATGATCAAAAGTATGTTTATAGTGTGATTTAAACCAAAATTGAATCCATATTATCCTACCTTCACCCTAGTCGTGCATTACAAGTATTGCGGATATCAAGCCATGCACTTCAATTTGACACCCCTATGGCATCAAATAAACCACAACCTTGATACTCCCATTTACCTTATGCGCAGCAGAAAATCATAACTCACACCATAAGAAAGAACACATAAGATTAACACACCAATAAAGATAAAGAAAATAAACCAATCAACAAGACAAAAGATATACGTAGTTCGGCCTAAATTGCCTACGTCCACGGAGGATCCATGATCCAGCTTCTTACAATTGAAATAGATCACTAAGTATCTTCTTACATCATCAATGATCCCACAAAACCCCTTAATATCTCTCATAGAGACCTCTAAGCATCTACCCTTGATCATTATGACTCCCTAAGACCTCTCAGTATCTCCTCATAAGAGATTTTTACAAGAAACACAAGAATAGCCCAAGCATCTAAGCCAAAAGAATCTATGGTGTTTCTCTTTTATTCACTCAAAGAACCTAAAGAAGAAAATACCCCCAAAGGTTACACCCTAATGCACCACGCACTTAGTGCTTACCTAGCTCCTCTATTCTCTCTTATGGTTACATCTTAAAACCTTAGATGTTTAATCTTAAACAATGGTTTACAAGTGTTTATATAGGGTATATTTCATGCCTACAAACCCTATTCCTTGTTGGAGTAAGAGTCCACTTGTTTTGAAAGTCCAACACTTCCCAAAACTTGAAATCCCGAACCAAAACGGACATCCTAACGCATCTGGGCACTGCAGCGCTCTTCCCTGGGCGCTGCAGCGCTGGCTCTTCTCGCGCCCATTGCTGCGGCACTGGTTTTCTGTGTTGAGCGTCGTGGCGCTCAGCCCTGGGGGCCACGGCGCTAGAAACTCTTCTCGTAATTTCTTCATTTTCTTCGCATCTTCGAGTCTCATTTTACTTCCCCATTCGTGTCCCACACGTCCTAGACTTCTCTATATGTGTCCCACACGTTCTAGACTTCTTGTGACTCTCTACTTTGGTATTCATCTCAATTCTTATCCAACCAAGATTGTTGAATCACCAATTTTCCAACAACAAGTTTAGTAAAGTCCTATTTAATCCTTAATTATGTTTGTTCCTGTTAGGGTTGGTGCTTATGTGCCATCCCTGAATGTACATATACAAGTGTACATTCCTATTAGATCGTTAATACCCATTAATATAGTACCATGCAATGTAACATTACAGATATTATACAATCTAAAGTAGTTTATATCAGATCTAAATGAGTTTAGATAAAGGCCTATAGTTAGCCACACTGAGAGTTATAAATGCTAAATATTAGTACAGCTAAGTGTTAGCTGGTTATAATACTCAACACATCCAAGAGTTGGAGCCTTGTTTGTAATGGGACATAGACCTGGGAATATACTAGTAACTGTATACTTGCAAGAGTTGCAATCAAGTGCCAGGAAATGCTAGTTGTACAAGTATGTTCTCGAATAATTGTTCCTGATCTATTTCTGTCAATACAGGTCTATCGGTGGATACTTTTATATATAGATCAGCATATGTCGTACCTATAGGGTATAGATGGTCGTTCCCAGCAGATCGTGAGCTTGGAGCTCGTATTGACATATGGGTATCCAGTTAGGACTGGATATGAGACAGACTCATAAAGGCCTCCGATAGACATTCTATATAAGCTGTCAACGGAGAGTCCTCTCGAGTTGAGTAGTATACGTGGTCCTTTAACTTGAGTGTCACGGTGGGCTTGTAAGTGATCCACTATACTTTGATTTCACGCATGTCACAGACCTTTCATAGTGTTACCGCTGGGTGTCACTGGGTATGGTCTGATACTTATAGGGTCTGGTGTGTACAGATATGAGATCCGTCAGCTCGTATAGGAAGTTTGATATCCAGATGCTTCGAGACTGTATCTCGAAAAGTCTTATGGCCATAAGCATCAATCCTATGAAAGAGTTCCGCCAGGGTAGAACAATATAGCAAAGGAGTTTGCGCATATTATTCAGTGAAATACAAGTCTTAAAATAAGACATGGATAAACACTAGGGGATTTGACAGTGATAATCTATATCCCCTCATATCCAGGATATCATGACGGAAGGACTATACGTATGCATTGTAACCTCAGCTTGTATGGTTCAACTCACTGATTTATAATATCCATAACGTATGCGTGGGGCATTGCTCACGAACTCATGAAATGGTTCCAATTGACAAATCAGGCATAAAATCTATAGAGTCCCGCGATATGGAGTGTACTCGTACACTGAGGCAGTGTGGCAGATTAAAGTGTTTAATCCAGCAATATTCAACACTACTACGAAAACGTATGCGTGTCTGTATTTAAGTGTTAAATACAGCAGTTAGTTAATAATTGTTATTTACTAATTGTATTATAACACGTGGCGTATTGTGGACCCTCAGTTGAGTTTACCCAAGTGTGAGATTTAGTGAGACCCACTAGGAGGTATGCTTGGTAACTATTTATGAGGGGCAAAATGGTCATGATTATTTAATGGTTAAATAATTAAAATATCTCTCTTATTATATTATATAATATAATATATATATATATATAAAGAGAGAGAGAAGAGTGTGTGTTAAGGGTGGTCGAGAGAAAGAAGAAATGGAGAAGGAGAGAAAGAAAAAAAAAGGAAGAGAAAAGAGAAGAAAAAGAAGAAAAAGAAAAGGGAAAAAGAAAAAAATAAAATTGTTCCATATTTCTCCATGGTTCCATTAGAAGCAATTGTGAATTATTTCAAATTCTCTATTACATTAGAGGAGAGTGATATGAAAAGTAAGCATATGGAGTGTATGTTCAATATAAAAAAATTTCATGGAGTCAACATCTTTTCTTATAGGCATAAGCCATTCAAGGTGCAATTTAACTGACAATAATGACTACATACATACACATACACACACACACCGAGTAATCACTTATAGGGTGAAATAAACATGAGATTAGGCATATTGGATACTCATGGTAGTTAAAGATGTTTTAGAATTTTAGAGTTTTAGATAATGCAATCTTTGAGAATAACTAGTAATCATCTATTAACCCATAAAATTATTTTTTAAAATTTTATTTAATTTTTTATCTTGTCTTTCTTCGATGACGAACAAACTCTTAAGTTTGAGGGTATTTGATAGAGCATAATTATATAAAATATTTTATCATCCTAAACTTAATGTTTGATCAAATTATCCTAATAATTTAGCTATTTATGCATATTAATATTGTTTTATAGGTTTAAAAACTATCAGTACGAGAATACTAAAAACGGAATGCGAACTAAACTGTTTGAGATAAAAATCTGACAAGGGACCAAAATGATCAAAATATAAACAATGATTATAAATAGTGCCTAGTAAATAGTATATATGAATAGTGACTATGAACAATATATTTAAACAGTATCCATGGGTCACTCATCCAAAATACAAATTCTAGAAAATGTTGCAACAAATCTTGACTTTTTGAGGGTAAACTTTGCCTATTTCAGTGCCTTAAGCCTATTATATGTGATATTATTGAGCCAAAACAGGAGAGCGATATGGGAAGAGATCAAAAACACCAATAAATAAGTTTTGGATCGAATTAAACATCAAGAAAGAGATAATTCAACAGTAAGGATCAAAACAAAGCAATTGAATAGAGAACTTTCTTTTCTTTATCTTTGTATTTGTTGTATGATGATTTCTTTCGATTGGTTGATTGATTTTGGTTCCAGAACTCTTTTTATTATCATGGATTAATTTTGGTAGAATAACTGCCTTTGGTAAGGCATATAACTTTTGCCACCCTCTAGCATTGATGATATTTTTATTGCTTGGAAATTTCCCCTCTAAAAGGTTGAAACCTCTCTCTGGAATAGATGTTCTTTTAACCACAAAATTTGTATGCCATTCTAATGCGGAGAACAAAATAAATTTGGTGTTGTCAAAACATAGTGATGCGACATGGGTTGTTCTTGATCACTTAGGAGCTATTTTTTTCAATAAAACAATAACTTTCCCTGATTTCTAATCTCCGAATTTCTAATTCACAATGAAAGTAATATGTACTTCCCTTAATCTCCCAAAATACAATTTCAATCACAAACTTTCAACACTCTTAATCAATTTACAATTTACAAAGTACAACTAAAAACTCCACTCTACATTTTAATCTATGACCAAAACTTTAAAATATCATGCATAGATCAATTCAATAGATATTCTAGAAAACAATAGAGTGAAAGAACACGAAATTAATACCTCTCAAGATGAAATCCACCCAATTCGACTTTTGAAGTGTTCTTTGAATTCCGTTGATGAAATTCTCAATTTTTCTTGAAAATATGATATGATTGTGAGTGAAATTGTGTTTTTTTATATGTTTCTATAGTTGTTTTATGTTCAATTTGATGTATGAAGGTTGAAATTTAATTTTGGATGAGAGGTGATTGAAAGAGAATAGGGTTTTGAAATAGAGAAATAAGGGGGGAAACCCTCATTTGTACACTCTTTTGAACTAGCAACATAGCGATGGGACCTAGAAATGAGGTGTACTTTCTAATCTATAGTACTACATCATTGCTTTTTAGGCATCGCAGCATTGAAACTTAGAAAATTCTTCAATCTTAGGGTAATTTGAGCGTCGCAGCATTGGCTCTAGCCACCACGACACTAGAGCTACCGACTTTGATGCCACAGCATTAGGTTGCTAAGCATCGCGACACTAACCTCTATGTTTGCTTTTTTGTTTCTTTTTCGTCTGATCTCTAGAGTCTTGTGCTAAAAGTTTTAAAATCTATAAATCAACAATAATATACATAAATAGCAAAATAATTTAGATTAAATGAATAAATATTAAGTTTATTAAGATAAAAATATTAATCTAATTATGCCCTATCAAAGAGAGTAAATGTTATTTGTAAAATAAGCTTATAAAAGTATGAAAAAGTTAAGTAAATCGACTAGATAATGTAATTGATACTTGCATAGTTTTGTCAAGGACTGGTTCTCGTTGGTTTTATTTTTGTTTAGGATAATGTTGAGATGAGTAATTTGAAAGGTCCTACTCCTCTCTTGGAGCGAAACCAGAGAAAGAAGATGAAATGGTGGCCAATACATACTTAGGTTCAAGAGAAAGTTTTTGAAAGAGGTATTTTCCTCCTTATTTATCTCGCAGACTATCACATTTTGCAGTAGAGCTTGCACGAGAGTCTTTAAATAATTCTGCTTGACTCTTTGTTGTTTGTTGAACCTTCTTATACTTCTATAATGTAATTATATGATGATAAAAAGAAAAATTTTACAAGTATACTTCCATTTCCTTCTGTTTGTTCTTGTATTCTTTCTGTGACATATATTGTGTCCTTTGGAAGTACTCGTTTTATTTATAGATATGATTTATATCTGTTTGAATAATGTTCTTGTGCTTTCTTAGGAAAGGTGTTTCTTTTTTGACTAAGGAAGCTTTGTTGACTTAAGCATTAGTACTCTCAATGGATATTTGTTTTAATAGTTGTTTCCATGTCTAAGGTATAAAGTTGTCAAAGGAAGTCTTACTGTAGGCTCTTTCCTAATATTTTGGGTATGAATTATCTCATGGGAAGTATTATTTGATGTGCCCCATTGGTTAAGTTATAATGACTTTCTGGTGCAGAAGTTATAACCCATCTCTGTGTGACGAGGCATAGTTCTCGAATTTAGGCATGATGGCTTTTACAAGGGAAATTAAGCATGTTTATCTCCTAAGTTCAGGCACGATGACCTTTACAAGGTACCCCTTAGTTTAGAAACTGTAACCCATTTCTGCGAGATATAACCTACTTTCAAAATTTGGGTATAATGGCCCTTACAAAGAAAGTTTGGCATATTTATATCTCTAGTCCAAAAGTTGTGACGTGTCTCTATGGGATAGGGCCAACTTTCTGAGTTTGGGTACAATGGCCCTTACAAGGGGAGCTTGGCATGTTTATATCCGTAATTTGGAAGTTGTGACCCATTTTTACAGGATGGGCCTACAACCTAAGTTCAAGTATGATGGCCCTTACAAGGGAAGTTATACATGTTTATATCCCTAATTCAAAAATTGTGACCCATCTCCAAGGGACAGGGTCTACTTCTTGAGTTTAGGTATGATGGCCCTTACAAAAGAAGCTTATCATGCTCGTGAATTTAAAAATAAAAATTGTAATCTTTGTTTAAAAAACATATAGAAATAAAGAAGCCTTTTAATTATAGAACTTATATGTGTCCCTGATGTATAGTCTTCACTGAGAATATAATGGTTATAAAGCTTTGAAAAAACGGATATGGTGGTGAATATCTAATTTGCTTAAGTCCAGAAGTAGTGATTGTTTTAAGAATGACTTTCTTACGGAATGTCAGTTCAACTATAAGTGGAAATCTTCAAAAAAAAGTCTTCAAGATGTGAGTAGGTGGTAACAAATATCTAAAAAAAAATGTCTTAAATAATAAATAATCAATGTATATAATCGAAATTTCAATATAGTTCGAGAGTAAGTAAACTAAAATTTAGAAAAGAAAGTAAAATTTTGTCCTTGTTTTCTGATATGTAAGAGATTGTAAGTGCTACAGCATTTATCGATTTCATAAACATCAAACTATGCGGAGTTACAAATTGAAGACTTGATGATGAACTCATTTGACGACGAGCTATAGTAATAGATTCGAATTTTGATCAGTCTATTTTCTAGCATTGGGAATTATTGGGATAGGTTAGCTAGCCCTCTTTGAATTAAACAAAGACTTATCAGCAATCTATAGGGGCTTGAAACAGTAAGGATCTGAATGGGTGGTAATCAAATAGGTTATTTTATTTTATTTTTGGCAATTATGGCGATGGATAAGGGTGGAAATTGTGTGGGAAGGCTGACTGGCTTATTCTGAGTTGATCAAAGGTTTGGTTGAAGGCTAACGGTGACCAAAAGGGCAAAACCAAAAAATGTGGTGGCCTTCTAGGTTTTTGACCCATTTTTCAGTTGTTCTAACAGCAGACAATGACATGGGGTATGAAATTTGGTTGATAATCCTTTTTTTAATTGGCTAGTGTGTTTTTCAACGACTGACAATGTTCTAGCTCAACAATAGATAGTGGTGGCGGGTGGTTTTACGATGGCTAGGGTTTTGGCTTTGAGATCTTTTTATATATATATATATATATATATATATATGTCTTATCTTTGAAAAGTTGTTGTAGCTCAGGTGGTTTGACGCTTTGCTTAGCATAATAGGGTCCCAAGTTTAATCTTGGCCGATAACACTCCTTCTTTGATTTTTTGTTCTTTTTTAGTGATTAGAATTCTAAAGCCTTATTAACTTTTGCCCTAAAATTATTGTGCCATTTTTTACTTTTTTTTCTTGGTGGTTAAGATTCTAAAACCTTTATTAATTTTTACCCTAGAATTATTGCACCATAAATTATGGTGGTGCAACTGGTTATCACACTTATTTATTATAAAGAGTCCTAGGTTTAATTCTCTATGGAAAAAATGCCTTTAGTTTTTTTTATTATTATTTTAATTTCTGCTTTATCAATTCTTTGCTTTCTCCACAAAGTTGGTGGCGTAATGGTGAGTTGAGTTGCTTGGTGTGTTTGTTGCACAAGTTTGATTTTGGGTAATCTCTTTTTGTTCTTTGAAATTTTTTTTATCTCACAATTTTTGTAAATGGTTGTTGAAAATTTGGCTTTTGGTTCAAGATCCCCACAGTCGACACTATTGAAATTCCTTAAAATCAAAACCTCAAGAAACTACTTCATTGTTGTTGCACTTTCTCAAAAAAATTTGAAAACACCATTGTCTTCTTCCTCTTTGCCTTCACACTCTTCTGGGTCTAAAAACAATTATTCTCCTACAAAATAAAATATTTTGATGTTTAAGTAAGTGTTTAATTAAAAAATAGTGATGTTATGTGTATAGAAAATATTTCTAAAACAAGCGAGATGATGATTGAATACTTAATCATGCTTTCAAATAATGCTTTAAAGGCTTTTATGAATGCTTAAACTGAATTAAATTTAATGAACAATCAATTAAAAATAATAATAAACATTATATATACTTATGCAAGATTCAATATATTCAAAAGAAAATAAATTGAATTAAAATTCATAATTATGTGTGAACTTAAAAATTATATTGAAAAAGGAGATTAAATTATGTTTTAAATTTATTTCTTGCTTCTCACATATTTTCTTACCTATTTTAAGAAATATGCACAAGTTATTAGATCAAGTTTTTGCTTGTTTATGGGCAAAAAAAACTTGGATTCAAGTCTCTTGATAATATTGGACAGTGTGTAAGGATATATGAAGTCCATTTAACAAAATTTAGGCTAACATCTTTAAAAATATTTATTATTAATTTTTTAAATAAGGCAAATTGGTTGGGCTAATTTAATAATAGACCCAACATGTACTAAATAATATCAATACATTTAACAAAAGTAAAGATGACAATTTATATAAAAGAAGTCTCATTGTATCTAAATAGAGTATAACAAAATTTTGATAAACACAAATAAAATTTATTTAATTAATTATTTGACAAATTTAAATTTAGATTTGATTTGTCTATTTATAAATTATATGTTATGATACAATTTGATTATAAACATTGCATTTATGTTTGGACACAAATGAACACGATTTCATTGGTTTTGTACGATAGGACATGATTAATGTTATTGATAAATATATCATTCATTTACCTTCAAATAAAAATTTAACTTAAATTCAAAAACAAATAATAGTTGATAACGTTGTGGAAAAAAACTAAATTTGTTCAATAAACGAATACAAGTAATAAATAGATTGAAATAATATTATGTCTTAAATAGTTCGTTAACAAATTTGTGACAATTGTTGCATCTTTAAAAAGTTGATATGATAAGTATATTTAAATAAGTAATTGTGAAATCATGTCATAAATGAACAAATGATGGATCATAGCGGCATATATATATGTATATACATCACTTGACTGGCCCTCGACTAAATGGGGAACGAGTAATACAGATTTGATTTGGGCATCCATGGCTGTCCCAAGGGCAAATGGGCAAAGCCAGCCATCAAAGAGACGTTGATGGCAAACAAGGACCAAACTTACCCACGTGTCATTTGTTAATTGCACTAATGTGCATCCTGGTCTCGAATCTATTCAATTATTATATCTTCATCATCATCAAGTTGACCTATCTTTTCTACTTTCTAGTGCACCATCAACTTTTTTTAAAGAAAAAAAAAAAAAGAAACACATCCCCTCTTTGGTCAGTACCCATTGGGACAAATCAATTAAACATAGACACCCACCAAGTTCTATGTGGTTGAATTCTGTTTTTGACTTGATTAAATATTTTATCATCAACCTTACATCTCTTTTCATAAGAACAACGCATATTCCCACTTCCAATATTTAGAATTAAAGTATCAAATCCGATAAAAATGCAGACCAATCTGAGATAAAGAGGCATACCAAATTATTTTCTCATACAAGTTCTTTTTTAATCACCATCGTCTTTTCATGCAAAAAATTCTACCCAAGTTCAAAACTTGTTCACTCTTCTGTTCGTCAAATCAGAATAAGGGAAAATGACGTAATTGCAAAAACACTAGGAGGAAAGAAAATTTATCCAATTTTGGATTAAAATAGGAATAAAATTTCTTCTGCTTTGTACAACAGTTTTGTAATTTCCATTTCTGCAAATTTTCTTGCAGCCATGGAACTATTTCTCCACAATCAAAACCTTAAAAAAAAAAGGAAACACTAAAATTTAGAAGCATGCCAGCTTGTTGCTTTTGCACCATTAATTTTAACTAAAAACAAAAAAGCCTACAAATTACAATTATATATATTTTTTTCCTTTTCTTGATCAAGATTAGTATTTCTTTTTAATTATCACTAAATACTATCGCCGCTGTTGTTGATTCTGCTGTTGATGTTTTCTCAAATCCACGACAACGACGCTCACGTTGTCCGTACTTTGCCTAGCCAAGGCAAGCTTGGTCAACAAGATTGACGCGTCCAAGCACGCCTTATCAGAGCTTTGACCTTTCGCTGCCACGTCACTTCCAGCCGACCCCGTGTTCTTCTGAGCTCGGAAGCACGTGAGCACCACTTTACAGGCGGTGTCGTTCGACACCACGTCCCACAGCCCGTCGCTCGCCAGTATCAAGCACTCGTCCTCCGCCGTCCGCTCCGTTACCGTCACCTCCGGCTCCGATATCACGTAGGGCTTCAAGTAATTGTCCCCGATCGCTCTCGACATAGCGAGCACGCCGAGCACTCGCGGACCGTCCCAGTATATAACACGGCCTCCAGCGGCTTCGATTCTTAACAACTCATCGGGCCGATCAGGCTGTTTATTTAAAATAAATAAATAAATAAAGTCAGAACACCCGTAATATACACGCGCCAAGAGTAATAACGTAGCCAATTAGCAAAATATGAGGATGGATGAAAGATTCACCTTATGATCAGACGAGAGGGGTACTGCAACGCCGTTTCGGCAAAGGACAGCGCGCGAGTCGCCGCAGTTGGAAACGACGATCTTGTCCGGGGTGACAACGGCAACAACGGCGGTGGATCCCACGGCGTCGCACTGCGGCGTCTGCAGCTCGCAGCGGCAGTTGGAGATCTTGGAGTTTACCGTCCAGTCTTGGACCTCCTTATCCATTCTCTCAAAGCTCCGCTCCATCGTCTCTTTCCACTCAAACGATTGTTCTTCCTTACAAGATTCAATCTCATGTCTAACTATATCATGCAATCGATCTTTACACTTCATCGCCACCTGAAAAAAAAATCAAAATCAAACAAAAAAAGATTAAAAATCTTAAATTTTAAATTTACATAAAGAGTTGTAATAAAGGTCGTGATCATGGACAAAATAATTACATGTGAGCAACCGTGGCCGTCGAAAACGCCGTAGAAATGGGTACCGTCGGAAATTCGACGATTTTGCTTACACAACGGATGTATTGAAACTGCGTCTTCCATATCTCTTCTTCTACCGCAAACCGAAGTCATTCCAAATTTTGGATTCTCTTCTACTAAATCATCCACAGCCATTTCTTTTACAGACTTTGAGCTTAAGAACGAACTTAATTTTATCAAGTCCTCATTCTTCTTTGCTACTTCCCCGTTCTCTACAACGTGGCTTCCTTTAAGCTCGTTGGCTTCGCAAGTCTCTGCTGGAGTTTCTTGGGCCCGTGGTAAAGGAGTAAAAAGTTCACGCTTTTGCCTCTTCCTGTCGTTTTCTACTGGCGGCAGCACTGCCACGTCAGTAACAAAGTTGAACGGCCGGAGCTCTAACCTCCGGCGCCTCGAAGCTCGCGAACTCGGCTCAACTGGGGCCGGTGGCTCACTCTCACCAACTACTCCACAGCAAATTCCAGCCATTGATTATTCGGTTCCAATTAATTCTAATTCCTTCAAACTTATGCTAACTTCTTACTCTCTTTCTCTGCTTCTGAAACCCTAGAAAAGAACTAATTATAGTGAATGGAGGAAGAAACTAACAATTATAGCTTCTAAAGACAAAGTAGATATGAGAGATCTCTTTGCTGAAAATGGAGAGGACCCATTAAAATGCCTCGCCATCTCTCTCTTCAATTTCACCTGGGGGCCACACGTATTTACGGGCAGCCTACCCGTCTCCGTCATGGGCAGATATCAGACATGTACAGTTGGTATGACGTTGATTTATGAATACAAGATACCATCTCTACCGTCCATTTATCTCCACGATTTTTCTCTACCCTCCTTTAACTCAACACGTGTACTCGACCTTTTGGCACTCGGTTACGTGGCCCAATAATAGATCGACAGCACCGTATGCAGCGACCTTCCTTTTCTGACACGCATGTGGCCCTCTCTTCGCTCCTTTTTTTTCCTCGCTTTTTGTGAGTAGAAGCCGGTATTTTTGCGTCTTTAAAAAATAGAACTGTTTCACATGATATCACCACGTGGCGAGATCGTGGAATACGAGATTCGGCCTCGATTACCCTTTCCACGCGCTTCTTCTTCGAGTGCCACCAACTCCTATATTATTACAACGTTTCTGTTCTTTTTTTTTCCGTATTCATTAAATTTAAATATTAAGCCTCCCATGGGTCATGAATTTTCTAAACGATATAAAATTTTTATTTAACTCTTAAGGTTTGAGTTATTTCCATAAATATGCGCAAAGATAATTAAAATTATGAAAGATTTATGTTTGAGTTTGACAACAACAAAATATTATGCATATATAATAACAAATATAAGAATTAATAATTGACTGATGATTGTGTTAATATTTATTTTTAAATTTTTAATAACAATTTTTATTTATAATTTTTATTTTTTACAAATATACTACAAAAAATGATAATTAAATATATTTAATTTTAGATGCCATATTTTACATCATATTTGTTTCTGTGAAAGAACGTGCTTATCTTTTAGGACATTACCTTCAGAATTTTTTTCCACAAATATTCATGCATTTTATGAAAAATAAAGCTCGATTAGTGGAGCGTGAGAGACGCGCCGATACCAGGCGGAGGGAAGCGAGCTGGTGCTTCTCTTTTTATTCTGGTCGTTCCAGTTGTCCAATGAAGGCGTCTACGTAACGAGCGAGATTTTGACGCGTGTGGGACCACATGTCAAAGTCGATACTCTTGCAGAATATCTGAGGGTTCGGTAGCTGCTCAAATGGCCACGTGTCTAACTCTGACGTGGATCTGAAGCAGCTCCTCTCGTTCCTCGCGCTCTTACACGTTTCGAGCACTGCTTCTTCCTCTTATCTGAAATTTATAAAATTTCGCCGTCCTCCACCGCAATTTATTAAAATACTTTAATTATACCCTCATACTTAGTTTTAAAAATGTTAAATTACTGTCCTATTAATCTTACTTATTTCAATTTTGACCCCTTTTAAATTTGTTTTCACCCATTATTGCTATATATTTCTACCTTACCATTGAAAGATGCTAAATTTATGTTATGGCAAATTAAATGAACTAATCTAGTTTACTTATTAGTTTTGATTAATTTTTATAATAAGCTTTACTAATTATTTTATTAATTGTTGCATTTTTTTTAATACATCCTAATTATACTAGTGTCCCATTCTATTAATTTTACAAGTAATGCCTTTTATCAATTTTTAACAGTAAATGAAAAATTGATGGCCGATCTTATTTATTTATCTTCTTCGAGCGGTGGTCTTGTTAGTAATTAATTATAAATTTTTTAAAAATTAATATTATATTAAAGAACTACTAAAATTATATTAAATGACTACTAATACCATAATTAAAGTAATTAATTTTAATTCTCTTTTTTTTTCTTAAGTATTGATGTTATATCAAAGACTATGGATACTACTAGAGGATTATTAGATAAGACATTACATGTACACTATAACTTCAAACATACAAACATGGTAAAAGAGAGAAAAACTCATATTTTACATTAGGAAAGTAGACCCTATGAAAAATAAACATGAATTTTAAAAAATAAAAGAAGAGACTCTTTTTATAAAATAGGAATACAAACTTCACAAAAGAGAATAAGATATTATATTTGCATACATTAATGAGAAAAAAATATATTCTCTGTATTAAGAAAGTAGACTTTCTAAAATTGGGTTATATATTCCACAAAAGAAGAGACCATTTCATAAAAATAGAATACAAATCTTATAAAAGAAAGAAACAGAGATATACTACATTAGAGAAATGGATCATATGAAAGAGGAACATAAACTCCACAAGAAATAGAAGAAGAGACTCTTTTATAAAGTATGAATACAAACCTCACAAAAGAGAATAAGATTTTATATTTACATACATTAACTCAAACATACAAACCCCACAAAAAGAAGAAAAAATATATTACTCCGTATTGAAAAAGTAAATTCTATATGTTGGATCTAATATACGTATGAGTGTATGTATGTGCAATTATGTTTATTGTTTAAATATGTATCATATACGAATTTAAATCTACGGAAGCGTGAAACATGCAATAAACACAATAAATAAATATATTAATCACATTAATATATTAAAAAGGTTATAGAACTTACCACAATGTGTAACGTTATACACATTTTTTTGGAGTCCGCATGGAGACCAACTCGTGTGCAGTTCTAGTCACTAACACGGTGGCCTTGGTGAGTTAGAACAGCAGTCCTATATTCAGTCCGGAATTAACTCTTAATCCCTAAAATGACCGAGAGTATGTTTATATCATTTTCTTCAAAAGGATAAGAAAATAAGAGTTTGAAGCAATCTAGCATTGCTTCCATTGGAAGCATAGAGAAAATAAAACAATTTTATTTTTCTATTTTTTTCTTCTTTTTTCTCTTTTTTCTCTTTCTCGGGTAACCTTTGCCCAAATTGCATACACTCATCTCTCCTTCTCTATCTCTCTCTTTATATACATATATATAATATAATATATTATATAATATAAAAAGAGAGATATTTGATTATTTAACAATTAAATAATCAAAATAAAAAATGAACATTTTGCCCCTCATAAATAGTTACTAAGTTCACCCTTTAGTGGGTTTTGT
This sequence comes from Ailanthus altissimus, assembly GCA_946807835.1. Classification (NCBI taxonomy): domain Eukaryota; kingdom Viridiplantae; phylum Streptophyta; class Magnoliopsida; order Sapindales; family Simaroubaceae; genus Ailanthus; species Ailanthus altissimus. Next base: position 19,142,527 of record OX327684.1, read on the forward strand.
TGGCACAGCAGGATCTAAGGCACGTGGGTGTATGCATGTGCAATTGTGTCTAGTGCCTAACGCAGCGAAAATATAAATTTTGTAATAAATACAATAAATAAATATATTAATCACATTAATATATTTATAAAGTGATTAATACTAGTCACCAATTCGGTGGGCTTGGTGAGTTAGAACAGCAGCTCCATATTTAGCCTGGGATTAACTCTTAATCACCAAAATGGCCGGAAGTGAATTTACATCATTTTCTCCAAAAGGATAAGAAATGAAGAATTTAGAGCAATTCATAATTACTCTAATTGAAAGCAGAGGGAAAATAAAAAAAATTCATTTTTTCTCTCTTCCCTTTTTTTTTTCTTTCTTTTCTTCTTTCTCTTTTCTTTCTTCTCCATTTCTCTATCTCCCATCTCTCCCTCTCGTCCGAAATGGCCAATTCTTGCTTCTCTTCCTTTCTTTTGCTTCTTTATATATATATAAAATATAATATAATATAAAATATATATAATATATAATATTATATAATAATATATATTATATAATATAAAAAGGAGAGAGAGAGAATGATTATTTAACAATTAAATAATCATAGTGTCGTGACCATTTTGCCCCTTATAAATAGTTACCAACTTTACCTCCTAGTGGGTCTCACTAAATTTCACACTTAGGTAAACTCAACTGAGAGTCCACAATACGCTACGTGTCCTTATACAATTAGTAAATAACAATTATTAACTAATTATTGTATTTAATATCTAAATACAGTCATGCACGTATTCCCGTAAAATCATTGAATATTGCTGGATTAAACAATTTAATTTGGCACACTGTTCTAGTGCACAACGAGTACACTCTATATTGCGAAACTCCCTAGGTCCTACGCCTGATTCGTCAAATGAAACTATTCCATGAGTCCGTGAGCAATGCCCCACGCACACGTCACGAATATACAAATCAGCGTGTTAAACCATACAAGCTGATGTTATAACGCATACGTATAGTCCTTCCGTCATGATATCCAGGATGTACGGGGATATAGATTATCACCGTCAAATCCCCATTGCTCATCCATGTCTTATCTCCAGACTTGTATCTCAATGAACAATATGCGCAAACTCCTTTGTCATATTGTTCCACCCTGTTGGAACTCTTTCCCGTGATGATTGCTTGTGGCCACAAGATTTTCTGAAATACATTCTCGAAGCATCTGGATATCAAATTCTATATAAGAGCTAACGATTCCCATATCTGTACGCACCAGACTTTATAAGCATCGGACTATACCCAACGACACCCAGCGGTCACACTATGAAAGGTCTATGATATGTGTGGAACCAAAGTATGGTGGATTACTTACAAGCCTACCGTGGCACTCAGGTTAAAGGACCACGTATACTACTCAACTCGAGAGGACCCTCCGTTGACAACTTACATTAAATGTCTATCGGAGGCCCTCGTGAGTCTATCCCATATCCAGTCCTAACTGGACACCCATATGTCAATACGAGCTCCAAGCTCATGGTCAGTCAGGAACGACCATCTATACTCGACAAATACGACATATGATGATCTATATATAAAGGTATTCACCGATAGACCCGCATCGGTAGAAATAGATCAGGGACTATTATTCGAGAATATACTTGCGCAACATACATTTTTTGGCACCCGATTGTAACTCTTGTAACTATACAGTTACTAGTATATTCCCAGGTCTATGTCCCATTACAGACAAGACTCCAACTCTTTGATCTACTGAGTATTATAACCAACTAATACTTAACTGTGCTAACATTTAGTAATTATATCTCTCAGCGTGGTTAATTATAAACTCTTATATAAACTCTTTTAGATCTGATCCGAACCCCTTTAGATCTTCTACAATGTCTGCAACGTTACATGCATAATACCATATATATGAGTATTAGTGATTTAATGGGTATTAATAATTTAATGGGTATTAGTGATTTAATGGGAATGTATACTTATATAAAGACACAAGTACATGTACATTCAGAAATGTCACGTAAATACTGACCCTAATACTATAAAAATGAGATACATATCCCACAAAATAAAAAAAAAAAATTCATAAAAATATAATACAAAAAAAAAATAGAATAAAGAAACTACCTAAAAAGAAAAAGAAATACACACTTGATCACTCAACCGAACCATCGTATCGTTAATTATAAATTATTTTTATCTTCATTCTACACTTTTCTTATTAAATTATATATTTTTATTTTATAATGTGTACTATTTAATTATTAATTGTCTTGAATAACTACAACTGTTTTTTTACTAATCAAATGATTGAATAAATATTTATTTATCTTTTTCAAATAAATTCAAATAAATAGTTGAAACTTAAAATTTCAAATAAATACTTAAAATATAAACTTAAGATAATAATAATAAAACTTGAGTTCAAACAGAATATGGTGTTATATAAGAGAAAATCAAAATAAGAGTGTCATTTGGGCGATAAAAATGAAAAGTTAAAGTTTGATACTCATATTATTAATAAGCCCTTTAGTTCACAGAATTACATGAAGACCCAAAAGTACACGTGTAGGGCCAACTTCTCATCACGAACGGTAGTTATTGAAAACACAAACGTGGAATTATAATTTAATCGGTAACGCAATCAGTTAAAGGTCGTTGACCGGTGAGAGAGTGACACGTAGAAGGTGTAAGCTGGCAAGCAAAGACTCGCCCTACGTTGATGTGACACAACAAGACGCAGTGCCACGTGACTAAGAAAGCAGAAGTAGTCAGTGAGTCCCGTCACAGACCTAACCCACCTTTAACTTACGTTCCAAAACCCACTTGAACTTCACTTCTTTTTCACTTTTCAGTTGCCTAAATGAAATTAAAATATATATATATATATTTTCATTATTTTGCTGAAAACAATATATATGTTTATTTAAGGGATATTAATACCGTTATTTTCGTACAAATTATATTTTAATAACAGTTTTAATTTTAAATTATATTGTCAGCCTTTTATTTAATTTAAAAAATTAAAAATAACTTTATATTTTAAAATATTTTAATTATTTATTTGATAAAAGAAATATCATCCAGAGAATATTTTTATTTTTTTAATTAAATAAAAAAAATATAATTAAAATTAAAATCATCACTAATATATAATTTGTTCTAACTTTTGCGGGGATGACAATGTTAATACCTGGTTATTTAATGAATAATATGTTTTTAAGTAATTAATTTTTTTTCATAAAAAATCTAATACTGGTTCTTCCTTATCAATTTTTAAAAGGAAATAATTAATGTTGATATTTTGAAGACTTGGAATTACATAACAAAAAGGAGCGGCGATTGTTTATGTCACAACATTAATTATTTTATTTATTATAATAATTCATAATATGTGTAAGTACGAAGGAAGACAGTGGCATGTGACAGTAACGAGGCGTGTGTTTGAAAAGTGAAGAGGTAACTATAGATATTTTTGGTCTCTATATTTTTATTGAAATACTCTTTTAATTTTTAATATTTTAAAAATATCAATTATGTCTTTTAAAGATTAAAATAATTATATTTTAAAGATTAAAATAGTAAAAAAAATAGTGTTAATGATGAAAATAATAGTAATTTTTTTTAAAAATATATAATTGATAAATTTTAAAATATTATAAATTAAATAAGTAATTATAAAAAAATTAAAGTGATAATTTTCTTAATATTTATCTAGGCATCTATGATGCTATAATAGTTATTTTAGTGATTTTTTTGTTGAAGATTTTTTTCTTCTTGCTTGAGTTCAAAAAATTCTTTTAATTTTTAATTCAATATGGATAACACATTTTGTTGGAAGTATTTATCACAATTTTTTATATTTTTATTGAAGATATTTTTCTTCTTTAGTGATACACTTGCTTGAGTTATACTACTTTTCCTGTCCGCTATTATTATCCAACCAATTAATAATAGAATCACAAACTCTTTTCACCTCAAAAATCATCGTCTCAATTCTCAAGCCATATATATGAAATGTGCATGTTAAAATGGTTTAAAAGTTAGCGTGATAGAAACCACCCCAAATTAACACCTTATTTAGTATAGATTTTGATATATTTAACATTTTTAAGGTTCAAAAATTTTATATGGAAAATTTCTCATTTGTTACATCTAAACAAAATGTAGAAACCAGGATATTTATTACAATCATCACCCTATTAAGTTGTTACCCCACGTAAGAAAAGAGTAAAAATATAGATGAATTTATATGAAGAATGATCATATCATATATATATAATATGATAATTTTTTAAGTTAGATGTTAGACTCTTGATCCAATTTTTTAACAGTAATATCAAAGTTGAATTTTGAAGTTTAGAAGTGCAATAGACACTCAAATATATAAAATAAAACCCGAATGTTGCTCTTCTCTCAATAAAAATTTTATTCAAAAAAAGGATTGTTGAACCACTTAAAAAAATAGTGAGAATATAAAAAAATTTATAAAAAAAACTACAATTTAATAAATTAATCTTTTAAATTATATATTAAATCCTTGACCCAATTCCCTAACACACCCAACTTCATACTTACTATGAATTTATAGTGGAGTTAACTCTTTACCCAAATCCAGAGATTATTGAGAGAAGAGGGTGCTTTTTTTTTTCCCCATCTTTCATGAAAGCAAGATTTGGAAGATATGATTGTTGGGAGCTTTGTGGACACATCAAAATGACCGCAACTGTTAGAAATGTGCAAGTAATGGCGCATCAAAATGAAATGACTCCAACAATCTCATGATATGAATGGCAACAATAGGATTTGTATTGTACTGAATAAAATCGACAGAAGTTCATGCTGGACAAACGAATTGTACCCTACGTCACAAGGGAATAGTAGCCATATAACAAGAGAATTTGATAGAACAATACTGGGATCATGTTACTTTTTTGGATGAAGGGATCCAGGATATTATATGTTTATTGAGAGCGAAGAGGCCGATTTTACAAATCTAGTTTCATTCCGGGGTTAAAACCATTAACAGCAAATCAACCGTCCACAGAAATAATCTGTCCAGTGATGTAAGAAGCAGCAGGTCGGCAAGGGAATGCTACCAAGGTCGAGAGACTACCGTGTCCACAAATTCTTTGTTATCAAGCAACTGCATGGAAGATAAACAAGCAAAGCAATCGGTTTTTTGTTTTTTTTTTTAAAGAAAAAATCAGTGATATTATAAACTGTAATCACAGATTATGCACTAATGTTAAATTCTGCCCAATAAATATATTCGCCCAAGTCACTTTCATACTCAAAGAACTGAATAATAGTAATAATAACAATAACAATAACAATAATCATAAAGATTATGCACTAATGTTTAATTTTAGCAAAACTTGAATACAGCTGGCCAAGTCATTTTGCACCAATTCAGCTCTCAATCTGTACAAGATGCACTTTTACGTAAATCAATCACTGCCTCACAGGATTACCATAACAAGACAGTGATATATATTATGATTTTCAAAGGAGTGGGATATTATTTGATATTTAGTTTTACATTGACAATATTATTGTCTACTAAGTGCATGGTTAGTTAGACTTCTCTACTAGTTAAAAGAGTATTTTTAATGACAAAAATTCTTTTCAAATTTTTTGTTAACATTTAATTACAATTTGAAAAAAAAATTTAAAGATTAAAAAAATTATTTTATCTCTATTTATAAAAGTTCAAATTTTGAAATTTTAAAAGTAGAATTTTTTGAACTTTTTTAATATGTATATAATATCACATATATTCTAATAATATTTTCTTATTTCCATAATGCATTCTTAATAAATACATATTCAACTAACATATTTTTAATATTTCTTTAAAAGTCATTATATCTCCAATTCTCCATATCTCTACAACTATTATATTTTTATAAGAATTTATTAAAATCTTTTGTTGATTATTCTTTAAACAAAAAGCATTATTATTTTATTTTTAATTTTTGTATCAAATACAATAATTTATATTGATTCGTTGATAGCATATATTAATTTTACTTAATTATTGTGTTTTAAGAAATTAAATTTGAGAAAATATATAATAAATTTAAACTTAAATATAAAATATATTAAATTATTTAGAATTTAAATATAAGTTTTATTAAGTGTCATTTTTAATAATTTATTAACAAATAAACACTTTTAATATTGTATAACCAAATGATTTAATATTTCAAAAGAACTTTTTAAATTGACAACCATATGATCAATTATTTTTTCTTAATATTTTTAATTAAAAAGTTCAACCAAACGAGTCCTAATAATCCAATCATATTTAAATACATTTATTAATGGAGACATTCAAAGTTGAGGACATAACCAGAACAGCTGAACAGATACACAAAAATCAATTATAACACTTAGGCCCATGGCCACAGATCCCTCTATGGTACTGCATTAGTTTATCATCATTTCATGGGTAAACATACAGTGTTAAAGGCAGCAAAAAGGAAAAGATAAAATCTTGTTAACTAAAATTTATCAAATTCCAACATCAAGAAAAGACATGTCAGATGGATGAAAAATTTGAAAACTGGCATCGATAGTGGGGTATCCAAAGTCTTTTAAGTTAAATCAGTACAAGATATTATATAAGGAATATACAATAGGGCCATGAATACTCAGTACATGCTGCTAGTTTCTTAATTCCCAACTAGAGTACTCTAGACCTGAAACTTGTTTATTTGAATTGGGGGTTGTTCACCAGTGGAAGTTGTTGCAGCAGTTGAAAATGATTCCAGAGCTAACTCCCACACTATGTATGAATTTTTGGAATGAAGTTTCAAATAATGCTATCTAATATCATGAAAAATACACTACCTAAAAAAGATTTAGAAGAAGAAAACATTTGAAGCTGATGTTTTTTTAATGCCAACTAACTTATATATGTCATCCAATCAATGCTTAACTGAGCAACAAGAAAAAATGTTGTTTGACACGTTATCTTCTTTTTTTCCTTGAAACTCAAGATTCTATGACCAAATATTATCTATTTTGTACAATCAATTCAACTGCCATTAGGGTTCTCTCTGTTCTTATAAAAAAAAAAGAGACAGACAAGAAAATCATTATAGATCATGCTTGTTGACAAACACTCTTCGTCATGGTGTTGACGACAATTAATGGTATTTGAACAAGAAAATGCAATATGAAGCTGAAACATATCGCTCACCATACATCCATGAATCGGAGAAAAAAAAAAAGGAAGTCGTTCTTGACAAGAAATCAACTTTCAAGTGAAACATGCCATGTATGAATATCGGAAACAATTTTCTAGCATATTTCTATGACATTTATAGACAGAAGCAGCTCTGATGAAAAAAAAGTATTTTAACACTGAGACAAACTTTTAAAGTAGCTAAATTCAAAAGTAGAATAGAGGACATTACATGTTCTACAAGCGACGTTCTGATATACCACGGTGCAACAGCGTTCGTCCTGATATTATCATTTGCCCATTCACAAGCCAGATTTCTTGTAAGTTGATTCATTGCACCTGAAAATAGTCAGTAGCAAATATAAATTTTCCAACTTTTCCACAAATCAAGCTTGCGCCAAAATTTTACCAGATCAAAGCAGATACTTACCTTTAGTTGCTCCATAAATGGATCCGCTACCTATATTCATAAGACCAGCAACGGAGGTAATGGATACAATGCTTCCATCTGGATGCTTTTAGAAGAGGATGAGCAAGTTGACACAGATGGTATGTGGATTCAAAGTTGGTAGTCATGAGCTTTCCATATTCTTCAGTCGAGTACTCAATGGTGGGCTTCCTGATATTTGTCCCAACATTGTTTACCTAAGAAACCGATAGATCATGTAAACTCCCACAATAGCACAGAGGACTCTTTGAAATTGACATGGTATTATGTAAAAGTTACTGAGAACGAGAAATTGTCAATCGCCTTAGTAGGATCCAAGGACACTTAAAGTTGGGTCCTAAATTGAAAGAAACTGTCCTCAGTGATTACAATGTCTAGCTGATTATAGTGATTTAACAATGACTATAAAAAGCATTAGAAAAGCCTACACCTCACAATGTTGTTCATTAAGAATGGTTAGAATATCATTTGAAAAGGAATATTCGCTTAAGTAGCCATGATTTATTCCCATTACACAACACTGGACACCAACTTCAAAATCTAGCAAATTTTATAGCTAGTCAAGTAAAATCACAGTTCCAATCCTCCGAACTGCTACTGTTTCACTTGCATAGGAAAAATGGGAGTTGATGACCATGAGTATAATGCAAGCAAGCATCAAACAATCCAAGAGAAATGATGTTTTAGATACCAAGATATCCATTGACGTTTCTATTTTCACAAGTTATAAACTGGGGACTACTGCTGCACAATCCAAAAGACTATGGTGAACATCAAATTTTACCATACACCTATTAATACATGGATCAGGAGATCATTGGATATTGATAAAAATATGACAGGAGAGAATAAGTGAAGACAGTAACAATGAGTTGGATATTCCATAAACCAAAATTTGAGACCTCCATTTAAAAGGATCCTACATTGAGAATCAACAGAAGCATTGGTGATAGTCTGAAGGATTCTCCATAATATAACTCTTAACTGTCCTATCTCTCCGTCAATGAATTTATCCAAGAAGCTATTTTGAAAATTTACAATTATTTCCCCTATTCTTCTACAAACTAATCATATATTAATCTTTCATCTTACTCTCCCAGGACAGTGCCTATAGCCCGCCAGACTATACAATAATACTTGGTAACATCGACAAGCCAACTCTTGATTCTGATGTGGAAGCTACATCTATCACTTCTAAGGTATCGTATAGACAAAATCATAAGACAAATACAGCAGTAATCTTGGACATTACAGCATTGTAAAAATACACACTGACCAAAGATTAGAATTAAGAAAGCAATCTCTTATACTGCATTAAGATGAACATTAAACTAAAAGCCACCAAAAAAAAAAAAAATTCAGCAAATTAACATAATCATTGAAGAGAAAACACATTAATTCAAAACAATCACATGGGAAAGTGCATACTAGTCCTTCAAAATAAGATTGTAATGCAAAGTACTTACAAGTATATTGAGTTATTGAAAATTGAACCCACATCCTGTATCAGCTTCTCGCTCTGATCACGAGATGTTGCATCACAAACCGAGCCGGTAACCACAAAACCTTTGCTTTGCCATTCTTGTAAGCACTTATTAAGCTCAGCTTCGTTTCTTGAACACGTGTGCACAACAGCGCCTAACCCAGCTAGTTCCTCCACTGTTGCATGCCTAAACACATTAAAAATCAAACCAAAAAGTGACTTTTAAAATAATAAAAAATATATTTTTAGAAGGAAAAAGAAAAAAGGCAAGAAATTTAAGTGGAGTGGTGGGGAAAAAGAGAAAAGACCCAATGCCACGAGTGCCACCAGTGACAAGAGCGGTCATTCCTTTTCAGTGACGATCTCGAGTTCCTGAAACTGCTGTCCACATTTGCCATGATTCTTCTTCTTCTTCAGAAACTTCACTCTTTTATTATCTCTCTTTCACTCTTCCGTGTTTGAGGGATTTGTTTGTTCTGGAGATAATATCGTCGACACTATACTAAATTATCCGTCGTCAGACAATTCAGGACAAGATGACAAGAGCAGTCATCTGGATTTGGTCTTATCTAAACTTTGACAAAACTTCAACCCGCTGGCGTCGTTTTGTTGTTCTTTAAAAAAAATATTAAATGCCATATTCATTCACGCTCTGCTTGGTTGGGTCTTCAAGCTACTAGTTTGGACCCCTCGACCCAAGTCTGAGTGAACCCAATATGATGCATTTGTTCGAGCTGTCGGGTCGATGTTCAGTTGAATGGATTTACAAGGTTGACTTTTCTAACAATATAACTTCTGTTTTCAGATTACTTTTAATCTCCCACTCTATTTTGTTTAATTTTACTACAATCAAAGAGAATGATACAGTGAAGAATTAATCATTAAGTCATCCCAACTTTATTCATGAGTGGTTTATTTCAAAATATATATATATATTTATAATAAAATAATATTATATTTTTTAAAATAATATTTTAAAATTTTTATTTTTAATAATATATCAAATAATTATTAATTAATAAAATAGTATAATAAATAAATTTAAAAATTACATCAATTCATTATTTAATATATTAATTTTTTTTTAAAAATTAAGATAATATTTAAAAAATATAACATTATTTTTTATAATATATCAATAGTATGATATATATCCATTTCAAATAAAACTCTTTCATTAGATATAGTGATGGGCACTCAAATTCACCACATATTCATATCGTTCAAATACAGGAAATCATCAATAATGATAATCACTATATGTATTTTATTTACATTATTTACCTCAACATAAAATTTTGAACTTTCTTTGAGCAACCAAGGCTGTAAAAAATTCGATGCAAATTGATCCAAACAATTAATACACAACCAATAACCCATCAAAACAATATATTATAGTGAACGAAAAATCAAAATTTTACAGTCACTGTATTAAAGAGACCCACAAAAGCTTAAAAGAATAACACCGCATCATTCTCTCTGGAAATTGCTATAATGAAACGAAAGACAGCAACATTGAAACAGATGCATCAAGCCCCATGTGCACCCCTTGGCTAAATTCACGACTACACTTCAAAATCCCACCGAGTCTTGAGTCAGATTCACAAAAAAGAACAAGCTAATAAGTCAGCTACTTTAACGCCTTAACCACTAAAAACTCTTTTAGACTGTCGGGTCTATTATTAAAACGACCCAATTAGTTCCCATCGTTTAAAGATATTAGTAAGTCTCTTTAAAGATATTGATCCAAATAGTGAAATTGAATCTAACACATCCTTATATATAATTCAATTACGTCAAAAAGCCTAGAATCTATATTTTTCACTCGAAGACAGATAAAAATCTAGTCCGATAAATTGTGAGTATTTTTCAACAAATAAGAAAACATGCAAAAACTATAAACATGTTTAAATTATAATTTCAACTTCTTTCTTGATTATTATTTCTGAGTTTTAATATGGTTATGAGTTTGGATGCATTACATCATACATGGTTTCACATACACATAAATCATGTTTCAAATTCGATTCTATCATTATATAAATATATTATTTTAAAGAATTAAGCATTCAATTGGATACAATTATACTCGATTCCTTAGAAAATTCTCTAAGAGCATCCCTAAGCATCCAATTACCTTTTTGCTGTCTTAAAAATACTCTCCACATACTAGCATCATTCTTTTCGATCAAACATTAATTTGAGTGTCGGAGTATAATTTTTAACAGGAGGACGTGTTGTTCTTACAAATCTCAGAAGAGTGAGAAAGCAAAAAGAAGATAGATGATGTTATTATTATGAAATTAAAGAAAACTCGAGGGGAAGAGGTAACTTTGTAAAGTTCCAAATCGAAGAATTTCATTAACACTGTCTGTGAGAAAGTTTTAGAAGGAGAAATTTAACAAATCATGTGAGAAAGTTTTAGAAGGAGAAATTTAACAAACCAACTGAACAATCACTCATCTGACCCAGATAACATTGAGAATGAAGATCCAATGCTTCCGAATTGGCTACCCTCAAAAATGAATTTCCTACCAGCGTGGCATTAATCAAATAAATAATTATTAAAGAGAAATATTAAAGTGCGAGATAAGATAACGATATTGGAAACAGACATAGATTAAGAGAAAGATCTCGAAGACGAAACACTTCAGGATAATAAACATAAATAGACTCCAATAATAGGGGTTCTTGACAACAATCTCCCAAAAAACTTTATTCAAAATAGAGTTAGAAACCCCATCTCATAAGTATTTAAGAAACTAGAAGGTGAAGATATAAAAGCCTACATCCTCAAGGAAGTAGGTGAGATGTACACGAGGAAAAAACATTCTATAAGACTCCTTTTATGGGGCATCGTGCCTTATCTTGGGAAGCAACCATCCGTAGGACTTTCTTGGGGGGCCTCGTGTCTTAACTTAGGAAACAACCACTAATAAGACCTCCTTTGTAAGGTAGGGGGAGGGAGGCTTGTGCCTTAGCTTTAGAAGCAATCATAAAAAAGATTCCTTGGTAAGAAAACTCGTACCTCAGGCTTAGAAGCACACAAATTAATCAAACTTCTTTAGGAAGGCCATATGCTTTAAGTAAGATGCATAGATGACCTTACTTCTAGGTTTAAGCAATAAACTCTGTAGACACAAGCATCAAGAGGAACGAACCATCCTAAAAACATAAGGATGACTCACCCAAAACAATTATTATGTACCAGAAATACAACAAGAAGGCTTTTTACAGAAGGTGTTTCCTTCTAGTGACAAGAAGGAAACACCTCCTTTTTACAGGAAGAAGAAACAACATTCAAGCAACTAAGTCCATAACTTTCTTTAGTCAGAATAGAAATACCTCCTCTCAAAGAAAGCACAAAAAACATTACTCAAAGATAAGAAATCATATCCAAAAATAAAATAAATACTTCCAACGAATAGCAATACACATCTAAAAAAGGAAAGGACTTACTCTGATCACATAATTTATTTTCTTTACTTAGTATATTTTAATTACGCATTACATTTTCTTTATTTGGTTTCTTATTATCATATAAAGCACTTATCAAATTTTCATCATACCAACAAATACAACAAAGTACAAAAAGGAAAGGGGAGTATATTGGCAAAATTTTCTTTTCATTATTATATAATATACAGTATATATGTAGAATAAAATCTAAAAATTGCAAACTTTAAGAGTCAAGTAAAATCATCTGATAACTCTAGTGGAAGCTCTATAACATCTAAATCCGCCTCTGTAGCACTTTCCCTATCCAAGTTATAGTTGATCTAATGATGGTTATCTTCATAATACCTTAAGGACCAACCTTAGTAAAATTTACATACTACATTAAAATCACGGGGAAGCTCTCTATATATACTTGGATTATAGCCAAAATGAAATCCCTATTTGAAAATACGGGTTGATGCCATACAAACTTCTTAGTTGAAAACTTCCTTGGTCGTGTCTAATTTCTTCTTCTATAAATTATCTGAAGCTTCCCTCTGTGTATGGGTAAATACAATAGCCTATGAGGATCCTTCCAAGGCAACCCAAAGCTCACCTACCACTTCTTGCAATATGGAAACATGCTTTTCAACCAGCTTTAATAAGTTAACCCCCATTATAGGGCGATTAGTAGTTGCTCTCAGCTTGTTGTGCTTGTTCATTAGTTTCACGTTCGTTGTTGAGAGTTACTCCTAGAGCTTGTAAATAAAACTCTCGAGGGAATCCTTTCCGTATTATAGCTCTTTTACCTCTACTTTTAAAATATCCTTCCCTTATTTTAGGCTATCTACTTCCCCTTCTAGGAAAGACATTTGGTCTTCATTACTTATGAGGAAAGTTTACATCTTTAATCTCTCTCTCAACATTTTTTTATTAACCTGTCTCACTTACTCTAACTCTCTAGATAAATGTACCATGTTCTGCTAAATCTCACTTCCCATAAGAGCTTCCTCTAATTCGGTTTAGAGCTCATGGTTCTCTTCTTCTAATTGCTGAAGCTTACATCGAGCATAAAATTGTGTGTGCAGAGAAACACTTCCTCTTTAAAACTTCAATCTGCTTACTTTCTTAATTGCCTAGCTTGATGCTCAGCATTTTAAAGCTTCCTCTTATACACTTTAGCAGTCAGTAGACTAACTTACAAAGCTTGTGATAGAAAAAAAAAGAATAAAAATAATGAAGAAACTATCAACATCAAATAAGTTCCCACAACATCAAATAAGTTCCCACAAAAAATAACATAACACTTACCTTAAATGTGGAAGCAATATTCACACTCTCCCAGTCAGTCACCCGCATATTGAGGACTAGTGACAAATATATCTAGGTAAAAAGTCTCCTTAATATCGTTGCAGCGCTTTCTTTGTTAATCATAACGATTGTGGATTATTGTATATAGTCGCCAAAATCCCAATTCCACAAGCGGGGAGAAAACTCATTATCAAAGCCAAAGATGATGAAGAGGTAAAAACCTCATTCTCGAGCTCTTTCCCTGGCTAAGGTTAGCCCCTTCTTCACCTACGACCCCTCCTCTCTCTAATTTCACTGCTTAAGGAATGGTAGAACCCACTGAGTCATTGATCTCCATAGGATCCTCTGCAAAAGTGGAATCTTCAAGAGTCAATAAAACTACAAATAATAAAAGAATTATAATATTTTTTTTAAAATTTTGATTTGTTCTTAATTGTTTAAACTGTTTATTGGTTCTAATATGATTTTTTATTTTTATTTTTTGTAGGATGTAATACATGTCCAAAAAATATAGAATTTTGACCAATGAGTGGTTTTGAGCATCAATAACATCATACTCTAAGATGTGGACTTTAGATATCATCAAACATAAGTTGATAGCCACTCAGGCGAAATTGTTCACAGCCACATGTATAGGGCGATATTTAGACTTACAGAATGTTACCCTTTTGATAATCTTGGTTCATGAAATTTTATAGAGGTAAGTTTAAACTGCCAATGATTTTAAATAAACAAAAGTGCACTTGATACACCCGAAAAAAGTATGTTTTAATATCAATGTTAAAGATGGGAGATTACTTGCTCGTTTGAGAGTTGATAAAAAATGAATAATTGATTATGGGAGACTACTTTCGAGGTAGAAAGATCCTGACATATAAATATGTAGTAGTTGGTTCAGTGTGCTTGACTTATAGGAGGTCGACGATGAAGATGCAATAAGATTATGTCTATTCTATTCTATTTCTACTTTCATCATTCACGATAAAACGAGAACGATCGATCAGATGAACTATTATACAAGTGAACTTATCATTATACTTCTAAACCTTATTATGGGCACAACTTGTCAAAAAGGATGTCATACCTTTTACAGTCTCTTGTCTCTAAAAAACTTAATTTTGAATTAACTCTCATATCTATTCAACTAGGGTTGTCAAATGACGAGATTACATATTATTTGCAACAACATTAACGCTCCCTACAATATTAATAGTTATGATGTCATATCTTCTGAATGCTCTTATTGATCTAGCTCATTTTAAAAAATCAACATTCTCTTCCAAGTATTTTGTTACCTCAGGTTTCATCTCTTTTATCTTTTTATTTTACTCTTCAAAGTTAGAAAGGAGATATGTCTTCACAATAACAAAATAAGAAGTCATGAATCCCCATTTCTTTTTCCTATTCGATGGTATCTTGTATTTGTTAACAAATTTTCTTTCAAATGATAGATACATACTTTATAATAGGTATTAAGAAACACCTCTTAAATGACCTTCATAATACTAATGTGTCGATTAGATACAAATAATAGATCTTCAATATCACCAAAGACTTCTCAGAGTTTGGCTATAAACTATGCCCTGAAAGTATCATTTTTGGAAACAATAATTTTCTATACTAATGAACTTTTTTGATTATTTTTATTTTACATACAACCATATGCACTGTACTTATATACGCATCTTTTAAAAACGTTTTATCAACTACAACATCTAGTTAGATGGATGACTAAAAACCTTTAATGCATAGTCTAAGCGCCATAAAAAAATACACAACATGATTATAATCATCAATTTTTAAATGAGTGACTATACCCAATTTCTATAGTTTCAACATATAGTATGCATGAAGTAATCTAAACAAATCATCTAGAGTACTAGTGATCAACTTGCATGCATGCTCCTTAACTTTCTAAGCAGTAGAATATGTTATCTCTACAAAAAAGCACTTTGCGTATATCAATTTAGATTCTCTTCAGTTTGTAAAATTAACTGACTGATGCAAACTTAAATTTTATAATTTTTTAAATAATTCGACTCTTAACTTACCAGTGACTGTTACGCAACTGGTTTAGTTAATATGTATGATCTATATCTATTCTATGCATGATGAAACTTTTTCTTGCATTTGTTGACACCGCATTAATCGTTATTTGCATATCTCATAATCATATTTTGCCTAAAAATGATATTTTTTAAACTTTGAAGCTCTAATTACCCTTAAGTACCAACAAGCTAATAGCTTGATGAAGTTTATTTTTGCTATCATATAACTTCCTCACAAATACATCTCTAATCCTAGAACACGATACCTTATCAGATATGGCCAAGTCCGATGGTGGTATTAGAGGAAGAAACTAAAAATAGTTTTTAGTTTCAACATCATCTCCTTTTTTATTCAAATTGACATCATCACGCGCCTCATTAAGATAGCTATTTAAAACATAATAATGTCTTTCTTCCGCTAAATCATCCAAATCGTCATATTCTTTTATATTATCAGTAATTCCAAGACGATCGGCATCCTTATTTATCCTACTATCATAATGCATATAAGTTAGATTTTGTTGAACATTATAAGGGCTTAATAATAGTCAACCATAGTATTTATAAGAAGCACAACTTTTAGTATTGTTGGGGCTGTGTAACTTACTTAGTTGCTACTACTTGCCTACATGAAGTGATTATGATAAGATAGTTGGTTCTGAATAGGGGCTTGTTCATCTTCTTAGTACACATAAGCTTTAGGATCCACTGTTACACTTAAAGGACGTAACAATCTTCTATTAATCCCCTTAAAGAATATAACTCATTATCATTTCCAATATTAATTGGTCTCAACTTAAATCTTATTGCATAAATAAAATTTTATATAATCACATAATACCTCATATTATCAACTCTAATTGTACGACACAGCATTTAAAAGATCTTCATAATTTACATCCTTCGAAACTAAAATACCAATGTTCTTATACCTAACATATCTCTCATCACCATTAGTAGAGCTCTCCTATCTATCCCTAAAACATGTAATGAATAACTCATATTTCATGTCATTTATAACAAAAAAATATTTAAAAACTTATAAATTAGAAAAAAAAATGGAAAAACTATAGAAAAAGGCATAAATTTAGTGCACCAGTTGTGCGACATTTGTAGGCGTAAAGGGAGGTGCAAAGACCTCTCATAGGGAAAGACTGTGCAAAATATTTCATGCATGGCTTTCTCATGTGCAAGATTGCCTGAATGAATTATTTTGCATGGACAATCTCACGTGCGAAAAAACCTTGCACTATGAATTCGAACTAGTACCCAAATTTTTTAAAACATTTAGATTTTCCAAATTTTCACTCTCATTCATTCTATTTCTCTCCAAAACTTCACTACATTACATTAAGATTATATTTTCATGGTCATATATTTATAAAATAAACATAACTTTAAAAAAACTACATTAGTAACTCAACTTATATATACAAAATAAACATATTATAAGATAATAGAAATATCTTACTTTGTTTTTTATAATTTAGAACTTGAAATTTGATTATTCTAAATTTTAGAGTATATTTCTTCAAATTGACTTACAAAAAGCCGACCAATTTTGTGCTTTTGCTTTCAAATATTTTATTTATCATTATATTTTATCAATATGGACAATTATGTCCATTTTTTTATTGTTTTGGCTAATAAAGATTTTTCTATTACTCTGTGGCTAAAAAGAATATTGCATAAAAATTTAGGCCATTTTTGAAAATTTTCCAAATTTTTTGCCCTTTAAAAGGCCTGAATTCAAGATTCTTACGTGGGATCTTCATTTTTTACGTGGGTTCTTAAGGATCGAGATTGTATATACATGGAAATTGAGGTTGTTTGCTTTTGGTTTCATGAAATTCTTGTTTTGTGTATGAAGTTCCCAGGTTTTGAAACTTTATAAAGTTACTTTATGCCTTCGAGCTTTCTTGAATTCATGAGAACAATATCGTCTTTCTCCTTGCCTTCTCACTCTTTTGGGATTTTCAAGAACAATATTGTGCTCTTATTAAAGAAAACAGTCCAACTCTCAATTTAGTGTTTGATTAAAAATAGGGGTGCTAGTGTGTGGAGAGTATTTTTAAGGTGAGCAAGAGACAATTGGATGCTTAGGGATGCTCTCAGAGAATGATCTTGGGAATTGAGTGTAATTGAATCTAACTAAATATCTAATGGCCTAAAAACAACATGCTTATATAATGATAAAACCAGATTTAAAATATTGATTTTTGCATCAATAGGAAGTAAAGATAAATTAGAACTTATAACAAAGCTTAAAATCAGAAATAATAATCAAGAAAGGAGTTGAAATCATCATTTAAGTATGTTTCCTCATTATTATGTATTTTCTTACCAATTTGAGACTCATAATTTATTGAACCAAGTTTTTACCTATCCTGGGATGAAAAATCTGGATCCTAGGCTTTTTAACGCCATTGGGCCATTTGTGATAACGTGTTAAGTTTGATTTTATTATAACATGAGCCAACATCCTAAAAAAAGCCTACTATTATCTTTAAGCGGTGCTGACTGATTGGGTTGTATTAATAATAGGCCTAACACATGGCCCCCTATAAGTGAAGGAGTGTGTAATTTACATAAAAAGTGTGCAAGACACACTTCTTCACTATCCAACCAGTGAGCGATACTTGTCCAATCAAAGAATCCCGCTTTTTTTAAATGATCTCTATTCCAAATCAAAAATGTCCAATCACGGTGACATTTTCATTCTTTTAGACAGATGCATAACCCTAAATAGGAGGCAATTACTTATTTTTTATTGTAAAATCAGAGTTAGTCCTATTTTCCCCTCTCATTCCAGATTTCAAAATCTTTTTTCTCTAAACCCTTTCCCTACATTGATTCTCACTCTTCTTAAAAACCCAATAATCTAAGGAAGCCCTTTTTTTAAAGTAACTTTTTAAAAAAATAGTTCAAAGCGTGAATACCTTTCCTATTAACAAATTAAAAACCACCTACCAGATACCCAAAAAGGTAAAGTTGAGGGTTCTTCCTCAGAATGGTCCTTACATGGAATATAAAACTATGAACCCCTATTTACGGAGCACTTTAAGTGCTTTATGTTCCCAATCTCTCCCATTATCTTAGAGTTCCTATATGTAACAGGTCTGCTCAACTTCAAATTCACCCAAATGTGTTCTATCTACTTCAGGATGTGGCTATCCTGAACTATATGATGAACCCCCTTACTATTTAACCCTTTATGATGTCTTTTTCACCTACAACTTGATCTGCTCTAAAGCAAATTACTTTTGGCTGCCCAAAGTATAAAGAAAAATTTTCAAGGATTTTGAAGGAAAGAGGGCTAACTTTGAAGATAATGTTGTGATTATTAGTGGTGATTGAAAACAACCATGGCTTCCATTTGAAGTAAACCCCTCATTTGGTGTTTATAATTGGAAAACCACTATAACATTTCTCTCTATTCAGGGGAAAGGAGAGATTCCTTTAGAAATTTTTCTAAAAGAAGCTGATCAACCAGAAGCACATCTATACTCTAAAAATGCTACCAAAATATACGAGGTTTGAGAAAGTATGCCACATATTATACAATCTCATGGTGGTGAAGAGATTATAGATCCTAACTCCTCATAAATTAACCATTAAGGTAGGAAACCCTCATTTTGATTTTGTGGGTTTTTGCCATCGGGTTCTAAATTGAGAATTCCTATCTATGGAAAACCTGTTCCCAAATGAAGATCCTCCATTTGATGAAGATATTGTCACCCCTTTACTTATAAGGGGTTATTCTTATATAGTAGTAAGTTTTGGAAACAACTACTTTATATTTTTAATTTTTGGTTCCTATAAATAACTCAACTCATTTCTCTTTTTTATTTATATTGGTGCTTTCTTGGAAGTAATTTAGGTCTCCAATGAGAGAAATATTCTTGACTTTATCTAGTTGGTTTTTTCTTAGGACTTATAAATCTATCGTGTTGAGGAAGAAGCTGGTTAAGGGCTTGAAAGTGTCTTGAAAGCAATTCTAGTCATTCTTATGGCTCTAGGAAGTTTGTGGACCCTTCATCATGTATGTTTCATTCATACATGGGAATGTCTACCTCTATTCCTATAAGCGTTTTTGCTCCTCATGGATATCATCCCGAGAAGAGAAAGGTAATCATTATGGAGATTTTTTTTCTTCCTTTTTGTACTTTTTCTTTATTCTTTGATATCCTGACTATCTTTGTTTTATATTACTTTAATCTTTTATAAAGGAACTTTATGTATTGTTGGGGTTCTTCTTGCCAAGAAAGTTATAGACCAAAAAAAAGGGTTCAGTAATTTACCAAAAAGTATTGGAGCTTCTCATACTAAGAGTCTAGGGTGGAGCCTCCTAAGGCCAATGCAGGAAGAGAATAGGCTCCTTAGGCATTTCTAAAAACTATGTCAAAGGTTCCTAAGGTGACATCAGAGGTTTTACAAGAGGAACTTGAGGCTTTTGCGGTAGCGCTTAAAACTAAGGTGGAACCTAGGGTGGTTCCTTCAGAATCAGTGACTGATATGGAACTTGGGGAAGTTCCTTTGCCTAAAGATTTTCCTTTTGGGCTTGCTCCAAAACCATTTGTGCATCTAGGTAAAGAATGCTTTTTTTTTTGCTTGTATTATAGAAATTTGTTGTTTTCTTTTTTATGAACTTCTTTATTAAATTTTTTAATTAATCAATTTATAACTTTATAAATTATTTGATCAAATTAATATTACATATTAATTAATTATTTATTTATTAACATTTATTTCTAAATTAAATGAATTAAATAAAATAATAATTTTTTCATGTGCCATATGCCGTGCATGTGGCGTGGGACATGAAGGGGTGCCCCTTGCACCGTGTGTCGTGTTAGATGGCGCAAGAGGTGTGAAACATTTTGTGCAGACAATGATCATGACATCGCATTGACCGTCAATTGAATTTGCACAAAAAAAAATAATTTATTTTTTTGGTTGATTTTGGTCAAATTATTTTCGTTTACACATTTTCAATAATTTTTTACTCAATCTATCTATATTTCACCTATTTCACAAACAATCTAATCATTTTCACTAATCTTCAACACAAACTAACAATTTTATCTTAAATTTAAAAAATGACCGATAATTACTAATTATCAATCATTTTTTAAATTTAAAGTCAAACATAAATGTAAGAGACATCGATCTACATAATGTCAATTTGAGAGTATTTTTTAGAGAGAGTGTTGTGCTAGGTTCGAATGAGTTGAGAGTGTTTTTGAGAGAGGAAAAATAAAATTAGGGTAAATTTGTCCAATTTTAAACTTTTTGACTACAAAAAAATTAAGTTTTAAGTTTGTAGTTAAAAAAGAATATTGTGTAAAAGTTTTGGACTATTTTTTAAAATTTTCCAAAAAAAATTGCTTTGACAACATAAATTCTCGGTAAACACACTCAGCAATATAATGTCTTAGCTAGTTTTCAATTCTCTCAGAAAAATAACCTTAAGTCAAAAGGCGATGTTTCATCAAATTTCCTTATAAAGAAACGTTGAAAAAACAGTAACTACGGCACTGAGAACTCGCCGGGTTTTATGGATGAACCATCGGTATCATAAAGGTCACTGTTGTAAGCTGTATGGATCGAGTACACGTACTATATAACCAAACAGGGTTAGGGTTTTGGTGTTATTTTTTTTTTTTTGTTTTAGGTTTTAGGGTTGGTCGTTGAGTGTTTAATAGCTAGTGGTAGAGTAAACACTTACATACAAAATTAACAACCAAGGACCCGTAAATAGTGCCAATGATGTGATATATTGTCAGATCAGGCAAAGTAAATATTATTATTATTATTATTATTATTATTATTATCATTATTATTTTGTACATGGTGTATAATTTATTCCATTCATCAATTTGGTCCAATGGAGTTGTTGGAGTTTTGCAGAGAAAAGTAGAAGGTAAAAGAAGCGATTGGAAATCTGGAAGTAAAAGAGGCAACGGAATTTAAGCTGTAGGTAATGATACAGGTGATACATGTTGTGATCTGAAATGTCTATGGCTCGTGGCTCTGGCCTGACCCTTACTGTCAGTTCTTTCAATTCAGCCCTTTATGAACCTAGAGTCGAATTCCTCTCCCTTTGATACATTTATGTCTGTACTCTCAGTTAATTAATTGTATTCCCTGTACAAAATCCAGGTAAAAGTATTGCTCGGTTTCTTCCAATTTCAGCAAAAAATTTCCACATTAATACTGATACATGCACTGGTTGCCATACCTTCTGTACGTGACTTGTATCTCCATTGATTATGAATTACAAAATTATACTACTATTGAACTCTTGCTACTTCTTTTATATAATTACTGATGTATATGTGGAGATTATACGTCATTGTATAAATTTGAGTCTTTGTATAAATTTGAGTGAGTTAATAACGTGCAAATTTAATGATCCCCATTAATTATTCATTAATCCATCTTAATTTGCTGTCACTACTCACTAATGAACTAAAATCATCCAGAAAAAAAAAACAATTGAAAAGAACGAGGAATATGGAGATAAAACCAAGATAGAGAGAGAATTTTGAAAGTTCTTTCATTCTATATTTTCAGATTTCCAAATGTGCACAAGAGGCCTTATATAATTAATTGCCTGTTCTTCGATTAGATAATTAGAGGGATGATAGAAAATAATTCAAAACACAAAAGATTGACTTGTCCTCTAAGTGCAAGCAGCGAGTTCGTTAATAAAGCCTTCACTGTTAAAGTTCTTCTACTTCACCTGTGGCGGATCACCAAGCCTGAGTTCAAGATCCAAACCCTCCTTTTGCAGACGATATTTATCATTTAATAGCCAGAAAGGCAGCGTTGAAACAGCGACAGTCTTTTTTCTTTTGCAGGTGATTATTGCCTCATCACAGCACGACCCAGTTGCTTGATCTCGGCAAAAGACTGAATTCAATCCCACAGACAAATTGGTTTCAACATAATCAGCTTCATGATCTATGCATGTAGGATCATCTTCCCTTGAACCCTTTTCTTGTTGATGATAATCAGGTTTTGAATCTGAGATATTCAGAATTTTTTTCTCCACAGAAGGAGAACCCTTATGCTTTTCTTGAGCAAAGGAAGAAGAAAAATAAGGAGAAGCTAGAGTGTTTTCACTTAGATTTTCTTGAGTGGATAAAGCTGAAACCCTATAAGATGAAATAGTAGTCGATGCCCTAGGGCAAGAATTATGGTCAATATTACAATTTAAGGCGCAAATCTCAGATGGGCATTTAGGCTCTGATAATTTAAGAGAATTTTGGTTGTGATTTTGATGATGAGGGACTTCATTGTGGGGGAGACTAAGAGATTGTTTAAGCCTAGCTCTATCCCTTCGATGGACATTCATGTGACCACCTAGGGCTTGAGCTGACCTAAATTCTCTTTTGCAAAAACTACAAGTATAAGATCTCGGAGGCCAAACACATCCACCAAGAGACCCAGCTGCATCTTCTGCAAAAGCTTTTTCTTCCCATGAATGATCACTAAAAGAGTTTATCGAATCGTGTGAAATATGAGACCTCAAAATCTCCCTCTGCTTCTTCATCCACATCCAATACTGAGCTTGCTCCATTGTGCTAGCTAGCTTTAGCAGATCAAATAAGCAATCAAAAACAAGATTAATAAAGAGAGATATGATGATTAATTTGAGAAACTATAGAAAAGGAAGAAGGTTAATATAGAAATAGTTGAGAGTAATGAAGCAGCAGCAGCAGCAGCTCTATATTCGTGATATTGAAAGCTACTGGAGAATCCATGAGGAAGATAAAAGTGCTGAGCTGAAAAGTCTACTCACAAGCTTTTTGGTATAATGAACAGTTTGCTTTCTCTCCTTTGGCTCTTTCACTGTTTTGTAGCAGCTGGGGTTTGATGAACATTCATTGTTAATGGGTATGATTTTGGCAATTTCTAGAGACAGACACCCAGGCCCCATTAAAGCAACTCTCGTACGTATGATTTCCACATACATGAAACAACTAACGGTCATTGATTCATTTATGAAAATTTTAAATTATTACGTACATGCTGATTGTGATCAAATTGCTATAATTTATTATTAATACATGATGTAATATGTGGAAGAGGAGACCCATTAATGAAGACTATTATTGGATAAGACAAGCAGGTTCTGAAGATTATTGATGAAACGAATTTGTTTTATTAAAAAAAATGGATAACAATGATGCTGCTAATTGTTTTCTCTTCTATCTTCCATTTGCTTCAACTAATGCTTTCTCGATTCTTAAGTTCCCGTCGGCATTCCATTTAATAATGGTTAAACATGTTAATCGTAACTTAATCCCTTGATTTGATCACTTCTAAAGTATTTTCGTTTTGTGTGTCTAGTGATTAGTGAATGTGCTAAGAATCTTTAGGCTTTTTCTTTAGTATCACGACAAGATAAAAAGTTAAATAAAGCATTTTTTTTCTATATGAACTAAATTTTAGGCGTTTACCTCTCGAATTAGAATCGTCTCTCTCAGCTGTGTATTTGTTTTTTTTTTTAAAAATAATTAAATTCATTGTAAGTAAAGTAATAAAAATACAACTTTGAGGGCCTTTGATCAAACGATCAAAGAATTGCAATAACTAAATATAGTTTTTTGCCCTGTCGAATTGTTTAACCTCTTCCAACTTGTGAGAGTAATCTTAAAGGGGAGTAAATTTTTTCGAAAAAGGAAAAAACAATCCTAATAACAAAAACAAAAACAAAAAAAAAAAGGAGAATTACACACACTACCCTGTGTATTCTATTACTTCTTTATATATTACTATTTATTAACTATCGGTCACAGCCTTATATTTGCTGAGATTAAATCTCAAGAGACTAATAAATCTTGGTTATTCTTGGTGCATTACAAATTTGCACCTGTCTATTAATTTTTTTATATGTACTTTTCAATCAATTATTTTAAAAAATACACGGTAAAAATTCAATAAAAAAGTATCAATGTACTGAGAGCATCCAAAATCCTCTTTGAAATTAAAAGAGAAATACGATTATTTACTATCCTTTTCTCCCTCCTTCTATCATTATTCTAAAGTTAAATTTTAACCATAAACAATTCATTTTCCACTTTTTTCTTCTTCTTCTTCTTCCTTTTTTCCCCCACTCAGTAATATGATTTAATTTTCACTCATTATGTTTAGGAGATGAATCCATGATACGTAAGTTTAATATTGTCTCCATTTATCTTTTATCACTGAACCACCGATTTTGAAATTAATGTGCAAAGATTAAGTTATGTTTAGGAGATTGAATTGGCCACTCAACTCCTTCAAACTTTGGGTCTAATTATGAAAAATATAAACCCCAATGATTTGGTTGTTTCGAAATATGAACAATTTTCAGTTAATATGTAACTTCAAGGGGCCATATTTATAATATTTCTTTTAATGCAGTGAATATGTATGTTAAATTATCGATGACACAATTATGTAGATGTATAAAATAATTTCTGACAAGTATATATAAAAATTAAAACATGAATTAAAGATTGCTTTATTTTTGAGTTCACTATTATTGACTGTACATATACGCATATGCAGCTGCTTCCAAAAGAACTTCCAACGGAACTATTCAAATATAATTACAAGCAGTATGCTAAATTAACTGGTATTCCAAGTGGCAGCAACACATTAGAGCATATATTTTACCCTAAATTAATTAACTGTATCAAACCATCTGGGTAACTCGACTATTGGGTGTCTATAAGCTATGATAATTAAAATTTACTTAAAAAAGTAGGGAAATATACACAAATAGTCCCCTAAAAAAAGTAATAATTTTTTATAATAAAAAATTAATTAACGAAATTGTCATTATTAATAATATAATTAAAAATTTTGTTGTTTCATAATATATTTTACATTTTTTTTAGTGTGTAGTTTGTAAAAATATAAGTATAAAAATATAGTCATAATATACTGCGATGAAATAGAGATGAAATAAAGTGCGTCAACGAAAAAATTGTGATAAATTGAAGGAAATAAAAAAATTGGGGATGAAGAAGAAACAAAACACAAAATTTTTAACGCCCAGTATGCGAGGTGCGAGAATGGACCATGTGGCTTGGTTCACGACTCCTTCCCACAGTTTGAGACGTGTAATGAGAGGCAAACAATCTGGTCTTTATAGTTCTCAATCATTTTCTCCAATGAATTTTGTTAGATTTTACTCATTTTTTACTGCTTTTAACTAAATATGCTTATTTTCAATTATTTCTAACAAAAATACTAAAAATAGAAACACTAAAAAATTTAATAATTTTCATCTATTTTTTAAATTTTCACTTTTTAACTGGTCTTTTTAGCTTCCAATCTTCAAAATGTTAGTGTCTAAACACTCGATCTACTTATTTTTAAGCTTGAATGAGTATTAAAATATATGTATTTTTGAGTGAGTTTTGGAAGAAAATGGTTGAAGAGGGGCAAAATATGTAGAGATTTAAAGAGAAGAAAAAATATTGGATTGCTAGTTATATTCTTATTGATGAATGCTTGAGTATTTATAGAGTTTACAATAAATCAAAATAGAAAAAAAAAAAGTAAACCTAATAGGAATAAACTAAACCAACAAAAATAAACAAAAGTAAGAAAAAGATAAATCTAAAAAGAAAAATAGACTTAATACGTTGAAAAGTTAAAAAGGGTAATTCCTAAAACAAATAAATTTAAATTAAACTAAATTTTTTAATTTTTTTTATCATACTCCCGCAAGATGGAGTTTTGGGAGGAGAGTCCAATCTATCCATCAAGAGAAAAACAATTGGAGGGAAAAGTTCAATTTTATTCTTTAAGATGAGAAATTGAGTGTGCGAAAGAGATTTGATGAGGGCTCCACGGCGGCTAGAGTGGACAATGATGCAAAGAAGGAAGTTGTGATAGCATCTATGCTAATTGTGATAGAGATTACTGAGAAAAGTACTTGTTGGTGGACATGATCAAACATTTGTTGTTGTTGTTTTGACCCAATAAATAATAAATTGTAAATAAATAAATAAATTTTTTGTATCTTTGGTGATTCTCCTTCATTGAATATAACCCGGAAGTGATAATTATACAATAACCCAAAAGAAATTATCAAATAGTAACCCAAAAGAATTTGAAGATAAGAAAGTAAGTCAAATACTAGTTTAAGTTATTGAATTTGAAAGATTTTGAAACTAAAAAAGAAGAGGGAAGTAATATAAATGAATTTTTTTATAAAAAAAAGATTGAAGGAGAACCCTTAAAATAAAATAAAAAAATAAAAGTTTTGTTTGAAAATGGAAAAGGTTAACCCTTAAAATAAAACAGAAAAATAAAATCCTATCTAAAAGTGAAATGGGGTTAATCCTTAAATAAAGTAAAAAAGTAAAAGATTTATTTAAAAATAAAAGTGAGTTAACCTTTAAAATAAAACAAAAATTAAAAAAAACTCGTTTGCAAAAAAAAATGGAGAGAGAGAGTTTATAAGAGTTTAATCCTATAATAGAATAGAAGAAAAGTGAGATAGTTTATAAGAATTTAATCTTAAAACATAATAAAAGTAACTTATAAAAATAGAAAAAGAAGAGTTTTTTTTTCTATTAAAGAATGAGAATAATGACCAACCAAGACAAAAAGACTATTTATTTACTCTTATGATACTATTCATAGGTACTGTATGGATAATGTTCACACAATATTTATGGGGTACGATTTGCTATGGCTACTGATTATGGGATACTGTTTATATCAATTGTTGCGATACTATTTATGACACTGTTTACACACATTATTGACACTGTTTACATGCACTGTTTATGCAAAGAAAAAATATATTGATGGAAAGGAATTGAATATGGTGTTAAAATATTGTCTAATACTTAAAATTTAAAAAAAAAAAAAAATTGATCATGAACTTATTTGGTTGCTACGCAATAACTCTTACTTGACCACACATAACAGCTTTGCTTAGCCGTTACACAGTAGTTTGGTGGAGGCAAAAAATTATTCCAAAAGAAGTTTTGATACTATATACAGATTTAGAGAAAATGAAAAATATTGCATTGTTACTTGTATTCTCATTAATGAATATTTTAATATTTATAGAATTTAAAATAAACTAAAATAAAAAAAAGGTAAATCTAAAAGAAAAATAAATATAATAGGAATAAATTAAAAAAAAGATAAACCTAAAAATAGAAATAGACTTAATAAGTTAAAAAAGATAATTTTTAAAATAAATAAATTTAAATTAAATTAAATTTAAAATAATTTGAATTTAAACTTTGTGACAATTAAAAATTATATTTTAATTTTGTAACTATAAAATATATGAGTTTAAAATAAAGGTTATTTGTGTACATTTTCCCAAAAAAGTATATATATGAACCTTCTCTTGTAATCGAAGAAATCATCAAACTTTTGTATTCACATATTCAATCATAGATCAGAAAAATTCGAGACATTTTGTTTTTCTTCCCATCAGCTTTATATTATATATATGTCGCAACATAATTAGTACTAACAATAATTGTCCTATATTTATAATGATTCTTCTTGAATTAGTTTCATTGTAGAATATTGACGTTTGGGTCTAAAGAACATGATATTATTTTTAAATATGAAAGAAATTTACTCTCAAATAAAAAAGAAAAAGAAATGTTTAAATTTTGAATCTCATGGAACAAATCACAAGATGTATCATTAAAATAATATTATAAATATAAATTATTTATACAAACTCACTCGTTCATATAAAAAAATTGACGTGTTATAATATTTTTAGGTAAGTAAATAATATTATATTATCTTTTTTTATATATTTAACTCATTTTATAATGTCAAATTATATCAGTTTGTAGAGATAAATAAATGGGTATAAATAATTTATATGCATAATACTATTCGTAGCAAAATAAATTTTTAATAGCTCTAACCCTAAGTCATTAGTGACATAAGCTCTTTTACAATAGGCAATTACTATTATATCAGCTTGTTGCCTGGCCGAAGAGATGAAGTACATCTAGAAGCAACTTGTTGGGGGAGGCTTCCTTCTCATAATAATAATAATAATAATAATAATAATGGGTAGGCAGAGAGCCCGATACCAAAACATTAATGTGATTTCTTTATGTTAGTTCTAGGTCAAGAATTGCATAATTCCACAAGCTTAAAATAATAAGACGTCTTAAGATATACTTTAATTTTCAACATAAATGACTCCTTCAAGACTTAATTCTCCTTTTAAAAATAATAATTAGATTGTCTTCACATTGAAGATTCTATCTCAAATGTCTTCATACTCCAACTTGTAGTAGAAAAAATTTGAATAACAACAACGCAAGG
The DNA here is from genome assembly GCA_946807835.1 of Ailanthus altissimus. Lineage (NCBI taxonomy): Eukaryota > Viridiplantae > Streptophyta > Magnoliopsida > Sapindales > Simaroubaceae > Ailanthus > Ailanthus altissimus. Next base: position 19,171,776 of record OX327684.1, read on the forward strand.
TTTATGACTTGATTGCAAACCAACAAAATTAAATGTCTCATTTAGTAACTTGCAATTAATGGAGGAGCCTATGGAATTAATTAAAGTAATTTTGCCGCCTGAGAGATTGAACTCGATTCTTAAAGGGCCTTAATAACAAGTGGACCAGAAACAGCTTAGGCCTCGGCCTACATATAGACAAAACCCTTAGTTTGTAGAATCTAGGCCCATGAGTGTGGCCCATTAGTTCAAGGCTAGCCCAATATGAGGTAAAGCCAAATAATAGAAAAAAAATAATAAGTCGTTTCTTCAAAACTATGAGATATTAATATGTGAAATACAAGTCCGTGCATAAATGTAGTCCTTTCATTTTGTCAAACCTCAAAAAGTTTTACAATCACCCTTTTCTTCCTCTTTTTTAAATTATTGAGATTGTATTAATATTAAAATTTGTAAAGTAAAAATATAAATTTTATATCTTAATTAATTTAATTTTTTATATGTCAATCTATTTATTTAATGTATAGTTGTTGAACCGTTAATTTATTTGTACAATAGAAATTTATACTAATGGACTGATATGCTAAACCTACAATTAACAGACATTATATATGTAGTAACACCAAATACTCTTCTAAATATTTGAAATGACATTTTTCAATAATTGAGATAATATATTATACCATCTTGAATAATTTAGTAGTAAAAGGTTTTCAGTACATTAATTCTTTATTGAAATAAAAATCCTAAAATTCGAATTCTGCCGCTATTATATCCAAAATAATAATATTACCCAGTAAAAATATTCAATTAGTCATCAAACCAAGGTGGTAAAATTTCATTGGTCAGGGAAAACGTATTGTCCAGCCCGAGAACTAGTTAACAATTTCCTCATTATTATTTTCACATGAAAATCAAAATTATTTAATTTCATTGCTTATTTTGGCACATTTTAAATTGTTATCTTCGAAAAGAAAGAGTTATATGTATATTTCTAATATCGCGTTTACTGATACATTTATATGTACTTTATAAAAAATAGGACGAGATCAACAAAAATAAAACAAAAGCAGCAAAATAAAATTTATAATATGCGAATCTATATTTATTTAACAAGTTTGATGAGTTTACTTATATGATACCATAAAATAATAATTTTATAGTAGAAATACATAAGAGGCAAAAAAAATTTAGAGCTAAAAAATAAGCTTCTCCTCCTCCGAATAACATATATATCACCCATTCTCCTCTCACTCATTGTTGAGAAAATTAATTATTGATTACTCATTGATTGATTGACAACCTTCTTAATAGTTTAGCTATCTTTTTTATGAGGTTTTAAGAATATGAGCGTCATAGAATCTAGGTCGAATTATGATATAATAGAATTTTCTTAATTAAGATTTTTTTTGAAAAAAAGAGTATTGCCAAAATAAGTATAATAATTCTCTTATTTGTTTAAAATTTTCTTATAAAGTCCTGTAATAAAGAAAGCCTTTTTTTTTTATCAATTTATAAGTTTTTTCTAAGCTTTTGTGATAAATTGGGCTTTAGGCCGAAATTTATGGAGAACATAGATTCCTCAGTTTTTATTATTAATTTATTGATAATGAAAATTTTATAATTATAATCTATAGATTGAATAGGCTCTTTCAAAGTGCTTTTAAAATTTTTGGATGATTAAGTCCCAACTTGACGAGATGCTCTGAAAATTATAGTTCTTGGTTCGAGAGTTTTTTCTCGAGTTTTATATCTCTTGAAGATATTCAGAAGAAGTGAGTACTCGGTGGTTCTTGTTTCTTGGATGACCCTTGTGAGGTCTCTGAACGAAGTGGGGATTGTCCATTGTAAAGGTCCTTAAGTATTTCGTCTTATAAGGGGTTTTCTAGTAATTTTGCCTCTCGTGAAGGAGCCTTCAAGTAATTAGTAGTCATTGGAGCTAATAACAATTTAAGTCCTTTGATGGTGCCTTTGGTGGTCAGCTTGAGCAAATCATGTTATTAAACGGTGTTGATGTCAATGACATTTTTTTAGGGTCAAGGACTATGGACGAGCTTGTGGATGTCTCTACGCTTAGCGGTGGGTTTTTAAGGAAAGTGGATTAAGGCTAGAGGTGTTGATGCCATCAGCTAATGAGCCTTGGTCCTTCCATATTTGTTGTACATCTGAAGGTTCTCATGACAATGCAGTCGTTGTCAAAGCTTTCACTTTTATTTTGCACCAGAATTCATTCACTAAGTGCTGAAAAAAGAACAAAAACTCAAGCACCATGAACACAAGAAAATAATGAGTTAAACATTATAAACCTTAGTAGAAAATAAAATTATGAGTACTATAAGTTGAATAATAGTAAATCGAGTAGCATGAGCTAAAATAGAATAATAATCTGAGCACTATAGGCTAAAATTCAAGCACCATAGGATGAAAGATAATAATCATCTCAGTACTATGGGATGAAAGAGAATAATAATAAGTTGAGTGTCATAGGTTGAAATCTGAGTACCATAGATTGAAAAAGAATAATAATAAGCTAAGCATCTTGAGCTGAAATCCAAGCACTATAGCATAAAGAGGATAATAATGAGTCAAACATTATGGGCATAAAGTGGATAATAATAAGCCAAGCATTATAGGCTAAAATTCGAGTGCTTTGGGCATAAAATGGATAATAATAAGTTGAGCACTATAAGTTAAAATTTAAGCTTTATAGCATAAAATGACATTTATATTCAAGTGAAGACTTATGTGGTCTCAAATAAGGACTTATATGACCTTGAATGAGGATTTATGTTGCCTTGAATGAGGGCTTATATGGCCTTTAGGGATAGAAGGACTTTTGTATTGTTCACCCTATTACGAGGATATTCGAGTCAATCTCCTCTCTAAGTCCTTAAGGGACTAAGAGGCTTTTGTATTGTTCACCCTATTAGGCGGGATATTTAAGTCATTCACTTCTTTAGGTCCTCAACAAATAATGACATAGGTTCTGTGTCGTTCTCCTTATTAAAGGGATATTGATTCATTCATCTCTTTAGGTTCTCAATAGAAATAGACAAAAGAATTTTTGTGTTGTTCACCCTATAATGAGGATATCAAGTCTGTGATGCTTGATGCTCGAGTTTGTTTCAAGCTATCTAAGCACGATCAGGGTGGTCGGTCAGATAGAGGAGCCGACCGGGTGATTGAGGACAGTGTTAGTGAGATGAGGACTATAAGCTATCTCGATGATACCCATATACCCTTATAGCTATTGGTCCTAGCTTTGTGAGTTAAATATTATCCATGGGGGAACAACACTTGAAACTTTATAAATAATATTCACTGAATTAAAAGGTCTTTTAAGTGCCTTTTAATATGATCAGCCAGCATCCTCAACTTGTTATTTTGACACGGTGCTCGAGATCAGGTCTCTTATAGGATAATTAATGCATTGATTATATTCCCTTTAGTCAATGGTCCTTAGGCCTACGTGATGCAAACGTGTGGTTATAGTGACAATGAGACTTAATTATTTAAAGTTAACACCAATGGCGCACTTAATATTGACAAAAAATTTTAAAATGCACGATGTCAGGCAGCTAGATGAATAGTTTTCACTTTTTGAATTTATTATGACACAACGCCATCTAAGAGCGCTGATAGGGAATGAAAACATTGTTCTAGTGAAATTCTACTTTGCAAATGCAACGCGGACTTAGGCTGTCCTAACAAGGGTTTAAATGGCTTTAAAGAGGGCTTAAGCTATTTTGAAAAGGACTTGGGCAACCTTGATAAAGGTTTAGGTAGTCTTGAAGAGGTTTTAGGCTGTCTTAAAGAGGGCTTAGACTGCCTTGATGACCTTATGGAGAACTTAAGCTGCCTTGATGAGGGTTTAAGCTGCCTTAGTAAAAGCATAGGCTATCTCAATTAAGGCTCAGATGTCTTGATAAAGACTTAGGCTGCCTTTATGAAGGCTCAAACGTACTTGATAAGGATTTAGACTACCTCAAAGAAGGCTTAGATTGGCTTGATAAAGGCTTAAGTGGCCTTGAAAAGAGTTTAGGTTGCCTCAATAAAGGCTTACGTTGTCTTAAAAATGGCTCAAGCTACCTCGATAAAGGCTTAAGCTACCTTGAAAATGGCTTAGGCTGCCTTAATGAAGGCTCAGGCTGCCTCAATAAGTGATGAGAACTTAAGTGGTCTCGAAGATAGGGTCTTTGACCTTGTTGAGAAGGTCTTCGGATTTGCAGAAGACCAACTTCTATTAGAGGCCTATTTGCAAAATTCTACATATATTTTGACCATATTAAAAAATTTTAAGACTATGAGAGAGCTGACTGAATAAAATATTGTTCGGGGCTTGTAATATATATAAAGTATTTAGGCCAAATCTTAAATTTTTAAAAATTTAGGGGGGTCTTAATGGAAAAATCTAATAAAGCCCTTCGATATTCAAAATTTAAAGATGGTTAAGTGAAAAAAATATGAATGTAACCCTAATTCCTTCTTTTTCTTTTTCATTTTGCACGACATCCACTTTTTCTTAACCATTGTCAGCCGATCTAAATAGTGGTTTGAATGGTAAAGTTTACAAGTTAGTCGTGGTGGTTATGCTTGAGTGTGATAGTGACATTTTGGTGGCAAAGATGGTGGTCAAGGTAGTAAAGACAAAAGAGGTTGTGGTCGAGCTTTATGGCCTTTATCTATGATCTTTTTTTTTTGCAATGATAAGCGACAATGTAGCTTGAGTTTGGGTCGCCAAAGATTGCTGAGTTGATTGATGGGTTCAATGGTGGTGGATAACGATTGGAACAGTGATAGTGAGTGGTGGCAGTGGCTAGCATTGTAGCTTTAGTTCTTTGTATTTTATTACTTGCTTCTTTTGATTAGAACAACCATGTTGCTCTGGTGGTTCCTACACTGCACTTTGCTTGAATTTCTTTTCAATGGCACGAGTTCAATCCTTGGAAGCTTATTCTTTTTTTTTTATGATTTCATGTTTCACGGGTTATCTTTATTTATTTGTATTTTTTTGGCATCGTTGGTTGACTCCCTAGTAATTCATCCAACACATAATGCTTGATTTATTCATGATCTAAGTTCGATCCTCCTTTTCAACGCCTACTATTTTTGCTGTTTTTCCTCTTTTTTTGAATTTTTCTTGCATTTTTTTTTTGAATTCTACTTACATGCTTGTTAGCTTTTAAATTGTTAATTTTTATGATTTTTTGTGTCTTCATGAAGTTTTGTATTTTTTTCATAGACAACATTAAATTATTGACCCTAAAATTTAATTATTTTGAAGTCAACAAGTTAAATTTTTTTTTTAGGAAATGATATTGAAATTAATAAAAATAAAAGAAAATGCAATAAGATACATAATTTACAATGGTTCAGTTTAATATGAGCCTACGTTCATTTTACCGAACTTGATGAGCTAACTCATATGACATTATAGAATAATAATTTTATAGCATAAACACATGGAGACTAAACCTTTAGTAAAAAAAAAAAAGCCACTTTTTTATTTATAGGAGTATGAGAAAATTGATTAATGATCACTCATTGATTGATTGATAACTTTCTTCAGAGTTTAGTCCCTTGTTTATAGGTTGTAGGAGTACGAGGGTTGTAAAATTTCAGTCGAATTATGATATAATAAGATTTTTTTTAATTATAATTATTTTATTAAATATTTGTTAAAATAAGAATAATAGTTCTTTTATTATAATAAAGACAAACTTTTTTTTTAAAGTTGAAATCTTTTTAAATTTTTGTGATAAATTGGACTCTAAATCAAAATTCGAGAAAACAATTAATTTTTTTGGTCAAAATTTTAAACATTTTATTTTATCAAATATTAGTCAAACCTAAAAATTTTTTAATCCTCTTTATAATCACGTGGCGAGTTCAAATCTTGAATTTTTTATTTTTACAATATTAAAAAATTATTGATCAAATTAACCGAAGCTTGCGTTATATCTTTGTTAATTATTTTTTAATATGTATGAATTTATAATTTCATTGATTATTATTAATATCATCAATTTATTTGTAAAATGTAAATTTACGTCCATAAAATTATATGTAAAACATACTATTAACAATTATTTATAATAAATACATCTCTCGAATATGCCCTTGCTAAATTTAAAAAAAAAAGGAATTATATATGTTACATCAAATACATTATTAGATAATTGAGTAGTATTGATCACAAAATAATGTTTAGTTAGTTAATACTTACCTAGGGAAATATGAATTATTGGTTAAAGTGAAGGTGGCGAGATTTCATTGGCAGGAACAACACATGTCCAAGCTCGAGAAGTAGTTAAAAATTTCCTCGAATATTAGTTTCTTTATAATTACGACTGCCTCTTTAAACAACGCCGCCAGCCGTAAAATTTGGACGATAAAAACAGCACACAGTGTTTGAAACTCAAAGTCAAAACTGATATCCCAGCATCCCACAGAGCTAACCCAAAAAAACAAAAAGAACACCACTCCCACAATATTAAAATTCAAGCAGAACAAAAAAAAAAAATCCTGCATCTGATTCAGATTCACTCGCATGGTCTTAAAATGAAAAGCTTCTATATAAGCATGGCCGTCTTCAGCTATTAGAAATTTCACGGCCTTCTCAAATTTTATGGGTTGACAATCAAATTTCATCATCCATCAGTAACAGACTCCAAGCTAGCATGCTCCGGCACAAAGTTTTGTTTTTTGGGGCTTAGATGAAACATTTTCCAGCTAGCAGTGGCGGTTTCGTGAATTAGAATTAATTCAGGGGTTGATCAAGGAGAAAGCTGCGGTAGAGATTCGGCGAAACCACAAACCAAGGGTGTAAATGAAAAAATCTCAAGCTAGCCTGGGTTAGTTCATATTTTAGAATTATTCTGGGGATTGAGGTTTCTTTTGATCTTTTTTTTATAATTTGTTTTAGAAGATGAGTCAAGCTCGAGTTGAGGTCCTGAGTCAGGACCGCTTAAAGTCGTCGAAGATTTTGATCTTTCCATGTGCACCACACGATCTTTTTGCACTTCTTGGGAGACTTCCTCTTATCGTTTGCTTAATCACGTCAATTTCTCTAGTTCTCTACACGGCCTTTTCGACGACTCAGTCTCGGGGTAACCGTTTCTACTTACACTTACCGGAACCCAAACCCGTGTCTCCACCCGACCCACACCCCACCAACATTTCCCACATCTTATTTGGCATCAGCGGCTCCGCCGCCACGTGGCACGACAGGATTCGCTACACCAACCTTTGGTGGAAACCGAACGAGACGCGTGGCTATGTCTGGCTGGACGAGAATCCCGGAGACTTTAAAAACAGTAAAACCACTCCCTTTGATACGATACCGTATAGAGTCTCGGATCCGGGTTGGACCAGGTTCAGGTATTCGAGCTCGAGATCGGCGGTTCGGATCGCCCGAATAATTTGGGACAGTTTTAAACAGAACTTGCCTCATGTAAGATGGTTTGTTATGGGAGATGATGATACGGTGTTTTTCACTGACAACTTAGTTTCGGTGTTAACGAAGTATGATCATAATCAGATGTGGTACATTGGTTATAATAGCGAAAGCGTTGAGCAAAATTTGATGCACGCGTACGACATGGCATTTGGTGGCGGTGGATTTGCGGTCAGCTATCCGTTAGCGGAGAAATTGGTCAAAGCATTGGACGGTTGTCTTGAGAGGTACTATTATTTCTACGGCTCTGATCAGAGGATCTGGGCTTGTATCAGCGAGATTGGAATACCGTTAACAAAGGAGCGTGGGTTCCACCAGGTACGTACGTTTCTTTCTGATTGCTTTTGCTACTTTGTTTACACGTGGTAAGATTGTGTGGTATTTGATTTTGAAGTAGTCAAAGGTCCGGGGCATTTTTAAAAGTGGATGTTGTGGGTTCTTTTGAATATGCGGTTCACTGCCGGCAACTTTGGTGATCTAACCGGTGACCAATCATGTTAACCCAAGCGCCCAACTTTTTGCTTGGGTCAAATTCTGTTCGATTCAATTTCAATTAGAGAGACCCCTCTAAACAAAATGAATCTATTCTATTAACACATTTTTTTAATTAGTGTAAGATGACCGACCATATAGCAGCTATATGATATAGCCATCCAGAGTTTTTGTTGTATTCTAAAAATATAGGAATATAATAAATACTTAAGATGAATAGCGAAAAAATTTAAAATCTTGATGAAAAAACCCAGTAGACTATAGTATAAAGTTATTTGGTATCACTCTAATGTTCATGTGTGCAAAATTTTCAAATTATAGATATATGTATGCAAATTACTAGGTTTTCTTTTGCCGACTTGAGAGAGAAAATATGTCCATATAGGAAGACTGCTGAAAGTTCACGAAGCATCTGTTATTAAGGAACCCACAGAAAATACACGACAAAATCTGTCCCTTCTCACTACGAATATCAAAGAAAATGTCACAGCCAAACCCTAAGACTTTGAAACTACATGCACAGTTGTGAAAGGTACGTCTCACAACCATGCATCAAACCCAAACTAAAATATACTATATGTTCATAATCAAATATTAGATTAGATTAGATTAGCTTGCCTAGTTAGCAAATTAACAATGACCATTAACTTTCTGACAAATTACCTCACCTATAAGCATTATCCGGGAAGTCCTTGTGAATAAGATATAATAGCCTTTAATATTTGTGGGTTGTGGGCACCGTGGCCGTGGCTTGAGGTAAAGTTTCATTCTGCTGACAGGGACAAGTAACCATTATCTATTGTGGCCAACACTTCCCTTGGCTTCAGGTAAAGTTTCGTAAGGAAAGTAAAAGTGGTACTAGGACCATTTGTCGACGTTTTTAACCTTTTGCAGCTGCTCCTCAAATGTTTCTGTCTCGTCATCTTGGACCTGCAATTTTACAGAGACTTTGCATGAAAAGGTGACACCTATTGTAGAAACGTGTAGGCAGCTGCTTGGCTTATATTTTATATCCTAGGTCCATCACGAAACTACAAACCTTTTTAGGATAAAGTTGTACGTCGTTTGCTGGATTGGTAGAGATATAGAGATTAATAAATATGTTGGGTGAGATAAATTTAGACAAAAATTAAAAGCATGTTTCCTACCTTAACATAAAAGCAAGTAAATATATTTCTGGAAGGAAATTTAACTCTTCATTAAGTCTTTAAAAAAAATTGGGGCTCTTTATGTTCTCAAAATTAAGTTTAATATGTTGTGGGAGGATTTTTCAATTTTCATTGATATTACTCAATGTTTAATTAAAATATTTTGAGGTCCTCTCTTAGTTTTTCTGTTGGTGGGTCTACCAAGATCTGTGATTTACAGAAAATCACACACTACCAGAATATAATAAATAGATCCCCATTATTCTGAAAATTAGATTGCAAATTTCTTGTTAATCGGGAAAAATAAGTACTTTAGGTGTGATTGATAGTGATTTTAGCAAGCAAAAGTGAACCTTAATATAAAATAGTTTTTTTAGCAAATAAAATAGTTATTTGTTCCTATGATGATGTAAGATTATTCTGTTGACAACTTACCTATTTCTAGTTCCTAAAAGTTCTTTCATGACTTGTCTTTTTCCTTTCTTATTAAACTCTTTGATCTTTCTTTTTTGTGATGAATTTTTATTTTTAAAATTTTAATATCATTGAATAAATTAAATTATTAGAGTCTACTGCTATAAAAATAAAAAATTACTGAGACAAAATAATATAAATTTATTGACAAACATCCGAACTTTAAATTTTCTTTTATGTAAAATACACAATAATTTTCAAAATAAGGAGACCAGCCTTATAATTAAGAATAACAAACTAACCTATTGAGGTGGGAGAGTTCTACCCTTGGTAATGGGGGACTAATTACCTTCGTGACGGAGGGACAAAAACACTAATAAAATAAAGACAAAAAAAAAATCATCCTCACACAAAAAAAAGTATATACACAAACCACCATTTACATTTGCAGCTACAACCGGCGCAATTACAACACAATAACCCTTTCAATTATCCAATAATTACTAATGTACCTAAAAATAGAGTAACAATATGATATTTCTTAAACACTGCCAGTGGTGTTGAATATTAAAAGAAGAAAAAGATGAGTATAAGTTTCAATTTCATTCCTTTTGATCATATTTTTGTAACCTTTTCAGCTGGATATTAGAGAGGACCCATATGGACTTTTAGCAGCCCATCCGGCTGCGCCACTCGTCTCACTCCACCATATTGACTACTTGCACTCCTTGTTCCCAAACCGGGCCCAATTAGACTCCTTGGAGTCCCTTATCCATGCATACCGGGTCGACTCGAACCGGATCTTACAGCAAAGTTTGTGCTATGACACGAACCGGAATTGGTCCATTTCCATCTCATGGGGCTACACCATTCAAATTTACCCTTTTTTGTTATCAGCGAACCTCTTGGCCATGCCGCTGCAAACGTTCAAGACTTGGCGGAGTTGGAGCCCCGGGCCCTTTGTATTCAACACGCGACCGGTTAGCCCCGACCCATGTGGAAACCCTGTCGTTTATTTTCTGGATCGGGTTGAGAATGTGGGCAAGACTGGGACCCGGACCATTTACACTAGATCCGGGCCCAAGTTTGGAAAGGACTGTGATAAAGCAGAGTTTGTGAAGGCTAGGGAAGCGGAGAGAATTGTTGTGTCTTGTTTGAAAATGGACCCACAATATTGGCACAAGGTTAGTTCTTCATCACTCAAAAAAGCTATTCATACAACTCAAATTTAAGCTTATGATTTGTTACCTGTTACTAAATTTGAGTTATTATTAATGTCTGATTGCATTTTTGTTGCGTGAGCAGGCAACACAGAGAGAGTGCTGTGAAGTTATGGATGGTGGAAGCATAAAGGATGGCACAACACGAGTAAGGATTAGAAAATGCAGAGCCACAGAAATTATGGCCGTTTAGAGGTAGATTAGTTGTGTGATACTTTTACTAGTGTAATTATTCACTGTACACACCACATTAAAAGTTTTCGGATTTGTGAGTTGAAAGCTTTATGTTCCATTTTCACGTCCAATTCCAGTGTAAATGCTGAAAGAATCAAAAGTATGTTGGGTAAACCCATTCCATCATGGATGGCAACCCCAAAACATAAACTAATTTTACATGAAGTTCGTCGATGAGCCATCATAAATCATTTTTTTAATTATTCATAATATGTGGCCTGTAGTGATAATCATCTGATATATATCATTCAAGTTTACTTTATTGGTCAAATTACATATAAAGCTCCTTTTCAATTGTATTGAAAGAAAAGCCGAATGTTAGGTACAACATATCAACTTTAATCTCAAAACTCAAGACTGAAAATTGCGGCTGCTGCTGCTGCAGATGTAGCAATGTCGCTCCCCTTCTCTTTTAGCAACAGGGTCTTACTCGGGAAATAGAAATTCTACTTGCAAAGCAATGTGTCACGTGTTGCATTTCCAGTTGTTGGATTTACCCTAATGAACAAAAAAAAGGTTGCCTTGGTTATAAACATAATTATATCTCAGAAGAAATCAGTGCAATAATAAATTCAACTTACCCATCTGCAAGTTTGCACAGATATTCCCGTTGATCATCTCTCAAAGGCACATCTGTGAAGTCTGACATTACACAAGGCAATCAGCCAAAACTAAATACTGCAGGATGTGAGAGAGATCATTCTTGAGTTATCAAATGTAACAAATGCTAGGCATCCAAGAGAAATAAGTCTTTCCAAAGCTTTCAGTTGCGTATGGAATCTCAAATACAATTTTCAAAACGAAGAAAGAGGGCTCTTTTGTTGATTAAATTCAACCTATAATGGGATTAAAATCTTCCATGCTCTAGAACATCACTCAAAAAGAACTATAATGATCTCTAAGAATCCATCATATGTACGAATAAGATGTACTAGTAGAGCCACGATCATGCATTTGAATAACATATATGAATATGGAGTTGGTTTCTCAGTGTTTATCCACTTTCAAAAATCATAATTTGTATCAAGAAAAAAGGAAAAGAAGCTATCTGCAGTCTTGACCCCTGAAATAAACAGTTTAGTTACCAAAAGCAAATTCATTACAAGGTCTTGTTTCTACATACCAGCACCAGTTATGTTTGATCCCTTGAAAGATGTGTTGCCGGTAGTGAGTGCACCTTCCAAGTTAGCATTACTCAAGTTAGCCTGACAAAATTACCAAGTACGTGCATTAAAACTTCTGAGAAATCACTAATATTATATGTTGGCGTAATACTAATGGTCAAAATCAATAAAGGATGCAAATCCACAGCTACAAATAGCTGAAATCAGACAGAAAGTATAAGATGGCTAGCGCTGTCTCATAAACTGTAACTGCATTAAACAGACGATGCTGCAGGGTCCAGAAATAGTGCAGAAGGGTTGTAAACCATTCACATCAAATGTTCTGTGATCACATAGTGAAACTGCATCCAACCAATATAAACCGTATAAATCAAATACCAGTGATTGAAAAATATTTTCCCAAGAAACAGACAAGGGGCAGGAAGTGGAAAATGGATTTCTTAAAAAACGAATTAGGCATCAAACATTCGATAAAATCACCTTTGTCACATTTGCCAAAGAAAAGTCAGCACCTCTGAGATCAGCATCTGAAAGATCAGCCCCTGATAAAGGAAAACAAAGGCATAGATAATGGATATACTAGATAGTCCCTGACATGAAGCCAAAGGTGACTAAAATTATATGCTATAACCCTCGTGTGGGAAAAGAAAAAATAGTAAAGAATTGTTTGTTCTAAGCTGAAGATTTCTAGCTTGCACACAGTAGTCGTACGCACTCAAATCTTCTTGACAACAGCCAGATGCATATCAGTTTATTTTCAAGTTGTCAACCATCATCCTGCTAACACTGGATTTTCTAAAATGAAACCTCTTGCTAACTCCATCATATGCTAATTGAGTACTCAAGTTTAAGCAAGCTGCTATTTTCTTTCTCCCCCCATACAAAGATTGGTTATTGCTTGATTATCGGGAATAAAGCAAAACTTAAGCAGCTTTTTCACTAAACAGTTTTCACTGGCGAAAGAATGTAATAAGAAACCAAATCTTTTGTATCATCCAAACACTGAGGTGTTGTCATGACATGGGTTTTCCTACAGTTTGTTCTCTAAATCAATTTGGAAATCAGAAGCATATGTTGGCACAAGAACTCAAGAAGGACCAGGACAAGCTCCAAATTATTGAAACACAGCTTGAAGAGGGTCGATTATGAACAAAATTTCTTCTTTTGACAGTAATTACAGATACTTAAAAATGAAACAATAAGATTTAAGAACATTAAAGATTGTTATCTACACAATACCCTAACTCAGAAACTTCTGTTTTGGCCAATTTAGGGAAAAGAGAAGGATCATAATTCATACCTGTTAAATCAGCATCAAAGAAGCTAGCACCTAGTAACTTTGCCCCCTTGAAATTAGTTTGTCTCAATATAGACTGAAACAAATAAAACAAATACTTTTATCCATCATCATATTATGCTAAACACAGACACATTATAAACAAAATTTGATAAACTAAGACCGTTTTGAAGTCTTGCTTGATCAAAGTCTTGCCACTGAAATCCCTCCCTGTGAGATCTTGGCCCCTTGTTACTTCAGATCCGTAAGGACCTCCCCCCTTCCAAATTCACATCACCGTAAAGAACAATTAAAAAATAACAACAAAAGAAGAATTTTAAAGCAAAGGGTATTCAAAATTTGAAACTTCTGTTAAACTAACTAAAATCTTAGCAAAATCTTACCATGTAATAGAACCCAGAAACAAAAATTTATTCTAGAATGTAAACTCCAAACTAAATCAAAACACAAAAGCATCAATAGGGTTTAATTTCCTTTTTCTTTTACTTTTTACCTTAAATGCGAGAGCAGGATCAACAAAGAACAAAGAAGCAGAAACAAGAGCGAGCAAGCTGGTTTTAGCCACTGACTCGCTTACAAAGAATAGCAAACTCTCTTGAGACTTCAGTTGTGTCTTCATTAACTGTTGTCAATGAACAAAAAGATTAAACCCATGAACACGTGCACATTGCATTGGCTTACATAACATGTAATAAAATTAACAATGTGATCACTGTGTATGCAACTTACGAAGTAATTAAGAAGACAATGAGAGAAAGCACAACGAACCTGGGGCGAAGACTGGCTTGAGAAACAGAGAAGTGGGTTTGTGAAGAGGGGTTTGGTGAAAGAGAAACGAGGTTTTTGTGGGATTTTGATAGATAATGAGATGCTGTGAAGAGCCATTTTTGCTTTTCTTTTTCTTTTCTGAAAGTAGTTGCGGTGGCAGAATATTTTGGATAACGAGTGTAATCTGATAGGAGATGGTTGTTTTGTGTGTGATTACTGAGACTTCTTATTGTATGTTTGAAACATAGGGTTACGACACGTGGACCAGATGATTTAACGGCTACAGAGTATGGGCTTTTTGATTTTGGGCGGCCCAAAGAACAGAAAACTGGACTTCGACCCATAAGTTTATAGCGAAACGATGTAAAGATTTGAATTCGAAATTTTTATTAAAATAAAGATAAAAATGTAATGTCAATCTTTTATTATTAAATTATTAACACAAATATAAATAATAAATATTTTTGTGCAGCGGTATTCAACCCCCATTTTATCTCATAAAATCCCATTTTTAAGTATATTCTATATAATATTCCATAAATATTTAATTCTTTTAAATATATCTCTTTTAGTACTATAATTGCTTCTATTGATTTATTCATTAAAACGTCAAATTCTATTACCATTCACCAAATCTAATTGCTCTATCTACATAATCTCTAAACTAACTCATCAATAAAAATTGAGAATTTTTTTATCAGTGGCTCATATTTTTAGATAATAATTTTTTAGACAAAAATGTAAACATTAATTTTTTGTAATTAAGATATTAAAATTGAATAATTATATCCATCAATTATATTTTCTTTCTCCACCGAATATTTGAACTAGCTCTTTCTCTCTTAATAAATTAAAAGTTTTGAAGCTTTTTTATACTTGTTTTTAAATATATGAGTATCGAAATATAATATAATAAAATGTGAAAGAAATAAGATGAATTAAAAAAAAAATCATATATGTGAAAAGTCTTAAAATTTTTAAAATTTTACGAGCCGTGTCACACATGTGCAATTGAATTTTTTTATTAAAATGAATTAATTAAATAATTAATATTAAATAATAATATATTAAATTAATAAATATTTAATAATTAATATTAAATTAATTTAACTAATTATTATTTATTTATTTTATGATTAAATTAAAAAAATTAATTTTTATAATTTAATTATATTGATTATTTATTTTAAATTAAATAATTTTAAAAAAAATGAAGGATCATTTGTGCCCCTTTCCAGCGCACAAATAGCCCTTTCCCTTATGTTTTGCACGGGGCTTTCTTGCCCAGGGGGAAGTCTCCCACGAATTGTTTTGAATAAAATTTTAAATTTTTAAGATTTTTATTTTTTTTATTTCTCTCCACAACTTTATTATAACACAATCTATTTATATTTCACTTATTTTACTCACAATTCAATTTTTATGTATTTTTTAGAAAGAGAATTTTAGCTTTTTGATAGAGAGAGAAAATATAAATCAATGGTATAATTTTCTAATTCTTTATTTTTTTGACCACAAAAGATTAGTTTATTCATTTGTGACTAAAAAAATAATTTAAAAATAAAAGCCAAATAATTTCCATAAAAATTTGTGAAATATCTCTTGATCTAAATTTTATATTAGTAAATAAACTTAATATTTGGTACTATTTGTGATTGGTGGTATATTGAATCCCATGATTTTGTCTTCTCTTTGGTTATTTTCATGATCTTGGCACAACAAAAAATAATAACTACATCCTTTGAATCAAACATGATGATATCTGTTAGGTTCTCCTAAATTTATTTTTAACAACTCATAAAAAGTTTCTTTCAAAATCTGTCTGAAGTCAAATTTTAGTAACAACACCAACCACAAACATTAAAAAATTATTAGAATGATGAAAGTCAAACTCAATGATAGGATTATGCCTAAAATACTGATTTTAACTAAGAATGAAGGGTTATGCGGTGTCAATAGCTAAGAAAGATAATTGTGTGAACAAACTGAATTAGAAGGACCAGCACAATAAAGAAAACATTCATCAATGGCAGATGGTTAGAGGATGATCAGTGATGACCCTTTAATAATTAAGTTAATAATAAAATTTTATGGGAGTAATCCCTCTAGAGTTTTTGCCCAAGATGAGACTGGAAAACAAGTAGAAATTGTGTTTATAAGGCTTATCAATTGTATTCTTTTAAGCATGTTCCAAAAGTAAATATTTTACCTTGAACTGGTGTACAGGGTTCGGAGAATTCACCCCAGAGGACAACACATGGCCATGTATGAATGATGACTCATATTTAGTGGGGGCATTTTCGAGAAGTAATAAGGTTGGAGGCTTTTTGTAATTAAACCCCTAAAACTTGGAAAGTAAGTAGCCTTCTAATTGGGTTTTTTATTTTGGAGGCAAAAAATATGTATTTATCACTAGTATTAAGCTTTATCTAGCGTAGACCTCCTTTATTTCAAGGAAGGTTTCATCCCTTTACGAAAAAAGAGATTGGGTGTCACTGTAGATTGACATAGAGCTATAATAATGATCTTTAAGATTACATCTTTGAGGCTTTATTAAAAAAGAGATTGAGTGTCGTAAATGTCAACTTAGATTGACTTAGAACTACAATAGTAGCCCTTCAAAATTACATTCATAAAATTTTATCTTTTTTCGATTTAGGTATCATATGACAAGCCTTTAAGAGTAAGCTGGCGTAGGGTTTGATGACGATGTAGACAACGAGATCACCATGCTAATACATTTTTTTTGACTGTTTGACCACCACTTATACACTAATTGTTGGAACTGGTGCTTACGTACCATTTCAATATTGTATAAATATTAATTATTTAATATTTATACAAATAAGTATTTCGAATAAAATTATTAATATTAAATATATATATAGTAAGATGCTTGTAACATTTCAGATATTATATGATATGAAAGAGTTCCGATCTGGTTCAAAGGAGTTTAGACCAGCACTAAGTGTTAGTTACGCTGAGAGTTATAAATGCTAAGAGTTAGTAGATTATAAGAGTCAGCGAGATTTAAAAGTTAGATCCTTATCTGAAATAGGACAAAAACCTAAGAGTATGCTAATAATGACATAATTGTAAATAGTTGCAATAAGTGTTAGAAAATATTATTATGCAAGTATATTCTCAAACCCTATGTTTGTGATTTATTTTCGTCGATGCGAGTCTGTCGATGAACCGATTTTATATAGATCAGTGTATGTTTATATCTGTATGATACAAATGGTTATTCTTAATTAACTATAAGCTTAATGGAAGGTTGTATAGACATGTGGGTATGCAGTTAGAACTGAGTACTGAACAGACTCAATTAGGATCTTTAATAGACATCCCATAAAGTCGTCAATTTATGGTCCTTTCGAGTTGAGTAGTATTCGTGGTCCCTTGACCTGAGCACCACAGTGGACTTGTGAGTGATTCACTACACTTAGGTTCCACACATGTCAGAGACCTTTCATGGTCTGACCGCTGGGTATAGTCCAATGCTCATAGAGTCTAGTGTATGTAGATATAGGATCCGTCAATCTATATGGGTGAGTTTTATATCCAGATGCTCTAAGATTATGTTCCAGAAAATCTTATGGCCATAAGTAATTCATCAAAAAAAAATGTTTCATGTGTAAGAAACAATATCGCAAAAGTATGTGTGGATATTGTTTATTGGAATACGAATCTAGAGATAAGTTCTAATGATTGAGCATATGAAGATTTGACGGTAATGATCTATGTCTCCGCTCTTCCAGGATATATATGGCAGAGGGATTATACGAATATATATTAACATCAACTTGTATGGTTCAACAAACTGTATTTTTATTTATTTTCATAATGTGTGTGCAGGGCATCATTTATGGACTTATGAAAGAGTTCTTTATGACAAAACGGGTGTGAACTTAGAGAGTCTCACTGTATGAAGTATACTCGTTGTGCACTGAGGTAGCGCACTGGATTGAATAGTTTAATTTGGAAAGTTCTCGAAAAATTATAATTATTTTAAGGCCTCTCGAGTTGAGTAGTATTCGTAGTCACTTGACCTAAGCACCACAGTGGACTTGTGAGTGATTCACTATACTTAGGTTCCACACATATCAGAGACCTTTCATGGTCTGACCGCTGGGTATGGTCCAATGCTCATAGAGTCTAGTGTATGTAGATATAGGATCCGTCAATCTATATGGGTGAGTTTTATATCCAAATGCTCTAAGATTATGTTCCAGAAAATCTTATGGCCATAAGTAATTCATAAAAAAAAAATGTTTTATGTGTAAGAAACAATATCGCAAAAGTATGTATGGATATTATTTATTAGAATACGAATCTAGAGATAAGTTCTAATGATTGAGCATATAGAGACTTGACGGTAATGATCTATATCTCCGCTCTTCTAGGATATATATGGCAGAGGGATTATACGAATATATATTAACATCAACTTATATGGTTCAACACGTTGTTTTTTTTTTTAATTTTCATAATGTGTGTGCAGGGCATCATTTATGGACTTATGGAAGAGTTCTTTATGACAAAACGGGTGTGAACTTAGAGAGTCTCATTGTATGAAGTGTGCTCGTTGTGCACTGAGGTAGCGCACTGAATTGAATAGTTCAATTTGGAAAGTTCTCGAAAAATTATAATTATTTTAAGGCCTCTCGAGTTGAGTAGTATTCGTAGTCCCTTGACCTAAGCACCACAGCGGACTTGTGAGTGATTCACTATACTTAGGTTCTACACATGTCAGAGACCTTTCATGGTCTGACCGCTGGGTATGGTCCAATGCTCATAGAGTCTAGTGTATGTAGATATAGGATCCGTCAATCTATATGGGTGAGTTTTATATCCAGATGCTTCAAGATTATGTTCCAGAAAATCTTATGGCCATAAGTAATTCATCAAAAAAAAATGTTTCATGTGTAAGAAACAATATCGCAAAAGTATGTGTGGATATTGTTTATTGGAATACGAATCTAGAGGTAAGTTCTAATGATTGAGCATATGGAGACTTGACGGTAATGATCTATATCTCCGCTCTTCCAGGATATATATGGCAGAGGGATTATACGAATATATATTAACATCAACTTGTATAGTTCAACACGTTATTTTTTTTTTATTTTCATAATATGTGTGCAGGGCATCATTTATGGACTTATGGAAGAGTTCTTTATGACAAAACGGGTGTGAACTTAGAGAGTCTCACTGTATGAAGTGTGCTCGTTGTGCACTGAGGTAGCGCACTGGATTGAATAGTTCAATTTGGAAAGTTCTCAAAAAATTATAATTATTTTAAGGCCTCTCGAGTTGAGTAGTATTCCTGGTCCTTTGACCTAAGCACCACAGTGGACTTGTGAGTGATTTACTATACTTAGATTCCACACATGTCAGAGACCTTTCATGGTCTGACCGTTGGGTATGGTCCAATGCTCATAGAGTCTAGTGTATGTAGATATAGGATCCGTCAATCTATATGGGTGAGTTTTATATCCAGATGCTTCAAGATTATGTTCCAGAAAATCTTATGGCCATAAGTAATTCATCAAAAAAAAATGTTTCATGTGTAAGAAACAATATCGCAAAAGTATGTGTGGATATTGTTTATTGGAATACGAATCTAGAGGTAAGTTCTAATGATTGAGCATATGGAGACTTGACGGTAATGATCTATATCTCCGCTCTTCCAAGATAGATATGGCAGAGGGATTATACGAATATATATTAACATCAACTTGTATGGTTCAACACGCTGTTTTTTTATTTATTTTCATAATGTGTGTGCAGGGCATCATTTATGGACTTATGGAAGAGTTCTTTATGACAAAACGGGTGTGAATTTAGAGAGTCTCACTGTATGAAGTGTACTCGTTGTGCACTAAGGTAGCGCACTGGATTAAATAGTTCAATTTGAAAAGTTCTCGAAAAATTATAATTATTTTAAGGCCTCTCAAAGAGATCATAGGGTTTAAGTGTTAATGTTACGCCCCAGACCCAAAAGATCTGACACACGACATAACTTACATTCATTCAACAATGAACACACATACAATCTTAATGTTTCTAGTATATTCCTAAATTCTTGTTTACGGGTTGGTCTCATGTTTAAAAATATAAACACAAACATTTATTGACAATATTTAAAAATTCATTTCAATTTTTCAGAATTATAACAATTGAATTATGACTGGGCCAATTAGTAAACCGGAGATACGCAGAGTTTTCTCAGAGATTAACACTCTACTACGTCACCAGTAGCAACTTTGTTACTGGAAGCCCAAAATATATTCATTGTAAATTCTTACTTAAAATCAACCCATAATCACACTTGGTGAAACTTAAACCAAATACAACCACACACAATAAAATAATACATAAGTATTTATTCAATAGGGACAAATCAAACATCTTAACCCACGTGTCTCCAAATGAAACACTCAGCAACCTAGCAACTTAGGGAACCCAAAGAATAGCAGAAGCCTCACCAAATCTGCTAAACACACATGTACTTTATTTACCTAAAATCACCATAAACTATAATGAGTTTAAAACTCAGTAAGCATACTAGTTTTTCATATATCAAATTTTAAATACATATATATACACAATGCATGTGTATAATATGCTGTGATAAATCAAAATTCATAATCTTATCAAATCACATGTCAAGTAAGTGCTTACACATTCTTTCAAAACATATAATAGAAATACCATCACTCAACTACTACTTAGTAGGACTTGCATATCACATATCACATAATGAGCTAAATGTCACTCGTAAGTGACATACCGTATGAGAGGAATAGTACAAGTGAGGTTTAAATTACACATATATAATGCTCATGCTCGAAGGTAAGAGCCAAACTCTCACCCTGATCATCGGTGAGTCCTCTCACATGCACCAATACGCCACCACACGAATGTGATGACTTAATCTTCCTTTAGGTACCAATAGGATCCTCTTTACATACGAAACACATAACATATACCAATTCCGAAGGAAATGCCATACATAAAGGCTCCACAAATTACATAAGATGCCTACTAAGTCAACAGTGAGTTCAGGTATTCTCAAAATACAAAATGTTTGTCAATGACATATTATACTTCAAAAACTTTCTTTGTTAAACACATTTTATTTTGAAAGCTCACTTTCAAAAATACATGTATGTCAATGCTCAATGTCAATGCTCACATTCATAAGCATATTTCTTTCACATTTCATATCAAATATACTTTGGCATAACATAAACATATTTCTAAGCACATTTACAAAATCATATATAGACAATTATTATGCTTATTGTGATTTCAGTAAAAGTCTAGTATACTTACCTCTTAGCACTTTCGGGAACAAAGCTTAATTCTCCTTAACCTATCAATGAAGATTAATCATTTCATAAGCCTCATAATTCACACAAAATACTTTAAATAGCTTACAAAATTATACATATTGCACTTATCACATCAAATTGATCTAATTACTTAGTTTCTCAAAACCTGTCATTCTGACTACTTACATTTAACAAAATTTTCTTATACATCAAATAATGTTCAATTACTCCAAAATCAGAATATAAAATTGTTATATGTCCTTCTTATGTATGAATATTATATATTAATTTCTACACAATCCATTCCATAAACACCATCAAATTCAAACTATTATCCTGATAGGATCAAGATATTTATTGAACAGTATTCAATCTCCCAATTTTATAAAATTATATACTAACTCAAAAATTATAAAAATATACAAAAATACTCTTGACACATATCTCAATCCATGATAAATATTTCACTTCAAAATCACTGTCAAAAGTATTTTAAAATTATTTTATTCTATAAATGTAAAAATCTGTTAATTAAATACTGCAATGAGCTGACACTCTTTAGAAAATTATAACAATTTAACCACATTAATCTAAATTTTTAATTCTGAGTATATCATATTAGACATATAAAGTTATCATATTCCATAAACTCGTAATTTTTGAAGATCATTAAGCAGATCAAAAATTATTTGTCATTGTATCATACTGTTAACACAGGAAATTTCCAGAATTTCAGGGTTATTTTGGTAAATTCATCACAAATTCAATTTATGAAATTTTCAATCGATTCAAAGTCTCAAATGATTCTAAACATGTCTAATTTCATATACTCAAAACTCAAAACTAAAATCGAATCAAAACAATTTATATTCCTGGATCAAGATACTATCAAGTAGAAATTCTGCAATTCATCATGATTTATCAAGCTACATAGATCATCATCAATTCTTACAATATTTTACGAAATACACATCAAATCCTCAATTGTACATATTTTCAGAAATCAAAACTTAAAGGAATTAACTAATTTAACACCAAAAAACTAAGAAATGATTATAATATACCTCTTAAAGCTTAAATTCTAACTTTCTTCTTCTTCTATTTCTCTCCCCTTTCTTTCTCTCTTTTCTTACTCTAAAAGAGGTAACTCAACCAAAATGAGTGAATTAGGGTTTCAAAAGTGTATTTTTATACTAAGAGGTTAACTTTTAGTATTTACAAATTTATCCCCAAAACTTTTAAAGTATAACAATTTAGTCCCTAAAATAAATCTAAAGTCTTGCAAATAAACCCAATAATAATAGTATGTCCTTAACCTATACAAACACTACTAATAACAATACATAAATCAAGTATCACCCACATACAAATAAAATATGTATATTTATATATATATATATATAAATATTTATTCATACCAATTGTGAATACTGATTATTACAGTTAAACCTGAAATCTTGACAAATAAGACTTATTATTTTTATCTTTTTATTTGATGACGTATATTATACTATTAATTTATTAAAATTTAACACATGACATAATTTTATTAACTTATTTAATTATTAAGTATTAATAATTAAATTAACAAAAAGTTGTAAATGATATTTTACTTATAACACATTTGAAAAACCAAATTCAATTCCCTTTTATAATAGTAAATGAAAAATTCAACAGGTGACTTTTAAGGCAATACATTTGACTATTGAAAATATTTGCAAATGTTGTAAATTAAATAAAGTGTTATTGATAACAATAGATGACATTATTATTATATTAAATAAATATGATTTGTCATGACATTATTATTATATTAAATAAATATGATTTGTCATGGTAAATAGTTTAGTATGAAGTGGCATGCATTTGAAAAAAATGAATAAAATTAGCTAATTAAATTAAAATATTATAATGAATTATCATGCTATGTATAAAGCATGTGCTATGTGCTGGCATCTTTTGTTTCTTTTAAAAAATTAATCTGATTAGTCATGTTATAATTTAAGCATGCGGTGGCAATGAATATGTTTTATTAAATGAAAGCACCTCAACATCAATTGCAGTAAAATTCGTCCGACAGTTGTCCTTTGCCATGCTTGTTAAGTTTGGCCACACTAATGCTTTTTATTGGCCGAATGTGAGGTGACGATATATAGCCATCGTCACTTTATTTGAATAGGTGTGAAGTGAATTATTAATAATAGAGATTGTTAAATATAGAAAAATAAAATATTAAAATAAGTGTTAGTTTTGATAAAATTATTTTGGTGAGAATAATTAAATTATTATTTTAGTTCGAAAGATCTTATTGAATTTTAAACTAAAATTATGTAAAATATGTTTTAAATGTAAATTTTTTAATATTTTATTAATATAATAAAATATTTATTTAAGTTTAACTATACTTATTTATATGTGTGATATGTAAATTAAAAATTAAAATATATATATTCACCCAATATACAGCATACTTTCATCAATATAATAAATGCATGTCTTTATTGAGATCCCTACTTAAACTGAACGGGGATACAATTATATGTCACCAATTTTAATCTCAATAATTTTTTTAAAAACAAAATGAACAACTTTTTATTTAATATTAAGGTAAAAATAAATAAATAAATTCAATTGCTTGATTTAGTATTAAAAAGAGAAAAAATATTGTCAATCGAATCTTGAAATAAAACAAAAAAATATACTTAAAGAATCGTTCTCAAGATATAAATGTTTACACGAAATTAAACTCTTTAAATTTTTGCCCTTTGTAATAATCTTATCAAGCTATTAAAATAACCAGGTTTAATAAAACAAAAATGGGCGTTAAGTAACAGCTCTCATATATATATTTTTTAAAGAATAAAAAATTTGAATGAGATTACCATAATAAGTTTATTTATTTATTTATTTTTTTATAGGGAATTTCATTTCACAAGTTTCCTCGTCTCTTCTCAGTTCTCATACTGAAACTTTATTGAAATATTTCCACAAAAAGCTCTAAAATTTTTAAAATATACTTTTTTAGTCATTTTCAATTTTTTACTCTTTATTAGAAAATTTTAATTATAAATTAATATATTTTTCTTTGTATGCATAATATAATATTAAAAAAATATTTGAATCAAAATTTAATAAATGTAAAATTAATTTGAGGTGATTCATTTTTAAAAATACATTTCAATATCTAGAATTCAAAATAAGTAAATTTTAAGTTGTAAAACATCTTCAGGTAAAAAATATTTCTTTCGTATTATGTATATTTTGTCATATATATTCAGAATGATAGAACTATTAGACGTTGTAGTCATTTTGAAATAAATACATATGAAAATATAATTGTTATATATAATGGTAAAATTTAGAAAAAAAATGAGGTTGAATAGGAGAAAAATAAAATGACAAAAAAAAAAAAAATTCATCGTGGGGACTATACTCACGACGTAGGGTCGAGATGCAACAATCGTATCTTAGGCCCGAGATATGTTTATGCATCTCAGCCTTGCATCGCGTGTCAAGATGCAATCATCTATGCACTCGCGTGTCTTATGTATCGAGCATTGTAATTTCACGGGGTCTCTTCGAATTATGATTTTTGAATTTTTTTTTATGTCAGATCTCATGGAGTATAATGCAATTGTTATTTATTTTGGAAGAAAGTGAGAGAGTTCTAATGATGATGAAGAGAGTTATGTTAATTGTAGTAACTTCAAGATTTCGATTCCAAAAGATATTAAATTTAAAAATCTTTTGAATATTATGTGTTATGCTATTGGAGTTGACAATGTAGAGTATAAGGTGAATCTAAAAATTTAAAATGATGTAACAAGGTATAAGTTAAAATTTATTGAGATTAAAAATAATAATGATGTCTAATTCTTTTTGGGGGCCAACAGAAGATCGTACTGTCCTATATGTATAACAGTAGATCTTAGAGCTCTCGTTTATAAAGAGGATGCACAACCTCCCAGTCAAAACCCACCACCCATTTATACTCATTTCATGTTAGCCAGCGATAACAACCAAGTGAGCCACACAACCCTAATAATATCAATAGTAGTTCCCTCAAATACATTAGATGACTATCATCATTTTTTTTTTTATAATGCTCCATAAAGACCCAACTTATACACACTACAATAATGATGACGTTGAAAATGTTGGTAATGTGGAAGAGAATTGTGATGGTGTTGGAAACGTTGGTAATGTAGAAGCGGATTATCATATGGAAGAATATGCCAATTTAGATGATTTATTGAAAAGCGGACCTTGTTATATTTTAAAGAGCTCCCTAAATGTTAAAGATAGAAGAGAAGATTGTTGTAAAGCTAAAAATCTCTTTGCGTTTATGCCTCCAATACTACCATCGAACTTGGGCATATCCGATAAAGAGTCGTGTAGTGGGATTGGAGTTGTATTTGTGAGAAAGTTATTTGATAACAAATATGAACTTCACCAAGCTATTAGTGTGTTAGTATTTAAAGGTAATTAGAGCTTTAGAGTCTCAAGGTCAGTAAAAGATCGTTTTGAGACAATATGTAATGATGATAGATGCCAATGACAATTACATGTGGTGTCGATGGATAAAAGGAAGCATTTCATGGTGCACAGAATTGATGCAGATCATTTATGCCAGTTAGATTGATTGCGCAATGGTCATCAAAAAATAAAGTCTCAAATTATTGACAAATTCATAAAAAAAAAATTTGCATTTGTGAGTCAGACTTTACAAATCGAAGGAGATCTGTGCAGATATATATGAGGAGATTGGTGTGGAGATAACCTACCCACTGCTTGGAGAACTAAGGAGCACGCATTAAGGTTGATACGCAGTACTCCAGAGGTTTTATATAAATTATTTCTTGCATACAGTTATGTGCTAGAATAATAAATAGTTTTGTCAAGAGACGTGTAGCTGCACAAAGTATGTCAAACATTTTGGCAAATTGAGCCCATCGCAAGGTTTGAAAGCACAATAATATGTCCACTCACATGACAATGCACTAAGTATATCAGTATCGCTTTGTCGTTAGGGATGAAAATAGAAATGGGATAGTAGACATTCCAATGAAGTCATGCAATTGGCAGAAGTTTGATTTTCGACAACTATCATATGCCTATGCACTTACAGTATGCAAACAGACCAAATTATAGTCTTAGACTCTTTGTTCGCCATATTACACGACCAAGTCTTTATTGCGTGTATACAACGATCTAGTAAATCCAGTTGGTCACCCATCAGACTGGAATGCTCAATTGTCTTACTATTTGCATAATATTCTCTTGATCTTTTGATATTAATTTACAATATACCAAAAGAACTTACAAATTTAAAATTAAGTTACACGTATTACAAAATAAGATTTATATAATTATATGTGAATTGATTAAAAACATACCAAATCATTTTCCAAAATTATGTTCTTAAAGTCCTTGAACAGTGGAGTCCCTTTAGTCCTCCAATTCGAAAAATGAGAGAAGTGGTCACCAAAGTGCATATAAAAAATCTGACCGCAAACTTGAATGGCCTCATAAATTCATACCTAAAATAATTTTAAAAGATAAATTTATTATAAATAAAAATAAATAAATAATTAAGATCAAAATATTAAAGACAAGAAAATTATTACGTACCAGAATGTGTGCGTAAATCTATACTTGTTATAACTCTCAACTTCGCTCTTGGTAAATTCGTATTTTCTTATTTTGTCCAGCTTTTAGAATGCGGCTTTCTTGAGTTAATTATAAAATACATTCAATGCAATATTGCCCCATGGATAATTATTAAACTCATCAAGGTTGCCCATGAAATATAAAACAAAATTTTGAATCCTAAGACATTTGTCGCGTGGGATTAAAACACGATGAATAAAATAAAATAAATTCAACTTGACTGCGTCTTTATTATTTATTTACAATATGTTCAGATGTTTGTACCAATTATAAAAAAATGTATACGTCAATTTTTTTTTGTCATAAAAGTACTTTTCCCACAATATATTCCTCAATTTTCTCTTTGGCTGCTAGGTGGGCTGGTAATCTCGCATCTCTAACCTAATAATCAATACAAACTCATTTTAGTTGATTCGGATGCATGCTTTACGGATGTAAAATCACATTACCTTGTATAAATAAAAGGTATGCACCTCATGCGATAATAACTCATGCAAAAAAATACTAGAAAACAACATATTAGGCATATCTAAAATTTGCTCTATATAAATTAACTTAAATAATACATTTTGATTATCTGTCAGTTCTGACCTTATAGAATTCAGACCCCATATATTTGAATAAGCTGTCACTGATGCACAAAAAAATATACTCTTTGAAAGTCTATATTCTTTGAATTCCTTATTTTTTTGTAAAAATAAACAAAAATTAAAATTATTATTAATAATAAATAACAAACATATATATTATATTAAATTAACTAACTAACATATAATATTCTTTTAAAAAACATGCTAACATACAATATTAATTAACTTATTAATTAATTAATCAAATTAAATTTATTTAATATAATTATTTATTAAATTTACTATTTAAATAAATAAATCTAACAAAAAAATAAAATTATTATTACTAAATAAAAAAATACATATTATATTAAATTAATTAACAAACAATATTCTTTAAAAAATAACATATAACATTAATCAATTTATTAATTAATTTTAAATTAATTAATTAATTTATTTTTAAAATAAATCTAACAACATCTTCAAATTAATAATTTTTTATAAAAAAATTCTCTCATTATTTTTTTTATTTTTTTTTTTCAAAAATCATTGTGTGCTCCACGTGGCACCCTAGGGAGGCGCTACACCACGTGGCATAAATAGTGTAGCATTGCAGACCAAGGGTTCGCCATGCTAAACTGAGATGCACTTGTGAACACATCTCGGTTGCCATCTCGGGGTCAATATGCAGCCTTAAGATAGCCACTCGAGACATGGGATACGTATCGCGATGTATATCTCGGGCCTAAGATGCGCTAAACCCAGACAGTAGTCGATTGTCACTTAGACCATTGTTTGTGTTCTGTAAAATACCCAAAAAAAGTCATTTTTTACTAGATTTAAACTTTTTTTTTTATCATTATAACCATTTTTACATTTAATTCATCTATTTCACATATTTTTAACTCATTTCTAACAAATATCAAATTTTTTTCTAAACTTTAGAAAAACTCACTAAGAATCTATCGTTTTTAAAGTTTGAAATAATAAATATGTTGTGCAAGATTAAATCTACACAATGAAAACTTCCAAATCTTCCATCTAACTATATTTGTATTGTGAAAATTTTGAGTTGAGAGAATTCAAGTAAAGGAAATGCGTATTTTTTAAGGGTATAATAGTCCGATTATTATATTTTTAGCTGTTAAAGAATATCAAATTTATATGTGATTAAATAAGTATATTTATAAAATCTAAGAGTTATTTTTAAAAATTTTTGAACTTTATTTAAATTGAAACATACTTTTGACAGTCATCTTATAAACTAATTATAATTATAAATTGGGGTTCATTCTTCAATAGCAGATATCACATGACCGATATTAGTATTATTAAGACCTCCTTGTTTTTATGATTATATTAACCTGGAGATTATCAATTTTAAAGAGTTTTAATGATAGAAAGAATGTTCACCAACTTCTCTTCTCTTAGAATTAATATCATTAGTAATAAAAAGTTTTAACTTAATTTTTTAAAGGTCCTCAAATGTAATATTATTAATAAATTTATAATATTATATTATAGATATAATGATATACATTAGAAATTTATTAAAACAATACACAAAGATAAGATAGATCTTTTGTGATCCGTTCGAACCTATTTTTCTTATTAAAAGAGATATAAATAAATTACAGAATAAAAAATTATTTTAATTAAGGATCATTACATGTATCATGAACAAAAAAGTCATACTTCATATAAGAGGGACAAAAACCTCTTACGTAAAAGATAAAAGGGACAAAACAACCCTCATGTATGAAAAAATTTAAAACAAAAAAATTATTATTTTGTACATCAATTAGATCCAACACATCCCAATCCAACCTAATCTAAAACAAACTAACATTATATATTTTCCATTAAAGTATAGAGGCCAGATGGTGGATAGAAATGGCTGAAATTTGGATTTTGTATGGTAGTGGTTTTGGATGTTAATGGCTATTCGATTAAAGCAGTGATGACTGGTGACGACTAGCAAAATCGGAGCATGGCTAAAAAAATCAAGGAAGCATCTGTCGGATCTCGGCATAAACCCACAACAACCAAATCACCAAAGATCTTAGTTGTAAAGGGGCTAAAATTTAATTGGAAACTCGTCGGAGTCAAGTAGAGGAGAGCCAAAGTCCATCGGAGTTCGGCAGAGAAACTGGTTAAAGGCTCAACATAGGCCACGAGAAGGTCGACAGCGGCTCAATGAACCTTTACAGAAGTTTAGCACAGGCCCGCCAGAGTTTAATGAATGAGAAAGAGAA
Source organism: Ailanthus altissimus (assembly GCA_946807835.1). Lineage (NCBI taxonomy): Eukaryota > Viridiplantae > Streptophyta > Magnoliopsida > Sapindales > Simaroubaceae > Ailanthus > Ailanthus altissimus. The sequence goes on from OX327684.1 coordinate 19,201,745, forward strand.
AGAAAAATAGAAAGAAACTAGAGAAAACCTAAAATTGATGTTGAGGGAGAGAACGCCTTTCTCCCTCTTGAGATTAGGTTAAAACAAAGAATCCTAAGTTCAACATTGAACCCTAACCTCTTTACTCAGCAGAATAACCTATTTATCAAGCAAATAACAAGAATCCAAAGCAGAATATAAAAGAGCACAACACAATCTTACGTGGTTCGGCTAATTGCCTACGTCCACAGTGGATCTAAGGATCCTAACATCTCTTATTAACTCCCTAAAGATTTTACAAGAAAAACCCAATAAAGAACCCTCAAAATGACCTAATGTTTAGTGTACCCTCACTCTACCAAGAACAATGAATACTCAAACGATGGTTCCACTATAGTGCACACAAGCATTTAGTGTCTACTCAGTTCTTCCCATCTCTTAGAGTATCTGTTAATGCTTAATCTCAATAAAAGGGTTTACAAGTATTTATATAGGAGTTATTTTGTAGCTACTAACCCTATTCTTTATTGGAGTAAGAGTCCACTTGTTTTGGAAGTCCAAAACTTTTTAAAACTCGAAATTTGAATCAAAATGGACTCTTTGTCGCTTCTAATGCCACAGTGCTCAGGTCCCAGCATCGTGGCACTGAGTTAATTGAGCTTGGTACCACGGCGTTGAGCTTCTAGTTTGGGCGTCGCGGCGTTCAGTCCTGGGTGCTGCAGCGCTCAACCTTGGTGGCTTCTCTCACGTTTTTTTCATTTCTTTCGCATTTTTGAGTCTCATTTCGCTTCTCCCTTTATGTCTCACACGTCATAAATTTCTCTAAACGTGTCTTATATGTTCTAAACTTCTTATGACTCTTCTATTTGGTATTTATCTAAATTCTTATCCATTTAAAATTGTTGAATCACCAAATTTTTAATAATAAAAAATAAACGGAGAAAATAAGAAAAGAACCCGAAGGAGATTGGGGGATCGTAAAGAGGCAACGAGAGGAAATGGATAAGAAATGGAGAAAAATCTCCGTCAAAGAGGGGCTTCCAGTGGAAAAGTGAAACTTTTTAATGGTGGAGGCTTAATTTTTTTTAAAGAGAATGGAGAGGTTTTTATTTTTAGATAGAGATTAAGTTTTAACTTAATTAAAAGCTTTGATTATAGTAATAGGGTATCAACGGAGGCTTAAGACCAATCTTCACTATTGAAATTTGACGCCTAACAAAGTATCATCACAAAGAAAAGTTTCATAATATAACATGGTAATCTTTGTGAGGAGATGTGATGCTTTATGTGAAAATTTCCTTATAGAAAGAGAAAGGAAAATTTCTTGACAGACTAGAGTAATAAAAGAAGGTTGTTATGTAATGATTTTTCACTATTGTCTCTTTGAAAAATTACCATTAAGAACAAACAATAGTTTGACTTCATACAATATGAAGTATTTACACTTGTTACTTGATATTGCATGATTTATCATCAAATCTTTATTAAATTATTTAATTATAGCAACTCTTTTCTAAAATTAGGTTATTATTCAAATCATTATTATAAAATTTTAAGTGTGGGTTCATACAGTACTTCAAAACACTTTTTATGATCCAAAATTATTGTCATAAAGCATGATTTGTGACATAATAATTTTATCACAAAAAGTCTACTTACATAGCTATGACATAATTTTTTTATCATATATATATATATATATATATGTATATCTTAAAATCTTTTGTGGCATCTAACGTAACATTTCAAACGGTAACAAAAGTTAAATTTTAAGATAAAATGACAGATGATGAGGTAGTTTTCACATAAAAAATGAAGTTTAATTAGCATATAACGTGCAAAGAATTATGACAGATAATGTAACAAAAATACTATTTCATATTTATGACAAAAATTAACGTAAAAGTGTGACATTTTACGTTAATAAATGTAGTTTTCTGCAGACAAATTATATATATATATATATATGTATATATACACATATAATTTATATTATTAAAAAATAATTGATTCATAAAAATTATATTAAAATCCATATAACTATATTAATTAATAACATACTATAAAAAAATATATTACATCCAAAATTTGTTTTAAAAAAAAAAAAAATATTGATCAACCCCATCATCAATGCTCCATAAAAATATAAATCGTTCAACCCAATCAACTAATGAACCAAGTTCACAAGAACAAAAATAGTTCAAATCTCAATCAACATTGTTACTTATAATTCCTTTTCAAGACCTTAGCTTGGCAGAAATGAAAATTGTCCAGGTTAATAACAACATTTATTATTCTACACACAATAGTTAAATATTATTACAAAACTTTATTGCTTACACTTTGCGTGTACAACTCATATAATTCAGTTCTGGCCAAAACTACTTAAAATTACAAAATAGTTAACTAAGAGCAGGAGTATGTAAATAATGAAATGACAGTCATCCATGACATTAGACCATGGACCTACTCAACAGTTATATTCACACTATCACAAGTACTCTTATTAAGTTGAGAATCCTCCTGCTATTAATATATTAGAAATTCATAATAGAATCATAAGGAGTAGCAAAGAGATGGTGACAACAAGGGGCAATATAAAATTAGATAAACTTTCCATAAGAGAAAAACCAAATATTATTCACTCATATTAAGGACATCTTATTAAATTACAATTATTTGAATGTGATAATGTAATTTTTAAGAATTCCTAAACACCTTCTTCATGTTTCTTTGACATAACATTCAATGTAATTGTATCAAAGCACTCGTCTTTCTATCAAAACATCTTTATTTTTGTATCCCAATCTCTTTATCTATATATATATCCAAACAACCCTTAAAAATCCTAAAAGTTTTTCTCTTCTTTTTATTCTTCAAACTCTAATATGCTTGATGACTTCCCCATCTCACTCAGCACAACACGCATCATCTCCTCACCATCTCACATTTCCTCATCTCACACGTCATATCATACATCGTCTCCTCACCAAACCTTGACAAGCAACTCAGTTGTTTTGCTGCAGCTGAGAGATCTCCATTCACCTATGTCGTGCCGCACGCGAGCTTGGCTCACACGACATCGATGCTTCACTCTCGTTAACCACACCGCAGTAGATCTTTGTCCCTTACTTCACTGGTTTATGATTCACTTGATCAAAACATAACCCTCTTATCTCGATTCATTTGAGTATATATATATATATATATAATACGAAATAGATGTTTTGGACTTTTTATGTGATTTCTTTTCCAAGTGAAATGGTATCTTAGGTTCTTATTTGTTTTTTCAATTTTGATGTTCCCTTTTGTTGGTTTTCAATGAAAATTGTTTCATTGATTATGTACCCTAATTTTGTTTTACTCTAATTTAGCTTCATAGTACTAGCTGGTTCATGTCTGAGAAATAAAAAGAAAGAACATCACTCCCTTGTTATTCCTAAATCACGAAATTACACTTAATCAAACAGAAATGAAGATTTTGTCTTTATCTCAGCGAGTTTCGTTAAGAGTTAAAAAAGAAAGAAAGAATTGAATATTGTTGGTTCATTGTCAGATTAATATTTTTTATGCTAAGTGAATAAAAAAAAAATTAAAATTATTGTTAATGAATTTTGCCAGTCTTGGTATATTGTAAAGCGAACAGAAGAATCGATGAATCAGGAGAAAATTCTCTAAACATTTTACACTTTAATATGTATTTATGTAATGAGGATATAAATTCGTTCTAAGTTTGCATATGCCAGGTAGCCAAAAAAATTAAAATATTTTTTTTTTGCTGTTGCTTTTTCCTTTTGTTTTTTAATGTAATTACAATTAATTGGTTCATGTTGTTGGATTAATATGTTTTTGCTAAATGAATAAAAAAATATTATTGATTTTAAAAAAAAAAGTTTTAAAAATTTAAAGGCATTTTTTGTAATATAATATTAATTTAAAGGAATATTATTAATTTATTATTAAAAAGTTAAAAAAAATTTTTATAAAAAAATGCCACATCTCATTTGTTGCGTAAAAATAAAATAATCATGTCATCATTTTTTAATTTACAAAAATAATTTAATTATTTCATGCAATTTTATATAAATTCTATCAATTGACAGAAAATATTTTTTAATATTTAAATATTATTATTTATTTCATAAATTAGTAGGGTTTACTAATATCATGTCTTATCTCAAGGGTATACAAAATAATATCAGTATAAATAATTATATATATGTATGTATATATCAAAAACAAAATTTTGTTCACACAAACCAAATATCACTTTAAAGAATATTATACTTATTATAAAGAAACATTATTTGATCATGCTGAAATTCAGAATCATTAAACAAGGAGAAGAAAACTCATTACACAGCAACACCATTGAAGAATATACCATATTTAAACCATAATATTCTTAAATTTAATATTTATTGCTCAATTTAACGGTTTTCCAGATTATTTTCAAAAACAACATAAACACAAGGACCATTGTTTATCACAACACCAACATAAATATAATGGTGTTAAAAAGTATCTTAAATCCATATCAGAAGTTAGAGAAGAATAGAACTAAAAAGAATTTCATAGAAATATTCAGGTTGATTTTGTTTGGTGTTAAAAATAAGGCAATAAATTACAAAATCCACAACTATCTCATAACAAAAACATGGTCGCAAGCAAAATCAGAATCTTTTCTTTTCAACTTTTTTTTTTTAATAAAAAATTTAAACAGAGAGCAAATGCATTTTTACGGCTCATGATACCAAAGCTACCAAAAAGATTATAAGAATAATTTTCTTCAAAGATCTTGAATGAAAACTCCGAAAAAAATTAAAGCTACGCTAATAATATGTATATTATGGCGAGACGACGAGAGATGAATGTAGCTGATTAGGCAATTAGCCGAGCCAAACCAAAATCTCTGAGGAGCAAAAACCCTTTGTCACCAAATATTTGCTTCAGTTGAACAAACTCCATTACTAAATCAAAAAAAAAAAAAAAAAAAAAGAAAGAAAGAAAACCATAAACCGATATGCAACAACAAAAACAAATTAAGCCACCCCAAAAAGCATAATTTCCCTAACATTATACACAAAACTCCCATCAAAACCCCAAAAGAAAAACATAAACTCATAAAAATTTGCAAAAAAGACTCTCAATCAAACCGGACAAATAATCTTCAGAAAAGCTTCCGTAGTTTATCAACACAAAAATAAACTTTAACAATACAAGTGAACCAAAAAGAACTCAATCAACAGTCAAAGATGTTAAGATTTCAAGAACAAAAAATAATCACAAAAAACAATTGCAGATGTTGAAACAGAATTGAACACATGGAGAAATTTCATAGAAAAATGCTGAAAACTCAAATAGGCTGATGAAGACCGATGAAGATAGCACATGATTTGGTCTCAAACACTATTGAGATGTATAATGAAGACCGACAAAAGGATGTTTTCTCTCTTCTTTTTTTTTTCCAAATATTTGGCGCAAAACGCCACCGTTTTTCTTTTATTTTTTTAATGCAAAAACGGTGCCAATTTTTTTTTTTGAAAAAAAGAAACAAAATTGCAATTGAACGGCGTTGTTTTTGTCTTTTTTTAAAAAAAAACTTTCACAATTGAAATGGCGTCATATTATTTTTTTTTGTTTTAAACACTAATGAAACGTATCATTTTTAGACCATTCAAAAAATAATACAACATTATTTTACTAAGGCAATGAAATAACGTTGTTTTATTAGAAAAATTAATAAAAAATTCAACATAAAAATTTTTTAATCTCGTACTTTTTAACTCATACGACATCATTTTATAAAGTTAGTAAAACCCATCGTATTAATATTTTTATCATAATTTTTTATTATTAAATCTATTACTAAATTTTGATACATTTAATTATAAATTAATGATAATATTTTTTATGATAGAAAACTTCACTTTTGATATATTATATTATAAATTAATTATTTTAAAAAAATAATATAAATTATCATAAATTTGTGATCAATTTTAAAGTTTGTTTTTGTAGTAGTGGCATATTTTTAAAATATAAGTTTAATTTATTTAATATTAACAAATGTCTCTTCAAATCTATCTCAAAAAAAAAAAAAAAAAGACTCTTCAAATCATGTTGCTAAGCTAATTTTTATTTCTTATCGAGTAAATTCGTAGAAGTGGTTTGTAGTCTGTAGTCACAGGAATCTGTACACATGGAGAAGGGATAATGAAACCAGACAATCGTTATCTAGCTAGAGAGACAGAAGTACTAGATCTTTCCAGTGCGGCAATCAAAAGAAAAAACAGTAAAACTGTCACCGTCTCATGTGCTAACCCCAGGGCAGATGTAAAAGCAGCTATAGCTAGCCGGTTGCTTTTTTTTTTTTTTTTTCTTTTTGGAAACAGAAGCTAGCCGGTTGCTTTGGTTACACAAAAGTTCATATATATTCAAAGAGTTGATAAAGATGCAAAGATACCAGAATACCAGTCAGTTACTCGAATACTACTGTGACCCCTGAAATTGGACGTCTTAGAAAGCCGCAGCAGAAAGAGTGGGGAGGGGTAGCATTACCTAAAGCAAACTGAGACAGAGAAATGGAGGTGGATGCCTTGGATGGTGCGGCTGGACATGTTGGCAGACCTTGGCATTCGATACCTTGTCGGGACCTGAAGACAGTGACGTGTTTTCAGTACCCACTCTCTCACTCTCTTTCATGCGCACGTTACCCCACACCATTCAAGATTGAGAAATTTAGTCCACTTTCTTACCAAATTGCTATCATCTCACCACCCCCCCAGGCCCCAACTCAGTTTCCAGCACTTTCCCCTCTGCCGCACCGTTGTCACCAACCACAATTCACCACGTAATAAATACAAGGACAGTTTAGTATTTTCATTGAGTAGCAAGGACTCTGGTCTTATCTAACTTCGTGGTGTAGCATGTAGAGTAATAGAGCTTATTCAACTTGGGGGCTTGAAACTTGTACAGCACTAAGACCATTTACCAGGGAGACAAAAGTTAAAACCGGATTCTGCAAAACCGCTTTACTTAATTTAGGGCAGATACACGAATCCTTATCGTACGCCAGTCAACTGTTTTAAGTTCTTTTAAAGTACGCTTGCTTACACCAGACACACACACAGAGAAAGAGGAAATATAAAAGTAGTAGCATCTACCTTAGCCTAGCAGTGAAAAACTGGAGGACCCCCAGAGAAGTGAAGGAAAAAAAATCCTTGTAAGCTTTAGAGTTAAGCCGTACTTATAATCTAACATAATCTGAATCTTTTGTCTATAGAGGTACTGGGTTTTCTTCCTTTCTGACCACAATTTTATTTCTTTTTTGTTTCATAGTGTTTATGTATTCACGTAGCCGTGGTTCGTGGGTTTTGGCTTTGAGCGTGTGATATATAAGCAAATATTGTAGCTGGAATATTGGTGCTTTTGCTTAGGTTCTTTGTGTTAAGATCTTTGAATTCTCGTGGCGTTTTGAGAAGTGGGTTTAGTGTTTGTGAATTAATTAGGGGTTTGTTGGATCTGGTTTTGTCTATTTGGAGGTTAATGGTTAGGGTTTTGACGCAAAACAAGAGGAACCCATATCTCTAATGTCTGATTCACGCAACATGGCTATATGAGTTTGGTGAGTAAGGAAGATAGGGGGATAAGGTTTTGGATTCTATCTGTTGGATTTGGGTTTCTTACATTTAGAGGTTTCTCAAGCTATAACCGGAGACAAACAAGGAACAAGGAGGTTTGAAGAAAAAACGCTAAGAGAAGTTTGTGTCCATCTTGTCATTGATTGGTACTTATTGTCATCTCCTCATTGCTCAACAAAGGCTGCAGCAAACAAGAGAAAACTATAACAAGGAAGACTAGCAAAGAGAGCTGAAAAACTTTTTGGCTGTTGAATTTCTCTTCACTTGATTCTCAATAACCAAACATGGCTAACCGATGGTGGGCTGGAAATGTAGTAATGAGAGGAGTTGATCCAATAACCTCAGCTCCAACTCTTCACTTGAGAAACCCTGAAGAAGACCATTCCGGTCTGACCCGTCTCGGTCCAAGAAGAGAGCAAGAATTCATAGATAATAACAACAATAACACAAGCAACACCAACAACGCCACCAATAGCCCGAAGACACCAACCAATAAGCAACAACAGCAAGAAGATCAAGAAGACAGCAGAGACAACAACAACAACAATCAAGAATCAGAAGACCAACCCTTTGCTCTGGAGCCCGTTGAACCGGGTTCCGGCTCAAGCTCCCGTCGGCCCAGGGGACGGCCACCCGGTTCGAAGAACAAACCCAAGCCGCCTATTGTCATCACCAAAGAAAGCCCTAACTCTCTCCGCAGCCACGTGCTTGAAATCACAAGCGGCACTGATATCGTCGAGAGCATATCCAATTTCGCTCAGCGCCGCCACCGCGGAGTCTCGATTTTAAGTGGAAGTGGGATTGTAACTAATGTCTCTCTTAGACAACCGGCAGCGCCAGGTGGGGTCATCACTTTACATGGAAGATTCGAGATTCTGTCATTATCCGGTGCATTTTTGCCGGCTCCATCTCCGCCAGGGGCCACGGGGTTAACGGTGTACTTAGCAGGCGGACAAGGACAGGTGGTGGGGGGGACTGTGATGGGGGCTTTAATGGCATCAGGGCCAGTGATGGTGATAGCAGCTACGTTTACTAATGCAACATACGAGAGGTTGCCTATTGAAGACGAAGGAGAAATGGGGCAGTCTCAGAATTTGCAGCAGCAGCAAGGAAATGGGAGTAATAGCGCCGGCAGCGATGGCGGTGTCGGAGGAAGCGGTGGCGGTCAGTCTCTGGGTTTGGGTGGTGAGCAAGGTGGCTCAACAACAATGCCAATGCCTATATATAATTTGCCTCCAAATTTGCTGCCCAATGGACAAATGCCTCATGATGTATTTTGGGCTCCGCCGCCTCGTCCACCTCCATTTAACTAATGAGACAGAGAGATGGAAAGTGCCTGCATTTTGCTGACTGGTTTTGTGCAAAAATGTACTGATAATCTAATGTAATAAGCATAGCGAGGAAGGTAGCTTTTCTTTTTTCATCTTTTTTGTGAATCTTGACCAAATCACTATGGTATCAGTTAGGTTTAATTTTGCCATGTTTTGGAACTTGAAGGTACCTTTGTCTTTGTATTTATTCTTTAATCAACTATGTGGAAGAAGGTAGTTTTTGATGTAGGAATAGAAGCTATAGTCAAGGAAAATGGAGTTGGTGCCCCTGAAAATTTTGGAGGGATCGATGGAAACTCTTCTTTTATGGTAAGCATACCAATGTTAATGTGATGATTTTATGCCTTAACTTTAACGGGTCCTTTTTTTTTTAATGGAGGCGTTAGGGTGAAGGTGATGAAATTAAAAGAACATATAAAATGAATTTAAACTATGATTTTATAGTGATTCAGCATTGATCCTTAATTCACTAGCATAGAGGGAATTACTGTAAGAAGGTTGAACGAAGAGAGGGGGGAGAGAGATGGTGGAGTTGATTCATCTGCATGTTCCCAAAAATGGGTCGTTTCAGAAGTGCAAGTTGATTTTTAAAGTGCATGCATTCACAATTTCACATCATTAGCTGTGCCAAGACAAGGTACTTCTTAACATGATTGGTCTCACCACTGCTTGTTGGTGGGATACTTTACACATGTTGGGACTTTAGGGTTTGTGGCTGCATTTGTCATGGGGGCACATTCCCCTCCAAAAAACACCTAGTTGATAGTTTGCTATGTGGATATAAAGCTATTCTCCTAAGATCTAGCATCTTCCAGTTCATGATAGTTTAATGACTGAGGTAATAATCTTGGCCTTTCCCAAGTACAGTATAAATGCTCACAGAAATATGGGATATTGGGGTAGCTCCATTGATTGACACTTGTATCCAATAACTTATTGAGTGAATTTGTAATGCTAACATATGCATTATAACTTACATTATGCAGCAGAATGGATGAGCAAATAAATCAAGATAAAGGCTGCCAATTTTAATTAGTTGTTAGTTTAATTACCCTTGTCAACAACTCACGTTTACTACAGTATTTGATTTTATACTCAAATACTTGCAGTTGCATAGTCCTTGGCAAAATAATTATAATTGCTGTTTAATGACAAACTAAGTGGAGCAGTTTCCTGATTGCATGTGGGAATTATTGTATGGCATGCATTAATTCTGATTTATTGATTCTAAGAGTTTCCTGACCCATTTGATGTCATGAATTATCATTGATTGATTTCTTTCATCAAATGTCTAGCCTTCCCTTCATTGGCCGAGTAGTTATGCATGCTGTAATTAGGAAAACAAAATAACTAACTTCTTATGATATGAGTTAAGTAAATTTCATATATAGTGTAGCTTCATCCATTTTAGTGATTTTTTGTGTCAAGTTGAAATATTACAGACTGTTTCTCGACTCTTATGTAACTTTTTTATTAAGGTTGAGGTATTTCTCTAAGGCTTCTGTCATCATCCTTGTAGAGTTTGTTGAGTGGATGTCCAAAACAACATCAAATGGTTGCAACAGTTGGACAAATTGTTGAGAGGAAACTCTGTGTTTCCTCTATACACTTTTGGTCAAAGGTGGTTGTAGCAGGACTATTAGTTTCTAACATGGTAGATGGATCATTGAGGAAATATAGACAAGTGTCAAGAACTAGTCATCATATTCAGTTTTTTTTTTTTTAATATCAATAGTCTAACCCTTGCTAGTAAATCATATTAAAAAGTCAATTCCTAATCTACCAAATTGATATAAGTCTGTCTCTTGCAGATTCAAATAAAAGAGTATGTCTTTGCTCTCATTTTTATCATCAAATGTGTGTTTAAAGACACTGTTAACCGTAGTTTTGTTAATTGGCATAAATGTTGTCTGTAATTGTATTTGGTGATGAGGTGTGAGTTTGCAAGATTTATAAGTACTACTTAGTTTGGACTTTATATCATTAGAACTGTTATAATATATCACCCTTGTCAATCAATTACTGTACATGAGATGAAATAAGTATGCTATATATAGAATAAGAATGAACGGGTGATATGAAAAGAAATGTGGAAAAGGAGAAATGTTGCAGCTTTTTTCATTTGCCCAATCCAAGTTTTTATTTTCTTGGGTTGCTTGTAATTTGCATACCTCATTATATGAAAATGTTCAAATGCGGATGTTCACAATTTGTAAAATGTCAATGTCAAACTCTATGTAGAGAGAGCAAAACAAACTTTGTCTTTTAATAACTCTCTGTCTATTGGATGTCTGCATTAGAGGACTCCATCATTATAGATCCAACTTGGGGGAGTGATGACAATTGGCATCTATTTCTGTGAGGTCCTAACTAGGTGGCACTTAAGAACTTTGGATTTCTTCATCTCTTGCATGGATCGGTTGTCTCATGATGATCTTGAACTCCTTATGGTTATTCTTTGGAGAGTTTGGTTTGTTAGGAGTCAATCCATTCAAAACAATTATAAGGGGGATGTTATGCATATTGTTGATTGGTCCAAGCATTTTCTGGTTGAATACTGTGAGGCTCGTTCTCCAAGTCCGAAAAATTCTATTTCTTCTATTTCTGTTTGGCGTCGTCCTAGGATTGGCTGTGTTAAAATAAACTCTAATGTAGCTATATGTAAAGACAAAGGTCAAACAAGTTTAGGGGTGGTTTTTGGAGACTTTCATGGTGAGGTATTAATTTTAACTTCCTTTCCTCTTCATGCAATTTATTCTGTGCCTATTGCAGAAGCTCTTGCCATTCAAAAAGGTCTCATTCTTGTTAAGAAAATGGGTTTATAGGTTATTGAAGTTGAATCAAATGCTCAATTTGTCATTCAAGATATTAATTTAGAGACTCGTTCGGTTTTTGAATTTGGTCTTGTTTTCAAAGATATTATGTCTTTTGCATTCTTTTCACTCTTGTAAAGCTATTTCTTCTCCCCGCTCTTCTAATAGGGTGGCTCATGATTTGGCTAAGTATGCTTTAAGATTACATTCTGATATCATTTTGTACGAGTCTACTCCAAACCATATCAAAACCTCTGTAATTCAGGACTCGTTGGGTCCGGAATTTTCAAAGTTTATGAATGTTTCTCTCAAAAATAAAAAATAAAAAAACTAAGTGGCACTTGAATGGAATGAATGCCAATAGATATTATTTAGACATCACTGGATTTTTTAAAGACAATAAAGAGCAGTACTGAACCATATAAGATAACAGCTTCCTTGTCAGAGACTAGAATTCAATTCCATTAGTTACTCGTTTGAGCTTCTTGTAGTAGTTATTGCCAGGCAACCATGTAATGAGATGATTCCAAAAAGATTTTCATGTTACGTATGGATATTTATTCATCTTTTTGTTTCATGCTTGTATACTACTCCTCAAGTTTCAGAGAGCTACCATTTCATGTCCTTGGAATTCACCGATATTAACAATGTATGGGCGACTCCTGCGTATGTTCAATTACTTGGATGTCTTAAATTGACTAGGAAGGTTTTTGTTTTTTTGTCAAGTACTAAAGTTTAGCAGCAGCTGAAATGTTTGGTCGTTTCTATTAACTTATTTTCAGTAGGGAGTTGAAAGTGATGCAAGAGTTTAAGAATTTTCTAAGATAACAAGCCCTTCTGTGTTTTGCTTCTTTTTTAATTAGAGAGTGCTGACATTATTCTGGCTGTTTTTTCAGCGAGAACGTCAGCAAATCCAATTAGCCATTTGAAGTGTTAAAAGTTTTGTAAAGGGAGAAAGGGTTCTGATGAATAATAATATTAGATGAAGCATTTTGAATTTTGATGTCTTGGAGCACATGGTAAGGAGTTCTGAAGTGCCCTTGCATTGCTTGATTTAATTAATAGCTTTAGAAAGCTTTTTTAGGTTTTTCGAACGTTGGTTTGCTTCACATTTGAAGAGATACTTAGGCTTATATATCAAGAATATGACAAATAATTGTTTTTTCTTTTCAATGAACCTCCCCAGAATGAGGAGAATTTTTTTATTTATTATTATTATATAATTATTTTGAAATGGATAATTAACTCAACTAAAGGGAAAGAGCAGATAAGTTGCCAATACAAATTTGATGTTTAACTTCTTTAATTATAATTTTTAACTTTTAAAAATAATCAATTACGTGGTATTTTTTAAGGAGAAAATAATATAAAGAGAAAGGTAAGTGTTTATTTCAAAAATAATAAGAAGAAGGATAACTAAAAAAATTAAAAGAAAAATTGGAATTTTTTTACAAATTTAGAAATATTCGAAGGCAATCTTCCAAAAATACAATAATGGGAGATAAGGAGTAAAAAAAAAGAATAATAATAATTACGAAATCTTTGAACATTCAATATTGAATATTGAATACAAATAATTAATTATTTACTTATGCACAAAAATTAATCTTAGGCTTAGGTCCGAGGATATGTACATATTCTGTTATGTCCATCTGATATGTTATGTGAATTTAAATAAGTTTTTTTAACCTTAATTTGCATATCGTGATTTGATTTGGTAAATTTAGAATTGTATTAAATAACACTAAAAGATTTAGAGATTCTTAAGTTAAGATTTATTCAAATAGAAACTTAGGTAGTGTGTTTTTTTTTTCACTTTTAAATAGAGCTTTAATTGAGTTGAATATAGTTGGATGACATAATTTGAATATTTTTTGTTTAATATTTAAACATAGATGTTCAATTATGTTAAGCCAAAAAGTTAAAAGTTTTAAATTTTTTATTAAGTTAAAATTAACTTAAAATTTCTATTAAGGGTTTTTTTTAATTTAATGTTGAAAATGATTTATTTTATTTTATTCAGACATTTAAATTGTTTTTTTAATTAATTCTGACTTAATAGAAAAAAACTATTTTTTTTAAACTTTTTGATTTAATGTAGAAAATGAGAGTGATATTATAAATAATTTAACATATATATATTTTAATATTAAGTAAAAAAGTAAATGGTTATGCAAATTTAGTCATTCAGTTATATTCAACATTCAACTCAATTAACCTTTATTCAGAATTCAGTTAAAAAAAAGTAAACACTATCTAAATTAGAAAAACAAACAATTTAAATAAGGTAATAAGTTAAATTAAGCTATATTTAACATTAGTCTAATAAAAAGATAAGCTTATGACGAGAGGATAAATATAAGTATATAAAACATCTATGGCCCTTTTAGAATCTTTTTTATATTGAAAGACTTACTTACATATTAAAACAAGTAATTAGCTTTAAAAAATTTGGTTAATTCACTTCTTTTTATATTAAATTTTTTTTAAAATTTTTTTTTGTCTAAAGATAACTTATTTTATCTAAAAATAATTCATCATATAAATAAATTTTAAAAGAATTAAGAATCAAGATGAGTGTTATTTAAACACAAACCTCAATATTATAGATTCTTTTTTCTCTCACTTTAAAGGAATAATTTGATGCGTTATTTATTAAACTCCTATACTGTCAAAATAGCTCTGTACATTTTTTAGGGGCAAATTTCTCAAAAAAAGAAAAAAGATTAAAAAAAAAAGAGAGTTATAGAGTAAATAAAAAAGGCGAGTCCTTCGTAGGATAAATAAACGTATGGGTGGTAATTTGTGTTGTATTAATATAAAGTATTAAATTTTTTGTATTATATTTGTATACGATTTATTTATTAAACAAATCGGACATTCAAACACATATTAGATTCGTTTAATATGCGAATGACATGACACAATACGATTAGACATTTATTTAAATGGATTAAAATTTATTCGTTTACGATTATATTCGTTTATAATTATATTAATTTACAATTTGATTCATTTTTATAATTATACATGATTCGATTCGTTTATGATTATATTCGTTTAAACGAATAATAAAAATTAATTTAATTTATTTAAAATACTTTTAAATTACAATTAATAAAATTTACATCAAAAATTAAATATTTAATGCATCTAATAATAAATTATTTTAACATAATTAAAAAATAAAATTCATCCAACATAATTAAAAAAATAAATTGTCATACATCAAATCCACTATAAATAAAACCAAACTAATATAAAAAAATAAACGCATCCAAAATAAGTGATTAATAGTCTGCAATCAAATAAATAAAGTCAATTGTCAAATTTAGTTAAATTAAGAGGACAAATTTTGAAGTCTCAATTCGAAACAATGAACTTGTAAAAATAAATTTAAATTAGTATTAATATATAACTTTTTGAAAAATTTAAAAAGATTAGTGATAGACTAATATAGTATTAAGCCTATTATGATTCATGAACAATTACTCACATTTAGGAGTAGTAACACTTTTTGCAGATAGAATATTATTGTTGATACTTAAGTTTAAGATACATTGAACCAGATCATTCAATTTGTCATTATCAGTTAATATAATTGTAAATAAAAATAAAAACAAAGTGAATATCACAATAGTATTAATATAGCATAAAAATAAAAAATAAAAATAATAAGTGAATTATTATATTGTCCAAACAACCAATCTCTAAGTGAAGCAATGCCTCGACAATGTCGAGGCTTAAATGAACTTTAAAATTAATTAAAGACTTTACCATCGATACTAAAAGCTAATTTAGATGCAATAATAGATATGAGAATGCTCAAGACATTATGAATAGTAAAAGTAAGATTAAGATAACGAAATTCATTTCTTTTCTAAAAGTTAAGAATGTCCAAGTCATCACTTTTACCTATTCGTAATTCATTCAAATAAAGCTCCAATTAAGTTATGTTAGAAGAATCGTCATTCTTTTTCATTTTTCTATGAGATTAGGTTAAAGCGAAAAATTTTAACTAAGTTTAACCTTAAACCCTAACCTCTTTGCACAACGAAATAGCCTAGATATTAAGTAAAAATAGCAAGAACTCAAAGTAGATAATAAAGAGTACAACACAATAATTTACATGGTTCGGTCAAATTGCTTATGTCCGCGGTGAATCCAAGGATCCTAACATCTCTCATTAACTCCCTGGAGAATATATAAGAAAAACTCAATAAAGAACTCTCAAAATGATATAATATTTAGTGTATCATTGCTCTCCCACGAATATGAACACCCAAATAATAATTTCACTCTAGTGCACACAAGCACTTAGTGTCTACCTAGTTCTTTTCTCTTCTAGAATCTCTCTTAATGCTTAATCTCAAATTAAAGAGTTTACAAAGGTTTATATAGGGTTAATTTCATATCTACTAACTCTAATCCAAATTGGAATAAGAGTTCACGAGTTTTAAAATTTCAAAACTTCCCAACACTCAAAAATTTGGATTAAAAACTGACTTTGCCTGCTTTAGAGCTGCGGCGCAGAGGACTTGATGCCACGGAACTGACATACTTATTTGGGCACCATGGTGTTCAGCCTTGTACCAACCTCCGCGCTTTTTCTCACTTCCTTCGCGTCTTCGAGTCCCGTTTGGGTTCCCCATTCGTGTCTCACAAGTCTTAAACTTTTTCATGCCTGTCTCATACGTTCTAAAGTCTTTGTGACTCTTCTCTTTAATATTCTTCACAATTTTTTTCCTAACAAGATTGTTGAATCGCCAAATCTCTAATAAATTTTTCCTTGATTCAAAATCTCCAAATAAGAAGGCTTCTAGATCCGATCTATACTAATACTCTATCACGTAGAGTTGAGTCCGGTTAAGTCTCCACCAAGACTTAACTTTCCCCAAGTTGACTTTGGTCTTCAAAGGCATTCGTGCACCATGCATAAGGTATGGATGCATTGCACTCCTTTCCTTTCTGACCCTTATCACCTTGGTGAGCACAGTTTGGATGCCACCTTGTAGTCTGTATTACCCCAACACCTCACGTTGCACCACTCATAGCCATCCCCTTAACACATAGAGCCCCTAATTGTACTTCTCACCCTCAAACCTTATAGATCCATTCTCTACTCTTAATTTTCCCTTTTCCACTCTAACCGAATACCCTCCTCATCGAGCTTGCCTAGGAATATCAAGTTCCTCCTCAAATTAAGAACATGTCTTACACCATGTAAGTCCTTAGTTTCTCCATCTTACATCCTCAGCCTTATGCCACCAATTTTCATAATCTCACAAGTCATGTCATTCCCCATTAGAGCTTTAACTCTATTGGCTTTATAGTTGGTAAGTAGTGATCTATCGGGACACATATGGATGCTACACCCCGAATCTAACATCCATTTTCCAGCTTACTTTCTCCCTTAAGGCTACCAACGTGCTACAACTTTAGTATCTTTCCCAAGAGTACCGATTGCAGCACATTCTCCTTGGGTTTTTGATCTAGGACAATCATTCACAAAGTGTTATTCCTTATTATAAAGGAAACACTTATTGGATCTCTTTCTCTATTGGTTGCTCTTCTTCCCTTGTGCAAGCAATACTGCTTCATTTTCGGACTTAGATCTATTTGTCAAGTCTTTTGAATTCAATAATGCCTTAACTTCATTCATCGTTAAGGACTCCTTACCATATAGCATAGTATCCACAAAGCTCTCATAACTCTTCGGTAACGAAATTAACATGATTATGGCGTTGTCTTCATCCTCAGTCTTAATGCTCAATTGTTCAAGACTTACGATGATCTTGTTGAACTCGTTAATGTAAGCTCTCAATGAAGATCCTTTGTGCATAGTTAACTAATGCAGTTTCTTTTTCATAAGAAGTCTATTTGCAAGAGACTTCTGCATGTATAATGTCTCGAGACTTTTTCATAGCCGCCCTAAAGTGGTTTTTTCATCACCAGTTTTTCTTAATATTTTACCGCTCAACATTAAGATTATAGTGCTGTGAGCCTTTTTCTGAATCGTGTCCTAATCTTTCTGCTTGGACTTTGAGGTTGTCATCCCTTTATCAGTTGAGGAATTGGCTTCCTTCAAGGCTGAGTCTAGCCCTTCCTTCACTAGTAGAGCCCTAACCTTCTTCCTCCAAAGATTGAAGTTATTCATTCTATTGAACTTCTCTATTTCTTACTTGATTGTAGCCATGGTTTAAATACGCATGATGTGTATTATCGAACCTCAGCTCTGATACCAGTTTGTTGGAGGAATCACCATTCTCCCTGTGAAATTAGGTTAAAGTGAAGAACTCTAACTAAATTCAACCTTGAACTCTAACCTCTTTGCGCAACGGAATAACCTAGATATCAAGCAAAATAGCAATAATTCCAAGCAGATAATAAAGAGTACAACGCAATCACTTACGTGGCTTGGTCAAATTGCCTATGTCCAAGGTGGATCCTGTAAGAGTATATGGAACCCACCAACACCTTGGTCCACCAGTTGGATGACACATCAGAGCCACTAGCGTCCCAACACATAATTAAATCTCATGCATGGCTAGCTCAATGTGTACAAACATCGAACCTTAAATGCCTATAAGGGATGAGATCCCAAGTTTGACATTGGTTGGGGGTATAGGTTATCTGCGATGGTTGTTGGTGGTGCGTTAGTGGCTTTGGGGTCCCACTGGTGGACCAAAGGGCTGGCCAGCCCGATGGGTACAACCATTGAACTTTAAAGGCCTATAAGGGATGAGATCTCAGGTTCAACATTAGTTGGGGGCGCAGGTAACCTAATTATTGTGTAGTGGGACGCTAGTGGCTCTGAGGTGTCATCTAGCTGGTGGACCAAGGTGTTGATGGATCCCACACACTCTTACAAAAAGTCTGGCCTTTTTGTAAGACTGTGGTGGAGTGGCCAGCCCGATAGGTACAATCATTGAACCTTAAAAGCCTATAAGGGATGAGATCCCAGGTTCAACATTGGTTGGGGGCGCAGATAACCTGATTATTGTGTGGTGGGATGCCAGTGGCTCTGAGGTGTCATCCAGCTGGTGGACCAACGTGTTGGTGGGTCTCACATACTCTTACAGATTTAAGGATCTTAACCTCTCTTATTAACTCCCTAGAGAATATACAAGGAAAACCTAATGAAGAACCCTTAAAAGTATCTAATATTTAGTGTACTATTGCTCTCCCACGAATAATGAACACGCAAACAATGGTTGTACTCTAGTACACACAAGCACTTAGTGTCAACTTAGTTCTTCACTCTCTTAATGCTTAATCTCAAACTAAAGGGTTTATATAGGGTTAATTTCATGTCTACTAATTCTAATCCTAATTAGAATAAGAGTCCACGTGTTTTGGAAGTTCAAAACTCAAAAATTCGAATTGAAAATTGACTTTCCCCACTTTAGCGCCACGGCGCAGGCTGACATACTGATCTGGGCCTCATGGCGTTCAGCCCTATACCAGCCTCTGCACTTTTTCTCGTTTCCTTCGTGTCTTCGAGTCTTGTTTTGCTTCGCCCTTCGTGTCCCATCATCCTAGACTTCCTCATGCGTGTTCCACATATTCTAGACTTCATATGACTCTCCTCTTTGATATTTTTCACAATTTTTTTCTAACAAGATTGTTGAATTATCAAATCTCCAATATGCCTTTTTATTACAACCATTGTAATTCATTGTTTCTTGATCATCAAACTACTTAAGTTTAAGATATCATGAATAAGATTATTTAATTTGTCATTATCAATTGATGTAACTGTAAACAAAAATAAAAATAAAATGAATATCACAATAATACTAATATAGCATAAAAATGACAAATAAAAGTAATAAGTGAATTATCATGTTAT
The DNA here is from genome assembly GCA_946807835.1 of Ailanthus altissimus. Classification (NCBI taxonomy): domain Eukaryota; kingdom Viridiplantae; phylum Streptophyta; class Magnoliopsida; order Sapindales; family Simaroubaceae; genus Ailanthus; species Ailanthus altissimus. Next base: position 19,221,363 of record OX327684.1, read on the forward strand.
CCAAATAACCAATCTCTTAAGCGAAGCAATGCCTCAACAATGTCGGGCTTAAATGAACTTCAAAATTAATTAAAGACTTTACCACCGATACTGAAAGTTGATTCAGATGTAATAGTAGATATGAGAATGCTCAAGATATCATGAGCTATAAAAGCAAGATTAAGATAACAAAATTCATTTCCTTTCCAAAAGCTAAAAATGTCTAAGTCAACACTTCTATCTACTCGTAATTCATCCAAATAAAGTTTCAATTAAGTCTTTTTATTACAACCATTGTAATTCATTATTTCTTGATCATCAAACTCCTAAAAATAGCAACAAAACAACATCATAATAGTAATTAAAGCTAAAACAACAACAAAAGAGAAAAAATAAATAGCAACAAAAAAAAAGCTTAAATAACAGCAAAAAAAAGTCAAAATAGCAGCAAAAAAAAATTAAAAACAACAACAAAAGACTACAAAAATAACAGCATCAAAAACTGCAAAAATAACTACCAAAATAACAGTCAAAACTGTGAAAGTAGCAACAAAACAACAGTTAAAATAGCAGCATGTTAATAGAAAAATAACTCATCACAATAATAAAAAAATACAAATAGCATGAAAATATCAGTAAAATAACAATTTAACAGCAGTAAAAAAAAATCAAATCACAGTACAATATTATATAAATTAATAGCCAAAAGAAATAAATAAGATATTATAAATTTTACTTGCAATATATCAAAAGCCTATTTGTTATATGACAAATTATATTGTTGTTGTAGTATGCGTAAACAAGCACCATAACCTTGGATCGGCTCAGGTGTAGAAGCAAATGATGATGTGGACGTTTTCATTATATACTCATCAAGTAAAGAAAATAGTTTATCTTTAACCCTATATATCTTTATTGAATCTTGCTCATAAACTTTTATATAGCAAAACTCAACAAATTGCACTTTATACATATGATCCAACACAATAGCTACTGCCAAAATTGTGCAAAAGTCATGTTCTTTTTGTCATATTTCACATATAATTATCATCACTCTCTAATAATTGCTTCAAAGTCAAGTTAGCCATAAATACCTTAGAAAAATATAAATTTGAAGTAAAGTATTTTGTTTCAGAAAATATGTAAATAATATTATAAAAAACTTCCAAGAATTTATTAATTTTTTCTACTTTCTCCCACTCATCTTCATCAGAGCAATACTTATAATTTGAGTCATTTAGTTGTAAGGGACAAAAAGCATCTTTGAAGTAAAGAACACTTTCAAGCATAATATAAGTTGAATTCTATCGTGTGGGAACATCTTGTCTCAATCTCTTTTTAAAATTGAGAGACACTTGCTTAGCACATTCTAAAAATATTTTGTTTCCTTACTTGAGATCCTTTGAGATATTTCTCACTCTTATGAACTTTGTGAACTTTATATTCAATTTTCTTTAAGCCCTTTTGAACTGTCAAATTAATAATGTGAGCACAATAACGAATATGCATAAAATCTTCATTAGATAAAAGTGCTCTCCTAAGTCTTAGTTATTTTTTCAACAAATCAATATAAATATCATTATTAAAAGTATTATCTAAAGTCAAAGAAAATGTCTTTTTCTCGATACCCCAATCACATAGTAATAAAAATATTTTATCAAGTAATAAAATTCTATTATGTGGAGGTGATATGGGTAATAAGTTCAAAAGTATTTTTGTAAAATCTAATCCGTATCAATAGAATGAACAGTTAGGCTAAGGTAACCATCTATGGTTATAGAAGTTCACAAATCAAAAGTTAAAGAAATCCTACTAAGAGTTGCATCTAAAATACTCTTTATGTTTTCTTTTTTCATCTTATACATCTTCAACACATCTACTTTTACAATATTTCTAGATATTATTTGTACTTCATTACATAAGTATTGAAATATTCTTCTAATACTCTCATACTCAACAAATTAGAATAATAAATCATGCATGATAAAGACAAATGAGACTCACTAATGAAAAACATCAAACTCAAATTTTAGAACACGTACACCTAAAAAATTTTCATTGTGATCTAAAAGCATATGTTAAGGATCAACATATTTTAACAACTTTAGACAACTATCCATATGTTTCTGCATATTATATGTGCCAAACTTGCTTGGACATTTATAAATAATTCCACACTTTCGACATTTATATCTTGGTTCTCCATCAGTAAATTAATCCAATAAAAACCTATAGAATGATGTCCAAACTTTTGAAGTGAGTCTCATTTTTCATTTTTCACAAACTACATTTTGCAATGAATTTTTCTCTCTCATTTATTTTAACCATACCACCAATACCATCATATGAGTTATTGTCAATATTAGTACTCTCGAGTCTATTAAATGAAGTCTCTATTAAATCCATATACTTTGTGTTGAATTATAAAAAAAAAAAAATCAATCCTGAAATATAGAAAATGACATAATTTCAAGATACTTATAATTTCATTGATCAGCAAGAAACATTTATACAGAAGCCATGATAATATATCTGGAAGAATTACCTAATCAATGACATGATACTTGTTGGAGGTGTGAATGGAAAACTTTGCAACTCTTTTGCAGGTATTATAGCATCTTAAAGAGACACTTATGAAACAACATTCAAAATCAATCAAGCACTAGCTATTGTTTCAACAAACAAAACTGAGATTTAGAAAATACTTATAAAATTGGCGTGGGAGTAGCTGATAATATTGCTACAGAGTGGATGTTCATAAACAGGAAACATTAAAAGACTACTCATTCTAGCCTCAAAATTCATAACATTAAAGAAACTGATTCACAAAATATTCCCATATTCAACATTGAATATCAAAATTAACTCGGAAACACAACATAGCCGAATAAAAATAATATAGACAGAAACCATATCATTAAGCAAAGTTGGAGATACTCAACAGTTAAGAGAATAGCATGCACATGGTCTAATGGTCACGCAGGAGCAATTCTCAATATACACACCCAAATAACAAATCAAGAGCAGGAAACAACAACATACAAAAATCATAAACAACCCCATATAATCAAATGTACCCATAAAGAGAAACAAAAATGAAGCCAACAAAATCACAAATTAAACAAAACTCAGATACCAAAATTCAAATTTTAACCTAAAAAAAACACAAGAAGAATAGCCCACTAAAAAGCAAAATAAAAAATTGAACAAAAACCAAATAACAACATTCAAACTTTAATCATAAACCACAATAGGAACAAAGACCAAATGGGAAAAATTCTAGATTCAATCCAAAAAAGGGTAAATTCCATAAAGAAATAAAAAGGAAAAAAAATCTATTTATTATATTATCCCTCTTAATTCTGCATAACACTTAGCTCTCAGTAGGTAGTGTCTCGCGATAATTTCCTATTTGTAGGAAGTATTGTCTTAAAGAAAATAATTGTAAGGAAAAGGTTAGCTAACTTAAGAATAAACAATTCCATAAGTTAAATCGACAACAGTTACTTACATATCAAATTATAACAGAATGAAAGAGATGAGAGTTACTTAGTGAGGATTCTAGCTGGCAGAGATGAGAGAACGACAATTTTTTATTTAATTAACTAAAGAATGGCTATAGAAAGGAGAAGAATCTTTAGAGTTATAAGGTTTTAATTTTTAATTATATATATTTTTAATTTTATAATTTAATTAAACGTGATTTAAATGAATTAAAAAATTTTAAATTTTAAATAAATATTCGACACGATTAATAAATGAATAATACGAATTTGATCCGTTTATTAATCATATCTATTTTCTCTACTTATGTTCACTTAAAACGGGTTGAATTCGTATTGAATAATTATGTTGTGATTTATTTTAACACCTCTAAATAAAAGAGGTGAGATCCTTCAAACCTTAAAAATAGAGTTTTTTTTTTTATAATTTAAAAACCTATCTTTTAACTTAAATAGATTTATTATGTGTTTTTTTCATTCAATATTGTGTAACTCAGCTGCCATACTTCTTATAACTTAAGACTATATTTATTCTGTTAAAAGACTTCAAGAAAAAATTGTAAGAGCAAATTTATAACACTTGGCTCCTTGGATTTGAGGAGATCTTCATGGGTACAACGAATTTTACTCTCAAACTCAATAAGGTAAAGATAACGAGGCCTAGAGAGAAAATTTGAGTTAGCTCGTTTTACGGCCTAGCCCGTCATAATAACATTCGTGTAGTTAATGATATTAAACCACGAATGCCCTTAGATTTTCCGCCTCAACAATGTTAAAACTCAATTGATTTATTTTTTAAATAATTAATTACTCCATCTAGACATATTTAAGATGAAAAAAAGATAATTAATTCAGGGGTAAAGCTATTTGCACCCTAATGTATGCTCTTAATACTTTTTTTTTTTTACTTATACATTCATTTAATAAAATTTTACAGATTACATATTACTTTGTGAATGTCAAAATAATAGTCCTTTCTTTTCCCAAGCATCTTTATTTCTTCTTTATATGGTTAAAACAATATTTATGAACAATTGACTAATTCTATTATTAATTTATACTGTTGAAAATCAGCGATAGAAGAAACTGGGTTATAATGATCATTATCTAAAGCTTCCATGTGTAATTTTTTTAAAAAAAATTATATGCTAACATCAACGTTTCTGACTTAGTTGCGATGTAATTCTAATTTTGCGACGATTGTGTGTTTTTATATATACTATTATTATTTTTTTAATTCTCTTTTTAAAATCTTAACCTAAAATTTTATTTCCTAAATTCTATATTAGTTTGGTGATTTACTAAAGTAATTAGATGTAAAATAATGTTACACTTCTCAAATAATATTTTAAATTTTTTATTTAAAATTGATATATTAAATAATCATTGGATGTTTTTATATATAATATTATTAATTTTTTAATTCTTTTTTTAAAATTTTAACCTACAAATTTATTTCCTAAGCTCCATATTAGCTGATTTACTAAAATAATTATATATAGAATAATATTACATTTTTCAAATGATGTCTCAATTTTTTTATTATTTTAAATTAATATATCAAATAATTATTAAATGATAAAATAGTATAAATTTTAAAATTAGTAATTACATCAATTCATTACTCAACAATTACTTAATACATCATTTAAAATACTATTTAAAAAATATAGCATTAATTTTACATATAATTGCTACATGTTTGTTTATTTTTTGCAATTACCGTATTTTGTTAATTTCTTTCTCTAGTCTTTGCCTATTCTTATTTTCCTACAACAACAGCTTCTAGTTGCCAAATTTTGTTTAAATTATATCATTGATATTTTTATTTTATTTTATGAAAAGTGAATATCATTGATATTTTAGTAATATAAAATATATTAAAACACATGTAATTCACAATATATTTTAAGGTACAAATAGCTCCACTTTAAATTTAGATGTATTGTTTTAATCTTATGTAATTATAATACACGATAGAATAGTGGGCAATTTTTATCTAACACTGCCAAATTATAACTGATGGTAAGAAGTATTGGCTTGTCGCACTTAACTACAATATGTTTATTTTTGTAATATTTAGCTACAATTCTATTAATCCTACTAGTTTGATTTTAACGGTGTAAGGATAAATAAGCTATTGACATATTATGCTACGCTCTCTAATTTAATATTACTTAGATTTAATTTAGTCATAACCCTAATATTAATTTATTAAAAAAAATCAGTCTTGTTACTAATTTTAATTAGTAATTAGCCTTAAAATTGTTCTTATTTATTAGAATATATATGTTTTAATATCACATAGGTTGGTATTTAGCACTTTAATACCCTAAATATTTTACTGAAAATTTTACTTACAAGTATTCAAGAATATAAAGATCATACACAATAATAAAGATAAAAAAAGAAACATCATAAGATAAAAAAAATATAGATAGTTCAACAACAAATTCTTATGTTCATGGCGGATCAATGATCCAACTTTTTTTATTAACGATTCACAAAAAATTCTCAAATCTCTTAAATCTCTCAATTCACTAAAATTCTCTAAATTACTCAAATCACTCAAATTTTCTATGTCATTAGTATCTCTCAGATCACTTAAATCTTTACAATAAGAGATTAATGAAAGAATATAACGAACAATCAAATCTCTCTTTCAAAATGATCTATCATTACTTTTTTACACACTCAACAGTCAAGTAATTCCATAGCACATTCTCTAGAGCATCTAACATTATAAGACTGCTTAAACTCTCTATTCTCTCTCATAAACCCAATTCATCAAATATGAACTCATTAAAATCAAATCTAAGTTTTGATCAGATCTTGTCGGTAATGGACAATGGAAAACTTGTTGGCAGTAGTTGTGGCATACCATGAGGGGCTAAAGGCGGTGATCTAGGCGGTTGATGTGCACATAAGTTTTACCTTTGATTTCGATATTTCGAGCAGCGAAGAAAGGCAATGATGAATGGGGTTTTACTACTGAAGTTTGTTGAGTTAAATGATGCTCTTGATCAACGATGACGATAATTGAAAACGATGGGGTTAAAAGGGCGGCGATTAATCGGGTTTGAAATTTCAGTGTGGGTGATTTTGACGACGAAGAGCAACAATGATGACTAAAGAGTTATTGGCCATATCTTTTTAATCTGGATGGAGGTGATGATCAACGGTGAAGGCTTTGGCTTAGTGGTAGTTAAGGTTAGGTTTCAAGACTGTTTTTTTCCTCAAATTTTTAGATTTTTTTTTGTATTTATTTATTTTTTCAAAAATATGAAAAAAGGGTTTTGGGGTTGGGAAATTATTAAGATTTTTAAAATATTTTGATTTTGAATTGATTGAATTAAATAGATTTATATTTTTTAATTTTTTTTAATTTATAAGATTAAAATAGTACATTCAAACGTGTTTTATATTTAAGGACAAAAATAAAATTTTATATTTTTCATTGAACAAATTTTTAAATGGAGATGACAAAAATTATAGTTAAATAAAATATTTTTAAATGTTTGATAGTTAAGTGTGATAATTCAAAACTTTTTGCAGCCACTTATAATGTGGCGAAAACTTAAGTAGTCAAATGAAAATTATCGTAAAACAATATTAAATGTACACACTCTAACCAAACAAAAATGATACGGCAGATTATATTAGTGCCACATGTTTTCCATTATTTATTTTCTTTTATTCGTTTGAAAATGTGGAACATGTGATAAATATTTAATACTAACACATCGATTAATATGATGGAGTTTGTACATGTAGCAGTTCTTTATACAATATGTTTTAAAAAATACATTTTAAATAAAATGTAATTGTTTAAAATTATTAATTCATTTGAAGAATGACATGTGGTATATTATATTATTTAAAAAATATATATGTATTTGAGAAAGTTAATTTTACTATGATACTATTGATACAATAATTAGGGGTGGATGCGATACAATTCAATTCGATATTTTATAAGATCGAATTGAAATAAAAAAATTTAAAATTTTTATTTTTAAAATTGAATTATTTTGAATCATATATGAGAATTAAATCATACCGAATTATGTATAAGAATTGAATCGTATCAAATTAATTTGATTTAGTTCGAACTCTAAAATATTTTTTAAATGACAAAAATAATTTATGTCATAAATAAATTTCACGCAAAAGAAGTTTATGTTAACTTTAAATACTAAATTAATTAAAATTTATAAACTAAACAAATTAAAATTTTATTATAAATTAAAATTCATTTAAATAAATAAAATATCTGTCAATTTTAAACACTGAATTAATTAAAATTTATGAATTAAATAAATTAAAAAAATATTAAAATTAAAGTCTATCGTAATACAAAAAGAGATCGTAAAATTTCAAGCACTAAATTAATTAAAGTTTATAAACTAAACAAATTAAAAAACTATTAAAATTCAAATTCATTAAACAAATTATATGAAAAATTTGTATAAAAATTTATTTATACTCTTCTGTTTGGTTCGATTTGGTATTTTATTAAATAAAATTTAACATAATTTAATTTATTTGAGGACCAAAAAAAAATTGTTCGGTAATTTTTATATTTTAATATCAAACCGAATTGGTTAGTTTAATTTAATTCAATCCGATATTTTTGATTAAGTATTTTTTTCCATCTTTAACAAAAATCGATTTAAATGTAAATAAGAACACTGAAACCATTTTTCATTCCAAATTTATTCAACCAAATCCAGTTAAATGGATGGAATTTAGAACTAGTGAAATATCTTCTAATGGATAATGCAATGAGATCCGGAGGTAGAATATTGGGTAAGAAATAATTGAAATAAGAAAATACAACTCAAGATTATAATTTATAGAAGCAGATGTAGTAAACAAAAATATTATTTTCTAGACTTGGCTGCTCAAATTAATGCGCTTGCAAGTTAACAAATTAGTTTCAAAGTTTCGATTTTTCTTATCCGTTTTTATATGAAAAAACTTTACTACTTTAGACTTGACTGGAGGCCTGGCCGTGGCCGTCCTTTTTTTCCATAATAGTTTTTCTCGGCAAAAACAAGAAATTATTTGATGTAATCAATCTCAGATTTTATACGCGAACCAAAGCACCATGATCTCGCCACGTCATAAAAAAACCATCACTTCTATGCCCGTTGCTGACATGGCAAGAGGTGGGTCCCCTTTTACCGACGTGGACCGAGAATCTTGCTTTCAAGAAAATAAATCACCGCTAAGATTTTTTTGTTCCAAGAAAAATAACGACATAGGAGATAATAAAAATAAATAAATATAAGAAAAAAGAGACACACACTCATAAGTCTTACGCGAAGTAGGGTTTTGTTCCATACAAAACCAGAATCCCAGTTGGCCACTCTCTCACTCTCACTTCACAAAGCCACTGCTGCTATTTCACTGTAATAAGGTCTCTTTCTATGTTTATCTGTGCATATAATTTATGGCTCTTAGCCATAGTTCATGTCTGGTTGATTTTCTTTTTCTTTTTTCTCTGGACCAATCAAATTTTTTTTTTTAACTCTGTATTGGTTGCTAATTTGCTTGATTTATTGAGGGTCTGTTTTATATTTGTTGGATTTTTTTTAATATTAGCAAAAGATGGGATTATGGGTTTTGTGCAAAAGGGTTTAATTTTTATTTACCTTACAATTATGGATTTTTTTGGTTTTGCAGGGCTTAGTGAAAGTGAATGGCTGGTTTAAAGGAAATTACTGCTGCTGAGTTTTTGAAGGTAATTTTTTATCCTTTAATATATGCTTGATAGCTGAGAAATTGAATAAATTGTATTAAGATTGAGGTGTATTATTCTCGCGCACCTGCCAAAAGAAAATTTGCAAATTTGATGCGATTTTGCAGTTATATTATTTTGATACTAAATCTTTTCTTTTCTTGTTTTTTAGTATAATTTAATGCTATTTGATTCTCTTTTGAAGGGTTTAGTCTAGGCTAGCAAAATTAATGATGTTATGTTATTCTTTGAATGCTGATTACAGGGTACCCATAGGAATGCTCTGTTTTTGAATAAAAATTCTGCTGCCAAGAGAAAGAATTTGCTATGGGGCACACTATGCATTCAAAATCCAAGAATAGGTGTATCCAATAGAAGGGGTGTTTCGTTGAAGTGTCGTGCTCAATCAATGCCTAGAGCTGTTGTTTCTGGGGACCTGAGCAGTTCAGTAGAGGAGCAACAGAGATTGAGTGAGAAGCCTGCACAAGAAGTTATTCATTTTTATCGCATTCCACTGCTTCAGGATAGTGCAACTTCTGATCTTCTCAAGTTAGTTCAAACAAAGGTCTCAAACCAGATTGTCGGTTTGAGAACTGAACAGTGTTTTAATATTGGTCTTGATTCAAGGCTTTCGAGTGGGAAGCTTGAAGTTTTGAAGTGGCTTCTTCAAGAAACATATGAGCCAGAGAATTTGGGCACTGAGAGTTTTCTTGAGAAGAAGAAGCAAGAAAGATTGAATGCTGTGATAATTGAGGTTGGGCCTAGATTGTCTTTTACTACTGCTTGGTCCTCTAATGCTGTATCTATATGTCGTGCATGTGGGTTAACAGAAGTGACTCGGTTGGAGAGGTCCAGAAGATACTTGTTGTTCATTAAGGGTGCACTACAAGATAATCAGATTAATGATTTTGCTGCTATGGTTCATGATCGGATGACTGAGTGTGTTTATATGGAGAAGTTGACATCATTTGAGACCAGTGTGGTTCCAGAGGAAGTTAGATATGTGCCTGTCATGGAGAAGGGCAGGAAGGCATTGGAGGAAATCAATCAGGAGATGGGTCTGGCATTTGATGAGCAAGATTTGCAGTATTACACTCGGCTCTTCAGGGAGGACATTAAGCGGAATCCAACTACGGTCGAATTGTTTGATATTGCGCAATCTAATAGTGAGCACAGCCGACACTGGTTTTTTACTGGGAAGATTGTTGTCGATGGGCAACCTATGGATAGGACTCTTATGCAGATTGTGAAGAGCACCTTGCAGGCAAACCCAAATAATTCTGTCATCGGCTTCAAGGATAACTCGAGCGCAATCAAGGGCTTCCCAGTCAAGCAATTGCGACCAGTTCAGCCTGGTTCAACATGCCCATTAAGTGAAAATGCTCATGACCTTGATATTCTATTTACAGCAGAGACCCACAATTTCCCATGTGCAGTGGCTCCTTATCCAGGTGCAGAGACAGGTGCAGGGGGTCGAATCAGGGATACACATGCTACGGGAAGGGGGTCTTTTGTTGTTGCATCTACAGCTGGTTACTGTGTTGGGAATCTCAATATAGAGGGGTCTTATGCTCCTTGGGAAGATCCATCTTTTACATATCCATCAAACTTGGCTTCTCCTCTTCAAATCCTTATTGATGCTAGCAATGGTGCATCAGACTATGGAAACAAATTTGGAGAGCCTTTGATTCAAGGCTATACTCGAACATTTGGAATGAGACTTCCAAGTGGGGAAAGGCGGGAATGGTTGAAGCCAATCATGTTCAGTGGAGGCATTGGGCAGATTGATCACACCCATATATCAAAAGGCGAGCCTGACATTGAAATGTTGGTTATGAAGATTGGAGGTCCTGCATATCGTATTGGAATGGGAGGTGGGGCAGCATCTAGTATGGTTAGTGGGCAGAATGATGCAGATCTTGATTTTAATGCTGTACAGCGTGGAGATGCTGAGATGGCACAGAAGTTATATCGTGTAGTACGTGCCTGCATTGAAATGGGGGAAAATAACCCAATTATCAGCATTCATGATCAAGGTGCTGGTGGGAATTGTAATGTTGTCAAGGAAATCATATACCCAAAGGGTGCTGAGATTGACATCCGGGCAATCGTAGTTGGTGATCATACTATGTCTGTTTTAGAGATATGGGGTGCAGAATATCAAGAACAAGATGCCATCTTGGTAAAACCTGAAAGCCGCGATCTGTTACAATCAATCTGTGAAAGGGAAAGGGTCTCAATGGCTGTTATTGGAACCATTAGTGGTGAGGGTCGTGTTGTTTTAGTTGATAGCTCAGCTATTCAAAAATGTCAGTCACGTGGACTTCCTCCTCCTCCTCCTGCTGTAGATCTTGAGCTTGAGAGAGTACTTGGAGACATGCCCCAAAAAACCTTTGAATTCTGTCGGGTGCACCAGGCTCGAGAGCCACTTGATATTGCTCCAGGGGTTACAGTGATGGATTCTTTGAAGAGGGTTTTAAGACTTCCATCTGTCTGTTCAAAGCGCTTCTTAACAACAAAGGTGGATAGATGTGTGACAGGACTTGTAGCTCAGCAACAAACTGTTGGTCCCTTGCAGATTAGTCTTGCTGATGTTGCTGTCATTGCTCAAACTTATACCAACTTGACTGGAGGAGCATGTGCCATCGGGGAGCAGCCTATTAAAGGTTTGGTGAATCCAAAAGCAATGGCAAGATTAGCAGTTGGAGAAGCATTGACAAATCTTGTGTGGGCAAAGGTTACTTCACTTTCTGATGTTAAAGCAAGTGGGAACTGGATGTATGCTGCCAAGCTTGATGGAGAAGGTGCAGTGATGTATGATGCTGCAACAGCTCTTTCGGAAGCCATGATAGAACTTGGAATTGCAATTGATGGAGGAAAGGACAGCCTTTCCATGGCAGCTCATGCAGGTGGAGAGGTTGTTAAGGCTCCTGGAAATCTCGTAATTAGTTGTTATGTCACATGCCCTGACATAACAAAAACAGTGACTCCAGATCTGAAACTAGGAAATGGTGGTGTTTTGCTTCATATTGATTTGGCAAAGGGGAAGCGCAGGTTAGGCGGATCTGCTCTGGCCCAGGTTTTTGACCAAGTTGGGGATGAGTGTCCTGATCTTGAAGATGTTCCTTACCTAAAAAGAGTATTTGATACTGTTCAGGACCTTATAGGTGATGAACTTGTATCTGCTGGTCATGATATCAGTGATGGAGGGCTATTGGTTTGTGCCCTGGAGATGGCATTTGCTGGGAATTATGGCATTACCCTAGGCTTGAATTCAAAAGGAAATAGCCTCTTCCAGACACTTTTTGCAGAAGAGCTTGGTCTTATTCTTGAGGTAAGCAAGACAAACTTGGATACTGTATCTGAAAAACTCCGAAGTGCAGATGTTTCTGCTGAGATCATTGGCCAAGTAACCAGCTCACCGTCAATCGAATTAAACGTTGATGGGGTAAGTTATTTGAATGAGAAAACTTCTCTCCTTAGGGATATGTGGGAGGAAACCAGTTTTGAGCTGGAAAAGTTCCAAAGATTGGCTTCTTGTGTGGAATCAGAGAAAGAAGGTCTGAAGTCAAGGCGGGAACCTTCATGGAAATTGTCCTTTACTCCTTCCTTTACAGATGAGAAATATATGACTGCGACTGCAAAACCCAAAGTAGCTGTGATTCGAGAGGAAGGAAGCAACGGAGACAGGGAAATGTCTGCAGCATTTTATGCTGCTGGTTTTGAGCCGTGGGATGTTACAATGTCAGACCTTCTTAATGGAGCCATCTCTCTGGATGAGTTCTGTGGAATTGTGTTTGTTGGAGGTTTTAGCTATGCTGATGTTCTTGATTCTGCAAAAGGTTGGTCTGCTTCCATAAGGTTCAATCAGCCTCTTCTAAATCAATTTCAGGAGTTTTACAAGCGATCAGACACATTCAGTCTTGGTGTTTGCAATGGGTGTCAACTCATGGCACTCTTGGGGTGGATTCCAGGGCCCCAAGTTGGGGGTGTGCATGGCGCCGGTGGGGACCCATCACAGCCAAGGTTTGTTCACAATGAATCTGGTCGGTTTGAATGCCGCTTCACTAGTGTAACAATAAAGGACTCGCCTGCTATAATGTTCAAAGGAATGGAAGGCAGTACTTTAGGTGTGTGGGCTGCCCATGGTGAAGGGAGAGCATATTTCCCTGATGATGGTGTACTTGATCGTGTTCTTCACTCAAATTTAGCTCCGCTAAGATATTGTGATGATGATGGGAATCCTACAGAAGTTTACCCTTTTAATGTGAATGGCTCTCCCTTGGGGGTGGCAGCAATTTGTTCGCCTGATGGAAGACATCTTGCTTTGATGCCTCATCCAGAACGTTGCTTCTTAATGTGGCAGTTCCCATGGTACCCAAAGAACTGGAATGTGGACAAAAAAGGCCCTAGCCCATGGTTAAAGATGTTCCAAAATGCCAGAGATTGGTGTTCGTGAGAGAGATAGTAATCCCCTTCCCCTATTCTTTTGTGAAAGTTTCCTGCATTGAATTGTTTCTGTTCTAATGTAGATATGTTTGATGCAGGATGAGGCACGTTCTGATAATTACATACAAGGTTTGTAGACTTTTTGAAATGAGCTGTATATGGCTTTCTGTTTTCGGCCAACAAGAAACGTCCAAGGTGTCAAGTTATTTTGATAATTTTATTTCCAGAACTACATTAAAGGATGAGTGGAAACGGGCGTCAATTTTTTTAACATTTTATGTTGTTTCCCTTACTTATGGTTTCATTTCGTTTGTAACCAAGTTCATAATATATGAGATCTCACTACTACTGCATGCAAGTTCTTTGTTATTGAGGCAATGTAAAGTAATAACGACCCTTATATTGATTAATCCATACTCGACAAACGAATGAACGATGCTCTTGTTTGCTACGGCGTGGCATTAACTATTCAAATCAGTCAAGTGAATCATTAACTGTGGAATGCATACGGTTCTGCGGATGCGAAGTTACCTGTTCAGTGAATCATTTTGTGAGATTAATGTTGTTATATTGTCCTCCGGTAACTTCATTCATTTTTCCATCATATGTTGTGTAGTTTTACTGTAACCTTCAGAGTAGTCATTTTTCTCAAAACAGTAAATATATATAATGGTTGGCCACATCAATAGTAGTGTTGGACTCCATCCCTTTAAATCTTCTGGTTATTGATAAACCAGCAATAATTTCAGGTTCTTCCAAAATGGCCATGCCATAGATTCTGGTTCGTATAAAGGGGTCTGAGTGCGATATTTTCATGGCTCGTCATTTCATCTTTATTCAGGTGGGTGACAATTGCCCAACAGGAGTCAATTACAAAATAATCTTATGCAAACACTCTCCGGAAACCAAATGAGATATTGACTTAGCTAAAAATGGGTAAAACTTTCTGGAAATGGATGATTTGGTAAGTTATTTCAGAAGTAAGGATGTTTGCAGAAGCTTAACTCAAAGTTACAATAAGCCTACATCTTCATCTTGAAACTCATGGTTATATACATAATAGAGTTGATGTAACAAAACGGACAACACCGGTACTTATGTTTTCTGAAAGCTGGTCGAGTTCTCACATTGCAGAAGCTCTCCGCGTACTTGCTGCCGGAGCTATTCTTGCTACCAGGTTGGACCCTGCAAGTTTGTGGCATTGCCATTGATGTCGAACCACGGATAATATATAAAATTCTCTGACTCCAGTTCATCAAGGATTCTCAGTGAATCATTTAGATTAGACTCAGGAAGAAAGTTTAAGTCTTCCCATCCCGGTAAAGAAGGGAGTTGCATATTCATTTGGGCATCAAAAGCTTGGGTAACGTTCATATTTCCCGCATGGTTTAGTGGCTGTTCAGCCTGTTGAACGTTCTGATAGTAAACTGTGTTCATAGCATCAAGATGTGGAGGAAAATAGGACTGGTTAGAAGGCTCATCAGGTGCTTGAGAATTTCCATTACTAACAACTCCAACCAAGTGATTAGCCATATGATTTTCGAGAATCTCTATTTCTTCTTGTAAGTTAGCGACCTGCAAGGCAACATGTATATAGATTATGAGAGTTCAGGTTGAGTCAATCTCATTTGATAATATCATGATGGCACAGGGCTGCAGAGTTATCAGAATGACAGCATGGAAACGGGAAACCTGTTGTTGAAGCGCGAAGATATGAGCAACACAGCCGTAGATAGGATCCCGCATACGAGCCAACGCCTCGTAAGATATGCTGATGGCAGCGTCACTCCGGTTTTGCACAGGTAGGTGTAGTAGCAGCTTTGAGACATTACTTGCACCAAACACTTTATGCACTGCAGCAAAATGGGTAGCAGCCTGGCCATAGCAGAAGTAAGGAGCAAAGATGCAATCACTTGTGCATCTTCTTCTGAGGAACTTGCACGCTCCACATGAAGAGCCAAGCCCTGTCATTATCCTAAGCTTTTACCTAATCTGTGTGAATGATAATTCACTGGTAACAAAACTTAGGACTGCTTTGTTTAGGATGAGATGTTAGAAATTTACTCTTTTATAACAATCACTTAATGAGGGTTAGAACTTAGAAGCACGTTTTATTGTGCCTCGGGGACATTTCTCACTTTAGTTGAAAAGATAGTTTCTTTAGGGTCTCCTTTGTGGCCTACATTGTCATTCTCAAAATTGGTAAGCTTTCTTAATTTATGCCTTAAAAGGGTTCTTTTTTATAAAGATTCTTCACAAATAGAACAGTAGATGGAAAGAGCTAATCATCATTATCATAAGCTGGGCTCTAAAAATGAGAGATTATTGCCTGAAATAGTATGTATTTGAGTTAAACAAATGTTACCTTGTAGACAAGTACAATGGACATTTCTCCCTTTATTCGGCAATTATGAAAAGTAGATTTTGCCTAAAGAAAATTCTTCTTGGCAATAAATATTGAAAGGATAGTTAACTTCTAACACGCCATAGATTATGAACATTACTAAATAATTCATAACTGAAAATAGCAAGCTGGCTTTTCCTTGGTAGATTTGGCTGTTTGTAAAGCTCTGTAAATTGCAGCAGAAGATCACTCGTTCAATTTTGAGAATTCAATTCAATTCATTAACAACAATCCAACTACACTAAAACCAACAATATATATATATATATCATGGGATGTTTAGGATTGAAAGTTGTGACTTTTATTCCATAGCTACTGTGAGATGAAATTAATAGATGTCAAGCGGAAGTGGTACGGTGAGTGGTAGACATTAGCTGCCAAGTAAAAATGAGAATATACAAAATCCATTAGCTACTGTGCTTTTGAGGTTTTAAATAAAAACACGACAGTTCCAAATATTAGAGGGCATTTATGATGATCCTCTTCTGTAAGACAAGACAAAATTGATATTCTTTGATCAATTTACTGTGTGGAAATTTATTGGATTGCGAATTATTTTCCTATTCTCATTCGTTTCATGTATGCTGTTGCTTTAATGAAACTAAGTAGTTTTGCATGAAAGAAGGAATAATAATGATGAATTTGCAGAAAGTTGATAATGCTTCAAGTCAAAATCAGGTTACAGGGATTGATGCATTACGGCTCAGAACTTTCTCTTTTAGCTAATGCAAACAAATCTCCATTTGTTTTACATGCAAACTCTAGAGCTTAAAGATTGGATCATAGACTACATGACTCATTACGGCTACTTGTCTGATGTGTGGTAATTCCCTGGAATTAAGCAATTTTTAATCCTTAGATTAGCTTAGTTGTGTTTATTTTTCTCCATGATTAAACATATTTTATTCTTGCACTTAATCAGGTTGTGCTGTTGGCCACTTTACAAATGGTAGAATGACTTCTGGAGTTATCCAATTCCCTGGAAAGCTAAAAGCAGAAGCTCAAAATGCCCATCAGCATCATCAGTTTTCAAGGGCTTTTAACACATATGCTTGTTATGCTTCTTGGCTCTAGAAGAAAAGTTGGAATTGGCAAATGAAAGAGAGAAGAAATGGGGAGACAAAATGGCGCCATTACATTGACATGAACATGATAATCCCCACTTTGTGTCTTTTCAGAAACTGTGCAATGTGTTGTTTCTGAATGGAATTAACTTCCATGAGGAGGAACTTTCCGACTTTCGAGTTTAACGATGAAAGTGTCTTTCTCTATCAGGCATCAAATTGCCATTTTTCTTCTATTAATTTATGTAAATGCTATAGCTTCTAGCTTTGCTAGTTCTTGCCAAGGGGTTCACATGCAGCTCCTTTTGATGCTATCGTTTCAACAGAAACCACTCTACATTATTGATTTTCATTCTTTTAATGTATCCAAAAGCTAGGGCTTTGCCAACTTGCTTAGTTCTTGCCTCGGTGCTCACTTATAGCTCCTGTCTAGTTTCAACAGACACCAATCCATGACTATCAATTGTTTTACTTCTATTTAATTAAAGTGCAACCGTTAAACATTCAGTTTTATTTGGAATGAATATTACTACCCCTTTTCACTTATACTTGACATCTAGTAATTTCAATCTACATGGCTATAGATTAAAAGTCACAGCACTTCATAGCCTGTATACGGTTTCTTTTCCATTCACACTTTCTTTTCATAGATTTGAGGAGTCATCAACCGAAGTTTGTCACAACTCTTATCATAGACGTAAATTTTTTAACGCACTTTTATGATTTGTATTTTTACAAGTTATTTTATCTTTTTTTTTTTGGAATTTGGTAATTTAAAATTAAGTTTGAATATAATTTTGAGTTGAATACTAATAAGAAGTTGACACAAAGTTTAGAACGCGTTAAATGAACAAAAAAGAAACGAAATTAAAAAAAAAAAAGAAGTAAAGAGGGGTTCGAAAGCACAAGAGGACTTGTTTCTAGGCTTTGGCAAAAATGTAGCGCCAAGGTACCAGATCAGGTTCCAACGGCGCCAACTTTTTGGAGTTTTTTTTTTTAAGCTGATTTCAATATGTTTGAATTAGTTTTAGATTCTTTTACACGTGGACTCATATTATAATAAGATTTATGACTTTTAGAGACAATTTAGAGTCTATATAAACTCTTACAAAACTATAAAATAGTCAAGTATTGAAGGAAAAAAAAAAAAGAGAATATAAAGCTTAGAAAGCACTTAAGTGTTGGGTGCGTAAAAGAATGCCATACCAAATAAGAGTGTTTAAGTATTGTGAGTACAAGAGAGTGCGGGTAAATTCTTTAAAAATTTATTCTATTATTGTATTCTTTGGTTATCTCTTGTAAAGAGATCTTTGATTTTAAAAAATAAAAAAAATTAAAATCCCATAATTCACCATAAACATAAATAGATGTCGAATCACATAATTTTTATGTTTTGTGTGTGATTATTTATTTTTATTGTATATGTGATTTTTTTTTGCTTATTTATGAACAAATTTTTTTTGTATAAACTTAAATTTTAAAGTACTTAAATATTAATAAATTGTGTTTGAGCGTGTAAAACTCTCAACTCTTAATTGGTCGCAACAAGATTTATACAAAATGATATGTAAATATAAATCTCAATTTTGATGGCTTAAAGGTACTTTTTCATCACCATAAAATGGATGAATTTTGGGTTTGTTCTTTTAATGCTTAATGTTGAAAACAAAAACCATATATTGATATTTACATATAAATTTCAAATTTATATGTAATGCCTAAAAGATACTTATTCACCATGAAATAATGCTGAAGAAGAACGATAACCGATTTACAATTTTCAAAGTACTTTCTACGTGCACCCTTGATATTAATAGGTTGCTTAGTAGCTGTATACGCAAGCTTGAAAATTCATTGTTATTTAAGGATATAATGCCTTTTTAAATGTTAAGAAAGTTTTTACTCCTTGTGTTTTCTGGGTCTACGAGTTGTATGTTTCCAGTTAGGAATGCCTTGGGCCAAATTTTGTGCCACTATTGGAGCCCACATGCCAAAGCATAATGGATATGTGGCTGCCATGTACCGCATTGTTTTTATTTATCTCTCTCAATCAAATTTTATGTACATTATTTTTAAAAAAAGAAAAAAAAATGGTTAAGTTGTTATTGCTTATGAATGGGACCAAGGTCTAAGCGAAGGTGTTAGTTGGACCACAAATAGCAGAATTGGACAAAACATACCTGGCCTCTAACATTTCTACAACAATAAGAGGAAGCAATTGTACAAACCAACAACAATTTCCCACCTCAAGGGTCAATTCTTAAACCCAAATAGATTCTAAGCTGAGCTTTGTGTGGTAATAAAATAACCTCAATATAAGTGGCAAAGAAACGAAGTGAAAGTACCCATGAAGAAGAATTGAGGACTCAATAGCAAAGCAACTCATCATCTTCCACGTGGCAGCCAAGTGATCTTGATTGTGTGGCCGTTAATAACTGAAAAGCCAATCCTCGAGATTGATCCATTTTGGTTCACTCAAAAAAAACCCCTATAAGTTTTCCCTCTACTCTTCACTTTCCTCCTCGTAAACCACTGTTTGCATTGCCTTGCCCTGCACTCTCAAGCTCCTTACTCCTAATATCAAAGTCGTCTACTCTCTTGAATCCAATGGCTGCTGCTGTTTCCACTGTTGGTGCTGTCAACAGAGCACCGGTACTCTTTCATCTTTTTTCCCGCCAATTTTCAGGACTCGCATGCTCATCACTAGTTAAAAATTTCTCATCTTTTTGAATTTCTGTCTTAGCTTATTTTAGATTCATGGGTTCTTCTGCTTATCACGTGTTGTTAGTTTACTTTAACAGTCTCTTCTGTTTTTTTTTTTCCTCACAGTTAGTTATATATGCATGCTTGTTCATGGAAATTCTTATATGTACAAGTATGATTGTTTATGTATGAATGTAAGTATGTGTATTTTAGGGAAGATTGTCTTGTGTTTGATGGTGAACGTATGAAATTCTAAGCCTTAACTTATGTTGATTTACGCAGTTTAAAAAATATCTCGTGGTTGTTTATACTTTAATTAGAAAATATCAAAGTATATACATAGATTTGGTGACTGGTTTGACCCTAAGTACATATATATCGTAGTAGTAGTTTTGCATGTATGTAACTGTGTGAAAAGGTATATATCTATGGGTATAATATGTATGATAAAAGTATATAATCTTAG
This sequence comes from Ailanthus altissimus, assembly GCA_946807835.1. NCBI lineage: Eukaryota > Viridiplantae > Streptophyta > Magnoliopsida > Sapindales > Simaroubaceae > Ailanthus > Ailanthus altissimus. The sequence continues at coordinate 19,241,674 of OX327684.1, forward strand.
TAGAAGTAGCTAGCTTAATTTGTTTAGGAAGTAAGGAACAACTACGTTGGTGTTCATGTTGGATAAATATGGTTGTGAATTTGCAAGTCTTGACTTGATTCAAGATGGGGGGTTTGTTCATTTTTAAGACTTTGGGCTTTACTGGATGGGGATTAAAGATATTGTCGGTATGAATTGATGCAGCTGAGCTTGAATAGCTCTGGTGCCGCATCCTCTGCCCCAAGCTCAGGCTTCTTGGGCACGAGCTTGAAGAAAGTAACCTCAAGATTGCCCAAGGTCTCTTCTGGGAACTTCAAGGTTGCTGCTGAATATGATGAGAAAAAGCAGACCGAAAAGGACAGATGGAAGGGCCTTGCTTACGACGAATCTGATGACCAACAAGACATCACCAGAGGAAAGGGTACGGTGGACTCCCTCTTCCAAGCCCCCATGGGAACTGGTACTCACTATGCTGTCATGAGTTCTTACGACTACATCAGCCAAGGTCTTCGCACGTAAGTATATATAAATCTTGAGATTTTGCTTAATTCAATTGCGATTTGATTGTTGTAACAAATTGGGTTTGATTATTGATTGGTTATGATGCTTTAGATATAACTTGGACAACAACATGGATGGTTTCTACATTGCCCCCGCTTTCATGGACAAGCTTGTGGTTCACATCTCCAAGAACTTCATGTCCCTGCCAAACATTAAGGTGTACATTTGACAGATGGTTTTCCTCTTATAGTTCCGCATTGCCAATTATTTTCAGGAACTTTTGCTATACTGAAACAGTCATATAATCAATATTGTTCTTCTTGACAGATTCCTCTCATCTTGGGTATCTGGGGAGGCAAAGGGCAAGGAAAATCATTCCAATGTGAGCTTGTCTTTGCCAAGATGGGCATCAGGTGAGTTCATTCTCTCTTACAAATATAAACTAGGTCTTTTTGAAGATATGTTTAATACTCAGTTACTCTATCGCGTTATGGTGATATTTTCAGCCCCATCATGATGAGTGCCGGAGAATTGGAAAGTGGAAATGCAGGAGAACCCGCCAAGCTTATCAGACAAAGGTACCGTGAGGCAGCTGACATAATCAAGAAGGGAAAAATGTGCTGCCTCTTCATCAATGATCTTGATGCAGGAGCGGGTCGTCTTGGTGGAACTACCCAATACACAGTCAACAACCAAATGGTTAATGCCACTCTCATGAACATTGCTGATAACCCAACGAATGTTCAGCTTCCCGGTATGTACAACAAGGAGGAGAACCCCCGTGTCCCCATTATAGTTACTGGTAATGACTTCTCAACGTTGTATGCTCCTCTTATCCGTGATGGTCGTATGGAGAAATTCTACTGGGCACCTACCAGGGAAGACCGTATTGGTGTATGCAGGGGTATTTTCAGGAGTGACAATGTTGCTGATGATGACATTGTCAAGCTTGTTGACACCTTCCCAGGCCAGTCCATTGGTAAGTATATGCTTTAACAAGGTCTTAATTTGTATGCAAAAATGTCATCAACTGCTCACATGATCTAATGGTTCTTTTTGCTTGAACTGTTGCTACTATCCTGTGCTGTTGTAGATTTCTTTGGTGCGCTGAGGGCCAGAGTCTACGACGATGAAGTGAGGAAGTGGATTTCTGGTGTTGGAGTTGAGAGTATTGGGAAGAGCCTTGTGAACTCAAAGGAAGGACCTCCAATTTTCGAGCAGCCAAAGATGACAATCGAGAAGCTCCTTGAGTATGGAAACATGCTTGTCCAAGAGCAAGAGAATGTGAAGAGAGTCCAATTGGCTGACAAGTACTTGAGCGAGGCTGCTCTTGGTGACGCCAACCAAGATGCTATCAAGAGTGGATCTTTCTACGGTTAGCACCCTTGATCCTAGCTAAGAGGCCCTGATGGGAGGTTTGCAAACTGGCTTCTAGCGAATTTAGAAGATAAACTAAAAGAATCTGTCTGGTATTTGTGGTGCTGTGAACAAAAGTACTAGCTGCTACATGCACGAAGCTTTAGCTGTTTTGCATTTAAAGCAAAGCAGAAGCACAATAAATACCAAACGGACCATAAGGTCAAACAAGAGTAAAACATACTTTTTTTTTTTTTCTTATTGTTTTTGTTGTGCAGGCAAAGCAGCCCAGCAAGTGAATGTTCCAGTTCCTGAAGGTTGTACTGATCCAAATGCAACAAACTTTGATCCTACTGCTAGAAGTGATGATGGAAGCTGCCTTTACACAATCTAGGCCTTTTTTCTAGGTATTGAGGTGGTGGGAGAAGCACTTGCACTTGCTTAGAATGTGAGATAATCAAATAATTGTTGTTTGTCTTGTTTTTAGTTGATTGGAATGAGAATCCTCTAATTTTGTGTTATATTACAACTCTACATTCAAACTTTAAAAGGTGCTTTCTTTTTACCATCAATGCCAAATTGTTAAGTCTCCTATTATTCATTTCAATTTCCTATTATTCATTCAAACTTCTTGCCAAATCACGCAATCATATCTGATTCTAGGTCTAGGGCCAAAAGTGCTTCCATTCGCATAGCCATGTTCGTAATCGTATCATATCTTGATTTGGGTCAGCCCAGAATCAGATATGATTGCGTGATTTGGCAAAAAGCCAACTGTTAATGGCTTAATGCTATTTCAACGGGATATCTAATCCTTTGATCAAGAAAGTAAATAAATAAATAAAATCAGCACTTTGCTATGAAGGTCTTTGTCATCAACCATTAAGACAATCGAATTTGATAACTTGAACTTTAAAAGTTGGGGCAGTTAAGTTGTTGACTTTGCAGTTTGCAGTTTGCAGCAGATAGCATTCGCCCCATAAACAACCTTGTATCTAAAACTAAGAAGGAAGATAATAAAACAAAAGCTTCGGTTTGATAATTGTAATGGAAGCTTCGGTTTGATCATTATAATGGGATTCAAATGTGTGAGAAAAAAATAAAAAAAACAAAAAAGATAAAAAGCAGCGAAAATATAAAGAAAAATAAAAAAAAATTGTAAAAGTTACATTTTTATTATATTGTGTTATATTACAAATATTAAAAAATAAGTTTTTATATAAATTTTAAATTAACATAAATAAGTAAATATAAATATATATATAAATTAAATATAACTTATTAATTATAAAATATATATAATAACAATTAATTATTTTGATTTCTTTATATTTTTAATAAAATAATACAATAAATTGTTCTTAATACTTATTTGGTTAGGCTGCCTACTGACTTTAATTTATACGTCGATATCTCTGCTATGATCTTCAAATTACACCAAATGTTTTTTTAAAAACATCCCACTTTGCAACATCTTCTTACAAGTTTTGGAGGAAACCAAAAAAGAAAGAAAGATGAGATTCAAAAGGGCAATCATAGGATTACATTTCTATAGATAAAAGGCACAATATATCTTTTGTCCTTCACCAAGTGGTACATTAAATGTCAAGAAGATGGAAAAGATTTCCTTTTACCCCATTTTAATTGGGACTTCAATCAATCAATTTCTTTTTTATTTTTTATTTTGGGTTAGTGCAGCAACAACTTGCTTTGATCATATGCTAATATTAAAAGATTTGCCAAGCTGTGAAGATGGGGATTGACTTGTTCTTGCCAGGAATGAAGGATCGATGTACAATTCATTTCACTTGTTAAGTAAGTTGAGTGATCAAAGAATTAGAAATTAGTGCTTAAGTTGTGGTTGATATTGGGGCATTACTTCGTCTGCAAAATGAGTTACACAACAAACATGTTTTCAGAGTTTCCTTTTATTTATTATATTTATAGAAAAGAGATGGTAAAATTTGAATTTGAATTCGAATTTTTATATAAACTTGAAATTTAAGTGTTATTTAAATTTTTTTGGACTGAATCGAATTTAAATTTAAACTCGAGTAATTTTTTTAATTTTTAGGTTAAATTTTAATTTTTGAGCAATTTATTTTGTAAAATAATTATTAGATTTATATATATATACTAAAAAATAATTTTAGAAATTAATTTAAGATTTTATTATAAAAAAATTTAAATTTAGCCTGAATTTTTAACTTCTAACAAAAACTTGGATCTAACTTGAATTTAAATTTTCAAAAATATTCGGATTTGAATCTAAAAAAAATATTAAATTTTACAAATTTGAGTTGAATTTAGACCGGATCATGTTTTTATATTTTTTAGATCCAAACTAAATTACCATTTTTAGGAGATTCGAACAAAGAATCTTAAATCTAATGAAATTATATATTACAAACTTTTTTATCATTGGATCATTTAAATAAGTGCACCATACATCTAATTAGTATGTTGAGTGTTGAATTTGGACTAGAGTTAAGCACCAAAAAAAATTCCTTAAAAATAATGTAGAAATTATGCTCTTTTTTTCTTTTTCTTTTAAAAAAAATATATATCCCAAGCGTGATAATTTTCTTATTAGTAGTTACAAATAATAATTTGTTGGTATATAGTGCCAACCTTTAAAATAGAAATAATATAAGTTCTCTCTTATATTTCTGACAAGTTCTAAAATCAATCAATGGTTAAGATAATCATACATCATTTATACAACAAAACTTGAGTTAGTCTACATTTTGAAAAACACTAGAAGTAAATTCAATTGGACAATAAATGAAATTAGCCCATATAATTAAGATCATAATGGGAGTAGACCCGATGGTTATTTGATCTAATCCATGATGACACTGAATGAGCAAAAAAGAAAAAACAAAACTTTTGTTATTATAACCATTGATTAATAATGCTTGAGTCACAATTTTTCATATCAACAATGGATGTATAGAAATAACAATTGATATTTGTTGGTCAAAAAATACAATTGATTGTTTGATGGTTTAGCATTATTATATTAAAAAAATTATTATTTATATGATAATAGGTTTATTTCATCCAAAAGAACATCAGAGAAAAATAAAAAATTTAACGAAAATAAATATTTTTAGGTAATTTTTAAAGTAGAGATGAAACTCTCATTTAAATTAAAATTTAAAGTTTATATATTTTTTTTCAAAAATATTTAACACATCACTTAAAATATAAAAAAATATTGAAAAAAATTAATGCTAAAAGTAAAATGACAGGATATAACCAATTTCCTCACGAGATACAACCGAATTTTTTTTTTTTTATAATTTGCTCATTAGTTCATTTATCACGTTTTCCATGAATGTGTCTCATTGTTCATATAACACGTAAAATGACAGGATATATAATAAGCCAATAATTGACCAACCAATTTAATAGGAACACAATTGTCGGTAAGGCAGGAATATAATAATTAATAATTATATTAATTATAAAAAAAAAATGATGAATAATATTACTCAAATTTGAAGATAATATTATATCGATAAAACGATAATACCTTATTAATATTTGTGTCAACCTTCATTTTAAATAATACAAATATAATTATTCTTTCTAAAATTTAAATTAATTATAGACTTAAACCCGTTCAAAAAAAGATCCAAAGTTATAGGCCTAAGTTTTCATTTCAGGAGCCGATTTAGATAGACGAGTATATTATGATTTTACTCTCTCTAAGTCATTCAAAATGTCTTTTACCATATGTTTTTGAAGTGAACCGAATCTCAAATCAAGCCAAATATTTTTCAAATTACTAGTGACCCTTGTGATCAAATATCCTTGAGCTGCCCAAGTCTTAGGCGACACGAATCAAACAATCCTAAAAATTATAAGTGAAAATTAAAACACATCTTTTATAAAAAAAGTGACCACAATCTTAAAAGCATACCATTCATAAAGCAAGTGGTCATAATCTTAAAAATTTAATCACTCCAAACACACCACCAATTAAAGAAGAAATGACTTGATCTTTCATCCACAAATTTCGGAGTTACATGACCGAGACTTGACTATTAAAAGGGTATATGAGCAATAGTAATATATAATGACACCTTTTTGAATTAAAAAAACTTTTGACAAAACTTTATCTTCGTATCACTAATTTAAGCATAAAAGGATTGTTTCCAAAATCACCATTAACAAATCATTATACGCCTTTCCTTTTTCTTACAAGTAAAAGTTAGAGCATCCAATTTTAGAGCCCACTTTTATTGTAGCCCAATTCGACAGAGCTCACCTTTATTTCTTTAAATACAAATTTAAAACTAGTTAATTTAAATAATTAAATTTTTTTTATCAACAATAACTTTATGTATGTATATGATAATGTTTTAAGATTTGATCAACACTGCAATTCGCAGTGGAGTCAGAGTGGTATGTATGTATGTATATATGTATATATATGTTCCCTACTTTAGTCTCTAATAAGACCAAATATTGTAAACACTACTTAGTGCACTGACGCCCCTCCTCGGGATAATCTTTGATACCATCTGCCAATTTTAAAAAACAAAGAAAAAAGAAAAAACAACACAAAATTAATACATCAAAATTAACTTGAAATGAAATGGTTAGTAAATGAATAACACAAATATAACATATTTAATAATTACATCCGTCATTATATTCAGATTTAAGGTGATGCAACTCATTATGACAGGATTAATAATTAGTGTTTATATTAATATATGATTTATTTATGATATAATATGATTATTTTATGGTTGTCATATTTATTTTTTTTTAATTTTAAAAAGTATTCATCATATTTAAACTAAAACAAAGTATAATCAGAGAGTAAATAGTATCATAAATATTTTAATAATATCTAATTACGATACGATATTAAAGTAATAAAATTTAAGTCGGAAATTCTTGACACAATTAATATAATATAATAAAAGAGATAGACATGAATGCCAAATGTAACTTGCCTTGCCCTGATTTATAAAACAATGTGAATCAGTCCAAGATTTTTTAATTTGGAAGAAGATTTTGGTAATAAATGATGGGAATTAGGTTTCGCCGTTTTGGTGGACCGGAAAAGAAAACGTGATTCATCTTGTCAACCTTGTTTTTGGGTTTCAAATGAAATTCTGTGGCCGGCTCACCTGGTCCACATCTTAACGGCGTCATCTATTAACGTCGTCACTTTTTTTTTTTAATTTTTATATCATGATTAAAAATCTTATAATATAAGGTTATTATATAAGTAGGGAATTATTAAAACAATAACATTTATGTTTATTGACAAACACTCACACCTAAAATTCTTCATAAAAAGAGAAATAAATTAGATCTTAAATTAGAGACTAAATCCTAATAAGACCACATTAATTATTTTTACGTTAAACAATTAACTATCTTTTAATAAGGGTTCGACTTTCCACTAACGTCATCAATTGTTTATTAGTATTAGCATTTTATTTTAGGATAAGGACAAAGTGACTCTAATGTTTTTAATTAATTGATAATTTTTCTCTAATTAAATTAAAAATACTTAATTTTACTTTAAATTGTTAATTTTTATCATTAATTTTAATGGTTAAAGGGTAAAAAGATAATTTAATCATACAAATAAATTACACTTTAGACACATATCAGAATCTTATCTATTTATTTTTTTTGAACACGTGACCCAATTTTATTCATTAATTTAATTTAATATAATTAAAATAAATTTTAATAAAAAGACACGTAACATAATTAATTACTTTTAAAACGTCTTAACATGTAATTAGTTGATATTTTTATTAAATTTTTTTTAAATTAAATAAAAAAATTAAGTGGCTATTTTTTACTATACTTTGGCGATAAAAAGATCAAAATTTACATTATTAACTCAATTTTTTTTTATCTATATAATAGTGGGATTATTTTTATAAACAAATTAACAAAAAAAATCGAAGGTGGTGGTGAAGAGCGGCTGCCGACACCGCTCTCACCTATGGACAGATCGGCTACTGATCTATCCATGGGCGGGGCTGGTGCAAGTCACCGCCCCGCCGACCCTCACCATCACATTTGATTTTTTTGTCTTGTTTTACAAGAATGCCCATATCATTGTGTATATTAAAAAAAAATAGAATTAAATGATGTAAAATTTAATTATTTTTATCGCCTGATTATTTTTACTAACCGCCATTTTTTAGTGATACTCCAACGACAATGACAACTGAGAAGTCTATATTTAATTATTTAATATTTTATTTAATTTATTTTTAAAAATATTTATTAAAAATATAAACAAATTGTAAGATGACACGTATAATTTATAACTAATCAATATTTGACATGTGTTATTTATATTAAAAATATATATTAATTTAAAAAAAATTATATTTAATTAAATAAATTGATAAAATTACACTACTATTTAATAACATTAAACGAGTGAAATTGAATTACGTGTTAAATGTGAAATGATAAATAATAAGGATAAATTAATACTTATACATTAAAATCACTATTTTTATCTAAATTGATGGTACAAATAAACAAAGGATAAAAATATTTTGTCTTTAATTAAAATAAAATTATCAATTAATTCAAAATATTAAAGTCCTTTTATTTTTATGTTGTGCTCTACAACAACGTGTAGCTTCACGCTCCTTTCCCAATCGACCAACCGACGTGCCCCCACATGGGTTAATTTGCATCTCAAGATTGCCGTCTTTTTTTTTTTTTTTGGGCCCCCCTTAAAAGAATTAGATAGATTTCAAGAGCTTTTAGAAGTTGAACGAAATTGTTTAGAAATGGTACATAATTTTAGGTAATTTTTTTAAACCACAAAATAATAGACAAATTTTTATAGTTAATGCAAAATGGATTTAATTATTTTTATTGATAAATTATAATAATAAATAAAATATTTAAAAATAAATTTATAAAAATCGGCTGAATTTTTTAAAATTATCTTAAAAAATACACACTAACATTTAGTGATAAAATTTTCGAGATAAATATAATAAATAAGAGAGAAAAAAAATTATAAATCTGAAAATTTTAAAAAAAATTGAATTTTGTAGATAAAAAATATAATGTATAGAACTTTCTCGTGAATGAGATAAGGCGCATGAAATGGCCTTTTTTTTTTCTTGACAATCTATTTTCTAATTTTTTTTTAAAAATAAAATTTATAAAATGAATTATAAATTTAATAAATTTATTTAAATTATGATATAAAAGTTAAAAAAATCTTTTTCGCACGCCACTTATTTTGCTTCATGCGCCTTATATTTTATTAATAAGGATAATTATGTCTATTTTGTATTATTTTAATTAATAAAAATTAACCTCTTACTTTGGAGTTAAAAAATAAAATTGTCTAAAAATATAAGTCATTTTAAAAAAAATTTCAAAAATTAAAAGTTTGCTATAAATTCCACTAAAACTTATTGAAGATTTGCATAAATAACCAAATGATAAAAGGTTTTCACTGCATTTCAACACCGAAGTGTAGATCCTGATTTTGAACCCCTTCTCTTCCATGTTAAATTTTTTTTGTTAAACTTTTAAACTATAAGGAATATGTGTATTTATAAAAAGAATAACAAAAACACACACATATATATATATATATATATATAAAATACTAACTATTACATAACATATTATTTATATAAAACAGTTTTTCAAAAAATTTTACCATATGTTATAAAATTTTTTGTCATACACCTCAATTTATTGACAGACAAAAATTTAAAAAATAAAATCAAAGAACTTGAAATATACAAGGGAAGAATTAGAGAATTGTGCAGGTGATATAGACCCATTTATGTTAATGTTTACAATAAGGGACCCAAAAAAAAAAAAAAAAAAGAAATAAGGAAAAAGACAGAAGAAGAGAGAGACAGTTGAGGAGTTTGTAAAGACTTGAACATGAATCACAATCACAAATTCATCAGAAAAACGTGGGCGGGCTGTCATTTCGACTGGACGGTAGTGATTTTACTTCTATTGTATGGAAATGGGATTTATCAAACTTTAAAAAAAAAAAAATTATTTTCACTACATGTTTATAACAACTTGGACGGTTCTAATTATGCAAACATTTAATACTGGGATATCAATATTTTTGCCTTAATTATTTTATATTTCTATCAAAGAGTATCATATATTAATTATAAATGACTATTAATATAAAATTAAAAAGAATTTTACAGTGATAATTTAATAATAATCGCATTTCTTAATTATATTAAAATAAAAAAAGAATATTTATGTTTATTGTATCTTTATAAAAAGTAATTGTTACTCAAATGTTCGTCACAAAAAAATAAAATAATAATAATAATTTGGACTTGAAACGTGTTTTATAGTTACAAGTTACTCACTTGCATACGTGTTTTAAAGTTACAAGTTACTTGCTAACGCTCCTTGTATTGAAGCTCTGTCTTCAAAACAAAACTTTGACCTTTCCATACAGTCTACAGCAGCCTCAAGATTTTATTAATATTGTTAAGAATTCCACTCCAGCTTTACTAATTTCACATGTTCAAACTGTCGGGTGAGGGTGAAGTGAACTGACCTCAATTCATAAGTTGCCTTAAATTACAATTTTTAATCTCCATTTTTAATTCTTCACCTTCAACTCTCTTTTCTTCCCATTTGCTCCTCATTCAACCCAATGGAAAGATCCCTCCATTTAAAAAAATGTAACATCATATACTTCTTCGAAACCCAAATTCCATCAATTTCCATCTAGCTCACAAAGCTCAAATCTAATTCACTTCAATGGCGGAGAAGCTCAAATTTTTCTTGGTCCTTTTCATTTTCCTTTCAGACCCAGTTTTTTCTCAGCTACATGAGTTCTTTTTCAGTGGATTTAACGATGAAGCCAGCAACATGAACATGAGCTTAAATGGGGTTGCAAAGATTGAGGAAAATGGCTTACTTGAGTTAACGAACACAACGCTTAGAGTTCTTGGCCATGCTTTTTACTCATCTCCAATCATGTTCAAGAACTCAACTCACAAAAAGTCACTGTCTTTCTCTACTTGTTTTGCTTTTGCCATAGTCCCCGAGTATGCGGCGCTTGGTGGCCATGGCCTAGCTTTCACTATCTCACCTACAAAAGAGCTTCCAGGGTCTCTTCCAAGCCAGTATCTTGGCCTGCTCAATGCAAGCGACATGGGAAATTTAACCAATCACATATTTGCAGTTGAATTTGATACTGTGCAAGATTTTGAGTTTGGTGATGTCAATGATAATCATGTTGGCATTGATATCAACAGCTTAAAATCAAATGCTTCAGTCCCAGCTGCATATTTTCTCCAAAACTCAACAAAAGCAGTTTTGAACTTGAAAAGTGGTAAGGTTGTTCAAGCCTGGATTGATTATGACTCTGACAAGAATTTGTTAGATGTGAGGCTTTCACCTTTTTCTGAGAAACCTAAGTCACCAATTATGTCCTTTGATGTGGATCTATCATCAATTCTAAAAGGCAATATGTATGTTGGATTCTCTTCATCAACTGGTTTGCTTGCGAGCTCACACTATATACTGGGATGGAGTTTTAACATGAGTGGAGAAGCTCAATCATTGTCTTTGTCTCATCTTCCTTCACTTCCAGGGCCTAAAAAGAAACATACAGCTTTGATTGTTGGTGTTTCTGTATCTGCTTTTCTTGTGATGTTATTGGTTATTGCAGTAGCTATTTACCTTATCAGGAAAATCAAGAACGCAGATGTTATTGAAGAGTGGGAGCTTGCTGTTGGTCCTCATAGATTCTCTTATGAGGAACTCAAGAAAGCAACAAGAGGTTTTAGAGACAAGGAGCTACTTGGTTTTGGTGGATTTGGCAGAGTTTATAAAGGAACTCTACCAAATACTAATACTCAAGTGGCTGTCAAGAGAATTTCTCATGAATCAAAGCAAGGTCTCAGAGAATTTGTATCTGAGATTGCAAGTATTGGTCGTCTTCGCCACAGAAATCTTGTTCAGCTGCTAGGATGGTGTCGCTGCAGAGGTGACTTATTACTTGTGTATGATTTTATGCCTAATGGTAGCTTAGACAAGTATCTTTTTAATGAACCAAAAGCTGTTCTCAGTTGGGAAGAGAGGTTCAGGATTATCAAAGGTGTGGCTTCGGGCCTTTTGTATTTACATGAAGAATGGGAACAGACTGTGATACATAGAGATATCAAGGCAGGCAATGTGTTGTTAGATGCTGAGTTAAATGGAAGATTAGGTGACTTTGGTCTGGCTAAGTTATATGAGCATGGATCAATTCCAAGCACCACCCGGGTTGTGGGAACATTGGGATACTTAGCCCCTGAGCTCACACGCACTGGGAAGCCCACAACAAGCTCAGATGTGTTTGCATTTGGTGCACTTTTGCTTGAAGTGGTATGCGGGAGAAGACCTGTTGAGCCTAAGGCATCGCCTGAAGAGCTCATATTGGTTGACTGGGTTTGCGATAGGTGGAAAGTTGGCTCAATTCTTGATGTTGTTGATCCAAGATTGCATGGTGAGTTTGATGAGATTGAGGCTATAGTTTCGGTGAAATTGGGGCTAATGTGTTCTAACAATTTGGCCGAGGCACGGCCAACGATGAGGCAAGTGGTGAGGTACTTGGAAGGAGAAGTTGCATTGCCTGAGGGGGTTGCAGCACCTGACGCCTCTGATGGTGAGAAAAATAATGCTAGTAGTGCTGGGGGTAATGGTCCTGAGTTTGAAGATTTTGTTCATTCATATCCTAACTCTTCCTTTTTTGAGAAGATGAGTAATCGGTCATCCCCTGGTGACAATGGAGATTGAAGCAGGTTCATCGTCACCACTTTCAGGTAGAGGCAGTGGTAGGTAGCCATGCCATGGTTAGGGAGAGAATTGTTCACTCACCAATTTTTTTTGCCCCCATTTCTAGATTTTTAATCTTTTAACTACATGGCCATAATATTTTTGTTTCACTGTAAATGAATCAAATACCACTCTTTCTTGGGTTGTAGTTTGTAAACCAGTAGAAATTGATCCTCTGTTTCTTCTCATTTGTCTAGTTAATTTTTGGTTTCAAGATGTGTATATTAAGTTGATCAAGTGTTCATAATATTGATAAGAGCTCTCATCTTAAGGACTCTGTTTACCCATTTTGTAAATTATCGAGTTGTTAAGCTTCCTCAATATTCAAACATAATGATAAGCTTGCTTCATTCTTCTTTAAAGGATTAGAGACAAACATGCCAACCACTGAAATAGGTATTCGAATACTTTAATCATATACTGACACTCTAGGAGTCTCAAAAATAAAAAGTGTAATCATCTTGTTTTTGTGCCACAAATTCTCCTGTATGATTTTTGCCTAGTTTAGAATTATCCTAATACAAGTTCAGGACAGTAATCTTGTGAATGATACTGGGTTCCATTAAAAAAAAAAAACATCAGTATAATATAGTAAATTAAAATACCCCAAATGCATTTAGACAAAAGGCAATTATGAAATTTACTTGATAACTGGAAAAATAACTTATTCTCACATTCTCTTCAATTCACCTTCTATTCCATATTTCCAGCTATAAGTTTACCTAATAACTTCCCAAGTATTGGCCATGACAATAAAATCTACCTAATAATTATTCGTTAATGGACTTATCTACAAATTCAATAATCACATGAATACATCCAAACCGCCCATCCAAAATATGGCAACATGTAGTGGCAGGCATGAGCGCACTGGCAAACTTTCCCATGTTCAAAATTACTATTTGGGCGAAGTTCAACTAATTATTAAGTGCTTTTAACAGATGTATGCTGAACATTCAGGCAGGTTCACATTTTTTACATGCTATAGCTTTATTGTTGTGAATGGTAGCCACCGAAATTGACCGGTCGTCAATTTTGACCTATCACTAAATTTGATCGGTCATTTGAATTGACCAACTATTAAATTTAATTCAAAAAATTAAGTTTAAATTAAATATTATCATTTGTATAGAAGTTTTACCTCTCTTATAAATAGACGAACTTATTCTTAACATTTATCATCATAAAATTTTAAAAAAAAATTCTTTAATTATTTAATTATTTTATATTTTTTAATTTTTCCTTATTTATTAAGAGATAAATGTGAGATAGAAGTATATTTTTTTAGTTAGTAGAGAGAGTAAAAATTATTCTCTCGTAATTAGAGAGAGGTTATAATCCTCATTTTCATAGTAAAATTCTCATATACTTACCTTATGATTTTTATCTCAATTTGCTTGAGAGTTTTTCATGTAAAAATCTGTATGTCATTTATTTTCTTTTAGTTTCTCATCTTTATTATAAATTAAGATATTGCCTCAATCTATAATTTTCTATAATAAGTGGTATCAGAGTCTCAGGGCTTTCAAGTGAAAGTATATTGTTCACGGGTAATATTTACAGACCTATAATTGTTCACGTATATGATACTATTCATATATATGGTATTGTTCAAGCATACTTTAATGTTCACATTGAAATAGTGGCAGTTGGTTCGAGTGAGAAGTAGATCCTAATTAATCAAAATGACGACAAAATATGAGATAAAGCGTTCAACGTGAATAATTTCTCATTGTAGAAGATGAGAATGATGCCAATCTTAAGGAAGGACTATTACCTAAAGGCAATTAGTGACAAATCAGCAAGCATGACTGACAATAGATGGAGATATTATTGCCAACTTGCATATGAGATTAGTAGATTAAGTTATATCAAGTGTAGTAGAGACAAAGATAGTTAAAGAGATATGAAATGCTTTGACAATATTGTACAAGGCTAAGTCTTTTCACAATGAGATCTTATTGAAAAGAAGACTCTATACCATTTGGATTTCAAAATCCACAACGGTAACTAATCATATTAATACTCTCAATAATTTATTTTCTCAACTTTCTACTTTGGGTTATAATATTAGACAAAATAAATGTGCCAAGATTTTACTCAAAAGTCTTTTAGATGCATATGACCATTTAGTTATTAGTTTAACCAATAACCTCCTGATGGACTATCTAGTTTTCAAAGATGTTACAGTCTCTATTCTTGAAGAAAAATGCAGACTTAAAAATAAGAAAGATAGAACAACTAGTTTGCAACAAACAGAGGCTGTACCGATAAACAGAGGCATGTCAATGAAGCATGGCTCTAGTGGGAGTCACAGGTAAGGAAGATCAAAGTCAATGAGTAAGAAGAATATCAAGTGCTATAATTGTGGTAAGAAAAAGCATTTAAAAAATGAGTGTTTATACAAAAGAAGTGTAGAGAAGACCACTAAGTCACTAAAATCTCAAGGTTATGTTGCAAGTATTTCTGATGATGGTAACATTTTATACAACGAGGCAATAACTATTCCCAAGGACATAAGGAAGCTTATTGATATTTGGATAATAGATTTGGGAGCAACATGGCATATGACCTCTCGACGAGATTAATTTCACAATTATAAACCCATCTGTAAAGGATATGTGTTCATGAGAGATGATCATGCTTTGGAGATTGTTGGAATTAGCACTATCAAGCTAAAGATGTACAATGGAACGATTCTTATTATCTAAGAGGTATGACATGTAAAAGACTTAAAGAAAAATCTATTGTCTTTAGGATAATTAGATGATCTTGGATGCAAAACTCATATACAAAATAGGATTATGAAGATTGTTAGAGGCACATTCATGATAATGAAGGAAGAAAAGATAGCTGTTAACTTATACATGCTTTTGGGAGAAACATATTCAGAGGCAGAAGTATCTGTTGCATCAGCTAGTTCTGCAGAAGAAATGACGATGTTATGGCATTAAAGACTTGGTCGCATGTTAGAATGAGGTTTGGAAATTCTCTCTGATAAGAAGTTACTTCATGAACTTAAAATATTTCTTTACTCTTTTGTAAGCATTGTATTATAAGTGAGCAGTATAGATTGAAGTTTAGCACATCAACAGCTAAGAGTAATGACATCTTAGACTTAATTCATTCTAATGTTTGGCAAGCATCAATCACATTCTTGGAAGGAGCAATATATTTTGTGTCATTCATTGATGAATTCTCCAAGAGATGTTGGGTTTATTCAATCAGAAGAAAGGTATATGTGTTTCCAGTATTCAAAGTTTTCAAAGCATGGGTGGAGCTTGAAACCGAGAAGAAGATTAAGTATTTAAGGATAAACAACGGAGGAGAATATACTAGCAGAGAATTTGATGCATTTTGTAAACAAAAAAGCATCAAAAGATAATTTACAATGACGTACACTCCTCAACAAAATAGAGTGGCAAAGCAGATAAATAAAACTCAACTTGAAAAAACTAAAGCTATGTTAAGGATTGCGGATTTAGCCAAATCATTCTGGGCAGAAGCAGTCAATACCGCCTGTTACGTGATCAATCGATTTTCATCAACAACGATTGATTTGAAGACACTAATGAAGATGTGAATTGGTAAGCCAACTGATTATTATAATTTACATTCATTTGAAAGTCCTGTGTACGTGATGTATAACACCCAAAAAGTAAAAAAAAAACATGATCCAAAATATAAAAAATATATATTCTTGAGGTATGCTGATGAAGTTAAGAGGTATCGTCAGTGGGATCCCACTACTCACAAGGTAGTTATTAGCAGAGATGTGATATTTAAAAAAGATAAGCTGCAAAAGAAAGAAGATGATAGCACAACAAAGGAAAAATTAGAAACTACCACAATTCAAGTGGAGAAAGAGTCAAAAGAAGAAGAAATTTCTGAAGCAACACCAGAGCATGAAGAACAAGAACTAGTTGAGCCAGAAGAGCCACATTTTAGACGATCGAATCGAGTGAGGTCAACACCAATTTGGCATTAAGATTATCATATGGAGGGTAATGTTGCATACTATCTTCTAATAGAGGAATGAGAGTTATCAACTTTCCAAGAAGCAACGAACAGCTTCGATGCATCTCTATGTATGACAGCAATGCAAGAGGAAATTGAAACTCTTCATAAGAACAAAATATGAGATTTTGTACCACTACCACATGAAAGGAATACCATTGGCAACAAATGGGTCTATAAGATCAAGCGAGATAGCGATAATTAAGTAGAACGATATCATGCAAGATTAGTGGTAAAGGATATGCTCAAAAAGAAGGTATTGATTTCAATGAAATCTTTTCACCAGTTGTTAGACTCAACACAATTCGAATAGTCATTGCTATGTATGCTACATTTAATTTACATCTAGAACAATTCGATGTAAAGACTGTATTTCTTTATGACAATCTTAAAAAAGAAATTTATATACTCAAACTAGAAGGTTTTGCAAAAGTAGAAAAAGAGAATTTGGTTTACAGGTTGAACAAATCTCTATACGGTCTCAGACAGGCACCGAAGTATTAGTATAAGATATTTGACTCCTTTATATTAAGCCTGGGATACAATAGATTTATTGCAGACCCTTGTGCATATTTCAAGAGGTTCGGTGATAATGAGTTTATTAATTTATTCATGTTGGTAATAGGCTCCAACAAAGATCATGTAATAGAGTTAAAGGCTCAGATGGCTAGAGAAATTTACATGAAGGACTTGAGACCAGCAAACAATAATTTAGGGATGTAAATTCATAGAGACAGAAATAATAGGAAAATATGGCTTTCACAGAAGTACTACTTGAAGAAAATCTTGCGACGCTTCAATATACAAGATTGTAAGCTAATTTCTACCCTACTTCCTATTAAATTTAAGTTATCCTCAAGTATGTGTTCTAGCAATGAAGTAGAGATGAAGGAGATGTCTCGAGTACTGTATGCATCAGTAGTAGGAAACTTAATGTTTGTCATAATTTGTACAAGACAAGACATTGCACATATAGTGAGAGTGGTTAATAGATTCATAAACAATCATATTAAAGAGAATTGGAGGACTGTTAAAAGGATCTTAAGATATATTAATAGTACCTTAGATGCTGCATTATATTATAAAGGATTAGATTGGTGTAGATCCTCATATAGCCTGTCAGAAACGTAAGCAACATAAAGATGACAAGTGTAGGTGGAAGAATGTGAAGGCGTGATTATTTTAATCAAGTTTTCAAGTGAGAGAAATGTTGTGGTTGGTGGCCGCTAGAATTGACCAGCCGCCAACTTTAATCAGTCACCAAATATAACCAATCATCAAAATTGACCAACCGCCAAATTTTACAAAAAAAGTTGAGTTTAAATTGAACACAATCACTTGCATAGGAGCCTTGCATCTCTTAAAAATAGAAGAGCTCATTCTTAACTTTCATCATCCCAAAATTTAGAGAAAAATTCTTTAATTATCTATTTTATCATATTTTTTAGTTTCTCCTTATTTATTAAGAGATAAATGTGAGATTGAAGTGTATTAGAGGGTAAAAATTATTTTTTCATTGTAATTAAAGATTGTAATCCACATTTTTATAATAAAATTTTTCTATACTTATCTTATAATTTTTACCTCAATTTATTTAAAAAAATTTTAAATAAAAATTATATATGTCTTATATCATTTATTTTCTTGTAGTTTCTCATCTTTATTATAAATTAAGATACTATTTTAACTTATAATTTTTGGTAACATTTACAACTTGGAGAAGCAAATTGCAATTATAGTATAAGCAAAATTTAACACAGCACTAAATCATACAAATAAAAACAGATATGGGAAACATTGCAGAAAATACATGTTGATTGAGAAATACGATCTCTCTCTGGGAATTTTAGTGGATTTCGGCATGTGAAGAACTGTCCAGACTTTGCATTTTGATTTCATATAGGCTGGTGAATGGAAAATGCTGGAGTTTATCATCCCAAGTTCTTCTGTGAACTTCTTCAATTAGCAAAGAAACAATAACATGGCAAATGGTCATCCCAAAGCCTAACTCTGATGAAATTACCCAAATTCATGTAATGACCGAAAATACGCGGCGCGAATAAAATTTTTCTTGATTTCTAAACCTAACTATAAACTCACTAGCTTCGGAATTTAGTTTTTAACACCGATAGCTTGCTGTATCTGCTAGTGCTTAGAAGCAGATTACAAAATCAAAATTCAAGAAGAATCAAGAATGCGATCCTAATTTCATCGTGGATGCTGAATAGCTCAAACTGGTATCCATTGCCATATTGGATATATATACAGAAATGGTGGGTTGGATATATATACAGAAATATGATGAGTAGAGAATGTCATGAAGCTTTTTTTTATTTATAAATATTTTCAATCAATCGATGATATTTTAACTTCAAAAGATTAAAAAAAAAAGAACAATGTTATTGAAACAAAACTTATTTGTTAACAAATCACCTAAAATTTATAAGGTAAAAGAAAAATAAAAAAGAGTAAAAAGTAAAAGCTTAACCTTGTCTCGGATTCAGAGGCCTGAATCATAAACAATTTGCTAAAGCAAATAATAAATATATAACATTCATGCTTTTTTCTCTAATGCAAAACTACCAACTGGTAGTTGAAGATTCCAAAAAGTTGCTGAACAGGCCAACAAGCAATCAGAGGCTGATCCGTGATCACATCTTTCTTTATCTGTTCCATCTTTTGTAGCTTAGAGAATCTTAACACATTACATCCAATATACAAAAGTAATCATCGGCAATTACTTGACAAACATAATCTGCAGTTCAGCAGTTTCAAATGTACCATGATCAAGACTTCAATAACTTTGCTCTTTGTTTGCTAATAAGAGTGAAAGAACAGAAATAAATTTGAATTTTACTAAAATAATTCCGAGCCAAAAACTGGAGGAAAATAGCTAATATTGAAACATTGGAAGCCCAATCTACAATTCTTCTTTTCCAATTCTATTCCTACACTTCACAACCATAATAGCATCTAAGTGATACGTCATTTTCTTCTAAGGTCTTAATCATCATCAAAGGTAGATCAATAAGTTAATTACACTATGTTTTCTCGTTGACAGATTAAGGAAGGCAATAGTCTACTGGTTTACTACATTTTCGCAAAATGTTTTATTCCTCCCCGTCCGGTTTCACTCTACTAAAAATCTCATAATCATCAAAACCTGCAGGTTGACCAAAAGAAAGGTAGTTAAGTGCAAAGTTTATTAAGTACTATTTTTACATCCTGTGAACTATTATTACCTCCAGCCAACTCATCAACTTCATCATCTGAAGATCCTAAAAGCATTGCGTTAGCAGAGGGTGGATCAAGTGCCATCCAGTCTGAAGTCCCATATTCCTCCAAACAGACATCCTTCCCTGTGATCCAGTCTTCAACAGTGCTAAGGCCGTCAAATGACAAGGGGTCCGTGCAATCCTGTTCTTTATTCTTGCCAACTCTGTAAAAATTAGTTGGTGAATAATAATTTCTTTTCTTTCAAATTGTCAAACCCCCCTACAACAATATTAAGGGTCCTCAGTTTATACTTACATTTGTTTCAGTCGCAAGTTGTATTGAACAAAGACAAGATCACTGAGACGCTGACGCTCTAGGCAATTCCTAGTATCATATATCTGTTCGAAAGGAATATGATTTCGCTTACATCCCATTGAACTGCAAGTTTGACTGAGAATACGGATAGCTAAACGTGTCAGATTTGGGCAACTTCCTCCATATGTTGACCACCATTCAGCTAGAACAAAAAGTATACTAAATCTATTAGCTAAATTCAAACTTCTTAAGAGACTTCTGGCAATATGATGTAATCAAACATGCATGACCTACAATATGAATGCCAGATATGCCATTGCATGAGGGTTCACACTTAATAGATCTAACAGACAAAAGTTCCCCACCAGATAGATACAACCAAAAGTTAGGAGACTTTCGTGGGATTTAGTCATAACTAACTATATATAAAAAAAAAAAAGATGGTACTTGCAATTATATAACTGCCTATAGTAAGTTTTGATCTACCACTTTATCAATGTTCACGTGTTTACTACATGTAGATACACAACCGGCTTTCCTACCTACATCTAATCATGTGTTTGCCATATACATGGAGAAACTAAAGGGATAGCTTCTTTCTGCCTCCCCTCCCAGCTACAGGTATATTTCCAGTAAATTACCTTATGCAAAGAAGGTAGGTGAAGTTACAGCAGTTGAAGATAATCAGAAAATCTAACAGGATAGACACTCACCTGGAAGCAAAGTGTCTTTAGCTCTGTTTGCCATCTTCCTCCCAAAATCTCCAACAGCATTTTTATACGAGTTTATCTCTTTGATTATTTTGTCCTGCACTTTTGTATCAGGAACCAATCTCTCTATGCAATCAAACATTCCTGACACAATCTCATTATGTATGTCACCTTCAATACTATAAAAGAACTTGGGGTTAAGGAAGAAACCTGCAGCATGAAGAGGAAGATGACACTGTTGTTCCCACCAGTGATCTATAATGTTCCAGTAGACCATATACTCGTCTCTCTTAGCTAATTCTTTCTTAATTGCATCTTTTGCTCGATACATTCCAGCATATACATACCCCATTGCAGGCCTCTTCTCACTACCAACTATTATCAAAAGCCGCAAGAGGGGACCTGTTAAACGGACAATCAGACCACAGGAAGACCAAAATGACTGGTTACTTACTATATCTAACGTTTCCAGTCCCCCTGGTTTTTTTGAATATGGACAATCCATCCACTCCTGTGAAGTAACCATGGCCTGCAAATTATGTTTAAGAGCAATCATTCTGTTCAATGTTGTAAAGTTTGTAGCAGAGCAAGTGATTCCTGGTTCAACAATATCATTGCCATAAGTATACCTCCTCACCATATTCAAAACGACACTATGATTGAACACAAATCTTGTGATAGCTCTAGCCTGTTCAAGTATTGCATTTATCCACTCAAGCTTTGCAAAATCCTCAAGTATCAAATTCAAGCAACGAGCTGCACAAGGAGTCCAATAGAGAGTCGGGAATGTATCAGTTAACTTTCTCCCAGCAACAATATACTGCTCTTCACTACTAGTAATCACTTGCAAAACATGTCTTACACCAACTTCTTCCAGCACTTGTTTAAGCAATTCATACAAAGCATCTGAGGAATTCATAATGCCAGATGCATCAATCAATTTCAAAAATGTTGTTCCTTCAGGACAATATGCCAGAAAACACATCAAAGTCCTACCTGTTTCTGTATTCCATTGGTCAACCAAAATAGAACAACCAGTCCTTCCCCATGTTGCTGTGTATTTGTCGACATCATTCTTCACCTCTTCAACTGAGTTCTTCAATATCCAACCTCGAATATCATGATATGAAGGTGTCTCAGCCCCAGGTCCTGCCGAAGCAATAGCATCAACCATTAGTTGGAAATAGTCTGAGTTCACAGCATCTAATGGTGCCCCTATATCATACAGAAACCTTCCCACTGCCATAAAGACAGGACTATTCAACCTCTTAGCATCCAACGAAACAATGGTCATACCAACAGCATTGGGAATTCCAGAAGAAATTTTCCCCCTCGATCTCTTCCTTCTATCTCCACCAGTACTTGTCATTTCTCTATTAACCAACAAACTTGAACTTGGCTCAGGTGTATTCAAACCATCTATCATCTGAAAACCAGTACTAACATCACCCTGATCAGCAAATGTATCTATCTCACTAAAATGTGGGTTATTATTCGTGATTTCTTCTGCAATCTTTTGTTTCTTCCTCTTTTTCACTACAACCCCATTTAAACTTTGTTGCATTGCAAGACGAACATCATGTGGAACACGCAAACAAGTAGATGCATTACCCTTTTGGCATGCTAAATGTTCCTTAATCCTATGAATTCCACCACCTTTAAATAATTTACTACAATACAAACATTTTAGCTGTACTCTATCACCATTTTTGAACATTTGACAGTGCTTCCATGCTGGGTCGTGTTTTTGTGACGATATTGGTACTGGTTCCAGTCCAGATGCCATTACATCAACCTTAGAAATGAAATAGTTAGACAAAGCGCCTGTGTACAAGAACCACTTCTTCCTTCATATAAGACTAAAATCAAGTAATTCATGTTATGCAAAATAATACTTTGTTATCATATAAAAGAGCATATTCAGTTGAATTAACACCAAATAAGTTAAGAAAAAATAAATAAATAGAAAAGCCAAAAGCTCAATTTCTATTTCAAAACTAAAGTTACTAAGTATACAAAAACAAAAATATGCCGAAGCCAACAAGCTACACTATAAACTTAACCAAATATAATTACCAAGAAAAAAAAATTGGTAAAATAAAAAAATCATTAAACTTACAAAAAATATATATACTAACTACATGGAAACAAAATAAAAATATAAATTCCAAAACTATAAATAAAATAATTAAAAAAGACTAATAGATAGAAAAAATTCGAACTTACTTGGGTTTTAGAGTCTCTCTTCTCGAATGCAAGAGAGAGAACCGAGCAAAGGGGTTTTGGTTTGCCTTTAAACCGATAAGAGGATAACCGGACGGACCGGTCAGGGTACAATCTTAGCCGGTTTAGCTAACCATACTTAGTTCGGTTTTACCGGGTCATTCGATTATATGACGAAGTGAACCGGTTTTAGTATGTGAGAAACCGGAACTCCCGGTTGCCTTGGAAACGGTTGTATTATCTCCAAAAAGATGAAAACTAATAAATAAATAAATAAGCGCTTACCCTAGACCGGCCACTGGCCGCCGATTTGAACCGATCGGTTTTCTGGTTCATGACCGTTAAGGGTCTGAAACTTTCTGTTGCCATGCATTTTCAAATTCCCCATTTTTCCTTCGTTTCTCGAGAAACAAACAGAAAGTTAGTGTCATAAGATCCCTATCTATTGTGACTGTTAACAGGAAATTTATCTATTAGTTCGGAATATAATGAATTTGTGACCCTTTTTTTATTAAAGGGTTTTAACTAATGCTGAAATCTGATTTGAAATCCTATCAAAGTTGAAAATTTTCTTTTGAAAACCCAGTTGATTATTGAATTAATTTAGGGTGAAATTCATATGTTATATTAGATAATTAAGAATTAAATATCAAAATTAAATGTTAAAGTTCGCTTTTTTTTTTTTAATATCAAGGAATTCATAATGTATCCGATTAAGTTAAATAATCATAACATCTACGAAGGAAAAATGATGAGGAAAATTGAATGGCCATTTTTTAGGGTTTATCGGTACAGTATGTAAATTTTGAAAAACGGTACAGAAAATCTCATCTCAAACAATCAGATCCTGTAGAAGGATTCTTTAACATGAAGAATGGAATCTTATGTTAAAAAGAGAAGAAAAAGTGGCAAGATTGGTTACTTTCACAAAAAGCGTCTTGTTGGAATTGTAAAAATGTCCCTTTTAACTATCAAAAGACAAAGACTGCAGCATTTCCTGTTAGGAAGAGAATCATAAATGAAGTGACCTCAACTCTGGTAATTGAATAGCTAAAAATTTGGAAAAAGAAATAGCCTTCGTTGTCAATTTGTGAAATCAAATTTCTTGTAGCACTAGCACTGCTTGATGCAGGAGTACATTTTATAGTCATTGCCATTGCTTATTTCATTAAAGCAAAAGCATTTTGCAAATTCCTTAATGTTAATAATTGGTTGATTGCGATCCATAGAAAAAGGTAGTGAGGAAAAGAAACCCTTTAACCGTCTACAAACTGCAAACATCACATATACGTATTTCTTTTTCTTGTTTTATTTTCCCAGTGGACATGTTCTTTTGTTAGTAAACCGTTTTTACACAAGCGGTTATCGAAAATTTAGTGTCTTTGGTAGTGGGAAAAAGAAGAAAACACCTGTCTCCCACATGCATAATCACAGGCTTATACATGCAGCATTAACCACCAGTTTCACAACACCAAAATTCAAAAGCAAATGCTAACCTCCTCACATTTCTTGTGCTTCTTTTTCTTTTTCTGCAGGCTCATCTCTCTTTCCTTCACAGATGCCATTCAACTAATATTAGTAAACAACTGTAAGGAAAGCATATGGCCTGGGATTCTTGGAACTGCTGGCCATGACACTCCCAATGGAGGCGGTTTTCAACTCTGCAGTGGGGTGCAAACAGTCCTTGAAGTTCCAGAAAAATGGTCAGGCAGAATCTGGCCAAGACAAGGCTGTTGCTTCGACAAAACAACAGGCAAAGGCTACTGCCAAACTGGAGACTGCGCCGGCCTTTTACAATGCCAAGGCATTGGTGGTGTTCCCCCAGCAACAATAGTAGAAATGACTCTCGGGACACAAGAATCACCCTTGCATTACTACGATGTGAGTTTGGTTGATGGTTTTAACGTTCCGGTTTCAATGGCACCAATAGGTGGCGGTGTTGGATGTGGAGTTGCCTCTTGTGAGGCTGACTTGAATATTTGTTGCCCTGTTAATTTGGTGGTGATGCGAGATGGAAAAGTGGTGGGATGTAAAAGTGCTTGTGTGGCTGCAAAATCTGATAGGTATTGTTGCACTGGGGAGTATGCAGATCCAAAAAGTTGCAAGCCTACTATATTTTCCCATCTGTTTAAAGCTATTTGCCCCAGGGCTTATAGCTATGCCTTTGATGATTCTACAGGGCTCAAGACTTGCAGGACTCCTCGATATGTCATTACATTTTGTCCTCTTAATTGAGAGAATAATGCAATGTTACTGATATTGATTCCAGTGCTTGCTACTGGATTTCTCATTATGGTTTAAGTTTGTAGTTCAATTTGATATTTATGGAAGTCTGTTACGGAAAATTTAGTAGAATCATGAAGTTGTCTCCTCGTTGGGGCTCAACCCACTGATTTATATGCTTAGCTGCTTCTAGTTTTCTCTCTATTCTTGAATTTTAAGCATGTTATTATAGATTTCTGTGAATTGATATCTCCTGCTTAGTTGCTGCTAGTTTTCTCTGCATCCTTGCATTTTAAGCATGTTCTTGTAGCTTTCTCTGGATTGATAACTCCGGTCTTTGGGTCATAGAGACTTGCTTACTAGTCTTGCTTTCTTGGGAAGGATATCTACCAAATTAAGTTCTTAAAATTTCTTGCAAATTACCTTTGGATTACAAGAAGAATACTAATTCTCGTTGATTTGAGTTCAAACAAAATTTTTGACTTGTCCTGTTAGGCATTTGTAGATAGAAACTCAAAACATTAAATAATCAAAGTTAATTGCCTGCAATTAGATATAGTCAGAACTGCGTAGAAGTAAACTCCAATGGCACTATCAAAGTATGTCATGTTTAATATAACAAGTTATTTTTCTAAATACCTATATATATACATATATATATATATATATTAAAATTTGGTGATTTAAAATCGAATGAAAGAGTAATTTTGAGTTGAAAACTAATAAGGAGTCGACTCGAAATCAAGTATGCATTGGACGTATGAGAAAAAGAGTTGGAAGCGAGAAGGGGTGAGAAAGCACAAGAGAAGACTTGTTTCCAGGCCTTGGCACCGCTGCTTCAATCTGACACCGCATTGGCACCACGGCACCCACTTTCAAGAAATTAGCGTTTTAAGCTGTCTTAATTAGTTTAAGTTAGTTTGGGACTTTCCATACATCTGGACTCATATTCTAACAAAAAATAAGATTTTTAGGAACATTTTAAAGCTTATATAAACCCATACAATCCATTAGAATAGTGAAGTGTCAAAGGCATATAAGAGAGTGTCGAATAGAGAGCTCGTAGAGCATTAGGGCTTTGAGTGCGTGAGAGATGATGTTGTTATAAGAGTGCTTAAGTGCTGAATGTATAAAAAAGCACTGATAGACCTTTTTGAGAGTTCGTTTATTGTTATATCCCTTGTCTTTTGTGAGAGATCTTTGTGATATGAAAGTTTTTTGTGAACTGTAAATAAAAGAAGTTAGAATCCTGTAATCCACCATGGACGTAGGCATTTGTTGTAGAATCATGTAAATTTATTGTGCTTTGTATGTGATTGTTATCTCTATTTTACTTTGTGCGATCTTCTTATTGTTGTTTTACTTAATGAGCAAAATCCTCCACATGCGCTAGAGTTTTAAGATGCTAAACTACCAATAAATTAGTGTTAAGACATGTAAAAATCCAATAATATATATGTATATATGTATGTATGTATAGTAGGGAATCAAGTTAGGCTTTCTAATCTAATACTACTTGTTGGGATTTTTATGCACCATAATACCTCTTAGGCTAGTATGTAGCACCCTAAAACCTTAAGTGCATGCGAAAAACTTCGTCCATAAGTAAACAAGAATAGAAAAGATTCAAATATAATAGAGATAAATAATCAATCATACAATGTATAAGAATATACATGATTCAACAACAAAAACCTACGTTTACTGTAGATCTTGGATCTTAATATCTTTTATTACTCAATTCACAAAGATCTCTCATAAGAGACAAGAAATACATTAATAGACAAGTACTCTAAAGAGTTTATTAGCACTATCTTATAAACTCAGCACTCAAGTGCTTCTATAGTACTCTTCCGCACATTTAGTGCCCTAGAGCTACCTAAGCTCTCTATTTAGCACTTCTTATATGCTTTTTGATACTTGACAATATAAGGAATTTACAAGGATTTATATAGGTTCCAAAAGGCCCCTAAAAATTATATTTTTTATTAGAATAGGAGTCTACTTAAAAAAGAAGTCTAAATTTGACTCAAACTCGCGAAAAAATCTAAAACCGTGACTTTCTTAAAAGTGGGGGCTGTGGCATCACCAAGTTGGCACTGCAGGGCAAGATCTGGATAAGATCTCTTCTTGCACTTTCTTGCCCCTTTTTGCTTTCAATTTTTCGTTTTTGTCCATTTCTCGTACGTAAATAATAATGATATTATTTTTTGTGAATAAATAATAATAAGAATTATTATTTTTTATGAATTAGAACATCCACACACAAATAATATTATTTCCAATTCATTAGTGAATACTGTTGATAAAAAAAACTAACTTCCTAGGTTAAGAGGTTTTGAATTCTTTTTCTGATATGGACATCACTTGGGCCTTGTTGGACTACACTTTGATGAGGATGATTCGCCTGGTGCAACTAGGATGTCTTCTTGAAAGGACAAGAATAACTCATTGTGGTCTCATTGGTGGTGGTGCTAGCGAAGACCCTCCCATGCTTAAGTCAATATTTGATCAATAAAAAATAGTTCAATGTTTAGGTTTAGAAAAATGACATTACTCATAACTGTTAGATTTTATCTATTTTATAACTATTCTTCGTTTATATAAACCCTAAAATCTATGTTTGGAGGATTAGACCATTCCTCCCCTGATTATCAATATGATTGAAGTGATTAGGATTCGTAATTAAGATCGTTTTCCTTAAAGGTGGTATATGATGGAAATAGTGGGTGGTTACCTATGAGAATGTGCATTAAATCCGACTTGCTTGATTTTTGGGATTATCTCACAAGTTGGTAACTCTTAGGGCATATTTTATTTAGCTCGGGGTTCAGAAGCTATTTAGGGTATCATGGCAGGAGTGCCTTGGAGAGAGATATTCAGGGCATCATGGTTAAAGAGAGTTATTCGGGGTTTGGAGGCTGTTCGGGGCATTATGGCAGGAATGCCTTAGAGAGAGATGTTTGGGGTTTGAAGGCTATTTGGGTTATTGTGGTAAGAGTGCCTAGGCGAAGGTTGCTATTGATTATTTAGGTGATGTTTTGACCGACCAAGGAAAAATTGGTAATTTACTTAGGTCGATCTTAAGGTTGGTCCAAACCTCTTATCTTAAGCTGATGGACTTAAGCCTGAGTTTGTCCAATTTCTAAGAGGGAACAGAAGTCCACCAGTTTCTAGCTTCGACTGGTTAAGACTAGAAACTAAATGTATTCTTATTCGATGTCAAATATGGGCAATATGATAAGTAAAAACTATTCAAGTGATGAGCTTACTAGGCGTTACAAGGGTTTGGGTGGATTTTTGTGATGTATTTTTGAGATCCTTTATTGCCTGACCTTATGTCTCTTTATATCCCTAAACTATCAAAGTGCATAAGACCAGAAGAGTTACATCTGTCTAGCTAAAGAGACACTTATTGGCACAAAATGATTTGATCCTTAGATTAAATGGTCGAGATCGAAGAGTTACAAGGCTAGAGCATTTATTGCGCCTGTAGGTATGAACGGATACATCAATCCATCCAAAAAAATGTTTGTTTCGGGGTAAAAAGATCTGAGCCATCTATTTTAAATGAACAATGGAGATCAAATTAGTTTCGAGACTATAGAAACTCTTGAAATGGCCCTCCTAAAAGTTTACTTTTGCCTTCATATTCTTCATCAAGTTATATTGAGAGAGATACTGTTTGCATTGCTACATTTCTTTACGATAAGACTTTTGTGGATTCGGTGCTTTGTAGGTTAGTGGTCTTTTTCTCCATTTTTCTATTACGCCATATAGGATTTTTAGTTTACTTTACTTTGTGTTTTCATACTTTTGTTGTATTTCTTACCATTGCTATGTTTGCATTTTTTTCTTATCTTTTGTTATTTTTATGGTATGGTTGTTCTGCTTATTGTTTCCAATGTATAGTCATCCTTAGAAACTTAAATTCATGGCCTCAGGAAATAGAGATATTTCAAATATAGATTTGCCTCATATTAACATAATCATAAAAGAAGAGCTTGAAGTGAAAGAGGTTCCATTTGTCAGAAGAACAGGTGAAATCAGAAGGGAAAACAGTTAGGCCCATTCTTTGAGAAATTATGCCATTTAATCTCCCTAGCTGACCTTGGCTATAATGGAGTATAGAGGGGACTTGCTAATGTCTAATTTTATGACCTAGCGTAAGTGCACGCTTTTTGTATCAAGTAATATAGGACTAAGTCCAAATTATCGATCCCACAGAGACTATTGCTTCTATTTTCTTCAATCGAATACTAAAATTACTCTACTTTACATTTATCCAGACTAGCTTCAAGGATGGAGTTTAACTAACTAAATTATTGCTATTGAATTGAACCTAATTAAAATATTGCAAATACTTAAAGATAAAATTCACTAAATTGATAGGTAATTTAGGGTATCGACGTATCCCCTAATAGTTCACTGAACCTTTTAGCCCCTTAGTTATTCCAATTTTATCAATTGATTGGCTAGACACTGATTTCATCATAAGCTTTTGTCGATAGTCGAATGATAATATCACACCTTAACAATTACCTATATGTCTATGGTAATCTAAATAAGATGCAACTCATTAAGATTAAGTCTAATCAAACCATACATGCCACCTAGGTATATGTCTATCCTAGATGAAACTCATAGATATTACCCTATGATCATGTATCAATCTACCCTAGGCTAAACACATGATTTCTTTTGTCAAAGTTATCATGGTTCGTAAATAATCAAAATAGTGATCAAGTATAATGAAAACATTAAGTATAGATAGATCGAATCAATTAAGAGATAAAAGTTCATAATTAAGAGTTTAAAAGAATCAATTACATACTAGGTTCAATAACGTCTAACCCTAGATCAAAAGTATTTAGCTCATGTTCAAAACAAGATTATTAAAGCAAAAGTATAAAAATGTCATGATCAAAATCATCACTTAAAACTAAGGAAGAAAATAACACAAGAGATGCCCTGAGTTGTTCTTCTTCCTCTTGTCTTGATTGCCCAAGAGTTAATTCTTCAATCTTTAATCTTCAATGAACTTCACCTTGATCTCTTAGTTTGAATGTGTATTCGTTGCTTGCGTTTTTCTCTTTGCTAAATCTCTCTATTTTTGCCTCAAAATAGTATTTTTGTTGCTAAGAGAAACCCTAGGCACGAGGAGCTTCGAATCCCCTAAATAGGTGAGTTGATAGGAGTATTTAAACACCCGTACGGGCGTCACGGCGCTGGGCATGAGCATAGGTCTATCAAGGTATCAACGAGCGCTACAGTGTTAGGTGCTGAGCACCGCGGCGCCCAGCCACCTGTTACTGCGCTACTTTCGTATTTTGAGCATAACTTTTTCGTTTGACGTCTGATTTGCTTTTTGTTTGTTCTTATGCATCACATTTTCCCTCCTGTATCTGTTTATGATCAGAAAATATAATTAAATAGTCAAATACTTATGATTTAGAGTAAAATACAAAAATTAGGTATAAATCCTACTAGTACTTTTATGCCCCTATCACTTGCCTATAGAGGGAGCAATGCAAATTTAGTGGAGGACCCTTTGTATGAGGTCGAGTTTAGGGATCTAGAGGATTTTGATCAAGGTGCTCATAAATTTGAGTTGGATGTAAGATACCAACAGTCTCGCACGACTCAAGTGGATCTTGAAAACTTGAGAATCAGATATAATATTCCTGAATCAGTGACACTAAGACTCTTAATCCCTGATGATTACCTGACCAGTCTACTATACTAGGCTAGGATGTTAACTCGTCTAAGAGTGGCTCCCTCACAACTCAGTAAAACTCTTTGAGGGTTTTGGCCAGTCTTTTTATATTATAGGCAAGGGCAGGGTTGTCCCTACCCTATTTTCAAGAATTGCAGCATCTTTATCACTTCAGGTAGAGTGCTTTAGCGCACAAGCAGTTTTATTATTTCTCATTCCATGAGAAACATAACCTGTCTCTGGTCGCCCTTATACCAATAAGAGTTAGAAGGAGAAATAGTTTTTGTAGGTAATGCATAGGGTTAAGAGGTATTAAAACTATATGTAGGGGGCAACTGGGTTATCCCTATCAACTTTGCCTTAAATGCAAGTTCTTTTCTTCTTTTTTGGTATGCCACCCCCCATTCCCTCAATTTTTGTTTTTGTGCATATTGCACTTAGCTTATGCTTTCCCTTTTTGTCTCTCAGAGACTTGGGCAATCGATGTTGTAATGTATTTTGTGCAAATACAATTTACTTATGCAAAATACAAGGTATGTTATGCATGCTATCAATCATACTACAAGTTTAATTGTTCAAGTATAAGTATATACTATCGCTTAACAAGTATGAAAGGTGTTAATCCACAAGGACTAGACGCTTTGTTCTAGGTCAATTACTGAAATTGATTTCCTTATCATTATCCAAATAACTCAATGCAATTAAGAACTAAAATTAATTCTAAATTATCTATCAAAATAAGCAAATTAAAATGCACTACACAATCAATGGTAAGGAGTGCCTAGGAATGTAGTTATCACATAACCTGTGTTTGTTTAGGGTATAATCTAAATGTTAATGCCTTGGTTTATTATTGGTCTTAACATTAGACTCATCGTAAGCTTCTTCTGATAGTTAGGCGATTATATTTTCCTTAATCTAATACCTATATTCCTATAAAACTGTGATTCAAATGAAATTCATTAAGTCCAAGTTGATTTAACTATGCATTTCGATTAAGTATATTCCTATTTGAATCTGAAACTTATAGATGTTACTCTATAATCATACATCAATTTATTCTAGGCGTTTTCAATAAGATGCATTTTTCAAGTTTATTTCAATGAATCCAACAATCATAAATTAATTGGCTAGATTAAATGTAAGCAATAAACACCAACAAAGTAAATAATAACCAAGTTCATTTCATTCAAAGTTAATACTACAAACCTAGATAAACAAAATTATTTCAATATAACTAAGTTTAGATAACAAAATACAAGAGTAAACATAAAACAACCAAGATTAAACCTAAAAGTGCAGTAGATGAAATTCAAAGAAGCTACTTTTTTCTTGGTTCCAATGCTCTTATTAAAGTTACTAATCTTTCTTGATCGTGTTAAATCATTCAAAAGTTGATTTCAAGTGTTGAATGATGCTTGTTGATAGCAAAAATGAAAGATTTTTTTGTATGGAATAAGTTACCTAGGTATAGAGTCAAAGTTGAAATATCCCCCATAAAATTCCAAAAGAGTTGCTTTATATAATACGATGCCAACTCCAAATCATGAGTAGGGTAATTCTGCTCATAACTCTTTAACTATCATGAGGCATATGTTATTATTTTTCC
This sequence comes from Ailanthus altissimus, assembly GCA_946807835.1. NCBI lineage: Eukaryota > Viridiplantae > Streptophyta > Magnoliopsida > Sapindales > Simaroubaceae > Ailanthus > Ailanthus altissimus. Next base: position 19,274,378 of record OX327684.1, read on the forward strand.
ATCTTGCATTAATACACACCCTAGCCTTGTCTTGGAAGCATCACTATATATCATAAATCTGTTAGAAGCAGAAGGAATAGTTAGTATAGGAGCAAATACTAACCGATGCTTAAGTTTTTGAAATTTTTTCTCACATTTGTCGGACTACTGAAACTTGACATTCTTTCTTGTCAACTGAGTTAAAGGTAAAGCTATTTTAGATAATTCTTCAACAAACCACCTATAATATCCTGCTAGCCCAAGAAAACTTCGAACTTCTCCAACATTAGTTTATTTAGGCCAATTCACCACTACTTCAATTTTGCTTGGATCCATTGAGATTCCCTTTGAAGAAATAATATATCCCAAAAATACCAATTGATCTAACCAGAATTCACACTTCTTGAACTTTGCATAAAACTGCTTTTCCCTTAACATTTGTAGAACTTTTATTAAGTGTTCTTCATGCTCTCCCTTACTCTGAGAATATACTAAGATGTCATCAATGATCACAATAACAAACCTATCCAAATAATCCTTGAATACTCTATTCATCAGATCCATTAAGGCAGTAGGTGCATTTGTCAACCTAAATGGCATCACAATAAACTCATAATGCCAATATCTGGTACGAAATGCAGTTTTTAGAATATTTTCTTTCTTAATCTTCAATTGATGATAACTAGAACGAAGATCAATTTGAGAAAATACACAAACTCTTTGCAACTGATCAAATAAATCATCGGTTATTAGAAATGAATACTTATTCTTCACAGTCACACAGTTCAACTCTTAATAGTCAATGCATAATCTCATCGAACCATCCCTCTTCTTAACAAAAAGAACTGAAACACCTCAAGGTGAAATACTCGGGTGAATAAACTCCTTCTCAAGTAATTCCTGTAATTGCTCCTTCAACTTCTTAAGCTCTATTAGTGTCATATGATAAGGTGTTTTGTATATGGGAGTGGTTCCTAACATAAGTTCTATAGTGAATTTGATCCCTCAATCTGGTAAAACTCCAAGTAAATCTTCAAAGAAGACATCTATAAACTTATTCACCATTGAAACATCTTGAATCTTCAATTCATTTTTCTTTGTATCCATTATAGTTGCTAAGAAACCCTGACAACCCTTCTTAAGACTTTTTCAAGCTTGTAAAGTAGATATCATTTTTGGCAAAACTTAGAACTAACAAAACTAAACTCAGGCTTATCGGGTGGTTGAAAAATAACCTTTTTCTCAAAACACTTAACATTAGTATGGTACATAGAAAACTAGTCCATTCCAAATATAACATCAAAATCATACATATTTAAGATTATCAAATCTGTTCGTAGCACCTTATCTCTTATTTCATTCTTACATGATTTCACCATATTTGTAGCACACATCAAGTCTTCTGAAAGAGTTGCAACATACAATTCTACATCCAAAGTTTCTGGCACAACACTTATACTAGTAGCAAATGCATGTGGCATAAATGAATAGGTAGAATCTAAATTAAAAGAGCTAAACTATGATGGTCAGATATAGAAATTATACCTATCACCATAGAAGATGAATCATCTGCTTCTTACCTAGTAAAAGCATAGACTTTTGCTTAAGCCTTCTTGTCCTTCTTAAATCCTCATTGACCACTCTTTATTTCTAGATAGATCTAAATAAAATAACCTATTTTTCTACACTTGAAACAAGCTCCACTTTTCTTGTAGCATGTTCCTTCATGTCATCTCCCATAAGTATCACATAATGGGGAATCCTTCTTTTCAATGCTATCATTCCTATGCCTCTTCTTTCCCTTCCACTTGTTAAAATTTTTTTTATTGTTCTTAACCCATAGTCTCTTTTCCGGTCGATGCTAGCCCACATGCCTGGACTCAGATGCAACTGCTAGTTCTTCATCCCTTAACAATATTTGAGCCTTATGCAGCACTGCATTGTATGTCTGTAGCTTAAATGCAGAGATCAACCTTTTTAGGTGCTTAAGGCCCATCTGAAACTGGTTGGCCTTACGTGCTTTCATATTTATTAAGTGGGGAGCAAACCTAGATAACTCCTCAAACTTTCTCTCATATTCTGTCAATGACATTGTGCTTTGGGTAAGGTGGATAAATTTTGCTTCTTTTTCATCTTTTAAAGATTAGGGAAAGTATTTCTCATTAAATACTTCTTTAAACCTATCCCATGTCATCTAGTTCGCATCAACATTCAGGGTTCTCAGAGTTATCTTCTACCAATGAATGGCACTCTCATTGAGCATGTAAGTGGCACAAGTCACTTTCTATATATCTGAGCAATCAATGAGACGGAATATAGTTTCCAACTTACAGATCCATTCCTCAATAACCAATGAGTTCTTTGAGCCTCCAAATAACGATCATTTTAGTTTTTTGAATTGCTCAAAAATATAAAAATTGTCATTATGGGTTGCTTGAGGTCATTGTTGTTGGATCATATATTATTCATTGCTTGAATAAAATTTTGGATGGTAACATGGGTTTCTCCTGAAGTACTCTCATTCACAGTATCAGCATTTCTAGTAATTCTTGGATTATGCCCTGTCTTTACAAAATCATAAAAATAGGTAAGTAAGATATCAATATATATATATAAGTACATATACAATTTTAAAGATTTGACATCTGCTAGGTTCCCTTGACTACACACATAAAAGTCTACAGAATCTTATTCTTAGCTCTAATACAACTAAAAGCTGTCACGCCCCAGATCTAAAAAGATCTGACACACGACATAACTTACACTTATTCAATGACGTGCACTCATAATTAATAATATTTAAAACTTCAATCTTAAATTCTACATAGAAATTCTTAGGAAGTTGCTAGTAAGTTCATTATAAAATTAACCCATAAACATACTTGGTGGAATATAAACCAAATACGACTACACTTAATGAAATAATAAATAAGTATTTATTCAATAGGGATAAATCAAATATTAAACTACATGTCCATAAATTAAACACTTAGCAACTTAGCATTTTAGGAACCTAAGGGACAACAAAAACCTTGCTAAATCCGTTAAGCACAAATGTACTTTATTTACTAGAAATCACAATAAACTATAATAAGTATAAAACTCAATAAGCATACTAGTTTTTTCATACACTAAAATACATATATATATATATATACGTATACATAATGCATAAGCATGATGGATCATAATAAAAAATCTTATTAAATCACATTTCAAGTAAGCACTTACACATTCTTTCAAAACATATAATAGGATTAACAGCACCCAACCATTACGTAGTAGAACTTTACATATCATAATGTAATGACACACATATATATAACATTCATGGGCATTAAGCTTCACATATGGAATAATTATGGACTCAGACACTAATATGGTCTACTTTTGGGGTGTTTCGTATCGCCGTCCCCCTCACAGATTTGTTTGGGTTAGTGTGTGTTACGTTTCGCCATCCACACACCCAAAAGACCTCACTACGTTATTGATAACTCTTTAGGTGTTATGTTATGTCATCCCCCTCATAGTTTTACTTGGAGTGTATGGCGTTACATATTGTCGTTCAATAAATCCAGAAGGCCTCACAATAATCATTGATGAGTTCTACCACATATCAAATAAGATGCTTACTAAGTAATTAATGAGTTCAAGCATCCTCAAAACAAAAAACATATCTCATGGATAAATTTCACTTCAAAAGCTTTCTTCCCTAAACATATTTCATTTGAAAGCTTACTTTCATAAATACTCATATGATATGTATGTCCATACTCAATATCAATGCTCACATTAATAAATATATCTTTTACATTTCATATCAAAATATACTATAACATAACATAAACACATCTCAAAGCACATTTACAAATCATGCATAAACATTTACTATATTTATTGTGATTCTAGTAAAAGTATAGTATATTTACTTCTCAACACTTTTGAATAGAAGGCTTAATTGTTCTTAACCTCTTAAAGCTTAAATTCTAATTTCTTATTCTTCTTCTTCTCTTTCTATCCTCTATCTTTCTCTCTTTTCTCTCTCTAAAAAGGGCGGCTTGACCAAAATAAGTGAATTAGGGTTATATAATGTATAACTTTATACTAAGAGACTAATTTTTAGTATTTATAAATTAGCCCCTAAAACTTTCAAAGTATTATAATTTGGTCCTTAAAATAAATTTAAAGTTTTGAAAATAAACTAAATAATAATAATAATAGGTCTTTAATCTATACAAACAATACTAATAATAATAATACATAAATTAAATATCACCCACATACAAATAAAATATGAATATTATATATATAAATATTTATTATTACCGATTGTGGATAAGCAGTTACTATATTTTCAGCATCTTTGGCATGCGTCATATCGCTTAACTAGGCCATTTGCACTTGAATGGGTAGTGGGCCAATAGTACCTCACTCTGAAGACTTTGTATGCCAGGGCTTCCACTCCCGAGTCGTTGCAACAAATGCCTTCATAAATTTCCCTAAATATTTGCTTTGCCTCTTTGGTCCCAAGCACCTCATATATGGGTAGGAGAAACCTCTTCTATATAGTATTCTTTTGATAACCATGTATCAGACGGCTTGGTATCTTAGTTGTTAAGCTTCCCATTTGTCCTATTTTGGATGTATTCTTGAATGGAGGCCGATCTAGCTTGGCTGGGCATCAATTTGCATTATCCTCTCTCCAGATTCCTCTTGTGTGCTTGGGATTGGAATAAATTCTAAGTGAATGGATCTTGATAACTGGGATTCTTCATTGGAAGCTAGATGCGCTATCACATCTGCCCGATGCTTTTCATTTCTTGGGATTAGCTCAATTCTTGCTTTTTCAAACTAGCTCATTATAGTTTTGACCTTTTTGAGATATGCCAGCATATTTTCTCCCCGAGCTTCAAAGTCTCCCTTTACTTAGTTAACAATCAGCTAGGAGTCATTTTTTACTAAGATATTCGTTGTGGCTAGAGCTCAGGCTACTTTTAATCCAAGTAGGGGAGCTTTATACTTAGCTTTATATTTTAGGCTACAAACCTAAATTTGACTGCATAAAAAACCTCATCCCCTTTTAGGTTGAAAAGGACTATTCCTACTCCATAATCCTGAGAATTGAAAGATTTATCAATGTACAATATTTAGGTTAGAATCTACTTACTTTGCTCTTCTATTGTTTCATCAGTAGTCAACCTGACTTCTGATTCCCCCAACGTGCATTTTGCCGCGAAGTCAGCCAAGGCTTTTAGTACACAAACTTGCTCAGCTTTATCGACCATTTGACCAACCGCCCCGATAAATTAAGCTTGTGTAGGATCTGTCTCAGGGCTTAATTGGTTAGAACTATGATAGTGTAAGCCTGAAGTAATGACGCAACTTTCTTTTAGACATTATTAGAGCTAGTACCAACTTTTTTTATAGGGAGTATCGGCTTTCTGGGTTGGTAAAAGACTTGCTAGCAATGTATAATGGTTTCTAAACTCCTAACTCTTCCTTCACTAGTATCGAGCTCACGACCCATTCAGATATGCCAAGATACAAGATTAACTTATCCTCTTAGGCGGGGACAACAAGGTGGATGAGCTGAGAAATGTAGGCTTTGAGTTGTTAGAAGGCATCCTTGTATTCTTAAGTCCATATGTTCATTTCCCTTTTTTTGATGGCCTTGAAAAACTCAAAGCATTTATCCATAACCTGATAGATAAAGCAACTCAAGGCTACCACTGTCTGTGAGCCACTATATTTAACAGTTGTTGGGGATTTTATTTCTAAGATGACATTAATTTTGTTGGGATTAGTCTCTATCCCACTTTTGCTGACTATAAAGCTCAAGCACTTACTCGTCTTTATTGCAAAGGTACACTTCTCAAGGTTTAAGTTCATATGATGTTTTCTCAAAATTTTGAAGACTTCTCTAAGGTCCTCTACATGATCTCTAAATCTAACAGATTTCATAATTATATTGTCCACATATACTTTTATGTTCTTCCCTATCAAAAGTTTGAACAACTTGTTTACTAACCTCTGTTATGTGGCCTCTGCGTTCTTAAAATTGGATGACATCACTTTATAGTAATAGGTCCCCTAATATGTAATAAATGATGTATTCTCTTAGTTTAGTTGAAACATTCAGATTTGGTTGTAACCAAAGAAGGCATCCATAAAGCTTAGCAGCTTATGGTCGATAGTTGAATCCACCAGCTGGTCTATTTTGGGAAGTGGGAAACTATCCTTAGGGAATACTTTGTTTAGATAAGTGAAATCAACACTCATCCTCTATTTTCTGTAGGTTTTCTTACCATGATCACTTAGCTAACCACTCAGGGTAGTAGATCTCCCTGATGAACCTTGTGGCCAATAATTTCTCTACCTCTATAACCATCACCTTGTTCCTCTCCTGATTAAATAATCTTCTCTTTTACTTTACTAGCTTAAGTATGGATTTGATAACTAGTATATGAGATGCTAGTGATGGATTAATTATAGGTATGTCTTTATATAACTATGCAAAGGTATGGGAGAATTTTCTTACCAAAGTGGACGGCTCCTCATTGACCTTGCACTCCAATTATTATCCAATTCTTACTACTCTTTTAGGTGCATTAGTTCTGACTTAAATGGGACATGGCTCTTCTCTAGGGCTCGATGACTTCATTTTATCCTCCTATAGGTCCACAATTGAAATACTTTTAGTTCTTTTGGAAGACACTACGTAATAACTTCTGGCCATCTTTTGGTCACCTAATGCAACCTCGATCCCCTCTCTCATGGGAAATGTAAGCTTCAAATAATATATAGACAAAGCAGTGTTAGTGTTTCTCATGAAAGGCCGCCCAAGTAGAACTTTGTACGAAAATGATTAGTCCATCACCACAAAAATTGTCATAATAGTTTTTATATAAGGTCTTTCTCCTAGAGTCATGAAAGGGTTCACAATTCTGAAAGGTGACACAACACTGTTCCTAAACCCTTGTAGTGGGGTCTAGGTCATCTCTATTCTCAAGTCCTTGGTTTTCAACTCGTTCAAGGCCTCTTTGAATATGATGTCAACTAAACTTCTTGTATCGATAAATACTCGGTTAACTTCTATGTCCGCCACTTACACAATCACTAACAATGCATCATCATGCAAATAGCTCACTCATCGGGTGTCTTCCTCAGTGAACAATGTAGGAACCTCTTGCATTTGCAGCTTTTTGGCGACTAGGATGTTACACATCACTTGGTGCTCCACCATCGAGTAGCACGAGTAGTTCTTCTTCTTCTACCGATTGGAATCACCTACCAATATTGGTCCTCCCAAGATAATCATTGTCGAGTTTGAGGGAGCTGATCCACTCAGATGATTAGCATGCTGCCTTTATGTTGGCGGCCTACCCAGAATTTCTATAGATACTTGTTTCTTATTAGAGAATCTATTTGCTTTTTTAAATCTCGACAGTCACCCAAGTTATGTCCCATACTTTGATGGAATCTACACTTGCTTCCAAACTTGTTTGCTACTCCACATATCTCTGTTTAGGTGGGCTTTAGTGAGTAGGACTAAGCCTTTAATGATTTCATAAATATCTTCTAGTAAGGCTGCCAAATGGATGAAGCCACAAATCTAAGAGACTACATACTAATCTTCAGTAGAGTATTTTAACCTTACATTCTTCAAGCCCTTGTGTTGATTGACTGATTGGCCCAAGGGCAAGGTCTACCCAGTCGATTGGGGTGATTCTCCCAATGACGAGCTTGTCTGATTAGTTGGGATAATTTTCCCCAAGGTAGAATCCATCTGATCAATCTATTCTCAAGTGTTTGAAGACCTGTGGTAACGTCTTTTCTCTTCTTTTCGAGTACCTTTGCTTTACTTCTTAGGGATAAATTTAATCTCAAGCCATCTCAGATGACATAGCTCTTTTTGCCTCCTTCTCCTCCTCATCCTCCTCTATGTCAACGTACTTTAGTGCCTCATTATAAGGAGCGACATAGCTTGGGACGTGATTCTCAGATAGGTAGTACCATAAATGGTTCAGCTTCATAGTGGCCTTAAAAGCTTCTAAGACTATAAGTTAATTAAACGCTCCGAGAAAGATCACTTCTCTATGGAACCTCCTCACATATTTGTTTAGACTTTCAGTCCTCTCTTGTTTGAATCTTTTCAATTTTCGTGGATCTTTTTCCACTTCACAAAACCCACAAAAATTTTGTACAAACTTTTCTATGAGCTCGTGGTAGAATGAGATACTCTGTTGCTTCAACCCTTAATACCAAATAAAGAGCATATGCTTTCAGGTCCATGTGAAATAGTCTACACATTTAATCATGTCTCAAACTCGCTATGGATAATAAGTTTATGACCTAATCTACATAATGGTTAGGGTTTGACACCCTCCGATATGTTGGTAGGCTAGGTACCTGAGCTCACTCAGAAGCTCTATATCCCTTAATTCTTTAATTGGTGGGGATTTCCTCTCAATCTCAGTTTTCTTTGTATGTGGTTCTTCTTTTTTCTCTTTCTCCTTGAGCATACTTTGCAACTGCTCTTCTAATTTTTGAATTTTATCTTTCAAAGGTAGTTTGGCATAAGACTCTCTAGGGGGTCTCCTTTTAGCCTCTTTTAGTTTAGGGGAGAAGGTGGGTCTCTTTCTAGTCTCTTCCAGTCCCTGACTCTTTTTTTCTCTCATTTTAGTGCATAATCTGAATCCCCAGCTTGGGATCTGTCAGGCTCTTCCACTGGGTGACTTCGCCTTGACCCATAAATTAACAAATAAGAGACCTCTATCTTCCCTTTCCTGAGAACTTGTGTTAAGAGCCTTGGTAGATATTGAGTTGCATGATTTGGTTTTCCTCTCATCTGAAGTTCATTTTATACCCCTTCCTCTTTATTTCCCTCGCCCTACCTTAATATTTCAACTAGCAGCTTCTTCGTCTCCTCTCACTCTTTCTTTATCAGTCACAACTTCTCATAGAGTCTATTTATGCTAAGGTTTTGGCTTATAAGGTTGAGCTCTCTTGGAAGTCAATGTACCAATTTCTGTCACCTCCATTGAGATTTCGATCTATTGTTAGATTCGATGATTTTTTGCACTACTCTGTGAATGGTTTATCTTTTTATCATATTTTTGGTTGGGTGTTGACAATGCTTTTCATTCAATCCCCACAAACGGTGCTAAAAACTGTTAACTGAAAACATTAGCTTCTTAAGCCAAGGCGTTTTGAATTTGTTTTCTAATAGGGACGTCACTTGGGCCTTGTTAGACTTAGCTATGATGCGGATGATTCACCTAATATAACTCGAATTTCTTCCTACAAGGGCAAGAAAAACTTGTTATGGTCTCCTCGATGGTGGTGCCAGTGAAGACTCTTTGATGCTTAAATCAATATTATCGATTAGAATGGTTCAGTGTTTAGGTTTAGAAAAATCGTTCACTGTACTTTTCTCCCTTTTATAGTTGTTTTTTGTTTATATAAACCTCAAAATCCATATCTAGAGGATCAAATTATTCCTTCCCTTATTATTAGCATGATTGAAGTATTTGGAATTTATACTTAATACTACTTTTCTTAAAGGTAGTATGTTCCAGAAATAGTGAGCGGTTACCTTATAAGAACGTGTATTAAATCTGGCATGCTTGATTTTTGAGGTTATTTCCCAAACTAGTAGCTCTTAAGGCAGATTTTATTTCACTCAGGTTTTGAAAGTTGTTCAGGGTATCATGGAAAGAGTGCCTTAAAGAGAGTTATTCAAAGTTTGAAGGTTGTTTGGGGTATCGTGGCAGGAATGCTGTAGAGAGGGTTGTTCGAGGTTTAGAGACTGTTTAGGGTATCGCGGCAAGAGTGGCTTGGTGCAAGTTACTCGGCGTTATTTGGGTGATGTTTTAACCGACCAGGGCAAGGGGGTGATTTACTTGGACCGGTCTTTAAGGGTGGCCTAAACCCCTTGTCTTGGGCTGATGGGCTCAGGCCTAGGTTTGTTCAATTTTCAGGGGGGGAACAAATACTTTTAGAGAATTTTAAATTATTGACAAACTTATTAATATTACTTTTAATAATGTAAGTGCAAATACTGCTACTATAGAATTGTTTTCTTATCATTTAATAGCATCATGTGGTTCAAATTTTTATTTAAGAAGTTTTTGTCATATTCTTAATTTAATTTTTCAAAATAGTTTGAATGTAAATAATTTTCATATTACAAAAAATTAGAGAATCAATAAAATTTATTGTTTCATCATCTTTTAGACGATAAGAATTTAACGTTTTGTTGAAGAATTGTGAAATAGATAATAGAATATTTAAACTTGACGTAAAAACTCATTGAAATGCTACATATATGATGGTGAAATCTTACATGAGATTTAGTGATTATATTATATATTATTATAATAATAATATAAAAGATACTATACTAACTACTGATGATTATGAAATTATATTTTATTATATGTATTTTTTGGAAGTGTTTAATAATACTACATTAGCATGTCCATGTGTATATCAGCTTTTATCTTATATTACTCTTAACTCATAATATAATATTAGTGATGTTTTTCTTAGATATAGAGATAATTTATTGTTTTTTAATATAAGTACTGTTATAGAAATTAAATTCTAAAAATATTGGAGGGGATTTTCTATATTATTTATTTGTGTATAATGGATCCCAAAATCAATTGATATGGTGTCAAAGTTTTAATTTTTAGAAATTTTGAAATATGAATATTTTTATGATTTCATCATACAATTATTCATTTTTTTATGAAAATAAATTTGGATTAAGTTTATTTATAGAAGAAACAAATGATGAGCCTATTTATGATAAGGCTGTATAGATTATTTTGCTTAAATGTAAAAGGAAAGTTAGTTCCAATTCTACTATTTCTATTACATTTGAATAAAAATATATATATGGATATTGATTACCCTTTTTTGTTGAGTTCACAACAATAAATAGAATTTGATATTTTGTTATAGTGAAATCAAATGAAAGGGTTTATCCTATATTATCCATTATAATGTAAGATCTACCAACTCTTAGGATGTCTACTGTAGCATCAGAATCTATTTTTAGTACATGGAGAAGGATATTAGATGAAAAGTGATTAAGATTAACACCAGAAACTTTGGAGGCTTAGTGTGTGTAAAGATTGAGAAGATGCAATGGACCAAAAATAAAATTGGCAAGAACACACGTTTAAAGAATTTGAGAACTTTGAAATATGAAATAGAAATTTATAATTTATTAGAAAATTGTTGAATTTGTAAATGATAAATGGTTCAATAAATGTCAATCTAATTGAGATATATTATAATTATAATAATATAAATTTGATCCTTTATTTTTTATGTATATTCAAATTTTAAATTTAGAATAATATAAATAAATACAATGTCATTGACTCATTTTTAATTTTATTTTTTTGCCCATAATAAAATTGCATTTCAACATATACTACTAAATTTTTTAAAATGATAAATTTTAATTACATTTACATTAACAGTAATTCTAATTATAATCATAATTATGATGCAATTTCAATTTTGATCAAATATAATTTTAATATAGTTACAATTAATAATTTTAAATATTTTTATAATATTAAAATTGCAATTAGAATATTTTTTAAAAATGTTATTGATTTATTCATATATTCTAACACAAATATTAAATTTAAATAACATAAGCAAAAATTTTGTTTAGTCTAGTAATTGGTAACTTTTACTTAGTTAAATTTATATAATAAGTCCTTGATGAGCAATGCTAGGCACGAGCCCACAATGAGCCCGTTGCGTGGGAAGCCCATTGGGCTGAAAAGTGTGGCCCAACATGACATGATGTGCTTAGTCATGCCTAAATGGCCTGACCCAATTGTTACCTCTACATGAAGCTGTCTCTATATCAAGGCTTAATTGGCTAATTTAATGCTTAATCGCTTCTAGTTTTATATGGATTCTTGCAGCTCAAGCTAGTACCCTGGTGGTAGCTCACCTCTATCCTCCCTCATGAGGGAATAAGTTCACGTCTCATTATTGGGGTTATTGCAGAGAGAGAGATTTAAGCCTCAAATTAGCCTTTTGTGGGTCATGACATCTGAGTTAAACCACCAAATTTTTATTCTGAATTAGTCTTTGTATTTCTAAGTTATTAGTAGCTTATATGAACTGACAACTCTGGTCTTGACATTTTTTTTAAGGCAAACTCGATAAAGTGAGAAATTTATTAATAAAATAATAATGAAAGAGTTACAAAAAATAGAGGGGCTACAATCACCTTACTTTTCGTTGACCAGAAAAAATGGTTCTTCTGGTCAATGAGCTTTGAATTTATTTATTAATAAGAATCAACACTTAGACCTCGTCCTAGTTGGGCTTATTTGCGGGAGTCTGGGTCTTCTCTTCTTCAGTGGCTATGACAGAACCTAAAAATCACAAGCAAGACTTATCGTGATGATCTCACCGGGGTGGGTTCCGATGAAGACTTTCTGATGCTTAATTCAGAATGGGTCTTTGTGATGGGAGTCTAGTAAGAAAGAAAGTAAAAATGTGTTTAGAATGAAAGGAAGAAAACATTTTCTTTCTCTGTGTTAATTCTTCTGCTATTTTGTTTTCTTTCTCTGTGTTAATTCTTCTGCTATTTTGGGCATCATCCTCGCTTCTATGTCTTTCTCTCATTTTTATAGTACTATTCTCTAAATGACCTTTTGAGCATTTTTCTTCTGTTGTGTTTTTGTCACACGCTAAATATCCTTCTGCGGATCTTCCTCTAACATGCTTCTGCTACATGCCAAATATCCTTCTCCAAATCTTCTGACATACTTTTGCTACACGCCAGGTATCTTTCTGACATCTATTTGAGCATATTCTTGGCATATTCCTTATACCCGTCTTCCTTGGTAGATTTGGTTAAATGTGAGGCTAAGCTTGATCTATCTGGGGGTGGTCCCTTATTAGTCACTTCCTGTTCGACTCAGCCGTAATCTGAGGCTGTCCTAAAGAACTGATCTTCTGGTGACTTCATTGGTTGTACCTAGTCAGCATGTCCCTCATGAAGCCGACCCAATTTTCCCGTTGATTTGCTAAACTAATTTGGTTAGTGTATAAAGGGTGGTCTTGGTCGTATCCTGGCCAGTTCTGTCGAGCAGGTGCTTCAGGTTGTTGATCAAGTTCTCTGAATCCAAGTAGGTTTTACATTGTCTAGCCCTACCAAGACCTAGTCCCATGGCTATCACTATAGGCTTGTATTTGGAGTAAGCTATCTTACAAGGAGGTAGGCTATGAGGAGGGCTATCCCATAGGAAAATATTTGGCTAGGCCTTTAGGGGTTGACTTCTTTTGGGCCTGAAGGTCTTAGGTCGAAGGTGATTTTCTGGGGGGGAATAGGAGTCTACCAGTTTCTAGTTCCCACAGACAGCACCAAAAACTGTTGACCAAGAAAAATGGTTCTTCTGGCCAACAGGCTTTGAATTTGTTTGTTAGCGAGAATCAACACTTGGACCTTGTCCTAGTTAGGCTTGTTTGCTAGAGCCTGAGTCTTCTCTTCTTCAGTGGCTATGATAGAACCTGCAAATCACAAGCAAGACTCATCGTGATGATCTCATCGGGGTATGTTCTGGCGACGACTCTCCAATGCTTAAGTTAGAAGGGGTCTTTGCGATAAGAGTCTAGTAAGAAATAAAGTAAAAACGTGTTCAGAATGAAATGAAGAGAAACTTTTCTTTCTTTATGTTAATTCTTCTACTATTTTGTGAACATCCTCGCTTTTATGTTTTTCTCTCCTTTTTATAATACTGTTCTCCAAATGACCTTTTAGGTATTTTATCTCTATTATGTTTTTGTCATATACTAAATATTCTTCTGCGAATCTTTCTCTGACATGCTTCTGCTATACACCAAATATCCTTCTGCAGATCTTCTGACATATTTCTGCTACATGTCAGATATCTTTCTGACATCTATTTGAGCATATTCTTGGCATATTCTTTATTCCCATCTTCGTCGGTGGATTTGGTTAAGTGTGAGGCTAAGCTTGATCCGTCTACGGGTGGTCCCCTGGTAGTCTTTTCTTGTTCGGTTCAGCCGTGGTCTGGAGCTGTCCCAAAGAGTTAGTCTTCTGGTGACTTCATTAATTGTACCTGGTCAGCCTATCCATTATGGAGCCAACCCAATTTCCCCATTAATATTTTGAACCAATCTAGTTAGTGTCTAAAAGGTGGTCTTGGTCGTATCTTAGCCAGTTTTGCCGAATAGGTACTTCAGGTTACTGATTAGGTTCTCTGAATTCGAGCAGGTTCTACACTGTCTAACCCTACCAGGACCTAGCCCCATGGCTATCACTATGGGCTTATCTTCGAAGTGAGCTATCCTGCAAGGAGTAGTGGGCTATCCCATAGGAAAAATCATGGCTAAGCCTTTAGGGGCTGACTTCTTTTAGGCCTAGAGACCTTAGGCCCGAAGGTTATCTTTTGATGGGAACGCCTTTAAAAAAATGCAAAAAAAAAAAAAGCTGCAAAAAAAAAGGCTAATAATAAAATGAGGGTAAAACCCCACCTAAAAAATTAATACTAATGAAATCTATAAGTAGGCATTCCATTTTCATCTTTAAAGAGCATAGAGCTAATATCTATAAGAGGCCGTAACCACCATGTAAAATCATTAAGTTGTAACCCGAGGTTTGCCAATTTATTTGCCACTGCATTATTCTCTCTAAAAGTATGATTAAATCCAAATTGCAAGTGATCAATATAATTCTTACAACCTTGCTATCTATTGTGAAGTTTTCAAAGAGGACATAACGTAGGCTTAAAAAGAATATAGAAGACTAAAATAGAGTCAAACTCCAAAATCACCTTATGCTATCCATGAGCAATAGTAATCTCTAAAGCTAAGATAACCCTCATTATTTCTGCAAAGGAGACTGTCTTAATTTTTAAGAGACAAGAGAAGCGCCCTAAGAAAGAACACTCACCTCATCCCTGAAGACTCGTCTACAAGCAGCCATACTTAGGTACCTTTTAAAAGTACATCTGTATTGATCTTGATTCACCTATGAGGAGAAAAATTCTAAAAGATAACAGTAATTTTTTGAGCACGTGTCAAATTAGTGACAATGCCTAGATGGTATAAGATAGAACTATCATCACCATAAGAAAATCTAGGGCAGAATGTAGCAAATATAAGTAAGACAATCCTCCTTAATGCCAAAGGAATTGAAACTCCGATTATCAAATCTAAGGCGATTCTGATTTCTCTAAATCAAATAGAACAGATAAGCAGCTGACAACCTCCACAAGTTTAAAGGTTAAGGGCTGAATGATTTAGATAAAATCACTTTCTATAAATCCATAACAATTGAAATCGAATAAAGGTTTTGTTTAAACATATGGGCAAACCATGATCAAAGCTCTATAATGCAAAGGCAACAAACAAATATGTGATCCACTATTTCAGTATCTTCCATACAAAAAAAGCATATTAAAATAACACAAATCCCATGGGACCACAATAATTCATCAATAGGAAGAAGGTTCTGAAGCATATGCTACATAAATATAGATATTTTAGGTGGAAAAAACCATGCCAAAGAGATAATAAAACTAAATCGGTGATTGTGAGACTTTTGATAAAATTGTAGCTTTCTTTTAAAGACCATCTTTAACAGAAATCCAAATAAACTTATTAGCCTTACCATTAATAGGCAAAATGATATCATTAACCTATTCTCTAATATGTGAAAAAATAGCATAAAGAGAATTTGGAATCCTCAATTGGCCCTCTTTAATCACATCTTTCACTATATATTCTAATTGTAAACCACCAAAATAAAGAATAAGTTTCTTTAACTATCTATCATACCAAGAATTATTTGAAGTCTTGTCACCAATGATCTATTTTATCTCCTTATTAAAATAGGAAATAAGAGATTTAAAGGCATTCCAAAGAGAAGAATGGAGGTATTGCTTGCTTACATCTTGAAAATTATACTGTTTTCTCAAGAACTTTGAGCAAATAGAATCTATTTGGTGAATGTCCCAAAATGCTTTAAGAAGACAAGCCTTAATAAGTAAGTCTAGTCTACGAACTCCATTAGCCTTCTTTGGCATGCCTAGCATATTTCATGACATCAAGTTCATCTTACAAGAGCAATGATCCCCGAAGAGAATAAAATTTTAAGCCCAACCATTCAATCGCTTAAGAAGGAAACTAGACCAAAGATATACCTTGAAACTATAAAGAAACGTGCTCTGGAAAACTGTGCGAACAAGCTCAATTCTACTAGCTATTGAGAGAATTTTTCCTTTCCAACCACTAAGATCTTGTCTCCTAGAACTTACAAGTGTTGACTGCGTGGGCAGCCCCTGAAAATAGGAAGTCCTAAATAGATGAAAGGAATATTGCCCAGAGAGAACCCCCAAAAGACTAAAACTATCCTAATAATAGTGTACAGCATGTTTATCAATGAAGAATCGACTTTTCTCTTTATTAATTACTTGATCAGATGCCAAGCTATACTGCAAAACAAAGTCCACAAGAGAGCAAAGAGAGTTACTATCGCCCCTACAAAAAAAGAAAAACATCATCTGCATATAAAATATTAGATGGGGCCTGACATTCTCTTAGGACCTATATGGTGGTCACCCTTTTAGAGTCCACCAGATTCTGAATACCATGAGAAAAAGCATTATCAGCTAGACAGAAAAGTAAATGAGACAAAAGATCCCTCTGGCGCATTCTTCTATTATATTGAAAAAACTCTTTCGGAGTACCATTAATCATAATAGATGAGCGAGCTAGGTGAAGAATGATAGAAATCCACTAAATAAAAGTTTTATTAAAGCCAAAACAATTAAGAACTTCAAAAAGAAAACCTCAACTGATGGTATCAAAAGCTTTAGTTGTATGCCAATGTTACTACCAATAACTTCTTTATCTAGTAAATTAACCCCCTCCGACACTATAAAGATGCAGTCATGAATATATCTTCCACGAATAAAAGCCATCTAGTTCTACATGACTAGATTAGGCATTAAAACTGTTAATCTATCAGCATTAATCTTAGTAATAATCGTGGAGAAAAAGTTCACCAAAGCTATTGGCCTAAAGTGATTAACTGAAACAACATCCTTCATATTAGGAATTACCACTATTAAAATTAAGTTCAAGTTTAGAAGCAGGAAATTCTAGCTAAAAGATTGTTGAATGTCTAAAATTACATCATTTCTAATAATCTCCCAACAATGCTGAAAAAATAAGCCAATAAAATTGTCTAGCCCTAGAGCACTAGAATAGTCAAAAGAAAAAGTAACCAACCTTACCTCCTCATCCGAAGGAATACTAGTTAAGAATTGATTATCTGAATTTGAAACAAGAGAAGGAATGCGATTACAGACCTAAGAAACTCTAATAGTATTAACTGCAACCTCTGCATATAGCTCTCTATAATACTCCACAATATGGTTAGTCACCTCCTGTATGTTATCAGTTCAAGCGCCATTAATAAGAAGCCTTTTAAGGTGTGATTTGATAGCACAAGATTTTGCATAACAGTAAAAGAACTTGGTGTATTTTTCTCTTTCATTGAGCCATTTTAATCTAGCTCAGTCACATTAAAAAGCAGCTTGTTTCCTTATAATGTGTAGAACCTCCAACTTTATTGATGCCTCTACTTCAAGCAAATCCTCTGAGGCCCCCTTTAAACTAATGTCACTTTGAACTAAAGTAAAATCTTCTCAATCTTTCTTTAGACTATTATGAATATTCCCAAAAACCTCTTAATTCCATCTGCGCAGCTGGTGTTTCAGAACCCACAATTTTTTTGTAACCATAAATATTGGACATCCATGACAAGGAACTGAGTTCCATACTTTAGCTACTGTATCCTTGAAGTTTTAATGCAAAGTCCATATGAACTGGAACCTGAAAGGTATAAAGTTTATTCTATCAGAAATCCCAAAAGAAATTACCAATAGAGAGTAATCAGAAACTGTACGGGAGAGCACTACACATAAAGAAGAATCTCAAAATCCCGCCAAGCCAGATTAAATAAAGCCCTATCTAATTTTCTTTCAATATGACTACCGATAGTTGTTGTTCTTGTCTAAGTAAAAAATAGACCTGAAGAAGGAATTTTCATAAGTTGACAACAATCAATAAAATCTCTAAAATCTGAGCATGATAACAGGCCCGAAAAACCCCCTCCTTGTTGTTCATGAACTCTTAAGATAACATTAAAATCACCAATCACTAACCAATGAGACTAACAATGAGTCATACGTAAATTAGACCAAAGCTCTCATCTTTGCACATATTGAGAAGCTGCATAAACAAAGGATAATTGACAAACATTAGAATCAATAGATGTTCTAATAATAAGATGCTGAGAAATAACTGCAATAACTTTCACTTCTGCAGCTAAATCACTTTTAAAAACCCATATCTTTAAGAGAGTACTTCTTGTATATCTAACCAAAGAAAGATGTAAGGATAACCAATAAGTGCTAGGAATTGAATCAAAAGATGTTATAGGTTCACTAATAGCCACAAATAAAGATTTGTGCAAAAAGCATAAGTTGGCCAATTCATTACAAAAATGGGAGTTGGCTACCTCCCGAATGTTCCAATAGAGGATCTTCATCATTTCGGAATAAAATTCAAATTCTGCAAGGTGTATATCGCTTCAATGCCTTTTTTCTTCGCCCTCGTTCTCTTTTTGTGAGACATTACTATCTCAAAGCCATCTTCTATTAGTGGCTTAGTTAAAATTCTAACCACTTTTTAAAGATTCATATCAAGTATACTTACCTCATCTTTGTCTTTTAAAATAGTTACTCTAACCTTATAGTCATCACATCTTAGTAGGATCTGATCTTTCATAATTTATGAAACCTCTACAGCATTGTGCAGGTTATCATCCTCCTTTGTATCCTTGCTTCTAGTATGCATATTTTGTATATAAGTCTTCCAAATTTTTTTGTGAAACACCATCATTGTCCTCACCCTTGTGATCTTCATTTCGTTCTTTCAACTCAGGTTCCGGCTATAGTTGAACTGCCTTATCTTCATTATCAACCCTAATAGTGTCCACATTAATCAAACTATCTCCATTAGCTGCATGATCATACGTTGTAGTTAGGGATGGATATTTATTCAATAAATGAGAAGAAACCCCGACTTGTTTTGTATCCTTCAATGAGACTATTTATTCATCTTTATTCTCTTTGCTTTTTTACTGAACCCATTTTTTCACACTTTGAACAATTGTACGGCCACGAGAAGGAATTTGATATCGACATTTGAAGATGTCATGTCCAAGTTTACCACAACTAAAATATTTGGCGATAAATTTTTATAGTAAATCTCTACTTGAAAATAAAATCTTTATTTCTCAAATGTTAAGAATTGTGGCAAAGGTCCTAAAACATCAACCTCAACCAAAACTCTAGCATAAATTTCATAAATTCCATAAATTCCTTCCCTAGAAACTCTATCTAGTTGCAACGGCAGACCAACACCCCTTACGATACTCATTATAATCTTTCGGCACCAATACTCCCAAATTAGACCATAGATTCGAATCCATACCTAAGAGTTTCTATGGATTTCAATAGTATATTAATAAAAATCTGAATGCCACTGGTATAGATGGAAAGATCCCGAATTCAACGTGCAAGTACCACCACCCCAAACACATTGCATATCAGCAACATCTTCAAGATGAAGTACATAGAAACTTTTTGGAAGTGAAAAATGATTCTTTTTATGCGTAAGATTCTCACCTTAATAGGTTGTAAACCCTTCTTTAAAACTAATCAACCTATGAGATTGAATTTTCTTTGACTAAGTCAGTTCTTGTATTATTCTTCATTAATTTAAATAAACACCTGGTCACATTTAATACAAGGTGGTCGAAGTTGTGAGGAAAGTATGGTAATATTTGGAGCATTAGATTAAATTGAAGCAAATGACTTTTTTGTTGTGCTGTGCAGTTTTCTCACTATTTATTTTTGGTTGTTTCTCTTTGTGTCAAACAATCAAACTTATCATTTCCTCTATAAAAAATGCGGACATGACAGCCACCGTTAAAGTAGATAGCTAGCAGAGAGAGCCACACTTTTTCAAAATTAGAGTGTTGCTAAATGAAAGTATTGTAGCATATAGTACTATAGCTACTGGATACTGTAGCTACCAAATAGTGTAGCTACTGGATATTATAAAAAAAAAAGGGCTAGATCGATAACAACATCAGAATAATCTTCAGAAATTACAAGATCTATCACTTAATGAATACAAATTATAAAGAGATGCAAAGTTAAAAGAAAACTTCACCAATTGTGGAGATGAACAAATCAAGCCAGCCGATCACCAAATTAGACCGCCGATTATAAAAGAAAGTTGGATGCCACATATAACCCTTAAAAACTTATGTCCAACCAGAGAAAAAAATCTGTCAATCGGAGAAGAAATGATAGTTACTGTAGCAAAACACGTTTTTCTCATCTCTTGGTCTTGACTTTATAAAGGCTTGCTTACCATTTATAATCTCCAAGAAGAATACTAATTCTCATTGTTTTAAGTCTAAACCAAAATTTTGATTTCTCCTCTAAGTATTTATAAATGGAAACTCAAAATATTTTGTAATTAAAATGAATCATTCCCATTAGATGGTCGAAAACAATGGCTACCAAGAAGTAAAATTGAGACGTGAAACTGATAAGCTAGGCAAAGATACTACAACCAACAGCTGCCCAAAACAATTTTTTTTTTCTTTCAACAAATGTTTATAGATATGTTTGAATTTTAATTGTACATCCATCACAACAATAGCAATTCGATTTGTGACAGCAAACTTACGATGCTGCAAAGGGAGGAAAATCTTTCTTTCTGTTCAATAATCGCATAATGAGGGAAAGAAAGTATCTATTTAGACTTCATTGATTTTAATTGACTTTACAATGATAAATATTTATTATTTAGTGAAGCTTTTTGACCATAAAGCAATAGAATAATAAGATACATATCTTCTTCGTAGTGTAACTTTAAAGGAATGCCTCACAGGCACACCACTAAGGTAAAACTTAAATGATAAAATGTCTAAACTTTTTAAGCAAAACACATGATATAGAGACTCGATATAATATGTTATGTTCCTTTAAACTAGCACAAGTATATTAATATAGCTCAAGCTTGTAAGACGAAGCTTGAATTTATACTCCAACTCAATTTGTCATAGGAAAGACATAATTTGTTTCTTTTTAAGATCATTGCCGCATATGAATTGAAAACGTCAAGTAGATTACCTAAATAAATTAAAAGGTGTAATATTTGGAGATTGATTGTGTTTGGTAGCTAAGAAAATTTTGGAGAAAAAGAAAGAAAACTAAAATGTTGTTACTGGGTAAAAATATGATTGTATTATTCATCTGAGTTTTACATCAAAAGCTCTATTTATATGAATACAAGACATAATTAATTAAAGAAACTTTGTAACAACTTCTTGGCAGGAAAAAAATAATCTATTTCAATTTGTTACAACAACCTCTAACAATATCAATAAATAAATTCAGACGTGGCACCTCATCAAAAGAACTAACTTATCCAGCTTAGCAATTTAATATTTTTAAAACCAATGCTTCTGGAGCTGAAGTTACTAGAAAACAATCTTCATAATGCTTCTGAAGCTGAAATTACTGGAAAATAATCTTCATAACATAATCAGTTTTCATAACATCCCCTCTCAAGCTTATGGTCAAGGAGTGACCATAAGCTCGACTCTCAATTGTTCAAAATGATCATAAGGTAATGGTTTAGTTAGAATATCAACTATATGATGACTTCCCGGTACAAATCTGACTTCTAACTCATTTGCTGAAATTTTATCCCTGATAAAGTGCACATCTAGTTCGATGTGTTTGGCTCTTGAATGAAATACTAAGTTGAGTGGTGCCAATGCGTGGGCACTTTGATTGTCACACCACAATACTGAAACCTTATGTACTAGAAAATAAAGTTCATGAAGCATAGACTTTAGCTAAATGATTTCTAAACATGCACCTATAAATGCTCATACTCTGCCTCTGCACTTGATCTAACTACAACAATTTTTTTTTTTATGACCATAAAACTAAATTTTGACCAAGATAAATGCAGTAGCCTCCAATTGATTTCTTGTCATTGGGATCACACACCCAATCAACATTTAAAAAAGCTGTTAAAGTTATGCTACCACCTGAAACTAATTTAAGACCATGAGTAAGAGTGTACTGCAGATATCTCGTCACCCTTTTACAAGCTTGCTAATGCTTGACTGTTGGGTTGTCAAGAATTGGCTTAGTTTATGCACAACATAAGATAATTATGGTCTAGTTAACAGAACATGCAAGCTCTTACCAAACTCCTATATAGAGTTGGATCCTCAAATGGCTGATCACCTTCTTTTAACAACTTCTAACCTATAGCAATTAAAGTTGAACACCCTTTACATTCCTGTATTTTTGCTCTTTTTAGTACATTTTTTTAGAGACATGCATTCCAGTAGCTGTAGGAATGACTTCTATGCCAAGAAATTAATTAAGATCTGTAACAATGCATGTTTTAGCTTATCATACCATGCTTTAGGAGTCTACTTTAAGCCATATATAGCTTTATTCAATCTACAAACATAATATGGATGGACATTACTCACAAAACTCTCTGGTTGGGATATGTGTACTACTTCTATTAAATCTCCATAGAGGAAAGTATTGTTAATGTCAATTTGCCTAATTGGCCACCCATTCATAATAGCTAAATTGAGCACTACTCTTACTATTGAAGCCTTTATGATAGGACTAAAGGTTTCTAGAAAATCAATTCCTAGTGTCTGAAGAAGATCTTTAGCCATTAATCTTGCTTTATACTTAGATATAGTCCCATCAGCATTGTATTTTATTTTAATAACTCATTTATTATTTACTACCTTTTTTGCTTCTTTCGTAGGAACCAAAGACCAAGTCTGATTCTTCATAAGAGCTTCATATTCTTGAATCATGGATTTTCTCCATTTAGGATCAGTCAAGGCTTTAATAGCTATCTTAGGTTCAAGAATGTTACTAGCAGTTTGGCTAAGGAACAATTTTAGTTTAAAGATACCATTTTTGGATCTTCTAATCATTTGATGGGTTGAGATGGGTAATGTATTTAGTTGTACTTGAGCTCTAACAAAAGAAAGTGAATTGACAGAGTTCTAAGGAGAAATTGAGTTATTAAAGTTTAGATTTGTGTGTGAGGTTGAAGATTCTAATAGTTGTGTATATTGAATTCGATTGTCAAATTGATAAGGAGACGAATGTGTTGCTTCTTAAGTTTTAATGTCTGCTGCAGAAAGTATATTGTTGATGCCATTAGGCTGATGGAAAAATGGCAAGAGATTGAAAATTTTCAACGGAATATAAGAATGACTTCCTACTGTCATTGTGGTGGTATTTGAACTTAAAAGTTCAATGTAAGGAAAAGAATTCTCATAGAATGTAACATGCCTTGAAACATAGATTTTTCCAGATGAATTTAAGCACTCATATCCTTTATGCATAGGACTAAAACAATAAACACACTTTTTTAAGTGAAAATTGAATTTATGCCTATTATATGGTCTTAGAAATGGAAAACAAGCACAGTCAAAAGGTTTAATAGAGTTATAATCAGGTAAGATTTTGTAAAGTTTATGATAGGGTGAATTATAATTGAGAATTGGTGTTGGTGATTTATTTAGAATGTAAGTTGCTGTGTGAAAGGCTTCCCATAAAAATTGTAAAGGAATTTTGGATTAAGCTAAGAGAGTTAGACCAGTCTTAATAATGTGTCTATGTTTTCTTTAATCACTCCATTTTGGTGATGTGTATAGCAACAAGTCAATATAAATTGTATTCTATTTTGTTTCAAAAAAATCAACAAAAAGACTATACTCACCACCCTCATTTGATTGTACAGCTAGTATATGTGTCAAATTATGTTTCTACTTGTTTTTTAAAAACTATGAAAGTTTCTAAAGCTTCTGACTTCATTTTCAAGAGATCCAATTATATTTGGTATGATCATCAAAAAAATTTATGTGACACCTATAACCATCTAATGACTCAAAATGTGCTTATCCTAATATGTTTGTGTATATAAATTCTAAGGGTCTTTTTGTTCTAGACATGATTGAAGGAAAATGTTGTTTGTGTAGTTTACCCAATTAACATGCATCACAAAAGAAAGCATTTAAAATTTTATTATTTGCTAGTGGTTGTTACAATTCTTCAATACAATCTTTAATATCAAAGGTCTTAGATGTCTAGACCTCAAATGCCACAATTTCCAGCTATTAGTATTTATTTGCTTTGGTTTATGTGATGCAAAAACAAAGGGTTATAAGTCAATAGCACCAATTTGACTCTTATTTATACTACACATAGATGTTGGTTCAACAAACTAAAAAAACAAAGACAAGGGTTTATTAGATTTAAGGGTGATATAGACTTCTAGATTTACAAAGGTATTGCAGTGAGAGCTTAACAGTAGCTTATACAGTCCTTTCACAGCTACTTCTTATAACAATAGGGATTTTTTCTTCTTGTCCTTTACAAGGCAACAATCAGAATAAAATTCAATAAACACATGGTTATCTTGAATCAATTTAGACACACTCAGCAAATTCTTTGTCATTGAAGGTGCAAAAAGAACATTATCAAGTAAAAGCATGTCATCGGTAATAGTTTTAAGAAAAAACTAAAGACTTGCCTATACTAACTATATCAAGCCTTTAACCATTACCAATAATAAGTTGTTCTATACCTAAATAGTAGTTTTTGTTGTTTAAATTGCATTCATCATAAGTGAGGTGATCTGTTGCCCCTAAATTAAGGTACCGCCCTTTGTCTATTGGTCCCTCTTGAACATTTGAAGCAACACAATATGCAGCTTTATTCATTTACAATCTAGGATTTCTAGGTCCAGGTCTTTGAGCTCCAGAAGAGTAATTGCCATATCCAATGTTGCCTGAAAGTTACTCTCTATGCATGCATTCACTATTGAACCTATAGAAACATTTTGCAACTAAATGGCCTTGCCTTTCACAGATCTAGAAAATGTGTTTTATGCCACCTCTGCCATAGTTCATTCTTCCTCCTTGCATACCTCTTCCTTTATTTCCACCAAAATTTCCTCTACCATAGAGATTTTCAGTTTTAAAATTGTTATTGTTGTTAATAAAACCACCTGTATTTCTATATCCAATTGCTCCAAAACTACTGTTATTTCCTCTACCACCAAAATTAAAACCTCATCTTTTTGCACACTTCTGTGCATAATTTGTATTGAACACATTCAGATTGTTTGTTTAGTTGTTGAACAAAGAGACAACCTATTTTTTTAAGTAACACAGAGTAAGCTTCACTCATTGTAATTGAACTCATTCTATTGCTTACAGCATCATAGTCAATTTTAGGACCAATACCAGAGATCAGATATGGAACAAAATCATCTTCATCAGTTTTATGACCAACAGTTACCAATTCATCAATGATCTTTTTCAACTTAAGAAAATATTTTGAAATATTCTGAAATTCAGTAATAACATCAAATTTTTTCTTCAAAAAATACACCCAAGAGAACTTAGTAAGTTCATCAATGAAGAGTAAAATATTTACTTCCATTTAAGGAGGATACACTCATATGTCTATAAATATTTGAGTGTATGAGTTGCAATCTTTCTAAAGCTCTCCAAGTTCCTTCTTAAAAAGGCTACTTGCTTTGTTTTCCAAATTGGTAAATTTCACATACATCATTAACTTGCATAATGGCAATTAAGTTTGCAACAGACTTTGAATCACTCATTTTCTACAAATTGAAGTAGCTATAGTGGCCTAGTGTTTTGTACCACTGATAAGAGCAAATTTGTCATATATTTTCTCATATTTTTACTATTGATATTTTATGGTTTTATGAGAATAGATGGCTATTTATGTGCATTATTGTTATTTATAGGGACTTGAACGAAATTTAAAGAAAGAACGCAAAAGGAGCGAAAACAGGGACTAAAATGCAAAGTTTTCAAAGTATGTGTCCATCGCCCCAGCGCCACAAGGAATTTTGCCCCAGCGCTGAAATAGTGATCGAAATAAGAAAAACGACCTGCTTAAGTCGCGTATAGCGCCCCAGCGCCAGACAGTCACCGCGCCAGCGGTGAAGCCGTTTTCATGCAGCGCCCCAGCGCCAGACAGTCACCGCGCCAGCGGTGAAGCCGTTTTCATGCAGCGCCCCAGCGCCAAGATCCCACCGCTCCAGCGGTAATAGCTTTTTCACGTGTCGCCCCAGCGACAGATGCATAGCGCGCCAGCGGTAGTGCGAGTCCTAGTCCGACGAGAATTGAGATTTTCAAGCTCATATCAATCCCTATATAAAGCCACTCGATCCCAGCCTTCAGGAATCAATCCAAGACGACCCAAGAGCACCAAGAATACAGAACACGAGTCTTGGAGAGCAATAGGAGCTTAATTGAAGCAACTTTGGAGAGAGATACAAGACGTTCTTCGGCATCAAGAGTTCCTAGGCAGCGCAATTAAGAGCAATTCGACGTCTACATCGGTTTGCGATTGATTATATCATGTTTTATTTTTATTTTTACTGCTGTTCTCTTGTAGCCATGAGCTAACTTATTTTCTAGGGTTAATATTTGAACTCAATATGTGTGCTTAATTGCCATATCTTTTAATATTTAATAAACTTAGTCATTTATTATTTAAATTACTTGTGTTTAATGCTTCAATATATCTGGCCAATATATGGTGAATGAATTGGTAATATTATTGATAAACTCGGAAGAGGAATCATAATATTTAGACCTAGGTAATTTAATGCATGATTGTAGAGTAACATTCAATGTTGCATATGCAAGTTTCAACTTAGGATAGGAATATACCTAATTGGCATGTATGATCAATAAGACCTAATCTTAATGAATCTTAATTTATTACAAGTACCATAGGAATATAGGTATTTGGTAAATTAGGGTATACTTGCATGACCTTGGAAGAGGCTTGTGAATACATTAGTGTCTTGATCAATAATAAAGACTAAGTGAGTTAAATATTAGAGGATTAATCATTAGAAACATATTGAGGGATAATATTAATCCTAGGTTTTCTCTACATTGCTATCTTCTTATTCTCTTTGCATTGTGTTTTTACTTTTATATTTTCTACATTCATTCTTAGATTTTTATTTTTCTGAATAATTATTAGGAAGATATAATTTTAGTAATTGGTTAAAAAGAAAGAATTATCCCTGTGGGTTCGACATCCGACTTATTTAGTCTCTTTATTACTTGCATACGATAGTGTATACTTGCACTTAATTTATGATATAGAAATATCGCATCAACCACGAGACAGACTCATCAACTTGACTAGGATAGACATTTAATTTAGTTTGCTTCTAAATTAAAGGAAAAACTCTATCTTTCATTCTGACCATAATAAGCTCACATCCATAAAAGTCAATTATGGTATATTTTCCATCTCAGAATTTCAAAGTATAATGCTTATCAATCAATTAACCTACACTTAGCAGATGTTTGCTAATATCAGGCACAAATAAAACTTCTAAGATTACTTTAATGCCTGTTGGAGTGTTGACATTCACACTTCCTTTGTCTTTGACATCAACCCAGGTTTCGTTGCCAACTTTGACTCTTGAGTTATATGTCCTGTCAAGCTCTTTAAAGCTTGCTGCACCAGCAGTCATATGATTTTAGCATCCACTATCAACGCCAAGTTTTTGTTATAGCATTGGTTGTGTAGCCAGTGACCATAAATAAATTTTCACTTAGATTATCATGGTCTTCTGCTATTTGTGCCTGCTGATTTTATGGTTTCTTTTTATTTTTACAGTATGACTAAGCTGATTACAGATTCTACATTGAACTCCAGACTTGTACTAGCAGTAG
Organism: Ailanthus altissimus; assembly: GCA_946807835.1. Taxonomy (NCBI): domain Eukaryota; kingdom Viridiplantae; phylum Streptophyta; class Magnoliopsida; order Sapindales; family Simaroubaceae; genus Ailanthus; species Ailanthus altissimus. The sequence continues at coordinate 19,302,309 of OX327684.1, forward strand.
TTTTTAATGTGACTTCTTCTCTTGCAATGAAGGCAAGATGGATATTTACCCTTCTTTCTAATACTTTTTGGATTCTTTAACCTCTTTCTTCTCCTTTACTATGATCTTATGTTGTTATCTATTGCCATAAAAAAAAAGTATCCTATTGGTTTGTATTTCTAAGTTGCCTGAAGGGCTTGCTCAAATGAGTCTTCAAGCCTTATAGCTTTTCTCTGCTCTATAACCTTTATGGCATTAACAAGTTCTGACGAACTCATCCTTGAGAGATCCTTAGAATCTTCCAGAGATGAAATCTTTGGATTAAGCCTTTCAAGAACACTCACCAATACTTTTTGCATTATTCTTTTATCTATCAACTCCTCTCTTAACAACTTGAGTTAGTTTACAATCTTCATGAATTTGTCTGAGTATTCCTTAACAATCTCATTTAATGCATCTTTAATACTTTAAATGCTTTCCAAAGATTTAGCACTTGAATTTGATTTGTTGTAGTGCTACCCTAAAACTCCTCTTTTAACTTATCCCATGCTTGTTTTATTGTTTCACGGGTCATAATCCAAGAGACAATTGCATTAGATATTGAAGAGTGTATTTGAAGAGATAGTCTTGAATATTTTTGAACATTTCTCACTATATTGCTTAATCTGAGCAATTATTGGATTTTGAAACAATAACGATAGTTCTCTTCTTGTATCCACTGTCTCCCATAAGTCAAAGGCTCTCAGGTAAACCTTCATCTTGACTGTCCACATAAGGTAGTTTTAACCAGTGAAGATAGGTGGAGTTAGTACTAAAAAGCTATTTGAGGCCTGGAACAAGATTTAGTAAATGTAGTAGGTTGACAGGTTCTTAAAGTGGAGTTTTTTTTTTTTTAAGGCTAATTGGTTTAGTAGTTTGGTGGTTTCATTTTTCTTACTCTCACACGGCTCTTTGAGATCACTAGTGCTTCGATACCATGTTGACAATTGTTTAAGCAAAGACAAAGGCGTGAACTAGAAAGTTGCATATATTTTATTGATTGAAACAAAACTGTATACAAGAAGATACTTGAGATAACATGCTCTAAACAAGTTTTAATAACTTGTTTTTGAATTCAATGATAATTCCTAGGATCAAGAAGTTTAAGTTATACTCAAACTGAAACTATGACTAAGAAAAACAAGAGTTTAACAAACCAACTTGATAAGCTTTAATCTAACTAAACTTTATTCAAATTTAACACATGTATCCTCGGGTCGCACTCAATGGCCTTTTTGAGCTGAGTTATTAAGGCTCAAGTGTTTGAACTCGCACCCAATTTGTTATAATAATTTGTTTTGGATTGGACTGTCTATAGAGAAAACTAAGCATAAATACTTGATTGGGCTATTATGAGTAGGCCGAATATCACCTAATTTTCTCTCAACAATTATCATTTTTCTCTTAACATATAATGATGAGATGTTGAATTCAGAACAAAAACATTCGTTCATTTCTATTAGTTTTTTCATATGTTAAATCTCCTTCAATAGGGAACCGGTGGAACAATATTCTAGAGAAATACAGAAGGTAACCGATGAAACCAAGCTATCAGTTTTGATGGGAATGGATGAAGATGACTTAAAAATGCTGTATGGGGAGATGAAACAAGCCATGAGAATGAACCATTATCCTACTTGCTCCAGGCCTGATCTTGTTCTTGGTGTTAGTCCTCATTCTGATTGGGGCACAATAACTTCTACAAGATGACGAGATCACCGGCCTCCAAATTAAGCATAAAGATGGATGGGTCCCTGTAGAACCAATCCCAAATTCAATTGTTGTAAACATAGACGATGTGGCCGTGGTATTTGTTAGTTAAAACACTTCATTGCTTGCAGCTTAGAGTTGAGAAGTTTTCTTAGAATGTCAGTGGCAACATTTGCATTCCCCAGTGAAGTAGAAATTGGACCAGTAGAAAAAAATGAACATTAACCTAGAATATACATAAATATTAAGTATCTCGATTATATTACACACTTTGGAAAGAAAAATGGATGGCAAAGCTCACAGAGAATATCTAAAGGTGGAAGGTGAATAACTGGAGCAATATTAGATAATCTATGCAGAAAGCCGCACTGATGCAAGCAAAATTTTAGTTTTCTTGTTGGATGGTCTTTATCACATCCATGTATATAAGCCTTCTCGCTTATGTGATCCTATGCTGCTGAAATTCTGAAGGTAAACTAATCCAAAGAATCCTTGAGCACGGTGCTTCTCTGGTCAAAACTCAGCTGACTTTCGTTGTCATGACATTTTTCACTGCAGGTCAACAATTATGGCTATGTTCATAAAGCAAAACAAATGGTGGTGCAAAGAGGTTTTAATTGGACAATGACCTGACTAAAGTTACTAAATATTTTTTTCCCATTTGAAAAGAAAAGATCAAAGGTCTAAAAAATTTAAATGCTGGTCGAAAGTTCATCATCACTAGGTTTCTTTCAAAAATTCAAAAAAAAAAAATTTAAAAATCATTGCTGGGTCAGTGGCCTTCGACAATTCTGAGATTTAAGTGCTGTATCAGAGAATGCCACTATGCCATGGTGGACTAGCAAGGTGAAAAATACAAATATATCTTTGAACAAGCAACATAAATTGACCAAACCATAAATAAAATCAACACATAATTCTCTAAGATGAGACTCAACCATGATATGGGGAAAAAAGTTCCTTAAAGAGAAAACAATCCATACACAAAAAGATGACTCCTAAATTACAGGCTCTCTCAGCCTGATAACATTTGTACAGTCACAATCAAGATTCACTACCTCCTCCCTCTTTACACCCTTAAAACTTGTACAGTAAAATTTCTCTCCAGGGCATCAGCCTGTTCACCATCTGAGCCTCAGCTAGCCTGATTCTAGGTATATCCTCAAACTAACAAATGTACAGTTTTAAGTACAAGCAACAATTTTTATTTCCAATCAGCTCCATTCTATTCAAATAAACTGACAGAGCTGGTACTAAACATAGAAAGACAAGAAGAGAGAGGCACTCATACTATCCTCAGTTAGCTGTACAACAACTTCCTTTCCTACGCCATCTAAGCAGGATGTAGAGTCATGACGCTTATCCTCCTCTCTGCAAAGGAATGAACTCGTCATAATAATATTACAAAGGCACAGCAATAGTATCATCACATCTTTTTGTGTTTTAGCAAACAAAAAGACCATAGCTAAGACAGTACAAGGAAATTTATCAGCCATGGCCAAAAAGAATAGAATAGTCTTCTGCTATCAACCACAAAGTGTAGTCAACTATCCCATATATATTTCTAGACCCCTATGATTTAGCAGCAAGAAAATTTCTATTTCAAAACCCACAGTAGTTAACAAGTACTCAACCTGCAAGTATGGATTTTAATAGACTTTTCATATACTACCCCTTATAATGAGTTTCTATATGTACAAGATAGCAAGGAATCAACACATTATGAAGGAGAGAAGAAAAATACCCCCCGCTGCAACAAGTTTCTCTACACGAGCAACTATATGCTTCCCATACGTATACTTCTTCAGAGCGTTCAAGTGAACCTTTATTCGGTTGAGTATCAATTCAAGCTGCTGATCATCACAAGTTTCCAATACCTTCTGTACAACGTAGTTTGCAAACTGGTCTTTCATCATCACCTAAATACAACAGGAAGAGCAGATATCAAAATATGGACAAAAAAGTATAATTAACCAACACGACCAAACAACAACCAGAAGAGCAATTACAATAAGTGAATAGAATATCAGCTAACAGAAGAGTTCATGAACCCAAGTACACAAAAATACACATTTACTTGAGAAAAGAAGGGCAGAGGTTATAGAAAAGAAGAATGTAATTTGGTTATGTTGGCAGCAATATTTTACTCTTCAAATTATACCTTCAAGTGATACTTTACAGCACAAAGAACGCACTCAATTTCCCATACATCCAAACACCTCTTTAGCATGTGGTACCTAGATGCATGGTATCTTAACTTTTAACTGAGCAACTACATCAGTTAATCAAAGACATTATTGTGAGGTCCTTATAACAACATCCCCAACAGAACTAGCATTTCCAGCATTACTTAAACAAAAGTAGCCCAAACATTGTCCAGTCAGAAATACTATTTTGAAGCCAGAATGTGAAGCATTATATCAACCAGTTGTGACATAAATTCCATTACAAATCCCAGTACTGTTTCTTTAAAAACCTAGTCAAGGGTCCTAAACATCAAAACCTAAGCATTCAACTTTCTTCAGGACTAAAAAAGTGATGAAACCACATAAGTCTAATTGTAGAAATGCCAAGCTCTTGAAGATCCGATCACCAGAAAGTGAAACTAAATTGAACATGCTTGCACGGTCTGATTATATTAAAATGCATCATTTATAATGCGAAATATCCCAATTCATTTTACTCAATCATGCCGAGAGCACATGGAGAATTGATAAACCTGAAGAGGCTCATTTTCATCAATGGAGCCAAGCATCTCATTCACCAGGGTCTGGCGTTCTGCAGGCGTTCCAAAAGTCAAACACTTCTCTATAACATTGGAGGCAAACTTTTGCTGGCTCATTTGAACTATCTGTCCAGTTAATTTCTTAATTATAGCTGAGCGTTCATGTGGTTTTCCATGTTCCAGTACATGCTGCAACATTTTGTAAAACCAATTAGAAGTGGGATAACATCTTAAGTTCTAAATAAAGGGGGAGGGGGAAAGGAGACAGAAAATTACAGCTATTCTTGGATATTTTGCATGCCAGGCAAGAAGAACTTGCATGACATGAATGGAACTGTTGGAACACATAACAGCCACCAATAAACAGACCAATCGAAAAACTGAAAGACTACAAAATGGCTTGTCGCGATGCATTTGAAAATCAGATTAACCATAAAGGAATATATTTTCATGCCTATTCGTGGATAATCAATACAGGGCTAAGCAATGTTACATTGTTGACAATAATGAAATACCGTACAACATAGTCATGCTTGGTGGTATAAAAAGCTTCCTAGAATCACAACAAACCTGTACAACATAATTCCCGTACTGGTCTTGCGCCAACATGCAAACTGACTGCAAAATCTCATCCATCATTATATGTTGGGTATTTTGATCATGACAATGCTCCAGAACTCTCTGCCACACGAAAGTTATATACTATTTTATATTAGACATGTTTGTTTGGTCCTCGCTCCAACTGTTTGAAAGTAAAATATATGATTAAAAAAAAGAAATAGTTTCTGGACCTGTATGACACGACAACCATAAGGATGAGTGGACAGGGTCACAACTTGATCATAAAATGTTGAAACAATGAACTGGATAGCATCTTCTGGTACACATTCAATACACTTCTGGATAACATGGTTCCCATTCTGATCACGTACACAGCGCATGATATGACCATCAAGCTCTTTAACCATTTGAGTCTGCTGGTCTAGTTCAACAACTTCTATTGCCTGAGTGATCAGATAAAAATTTGGTTGTCATGCAACATCATGCACAGCGGTACACATTCAATCAGCACTCAGATACTAGTAAGCTTATCCCTGGACACGAAATGTAGAACTGTGCATCGATATGCTAAATAAGCTAAGAGATACAGGTTTTTGTTTACAACAATTAAAGGACATGCTATTCAGTAACATTACCATTCCATCCCTGTGGCAGAATCAAAATATCCAACAAGGGGCTGTTAGAGAAACCAATACATCTAGCTAGTGAAAACCCAAGTCAAATTATTTGAAAAATTATCTAGCAGGGATAGTTTTTGGCATGGTCTACAGAATCTTTAATAGTGAACATTCTTCAAGACCAGCTTTGAAATATTCTTCTTATTTCAGCCAAGGGAAAATCTACTGCACCTCTGATCCACATTCTTGATTTCCAGATAACCTCTAAATGATGCTAGAAAGTACTATGTCAAAAGCATCTCCAGTACAAGTTGATATAAGAAGGTAAAGTATGGAACAAAAATGATGATCATGGATGAACATCCTTTGCTATAAATTGCAAGAAAATTGTCAAAAAGTTGGATCAACTAAATCAAAGCATACCTTCTGAATCACTCGACAGCCATACATTTGAAGGCTAAGGGTCAGCACATGCCCAGTTAATTGGTCAGCGAGTTCTCTGATTTGAGATGCAGTTCCATGCTCAAAAAACTGGAGATAAGCCAGAAGTAATGGCCATGAAGAGTCAACATTCCAAAGAATTTTTAGACAATATCCAATACATAATTGAGTATGCAGAAAAATAGCAGATCGACTTCTAGTTTACAAAAATAAATAATATAATAGAAGCTCGAGCACATCATAGTAAGTAGGTCTCTAAATTAGAAATACCTTCTGAATCACATAGTTGCCAAACACATCAGTCATTAATGAAAGAGCTTGGGGCATGATCTCATGGAAAACCATGTTTTTCTCCTCTGTTGTAGCAGTTTCAAGCTTCTGCTGAATAAACCGGCTGCCATACTGATCAGCACTGTCCACATATGATAATAAATGAGGAATTTAATTTCTGGAAGCCTGAACCAAGAAGACTAAAACTTTAATCATCAAGTATATACCTGAACTCAACAACATGACCAGAAATTTCAGACAATTCAAAACATTTAGTTTTGTTGCTTTTGAATTCTTCTAGTAAAGAGGATGCAAAAGTTTCGTCCAAGGTACCACCAGCTTCTGAGTGCCAAGGTCCAATGACACCACCAGACAGATTCCTCATCCCAGAAGAAAAGCGCATGTTTCGTTCACCATGCCTGACAGGACTACCAGATCCAACAGGAGAGTTTGGAAGAAGAGGACCCCCAGGATATGACATGCCAAGACTAAATGCTGGATTTCCATAGATATTACTGTTCAAGCTACCGGACTTACCAAGGTAGGGTACACCATATTGTGACTTTAGAGGAGACAATAATGACCCTAGGTAAGCTTTCTGGAGTCCAAGTATATCCATATAGGGATTACCAATGTCCATTGAAGGGTCACTGATAGCTGCAACCTGTGCTGCAGCGTATTCATTTGATCTCAAATACTGAAGATATAATGGGTCCGTCAGGGGCACCTGAAGTGCATTCCCACTAGTGTGATTCCCCAGTCTACTAATATTCTGCAACTCTGCTGCCCCTGCCATAATATTTGTTCCTAAACCCAGACCAGCCAATGTTCTTGAGTCCAAGCCATTTCCTGCCATTACAGATGCAGCAGCAGCATTTTCATATAAAGGCGGCAAAGTGCCACTCCCAAGCGGGCTTCCCATCATGGGTGGTGATGAAGGATTCATAGCAAACCCGTTTAAGCTAAAGTTTGAAAATGCAGAATTCATGTTGCCCATAACCTGATGGGGAGAAGGTGAACTTCCTCCACCGTTAAGAGTTGGGGTAGAGGGTCCTTTGAAGTATGAGTTTGACGCTGAAAAAGCAGACTTGTTCCCATCAGCAATGAAAGAAGTGTCATTCATATCAATGCCCACCCCACTGCTTATACCCATATTTGAATAAGATCCTTTAGTTGAATGGGAACCCGAATGCATAAGAAGATGCCCAGATTCTGACTTATTCAAGTAGGAATGTTGTTTCATATGACTTGTGTCACCTTGCAAATTAAAGAGACTATGGCGATCATCAATTTCATTTTGATTTTGAGACCTTAAATGGTTCTCCTGATCTGTCATGCCACCTGTTGACAGATTCAAGCCAGACAATGCAGCTACTAGCTCTGGAGAGTCATTCAAGCTTGCTGAGACACCATTTAATGGGTTTGGACCGCTGACACTTCTTTTATCTGTAGAGCTAATCCTCCCTCCTCCAACAGGTGGAATGCGTGGACTAGGAGCTCTGGCTATAAGTTGAGGATCAGGTGTAGTGCTTCTTGACAAGGAGGCGCCTAAAGCAGAGGCATAAGTATGAGAAGCCGATGCACCAACGTTCTGAGCTGATGGAATGCCCTGTTTATTTGCACCAGAACACAAAGCATCAATGGATGCTAAATCATGATGGAGATGAGCAAACTGGGATTCAGAACCCTCGACAGCATCCTCAAATGCATTGCGGCTAGGTGGACGAGAAGGGTGCCTTGTTGAGACAGGGGCGGCATGATTCATATCATCCTGCTTTATAAAATGAAATTATAAAGCTCATGGCATGTAAGAGAAGGAAGGGGTTTATAGGGTAGGGAGCATATAGAGCACTTATTATGCACACTACCAATTTGATACAATAAGAACAACTAAGTGTGAAAACAACAAAGACTACAAAAATAAATAAATAAATTCATGAAATAGGGTTTAAAAAAAACTGAAAAATTAGTTATAGAAGAAGCATGTTATTTAAAAGGAAAAACAATCGGCAAAACTATATTTGCAATATGTCCAGATACACAAGTGGACAAATAAAGAATAGTCTAATACACAGTTTTTATCCTATCACAAACACGTTATTTTTCTATGATCTGCAACAACATTTACTTAATGCAAATTAATGAAAAATTACATGAATACATTAGTTTAAGCAATCACCAAACAAACACATACATCAATTAACTGAAAGCAACAAGATCAGCAATCACCATCTGCAATCAATTTGAATCCCAGTTAATGTAATATTTCAAAAAAAAAAAAAAGGCAGGCATTGTAGCAAGCAAATAGTCATTGTCAATATGGAAAAACTTGAAGGAAAAGAAAACCAATAAAAAAAGTGAAAACATATGTGACATTAAACTGTATTGCATATAAGGAAATGCATAGACATTCTAATTAACATTCTAGCTGCATAATCCAATCATCAAAATACAATCTTTTGAGTTTTAATATAATTCCTTGATCTCCCAAAAGCACACTTTCATACTACAAACATTAAGAAACACTAAAAACCAGATAATCCAATTGGAAATATCCAATTACAATTAGCATCAAATACAGATAATTCATCTCCAGATTGATCAACTTTATCCATCAACTAAGCATCAGATTACCACTACCAACACTACACAATTCAAAAACCAACTTATAAACCAAATTGCAAAAAATATTATAAACCAAAACCAAACTAAAACAACATTTATTCATCAGAAACTAAACCAAACTAAAACCAGAAACCAACAATCATCACCAAATTTTCACCTGAATGATCTCTGCAATGCTCTTCTTCCTACTCCCTAACCCCAACCCAGGCAACCCTATCAACCCATCTCCTCCCCACTCTCCTCCTCCTCCTCCAGTGCCACCACCACCACCACCACCATTCTCCTCCTCCTTCCCTCCAAACCCCGGCTGCACCGCGAAAAGCGACCCATTTCCCTTCCTCCTGTCACCAATCCCTCCCACTTCTCCCCCTCCACGCAATCTTTGAGTAAACCTCCAATCTTCTTTAGACAACAACGGTGGAGGCAGTCTGGGGTTCAAGTTCACATTAGAGTAATAATAATTTACATACGCTGGATCAGCCCTTAACTCCTCTTCACTCAAGAACCCACCTTTACTATTGCTTATTTTCTTGAACAAGCCACCTATTGAGCTTAAAGAACCTTCAACAGTAGGTGGGGCTGAACCACTTCTATAAATATTGAGTTCCTTTTCAAGATCAGCAGCTGTAGTCGTATTCTCTTGTAGATGTTGATGTTTTTGTTCACGAATCAGCTTGCCTAAATCTTCAACGTAGTCAGGGTTGTTGAACATGGATGATCGTATTGAAATATCTGGCATCATCTTTCAACAAGAACGAGTATCAGTGATCAATTTACACATTAAAGATTGAAACTTTGAGCTAAAGATTGATAAATACCAACCGGGTTTTTCGTTTTAAGTTGCGAAATACGATTTTTATGATCAAAATCAATAATCCATAGCTTAAAATGGAAGCAAGAAAACAACCAGCCAAAAAAAAAAAAATTTATTATGCGATGAAGTCTGGACTTTGTAGGGGTGAGAGTGAGGTCAGGTATGAATATAGAGATCAGATTGAGAATGGTTAATTGAGAGAGGCTTTAGCCATTTTTGAGAGAGAAAGGGAGTGGAGCGAAGAGGAGAAAGGCAATAATAAGCTAAGTAGGTGGAGTGATCTGATCCGTTGGTAAAAGAAGTGACGGCTGAGATTGATTCTAAATGGATTTGTTCTCTTACAAAGGGGGTCTTTAGGGTTTTATTTTGTGAGATTAAATACTAAACTATAGTTGATAATTTTTTAATTAAATATGATGATATAAACTGACTTTAAATTTAGTTTTGATAATATTTAAAGTAATTGCCAAGCAGAAGCTATCAAAAGTTAACAAATGACCTTATATTATCAAAATTAACCTCTTAAAACGTGCCTATTAAGTGTATGAAATAATTTTTAAAGGACCTAATTGTATATTGAATGATGTGAATATACTTATATTTAAAATTATTGATTAGTAATACAATCTAAAATTTTATTAAACAAGCATACATCTAAATTAATTTAAGTCTATCCAGTGACCAAAGACCCTTTTTTTTATTTTCAACAAAATTATTGATTAGTTGTTGCTCAACATAAACAGTTTATATAACCCCCAACCCCCCCGCCCAAAAAAAAAAGAGTTGTTAGGGACTTAAAGTCAATGTAAAATAGTTGGGTGCTCGACTTTACAGCAATTGACAATTCGAGCCACAAAATTCTTTCAATAGATTTCAAATACTTGGAATTATTTTTTTCCACTACTTTGTTGACTTTCATATCCGAGGTTTGCCAATATTTAAAAAAAAATTACACATCATATTTGTAAACATACCAATAAGAATTCAACATTAATAATGAATGTCATATTCTTTAATTATTCGTCTTTTCTTCTGCTTCTACCGTTAAAATCAATGCAATGATTTTTTATATGTAAATATATAATAAAGAATATATATATAAATAGTTTATTAAGAACGATGTTAACGTTAATAGTAATTTATATTGCTGCTATTTTTAAATTAGTTGCGTATTTTTATTTTTACTTGTATCATTTAGGATTGTGAACAATCTTTAAATTATTAAATTAAATGAGTGTCTAAAAATTTTATAATAATATAAATTAAAAATAATCTTATTCTTTCTTATTTATGTAATAATTATTATATATTGAAAAAAGAAAAACACCATTACTTTTATTATATATGCAAGAGAAGAAGCATACGCCATACTCACTCGGCTTTTTACTTTTATTTGAAGTACATGAAAGATGAAACAAAAGAGACAACAATTTTGTTAGATTGCCGCGTCATTTTGAACTATAAATAGAGAAGTGGAAACTGGAAAGAACGCACCCATGCTCCTCATTTGCTTAAACAACAAATCGTACAGATACACGTGGCGTAACTGGACTGGGATCCCATTCTTCACGCTTTTTGACCGCGCGTGGTAACAGGTGTCTCTCACTCTCTGAACTGAATCAATTCACGGAATGGGCGTAAGATTGGAAGATGCTCCCTAGTCTTGTCCAACAACGACAATCTTAGATATTTTGCCCTTTTTTTATTGTTTTTTTTTTTTTGCATTTCTGGTCTCACTTTGGCACATACTCTCGGTAGGCATGCAAAGGGTTCCGTCTTAAAACGGTTTTGTACTCTATTGTTAAAGGATCTTGTTAAATTTAAGAGAAAGGAATATTTGAGCTTCAAGATTTTATAGAAGTAAGGTTTTAAAATTTTAAAAAATTTATTTACATCTCTATTAAATAATAAATTTTATTGAAACAAATAAAAAAATTATTAAATTTGATAAAATTATAATTATAATTTTATTATAACAAAAAAAAGTCTCATTGACATTGATTAGTCATTGATTGACATTGATCAGACAATAATCATCGTTGACCTATTGTTGAATGGTGTTGACCGTCGTTGGTTAAGCATTGACTATTTGTTGATCAATGTTATCCAATCGTTGACTAATCCCTTGATCAATCGTTGACTATTGTTGATCAACCATTAAATAGAATTAACTTATTGTTGACTAGCTATTGACCAATATTGACAGATTATTGACTTAACAATGGGTGAATTTTTATTTTTATCATTTTCACTGTTAAAATTAACAAAATTTGTTACATGACAGAGGTGTAAGGGGATTTTTGAAACTTTTTAGGGTTTATATGTCCTTTTTTTAAAATTTTAGGGATCTAAATGTCCTTTTCTTTAAATTTAATAGATCCAAATTTAATTGATTGTTTTGTTGAGTAAAAATAAATAAATATGAACCTATTCATTATTTTTATCACACTACTTAAACTGACCCATTAACCTAATATTTATTAATAATTATTTAAGAAAGAATGCGTTATTTATGTGTGAGGAATGGTTACAAAGATAAATAGAGTAGTAATATTTTTATGTATGAATGAATGGTGAATGTGTATCAATTAAAAATGAAGAATGCGAATGATTAATATTGAATAATTGCTCGTTTATATAGGATATGAATGCAAATTTGTTTCAAATTATGCATGCATGTATTTAATTCAAACTTTTATTAAGGAGAGTACAAATCTAATTTAAAGTCTATTTTTACTTAGATGCTCTTAGACAGGTGGCGAACTGTAATTGGTTCATACAAATTATTTTTAATTTGGTACTTATAGAAGTTTTTTATGAAAGTCACTTGTCCAAGTTTAATTATTTATCTGAAATAATGATGGATTTAATGGTCAAATCATTATATCTGATCCAATATCGATTGTGTCCATGGAAATGATTCTAGATTGTCAATCATATCATCATATATTGGCAAACATTTATATCATATTTCTAAAGAGATATGCCTAAGCAAGTATTGGTTGTCTTTAAAGAAGCATGTCTAGGCTATAAGTGCTGATTATATTAAGGTATATACATGTGGTTTTGTGTTCTTACAAACATACATACGCATTAAATACATACATATATGTATTAATATACGCAGCTGAAGCATTAAAAGCATATTATGAATACATTTTAAACATTTAATCAAATTAAAAACAAATTGAGAAATTCACATCTAAAGCCTTTTGAATTAAACTTTCCGGCAATCCACCTAAAATGCAACCCGTAGTTAGTTCTAGTGATCAACTAGATGGAATTAATCAACTAGGCAGAATTAATCAACTAGGCAGTAGCTTAATCCAACTTGGTTTAACTCTTAAACCACTTATTAGCTATTTGTCCTCACTTTGATCAATTCTTGATCATCAATAAAAAGCTTGTCTTACTCTTTAATGGCTAGGCTTGTTTAAGAAGATGAAGATAAGTGATTTCAACTCTTGAAATAAAAAATAAAAGAAACAATTGCTTTGTTAAATTTTTCTTCAAATGGCCGGCTGAAGAGAGAAAGCAAAAGTGTTTTTGTTTTGTTTCAAATCAAATTTATATATATGTATACTATTCATTTAACCTAATCATAGTTAATATTTAATCATGGTAAGGTTAGATATTTTCTACTAAAATATCCTTAATTTAAATAATATATTATTGACCTAACTATGGTTAACTTTAAACCATGATTGAGTTAACTAAACTTGGCAATCAAATATAATATATATATATATATAATTTAATACAATATAATAATTAAATAATCATTAACTCAATCTTGGTTCACTTTTAACTATAATTAAGTTATTTGCATTATTTAATATATTATAATATTAAGTATCTTGATTATTTAACTCTTAAATAATGAAATTACCAAAATATCTTTATTTAATCTAATATGAGTCCCATTAAATCCACACTCTAGTTAACTTAACCGATGACTTACTATGCATCACGTGTCATAATTTAATTGATCAACAATAATTATTATCTAATTAATCGTACTTAAACTTAAGTATTGACACACACGCATCCTGACGGTTCTTGAAACAAATAATTTGCTTTGTTGGATTTCACTGGATTGAACTATTCAATCCGATATGCTGTCTCAGTACATAACGAATACACTTCATATTGCAGGACTCCCTAATCCACCCCCGATTCGTCAGATGAAACTATTTTATGAGTCCATAATTGATGCCCCATGCACATGTCATGCATATTACAAATCAGCGCAAAAAATCATATAAACTGAGGTTAGAACGCATACGTATAATCCTTCCATTATTTATACTCTGGATGAGCGAGGATATAGATCAACATTGTTAAATCCCCCATGTGCTCATTCAATCTTTTCTTCAGATTTGTATCTTGATGAACAATATAAACAAACACTTTTGTTATATTGTTCAACCTTGTGAAAAACTCTTTTTTCAAGTTTATTGCTCACGGCCGTAAGACTTTCTGAGATACTATCTCAAAGTATCGAATAAACAACCCACCTATGTGAGTTAACGATTCTCATATCTATGCATACCGGACTTAATGAGCATCAGACTACACCCAACAACATATAGCGGTTAGACCATGAAAGGTCTTTGACATCCGTGGAACCAAAATATGATAGATCACCCCACAAGTCCACTGTGGCACTCAGGTCATAAGACTATATATACTACTCAACTCGATAGGACCTACCATTGACAGTTTCATAGGATATCTATTGAGGTCCTCATGAGTCTGTTTAGTATTCAGTCCTAACTGAATACCCGTATGCCTATACAAGCTTTAAGCTTATGGTCAGTTAAGAATAACTATTTGTACCCTACAAATATAAACATACACTGATCTATATGAAATGGATTTACCAATAGACATGCATTGGTGAAAATAGATTAGGAACACAGTATTTAAAAACACATTTGTATAATGATATTTCTTAGCTCTCATTGTAACTCTTTGCAACTATGTCATTACTAATATACCTTCAAGTCTTTGTCCTATTATAGACAAGATTCTAACTCCTTAGATCTCGTTGACTCTTATAACCTGCTAACTCTTAACAGTGCTAACTGTTAGCATTTATAACATTCAACTTTGCTAACTCTTAGCACTGGTCTAAATACCTTTAGACCGAATCTGAACCATTTCATATCATACAGTATCCATAATGTGACAGTATCATTACCATTTAATAAAGAGTATTAGCGATTTAACAAAAATATATTGTATAAATATTATCAAATAAGTATTCATACAATCAATGATGGCTTACAGCACATACCCTAATAAAAGCAAGTATTTGTTATTATGTTTCTGAGGAAGTTTACCTAAATAAAATGTTATATTTAGACTCGTATCAATTTTTTTTAAAAAGCACTCTCAGATTAAATTATTATATCCTTATGCTTATTTACCAACTTACGAGTAGGTTTTAACCGAGTTTAAATAAATTTAGTATGTGAAGGAAGAGTTGTACCTCTTTTATAGTATATTCATAAATATGAAAGAGTTTACCAATTTTACAAAGTCGTTGGATGATGATTTTATGTTGTGATATTTGAATTCAAGCTTTTTTTACTACTTTGGGCTATTGATGGTGCAAAATCGGCGATAAGAGAGCTGTGACAACTTTTAAGCCTTCAAATTGCAAGTCTAGTATTTTTTATAATGTGTCATGGCAGGCTAGCCTGCACAAATTAGCTGACAACGTAGAGGCTGTTTCTAATTTGCTCAACGGTAGTAGATTCTGAAGATATGAAAATGCATACAACTTGAGGCAGCAATAGTTTAGCCTTGAACTTGTGGTGATCTAGTCTTTTTTAGACATCTATTGAAGGATGGTGATGCTTAGGATCAGTCATTCAGGTCTCGTTGAGTTCAATGGACGTCCTAGTCGATGTCAACGGTGGTCAGAACAGCGATATTGAGTAAGTAGCAGACGATCAGGTTTTGGTTTATTTTTTATGATTCTAACAGCGAATGATGTTAAGGATTGTAGGGATAGATCAATCGACCATTTTTTAAGTTGATCGAAGGGTTGATCAATAATCAATAGTGATTGAAACAACAAGATCAAATGCGGTGGCTAATTTAGTTCTTTATCTATTTTTGGCAATTCCAGTAGCATATGACAAAGAGGATGATTAGGATCAATTGGTTGCAGTGCTAATCGATAGTGAATGGCAAGTAGTGCGGTGACTTACAACAACGACTTCTGATGTGGCTATGTCTTGTTTGCATTTTCTTTTGTTTTTATATATATTTCGAATATTTTTTTTTAAAACTTCTTTAATGTTTACATGCAGTCCATACATTGCTATTAACGGGCTCTCCATTATTTGCCATAGCTGTTTATTCTTGCCCAATCCATGAAGTTAATGGTAAAATAAAAACTAGGAGAAGAAGAGAGACTCGTCAAAATCTTATTCTATTTTAATCTCCTAATCCTTCATTTTATTTTGTAAGTAGTTGTCAGAAAGTTTGGCTTTTTATTCAAACTTTCCCACAAACTGCACCATTGAAGTTCTTCAATATAGAACCTTAAGATAATTACTTTATTGCCCTTACCTACTTTTTGAAATAATAAAAACACATTGCCCTAACCACATCAGTTGGTTGGAGTGCTAATCAATAGTGAATGGGAAGCAGTGCAGTGACTTACAACAACAACTTCTAATATGGCTAGGTCTTGTTTGCATTTTCTTTTTTATATATATTTTGAATATTTTTTTTTAATCTTCTTTGATGTTTACATGCAGTCTATACATCGCTATTAACGGGCTCTCCATTATTTGCCATAGCTGTTTATTCTTACCCAATCCATGGAGTTCATGGTAAAATGAGAATTAGAAGAAGAAGAGAGACTCGTCAAAATCTTATTCTTTTTTAATCTCATAATCCTTCATTTTATTTTGTAAGTAGTTGTCAGAAAGTTTGGATTTTTATTCAAACTTTCCCACAAATGGCACCATTGAAGTTCTTCAATATGGAACCTCAAGATAATTACTTTATTGCCCTTACCTACTTTTTGAAATAATAAAAATACATTGTCTTTCTATAAGAAAAAATACATTAACACTCAAGTTAGTGTTTATTCTTTAAAGAATGTTTTTGTGTACGGGGAGTGTTTGTAAAAATAAGTAGGGTTATAATATTTTTATGTATAAATGGATGGTAAAATATGAATATGTATCAATCAAGAATGAAGAATGTGAATAATTAATATTGAATAATTGTCCGTGTTTATATGGTATGAATTTAAATCTTTTTCAAAGTATGCATATATATATAAATATATACTTAATTCAAACTCTTATTAAAAAAAAGTGTAAATCTGATTTAAAGTTTATTTTTACTTGAATCCTTCTAAATAAGTAGCAGATTGTAATTGACTGGTATAGATTATAATTAATTTAGTACTAATAGTTATCATTCAAGTTTTAACGGATTGATCTGTTAACAATCTAATCGGATAAAATTAAATATGATAAATATTTTTTCTTATGGATTTGTATCGTGTTAATAGGTCATGCCAACTAATGTTTTTTCTTGGGGTTGTTGAGGATATAGACAAAAGCGTGTCTTAGGAATGCATTGGAAAGTTTATAAAGGTGAGAGTGAGAGTAAATGTTAATGAGCCCTTAATCCTAGCACTGAGGGTGTCAGTGAAGGGTTCAAAAGAAGTTGTCACAATAATGCTTCGTTATGAGAGGTTGCCTATATTTTGTCTTGGATATGGATTACTTGAGCATGATAAAAAAGGTTATTTGTTGTCAAATGATGGTAGCTTGAAACATAAGTGTGGATTTTATAGCACTTTGATCAATGTTAACCCTAACCTATGTAGCGTGCATGGATCTCTTAACGATCCACGAGTTCTAGATCGTGATACTAAGTCTACTAGAAAGATGAAAGGAAAAGTGGAATAATTTCAATGAAGGAAGAAGAATAAAGACTTATCGAGTGATAAGACTAGACTGTATCTTAAGGGTATGAGACAAATAACCCTAGTGATACAAAACTTGATGGTCGAAGCTGCTCTGCACAAACAGAACCTACATTCTTACCGAATTATAGGCCTGGTAAGGACCCTATAGTGTTTAAGAGGGAGAACTTTGAAGAGGGCCAGGAAAAATCTAACATGTTTCAACCTTATGTGGGATGTACAATTGAAAAGGTTCATGCACAAGCTTGTCAAGAATCGATGTACTCACCTAACCCATTCGTAGGCCTTTCTTTTGGGCCAACACCGATTAGGGAAAACACGGTACACTTCTCTAGTAGTGAAGCGACTTCGATGGGGAATATTGATGACCATTAATGAAAGTAGAGCTTTGTAATGACTACCAATTTAGTACTCACCTGTCAAGGGAAGATAAGGGGATTACCAAGGTAAGAAACTTATCAACAAGACGCTCAAAGGGTTAAAAAATGTATTTACTGAGACACCAAGACAGGTTATGGCGAAGCTAACGCAAACTACTACAGTTTGTAAACTGTCTAAATAGAAATGTGACAACTCTATGTTTTTTTAGCTCATTGAGAAAAAAGGTCGTGGTAGTACAAGGAGAAAACATGTTATGGAGGTACAAGATGAGAAGAATAGCGGGGCAGTTATCACTACGGCAGGGAACAATAATTGCATGGATTCAATAATTGGTGCTTCTAATGATAATATTTTATTGACAGCTACTGCAAGTATGCAGGGCTGTCGGACAATATAAAAATCTTATGTTGGAATGTATAGGGAGTGAACAATCCTTGTACATTCTAAATCTTGGATCATAAGGTCCAAGAATGTAAGCCGAGGTTGGTATTTGTGAGTGAGACTAGCAGATTCACAATTAATAAAGCGAATTAGAGTTTAACTATATTTCACTAGTAAACTTATTTATTGTAGAGAAATCAGGTCGTAGTTAGGGTATAGCGTTATTATGGTATGATGATATTAGGGTGAGATTACTTTCTTACTTTAAATACCATATTGATGTATAAATTGAGTCCCATCAGAGAAAGCTTTAGAGATTTACTAGTTTTTATGGTTATCTAGAATCCCTACAAAGGTCCACTCATGGAAATTATTACAGCGTTTAGTGCATTGTCATCTTTACCATGACTTTGTGGTGAGGATTTTAATAAGATTCTAAATGTGAGAAAGAAGCAAGATGGGCATTAAGGCCTCATTATCTTATGGAGAATTTTTGTAAGGTTTTGGATGACTGTAGGTTGATTGAGATGAAAGGGACGGGACCTTATTTCACTTGATGTAATGGTCATCAGAAAGGTGACTTGATTCAAAAAACCCTTGACAGGGCAGTTTGTTTTTTTATGTGGTTTGAGTTATTTCCATCCTCTAATGTCTAACATTTGGATTTCTGAGGGTCAAACCATAGACCAATTCTGATTAGAGTTTCTGAATCAAGTGAAGACACTAATGGAGGTATAAAAAAAACATGATAATTATTTTCATTTCGAGGAAGCGTGGGTAGAGAAATTATTAAAAATGGATGGTTTTGCCTAAGAAGAGAGCTGCAAGATGTTATGGTTAACCTAAACCGAATTGGCGTAGATCTTAAGGTGTGGTATAAACAAAATTTTCAATACTTAAATACGGAGATTAAGATTAAGCGCAAGGAATTGAAAGATTTAATTAACATGTGGACTCTGAATCATGGAAAAGGATTCGAGACACAGAGAATGCTTTAGATATGTTGTTATACAATTACGATGCTTATTGCAGATAGCGTGCACAGGTTTCATGGTGTAAAAATGAAGATAAAAACTTAAAATATTTCCATTGGAAAGCTTTAAGTCGCCGAAAGCATAAAATAATTAAAGGGGTCCTTAATGATAATAATGTGTGGATGGATGATGACAATGACATTCAACAGGTCTTTTTAGATCATCTTTAGCATATATTTTCTTCTTCTAACCCTTTAATGCAGGATATAAGAAATATGGTAGATAGTATTTCCTCTTAACTGTTTGAAACCAGTTGTTTGCAGATTGATATTCCTTTTTTCAAAGAAGAGATTACGCATGCCTTATTCCAGATCTATCCAACTAAAGCCCCGGGCAAAGACGATATGCCTACCTTATTTTATCAAAAGTTTTGGGATATAATTGGTGAGGATGTCTCTAATTATTGTTTGGAGTTTCTTAATAATTGAGGTGATATTTCTTATATTAACGATACCCTAATTGTCTTAATTCCTAAATGTGATTTGCTAAGGACTCGTGGGGATTATAGATCAATTAGCCTTTGTCTAAATTATGTCAAGCGACAGACAGGGTCTAAAAAGGGTTATATGGCTATGAAATTGGATATGTCTAAGGCGAATGATCGAGTGGAATGGCCTTTTTTTAAGTTGATGCTATGACAGTTTGGCTTCTCAGATAATTGGTGTAGGTTATTGATGGGGTGTGTATCCTTAGTCTCTTACTCAATGCTGATTAATGGTGTGCCAAGAGGTGTGGTACAACCCAAAATGGGTCTTCGTTAGGGGGATCTTTTATTTTCGTATTTTTTTCATGCTGTGTGCTGAGGGGCTATCATCTTCATTTCAGCTTGCAAAGAGATCTAAAAAGTTGTATGGGATTCAGTGTGGTAGGCATGGGCCCTCAATTTCTCACTTGTTGTTTTGCTGATGATAGCTTGATTTTTGCTAAGGCTTGTGGGCAAACCATCGGAGAAGTGCTTGACTTATACGCTAAGGCTTCAAGTCAAGTCATTAACTTTGAAAAATCAGCTACTTATTTTAGTAAGGTAGTTATTAATGACAGAGCTAGAGACCTTCTCAGTGTGCTTGGGGGGTTTAGAAAGTGAGTTACCATAAAAAGTATTTGGGTCTTCCAAATATTAATGGTCGAAATAAAAAAAGGTGTTTTGCAAACATTAGAGATAAAGTGTTAAATAAGTTAAAGGGTTGAAAAAGAAAGCTTTTCTCAGCTGTGGGTAGAGAGGTATTAATTAAAGTTGTCATCCAAGTCATTCCTACTTACACTATGAATTTATTCCGCCTACCAACAACCTTAATTCATTAACTTCATAAACTTTGTGCGCGTTCTGGTGGGGTAGAGATGAGTTGAAACGAAAGCTACATGGTGTCGATGAGATGTGTTATGTCATGGGAAGAAGAGTAATGGCTTTAGTTTTTGGAATCTATTTATCTTTAATCAAGCTATGATTGCTAAACAGGGATGGCATATCATGTTGAATTCGGACTCTCTTATGGCTAGGGTTGTAAAGGGCTTCTACTTTTCAAATTGAAGTTTTTGGCAGCGAAAGCCATTTCTCTAGCTTTATTTCTTTAGCCCAGTATCCTTTGGGGGAGAGATATTCTTTTTAAATGGACTCGATGGCGAATAGGCAATGGAGAACATGTTCTTGTGTATTACGATTAGTGGTTACCTAGGCCAATGTCTTTTAAACATCTGTTCCCACATTATTTGGCCGATAATATCACTGTTTCTGAGCTTATTTCTGATTTAGAAAAGTGGAATGTCAATGTGATTCATTGTGCTTTCTTTTTGGAGAAGCAATAGGCTATTTTCAGTATCCTTTTTCCATGCCATGTTACCAATCAGATAGATGGTATTATGTGGCATTATGATTGTTAGGGTAGATATATGGTAAATAGTGGTACTAGCTAGCTTGCCAAGAAATTTGGTGGCTAGTAGCTTTGGAAAGTCAACAGTTAGCGATTGGTGGAAGCGTTGTTGGAAGTTAAAAGTCCAGCCTAAAGTTAAAGTTTTCCTTTGAAAGGTATGCCATGATTGGATTCTAACAAATGCTAATCTGGCACGTCACAATGTTCTAACTAATATGACTTGCCTTAAATGTGGGGAAGGTGCTGAAAATACAATTCACGGTATTTAGTTATGTCATTCTCTAAAAAGGTACGTAATTGGTACAGTTTTATGCTTGATATTACAGACACTCACAAAATAACCTTGTGTGACTTTCTCATTTCATGTATGTATCATTTGATTGGTGATGATTTTGGGTTCCTCTAAATTTTATTATGGCGTATTTGGTACGTGAGAAATCAATGGACTATTGCAAAAAGGATGATGAATGTCGGGTCTTTGTATGGTTAGATTGGAGGATTTTCAAAAGAGTCAGGCAAAGGCTTATTCTGTGAAAGCTGCATTCAGGTATAAATGGTTGCCACCACCCGTTAGATGCATAAAGATTATTTTTTATGCAACTATAGATATCCATCGTAGTGTTACAAATTTTGATTTTGTGACCCGTGACTATTTAGGGGCTGTAGTATTATCTAACATTGTAAAATATGATGGTCTGTTCTCTATTTCGATTACTGAAATGGTAGCTATTTTTAAATGTTTGATTATACTACATGATTGAAATCTTCATTCGATTATGATTGAATCAGACGCGAAATAAATAGTAAATGATAGTTTGTCCAACGAATTTCCTCACTCTAAAATATGTTATGCCTTTAAGAAGATTTATGCGTATCTCAATTCTTTTGCTTTTTTTAAGGTGTGCTTTGCTCATAAAAAAGTAAATATGGTAGCTCATAACTTAGTTAAGTTAATGCTAAAAATTATGTTATAAGAAAACTCAAACATTTTATTTTAAAAGATTCTTGTTCTGGTGCTTGAGTTTTAATAAATGAAAGTTCATTTTAAAAAAAAAGTCATGTCGACTTTTACCAAATTCAATTCTCGTGTATATTTTTGAAATTGCAATTTTTTAATTTCAATGTATTTTCAACCTCGGAGAAATGAGATTCTTTAGACATAACCAGTCACACGAGCTGCTAATGTATAAATAGTGTTTGACAAAAATAACTTTTTGTTTGTATAAATTTTTATATAATTTTAAATATAAATGTCAATTAGTTTAACTAACAAAATCTTTTAAAATTTTTATAAGAAATATGAGCTTCAAATTATACGCATCTCAAAATAAGGAGAGATTTAATGTATTACTTTCATTAAGAATAATATATATATATATATATATATATTACAAAAACAAACTCGATATTCTCATAAACAACATAGTAATAAAAAAAAAACTCTACATTTTTGTTAACAACCTAATAAAGTAATAATCATTAAATCTCTTAATAATGAATGGGATGGCTCGATTGAGACCGTCCAAAAAGATTTTAACTTGTGACATATTTAGATTATTTTAAAATAAAGAAAATTATTAGTTTCATCCTTTTTTTTATCTTGTTTTTATTAATTAAATTCATAATTTTTTTAAAAAATATTCGAATACATTTTTTTTATAAACGTAAATGATAATTTTTTTAATTTAATAATAATTAATAATAGAAAAGATGAAATCAAATATTTAGAAAACATTAAATATCTAATAATTAAATTAAGATAAAAATAAAATTAAATCATTTTGGAAATAAATATATGTATAACAAAATTTTATTAAGCATAAGAATAAGATAACACACTGGTCCCATGTAAATTCTTTAGAACTTGAAATAAAAAACTTTGTGTTCTTGCTTCAACTATTATCATTTTTTTATAAAAAAAATAGAGCAATACAGTTTGACATTTCAATATCCTAAATAATATAAAAGGTCTAACTCCAACTCTAATTACTAGCTTTTTACAATACTTTTATTATTACAAGCAAGATCTCGTAAAACCAAAGTTTACAAATATCTTTAAAGTATAAATATATTATTTTTAAGCAAATGTAATTCTGGCATGCATCTACCCGTATTTCGCTTATCAATTGATAACTATGCGTATTCAAATTATTGAGACTTTTAAAACAAATAACATTTTATTTAATAGTAATTTAGTTCAAATTTAGAAAAATTAAAAAATTTGATTTGAATTCTGTTCGGATTTGAAAATTTTGAGTTTTTTTATATTCAAATTTGAATTTTTTTTAAAAGAAATCTAAATCTGATTTGGATTTAATTTTTATCAAAATTCAAAAATTTAGCTTGGATTTAAATTTTTTCTTTTAATTTTTAATATACATAAATTTAATAATTACTTTATAAAATAAATAATTTTAAATTTTAAATTTAACTTTAAAAATTTAAAAAAAAAACTCAAATTTAAACTCGAATTTAACCCGTCCAAAAAATTCCAAATTTTAAATTTATAAAAAAAATTCAAATCTAAATTCACATTAAACAAAATCTAAATCTAAATTCAAATTTTGTCAACCCTAATTTATATAATTATTAAAGTCAACATTCATTTGCCTATATATAGCCATGTTGATAGTACCTATAAAATGTATTCTCTAAGTACAAATGAGAAGGTATATATAGTATGTAAATACCTTTGAGAAATACAAGAAAAGTACGTACATATGTCGTATATTATATGTATTGAAAATTTGTTACATGTTATACTACTTGTTTTAGCAATGGCTTGACTTTGATGGTTGGACAAATTTGATCGACTTCGCCTAAAGGGAAAACACAAAACCCTAGCAATGGCCGATGCACGTTGAGACCGAGGAAGTGGTCCCAAATAAAACACAAAACCCAAGATGATAATACTAAAGTTACTTCACCGTATGCGAATGCCTTTGCATAATGATGCTAATTATTAATATCGATCCCATATTCCCATGGAAGCTGAAATATTGGAGGGGAGTGGCCGAGTGGGACTGGGACTGGGACTGAGACTGCATGCAGATGCAGCAACTAGGGATTCTCTCTGCAACTTGTCCTCTTGTCTTCGGACTTGCAATGCTTCCCACTCTCTTAGGTTTCTTCTCTTTTATGCTCGTACCCATGTGGCTAAATTCATTCATCTTGCCTCCTTACGCTTTTCTGTTTCATTTTGATTTGACGAGAAGGGTTTTTTTTTAAACAAAAAAACAAAAAAAAATCTAAGTTGATTCTACTTCGAAACATAAACATACTAATATTTGATGAAGAATCATTAGTGTAAGCACATAAAAGTCAATGTCATTTCGTGATTTTGATGATATAATGAAACAAAATTTTCTCATAACGACGTACATATCTTGTTATTATGTTAGTACACATAGCATCATCTCCCTTGGGATGCTGCCAGATAAAAAAAAAAGATGTTACTTGAAATGTGGACCAATATTAACATACGAAACATAATGCAGTTTCAAGGCTAAAAGGATGATATAGAGAACGTGTAAAGCTCATTTTCTTTTCGCTTTCTTTTTTATTTTAAACCATTAATAAAGGTGGGTATGGTGCGTGTAAACTAAGCAGACAAGGGATTAAATTTTACTCAAATTTTTTTAACTGTACTCCATGCTGCATAATTAATATCTTGACAGTAACCTCACTGTCTGCAATCAATTTTGCCTTTAAAATGTGAACATGGTGAGCTGAGAGAGATTTCATACACATCACTTGCAGATTTTTTTTTTTAATTATCAAGTTTCGAGGCTTCAGTACAACTCCCTTATATTAATTTTATTATCATTAGAGTAAGCACTGAAATCATGGATTACATTTACAAGATGGGATGCAGTAATAGAGAAGAATATATCAGATGAATTTATAATGTTTATAAATCTAAAGAGAGGGATCATTGTGATCTTAACTTAATGGGATTTAAGGGTTAAGGGTTCATAGTTTTGATATATAATAATAGCCAAAAAAGAATTTTCTGTGTGTATAATTAAGTGAACAGAAACAGATCATGTGACCCTCAAGAAACAAAAGTATTAATATGGGATTGAAAGAGCCTCACATGTCTGCAAAAATCATCCTTATCCTATATTTGCATCTGAAAAAAATATAGGCAAGGCTGACAATATCATTGTCTCAGAAACTATAATATTAATATGCAGCTTTTGTTTTGTGTAAAAAGTAAAAAGAAGCAAAAAGCACATCTCATTCTGATACAAAAGCCCCCAGATTTGGGTTTCCTTGTTTTCAAGGAAAATTGAAAGAGCACAAGTGCATGTTTTCTATGTGCTGGCTGGGTATTGGCATGGGCTTGTGCTCAATTTGTTTGCAGTAACTGGGCCTGTTTCTATATATTAAATAAGAGGATGATTCGTGAAATTACAAGGACAGTAACTGTTAGAACTATATAAAATTAAACCAAGAGCCCAACCAACCATTGGGACTTAGGACTATGTAATGAAACCACTAACCAGGCTTGTTAACTTATTAGAACACCCATCTTGCCTTTTTTTTTTTTTACTATTTATACTTTTTCTAATTAATATTCCAAAACAAAACCTTAAATGTTTTATATTTCAAAATGTACAGTATTTAAATTCTAAATATTATATTTTTGTTTTTTTATTGAATGCTCTATATTTAATTAAAAGTATAAGAACATCTTTACTTTGGAGTTTGGTTTAATAGATAATTTTATCATATTTAGATTTAAAATACTCAATTTTGTTCTAATTTATTTTATTTTTTATTATTTTAAATAAAATATACTTTATTTGTGATTTAAATAACTTATTTGTCCTCTAACTTAAGTGTATAATGAATTTAACTATAAACACATAACAAAATATCATTCGTTTACTATCTTTGAATACGTGACACAATCTCATTCATTCATTTAATATAATTAAGGATAGGGACATTTAATATTATGTTAAAAAAATTATTAGTATAAAATTAAGTAAATAAAATAATTATTACTTAATTAAATACATACAACACAATATATTTATATAGTTGAATTTGAATTAATATCTATTTAAAATTATTAATTATTTTTACTAATTAGTATGATTTATAAATATAATAATTAAATTAAATTTAGTATAATTAAAATATAATAATTGGATTATTTTTTTAAATTACAAAAAAAATTAACAATGGACAACCAAACCACTGGTCCGATCGTCACTGTTGTTGATGAGATATTTTTATATCTTAAAATTAAGTGCAAGTATACACTATTGTATGCAAGTAATAAAGAGACTAAATAAGTCGGATGTCTAACCCACAGGGATAATTTCTTCTTTTTAACCAATTACAAAAATTATGTCTTCCTAATAATTATTCAAAAAAATAAAAATTTAAGAATGAACGTAGAAAATATAAAAGTAAAAACACAATGTAAAGAGATTTAAGTGATAACAATATAGAGAAAACCTAAGATTAATACTATCCCTCAATATGCTTTCTAATAATTAATCTTCTAATATTTAACTCTCTTAGTTTTTGTTATTGATCAAGACACTAATGTATTCACAAACCTCTTCCAAGGTCATGCAAGTATACCTTAATTTACCAAATACCTATATTCTTATGGTACTTGTAATAAATTAAGATTCATTAAGATTAGGTCTTATTGATCATACATGTCAATTAGGTATATTTCTATCCTAAATTGAAACTTGCATATGCAACATTAAATGTTACTCTACAATCATGTATCAAATTATCTAGGTCTAAATATTATGATTCCTCTTCCGAGTTTATCAGTAATATTACCAACTCATTCACTATATATTGGCCAGATATATTGAAACATGAAGATCAAGTAATTTGAATATCAAGGAACTGAGTTTATTAAATATTTTAAAGATATGGCAATTAAGCACACATATTGAGTTCAAGTATTAACTCTAGAAAATAAATTTAGCTCATGGCTACAAGAGAACAGCAGTAAAAATAATAATAAATCATGATACAATCAATAACAAACCGATATAGACGTCGAATTGCTCTTAATTGTGCTGCCTAAGGTACTCTTGTTGCCGAAGAACGCCTTGAATCTCTCTCTAAAGTTGCTTCAATTAAACTCTTATTGCTCTCCAAGACTCGTGCTCTGTATTCTTGGTGTTCTTGAATTGCTCTAGGTTGCTCTTGGATGATTCTTGACGTATGGGAACGAGTGACTTTTTATAGGGATTGATATGAGCTTGAAAATCTCAATTCTCGTCGGACTAGGACTCGCGCTACTGTTGGGGCGCTATGCAGTTGTCGCTGGGGTGATGCGTGAAATAGGCTTCACCGCTGGAGCAGTGGATTGATGGCGCTGGGGCGCTGTCCCGTCGCTGGCACGATGAAGGTATGGCGCTAGGGCACCAGATGCGACATAAACAAGTCATTTTTCTTATTTCGATCACTATTCCAGCGCAGGGACGATAATCCTCGTGGCGCTGGGGCTATGGACACATACTTTGAAAACTTTGCATTTTAGTCCCTGTTTTCGCTCCTTTTGCATTCTTTTTTTAAATTTCGTTCAAGTCCCTATAAATAACAATAAAGCACATAAATAGCCATCTATTCTCATAAAATAATAAAATATCAATAGTAAAAATATGAGAAAATATATGACAAATTTACCCTTATCAGCTGTCAGCTATTAATATCAAATTAACTAAAAATTAACACCACCAAGTCTTAAATTTTTTTATCTACGCGATAATGTGACTTTTTACATCAACAGAGCACGATATCAAAAGTGGAGATAGAGGTAGCAATTAGGTCGGGCGGCCCAAACGCGATACGGCCCAACACAATGTTATAGCGTATCATGCATGGGTCGCATTTTTTGGCTTGTGGGCTCGTGACGAGTTTGTACCAGCACGTAAAGCCCATCAATTGTGTCTCTATTCTCATGTCACTATTCACCATAAAATTTTGTGGCTATGAGGTCTTAAAGCTTTACATGCTGGCACAAACCCGTCACGAGCTCTTCTGTGTAATACTAATCGATAGGGCCTCATTAGTAAGTGCCACAAAATCTCGTGCATTGGAACCCATGCTTATGGACCCGAATCTATTAGTATGGAACATTTTTTTTTCAAGTGAAATCCCCTAATATATAAAAGAGTGAAAATGTGCTTTCGTTGTTGTGGAATAAAAAGCTTTCGTACCTTAATGCATATATTTAATTTATTCGAGGCTATTAGAACGAGATCCACTTTTTAGGAATATGAGTCGAAGCAATAATAAGAATATTTTTAGTAAAACATCTTTCACAGTCCCTAGAAAGATAGTATGAATTTTTGGCCATGAGGTCTTGAACTCGAGACCTCATAACCAAAAATTCTATTAAGTGAAGGCATCTTACCACTAGACAAATATATGTTTATGTTATAAATAAATATACAATTAAATTAATAATTAATTTTTTTAACATATTTTTATTACTATTATTAATTGTAACTATATTAAATTTTTGTTTTTTTTATCATTAATATACATATTATTAAAATTGCAATTATATTTTGTAATTTTAAACAAATTGGTAGTAGACGTTGAAATATAATTTTATTATAGATAAAAAAATAAAAAAAATTAAAATTTAGCAAATGAATCAATTGTATTTATTTACATTATTCTAATCTAGACTCAGGCAAATTCAAACACTTTCAAATTAAATGTTATAATTTTAAATCCAATTTTAATTTTAATTACGTTAAATGTTATAATTTTAAAATCGATTTTAATTCCATTAACATTAAATGTTATAATTTCAAATTCAAATTTAATTTCAATTACGTTTATATTATAATTATCAATCAAATTTTAATTTCAATTACAATAAATATTATAATTATAAATCTAATTTTAATTTTAATTACGTTAAATGTTATAATTTCAATTCTAATTTCAATTTCAATTACGTTAAATGTTATAATTTTAATTTTAATTTCAATTACGTTGAATGTTATAATTTCAAATCTAATTCCAATTACGTTAAATATTATAATTTTAAATCCAATTTTTATTTCAATTACTTTGAATGATATAATTCTAAATTCAATTTCAATTACGTTAAATGTTATAATTCTAAATCCAATTTCAATTCCAATTTAGTTAAATGTTATATTTCAAAATTCAGTTTCAATTCCAATGACATTAAATATTATAATTCTAAATCTAATTTTAATTTCAATTACGTTAAAGGATATAACTCCAAATCTAATTTCAATTTTAATTTCAATATGTTAAAAGTTATAATTTTAAATCTATTTCAATTTCAATTACGTTAAATGTTATAATTCTATATTCAATTTCAATTATGTTAAATGTTATAATTCAAAATTCAATTTCAATTCCAATTACGTTAAATGTTATAATTCAAATTTCAATTTCAATTCAATGATATTAAATGTTATAATTTCAAATCCAAATTTAATTTCAATAATATTTATATTATAATTGTCAATCCAATTTTAATTTCAATTACATTAAATGTTTTAATTACAAATCTAATTTCAATTTCAATTACGTTAAATGTTATAATTTCAATTCCAATTTTAATTTCAATTACGTTAAATGTTATAATTCAAATTTTAATTTCAATTTCAGTTTTAATTTCAATTACGTTGAATGTTATAATTTCAAATCTAATTTCAATTTCAATTACATTAAAATTATAATTTCAAATCCAATTTTTATTTCAATTACATTGAATGTTATAATTCCAAATCCAATTTCAATTTCAATTACGTTAAATGTTATAATTCTAAATCTAATTTTAATTTCAATTTAGTTAAATATTATAATTCTAATTCTAATTTCAATTCCAATGATATTAAAAATTATAATTCTAAATCTAATTTTAATTTTAATTATGTTAAATGTTATAACTCCAATTCCAATATCAATATCAATTATGTTAAATGTTATAATTTTAAATTCCTTTCAATTTTAATTACGTTAAATGTTATAATTCTAAATTTAATTTTAATTTCAATTACGTTAAATATTATAATTCTAAATTCAATTTTAATTTTAATTACGTTAAATGTTATAATTCAAATTCCAATTACGTTAAATATTATAATTTTAAATTTCAATTCCAATGACATTAAATATTATAATTCTAAATCTAATTCTAATTTCAATTACATTAATCTTATAATTTCATATCTAATTTTAATTACGTTAAATGTTATAATTTCAAATCTAATTTTAATTTCAATTACGTTAAATATTATAATTTTAATTTTAATTTTAATTTTAATTATGTTATAATTCCAAAATCAATTTCAATTTACGTTAAATGCTATAATTTTAAATTCATATTTAATTTCAGTTATGTTAAATGTGATAATTTTAAATCCAAATTTAATTTTAATTACGTTAATTGTTATAATTCTAATTCTAATTATGTTAAATATTATAATTAATTTTAAATTTCAATTCTAATTATGTTAAATATTATAATTTCAATTCCATTTCAATTACATTAAATGTTATAATTCAAATTCTCACTAAATTTTAATTACGTTAAATGTTATAATTTAAATTCTAATTTTAATTTCAATTATGTTAAATTTTATAATTCAAATTTAAATTCTAATTTTATTAAATATTTATAATTTCAATTTCAATCACATTAAATATATAATTCTAATTTTAATTTTAATTTTAATTTTAATTTTAATTACGTCAAATGTTTATGAAACAATGTGAATCAATAATAAAAAATATTGACAAATTTAAACAATTGAAAAAGATTCCAAGTAAAAAAAGTTAAAATTTAAAATTTTGAGTGCTGAATCTACAGAAAAAGAAGAAGCCATATAACTCGCCACAATAAATATATTTTACTTTCTACTTTTTATTTAAAAAATTATTAAATTATTTTATAGCCCATGAACTAGCCCGTTAAGCACCTGAGCTAAGCACGACACGACCCACTATGGGCAGTGCTGTTGGCCGTGCTTGGGCCTAATTTTTTGTTGTCATGCTTGGGCTGACATGGCACGAATATTGTTCGTGCTTAGGCCAGGCTGGGCTCAACTTTTGTGGGCCGTATTGGCTCGTCATGGCCCACTTGCCACCTCTAAATAGAGAGAAAAAGTTGCAATCACTATAATGCTGCCATCAAAGGACAATGAGTGAAAGTGGATCGCCACCAATATTAGATAAATTGTCGGTTGGTGACTCCAAATGATGGTAATGATAAACCTCTACTTGTTGCCGTTTGACAACGGTGTTATGGTGGCTACCAACTTTATCTCTATTTTTAACACCTCTCTTATGTTTTGTTGATGAAAAATTCTATCATTATATAGATCGTAAAATTTTGAGTTTGGTAATATCAATTTTTAGTTAATTTGGTATTGGTTACTAATGATCAGCCACCCAACTAGCGAAAGTAGCTACTGTCGATGATTGATGTTCAGCTAGCCTTTTTTACTCACTATTCTAACATTAACATTGGTATAAATTTAAATATATAATTAACTAAAATGCCTTTATTTCGTTTAAATTAACCTAAAAAAAATTAATAAATTAGAATAAAATTAGGTATTTTAAATCTAAATAGTACAAAGTTGTTTACAAAGATGTCCTTATCTCTTTTAACTAAATTTTATTCACTTTTATTTAAGTTCTAAATAATTAAAATAATTCATTTAATATGTAAATTTACAAAACAATTTACCCCAAATATATTTTTACATTATCTAATCTTTGTGAACAATAACTTCATAAAATATTACGAATTGAAAACAAAAATGCAGTCATTGTTCAATGATTATATGTATAACATAACTTTAGAAAAATGACTTGCATTTCTTTGGAGTAACATGAGTTAACAAGTAAAGAAGCAACATGAGTTAAACAAGTTAAGAAGTATTATTATCGTAATTCAAAATCATAGTTTCAAAAATTAATAGTCCATAATTGATATTCTCACTATAAACATAAGAATTTATTGGGCTGAATCTAATAAAAGAATACCCAAATAGTACTTAAGTTAAAGAAAATTAACAGTTTAATTATTAAGTTTTTCTTGAATGTCATTAATTCCTTGAGTGTTTTTAAAATATTTAATTACATCCTTTTTTTACTACCACTTTTATTTTGAATAAGTCCAATTACTTTTATAAAAAGACTATACTAGATAATTTTTAAAAAATATTTTATAGGTTTTTTTTTTAAAAAGAACTAAATTATCATTTTTTTTTCTTATAATGTCAGTAATGAAGTAGTTCAGGCACTGAAAACAATTTATTTATAATGTAATATAAATGTAATAATTAGAATGTGATTTATTTAGAAATGGGGTGTCATTATAAAATTTGTGAGGTTGAATTCTCATCCACCGTTTTAAAATCCTGTAAAGAGGATGGTTTGAAGCTTTAAAACCCAATAGTAGGACTTAATTGCTAAGGATGAACCAAAACTAAGATTTGGATGGTAATGTATGTTTGGGAGAGGATAAT
The DNA here is from genome assembly GCA_946807835.1 of Ailanthus altissimus. NCBI lineage: Eukaryota > Viridiplantae > Streptophyta > Magnoliopsida > Sapindales > Simaroubaceae > Ailanthus > Ailanthus altissimus. The sequence continues at coordinate 19,335,233 of OX327684.1, forward strand.
GCTTAATTTCTTAAAGGGACTGATAATCTTCAAACCAACCTCACCTAACCTGGAGAAGAGAAGAAAATTATGCCCAAGAAACCCTGAAATATTCAGCAGAAGAATTGGCATACTTTTCCCAAAAGGGAGATCAACAAAAGAAGTTGAGCAACCACAGTAAGATAATACTATACCAAGGCTTTAAAAGTTTCAAACCAACTTTACATTCTTCTAAGCAAGCTTCCCCTATGACAGTCAAACTGCAGCTTAATTTCATATTGCAAAATTAATAATTTGATTCCAAATCAAATATTTGAGATTGCTACTGGAAACAAATTGCCTTACCCATAGGAAATAATTTATAGAACTATACTTAGAAATATTCTACAAACAAATATTAACATTAATTGGCTTGCAAGTTACTTATTGAGGTTGAAAATTTTGGCAAAATAAAATATTGTCTTGTCCCATTCAATTATAAGTTAATGTAGGGGAAGAAAAGGAGTCACTCGTCTAGCAAAGCAAATTAAATTTGTTGAATATAAGCAAATTAAGTTGTTAATTTTGATAGATGATTTGACTTGTTAACATAATCAATTAGATCAAAAATTTAAAATATGCACATCCAAATTCCAATCTAATTCATCAAAATTATCGTAACTGATTGAAAAGAGTCGATTTGGATTAGATTGATCAATTTAGATGGACGACATTTCAACAATGCAACTGTTATTTAATCATATTGAAACCGTAATATATATTTATAGTATTTATTTCACCTTATAGTTATGTCGTGTGGGCAGTCAGGTTTGGGATACCTGAGTTCCTAATTCTTATTATGATTGAATATGACATAACATAGTGTGTTAATTTGATATACACCAAATTATAGATATGATTCCATTAGATTTTTTGATCAAATGGGGGTTTATTCATTGTTCTTAAATATTATCTTATAATAAGTGCTACTTCTGTTTTTTTTCTTTTTTAAAAATATTAATTTCATAAATTCTCCATTAAACCCTGAACTTTGTACCCGAGCAGGCCTTGAATATGAACAAACTGGCCGGCCTTGTATTAATATTAATTAACAACTGACAATAAGAATGATATAATGACAAATTATAAACTAGGAAACAAACATCAACATGATCTCTATTAATTATTAAATATGTATTTAATTAATTATTGAATAAACAACAAAAAGGGACATGTTCTTTGTCACGGGCTGAGTGTTTGTTATTGACTCAAAAAATTAGTCTGTTAAATAATGTTGTATACCCACCTTTATATATCCAAAACCTATCTAATTTCTATTTGATGCGGGATATAATATTCTCCCTCACCCAATTACGTGATGCCCTCGTTACGGTGTGGTCCAAACTCAATGACCAACCTAACCTATATTGCGCATTCCCCTAATGATAGGAGACCCACTACTTATGTGGCAATCTCTATTAGGGCTCAAAATATAAGATTTTTAAGGCCCACTTGACCTGTATTGCCCATCTCCTAGCGACATAGGGGACCCACATTCCATGTGACAATCTCCATTGAAGCGATTTTAGGGGCTCACATACAAATGAGAATTTGGATCTTCTCTGATACCACTTGTCACAGGCTGGGCGCTTGCCATTGACTCAAAAAACTAATCTGTTAGGTAATGCTGCATACCTACCCTTATATATTTAAAACTTACTCAATTTTTATTGGATATGTGACGGGACACAATAAATTCGTACAACAAACATAACCTGTTTCATCCCGAAAATGACAACATCAATCATCAGATACTTCACAATATTCACTAAAATATTTCGCAAATTAATCCAAGCTTGATAAATTTTCTCTACAAAATTGCGGAAATTTTGTGTACATTAAAAAAAAAACCATATGAATTCTTTACTCTGATGACAGTTGGAAGATTGAGAACAAGAGAGACCGAACAAGTGTCACCACGAGAGAGAGTTCTAGACAAGAAGAAAGACACCAAAAATGGCCATTGATGACATTCAAAAGTTTTATTTGAAGCTCACTAGTCGCTAGCTAGGTTTCCCATGAAACAACGTGGAAAGAACCCCAGTCATAAAATTTGTAAACTTTTTATATGTAAGAATTGAATAGTTAATATAACATATAAATCACATACGGCGGCTCAAGTTAACTAAAAGTTAGTAACCTAATTAAACGTTACACGTGGACCCTCATACTGAAGACTATAAACGAGAAGACAAAGTTGTTGGGGTTAAGTAATCAATTTTGTATGCTAACGTGGCGTATAATCCTATTAATTTTCTTTGCTGATATATCAACCAAGAGCCAAGAGAAAGATGAGGTGAAAAAGAAGTATATAAACAGGTAGTTGTAAACAGATGAACTGCCTTGCTCTTGTATTAGATATCAGTCAATCCAAACCCTAACCTCAAAACCTTATAACCATAAAAACTCTTCAGTTACAAGCAAGAAACGAAAACTATTTTGTACACAAAGATAACTACCAAAAGAAGAAGAAACAACACAAACCCTAATGGAATCATCGTCAGTAGTTTCGGAGTTCGAAGGAACTCTTTTGAAAGACTCTGATCCTTTTTCCTACTTCATGTTAGTAGCATTTGAAGCATCGGGTTTGATCCGGTTTGCCTTGTTGTTGATCTTGTGGCCGGTGATTCGCTTGCTAGACATGTTGGGGACGGGGGATGCGGGGCTTAAGCTAATGATTTTTGTTACTACTGCGGGTGTTCGTGAGCTGGAGATTGAATCTGTGGCCAGAGCCGTTTTGCCGAAGTTTTATATGGATGATATTGATTTGAAAGCTTGGAAAGTGTTTAGCTCGTACGATAAAAGAGTTGTGGTGACTAAAACGCCAAGGATTTTGGTGGAGAGGTTTGTGAAGGAACATTTGCGAGCTGATGAAGTTATTGGAAGTGAGCTTTTGGTGAGCCGATTTGGGTTTGCTACTGGGTTTGTAAGTGGAGATTTTGCTTCTGTCTCTGGTCGACTCGCAAAAATGTTTGTGGATGAAAAACCTACTTTAGGATTAGTCAGACCTTCAAAATTTTCATTCTTATCTCTATGCAAGGTAAGTAGTAAGTAATCGTTATATTTATTATAAAATTAACAAAAATACAGAATTAGTATCCACTTTCAAAATGGTTTTTAGAAAGAATTTTAATGTTTATAACAAGAAATGACACATCTTTTAAAGACATTTACAAGTGCTAGCTTTTCAAAAAAGTTGCATGTATATCAAGTTTTTCTCTAAAAAAAAATGAAGCAAATATAAATGCATTCTTTCATGATGATCAACCAATTTTTATAAATTAGACAGGAAAAATATTTTTGTTTTTAACTAATTGGGAATGTTTGTTTTTGTTTCGATAGAAAATATGGAAGATGCTGACACTTTCCTTTGAATACACACTAACTATTGCGAGAACAATACCTTTTTAACAGGAAAAAATGCACCCACCATTTATCACCAACCAGAAGAACCACGACCACCAAGTCCTCCGCCCATTGCCGGTGATCTTCCACGACGGCCGCCTCGTCAAGCGTCCGACACCGTCAACTGCTCTCCTTATCCTTCTATGGATGCCATTAGGCATATTGCTAGCTATAATCCGGATCATTGTAGGCCTATTGTTACCCATGTGGGCAATTCCCTACATGTCCCGCATATTTGGCGGAAAAATCATCGTAAAAGGGAAACCCCCACCGCCTGTCTCTGGCAGCAACAGCGGCGTTCTATTTGTATGCACCCACAGAACCCTAATGGACCCTGTAGTCTTATCCACTGTACTCAGACGCAAAATCCCAGCCGTTACATACTCCATTTCGCGATTATCAGAAATCCTATCGCCAATTCCCACCGTTAGATTAACAAGAATTCGCCACGTCGATGCAGAGAAAATCAAAAGAGAGCTAGCCCAAGGTGATCTCGTGGTTTGTCCCGAGGGAACAACTTGTAGAGAACCATTTTTGTTGAGATTCAGCGCTCTTTTCGCTGAATTAACAGACCGGATAGTGCCAGTCGCCATGAATTACAGGGTAGGATTTTTCCATGCAACTACAGCCAGGGGATGGAAAGGTTTGGACCCCATTTTCTTCTTCATGAACCCTAGACCGGTGTACGAGGTGACGTTCTTGAACCAGTTGCCGGTGGAGGCTACCTGCTCATCAGGTAAAAGCCCACACGACGTGGCAAATTACGTGCAAAGAATTTTGGCTGCAACATTAGGGTTTGAGTGCACAAACTATACTAGGAAAGACAAGTACAGGGTACTTGCAGGGAATGATGGAACGGTGTCGTATACTTCGTTTGTTGATCAGATTAAGAAGGTGGTGAGCACGTTTAAGCCCTTTTTTCATTAAGATGATTCGAGAATCAGATTGACTTTTATTTTCATTTTTCTTTTTGTGTTGAATGATTTTATGATTTGTGGGGATGTTCGTGTTTAGTAAAAAGATGAAGGTGGAATTTGTATGTAGTTCTTTTTTTTTTTTTTTTGGTTTTTGAGATTATTATTTCTAAATTTGGTGAATAAAGTTTAAGGATGACTGACTTTCATCAGTTATTATCGTTAGTGTTAGTTATCCGATTGGTAACGGGTACTATATATTATATGTTCGGTTCGATTATTATCTTTTATTAATTTATTAGCAATACTTATCATCTTTATATTTTAATGTTGTTAAATTTTGCATCTAACGCAGTTCAATGTATTGTTTGACCTAGAGCACCTTCAAGTCTCACATCCCCACCTGAGTTCGAATTCTCCTTCCCCTCAGGTGGTGCGGAAAAAAGAATATATGTTGTAATCCCCCCTTCAAAAAAAAAAAATGGATTGTTTGACCTAGGATAAATAATAAATGGAACACAAATTTTAGTTAAAAAATTAAGTTAATCATTCTATTTTTCAAAATACTCAAAAATATCTATGTTTATTATATTTTTCTATTAAATTAGATAGCAATAATTACTATAATTATTATAACATCTTTTAAAATATAATTTTATTTATATTTATAGTGTCAAACAACGTTGATTGACATTAACTAATATTGACTGATTCAATTTGATGGTATTGAATCGATTCACTATAAATATTATCGAGTTTTAATTTTTATAATTTATATAATGGTGATTTTTTTCACTGATAAAGTATAGAAGAGAACTAACATTAATAAAAAAAATAATGGGACAATTACTTTTATTTTTATTAATTTCAAGCTACTATTTTTTTTATTAGTAAAATAATCTCATTTTTGCATAAAATAATGTAATTTGGAGTTTAAAAATGTATACACTGCCGGTCAACATTCACTTAATATCGGTCATCGTCATCAATTAATGCCAATCAACAGTAGATCAACACTACCATCAATTAGTCAATTTTGGTATACGGTCAAATAGTAACATGTGTCTTTTTATAAATAAAATATTATATTACCTTTATTGTTATCTAAACTTACTGAAAAATTTATGGAATTGTTGTTTTTGAATATTTTAAAAAACATAGTGATTGACTTGTCCTTTTAACTAGACGTTATGGGTCTATTTGCTCATTTTCCTATTATATAATAAAAATTATGAAATGATAAATCGCCAATCTCATTCACACGGGATGTTAAATAGGTAGATTTGAATGATACATTCGTTATAAAAATATAATTAGCAATCAAGCTACATACTAATTGACATCTAGAGAAGACAATAACAACATTATGAACATTTAAAAACTTTTCATTTTCATATTATAATATAAAAGATATTTCTTCAAAAATTTTGAGACAGCAGTATGACAGAATTTCAAAACCAGAGAAAACGCGTGAAATTTTCTAAATCCTAAAATTATTCCTTATAAATTAGATTCAGGTAACAAGTGACACATTTTTAAGTGGGTCGGCCTCAAATTCCAATGATTAATATATTTAGCAACATGTGTTTAAACTTAATCTGATTAGAAGTTTTTCATTATTGATCGTAAATGTAAATTTAGTGATAATAATCACATTTTAAAATTATTTTTAAGATCGGTGTTTAACGTGAATCCATATAAGCTATTTTACTCTTTATTTAGAGATGCAAATATCTAAATTTTTTAGATTGACAATGGAAAACGAAGGAGAATTAATTGTCTTCATATTCATCAAAATCATATCAGATTCAGGCTCATTCCCAATAAATTGTCTTCTTTAATTGCGTCAATCAATAATTATATTCTACTAAGTAATAGTGCCCATTTTTGTCTATTTATAATTATGAGATTAAAATAGTTGGCCAACAAGATCCCAATTGTCCCGTTATTAAGGCATGTTGCCAGGGATATCATATTTGCACTTTCGGGGGCAGTGATCAACAAGCAACACCATCGCATCATATTTATTTGTTTGTTATAATTCTCATGCTGCTCTTTTTTCTTTAACAAATTGTAAGAACCCCGTTTTAATTTATAATTAATTAGGTTATAACAAATTTATTTTTATGATTTTGTAGTATTAATTCTTAAGAGTTGTGTTAAAAACTAACCTTGCAAATAAAAATAACTTCAGTTTTCTTCCTTTCTTTCACTGGAAAGAGATCATTTTTTTACTTTTTCACAGTGAAAATCACTGTTATTTCCTTCTTTATTTCTCTTTTTGTTTTTCATTGATATTTTTTCTCTAGTTGATAATAAATTTTTCACCTCGATTGATAGTTCCTTGCGATTTATTTCTCAATTTAGATAATTGTTTGTTTTCGATCATCCATATCTTTATCTGAATTGGATTTCTAACTCTAGTTTTGTTCTTTTATTTAATAATTATGCTTCTTTTTATATTTAAAACTTTATTTATTTTAATCTGACAGTTTAAAGAAATGTGGTACGAATTATTTAGAAGGGTCAACATTGACAATGGAAGATGAGTTGTTATTCGATAATGAAAATTCTTGATACTTTATTATTTTGAAAAACAAAACTTCTATCTTCATGTACACGTGGTTATATTTGATTTTTATTTTTTTTATTTTTTTATCAAATAAACTATTTAAGTTTTTATATATGGGCTTTAAAGGTTGATTTTGAAAAATAAAATTAATCTTTCATTTAAAAACAATCAAATTCAACTAATATGAATCATAAGATATTGCCTTTTCCTCCCGTGCATAAAAGAAAAACCCTAGCTAGCTAGCACTAGCAGCTAGATCCCACCAATGATGTAGATTAATATATGACGAATATATTGACATCATTAGACAAAATTTTGCTAAAGGGAATTGAAAGTGAATCAATATATGGAGATGAATCATTATTATCGGTGCTATCGATTCTTCCTCGCATAATAACATGAAATAATCAGCCACATGATATGTGTCGAAACATGTCATCCTGTCGAATGTTGAGAGAAAGAATTAGTTGCTACCCGTTGTTATATTTGCTTCCCTGCTTATCAGGGAATTCTTTGGACCCTACCAATATCCATTGATTTGATTCGGCACTCGTTAATCAATGTTCATTGGAGAATTATCGGGACAATTCTTTAATTACGTATAATTGCAATAAATACAAACCTCCAGACTGTATATGACTAATACAATCTATTATATATGGTATTATTTGACTTGAATTAGAATTCGTGATTCCCTCTGTTTGGCGAGGCATATTAGAATTCTGCTATTTATTTCATTTTGCTTTTTTTTTTTTTTTGGGTGGGGGTTGTTCTTTTTACTTCTTCCATTTCTTGTTTGGTGAAACAGCTTTGACTATTTAATTAATTTCCTGGTAGAGGAAGCCAACAGCAACAAGATAATATTAACTAATCAGAAAATGTGTACTTAAAGCCTACTTATAAAAATTGGCCTAAACCTAAATTTGACCCTCCACGTTGAATAAGAAAATGCAACTACAATTACTCGCAAATCAATTCCCATTTTAAATGAGTTTTTATCGATGTTACGATGTTTGAAAGTATTTTTGATACTGACAAATATATTACTAAAACAATTAAAACTCATTCTTTATCTTTTTTTAGTAGTATTACTAAATATGTGTTTGAGTGAATTGACAAAACTCAATAGTGTTTTTCAAGGTTGGAGAAATATCGAGATCACTTTGCAGAAAAAGCATATTACCTAAAGCGTAGATTGGTTGGACTATCTTTATGTAGTGTTTTACTTTATAATTTGTTTTTATTAGGTCAAGTTTTTTAGTTGGTTTGGATCTTTTTAGACTTAAGTATCTTTACACAACTATACCTATGTTGGCCTTTTTCCCCCTCTCTCTCTTTACTAACTCGTTTTGAGAATTTCTTTTCTATAGAAGTAATTCACTAACCCATCTCGTTTTTAACGTGAAATTTGTGTTGTTATTGAAAATGCAAATCATGCTCACAAATATATATATTAGCAATTAAATTATAATGAGAGAATTAAAAGAAAGAAAGAAACATAAACGAATAAGGGGTCAAAAGCTTTCTGGCTTTCTCTTTCTATAAGAATCTCAAAATACAAGGAATAAAGGGAAGAAAAATAAAGGAACCCAAATTACTATTGTATGAGCATGGTTTATTATTGTGATTATAATTATGAAGGGGTACTATGACCATGCTTTAGAAAAGATAATGTTCATAAAAAGCATTTGGTTATTTCCACTAACTATCAAAATAATATCATGTATAGTCGAGTCCATAAAGGAAAGCATATTTACTACAAGAACGAGAATATATAAAAGTTGATGACAAGCAAAACCCTAAACAGGAAAGCATCGGATTGATATTGCTTTATTTGATTAAGAAAGACAAAGATAAAAGCAAAAGGGAGAGAATCTCAATGCTAAAATTTACATCCAGCAACAGCACCATACCCATTTTTATATAAGCATTTTAATGGAAGTTTTTCAGCGTATGTATTTGTGTCTGTGTGTGCATGCCTCTGAGCTTCAAGTGCACGTATGAAAATAAAAGCTTGACAAAAAAAGAAATGAAACTAAAAGTCGTTTGTAAACTTTTTCGAAAAAAAGGAAACCTGTATGTATATATTTTTTTTTATTTTGATATTTGAGTCACGAGTTTATCGCACTATTCTGATTCGGATTTAATATGATTTCTCCCAAAAAAAAAATTAGATTTTATAAGGGTTAAATCTACTTTAAATTATTTGACTATTCATTGTTTAAAAATTTAGATTACAATCTTTTTAAAAGTGAAAAATCAATCAATAAATGGATGACGATAAACTAGTATAACTTTTTTTTTTCTTTTTTGATGAAATAAACTAGTATAACTTAACTACTAAGAAAAATACAAGAAAATCTAGATATGAAATGAATTTAATCAAATTTAAAATATAGCGAGTAGTTCATATCATTCATTTGTGTGGATGTTCATTAAACCTTTTATATAATATGATTAAAATTTTGGTCAAATATAAGATCTAAATTATTCGATTGGAATATATTATTAATTATATCATATAATGTTTCAAAATTCATTTACCCAGCTCGCGTATGTGATGACTCTAATCATCCATCATGTGAGCTTTTTGTTTTAATTAAACAATCAATTATTTAATTTAAATATTTAATTAACCCGAGTTGGTCCGTCCACTTCAACGTTATTGAATAATATACTTTCTTTTGTAAAAAAAAAAAAGAGAAAGGAAGAAAAATCTCTTAAATATTCAACTTATAATTTATTTATTTTAAATAAATTAAGATAAACAAACAAGTTGCATGCCCCCAGAGCCCGAGCCCACGAGTCAAAGCTTTTTTATTAAGAAAACAAAAAAAAACACAAACAAACGCTGCCTTAAATGAAAGCATGCGATGCGAAGTGAGTCGATGATGACGTGTCAGACAATAACGTGGTCCACCTCTATCAAATCCTGCCTTGGCTTTGTTCCGCCTGCCACGTCTCACTCGCGGAAGATTATGGTAGAAGCGCGTGTCGAGCAATCAAGAGTCTGTGTACCTCTATTTATAGTCAATATTATAGAAAGTTTTGGGAGAGTGGAAGACGAAGAAAACGTAACGAAAGTGAAAAGAAATTATATGGTGCGTGCATGACCATAATCCAATATTGAATTTAAAATGTCGTTTTGTTGTAAATCTCGGCATTTGTACTAAATTTCTTTTTTTTTTAGTGTTTTTTTACAATTTTTCTTTTTTAAAATTTTGTTATCTTTACAACATTTTTAAAAATTTCTACTTCTAAAATAAACCCAAAAAAAAGAAAGAAAAAGGTATATACCGTATAAATTTATGAAATTATTTGTTTAATTCATTCTTCTTTTTTATTTTTATGATGTAGACATAAGTTTATTTAAGGGAATGAAATGATGCATGCTAATTAGTATGAAAAAATTACCCGTTAATACGATATCTCCCTAAAATTTAATTTTATTAAAAAGAATTTGGTAAGATTAAAGTAAGTTTATGATAGATTTAATAAACAAATTTAAAACCATAACGAATTTAGAATTAACATAAATTGAGTAAAATATTACAAATACCCGTGTGTTGATAAAAGCCAAATATCTTAACAAGAAAATAGTTCGCTTCCTATATCATAAATAATAATATGACAAACTCGGTTTCTTGATTTTTCAAACAGGTTCAAGCATGTTCATTAATTTTATAGAACATGTTCAATAAATGTTTCATATGAGTATCAATAAAAGTACTTACAATTCTCTTTTAAAAAATATATATATAATAAGCTTAAAGGTACAATAATTTAAATTTATTAAATTTTTAGTCATTTCTCAAAAAAAAAAAGATAACAAAACAAATTATCTTTTTAATTTTTTTATTATGATCACACAACTTTTATTAGTCGAGCTTCATAATTCAAGAAAACCAAGTTTAAATTTGTGTTTGAGATGGTTTCATTTAATTGGTAAATCTCCATCTCAATTATTAAAATTTGAGTTGTTTATGTACTTATTTATTTAGATTATTTTAAAATTTAAATGAATTAATATTATTATATCTTATTATAATTATGATTTTTACTAATAAATAGTATACAATTGTCAACATTGATAGTCCAATAAAAAAAGGTCAATAAATAATTCATGATATTTTTTTAATTGGTTTCACATTAATAAGAATATGAAGTTGGAATATAAAATAAAACATTACTCGATTTTTAATTATATTATTACAAAATTTAGAAAGCCAAAACAAAAAAGTGAATATCTATTTTTAAAGATTTGAGATATTTATATAATTTTGAATGATACAATATGTATAAATTAAATTACACAAATTCACTTATATTTACTTATTCTACTTGATGTGATGAGATGTAATTGATTAAGTTATAATTATATTATTCATTTTTTTTATGATATTATTTGTTATTTTATATTTATATTTTAAGTTATATTATATAAAAAATAATTGTGTACCACTATTAAATTTTAATTATGACAGACAGTCTCGGATAATTGAATAATAACTACAATAATAAATTATTGACCAATCTAAAAGTCCGTGCAAAAATTAAAAAGGATTATATTATAGTATCAAAATTTGTTTCCGAGAGTTATCATATCAATCCAATTAAAATCCGCCACCTCAACAAGTGTAGAAACTCCCTTAAACGTATCATGTATCTAATCACTCCCTTCCAACTTTAACTTTGGCCTTTTTCCACCAACGCGCCTTTGGTCAGGAATCAACCTCTCATAAAACTACCGGCGCGTTCAATTTGACTTTAGGTAATTAACTCTACGTCATTTTGAACCATCCAATCAAACGTAACACGTTACCACATGTCAAAAGATCACTGGCGTGAATAATACGCTAATATATAAAACGACGCGGTTTTACCTTTAATTTTCTTCACTCGACCCTTATAATCTTCCAAACACCTCCATTATCCCCTCTCCCAAACGCCATTTCTCTCACTTTTACCCCCAAAAGAAAAAATCGATTTAACAAAATTTTCTCTGATTCACTCTAAATTTTCCGAGAAAATTTCGAAGTCAAAGGAAAATCCATATATGTAGATCAAAAAATATAGAATTTTTTCAAAAAATTTCGATTCTTTGTGGAGTTTTATCAGATCTGCATCCATGTCTTCGAACGTAATATCGTCCACATCGTACTGGTGTTACAGATGCAGCCGTTTCGTTAGGGTTTTGAGCCGAGACGCCGTCACGTGCCCCGACTGCGGCGGTGGCTTCGTCGAAGAGATCGAGAATCCGCCACGAGGCATCCAAACCACCGCCGACATCTATCGAAGCGGCGGCGGTGGCCGGAGGAGATTCCCCCCAGCCGCCATGTATATGATTGGAGGTAACAATAGCAGCAACAGTAATAGCCGAGATGCGAACAACTCGGCCGGTCCGGTTCTCCGAAGAAGCCGCAGAACCGGCGGAGACCGGTCACCGTTCAACCCCGTCATCGTCTTGCGTGGACCGGTCAACGGCGAAGTTGAAAATACCGGTAACGGATACGAATTATACTACGATGATGGTGAAGGATCGGGTTTAAGACCGTTGCCTAGGAGTATGTCCGAGTTTTTGCTTGGATCGGGATTTGAACGGCTGCTAGAGCAGTTATCGCAGATTGATAACGGAATAGGCGGATTGGAGCATCCACCGGCTTCGAAAGCGGCCATCGAGTCGATGCCGAGCATATTGATAGATTCAAGTCTCGTGGAATTGGAATCTCATTGTGCGGTTTGTAAAGAAGCATTCCAATTAGGAGCCGAAGTCAGAGAAATGCCCTGTAAGCATATTTACCATTCGGATTGTATACTTCCTTGGTTATCGCTTCGAAATTCATGTCCTGTTTGTAGACACGAATTGCCTTCTGATAATAATAGCAATTATAATACTTATAATAATGATGTTGAGGTGGGTGAGAATGGAGAAAATGGTGGGTCAAATGAGGAGGAAACTGTGGGGTTGACTATATGGAGGTTACCAGGTGGTGGATTTGCGGTGGGGCGGTTTTCAGGCGGGAGAAGAGGGGGCGAGAGAGAGTTGCCGGTGGTTTATACAGAGATGGATGGTGGGTTTAATAATGGGGGCTTCCCGAGGAGGGTTACGTGGGGATCTAGGGGGAGTAGAGGGAGAGGGAGAGGAGGGGGATTTGTGGATAGGGTTTTTAGGAGTTTGTTTGGTTGTTTTGGTGGTGGTGGTGGCAGTGGATCAGGTTCATCGAGTTCAAGTCCTGATTCGAGGATAATGAGGAGCAGAAATAGTAGGTCGATTTCGTTCTTTAATAGGAGAAGAAGAGGGTGGGATGTTGATGTTAATAGTGAAGGAAGAAGATGGTGAAATGGAAATCCATGAAAACTTATATGATGGGGTAGCCTGTGTACATATTGAGACCGAAAGAGGGTTTCTTCTTCCTAATGACTGAAGCAAATCGAGGAAGATGCAATTTTCACTTAGACGGAAGATTGATGATGATCTACAATAAGTGAAGCTCCTGTCTTGATGAAAGAAGAAGAACAAGGAGCAGTGTAAACACCAATCGATGGGGCTTAAAAGGGGGAAGCTTTGCAGAGTTGAAGTTCAGAGTTTTGGCGTTTTGGGAGCAAAAGAAGGTAAATGACTTGATGTAACACAATGACTCTGCAAGTTTCATGGATTGAGCAAGAGAGGGTCTGCAGTTAAAATTTTTATTGGTCTTGTTCTTTCTTTTTAATAATTATTTGTAATTTGTAGTTAGTTGTCGTGTGTTAGATTTTGTCATTCTTTTTCCAAGAAACCTATGAGTTTTATTCAGTATATGAAGCATTTGTTGGAAATCTTTTTGCGAGGCATGATTGTCGTCATTCCTCGTATTTGACAAACTAAACAATGTTACGAGGTCATGAATTTCATAATCTGTTTTCAACAACTATGTTTGATCCAAGTGAAGATTAGACCACCCAATCGGAAGTCGGAACTCTATTCTTAAGAAGTTGTATCATAACCTCTCTTTTTTTGTTAATAAGATTTTGCTCCATTCGTGTGGTTGATGAATTTGTGCCAGTGGCATATTGGGATTGATAAGAGATGAATGAAGAATGGAGATTGAAATATACAAGATTTGCTGGATTGGTTAAGGATTTGTTGGGTGTGTGACAGAATGGAATCGGAGGTGTTATTATATTTCATTAATGGGGAATATGAATAAGTATAATTAGTATATATGATATGATTCGTGATTTACAAGCAATGCACTCATGCAAAGCCAAAGAGGGAGAGCTTTACAGTTGGAATTGGCCTGTATCCGTATGGTCTTCATCTTCAATTTGCATCTATCACTCGTATCATATGTAGACAAAGTTAAAAGTGATTGATTAATGAGCTTTATGGAAATTCCATTCAATTATTTGCATTGGCAGTGAAAACAGGACATCGGGGGACTGGGGTAGGCCGTAGGCCTCACTTGAGGACTGGCAACTAATTTCAGGGATATTGGGTCAGCCTATCGTTTCAATAATATCAACCTCGTATTATTTCAGGAATATTTACACTCATTATCTGAACACGCCTCTATTTTTTTTATTTTAAATATTTTAAATTCGAATTTTGACAATATTAAATCATATTTGTTATATATGATTTAAAAATTAAAAACCAATATATTCCGAAAAGGATGTGGGAGATTTTGTTATATCTCGGTTTTAAATAAATTATTGCACATGCAGCAATGCATAGATTACTTGCCCTATTTTAACATCTCATATTCAGGTGCCAACTTTTAGTCATTGCGTTTTTTTTTTGTTTTGTTCTTTAAAGTTAAAAAAAAAAAACCAGAAATATGCGGAAGGAATGGGTAAAGAAATATGATTCGATCCTTGAGTCGCGTCCGGGAGCTATCTTAGAGGGGTATTATAAGCATCACATATAAAATTATATTTTGACGATAGCTTAGGTATTAATTATATCGACATTTTTTATATTTAATTTAAAGAATAAAAATATTTTTATATTTATATTTTTTGTCATTTAAATAATTAAAATATTCTTAAATTGATGAAAATATTTTCATTTTTTGAATTAAAAAAAAAAGTAACAATATAATTAAAATTAAAACTTTCATCAAAATATATAAACTTCTGACAGTATTAATATCCCCTAACTTAAATGGATAGAATCAGAGTACTCTTTTTATGCCAGTATGTAAACTTATCTATTATATTCCTTGCATATTTTAGTTTTAAGGGTTTTCTTTTTCTTTTGGGTAAGAAGAGATTTTTGGTTGGGAAATGTTCGGAAATAATTTAAAATTTTGTCATTTTCTAATTTAATCAAATATATAATCTTATAATCTTTGTAAACAAATAATTAAAAATGAATAAAATTGTTCTTAATAAATTTAACTTCATAACTTTCTTACTAAGCTATTCCTACATTTTCCATTTTATCAACATTCTAATCTATTTTATCTCTTATTCCCCTTAGAATTGAGGGCAAATGGCGGCATTTGGTGAGGATGGTAGTTCTTTTCTTTTCTTTTTTTTTAATTTTTGCAACTTGAATAAAAATATGTGATGAGTTTGAATTTGTTAATTTCAATTATTAGTTATAAATTGTAAAACTTGCAAGTTGAAATTAAATAGTTAGGGTTTGTAAAAAAAAAAAAAAACTATGGATTTTTGGGGAAATTAGAGATTATAGAATGTGGAAGTGTATTTGACGGAACAATCCGATTGAATTCTGGGAATATGGAGGTTGGACAAACCATTTGATAGGGAAAAAATGAGAAAAAAATCAAAGCCTAAGCAATATTGTCCAGCGTCGGCCCATGGCTTTCTCACCCTATTAATTTTATTTTCTAACTTTATTAATTATTTAATTTATATGATTTGCAAATTATTTAATTCCATTCTTTTGTGAAATTATAATTATTGAATATATATAAGTATGTAATTAATTCAATTATATTAATTATTTTA
This sequence comes from Ailanthus altissimus, assembly GCA_946807835.1. Lineage (NCBI taxonomy): Eukaryota > Viridiplantae > Streptophyta > Magnoliopsida > Sapindales > Simaroubaceae > Ailanthus > Ailanthus altissimus. The sequence goes on from OX327684.1 coordinate 19,351,097, forward strand.
TTTATATAATTTATTCATTGTTAATTTTAATTTTATTATGAATTTATCATATATTTATAGTTTGTTTTAATGTCATTTTTGTTTTTACTATTTTTTTTAATTGTTATATGTACAACGGAGATAAATCCATTTATTATGTATTTTTTGTTGGCCATCCATTAGATTTTATAATTTTGAATGATGTTGCTTTTGATTTTTTTTTTGTTGGTATTTTTAGTTTTTTTTTAATAATCATGTGGACATTAATATATTTATTACATGTAATTATTTATGTTTTTTTGCCAATAAAAATTACTAATTCCCACTTTATTATATCTAATGCAAACAAAAAAAAAAAGAAATTGATTGTGATATGTAATCAAAATAACAATATTTTTTTGGACAACTATTTTTATTCATGAATATTTTCTCATTTTCGAAACTTTTTATTAATCTCTATAATTTTGAATAAGATAATATTTTTATTTTTATTTTTACTTGGGATACTCATATTTTTGAATAAAATGATATTTTTTATTTTTTATTTTATTTTAAATTTGAAAGAGAGAGAATCGAACTTGAAACCTCCACTTTAATAAAAAAATGCACTGCAAGGCATTTATCGTTAGACCATTTAAGTAAGTGCAAAATTTTTAATATCTTAAAATCACAACATTCTTTCTATAAACAAATAGAAATAATTTTTCAAAGTATATTAGTATTGGATAATTATAATAAACTTGCAACAATACAATAAAAAATATTAAAGAAAATTAAAAATCAAATAAATCCATACAAACACAATAAATAATACTAAAATGTATATAAAAACATCTCGAATTACAAATTCAAAAAATATATATAAAAACATCTTGAATTACAAATTCAAAAAATATATATATAAAATAAAATTTTACATTAATAAGGAAGCATATAATTAAATAAAACAATATTTTTATAATGAACAAATTATAATTAAATTAAATTAAATAGTTAATAAATTATGTAAATAAAATAATTAATAAAAAATAATAAGACGTGTGGATATCGCCAAGCACAATTCGTTAGGCGATGCTGCCCAGACCTTGATTTTTTTTTTTTTTTCATTTTTAGGTACCAAATAGCTACATGACCTCTATTTTTCTCCAATTCAGTCAATTTATTTCATCAAAGACACTTGCTGCCATTCTAGAATCTTCCATTTTATCAAAAATCCAAAATGGTTTCATCACGTGTTTTCAATTTTCACGGGAATGAAAGAAAAAATGGGTCGGAGTATTGATAAAATAGATACTGTATAAATAGTTGAGTTGGAAAGTTATGAAATTAAATTTATTAAAGACAAATTTGTTCATTTATTAATTATTTGATTACAAAAATTGTAGACTTAGTTAAATTAAAAAATGACCTAATTGTTTTTTACTATTTTCAAAAATTCCTTTTGTTGGCTATTGGTGTTGATTGTTGGGTGAATTTTTTATTCTTGTTGTTTTTACATTAATATTTTAAGTATGAATAATGCTACTTATCTCAAGTTATATTTTAATTAATTATATATCAAATAATTATTAAATAATAAAATTATTTTATTATTTAAAATATAAATTTATAATGTATAACATTATTTTTTAATTATTATTGTAAGATTAATCAATTAATCTCGTTTTTTGTGCACATGGACTAACCAGCAATGTTATTACTTAATCATGAACGTAATTGCACTTGTTATAATTGCCTAATAACAAAGTATTTGTAACGCATAACTCCACTTAAATGAAAGTTTTTATTCGATTCCCTATCTTCGTATTTTTTATAAATAAAAAAAAAAAGAAATTTACGAACATAATTGAGGTTTCAATTACATCATAGCCCTCTTTCTCAAACCTTCGGGCCCAATGAAAATCTCGTGTTCTATTGGCCTTCTTTTGATAATTGGGTATAATTATTGTATTTTTTATAATTCAAACTCAATAATCAAGTCTTTATTAAATAGACTTTATTCAAGAAGTTTGTGACGTATGATAAGGTCTGAGAAGAATTTTAAATACACAATTTTACTGATCAAGTTTATAATGAAAACTGTATCATTAACTACCTTAAATGTTTGATTATAGAATTTTCAAAAGTGTTTTAAGAGGAATTTTAGGTTGAGAATGGTGGCTGCAGCTTCTTTATATAATAATTTAAAAATGAGGATGAATTTATCGTACTTTGAGTTGAGAAATTAAACATCTAATATGGGTACTGTAAGAATGATTATCGGTGGATGGAAGATTTGAATTTTAAAGGATTGATTAGATTCTAATTCAGACTTAGAAGATGATACATAATAAATAAGTGACCTTGGCAATAATAATACTCTTTTAATGTTGGTGATTTCAAAACAAGCAAATTCTGAACACAAGTGTTTGTATTTGAAAGTATGTCTAAATTTCTTTTTGCTTGAATAGGGATAGTGAGATATTTGAGCTTCAACTTAGCACAAACACAACTGTTTCTTTTGACTTTTAAGACTTTTTAATCATATGACGGTGCTTGCAAACAAACAATTTGCTAACCCTACGCAGGAGCAAAGACAAATTTTTAAAAAGCTAAAGCAATGGACCATGGATTGTGTTCTGTTCAATTCATGGCATTAGTGAAAGGTCGGTCAACAAAGATCAACTTTACGTTGGCAAGTTTGATTTATTGACTCTCTTCTAATAGCAATGGGAAACCGACGACATATTTAAGAAATAAAAAAGAATCTTTGATTAAAATTTTTGTAGGGTATTGTATTGATTGAAAATTGAAAACCGAAAGCGCGTTCAAATTAAAATCGCCAATCCAAATAAGAATCAAATTCCAATAATGCTTTGCATGCATAGACATAATGCACACCTAATTACCTTCTCCAATATTGATCGCGAAACAACAATCAATTCATTTGTTTCAATTTTCAGTACTAATATTTTTTGGAAAAAGATGAGATATACATTTCAAACTGTAGAAAGGAGAGAATATTAGTAGTGATATGATTGATGGTGTGGAAAATGAAGCGAGTCAGTGTCGTATTGAAACGAGTCGCCATTGATGGATTAGAAACAGACACTTGGGTGGACTAAAAAGCTTGACCTGTACAAGTAAATTATGGTAACATCTGCAAAAATTTCAAAAACAAATGTCATCCAAGCTGTTGCTGTTGCTGTTGCTACAATGCTAGCTGCCGTCTAATTCCACGTCTTTTCCGTAGAAAACATGCTTAATAATTGCTGACAGCCCATCGTCTCTTAATTGTTTGACATCAACAATTAGGATATGTTACAAACCTTCTTCAGCCACAACTTCACTCCTATGACTCCAACTTGTCCTCTCCCAAATTTAACCTATTATAACTTTTCACATATTTACTCTTAAATTTTTTGAACACCCACATTCTGATTGAAGATGACCAAAAACATGACACAGTTCACAGGTAAATCGAGTTTTCATCCTAATTTTTCATTCACAGGACGCTTATCTGATAATTTTAAACGTATACATTGAAGAAGCTAATGCATGACACTCCATCGTTATTTACCAACCAAATACAAAATCTAAACTTGTAAATGTGAATTAACTAAAAGTTGCGATTCCTTGACTATTTGGAACATTTAGAGCTGGTTGCTCCCACAGACCGAGTTGATCAATTATCCAGGTTGCCAAAAGTTTTCAAACTCTTAAATTTAATTATGTGTCACAATCATCAATATAAGTAATCAATACCTAATCGCGCGATTCATTTTCTTTTTTCTTTTTTATATATAAAAAAAGTACCAAATCAATCCAATTAATTAATGATTTATTGGTTGATGCCGGAGAGTCAATAATTAATTTAAGGTTTATCTTATTTCCATGCTTTGGATTTTGGGGGGTTGCTTAGCTTCTTTCCTGGTTTCCATCAGATTTTAACTTTTTGTCCCCTGTTATACCTTCCACATTCAAGTTTCTAAAAGGGTTTGTCGGTTATTGTAACTTTTAAAAATAAAAATAAAAATTGTAAATATAGATGGTATTTCAATATCCACTACTCATTGGAATAATCTTGATTTTTAATTTAAGGATTAAGGATTAAGTCCATTCTTATATATGAGCAGGGGATAAATTTATTCAATTTTTAGTAAAATAAATTTAGCCTTTTTTTAATGGATTTGATTTTTTATTGTTCTAAATTTTTTGATTACATCACAATAAATATTATTATTGTATGTACTGATAAATTATTAATTATAAATATTAATACATTATTATAATATTTCAAAAAAAATCGTATTTAAACCCCTTCCTTCCCTTTTTTTTTTAAGTGGAAAGATATGAATCGGATCCATTTGTTTTAGCAAATTATGTTTTACATTTTTATGCAAAACAATAAGAATAAGTAATAATTAAGTAAATTAGTTAATTAACGCCAAGTTTAGGTCGGCAGCTTAGTGATACCTCGCCTTTCTTTCTCATATATAAAAACAGCGGCTAGAGTATCTGTGATTGACAATAACAGATATTGTTATGTCATATTTCACATCTCTTTCTCAACAAATTTTGAAAAACTTACATAGAATTTTAATATAAGATTCCAAAAGGGAAGGTTGCACTAATAACACGTTTGAAAGCACGATTAAAATTTTTTAATATCAACAAATATTTGCTACAATATAAATATTGATGAAGTTAGAAGAAAAAAGACTTACTTTTATTAGATAAAGGTTGATAAATATCAATCACCCTAAACAATGACAAAGACAAATAGTGAAGAGAATAGAATTAATTAAAAAAAGAGAGAGAGAGAGAGAGAGAGATGGGCATCGCATATAGGAGATTTGAGCCGAGCTTGAATTTTAATCAATTTGAACAATGAACAAGATGCTTTGAAAAGTATATATAAAATTAGCTTCTGCCTTCTAAGGCTGCGCAGGCACTCAAAAATCGATGAGAAAACAACACAAGCATATGTCAAAATCACACGAAATGCTGTAAGTTTTCTGTATTATTTACAAACCCAACGCAAAAAAGCTAAGAATAAAAAACATGGAAGATTGTAAAAGAGAAACTTTGTTTGTGCTGGATGGCAAATTTAAGATGCATTGATTTGATTTAATTTTGGTGGTAGTAAATAGAATCTTTCGAGGATTTATTCTAGACTATACCTAAAATTGATAAACATTTCTAAGTATCAAAAAAGCTACAAGAATAGATATAAGGGGTTTTATTTCTTTTTTTGAATTGTGTTGAGAAGAGAACCCCATTTTTGCGGTGAAAGTAATGTAATTATTACTAAAAAGTTGTGTCACTTTTAATAACGTAGTATTAGTATTGATTAATTCATAATTTTTACATTAGATGTACCACAAAATTTTAATAAGAATCCAAAACTGTCTAAGCCATTAAATTATTTCCCTGTAATAAAAAAATCAACATAGGTCTTAATAGAAAAAAAAAACCCTTGAATGCATGTCTGTCTCGTCTTTACATGCTAGTATTTAAACCCATTCAAACCCGAGAAAATTATTACCACAAACCACACTGCATAATTAAAGTAACACCCTCATGGCTCCTCTCCGTTTTCTTCTTCATCTCATAATTTTCCTTCTCTTTGTCTTCTCAAAACCCTGTTTTTCCACAAACCAAACACTCATTTTCCCCCTCAAAACACAAACCCTAACCCATTACAAAACCCTCTTATCATCTTCCTCGTCGTCAACAAACAAGCTCTCTTTTCAACACAACGTTTCATTAACTGTAACTCTCAAATTTGGCTCGCCACCTCAAGATGTTACTATGGTTCTTGACACCGGCAGTGAGCTCTCATGGCTTCACTGTAAAAAAACACCGAACTTGAACTCCATTTTTAACCCTCTTTCTTCTTCTTCTTACTCTCCCGTCCCGTGCAACTCCCTCGTATGCAAGACCCGGACCCGGGACTTGATCATACCTGCCTCTTGTGACCCTAAAAAGCTCTGCCATGTTGTTGTCTCTTACGCTGACTTGACTTCCATTGAAGGCAACCTCGCTACTGAGACAATCCTCGTGGGCTCAGCAGCCCGAGCCGGATTCATATTCGGGTGCATGGACTCGGGTTTCAGCTCTAACTCTCAAGAGGACTCGAAGACCACCGGGTTAATGGGCATGAACCAGGGTTCCTTATCTTTTATTACTCAAATGGGGTTTCCAAAGTTTTCGTATTGCATATCGGGTTTTGACTCGACTGGTGTTTTATTTTTCGGGGAAGCCAGTTTTTCGTGGCTTAAACCGTTAAAATACACTCCCTTGATACGGATATCCGACCCGTTGCCATACTTTGATCGGGTTGCTTACACCGTTCAACTAGAGGGAATAAAAGTTGGGAATAAACTGTTGAATTTGCCTAAATCCCTTTTTATACCAGATCATACCGGTGCGGGTCAAACCATGGTTGACTCGGGTACCCAGTTCACTTTCTTAATGGGTCCGGTTTATAATGCTTTGAAGAATGAGTTCATGCAACAAACAAAAGGGCTATTAAGAGTATTTGGTGAGCCTAATTATGTTTTTCAGGGTGCAATGGATTTGTGTTATTTAGTTGAGTCGACTCGGCCGAGTTTGCCCCAGTTGCCAACAGTGAGCTTGGTCTTTAGTGGGGCCGAGATGAGTGTATCAGGTCAGAGGCTATTGTATCGAGTACCCGGCATGATGAGGGGTAGGGATTCGGTGTATTGTTTCACATTTGGTAATTCCGAGCTGTTGGGCATAGAGGCCTTTGTGATTGGTCATCATCATCAGCAAAATGTGTGGGTGGAGTTTGATTTGGTTAAATCTAGGGTTGGATTTGGTGAAGTTAGATGTGATCTTGCTAGTCAACGGTTAGGAATTTCTGTCTAATTAATTTGCCTTTTGATTTTTTTTTTTAAGGCTCATAGTAATAGGAAAATAGTGAGAAAAAAATGCACAATCATTTGTTTATAATGCATATTGAATAAAATTTGGGGCGTATTGTATAGTTTATTTTTAGTTCTTTTTTCTCTACTATCACAAAGGTGAAGGTGAAAACGCCAAATTCCTTTTTAAATATAATCTTGATGTAAATGAAATAACTCAATTTGTTTATATTTTATCATATCATTTAAGTTTTAAATGTAATTTTAATGTAAATGGATTTCAAGCCAACTTTACCTTTTTTTATTTATTTATTAAAATATAATATAAATTATGAGCAATTTTATCAACATTTATTGGTAGAGACAAATTTCGTTATTTAAAAAATTATATATTTTAAGTGTTTTTCTTGTTTTAAATTTTTTTATTAGGAAAAATGGAATAAAAAATTTAAAATATCATAATGGTTGCAAACGTGGCAGAAAATGACGGCAGTTGTATTTGCACGATTGATGATCATAAACAGAAAGCCTTTGGGATTTTGATTGACAAAGATGGGCCCATCAAGAGTTTCAATCAAAGGGCCCACGTCAGGAGCATGGGTGGCTAAGATCAAGATGAAGAGCTGCTGACGACAAAACATTTATGAAATGTAACACAAAATCTTTTTAATTTTGTGATTCTGGGAATCTCTGCGTGTTAGGTATAGTTGGGGCCAGAGAGAATCAATCTGATTTGTTTATGAGGAGCAGTTAGATTGATTGTTGTGGGTACCACATTCAAGAAAGGTTTGGTTTCGTTTGAGAAAGAGTGATGAAGGGTTCAGATTTACTGAGAAAGCAACTGCATATGATTATGCAATGGAGTTACAGCGCATGCAATGTAAACTCTCAGAAGTAATAATAGCCAAGCGTAGCTTCGGTCTTTTCCACTGTTTCTGACTTCTGGCTTGTGTCTGAAAAATCTGAACCAATAATGTTGTTTTTTTCTGACTGCCAGCCTGTGGCTGCCTTTTGGAAAGCCGTCTTATGGTTTTCCCACTTTAAGCGCATTCAACCTCTGCCGTCTATCACGGACTTAATCCTTCAACCCGTGCGGCCTTAGACACTTGTTAGTGCTAAGCAGCCAAAAACCCAACAAACTAAGAAAGAGATGAAGAAGAAGAACACAAGGTGTTTGATGAAATGCTCTTGTATTGATAACAAAGAGAATTACAAGCTAAGAGGTGTTTTGCTCCAAATGAGAGCTCACCTATTTATAGCAAAAGCTATGTACAATGGACGGCTAAGATTACAAACATCTAATGGTCTAGAATAAAAGCCACCTACCACAAGAATATCCAAGGGAATATTCCTATTCTAGAATACTCTACCAATTACTACTTACAAGTGGGCTTTGGCCCATTAATACAACAATCTCAAATGGACCTTCTAGAATGTGTGCATGGAATGCTCCAATGGCCCAAGTAGCTTTGACGGGTCTTGGCGCGCACCAAATGTTCGAGTTATTGCTTGAGAACATTTGGGGCGTGACATTCTCCCCCACCAAATTCACGCGACGCCCTCGTCGCGCCTTCGCTGGAACTCGCGCACCTTGTCTTCAAACTGCCAAAGTGCATTTTCGGGTTCCCAACTTGTTTCACTATCGGGCAATCCCTTCCACTTGACAAAATATTCACGACTCGGAGGATAGTTCTTCTTCCGTACTATCCTTACATCAAGGATAAGTTCTGCCTCCTTGTCATAGGATGTGGAAACCCCCAAAGGTGCCCGGGATTGTGGCCCACGCTCCGTGTCTTCCGCATCTCCATGGTATGGCTTTAAACAGCTTGCGTGAAACACCGGGTGTAGCCTTAGTCTCGAAGGTAAGTCCACCTTGTATGAGACTTTGCCGACTCTCTTGGCAATTGGAAATGGCCCCTCATATTTTCGGACAAGGCCCTTATGAAGTGGGCGGGTAGACTTGTGCTGTGTTGGGAGTATCTTTACCATCACCAAGTCCCCTACCTTGAATTCCACATGTCTCCGTTTTTCATCTGCCCATTTCTTCATCCGTTTAGATGCCTTGTCGAGATACACCCGCGCCAAGTCTGACTGCTCATGCCAGGACTTTGCAGCTTTGTATGCTGCAGGACTCCTCCCTGTATCGCTAGATACAAGCGCATGCGGTGTAAAAGGCTGCTGGCCAGTTGCTAGCTCAAATGGGCTTCGGTTTGTCGACTCGCTTCGCTGCAAATTGTATGAGAATTGAGCAATGTCGAGTAGCTTGGCCCAATCTTGCTGATTTGCACTTACAAAGTGCCGCAAGTACAACTCCAAAAGTGCATTCACCCGTTCGGTTTGCCCATCCGTTTGCGGGTGAAAACTGGTGGAAAAATGAAGCTTCGATCCCATGAGGTTGAATAACCCAGTCCAGAACCTTCCGGTGAATCTTGTGTCACGATCACTTACTATCACCCTCGGCAATCCCCAATACTTGACCACATGCTTGAAGAAAAGTCTTGCGGTCTCTTCCGCACTACACTTCTTAGGCGCCGGAATGAAAGTAGCATACTTGGAAAATCTGTCTACCACTACAATGATAGTCCCACATCCCTCAGTTTTTGGCAAACTTACAATGAAGTCCATGGAGATGCTCTCCCAAGGTCTCTCCGGTATGGGCAAGGGATCAAGTAAGCCCGCGGGACTCCGCTGCACCACCTTGTCTTGTTGGCATACTAGACAAGTTTTTACGAACTGCTCTATCTCTTCCCGCATATGTGGCCAATAGTACACCGTCTCTAGTAGAGCACGTGTACGCCTTTGTCCTGGATGTCCTGCCCATTTGGTGTCATGACACTCTTTAATAAGGTTCCGCCGCAAGTTTCCCCACTTTGGCACATACACCCGACGGCCTTTGGTGTAAAGAAGCCCATCCTCTACCCAAAACCGTTGTGTTTTCCCATCATGTGCTTGTGCAGAAATTTGCTTAGCAAGGGGATCTTGTTTCGTACCTTCTCGAAATAGGCTGAGTAGTTCCCCTTCTAACTTGCTTATAGATGCTAACTCAGCCTTCCGGCTTAAGGCGTCCGCCACCACATTCACCTTACCCGGTTTGTACTCGAGCTCATAGTCGAACTCCGCCAAGAAATCCTGCCACCTGGCTTGCTTTGGGCTGAGCTTCTTTTGACTCTGAAAGTAGCTCGTTGCCACGTTGTCCGTCATCACCACGAACTTTGCTCCAAGCAAGTAATGTCGCCAAGTGCGCAGACAATGGATGACCGCCGTCATCTCTTTCTCCTGCACCGTATACCGCCTCTCCGTCTCATTGAGCTTTCGGCTCTCGAAGGCAATCGGATGGCCTTGCTGCATTAGAACACCCCCAATAGCAAAATCAGATGCATCGGTGTGTACCTCATACGGTAGCAAGTAGTTTGGCAGCGCAAGAACTGGTTCCTCAATCACCGCTTTCTTCAATTGATCAAAAGCCCGTTGACACTCCTCAGTCCACTCCCATGCTCTGGTTTTCTTCAGCAAGTCAGTGAGGGGTGCAGCAATGGTGGAGTAGCTTTTGATGAACCTTCGGTAATAATTAGCTAACCCAAGAAAGGACCGCAGCTCGGTAACTTTCGTAGGCGCCTCCCAATCCACTATTGCCCGGATTTTTGCCCTATCCATCAACAACTTGCCTTGTTTGATCTTGTGGCCCAGAAAATCCACCTCCGATTTGGCGAAAGAACACTTCTCCCTCTTCACATACAGCTCGTTCTCTCGGAGTACCCTTAAAACGGTCTGCAAGTGCCTCACATGTTCTTCGAGAGTGTTGCTGTAGATTACAATGTCGTCCAAGTACACGACGACAAATTTATCGAGGAAGGGCTGGAGTACATTGTTCATCAAAGTGCAGAAAGTAGCTGGTGCATTGGTGAGACCGAATGGCATGACAAGAAATTCGAACGCACCGTAGCGCGTTACACATGTGGTCTTCGGCTCATCTCCCTCGACTATCCGCACTTGGTGATATCCTGACCTCAAGTCCAGCTTCGAGAAGTATTTGGCCTGCCCCAATTGATCAAACAAATCAGCAATTAAGGGGATGGGATACCTGTTCTTGACGGTGACCTTGTTCAACGCCCGGTAGTCTATGCATAACCGCAGCGAACCGTCATGTTTGCGCTGAAAAAGCACTGGCGCGCCATAAGGCGCCTTAGAGGGTCGGATGAATCCCGCATCCAACAACTCTTTGAGCTGCCTCCGCAACTCCGCTAGCTCAGGTGGAGACATTCGGTAGGGCGCTTTGGCTGGAGGCTTAGTTCCCGGCTCCAACTCAATCTCATGATCGATCGCCCGCCTCGGGGGTAATTTCTTCGGAAGTTCTGCTGGCATAACATCCTTGTGCTCCTTGAGCACCCTTGCGACCTCCTTTGGTAGATCACTTTCATCCGCTTTCGTCCCACCATCTGCCTCCCATATTGTGGCAAGATATGTCTCTTCTCCCCGCTTGGCTCCTTTCTTTAATTGCATCGCGGAAAGAAGAGTATTGTTGGCGTTCGGTGCGGATTGCCCACTCTTGGGCTTGTCTACCGTTGGCACCATACATGGCCCTCCTTCCAAGATGCACACATAATTGTGTCGAGGGAGAGGCACCACATTAAACTGTCGCAAAAAGTCCATGCCAAGAACAGCATCAAAATCATCTAAAGGAGCAACCGAAAAGTTTACCTTACCGCGCCAATTTCCCAGGTGCATTTCGACTCCTCGAATGACCCCATCTAGTGGTTTGGCTTCGGCGTTTACGGTCTTGAGGTAACCAACCCCTTTCTCCACCTTGAGTCCCAAGCGCTCCGCTTCCGCACGTTTGATGAAGTTGTGCGTAGCCCCGGTATCAACAAGCACTTGAGTTTTCTTCCCATTTATGTGGGCTTCCACATACATGAGCGCCGTCCCCGTTGGCGCGCTGGGAGCCCTTTTGGCTTTGAGGGCATTCAGCAACTGCAAACATCCCATTTGGCTCTGCTGACCTGCCTCTTGTGTCTCAAACATGGCGTTGAAGACTCTCTTCTTCGGGCAGTCCCTTACCCAATGGTCCCCGTCGCAAAGGAAGCAGTTCGACTTTGGCTTGCTCTTGCCATCTCGTTTCTGCTCTTTCCCCATTGGTGGCTTGCCTTTTCCATCCCTGTTTCGAGGAGGATGGGACTCTTTGGCTCCCCCACCTTTGCTGTAAACGGGTTTGGGGTGCTTGAACTTACTGGTTTCTCCCTTGCGGTAGTCCATAAGTGTCTCCGCCATGGTAAGGGCGTCGGATATATTCTGCACTCCGCGCCGCTTTAACTCGTTAGAGGCCCAAGTTTGCAACCCATCCATGAAGTTGAATAGCAAGTCTTCCTCACTCATGTTCGGAATTTGCAGCATCAACATCGAGTACTCCTCCACGTACTCACTGATGGACTTGTTTTGCCTCAACTCCTTCAATCGTTTCCGGGCATCATGCGCCACATTTTCTGGGTAAAATTGGCGCTTCAACTCCCGTTGCAATTCTTCCCAAGTGTTGATGGTGCAGGTACCCTTGCGAATCTCCTCGCTTTTCCTACGCCACCACAGAATTGCATGATCGGAAAGATACAAGGTTGCAGTATTTACCTTTTGTTCTTCCCGCACGCCCAAGGCCTCGAAGTACCTTTCCATCTGCCAAAAATAGTTGTCCAGCTCCTTGGCGTCCCGCTTGCCGCTGAACTCTTTCGGCTTAGGAGCTTCTACTCTCGGCGCAGCCACCGTAACATGGGTGGCAGCAGTCCCATTTGCGACTGCCCGCTTGCATAGCGTTACATCCTCTTTGATGGTCTCGAACCCTTTCTGCAACTCTTCCACTTGGGCTTGCAACTTTTCCATGGTGGAGAACACCGTGTCTTGGAAAGTCTTCACCCAATCTTGTTGCTTCTCCGCATACGTGTCAATGGTGTTGTCGATGAGGGAGCGTACCTCGTCCCCTTGACGATCGAGACCTACTTCCAGCTTCTCGATTTGCTCCTCCAATTCTCCAAGGCGGTCCGTTGCCTTGGTCATGGCAACACCAAGAGTCATGACCACGTCCCCGAAATCGTGGCTGGGCTCGGCGGACTTTTCTCGAGGAAGGCTAGCATGCCTCCTAGCTTTGGGGTCCCTACCCCTCTCAACCGAAAGGTCGGATGATCCAGCAACATCCTTCTCTTTCACCATCTTTCTCAAACCCGCTCTGATACCACTTGTCACGGACTTAATCCTTCAACCCGTGCGGCCTTAGACACTTGTTAGTGCTAAGCAGCCAAAAACCCAACAAACTAAGAAAGAGATGAAGAAGAAGAACACAAGGTGTTTGATGAAATGCTCTTGTATTGATAACAAAGAGAATTACAAGCTAAGAGGTGTTTTGCTCCAAATGAGAGCTCACCTATTTATAGCAAAAGCTATGTACAATGGACGGCTAAGATTACAAACATCTAATGGTCTAGAATAAAAGCCACCTACCACAAGAATATCCAAGGGAATATTCCTATTCTAGAATACTCTACCAATTACTACTTACAAGTGGGCTTTGGCCCATTAATACAACAATCTCAAATGGACCTTCTAGAATGTGTGCATGGAATGCTCCAATGGCCCAAGTAGCTTTGAAGGGTCTTGGCGCGCACCAAATGTTCGAGTTATTGGTTGAGAACATTTGGGGCGTGACACGTCGGATCACAATAACTCTCTCATCTTTACTATTTCTTTTCTTTTTTTTTTATTTAGAAAAAGTATTTCCTTTTTTTTTCTTGATTCTTTATATTTACTATTTTCTTTTCTCCTCTTATTTTTATATTCTTTCTCCTGCTACCTACTCCAATATATATTTAATTATTAAAAACTGAAAAATCATTTTTTTTATTCAAATAATTAAAAGAGAAATCCACATGCTTACCCTCTTTTTTTTTTTTAATTCAATATAGATAAAGACTAATTTCAAATCTGTTGGTATTGATTGATTTAATTAGTTTAAGTTTTTTTAAATGATAAAAAGAAAATTTAGAGTTCGAATCTTACAACAACTAACACGAAAACATTATGAAAACTTATGATTTGGTTCAAGATAACATAGAGAATATGTTTAATACATACAAATTAAAGTTAAAGTTGGTGATTGTGGCAGCGGATAATTAAACAGCATGCAAGAACAGGTCATTGGAAAGAAAATAATACGGCTCTGCTAATGCCCCGTCCAGTGTGAAATGAAGATGAAAAAGAGAAGAAAAATAAAATATGGCCAGACAGAGAGCTTACATCTAATTAGTTAATCGGTAATTATCATAATTAATGTCGATCGTCGAATTTGTCATTGTCATTTGTCATTGTGGGCATTGATGATTAAATAATACTTTAATATACAAATGAATAAAAAAAAAAAGTTAGTGAAATAAGAAGCCCTCTAAATACATCTAATCAGATCCACGTGGCCAAGGTTCGCATTTTCTATATCTTTAATATCCTCCACGCCCACACCCAAAACTCTCAAATACATCACTGACACAATTGCCAAATAAAGATGGCAAATGGTTAGCGACGCCCATGGGCTGTACGGCTAGCACGGTAGAATAGCGTGCCAAAATAATTAGGTTCGTAAAGCCGTTTCGTGTCGGCCGTGCTTATTTTTAAAAATTTTAAAATTTTAATATGTATTTATTTTTGTTTAAAACAATTAAACAGTGATAAAATTATAAATTTTATTAAAATTATAATAAATAATAGAGTTTAAATTATTTGAGATCTTAAAAGTTAAAATTTTTACACTAAACTAATTAATTCTTTAATTTATTATAGTTGCATAATAAAATATTTTAGAAAGTTTTTTTTAATATTTTTAAAATTTAATCTTTATAATAGTATAAATATCAGTAAATATGGGATTAATTTTATATTTAAAAATATATTAATATTATATATATAATTCAAAGAAATAAAAGATGAAGAATGATATACACATGAATATATTAATATGGAATTATTAAATAATTCTAAAAATTGCATATAATAAAATGTAATTTTTTAATCATCATATTTAGTATACGTCCTATATTTTATCATTAAAATAATATGTAATAACATCACAAAAACCTATACAATATTTCACTAACATATATATGACATTTTAATAAATTTTCATGTCAAGTCTGAACATTTTACTATCCATTTAAAAATTATTTAACATTATTGTTTAGCAAACGATGAAGTAATATATTTTATTGCATCTTTCTTTTTTTCAACATGAGAATTAATTATTTTCAAACCATCTTGAATAATTACATTAAGAATATAACAAAAATACCTCAAATGAACAAATTTTAAATCATATGCGGTGTCAATTCAATTGAAAACAAATATACAGCATCATTATTTATATTTGCATTATCAAAAGTAATACTAATAAATTTATTAATAATATTAAATTCTCTAAAAATATTTATCGAATAACTAAAAATAATATGTATTATGTGTGGATACTATAATTTATAAAAAATAATAATTCTTTTTTTAAAAAACTATGCATGATCAATATAATGAGTGTAACATAAATAAACTCAAAATTATTGGCACTCGTCCAATAATCAAAAGTAACAACAAAGATTCATTGAAATTGTAAGATTTAATCCATTAGTTTTTTTTTATTATAAAAAATATGTTCAAAATATTATTTTTAATAATAATTCTAAGAACACGAGTCTAGCTATGTTATGCATACCATTTCATAAATTTCTCAAACATTTCATCTTTAACAAATTAGAGAGGTTGTTTACCTGATGCAATATATATAGCCAATCAATTCTCCATAAGTACTTTGGGCAAGTTGAGTTTGAGTTGCGTCCTTTCAATTATATTTCTTATGACATACCTTGGCATCTCGACCCAAATGCTTAGTGCCATGACTCGATTTGGCATTTAAAGCACTATCCCAAAACTTACAAATTATTATTTTTTAATGTTTCAAAAGCATCTATATGATTCTCCAATATGAAATAATTCTAAATTTTTAATCTTCGCCCTCTTTTTGCTTATTTAATACTTCAATATTTTCAACTGTGGAAGCAGATTGATTACTATAAATTTGTGTATTAAATTCATTTAGAGTATTGAGATTGAACATTTTAATTGTATTGATAATAAAAATTTAAATATATAATTGAATAAATAAAAATTTAAAAAATAAGCAAATAATATGAGAGAATTTAGAGAGACTTAAATTGAGAGTAGATTGAGAGAGTGTAGAGAGATTTGAAAGAAATTGGATGTGTGTGAGATAGTGTAAAAAAATTCGGGAGAGAATTGTGTATTTGGGGGGGGGGGGGGGGGGGGGGGGGGGGGTGTTTATATGACACCCCCATTTGGTAGTTTCATCGGTGATCAATGGTCTTTAAAAAAATAATTTTTTTTTAAGATGGTTACACGTAGCAACCTTTTGCAACTTGCAAAGGCTATTGCTTGCATACAACCTTTTCAAAATTTAAAATTATTTTTAAATATATTTTTTAAAACTTCTTTAAAAAAAGCCCAATGGGCTAATCATGTTATACTAGCACAACATGGCTTCGTGCCATACCATTAGGTCATGCTAAGTTGACACAACATAAATTTTGTTGTGTCATACAGGCTTAGACATGAAAGTCCACATGAACCTAATTCTCATAGGTCGTGTCGACATGGCATAATCCATTTGCTATTTTGCCCCACACACCTCCCTCCATAGTCTTCGACATGTTGTTCTCCAACCACGTGGTGTCACGAATCAACGTAATTATGATGTACTAGGTCGTGTTGACGGTGAAGAAGAGTGTTAGGGATTTTTTTTAGAGCTAATTTGAAAGAGAAAAAAAAAATTAAATTCTCAACATAAAGAATTTGTTTTTGGTCAATGGCTAGGCAAAAAAAAATCATTTTTGCCTTCCTAATACTGTATTTAATAGTTAAACAACGAGAAGAAAAGCAGAACCAGTCAAAATGGTCGACGAGAAGGTGATGAAGATTGATTTGAGAATGATAATTTCGGCATTGGTAGTAGTGATGGAAAGAGGGAAGCCTGCGGTTGTGAAAAATGATGGTGTGTGTAATACACATTTGCGTCCGTGCACTTGTGTACATGTTAAGATGCTGAAATTTGGAGTTGGGATTAGAGCAAATTCTCAATGGCTTAAGTTCACTTTCAAGCTTTTAATACTTGAATTTATCTGATAATAATTTGATGGGTTTTATTTTTGGTGAGCTTAGGAAATTTGATAAATTGATGGAGGTTGATCTTAACAAGAATTTTTATTTGGGTTGTTATCCATAGAGTTTAACGGGCATAGTGATCACTGCAGAACTTTTTAACTAATTTTATTAATTTTTTCTTATTTAAGTTTATCGACGTGTTTACTTTTTCCAATCAAAAAGCTAACTTGATACTAATGTCCGTCGATCAGGTGACAAAACAGTAATTATACATTAAGTAATAACACTTCTATTAAAATAAAGGACAACAAATTTAAGAAAATTATCAGTTAATTTTACCAAAACTTATAAAGTCTGGTCGTGAAAAAGCCTAAAATAAATTATGGTAGGCTTTCAGGGGCGGTTGGGACTGGGATGGGGGTAGCCCAGGGGAGGGTAAGGGGTCCAAATGTAATTGTTGAATCCACGTGTGACTTGTAGCTAAATAACGTCCAAAGAAAAAGATGGAGACACCTGCCTAATTTAGATAGGGACAGAGCCCTCCCAATTTAGTCAACTGCTTCTACACCTTTTTTTCTATTCAGTAATTGACTGTTAACATATCCTTTGGCTTCTTTTGCCGGTTGCCACGCCCACCTGCAATCAACTTTGAGTTAGTAATGACATAACTACTATTTTTGATTGAACTCCCCATCCCCCCCCCCCCCAAAATAAAAGTCATTTTTTTTAAGATCACCGAATCACAACATTTAAAAAAAAAAAATACAAATCAAAACATTAACGTGCTCTATATATATATATATATATATACTCGTTATTACAACATAAATTTATTATTTTAAACAACTTCCATTGCCATTTGAGAGTTTGCCTTAAGAGTAAGTAAGTTATATGTATATTTTTTTATTGATGTTAAAGGTTTAAGTCTTGATAATATTAAAATAATAATTTATTTTTTTCAATCTTGTGAAAGTTTTTTAATTTAAGCGATTTGGTGTATGTGGAATGTACTTAAAATTGTATGTATTATTTATAATAATTTTAATGGTGTAAACGAGATTGTATGTAATATTTTTATGATTTTAGTAGAATAGAAGAAAGTTTTTATAGTTTGAGCAGGATGTATTTAAAATTATATATATTACTCGCGATGAAATGTGCTCAAAATTATATATATTATTCATAATAATTTTGATAGTGTATATGAAAACTTTTTAGTTCTGATGAAATGTACTTAAAATTATACATATTACTCATGATAACTCTAGTAATGTAGTTCAGGTGGGTATATCTTAAAGAAGTTTGGGTGAGATGCGCTCAAAATTATATATGTTACTCTTAATAATTTTGATAGTGTAGATAAGAGTTTTTTTAGTGAGAGTGGGTGTAGATGAGAGCTTTTTAGTTCCGGTGGGATGTACTCGAAATTATACGTGTTACTCCCGATAATTTTGATAGTGCAGTTCAAGTCGCATATGTCTTAAAGAAGTTTGAGTGAGATGTGCTAAAAAAATGTATTTGTTATTTCTAATAATTCTGATAGTGTAGACGCGAGTTTTTTACTCTGAGTGAAATGTATTCAAAATTATACATATTATTTTTAATAATTTTGATAGTGTAAATTAGGTGAGATATACTTTAAATATGTATTTGTTAGGATCTGTACGTGTTGCTTCCAATTGTATACTCTAATTATAATATTAGTGTTAGTATAGTTCAAATGGAGTGGGCCTTAAAGATGTTTTTGTTCATAATTATATGTGTTGCTCTTAATTGTATAGTCTAATTATAACATAAGTGATAATGTAGTTTAAGTAGGGTGTGCCTTAAAAATATACTTGTTCTTGTTTGCTCCCAATTGTATAATTTAATTGTAATATTAATAATGTAATTAAAAATGTACTTGTTCTTGTTCAAAACTATATGTATTGCTTCTAATCGTATAGTCTAATTATAATATAAGTAATGTAGTGTGATGTAGTATCAACATTGTATAATTATAGTACCTGTAGTATAGTCTAATACAGTATCAATATTATAATATAATTGATATAATCTTAAAAAGAAACTTTAATATAACGTTGTTTTAAAATTAATTAATTTTCTTTTATTGTAGTCTTAATAAATTATGGTAGATATAAAATATAAAAATAGAAATATGTGATTAATTTTTAAAAACAACTAATACTAATATTGCTCTTTAACTGTTTATAGATTAAAATAATATGTAATTAATAATTGTCTAATTAAATAAATATTTATTTTATTATAAGGTTTAAGCCAACATCCACGTTGTCGATTATGATTCAACTACGTACTGTCATTAACAGATACGACTAATGTAAACTACTCTTTTTTTCACTAAACATTACATTTAATTTATTTTTAATGATCGAGTCGTTATAAATTGTTTGATTATTCAAAGCTCTTAAAATTAGTAATTTTGTCACTGAATAAAACTAACTCACAGTTATCTTGATGCTGAATTAAAAGAACATTTTAATTCTTTCATTTTCTATTTAAGTAACGTGTCAATCATTCATTTGATAGTAAGATTTTATAATAAATAATATTGCTTTATAAAATTAGATTATAAAATTAATACGACATATGATTTGTTTATTATTGATTAATGTTATATAATTATTTATTAATAAATAATAAAAATTAACAATTTTTATTTTGTTGTTTTTAATTGATGACATATCAATTAAATACAATATTATATCTCAAATTTATAATCTTAACAATATTTCTTCAAAAATTGTTATATTATTTTATTATTTACTAACTACTTGACAGTTTATTTAGGATTAAATCATATCAAATATATTATTTTAAATAAAATATATTAAGGCCAAGATTAAAAAAACATAGTATTACTCATTCAAACTTTTACTCGCTTAGAGTTTTGTTCTTTTTATAAGATATAAATTTGCAACCATAGTTTCATCTCATCCATCTTCTAATTTTTTATTTATTTTTGGTTGAGAGATGGTAAAATTGAATTTTAGTATTATATTACTTTACCCAAAGTTAGTATTTAAGATCATATTATTTTATTTTATATAAAATTTAATGGACATGTAGAATATATAATAAAAAAAGATAAAATGTTTATACCCTATACCTAATGGGGTTACTATTTCTGAATAAAACGTCATCGTTTTATTCACAATTAACCCGTAACTATTAGAAAAATCGACAATCTTGCGGGGAAAGCGTTGGTCGCAGACTCAACCCAAGGCGTACGAGTCAAATCGTTCCGATCCAACCCGCTCTTATCTTGTTCGCTGCAAGAAGAGAAATGGATTAGATCAAAATAACGTTCATCGCCTCACTTTTTTCAATCGGATCCGTCGTTGTTTTGATCTAATTCTGTAAGTTATTCACTTTTTTTTTTTCTCTTTATCTTGTTAATTTTTTCTTTTTTCGTTATTGCTATAACATGTCGAATTGATCTCCTTAAAACTCATTTGAATTTTAATAAATTATTAGAAATGATAATCAAGTGATCATCGATCTTAATTTATTGAGAACACATGAAGTACTTATTAGTTTAATTTTTGTTTGCTTGTTTGAATTTCAATTACGAAACCCTAATTTCCTAATTTAATTGAAAATTCATTTACAATAAAATGAGAAAAATATGCCTTTTCATGTTTAGGCGATTAGTTAGCCAGTAAAAAGTATTACGCATAAATATGATCCATAATTACATCGAAAAATCAATTAACATAAAATGAAAAAACTGTATTATTTTTATGCTCATACCAGAATTCAAAATATGCATTGTTTAGCATTCTGAGTAAATATAAACATGCTTTTTGAATTTTTGCAGATCATTAGAGGCTGGGTGAGGTTGGTGACTTGACCAATTGACTGACTGACTAATTGAATGTTTATTTAGTAATTCTCCTGTATACTTGTATACAACCATGAGTTTTGTTTTCCGCGGTTCTAGAGCAGATTTAGAAAGTGGGTTTTCAGGATATATTCCCGAGCGTCGCACAGTGGTATGTTACTACTACTATTAACTTCATTGATGCACTTCTTATATGAACTTTTGAAATGTTGTCTCGTAATTTTCTCTTATGTTTTGGTGATCGATCTTCTGCCCCTCAGCGCATTCATGCTGCACGACCAGTTAATTCCAATTTTCTTGCTTTCCTCGTTACAGGTACTTATGTTTGTCCATTTGAGTTTTTAGCTTTTGGTTGATTTTGTATTGTATAATGAAATTATAATGCTACCTTTTCTAATCTATTTAGTGTTTGTTTGATGCTGCAGTTCTCTTGCTATTCATGATATTGAATTCACACCAGATGTCATCTAATTTTCTGGTATTTTTTGTACCCTTCACATAGATAGAATGCATTACTGTTTCTGTGTGCTGTAATATTAACTTTTACATTGTTTAATAAGCAATTGAGGTGTTTTATGTAAATTTTTATATGCAGCTCTGGGTAGTTCTTGGTATATTTTTGCTTGCCACAACCCTAAGGATGTATGCTACTTGTCAACAACTTCAAGCTCAGGCTCAAGCCCATGCTGCAGTAGCCAGTGGCCTTCTTGGTCATACTGAATTGCGGTTGCATATGCCACCAGCCATAGCATTTGCTTCTAGAGGGCGTCTACAAGGCCTCAGACTACAGCTCGCACTTCTTGATCGGGAATTTGATGAACTAGGTTGGTTTCATATTCATATTGGGTATTTGAGGTCTGAGCATGATTTTGAAAAGTAATATTAAGCATATTACATCTATGAATTTCAGCTTCTGAGGGTAAAATACATCATTCAGTTTATTATTTGATATTTATTATTTCACATATTTGGTTGTCACGTCTGAAAAAACTAATTTGTAATTGGTGGTTGATTCAATATATAGATTATGAAACATTGAGAGCACTGGATGCTGACAATGTCCCTTCTGCTTCAATGAGCGAGGAAGAGATAAATGCCCTTCCAGTTCATAAATATAAGGTTTCTGGTTCTCAAAGGTATATATCATAAGTAGTTCTTAAACATTTGAGTGTGTTCAAATAATACTTTTGTCAATTGTTGACAGTACTGTTAATCCAGAATTTTCATGACGCAAACCTTCAAAATAACAATCTTGCATATGTTCTGTTAATTGCATTTGGCTGATTGGTATTCATAGTCGCCATTTGGTGAGAATTTCAATTTTTTTTCTGTTGTGATTATATTTATGCTGGGGAAAGCATTTGGGAAACAGTATTAAATGACTTGAAAGGCAGAGAATTTCTGTAAATATCATTTCTTCCCCTTTTTGTTTTTATAGGTGTGTCTGCAATATATATAGTTTTGGTGTTGGAACAAAGGAAGACTGTGTGAATGTGTAACACTAACGTGTGCTATATTTTTGGACAATCTATATTGACCTCTAAACTTAACATTTTTGCTACAATTGGAAGATTTATGGTTGTTATATTTCATTGCTAGTTTTGGTTGAGTATTCTTATTATATTCTGATGTTAATATTCTGACAAGAAGTTGGTTTTTTTTTAATTTTTTTTTTTTATAGTGGTGCTTCTTCAATGCAACTGGCCTCATCTTCAGCCCCAACTGAGGTATTAGTTGTTCTTTTATTTGTTGGAATTGAATAAACAAGAATTCATGTTCTGTTACTTGTGCATTTGATTCATTGTTTTAGTCATATCTCTTGATTCTGTTGTTTCCAGAGGAACTGTATTGCATCTACACAATAGGTTTGTCATAGACAAACTAATGAGCTAATGTTGTCTTTCATTTTGATATATTACCCATTCAATTGGCTGCTGCTGCTGCACCGACCTCATCCATTTTATAATTAAAGCAGCTTGGTAGATGCCTGCTTGTTTCTTCTGCTATGTTTTACCCATCAACAAAGATTGATTTTTTTCATGAGAAAATGAAGTATTATTGTTTTACTTTTAACTCAAATTTTCATGGATGGATAGTGGATTGTGTTATAGTTGTCTTTGCAGAAAAAGTCGGAGTCTGCGATCGCCGTTGGGAGTTTGAAGTCTGAAGATGAACTGACTTGCACTGTTTGCTTGGAGCAAGTTAACGTTGGTGAAATAGTTCGTAGCTTGCCATGCTTGCATCAGGTTTGTCCACTTGGATTGATTTTTTAGCTTTTTGGTGCTCCTATCTTCACTTTTCTTTAACAAAATCAGATGCTGCAGCCAATGTGGTTGATACTAATATGGGTTATGTGGCACATGGAGGATAAGTGTTCTGAAAAATGATATTATTTCCTACATGACTTTAAAAAGGAAATGTTATTTATACCTTTGTTGCACGCCTTCCAATAAAGCAAAGTGGGTCTATTGCGTTCCTTTGTAGCATTTCTTACTTGACAGTCATAACAGTGCATTTTCTAGTAATGTTTAGCATTCGTGGCCCTGAAAGTGTCTGTTATGCAAATTAAACTAACTTAATTTCATGTCTGATATGAAAGCATCATGAAATCCTGTTAAATCGATATATCAATGAATTATTATAGTATTATGCTGTTCTCGATTTGAATAGAATATGATGAAGGTATCTTATAATTATGCATGCAGGTCCAACTAACTATTCATGCAAATGCATTTTTTAATTATCTGAATTTGAAGTAGAACTTGGCTTACTTGATTGTATTCTTAATTGAAATTTAAAATTAACCCTTTTCATAAAAAAAAAGAATAAAATTGCTGTGGACACAGTTAAGCGACTAGATTTTTATGGAATTTCCTTATCTATTATCATTGTGTTTGGAGCTTATACAATTTCATAATTTTATTTTGCAGTTCCATGCCAATTGCATTGACCCATGGCTACGGCAACAGGGAACGTGCCCGGTCTGTAAACTCAGAGCAGGATCTGGTTGGCAGGAAACCCGGCCAGGTGAAATGGATGCTTCATACATGGTTTAGTTACTTGACATGATTCATGCATGGTTTAGATCATTGTATTTATCCAATTAATGTACACCGATATACTATATGATGTGTTTCCTAGAGTTGTAAAATTGTAACCTCGGAATTGTTACGGGCAATTAATTTATTGTGATATCATCAATCCTCACTACTAGAACGATTTTTACATGGAAGCCCATCTCAATTTCACTTCAGTCTGGATGATATAGCTTTGATACGGATAACTCCAATTTTGTGAAGTTCCTCGTGATCTCACTCGCAAAATTTATCTAAAATTAAGAAGCAAGTGTTTATTATGTTATTTCCGAATTGGGATAAACATTTTCCTCGTAATCTCACTCGCAAAATTTATCTAAAATTAAGAAGCAAGTGTTTATTGTGTTATTTCCGAATGGGATAAACTTTCTACTGATGATTATTGCAACAAAACAAACCCTTAAGCGGTGGCTTCAGGAACAAATAGGAAGGTACAAGTGTGCTCTTAATAACTGTAAACGTCATTACATATTACTTCAATTTATTTCTAAATAAACTCCAATGCAGTTTGCTGTATCCATTAAATAAATGTATATAATCCCTTTCTAATAGAAAATGGGAGCCCGATTTATTTCCCTTTGCCTTTTCCCTTCCCTTGACCTTTCTTGGCTTCCATCTTCGCTTGAATACGAGCGGCAGCAGCAGCTTTGGCTTCTTCTCTTCCTCTTTTGCGGCAGCAGCAATCTCCTTTTGCCTCTTTAGCTCCCTAATTTCAAGTTTTTGATAAAGTTTACACATGTTACGATAGACTGAAAAAACTAAGATATAACTAACGAATATAACATAGATCTTAAATGAACAAAAAAGGGTCATGAGAGGAGTAACTTACTCTAGCCTAGCTCTCTCCTCTGAGGCACTACTCAGACTAGAGCCCTTCCTTGGCCTGCAGGATACTAGCTCCACCTCAAAGTAAGGGTTGCACTGCATCAAATATGTAAATTTAAGTTTGCACTAATTTCTAAAAGGTCTGTGACATGACCATCAACAAAACAATATTCAACATTTGGATTAAGGGCTTCATGTAAGATAAGCAGATTGTTGGGAGGGTTGCTTCAAACTCTAATGAAAATGCTACTAGCCGACCCTCAAATATTTTCCCTTTCTTCTTCAGAGCGGTTATCTTTATCCACCAATCCTGTTGGCTCATCAGCTGAGAATAACTTAATGTAACCAATCAAATCAAACTTTTTTACATATCTCGATCTTAGTAGGCATTGTCAATATAATGCGTCAACAATTGGATTCATGCCATTTCAGGAAACAACTGTCATATGTTTGCCAGATATACTGTTCTAGTGTCAACAATTGGTCTTCATGTCAGTTTATTCACATTATCAGTTAAGGCATACATATCCAGGTGAAAAAGTTTCTAGCACAAGAATGATGATGCTTACTAAGGTGGGATATCTGGAGGAGAGCCTGCAGCGCCATAGGCATATTCTGGCTTGCAAGTGATTTTTGCAACCTCCCCAACCTGCTACAACCAACTTAAAAGATTGGGTCAAGGAACTTTACTACAAAAGAAAAATAAGTAAATAAATAAATAAGAAGAGAGAGATCAAGAAAGCATAATTGACCTTCATGGTTCTTATTGCAATGTCCCAAGCCTGAATTACTGATCCCTTTCCAAGCTCAAAAGAAAATACAGTATTATCTTCTTTAGTAGTATCAAAAACTTCACCGGTCTCAGCATGAGTGCCTTCATAGTGAACTGCCCCACAAAACAATTATATATCAAAATACTGCTGTAATATCAACAAAGGGAAGATTTATAATGAAATAAATCACTTAACCATCATTGTTAAGAGTCACCTTTTGATCAGCAAGTAAGGGGATTATATGTGCATTTGAATAAACAATGCTTCCCTATAACTTCCATCTTCAGTTGAGAAGATGGCTTCCAAAAGTGAGCATTGCTGTCTATAAATGTAATCTAAAGAAACTGACTGCTACTAGTGAATGAGGAATAAAGCATTAAAAAAGAATGGTTAAACAACGAGCAATATTCCATCCTCCTAATACAATAGCATAAAATGGAACAAACAATGATAGCCATCAAACACATTGTCTCAGATTTCTCTACTCGACCCTCCCAAAGAAAGATCTCTTATCAGCAAATCATTGATCTCCTTAAAGAGAGAACCTTCAAACACTTTTTTGTTAAACATACTGTTCCATTTGACCAACACCTTGGAGTTTTTATCTTTCTACATCAAGAGACAATAAGCAACCATGTACATAATGTGACCACAATATTTTCAACTATTGCACTCCTCTTATTGGGGAAAGTTATACAAATGTAACTACTCAGGAATTCAACAACTAACAGAAACAGATAAAAAAAATACAAAAGCTAGCAACAAGAACATACCATCCACCAGAGGAAGGTCCTCAGAAGGTCCAAGAGCATTGGCTTTAGCTCGCCTTGTGATTTGCTTGATGACACCTCCATCACCCGTTAAATCAATTGTGTCAGCCATGGCTTCTCAACTCCTAGTATCCTACAAAGGCAAATAAAAAACACTCGGAGGAGCACTTACTAATTACACAAAACACTAGGTGATGCATGTAAACATATACATGCTCAACAAATAACTACAAATTACTTGTTAAGCCAATCAAGTACAAATACACTAACTCGATGATGAATACCCATTAACTCCAAAAGTTTGCACTTACAAGTAGAAACTGAACAACAATATTCAAGTCCTAATACGTTTATGGTAGAACTACCCTTTAACCTTGTGATTCTCATCTTGATGCCGCAAGTGTGTTCTATGGGAGTAGATTTCCCCTAAGTTTAAAAGTAGATATCAATCTTTACAAGCATAGATTCCCTGGTTGGGCCACAATTGGACAACCTAGTAGGGTCTCCTTATTCAGTAGACCCCTGGCTAATAGTGTCAGCCATTAAAAATAAGAACATTAAATGATGAAGGATTTTGAGTTTCGGCTTTAGAGTTCAGTGGTTACTCTTAACATTCAATCAGACCACTAACAAAACCATTATCAAAAAGCAAAACCGCATCTGGGAATTGTGAAAAAGATTATATGTTGGTTATTTCCATATTTTTAACCAACTTTCTTCATGAGAATTAATTTTTCAATATATCGTATTCCATTTTTAAATTACTGTATAATACCCATACATCCAAAACAACTTCTTCAATAACCATAATAACTTTACTTTATGGAAAAAAAACATAATTCACATTTTTTGAATGTAATATCCACGACATGTTAATCTGTAAGCTAAAAGCTGATTCCCGGTTCACTATAAATTACTGAAAATAAATATAAAAATTTACTGAATTCTGAAAAATGAAATGAAAAGATAATGAAAAGGGAAATTTATGGGACTGACCCGAGTCGTGGCTAGACGAGAAATAATGGACCGAAACGAAGAGAACGGGTTGACGGGTTTTATCGGCGACAACGCTAAATGGGGAGAAATCGCTGTAGGTTTGGTGGCCATAGGCGTCAAGTGAGTTCTTTGGTGGGTCGCCAGGCGCCGGCTTTTGTATTGAAAAATGATATTCGTTACGCTTGTAGGTAGCGCGTCCCAGCTGTGATTGGTAAGAGTGGACGGGTTGTTGACGCGTGTGTTACTCGTGAGAGTAAGGCGCATGGTGTTTTGGGTACAGTTGACATAAAAGTTCTTAGTCTTGGGCTGTGCTCTTGAGCCCAAATCTAATAGTGGGTTGCTGATTGAAAGTAACCCATATGTTAAGTACACCGCTAGGCTTACATATACAGAGTTTTATAGTCTGGAGCCCCCAAATCTATTAATAGGCGAAATGAGTCCAATAACATTGTGGACATTTGGGATGTTACTGACCACACTCGATCGATGTATTACACACACCCGCTTGACTTTTATCTACAAATAATTTTTATGTAATATTAAAAAAAAAGCTCTAAAAAACATCATAAAATATGAAATTCACCGCAAGAAAACAGTCTGTACATCATGGGTTAATTGCTTTCTAAACAACCGACTTTTATTTGAGAAATGTAATTATCCTTTTTTTTTTCAAAAATTAAAATTTTAATTCTTAAATTTTAGAATGACCGGAGTTCAAACTCTATTCCTCTTACACTACTCTAAAAAAAAGGGTACAAATTCAATAAAGTAAGAAAATATAATTATAATAAATAAGGTGGTAATTAGATCCAATATTGGTCTGATAATCTGACTTCTGCTCACATAAACCCAAGTGCTGCGGAGTATTTAAGGCTGGAACTGAGTTACATTTGTGAAAGTGTAACAAAAGTTCATATTCACACCATGCCCTTAAACAAGAGAAAGTTGTAGGGCCCCCTACCCCAAAACTTTGGGGTTCCTCCCCCTTTAAATGAAATCCTACCCAAATTGAGGCATGACACGTTTTGGGATAATCTTTGAGCAGGCTGATAATCATCTTGTTACTTGTTGGATGCTTGGCGTGTCACTGATGTGACCATTGACCAAACGGGGACCTCATAAGACAATTTTTGTGTTTGCTTTGAAATTTTGTCCTCTTTGAGAGCTTCTTTTCCGGCTGGGCCCACAAAATGAGGAGGGATTTGGGGCTTTGTTGACGAAGAGTTTTTTTTTTCAAGTATTTAGGGTTAAGAGTTGGGCCCACTAAAGTATTTTCTTGGGTTCCTAATTTTTTTCACTAAAAGAAGAGTAATTAAGTAGAAATTAGAGTCATTAATTGTTAGTGATGATGAGGTTTTATTAAGAATCTATGTAAATGGGATGTTTGCTTTTGATTCATTATCATGGACCACTCTTAAGAGATTGGTGGCCGAATCGAGTAAAATCTTTGACAGATCCAACATATGATATGAATCAATTATTTTGAGACTTTGATAGATTTGCATCTATAATTTGTGATTTGGAAAACCGTATAATTTTGACCATCTTATGGAAGTTTTTCTTTTTATAAACAAAATTATCAAAAAGCCTTATCTCATATCATAGTCAAAAGAATGATTGATTCTTATCCCCCCCCACTCTAGTTCTAAAAGATTATTTAGCCGGCTTTGCATGCCTAATCATTAGTAGGAAATAGATTTACATGAAAATGAGCTGTCAAATTGAAATTATTTCAACTTTTACTATTCATTCTAATTATTTTACTTACATTTAGTTGACATAATAGACAAATTTATAAGTAAATTAAAAGAATATTCAATGTGTACTTCTCATAGATACTTAGCATAAATTTTATATAAAATAAATATTACTTATCAATAAATTACTCTCTTTGATCAAACTGTCTTACATGCTCTACATTTACAATTTGTTTAGACCAACCATATATAACTACGAAGAGGAAAGTAACACTAAATCACCTTCTTTTTTTTTTTTTTGGGTTTGACCTTCACAAAAGCTGAGTACGAAGGAAAAGCAAATCCAATTAAGATTTTTAACCATGCAATGTGAGATATCAAAATACTCTCTAAGATTGTAATCATCAAATAATAAGTGGGTTAGGATATTAAGGATGACTATGAATTCACTTTTTCTTCTAGGTCCTAATTGAATTGTTATGGGCATCCCATCCAAAGTCATAGAATAAACTATTTTTTTCTTTGTCTAGTTGTTTTTTGGGGATCCTTTTAGGCACGCCAAGCTAGATTCCAATCATTAATGTTCCAATCTTCATCTTATATATGGAGTTGATGTGTTTGTTTGATTGCCTAGAAAGTGCACCAAAAGAAATTGTTAGCATGTTGTTTTGACCTAAAATCATTAAGGAAGACCACGAGAAAGAGAAGGAAAACAAAAGAAGGTGAGAGAAAAACAAAAAAAAAAGATTGAAAATTAGCATCAATTTCCTTAACCTACAAAGAAGTTGAAAAGTGATTTAAGTTTTGATCAATGTAGTGAAAACTAGTTAACATGGGGGAAGATTTGAAAAGCAGCCTTACTAGTGTCCAAATGAAAAAGAAAAACAAACTATTCTTCTAACTTCGATAATGGAAGTGAAAAATTGTATAGTGCCATTAGAAGTTAGTCCAATTTGGGTATATTTCAATCCAAATTCGAAAACACTTTTTTCCTAACATGGCACAGCACTACACTAATTGGATTCGATTAGATGGCTATCATTATCACAAAGATAAAAAAAAAAAGGGTTAAAATTAACCCTTCACTCTGCAAAAGCGTATGCCCTAATGCGAGAGCAAGAAATTGTGCCTTAAATATTTGTTTAATATAAAAATGTTGTAATTTTGAAACTATAATATTATAAAATAAAATAAATAGATGTTTGGTAAATACTAGTAGTAGAATAAGAATTATATATATTTAATAAATTCTTTATTTACGGTGCTTCTAAAAATTAAATAAAAAATATTTATATACCAAATAAATTGTAAATTTGTGAAGGGATTTTGAGATCGGGAAAGCATGTGTAGTTCTTGTGATGTCTAATCCAGCTTGCCATTTCCAAAGCGACTACTCTTTCATTACTATATTTTTGAAAATTTTCTATTTGGAAAATACTTTACTACACATTGCTTACTTTAGAAATAGAACTTTATGATTTCCATTTTGTTTTTTTTAACGAATGGTCTGATCCACCCACAGTATTAACAACATAGAAAGTAGAAACCCAGCTGTAAATTTCCATGGACACAAATACCACCAACAAGTACTTGTTAATTACTAAATTAACTTATATCACGTGGCTTATATTTAGAGGGGTTATTATCATAAATACTTCTGAGGTAACACCTAATTACAAAAATATTTATGAATTTAAAAAAATAGTATTAATACTCAAATATTTAGTAAAATATGTATAGATGTTCTGCCTTTAAGAATATTTCGTTAATATTAAGAAATTCAAGAGAAATAAAGCCATTTTACCCTTCACCCTCAAACCCTTTTAAAAAATAATAAATAATAAAATAAAAAATAATTAAAAAATATTATTGGTTTGATCTGGCTAAAGCAGGCCAAATCAGGCCACTCGCAACAGCAGAGCGCCTGAGGCTATGCTAGTGATCGGCTTGATTTAGTTGGCAAAAAATAACAAGATTGTTGACTTTTTAAATTTGTTTTTGAATTTTTTAAAATTTTATTATTATTTTTTAAATTCATTATTGTTATTTTTTAATTTTAAATTTATTTTTTTTAAAGAGTTTTATTTATTTATTATTATTTTAAAGGCTTTTATTAAGATAAAAATTTAAAATTTGTATTAAAAATAGTAATTTAGTCATTTGAGGTGCATTGACGGAGAATAATTTAGTCACATGAATATACTTTTTTATTTTGTATTAAATTAATTAATTAATTAATTATATTAGATTTAGTTGTGCAAGATTCAATTCAATTCAATTAATTTACATTCATGTGATGAAATTAAATAATTTAATTGAGTAAATTGAAATTATAATTCAATTGTGCAAGATTTAATTCAATTAATTTATATTCATGTGATGAAATCAAATAATTCAATTAATTAAATTAAAATTAAAATTCAATCGTGAAAAGTTCAATTCAAATCAATTAATTTATATTTATTTAATAAACTCAGATAATTCAATTGAATAAATTAAAATTAAAATTTTTGTGCAAGATTCAATTCAATTAGTTTATATTTATGTGATGAAATAAAATAATTCAGTTGAGTAAATTAAATTATAATTTAATTGTGCAAGATTCAAATTAATTCAATTAGTTTATATTTATTTGATAAAATTCGATAATTCACTTGAATAAATTAAAATTAAAATTTACCTGTGCAAGATTCAATTCAATTTAATTAATTTATATTCATGTGATGAAATCAAATATTTGAATTCAGTAAATAAAATTACAATTCAGTTGTGTAATATTCAATTCAATTCAATTTATTTATATTCATGTGATGAAATGAAATAATTCAATTGAGTAAATTAAAATTCAATTGTGCAAGATTCAATTCAATTCATTTATATTCATGTAATAAAATCAAATAATTCATTTGAGTAAATTAAAATTACAATTCAATTGTGTAATATTCAATTCAATTAATTTTTATTTATAAATTAAATTGATTAATTCATTTAATTATATCACCAATAAAAAAATTAATAAAATCTACCATAAAATACAAACATTCTCATATTTTTAATTCATGTAAAGCAATGAAACATATAACACTAAACACACTCAATTTCAATATAATCAACAAGTTCAACATCCAAATTCCAACATCAATAGTTAATATCAACGACATCGTCCACAACACTTTAACTAACAAAATATATATAATAAATCTAATAATTAACGAACTGCAAAATATTACAAAAAAGTTAAAAGTCTACCATTTTATTCATTATTAATCTTTAATTCTAAATGATAAGACTTGACTTAAGTTCTCTTTAATAATCGAGACAGATCCTGCGATAATATGAGACTAACATACTCTTCACTCATACATATGATACAATGAGGTTATCTGACTTAATAAAAAATGTATGCGTGTACTCCAATATACAAAATGATATACAAATACACAAACTGAGACACTTATGCAGTTATGCATATTGTGGGCTAACCTCAAAATGTGATGACTGTATCACACTGTACGAATTCTTATGACAACTTGAAAAAAATAGGGAAAGTAAGAAAAAGGGTGAGCTTGTGGCTTAGTGAGTGGACATAATCTGAAAATATTATATATTTTATATGTATTGTACATGTATAAATTTGTAAGATAGAATAATGATGAAGCTGTATACTGAGTAGTCAATAAACTTGTATTGAAATATAAGTTGTCATAAAAATCTGTGCTAAATATATGTAACATAGTTCTGGAAGCATAAATTATTATAAAATCTATTATCAGGCTGAATATATGTAACATAACTCTGAAAATATGTACTACATATATATATATTAAAAATCACACCAAACTTGTATCCAGAAAAATTTAGTCTAATCTGGCAGAGTAACTCATGCATAAGCAGAGCGGGAGATCTGAGTTGGTCTAACCCGGTGGAATGTTACATCGCTCGGGTAGAGCAAACTAAACTGGTTTAACGCATATGCAGAACAACTACACTAAAAGGGAGGGTACGCATGCTGTAGTAACCAGTATTCACGACTGGTAAAAATAAGTATTTATATATGTATAAATATACGTATTTTATTTGCATGTTGGTGATACTTGATTTATATATTATTATTAGTAGTGTTTGTATAGGTTAAGGTCATACTATTAGCATTGTGTTTAATTGCAAGACTTAGATTTATTTTACGGACCAAATTGTAATACTTTGAAAGTTTTAGGGGTAAATTCATAAATACTAAAAATTAGTCACTTAGTATAAAAATACACTTTTAAAACCCTAATTCTCTCATTTTGGTCGAGCTACCTCTTTTAGAGAGAGAGAAGAGATAAAAGAGGGGAGAGAAAGAGAAGAAGGAGAAGAAAAAGAAGAAGAAATTAGAATTTTGAATTTTAAGAGGTATATCACAACAATTTCTCAATTTATTAGTGTTAATTATGTTAATTTCTTTAAGTTTTAATTTTTGGAAATATGTATAATTGAGGATTTGATGTGTATTTCGTATGATATTTTGAGAATTAATGATGATCTATAAGATAACTTGATAAATCATGATGGATTGTAGAATTTCTGCTTGATAGTCTCTTGATCCAAGAATTTTATAAATTGTTGTGATTCGATTCTGGTTTTAAATTTTGAATATATGAAATTAGACATTTTTAGTATCATCTGAGACTTTGAATCGATTAAAAATTCCAGAAATTGAATTTGTTGTGAATTTACCAAAATAACCCTGAAATTCTAAAAATTTCTTATGTGAACAGTATGATATAGTGACGAACAATATTTGTCCTACTGAATGATCTTCAAAAATTACGAATTTATGAAATATGATAATTTTATATGTCTAATATGATATACTCGGAATTGAGAATTTAGATTAATGTGGTAGAAGTGTTATGATTTTCTAAAGTGTATCAGCTCATTGAAGTATTTGATTAACAGATTTTTAAAGCTATGGAATAAAATAATTTTAAAATACTTTTGGCAGTGATTTGGAAGTAAAATATTTATCATGGACTGAGATATGTGTTAAGAGTAATTATGTGGTAGTTTTATAATTTTTGAGTTAGTATATGATTTTATAAAATTGGGAGATTGAATACTGTTCAGTAAGTATCTTGATCCTATCAGGTTAGTAGTTTGGATTCGATGGTATGTATGGAATGGATTGTGTAGGAATTTTGATATAATATTCATATATAAGAAGGATATATGAGTCAAGAATGATACATTATGATTTTGGAGTAATTAGACATCATTTGTGGTATTAGAAAATTTTGTTAAGTATAAGTGGTCAGAATGACAGGTTTTGAGAAACCAAGTATTTTGACCAATTTGATGTGATAAATGCATTGTGTATAATTTTGTAAGCTATTTAAAGTATTTTGTGTTAATGGTGAGGCTTATGAAATGATTAATCTCCATTGATAGGTTAAGGAGATTTAAGCCTTGTACCTGAAAATGCTAAGAGGTAAGTATACTAGATTTTTTACTGAAATCACAATAAACGTAGTAAATGTTTTGTATGATTTTGTAAATGTGGTTAGGAATATGTTTATGTTATGTCAAAGTATATTTTGATATGAAATGTGAAGATATATATTTATGAATGTGAGTATGGACATACATGACATACATGTGTTTTTGAAAGTGAGCTTTCAAAATAAGATATGTTTAACAAAGAAAGCTTTTGAAGTGTAATATGTCCATGAGAAATATTTTGTGTTTTGAGGGTACTTGAACTCACTATTAACTTAGTATGTATTTTATGTGATTTGTGGAGCCTTTATGTATGGCCTTTCCTTCGGGATTGGTATATATTATGTGTTCCGTATGTAGGGAGGATCCTATTGGTACCTAAAGGAAGAGTGAGTCATCACATTCGTGTGGTGGCGTATTGGTGCATGTGAGAGGACTCGCCGATGATCAGGGTGAGGGTTTGGCTTTTACCTTCGGGCATGAGCATTATATATGTGTAATTTAAAGGCCTCACTTGTACTATTCCTCTTATACGGTATGTCACCTACGAGTGACATTTGGCTCATTATGTGATATGTGATATGTAAGTCCTACTAAGTAGTAGTTGAGTGATGGTATTCCTATTATGTGTTTTGAAAGAATGTGTAAGCGTTTACATGATATGTGATTTGATAAGATTATGATTTTGATTGATCATAGCATATCATACATATGCATTGTGTACAAATATGTATTTGTATTTGATATATGAAAAACTAGTATGCTTACTGAGTTTTATGCTCATTATAGTTTATGGTGATTTCAGGTAAATAAGGTACATGTGTGCTTAGCGGATTTGGCAAGGCTTCTGCTGTTCCTTGGGTTCTCTAAGTTGTTAGGTTGCTAAGTGTTTCATTTAGGGACACGTGGGATAAGATATTTGATTTGTCCCTAGTGAATAAATACTTATGTATTATTTTATTGTGTGTGGTTGGATTTAGTTTAAGTTTCACCAAGTGTAGTAATGGATTGATTTTAAGTAATAATTTGCAATGAATATATTCTGGGCTTCCGGTAACAAAGTTGCTACTGGTGACGTAGTAGAGTGTTAATCTCTGAGAAAACTCTGCGTATCTCTGGTTTACTAATTGTCCCAGTCATAATTCAATTGCTATAATTCTGAAAGAAATTAAAATGAATGTTTAAGTATTATTGAATGAATGTAAGTGATGTCGTGTGTCAAATCTTTTGGGTCTGGGGTATGACACATGCGGTGGTTCAAAAATTATTACTATATAATATCATGAAAGCATAATTGTTCTAAAATAAATATTTATTTACTGAACATAATAATAAACTATACTATAATAAATTTTAAAACATTACTGAATATACAAAATAATATAAATATTTACATGTCTAAAATAAATCACGACTAAATCTGATAACGCGTAATTTAATCATAAACAACTGTATTAAAAATATAAAATATATATAGTTATCCACTCAAAAAAGTGCGCTAATTATGAGTTGGGTTTGGATTCTAAGATCTACCTACTATCAGCACACCTTCTATATCATAGGGTGTAAAAATACATCATTAGTATGAATATATATTATAAATATTAAAATATGAGTATTCTAATATCGTAAAACTATTACTCGCTAAATTACTGAGTATAAATTTAACTACCTAAACTAATTTCCTGAAATTTCTTATTTATTTTCTTATTTTTTCTATTTCTCTCGACTGCTTTTTTTTTCCTTTCTCATTCTCATTCTCTTTTTCTTCTTCTTTCTTCTCGGTTTCTTTTTCTTCCTTTTTCTTTTTTTTCTTTTCT
Source organism: Ailanthus altissimus (assembly GCA_946807835.1). Taxonomy (NCBI): domain Eukaryota; kingdom Viridiplantae; phylum Streptophyta; class Magnoliopsida; order Sapindales; family Simaroubaceae; genus Ailanthus; species Ailanthus altissimus. The sequence goes on from OX327684.1 coordinate 19,387,455, forward strand.
TTTTCTCTTTTCTTTCCCTCGGGTTTTTCTTCTTCTTTCTCTGTTTCAACTTTGCTTCTTTTCTTCTTCTGTTTCAATTGCTTCTTCTTAAACGAAGCAAAAACAAAACTAAATATATATATATATATATATTTGTATTCCCTTTTTTTGCCATTAAGACTTTTAATCATACACGTGTATAACAATTCTTCACCTTTTAAAAAAATTTCGTCATCCAAATTTATATACCTCTTTGAAACAAATAAGGATGCTGAACTCTCATTTGATCCTCTCGCTCACATGTAGCCTCTTTCATTGTATAATTCCTCCATAATACTTTAATTAGCGAAATAGTCTTATTACGTAGTTTTTACTGGTGATAGTCCATTATTTGAATAGGTTCCTCATCATAAGTCAAGTCTGTCCTCAACTGAACTGGCTGAGTATTTAGAATGTGAGAAGGATTAGGTAATACTTCACAACATAGAAACATGAAACACATTATGATTGCGTGACAACTTAGGTGGTAATGCTAAGCGGTACGCAACTACACCAACCCTTTCTAGAATCTCATATGGCCCGATATATCTAAGACTTAATTTTTTTTGTTTTCCGAAACGAAGCACACCCCTCAATGGTAAGATTCGTAAGAAGACTCTTCTGTCTGTCTTGAGCTGCATTAAGTCTGTCTCTGATAATATTGATCTTCTCACTAGTGGCTTGGATAATCTCCAAACTCAACAATTTTCTTTCTCCAACCTCATCCCAGTAAATCGGAGTTCTACATTTTCTTCCGTATAAAGCCTCATACGGCGCTATTTGAATGCTAGACTGATAACTATTATTATATGCAAACTCCATCAATGGTAAATAATCATCCCAATTACCCTTAAGCTGCAACATACAAGCTCTGAGCATATGCTTTAATATCTGTATAGTTTTCTCCGACTGTCCATCTATTTTAGGATGAAAAGCTGTACTAAAATTTAGCTTAATACTTAAGGCTTTCTGTAAGCTATGCTAAAATCTAGAAGTGAATCGAGGGTCTCTATATGATACGATAGATACTGAAGTCCCATGTAATCGTACAATCTCACTCACATACAAATGAGCCAGCCTATCTAATGAGTATGAAATCTTATGAGGCAAAAAATGAGTAGACTTTGTGAGTCGATCAACAATCACCCAAATACTATCATGACCCCTTCGAGTACGAGGAAGCCCAACAACAAAGTCCATGGTGATATATTCCCACTTCCATTCAGGAATTGGAAGTGGTTGAGATAATTCTGCTGGCCTCTGATGTTCTGCCTTAACCTGCTTATAAATTCGGCAGTGAGATACAAACTTTGCAATATCTCTTTTCATACTTTGCCGCCAGTAATGTTCTCTCAGAGATGCATAGCATAAGCTGAGCTATGAGCTTCTTCTAAAATTTACTTCTTTAACTCTGAGATATTCGAAACACAAAGCCTGTTACCCATAACTAATGTCCCATCAGCTTTCAATGTTAAATCAGTTCGCATTCCATTCTTTACTTCTTGCTTAAGTTTAACTAAATTAGGATCCTAATCTTGCATCTCTCGAATCTGGTCAATCAACATAAGCCTAACTTCAAAATGTCTTAGATGGACTCCAAACTTGTCTACAGACAATTCAACCCTCATAGATCTGAATTCAACTAATAATGGAAGATAAATCACTCTCAAATAAGCAATAGAGCTAGAAGACTTTCTACTGAGTGCATCTACTATCACATTCGCTTTACTTGGATGATAATCAATCATACAATCATAATGTTTTATTAGCTCTAACCATCTCTATTGTCTCAGATTCATATCTTTCTGTGTGAACAAATACTTCAAATTGTGATCAGTGAGATTTAACATGTAACATCATATAGATAATGTCTCCAAATCTTCAAGGCGAATACTATTGCTGTCAATTCTAAATCATGGGTTGGATAATTCAACTCATGCTTCTTAAGCTGCCTAGAAGCATAAGCTATCACCTTACCATGCTGTACCAATACACAACCTAATCCTTGTCTAGAAGCATCATTGTAAATTATAAATCCTTCAGTGTCAGATGGAAGAGTAAGAATAGGAGTTGAAGTTAATCTCTTTTTAAGTTCTTAGAAACTACGTTCACATTCATCAGTCCACACAAACTTTAAATTTTTTCTGGTCAACTTTGTAAGCGGTGCAGCAATCTTAGAGAAGTATTTAACAAATCTCCGATAATAACCTGCTAGACCGATAACAACTTGTTTCTTCGGTCTTTTTTTGGCTGGTTTTGTTGGATTTGATTTTGATATGCTAGGTTCTAGCCACCACCATAGCCTATTGAGCACATCCAGCCACCTATCCGAACAAGCTGCCGAGCTAGCCACCGTCGAACACTCAGCCCTTGCACTTGACCAATCATCGCTCTTTATAGACGTGCCCCCGTCTGACTTGGTGCGAAGCAAACTCCGACAACATTCAATCTCTCTCTTACCACTGTAAAGAACAATATATTTTTTATAGTCTTATTATCTTGTTGTTATTTTGTGAATGTATTATTGGTGAGATTAAGTGTTTGAAATGATTTAATTGTTGTTTGGATGAAGCTTGTATTTGTTAATGGTGAATTGTGTGGTCTCTTTATTTTAAAGTTTTTTTTTATGTAATTATTATTTTGTGTAAAGTAAATATCCTCTATAATAAGGTAAAATTTCTCCTATGAAATCAAATATTTTCGTCCTCAATGAAAATAAAAAATTCATCTATAAATGATCTCCAATCATAAACTTTAATGTTATTCTATTTATAAGAAAAGCATTAGATTCGGACAATCATCAATACATCCATATCTATATTGTCCTGATAATTCTTTATTTTATAATACCAGACTTTGTAATATTTTTTATTTATTAATAATATTAAAATTACTTTAAATATTTAAAATAAAAGTGTGGTGGCTATGACCGCTACACCCCGAACACCAACCCCCCCGAAGCACTTTTAATCCCGATGTTGAACAAGCAGAGGCCCTTGCAATTCTTTTTGGGTTAGAGTTGCCTAAAATCTGAACTGCTACCCCCTCGAAGTGGAATCGGACTGTATGAACGTAGTCAAATCTAATTCATGGTCTCATTATCTCTCTCAAAGAAATCAGGTGGATCATCAAGGAGATCCTTAGATTCATTCCACGATCTCAAAATGTAATGACCCGTAAATTGGCCAAGAAAGCTCTAATTATTACTGATATAAGGATTTGGCTGGATAGTTTTCCAGCTCTTTGAGCAATGAAATTCCAATTAAAAAAGAAGAAGCAAATAAGCAAATGAAGCATCACTGCATCAGCAGCATTCAGCGCTCTCTTTCTCAAACTGCCGCCCCATGAGATATTTAAAGAGGCTCTCTGCCACGTTGAGTCATCTTCTTCTACTCTACGGGCTGACATTTTTCAATTGAAATATTTACAATTCAGCACCCGTTATTGCATTAAAAAAATGGAAAAAATATTAAATATTGAATTTAATAGTAATCTCTTGTCAGCCCACGTACACCAGATCCACAGAGCTCTGCTCATGGAATCTCCTCCTCTTTCCCATAGAGTGAAAAAAATGAAAGATGTAATATCTCAAGAAACTCAAAATTTAAAGAAAAACACAAAAGAAAAAACCCAGAAAAATTAATTAACAAAAAAAAAGAGAAATTAAAACACAAAAGATCATAAATATGACTGAAATTTAGATTGATTCTTCCCTATAACATAATAGTACTAACATTAAGAACTCCTCCTCCTCATCATCATCAAATGAAGATTCAGAGCCCCAAAAAAATCTAACTCAAAAACAAAACAAAGCAAAAATTCAATCTTTATGTACACGTGTGTATATATATATATCCTAATGTTCTCCTCTTCTTCCTTGGCCGCTAAACCCAAACTGGGTTCCGTATTCAGAGCTGACCCAAAAACGATCTCACAGGAATGAATAAGAGGAAATCAAATTTCAATTTTGATTCTTTTTCTCTCTTTCTTGGCAGATCGATCCCTCTTTTCCTTTTCAGTCTTTGTTTTCAAGAATCACTGTAATCTCTCCAGCAGATGAGCATGGCAACACATCGCCTTATTATGTAGAAACGGGCTCTTTGTTCTTTGACTAATCTTGCGCACTTTCTAGTGAAAGAGCACCTTCTTTGAGATGATGAAGAAGCACTTTCGATAAAAGCAGTTGATGAAGAGCGGGAGCAGCTTCTTAATGACCCTTCTTTCTTGGACAGCTTCCATTTCTCATCAAAATAAAACTGTGGTGGTGCACTTGTAGTGTGAGGGAAAGTAGTAGTAGCCATATGTGAGATGAAAGCACTTTCTAAGAATCACTTCTTTCTCTAAAAATAAAATGATTTTTGGATCTTTTGTTAACAGAGAAAGAGAAAAGCAAAAGCAAAGCAAGAGTAAATGTGAGAGTGAATATAGAAGTGGGTATTTGCGAATGAGTGAGTAAACGAATTGAGAGTTGAGAGTTAATAAGATGAGTGAAGGGAAGCTCACTATTTATAATGGGGATGAAGAGAAGAAAAGGGTTGCAGAAATCAGATGGGGTGTGGCAGTGGGTATCACCTGGGCCTTCTTTGCCTCGAGAGGCCCACCAAATTCAATTTTAAATAATTTAATTAAATTTATATTATAAAATATAAGGCTGAAATGAGGTGGTTCCCAATACACACACGTCGACGTCATGGGAAATTTAATGCAAAGGAAAGGAAATCTCAGTGAGGTTTTTGTGTTGTGCTGTGGCTGTGGGGGCTGACTGCTGACGCTGTAAAATTTCTAGGTGAGGAAAAAGTGATTTTTGTTAGCAGCAGAAATTAAAAGGTGAGAGAGAAAAAAAGATTTGGTGAGGATCAAAGTGGAGATCTCGCTTTTTACAGTAATTGGAACTGGCAGAGAAAAATATTGTTTACTTTTTTTCTGCAGTAAATGAGATTTTGTTATTTTCTGGTATGAAAATGAATGCTTTAGCTTCTAAAGACGGCAAGGAATCTAATTTATATTTACAGATATACACTGTCACTTTGAGTTGTTAGAGAAAGAACACTTTGACTGTGGACTGCGGTTGTTAAGATTACGTATAGGCTTCAAGAAAACCTTAGGTCAAAATTCAAGTACTTGAGTTTTTCTCTTCGCCAATATCGTTGCTGTAACATTAAAGGCACCTTGGTCACGCTCTCCAACCTTATTTAGATCAACTTTATTATTATTTGAATTTTTTATTTTAATAAAAATTAAATCTGCTTATAAATATTGGAAGAAATCTACTAATCACTCCGTCCATGGGGTGTTTTTAAATAATAAAAAGGTGAATATTATAAGTGTAAAGGATAAATAAGACTTTACCTTTGAAGTCTTTTATCTATTATTATTATTATTTTGATTAAAGTCTTTTATCTATTATAAAGCATACAAAAGTATGCAATTCATAGTAAAAGATTCGATAAAATGATCAAGTTTTGGTCTATTCTTGGCTAATTTCTATCTCCAAAACATGGAATCGTGTGTTAATTAATTATATTAAATGAGAGTTTCAACCATAAACTTGTCTTTAATATGCAAATCATGCATCTAAGCTTCCATGATCCAAGGAATAGACTTTTTAAGAGTAATTGGTTAAGAATGATTAAAAGGAGAGAAGGAACCCAGTAACTTTCATAATATGTTTTTATTAACTTTCATAATATATATATTTCGGTAGATATAATATTAATGATTAAATAGTTAATATTATATTTTAAGACTACTGATATAAAATTATATATAAATTATTGAGATTCTACACAACATAGTTCCATTAAAATATATTTGAACCTAACTCTCTTATTAGAAGAAATACAAACAATTTTATTACCGAAGATTTTCCTACAATTGAAACATTTGCCTTTATTAAAGATGAGAAGTTATATTCTCAAATATGGGGGACAAAACAACCATTACATAGATAGAAGGATAATACAAACACCACTGCTTTATTTTTTCCATCCATAATAAATTTTACTAGTAACCTATCCAAGACCTTAACCAAGTCAATATCAAAATAGATAACAATAATAATCTCAGATGGTTGTGGAGAGGTTCAAGCATTATTAGGGATTACTTTTCTTTGAGTTTAGGTCTAAATGGCTATTAGTAAGCAATATTTTTCTTGAGATGGCAACGACGACATGTTCTAAGGTTTCTTGGAGAAAAACTATTGGCAGCGTTGTCCAATGATGGCTTAGCAGAGGTTGACAAAGTCTCGACTAAGGCTAAAGAAGATCGACAAAGTCTTGGCCAGGCCCCATAGCCTCGACCAGAGCCGAGAAGACTCGATAGAAAGATTCGATTGAAGAGTCAAGGAAAACTCGAGGATGACCAAGGTAGCTCGACAGTGGCTGGGAAAGCTTAGCAAGACCTGAGGTGGTTCAACGTGGGCCAAAAAAGCTCGCTTAGGCTGAGGAGGCTCAACATAAACTGTGGAAGCTCGACAGTGATCAAGGAGACTGCTAGACTGTTGCACAAACCAAATCGACGGATAAAAAAATAATAAAATAACTAAAAAAAGAAAAGGATGATAAAACAAAACAAAAATATAAAAAAATACAATAAAAATCGATGAAAAGGAGTATGTTCACTGAAGAGAAAGCCGAAGGCCCCCTCTTAGATGGAGATAAATGAGGACTGTGTGTGTGACGACTAAGATTTTTTGAAAAGAGGTGGGAGCAATTTTAGAGAGAGGTCTTTTTATTCTCCCTAATCCAATCCAATGTAGTGTTTTAACTTCCATAATATGTTAAAAATGAAGTAAATATATAGAGAGAAAAAAAAAAAGAGAAAATCCCAAAATTATCTTCTTGAATCTCCAAGAATTCGAGGGAGCTAATAGGTGTCAACTGGTGACCAAAAGAGAAGACTGAAGAGAAAGGTGGCCAAGTTTGCACAGTTTACAGAGGCAGTAGAAAGTAAAATCAATTCACCTGTGCTTGATGTTTGCTTTCTTGCTTCTTACACTCACTGACAAACTCACGCTTCACTCTCTGCTCAAACACCGTTCATATAATGTTATTAACCTATAGTTTCACAATTTATAGCGGTACATTATTAATTGCACCATATATGATGGACAAACTCATGGAATCATTTCTTATACATTATGTGATAGATATAATAGCCAGAATAATTCTCAAAACTTGATATAAGTCTAATAGTTTTAAATAGGAAAAAAAGAGTGATATTAAATAGGAAAACTTGAGATTCAAGTTTTTTTTTTTCCAAATGTCAGTAAATATTAATGAATAAATGTTTCAATTTAATTTAAACAGGCCTTAAAAAACTTTTGACAATTCGTTACAACACTAAAAAGAAAAGAAAAATGATTATTGCTTTCCTATTTTTTTTTAAAATTATTAATTACCCACTTTTAGGGTAATTAATAACCTTTTAGTACTATTTTATTTTTTAAAATCTCTTAAAAGGGGAAATTGATTGAATCCGCATCTGGCAGCAATTTTCACGTTTTAAAAATTTTTAAAAAGGCAACGATAATTTTACTTATTAAAAAAAAAATGGTCAAAAGTGATATGCCCTTATAAGTTTGGCGGGCTTTGATTTTAATCAGGAGAAAAGTGACAGCTCGATTTGCGAGTATGGTCATTCAGTTTGGTTCTATTTTGTGCTTTGGAAATGCATGCTTAGCATAGTGGAGCCATCGTTTTATGATATTGAGATTCCATTTCCATTATTCATAACCTTCTATATTGCTAAATGTTTGTAATTTCGTTCTGAATCTTTACCATTTAACTTTATGAATCTGTATCATTCTATTTTGCTACATTCATTGCGCAACAATAAGTTTCTTTGGTTAAAATACACGACGAGACAATTAATTTCTTGTGTACAGACCTAGGGATAGAAATGCTATGGAGCCATAGTTGTGCTCTATAAGCAATAATTATAGCTATTATATGAAAGAAGGTGGATGTTTGGTAAATAACATTTTATCAAACATTTATATATGTTGTGGTTCAAAATACTTTTATGTAAAATAAATTTTTAATTGAGCTATGATAATTTTAATTTTTTTTATAATTAAAATTGGTGATTTAAAATTAAGGCTATTTTATTATAAAAATTTTGATTTAAAAATTAAAGAAGAATTAGACACATGATTAAGTACGCATTGGACTCATGAAAAAATGGATGAAAACAGAAAGCTAAATATGAGGAGGGGTATGGAAGCACAAAGAAAAATCTGCCCAGGTGTAGATGCCGTAGTGTTAAGAGTTTAACGCTGCAACGTTAGTTTGAACTTACATTTGAATGCCACAACGTCGCATATTTGGGAAAAGTTTATTTTTAAGATAGAATTACGTTCTAAAATCACTTTTGAACTTCTACAATGCATGAACTGTTATTCTAACAAGAAATAAGGGTTATAAGAACTTTGTAAACACTCTATGAATCTTCTAATTCATTAGAATTATTGAATGTATCAACAAAAGAGAGAATAGAAGATTGGGGTAGCTCTAGGGCACTGAGCATAAGTGCAAGACAATGTCATAAAGTGCTTGAGTACTGAGCATATGTATAAGAAAGCACCAGTTAAATCCTTTAGGAGCTCTTATATTATTGTATTCTTTGAGTTTCTATTGTGGGAGTTCTTTGTGTATAAAAAATTGAAGAAAAGAAATAAGAATTTGGTGATCCATCATGGATATAAGTGATTGTTGTCAAATTACGTATATTTTTATGCCTTGTGTGTGTGATTATTTTTTCTATTGTATGGTTGATCTTGTTTATTCTTATTTTACTTATGAGTGAAGTCATTCGCAAATCGCATAGGGTTTAACAATGCTAAATACCAAGTCAAAAGGTATAGGACACTTATATCCCAATAAATAGGAGCAATATTAATACTAATTACTAAGTAGGATTAGTATTAAGGTTGATTTCTTGTAAAAAAATAGTATGAGATTTATGGTTAAATTGATGCCTAAATGGTATCGGATTGGAGGGCCTAGCCTAATACATCAATAAAATAGCATCAGAGCTAGGTTATCGCAGCTATGGTTGATATTAATGGTCGAGCATAAGTTGTTCAACCATGGAGATTCACAAGTATGGAGACAGAAAAATAGAAAAAAAGATCAAGAGCCTAGGAGTGTAATGACTTGACTGCAAGAGAAAGAGCTGTAGAATAGAGATTAAAGAGCAATAAAAAAAAGGAAGGCAAAGAAAGGTGAGGTGCTGTAATTAGTCTGAGAATAAGACTTGAAGTTACAAAATCCTTGAAAACTTATTGTAGAATGAATATGAAAGATGTTTAAAGGGTCTATGGGTAAGAAACACAATTGAGACTATGCACTTGATGGAATGTTATAGGGTCTCAATATAAATTTGTTGAGGGGATGCATACCAATGACAATATTAGAGATTATCTCATTGTAGTTGTAAGGGTTAAGAGAAAATATATGGTAAGAGAGGATCTAGCTATAGAGATATTATGATGGTGTTAAGTAAAATTGAAAATCATAATATGCTGGCTATCTAGAGAGAGATATATTCGAAATCTTTGAAGACAGGAGTTACGAGCCTTAAAGGAGTTAAGTTTGGGCATAAGACTTAACTGGAATCAACGGTAGAGTAATTGACCTTTGGTTGAGGAGGGAATAGATCATTGAAAAGTTTCTTAAAGAGATTTTAAATCAATGAGGGGTTTATTATAATTGGTAATTTAAAATCAAGGTTTAGTTTGATTTTAAGTTGAAAACCAACAAATAGTCAGACATATGGTCAAGTATGCATTGGATGTACGAGAAAAGAATAGAATGGAGAGCTGAATGCGAGGAAGAGTGTGGAAGCACAAAGGGGAAGGTGTCCAAGTGTGGATAGTACACCCAATGCCATGACATTGGCCATCGAACGCAATTGGTTCAAATTTGCGTCTGAATGTCGCAGCATCAACTATTAACGCTGCACTATCGCCTATTCGGGAAAAGTACGTTTTAAGGTAGAATTGTGTCTTAACATCAATTTTAAAATTTTACAATACATGGAATCTTATTCTAATAAGAAGTAGGATTTATAGAGACATTTTAAACACTACATAAAAGAAATAAGATTTATAGAGACTTTTTAAACACTACATAAACCTTTATAATTTATTAGAATTATTGAATTCACCAACAAAAGAGAGAATAAAAGGTTAGAGTAGCTCTAAGGTATTGGACATAAGCGTATAAGAGTGCCACAGAGCACTTGAGCGCTGAGCATGATTATAAGAAAGCACTAGATAAATCCTTTGAGAGCTTCTTTATTATTGTATTTCTTGAATTTTTCTTATGAAGAATTTTTGTATATAAAAGAATTGAATAAAAGAAGTGAAGATTTGGTGATCCACTATGGACGTAGACATTTATTGTTGAATCACATATATTCTTGTGCTTTGTATACGTGATTTTTTATTTATTATGTTGTTGATCTTATTTATTCTTGTTTCACTTGTGAGTGAAATCTTCCGCAAAGCTCATATGATTTTATGATATTAAATACCCGCTCAAAAAGTATTAGGGAATGTATACCTTAACAAATGAGATTAATACTAATATTAATTACTAAGTGGGATTAGTACTAAGGTTAATTTCTTACAATAAACTAATATTAGAGTTGTGGCTAAGTTGATGTTTAAATAGTATCAAATTGAAGAACTTAATATAATATGTCAATATTTTTTATTAGATTGAAGAGCCTAACTTAATACATCAACATTTTTTTTAACTAAAAATACAAATGTTAAAGAGTTTATAAATTCTAACTGTTCATAATAATTAGCATTTGAGTATGTACCACGATGAATATGTAATATTCCACGCACTATATTGATTATGAGATCCATATCAATGTGGTTTTGTTACACTACATTAAGCAGAAGACCATTGTTAGACTAAAGTTTTGTATATTATATATTAGAGTAATACTTGATATTTTAAAAGTTTTAAATTGTATCTTAAAAATTAATGTGTTAAGTAAATATTCAGTAGTGAAATAATATAAATTTTAAAATAATTTATTACACCTCATATTTATTTGATACATTATTTTTTAAATATAATTTAAAATACTTAACATTAGTCTTTATATTAGATTCTTACACCATACCAAGTATAACAGTGCCACCTCATAACTTCTCCCAAAAGAAGGAAGTCACAAAACCATCTAAAATGAAAAATAAAAATGAATATTTTGGACTGATACCATTTATATAAGTGTGATATTAATTTACGGCTATCTTTTTTTTTTAAACATTTTTTTTTGAATTTGAGTTTTACTTATGAATTAGTAACAATTTTATTTTATTTTTTAATTGAAAGGTGTTGACTAACATGAATTAAAAAAAAAGAAAGATACTTAAACCTTTAATTAAGTATTTCTGAGTCGCAATTAAATGCATTGTTTAATGCTAATTAAATATGATACCACGAGTGGCACCCTTGACTTATCTAATTTTTAAAATTATTTTTTAAAAAAGAAAAAGAAAATTAATGAAAAGGGTGAAGGTAGAATGATAAACATAGTTCATTAAAAAAGTCACGACAAAATCCTTTTCTTTTAGTCGAATGGTGAGTTGTTTTAACTTTGATGATTAAAGTTTAAATTTTCTTTCATATACGAAAATGTGTAGATTTTTAAATTTTTTTTAATATAATAGATTTGATATTTTCAAATTTAAATTTATGAGCTGCATCACAATTAATATAATTATTATATATTTCAATAAATTTTTAATTATAAATATTAATAAATTATTATAAATATCAATAAATTATTATAATATTAAAAAAAAAATCAAGACCGATAGTGTAGTCTGTAGCAGTAGTGATCACATGCGGTACATGGTAACAATCCCATTTTGTGGGTCTGTACTTTCTAATCTTTTAAAAAAAAAAATTATTTAATAAATGTGATTTAGTTGTTTAATGTCGTTTTCCATACGTGTCAGTCGGCTCAAACGGAGCTTATGTGTTCATATCGGCTATTTTTTTGGTCAACAGTCAACCGGTGCATGGGCCAAAGGGAATCTGCTACATACATGTGTATCTTAGATAATGATGCCAATCTCAATTTTTATTTTGTGATTTAATGCATACAAAAATAGTTTTGTATCTTGGATTTTCTTATTATTTTTTTTTACTGCAAAAATGTTAAAAAAGAGAGAGAGAGAAACTTTTCACTGCTTTGCATTAACTGTGTCCTAAAATTGGCCCAATTTATGTGTCCAATAGTGAGAATATTACAAATTTTATGATATGGGCCAGGGAAGGAGGATTGATAACAAATGATGCTTTTAGTTTTAGGCCAACATCTGCATATGCTACACTAGATTCATTCAATCAAAAACATATGGTGATGATATTGTCTTCTTTGTATCAAGAATTGAAAGGTTTCACGATTTTGACACCCGCGTTATTATTTCATTCATTTTAATCTTATCATCTCAAAGAGTTTGAATCTCAAAGCGTCATTATTATGTATAGTCTAATGAATATAAGAGCCTATGTTACAATTTCTTCTTTACTCTTAAAATTTCAATCGTTTTAAATAGTCTTATATATATATATTTGACTAAGCTCGACAAAATGAAGGATTTTCTTGAATGATCTTACATGGGCACTTTTTTATGATTTGCCTTCTTAAAATTATATGTCAAATTTAGTAATTGAACCTATTGACCCTAAATCAAGAAAATTTTGGACCATAGTTGAATGTATATTTATTGAGAATAATAATTGGATTTCTTGAAGGATTAGGTTGAGAAAATTCTTGTTGATGTGCCCTGAGCTTTAAAAGTCTCTTAGAACCACAAATAAAATTAAGTTGCTTAAAAAATTATTCCTTGTGTTGGCCGTTTGATGTTTAGGTTAGTGATGAATTAATTAGAAAAGGTCAAAAAAGTCAGATAATAAAGAGAGAATTTTAGGTTTGATACATATCAATAGATTTTTAGAGTTTTTGGCTTGCTTTCAAATAGTCTCCAAAAAGTATTCTTATTTGATTGTTTAGTCTCATTTTTATAGGCTTTGCTAGATTCAGTTGTAGAGTTTTATAAAAATAAGAACATACTATTATTATTATTTTTTGTTTTGGACTCATCCTAAGATTATAGAAGTAGTATTTGTACCAAAAATTTAAAAATTTTGAGATCCTTAGGAATAATGACAATTTAAGTCCTCGATTGATATTTTCCCTACCTTGCTTTTTGATGACTTTAATGGTTGGCCTAGTTAGAGCGACTACCAAGAATACTTGATCTTGAAGACTTCAAGGCTGAGGACCGTGATCACGTTATAAGGATATTCCTTTATTTAATATCGTGTCGTTTAATGATGGTGGGCCAGAAACCCAAAATGCCTGTGTGATGGGCTTTTTTGTGGGTCTCAAGTGAGATACTTTCGGAATGTTCAAGTTCAGGGTCTGTAGATTGCATTAGGTCTCATGAAAATTAGAATTAGGCCAAAATCTCAAAAGGGAATAGAAGTATCCTCGGTTTGAGGACTTATCCTTGGGCCCATTATTCTCAAAGTACTATTTGAATATTCGAGTAACGTTCTCGTGTGACTCTCATGGCTATTGTCTTGAGTCATTTAGGAGAGTACTCTAGACCTTCATTTCTTTGAGATAAATTATCTAGGGTGGCCATTGTTTCAACCCTCTTGACTTCTTAGTCCTTAGGTTACTCTCGTGGTTATTGCCTTGAGTCACATGGAAAGGTACTCCAAACCTCAATTCCTTTAGGATGAGTCATCTGAGAGGGTACTTTAGACATATATCCTTTTGGGATGAGTCATTTAGGGTGACTATCATCTCTACCTTGTTGGGTTCTCAGTTTTTGGAAGAATCTCATGGCTATCGCCTTGAGTCGCTTAGAAGGGTACTTCGAATCTCTATCCTTTTGAGATGAGTCATCTATGGTGGCTATCACTTTAATTCTTTTGACTTTTTGATCCTTGAGTGCCTTTCGTGGCTATCGCCTTAAGTTATCTCAGAGAGTACTACAAATTTTTTGGGATGATTCATCTAGGGTGGCTATTACCTTGACCATTTTGGCTTTTCGGCCTTTGAGTGACTCCCATGGCTATCATTTTGAGTCATCTTAGAGGGTACTTCAAGCTTTCATTCTTTTGGGATAAGTCATTTGAGGTGGCTATTGCCTCGACTGTCTTAACTTTTTGATCCTTGAGTGACTCTCGTGGATATCACCTTAAGTCATATAGGAGGATATTTTCAAACTTCATTCCTTTAAGATGAGTCATTTGAGAAGATAGCCTCAACCTTCTTGGTTTCTTAGTAATTAGATAGAGCGAGGTAACTTCTAGCTGAATTCTTGTTATAGTTGTGCTCTAGAACATGTGGGTTGGTCAACATGTCTAGAAGGTTATCTTATGACTAAGGAATGGCGATTTAAAATTAGCTCGAAAATACATTAAATGCTAGATGACATTTTTTAAGAGATATACACCTTCTTGCTTGCTATCTGAATAGTTATGCTATTTTTTTTTATAGTTGTAGCCTCATCTCAGGCCTGTTGATCTTGATTGGACGATTAGTATGAACCCGATTATTTATATTCAGTTGAAAAGATTCCTCAAAGTGTTCAATTATGACTAAGCGTTTCTTTGCGACATTCATTTAAGTGTGCTTAGTAATGGGCGATTATGAGGTTTGAATACTTCTTATGGTGTATCTAACTTAAAGAGAGTGGATGGTACATATTTTTAGCAAAACTTTCATTTTCCAAAGGTAGGTTTGTTCACTTAATGGTGACCTTCCTTAGTGAGTTGTTTATTATAATGGCCTATTTTTTTTTTTAAAGTTTTCAAGGAGAAAAATTGACCATTTTCAGTATAAATTTCGTAATAGTTTGTTGAGCACCTAATTTTTCCTAAGACTTAAGGAGGGACTTTGATTGTTCTTAGGGATCTTTATGACATAAAGTAGTTAAGAAATTTTTTTTGGCAAACATAATATTGTATTACTGAAGAGTCTGAAGTGAATAGTAATATTTAGACGCATTAAATAAGAAAATCGAGCACTATAAGTGCTTTTTGTAATAACAGATTTAAATAATTAATATTATAAAAGAAAAGTAATAATTTATAAATTTAGGGATAGTATTTTTAAGGAGCTCGACATTTTATAATTTTTTGACTACTCGTCTATCTATATGCTCGAGCTTGTATGTTCGTAGTCTGGTTCTCCTGAGCACTTTGTAAAGGCCTTTATAATTTGGGCCAAGGACTTATTTGATCAGGTTCTTGGTATTCGATGATACTTTTCTTAATACTAGGCTTTCTTCTGTGAATTCTCGTGCTCAATTTTTTTTATTATGGTACTGAGTGACCTTTGATACACTATGGTTCAAATACTTTCCAACTCTCTCTTTGTGTGGTTGATCTCTTCGAGGATACTTTAATTCCCTAGGTGATGTCCAATCATTCCCTTCTTTGAATAAAAATTTTAGGGGATCTTCTTCATTCCTTACCTCTTATCCTTTTTCGGATGCACTATCCTTTCAACTTTTTCTTCTTCCTCAATCCTTATGTACTCGGATGCTCATTATAAGTAATTGTATAGATTGTGATTGGATTCTTAGATAAATAATACTAGAATCGATTTAGCCTCAATCTCATTCTTAAGGATTCCAATGCGATAGGCAAGTTGAAGGTCCCAAGTTAGATAACTTCTTAGTGGAACTGACTCATGAAGTCTCTCAAGCTTTCTGTTTGGCCTTGCTTAAAATTCTTTAAATGCTGGAGGTCTTTGGCCAACTCATAAGCTTTGCAAAAATATTAGACAAATTTGTCAGTTAGCTCACTATAAAAAAAATGGTTTTTTACTTCAAACTTCAGTACTAGAAAAGGGCTTGTCCTTCTGGATTTATGTGGAATAATCGACACATTTGATTTTACCTTCATCCTATAATGGATAACCAATCAGTCACTTGTGACCTTGGTAACCTTCGAAGGAGGAACTCCTCGTTATTTTTTTTATCCTCATAAGCTTATGCAACCACTTTTTCAGTCATTATTAATTTCCTCTAAAGGTGCTTCTAGTATTGCCTTCTTCGTCTGTTGCTTTCTCTGAGGTTCTTTTTATTCAACATTATCCTTTAGGCACCATGCTTGTCCAGATCATCCTTACTCATCTCCATATCTAGATTTCATCTAACTCAGCCCAATTCTCCAACTTTTGAGTATACGTGTGCTCGATTATTAAGTTTTTAGTTTGACCTCATGCTTTAAGGTTAGCTTACTTCTTTAAATGACTCTTGTATCCCCTTTCATTTTTGTTCTTAAGTGAATCAAGTAAGGAACCTATTATCCCCAATTGGTGGGAGAGTTCTTTTAGATTTGGCGATTAGCTCATTGGTTTACTGCTTCTTAAGGATTGTATTGCTCGTTTAACTTTCTGTGATTTTCTAGTACTACTACCAACAATTCTCTCAACTCCCTCTCTCTTGCCTCCCTCTCCTCAGTTCTTTTTCTAACTCCTGCCTGGTATGCCCATTATTATCCCATAACCCTAATGACTGGTCTTAATTGATCTGATCAAGATTCTTGATTAACCAATGGTTTCATCTATTGTCTCAAGCGGTTATGAATTGAGTAACCATCTTATTTTCCTTCAAGAGGTTTCCTTTTATGGCTTTTCGTTCTGTTCCCACAGATAGTGCCAAACTATTGACTTTGAAATCTAAGAGATTCTAGGCCTATGAGTTGAATTTATATTTCTTAAGAACAACAACTAGATCTCTCAAAGGGATGGACTGACATAATCTCTCTTGATGCACCCTTAGTTCTAAAAGTCTCCTATAACCATAAATGGGGTTAAACTGTGTTCAAAAGTTTTCTTGGCAATAACCTTTTGACACTTTACTCAGTAATGGGTGAATAGAAAAAAGATAAAAAGTAAGGGGCAATAAAGAGAGAATTTTAGGTTTGGTGCTGTACATGTCAATAGAGTTTTAGAGTTTTAGGCTTGCTTCCAAAAAGTCTCCAAAAGGTCCATTTGTTTGATCGTTTAGCCTTCTTTTTATAGGTTTTACTGTATTGGATGGTAGAGTTCTATTAAAATTAGGACATACCTTTATTTTTCAATTTTAAACTCATTTCGAGATTATAAGAGTAGTATTTGTACCCTAAAAAATCTTGAGACTTCAAGATTTCGGGAATATGAATAGTTTAAGTTCTCGATTGGTATGTATTTCTTCTGTTCTACTTTTCAAAGCTTTAGCAATTGACCTAGTTAGAACAAGTTACTGAGGATACTTGTTGATATTGAGGACTTTAGAGCCAAGAACTAGGGTCAATTTTTAAGAATATTTTTTATATTTAATATTGGGTTGTCTAATAATTGTGGCCAAAAACCTAGAATGCTTGCGTGATGGGTCGTCTAATAATTGTGGCCAAAAACCTAGAATGCTTATGTGATGGGTCTTCTTGTGGGTCTCAAGAAAATGTCATTAGAATGTATGAGTTTGGAGTCCATAGACTACATTAGACCTTCTAAGAAGTTGAAATTGAAATTGGGCCGGAATTCTAGGGGAAACAGAACCATTGTTGTATGATATATATAAGGTAATTGATTGTTGTTGGAAAGAGCTGAAGTGTGGTGTTTAATAAAGTGAAAAGTGATAAACTTTCAAGTGTAAAATCAGCAAGCGGGGCTGAAATATAAAGGCTTGCTTTAGAACAACCACTAGACGAAAGCATGAAATGGTGTTTAATAAAATGTGCTGTGATTCTGAAAATATGCACCACAATAGTAATTAATTGGCCAGTAAGTAGCTACGGGAGAGAAATCTTATCTTGTGCATTAGTTTAGTTGAAAAATATATATACTTTATATGCACCGCTAATGGTAATAAGTTTTGATAAATGCATGGAGAAAATTAATGAATGAGTGAGCGAGCATATGAAAGGATAGTTTTTTTTACCTGTTCTTGAGCTTGAAGTGTCAGTTTGTTCCATCTGAATGTTCAAGTTTTAATGGGCAGTGAGAACTCTCTGTTGTCAATGAAATCTCAAATTGATTCCTTGTAATTTGTTCTTGCTTCCTACAAATCCTCAGTTAAATGATTTTCTTGAATTTAACTCAAGTGGGTAACTTTGTCTCTAGCAAAAAATTCCCAGACAGCAAATCTTTTGCTTACTCAAAGTCCAAGATCAGTGATTTTTTCATTTTTACAAACCCAAATTGGAAAAAAACTAATCCTGCCCTTTGCTTTTGCTTAATTAAAAGTAATTCTACAGAAGCTATCTTCCATAAACTAAAAGTTGAAAATGAATTAAAATAAAGGAACAATCTTATCGTATCTTAATAATATAAGCAGCAAATCTTTACTTCTCACCAAAAATTTTAGACTAAGTTCTATGAACTTACAAGAGTTCAAAATCAAAAGCAAATCATCAGGAGTCTCTTTTTCTACAACATTAAGGCATCAGCTTTACAAATGGAATAAACAGTTTCACTTTCTGTGTCTATTTTTTATAAAACAAAATTACAAAACTAATGAGCAGCAGCTCCCTTAAATTATGCCATGTTCATTGGAAAGTGGGTGCAATCCCATTATTGGATTTCATGGTATCTTTGTTTTGCTTGTGATTAATTAGCTGACTTGACCAGTCAAAAATTCTGCTCATCAAGTGAACAATTTACATACGCTGCTGCAGATTTATAGACCTTTATTTTGGCTTATCCTAGTTCCTACACATGAAGCATAACATGACGTTAAGTAACGAAGAGGGCAGCATCTGCAATCATGAGAAGGGAGGTTCATTAGTTATATTAATTAATTAAGCTTAATTCAGGTCTTCTGTGTATATCAATCAGAAGAATCAGTTTGTCTTATTTGGTTGAGTCCTATAATGATTTTATAATCCAAAGTTTTTGGCCACTATTAACAGCTTTTGCCATAAGCATATATAAATTATCAGTCCAATCCTTCTTTACACTTTAATTATTTATAGCTAAAGAAAGAGCTTTCATTTTGTGTCTTGTCTTTTCGCCAATAATATAATATCTGTCGCGACTTCATTCCACAAGATTATTTCAAAGATAATGATATTTTATGTTCCTCTGTAATAGATCTTGTTACAGACTGATTAGTATATTCTCAGTTGATTGAATTGTTCTGCCTACAGGAGAGTAATAACACATGCTTTCATGTGAATGAACGTTCAAACCAGTGGCGTTAGGTACCAGTGCGTAGCAAAATTCAACCACCATCACCAACCTACATAAAAGAAAATAAAAAAGTGAACAAAATGTCAAAAACCTCTGCAAATTAACTCACTCAAATGTTTGTATGTGCGTTAATGTGAGAGAGTAAGTATCATTGAGGCAATGTGAGATACCATTCATTGTAGTCTCGACTAAAATTACAATTTCCCATTTTGGTTTTTTCTTTCTCGTCTTTTTTTAAGTGTAACATTTTTGCGAGCTACAAGTGATCGATGTCCTAGATAATTGCATTGATTTCAACCTTGATTTTTGGAGAAGATCTTATGATTGAAGAGCCCCAAGGATTTTTGTATATATTTTAGCAAACAGAGAAATGACATACATGACACTCTTGAGAATAAAATACTTTATTTATATGGCAAAGTATTAGGAAATATTTGTCGTTTAATTAGTGAAGTCAATCTGTATTTGAACATGTATACGTATCTATTTGAACATGATCATGTTAACATATACTGAGGTTTAGTTTTTGTTTTGTGTATTTAGGCGTGAAACTGCATGCCGATGGGCTGCAGCAGGTTCCAGTCTAAGTTCTTTGAACAAACAAGTGATTTTCTTAGCTAATTAATCAAACCGTACAATTCATGAACAAGCAAGAAATTTTCTTTAAATGAATATGATCTTTTCATTTCCAATTCTTACTTAAAGTCAAATTCTCACGTACTTCTTGCTCAATATAGATCACAGAAAACAAAGTTTTTTCTTATGAAACTGCCCCTCAAACAAGCAACTTTCTTTTTAGAGATCTGGTGCAGCTTTCCGGCTTCCTTCTATGAACTAGAGAAGTTGAACAAACCAAAAAAGTGCTCTTATGTCTCTTCATCTGCTTTAGTATTCTTGTTTTGCTTACACAACCCTAGACTAGGAAAAAAAGTTTAGAGTTATTATGATCTCTTTATCTGCGACAAACGCATGATCAATCATTAGGTCTTAAAATGGATAATGCATTCATCTTTTTCTGAATATGACATAGAAACTGCAAATGGAAGCAGCTCCCGTAATGCATGCCATGTTCAAGGGATAGGATGCATAAGCCTTAAAAATATTTCTTATGTTACATTTCATTGGTTTCTGTAGTATCTTTGTTTAATTAATGGTTTTAGCTGACTTGATCCACCAAAGATAAAATTCATATATTTTATGGACAAAATTGTTCTGTTTGGACTCATTACAATAATGAAGAGTTAAAATGAACAAATTATATTAAGGAAATGAAGGGAATACGGTATATATATGGGGTAGTTCATCCTACTTGTTACTTTAATTATAGCTTAACCAAATTTTGTCATTATCTAAACAGTTTGTCTTACTCGATTGTGCCTATAATGACCTGTTCTTCTATTTGACTTAAATTTGATAAGAGTAAAGACTATTACTTGTGATTCCGAGCTTCAGAAATTTTGGTTATAGTTTATATTTCCCCATTTGGTAATTATCGAAATCTTTGGTGTAGTTTCTGATGGATGAATAATGTGAAGACTATTTAATTAAGTGGAGAACTATCTCACTCAACTAGGAATTGTTGCTTGATTCGGTCAATTTAACCTATACATCGTTCTTATTATCGGGTGGAGTTGTGAAATATCACATGCATCCATTTGAGCAAAACCTTCAAAGTTCAAATTAGCAAATAAATTATGGTTCAGTAAGTACTAACGGTGTTGAAAACTTAATTTCTGTAGCACCCAAAATTTGAACAAATTGAGAGGAGGTTAAAAAAAAAAAAACTGCCATATGAACTCAGTCAAACTATAATTTAAACAAATAAGCAGAATCTCGAAGATAGATGTATCAAATTATCCATGAATGAACAAGAAAGTTTCTTTGCTTCCTGCAGATTAATGGATGGCTTTCTCGATTACTACATTAACAGTTGACGTTGCTTACTACAAATCCAAGATAGAAGATTTGCTTTCTCTTTGTTTTTATTCAAACCAAATGATTATTTTTGCTAGGGGTGGGCATCTCTGGATCGGGTTTGGGACAGATCCGACCAATCTCGAACTCTGTTTGGGATAAAAAAATCTGTTTCGAACGAATATTTATTCGGTCTTGACCCGAATCAGGATGGGGTCGGGTTAGGTCGAGACATGGCTCCAAACTAGGACATGGGCAATTTTTACCCATATCCCTAATTTGTTTAAAATTTATAATTTCGCTTAAATATTTTATGTTAATTTGTAGTTTATGATCCTAATTGTTACAAATTTATATTTTTAATCTAAAAATGTAATTTTGTATTCTTTTAGACTTTAATAAATTTTATTATTAATTTAATTTCTTATCATTAATATAATTATTGATTTTAATTCTAATAGAAGTTCAATTTTTGAATTACGTTACATATTATAATTTTAATTTGAAATACATTAAATGTTTCAATTTTAATTTTAATTTTAATTTCAATTGAAAGTAAATAATATAAATCAGATTCTAATTTGAATTTCAATTACGTTAGTGTTAAATATTATAATTTTAAACCTAATTTTAATTTCAATTATGTTAAGTGTTAAATATTATAAGTTCAAATTTAATTTTAATTTCAACTACATTAAATGTTATAATTCTAATTTTAATGTTTATTACGTTAAATCATAAATGTTGTAATTTTGATTTAACAAATCCTAATGTGACATCAATTGTTTAAGTGTTATAATTCCAAATCCAAATTCAAATTTAATTTTAATTATGTTCAATATTATAATCTGAATGTAATTTTATGTTAAATATCATAATTCGATTTAATACGTTAAATGTTATAATCCGATTCTAATTTTACGTTAAACGTTAAATATTTTAGTTTAAATTATTTACATTTAAAAAATTTCAACAGAACCTCCCTTAAAATTTGAATATTCCTATAGACATATACTTTATAAAATTAACACTCCAATGTTCACCACATCAAATCATTTCACCTATAATGTCTTTCGCAATGGCCCATTGTCAACCAATAGATTCAAAATAAACCAACATTTCAAATTTCAATAGCTAAATATATAAAAAAATCAAGCAAATATCTTCACAAAATAAAAACAAAGTGCAACACTTAGGTAATAAATACATTAAGTCCAAAAGATAATTGCTAAAATAGTAACTAAACGAAGTCCAAAAAATAATTGCAATATAAAATCCAAAAAATAATAGCAAAAATGTCTTCAAAATTTAGATTCTTCATTAATATGTAAAACAATAGTATAACAAACATTAAATATTACAATATAAAATTTCATCACTCATATTATTGATTTAATTGAACTATTGGAGAATTACCTTAAAATTGAATTGTCCACAGGTAACGAAAGTAACCTCTTGATAAATTTAATGCCTGTTGAGGAGGCGGTTGCATAGTATGTGTAAATTCTATATGAAAGAAGTAAGATAATAATTTTTGCATAATATTTAAAAATATAAAATATTAAAAAATAATAGAAAAAAAAACAAAAGGAGAAGTAATAAAATAGTAGAATAATATTTTTTTACCTACTTCAACTTTATCATAAAATTTAACATCTTTGAGAATTTCTTTTGTTTTCGGTCTATTCAACAAAATTAAAACTCTTATCTAATTTTGTGTATATATCAAACTCTCAACCATCTTTGGAGTCAATGAGCTGCAGAATGAATCTAGAATACGTCCTCCGTTACTAGAAACCGACTTAGAGACTATAATAGATACCAAAATAGTAATTATATCCCTAGTTATCTGTACCAACACTAGATACCTCAAAGAATTTACCTTCTACCAACTCAAAATATCAAAACGTTAATTTTTAGGATTCTCAGCTTTCTCCATCAGGTATCTATCCACTTTATTGGATTCAACCAAATCCATTTCGTCATCTACACACTCCACGAATTTTGCCCAATGGTCATTATCCCCTACATCAAACTGTATTACGTCTGAATATAAACTTGATAGACTAGATTATTGTGACTGTGACCCATACATGCTAGTGCTACTTCCAACTCCACTCTCAGACCCACCAACACTACTAGCACTACTACTTGGCTCACCAACCGCTCTACCATACGATGTATTATAGGCCTCACAAAGCCTATACAATAATTCTTTGCTTATTATCTTCATGTCTTCGACTTTGGTGCTGTCATCACCATATAAAAACTCAAAACAAAATCTAGCAAATTGTATCTTGCGTCTTGAATCAAGCACTGTAGCAAGTATCAATAATTTATTCATTTTCTCAATAGATTCCCAATATTTCTCATATTTTGCCTGCATCTTGCTAGCTATGACTCGCTCCAACTTAATTTAACTAAATTAGAATTAATATTCAAAATCTCGCTGAAACAAATATTAGATGTCACAAATAATGAAACACTAAATTTTAATGTGACATCATAAAAAATTTTAGAAACTTCATAAACTGTTCAACATTCTCTCAATTTGCATTAATTGGTGGCCTATATCTCTTCTTTTTATTTTTATCCTCCTGAAAGTAACTCCCATATGACTCATCCTCTTCCGCCATTCGATCAAGCACTTTTGTAAATTTTAATGTAGTCGCCAACATTAAATAAGCTCGTTGGCACATCTAACACCACCATTCTTTTATAATCAATTCTCTCTCTCTCTCTCTCTCTTTCTCTCCATAAAATTTTTAAAAACTAGAACTCTTACTGTTGAAGATCTCACATATTTCATAGCACTACGTGTAGAAGTAATGCTCTCATGCAAATCTTTGAACCTATCAGTCATAATCAAATTTAAAATGTGCGCACAACAAAGCATATGCATAAACTCTCCATTCAATATTAGTACTTCATCTTTCCAACTCTTCAGTATCTTCTTAAAATAATTGACGGCAACGTCATTGGCACTTATGTTATCGATTGTAATGGTAAATACTTTTTCTATACCACAATCCAACAAGCAAGATTTAAATTGCTTGCCGATGTCATCCCCTTTATGGGATGGAATAAGAGAGAAACTTAAAATCCTCTAATGAAACTTCCAATCTGGATCTATGAAGTGGGCAGTAATAACTATATATCTTTGATTATAAACGAAAGTCTAAAGGTCAGTTGTCAAGCTCACTCATTGCCCAGTTACACTAAATAGACTCTTTAACATGGCTTTCTCCTTAACAAATAGTTATACTACGTCTCTGGTTATAGTTCTACGCGATGGAACATCAAATAGAGGATATGCTACGTTGCAAATATATCAGTACCTATAATTCTCTACAAAACTAAATGATAATTCATTTATAATCACAAATTTTTCAACAGTATCTTGACATATTTCTTGACTCAATCCTCTAGGTACAATATTACTATTATTTTTCTCTTCTCCTTCTATAAGTTCTCTAACAAATATTATTTGTCTATCATCCAACAATGAACGTGGAATCTTCTTACGTACTTGTAAGTATTTTCTTATACCATCTGTTCTATCTTTTGTTGAATTAGAAGTATACAATTTTCTATAGTAATTGCACAGTGACTTATCCATTATGTCCTTGCACGGGCTGAAGTGACTCCACACCATTGATCTTGTTCTCTTCTTAGTATTAGGATGTGGAGACAACAATGCATATGTGTCGTCAACGCTGCATTGCGTATCCTCACGAGATTCCCAAATATTCGTAATATTTTATAAAGTTGAATCACGACTCATTAGTAATATAATAGTGTAATACACAACAATGAAACAAGATTAATTTGAATCTTTCAATTTTTTTTAATATTTCATAAATATGTAATTTTATAAACACACAAAAACTCATGGAAAACCTTAACCATCATACAACAAAGTAAACATGAATTAGAAGCTTAAATAATAAAAAGAAACTACTACATATATAAATTATTTGTGCATAACATTACACATACAAATATTTAAAACAATTTTTTTATACCATAAGTTATATTATTGTAACATGTAAATATTAATCAAATAACAATCAATGTAACAAGCAAATATTATTCGAATAACAATTAATAATAATTTTTTACCAAAATAACAATTAATATTACTTAGTTTATCCTACAATTAATTCTACTAATATATAAATAAATATATTATAAATATTTGTAAAATAAATAAATATAATAGTTTATATTTACACTTTACACTTATAGCATACTTATAGGGTGTGCTAGCGGCGCGTATACTCAACAGCAATGGCAGATGACAGCAATGGCATAGCAGAACGATAAATGGCAGCAACTATGATAGATGCAGGTCACGCAGTGACAGAATGACGGCACTGAAGATGAGCAGTAGCAGACGACAGTCATGGTCACGGACCCACGACAGCAATGGTGGAATAGCATCGGAGAAGAAAGGTGAATTGTAGAGAAAGAAAATTGTGAAAGTGAGTGATGAAATACAATTTTTGAATTTTTTTGTTGCCGTAAACATTCTTTTTCCTTTTTATCATTTAAATGGCACCGTTTTAGCTTCAAAAAAGGCGTCGTTTTGCTTTTTTTTTTTTAATAAAAAAAATAATTCGGCCTAAGAATGACCCAAATCGCACCAAGTCCTGTCTTGTCTAGACTGCGACGATTGAGACTTCTATTTTTAGTTCTAGTTTTGTCCCGCAAACGGGACCCCTCCCGTCTCAATCCAATTTTTCACGTTGAACAATCCAAGTCAGGCTGGGACTAGAGCGGATGCCCACTCCTAAATTTTGCTTACAACACTTTGGTCCTTTACATGTTTAACGTTTTGGCTATTAATAGTACAAAATCCAAGACCATCTTTTGCTGTCTACAAATTAACACAAAAAAAAAAAAAATGTAATAGATTTTGCTTCATTTACAAAATTGGACTATATTCTATGAACTAGACAAGAAGTGATTTTAATAAATTTTATAGCCGCAATAACCAATTAACCACTTTTTTTATTTATTATTTTTCATATTACTAACTTATTCTTTTGCTTAAAAAACTCTCTGACGTTAATAAATTAGTTTTAAAAGTAATTTTAAAACATTAATATTTAATTAATAGAGGAATTTTTGAACATGTGGAATCAACAAGGATGCCATATTCATTCACACATCTTTTCAGTGATGGATGACCCATAACAATCTTGCTTCTTTAAAGCATGCTAAAGAAGTGGGATAATCTTGCTCTAGTTTTAATATATGCATGTCTCCTCTCGCATGGCATCGTAATTATTTTTGGCCATTTAACCAATCTCTTTCTGACAAAAGACTTGGGTATTTTTGCAGTGATTATGATTATAGCTGACTTGACTCGTCAAACTTTTGTTCAAATGCATAAATATCACATGCTAATGCACAATTTTTTTAAAAATATTATCTGCTAAATTATCGGGCACATGAGGATCAAACAACCCGATTAAGATATGAAGAGTCGGCTTCTAGGATCATGGAGTAGTTGATCTCGTCTTAATTAAATATATAGGTCATTTGCTTAACGTCCCTACTTTTCTGATGGATTATATGACTTGTCCATCTCCTCCCTTTGGTTTAATTTTAAATTCGAAATTGCACGACTGACATGCTTTTGCTGTAGGTATCAAATGTTTTGACCCTTCTGAAGAGAGAGATTTATGGGCATTTATTAAAAATGTGTATGATTTATTATTTATTAAACTATGATTCCATATCACGATTCTATAAATTTATGTAATGTTGCAAAATATGTGTTTGTTTAGACAAACAAAAACATATAATCATCTGAAAACTATTTTAAAAAATAATACATTTCAAATACACTCGTACTCTCTTTCACTATCTGAGAATTATGAAAATATCCCTTTTCCATAATCATACTGTTACATTATTTCAGAACTCGATTCTTAATTCTCTCACTATGATGTTTGTATAGTAAGAAACTCATATATATCTTGATTATTTCCTTTAATCACAATTAATAAATGATAATCACAATATTGACAATATTCCTTCACTAGGCAAATTAGACAATTATTCTTTCCATCAAGTGGAATGGCAATATCACATGCCTCCATGTGAAATATATGTATGTAATGTCACAAAACTTCAATCTGAATTAAACCCAAAAAACCTACAAAATTAAGTCATTTTTTTAAGAGAAGGAGCAAGCCGTTGAGGGGACATGAAGCGTCATTTCCCATATCTTTGTTCAGAGTATGCAAATCTAAATGAGCAAAAAAAAAAAAAAAATGATGTGAGTCAACGAATTGTCTTCGAAGATAAAGAAATGAATTCTATTTTATTTCTAAACTTTTTTTGTTCTTGGCTGATTTTGAGATTCTATGATTCATTATCATCATAACTGTACCTTCATTTCATTTTGTCTGATCATGTAATACAAAGATTTGGATTCTATAAAGATGTTCTTTTCCCCAATTCTTTTGATATTTGTTCCCCCAATTAATTTAGTGTATTGAGTTTTGTATTTCTCTTTGTGAGTTGAGAGAAAAGAAATATATTTTACTATATTGAAAGGACCCAATTCTTTTGATATTTGTTCCCTAATTAATTTAGTGTATTGAGTTTTGTATTTTTTTTTGTGAGTTGAGAGAAAAGAAATATATTTTACTATATTGAAAGGATGTAAATTGAGTCTTTATATAAGTATTGATAGTATCTATTTACAATATGAAGGTAATTAAGTTAAAGTAAATGTTTATGATTATAAAATATGAATGAAAATATAAATGGTGAGCTGTGCAGTCAATATTGACTGCATCGTCATATGGCTTTAACATCCCCCTTTAAATTTAAGTTGGAGGCGTAAAAACAAGTTTGAGTTTAAATACTAAAGTTTGAAAATGATGGAAGCGAAGAGACTTAGTGAAGATATCAGCAGGTTGGTTTTTAGAAAAAAAGGAATGAAGAGTAATCATCTTTTGAGAAACATATTGTCGAACAAAATAACAGTTTGTCTCGATGTGTTTTGTTCGCTAATAAAAGACATAATTGTGAGCAATCTAAATAGTACTTTAATTGTCATAATAAAGTGGTTAGCTCTATAATGAGAAATACCTATATCTTTGATAAGCCACCTAAGTCAAATAATCTCTTACGTAGTGTCTGTAAGTGTTCGGTACTCAGCCTCAGTACTGAAGCGGGCAACAATAGTATATTTCTAGTTTTTCTAAGAAAGAAGAGAATCTCTTAAGAAAAGACAATATCCAGTAGTGGAACGTCGATTTGTATGATCACCAGCCCAATTAGCATCAGCATAGGCCCACAACGCAATGTTTGATTGGGTCGAGAAATGAAGTTCATAAAATAGAGTACCCTTTAAGTAGCGTAAAATGTGAAGAACTGCAATGTAGTGAGAGGTTTGAGGAGCAGCCATAAACTGACTAACAACATAAACAGCATAAGCAATGTCCGGTCGGGTGACTGTGAGATAAACTAAGCTACCTATTGGGATTTGTGCTCATGTACCATCCTAATTTTATATGAATGTTTTATTTTCATACTTATGTAATAAATAAATATTTCATTAAATCGCCAATTAATTTTATTATGTAAGTCTAAAGAGTTAGAATCTTGTCTAAAATAAGACAAAGACCCGAGAATATACTAACAATGACATAGTTGTAAATAGTTGCAAGCTTTGCTAAGAAATATCATTGTATAAATATATTCTCAAATTAAATATTTCTGATCTATTTCTACCGATGCAGGGTCTATCGAATGGAATCGATTAATATAGATCAGTGAATGTTTATATTTGGATAGTTCAGATGGTTAATCTTAACAAACCATGAGTTTAGTGGAAGCTCATATAGATATACATGTATTTAGTAAGGACTGGATACTGAACTAGACTCAATGAAGACCTCCAATAGATTCCTCATAAATTCGTCAGTGGAAGGTCTTCTCGAGTTAAGTAGTATTCGTAGTCCTAAAACCTGAGCACCACGATGGGTTTATGAGTAATCCACTATACTTAGGTTCCATACATGTCAGAGACATTTCATGGTATGGCCGCTAGATGTCGTTGGGTATAGTTCGATGCTTATGGAGTCTGGTGTATGTAGATATGAGATCCGTCAGCTCATATGGGTAAGTTAAATATCCAGATACTGTAAGATTGTATTTTAGGAAGTCTTATGACCATAAGCATTTAACCTGGGAAAGAGTTTCCTGTGAAGTAAATAATATTACAAATGAATTTGCATATATTATTTATTGGAATACGAATCAAAAGAGATAAGTTTATGGTTGAGTAATAGGGGACTTGACGCTTTTGATCTATGTCTCCATTCTTCTAAGATATTAATGATAGAAGGATTGTACGAATATAGATTAACCTCAACTTGTATGGTTTAACTCGCCATTTTGTATTATTCATAACGTGTGTGTGTAGGGCACCGTTATGGACTTATGAAAATATTTTGTGAGACAAAATGAGTGTGAACCTAGGGAGTTTCACTATATGAAGTATACTCTTTGAGCACGTGGGTAGCGTACCAGATCTAATTGTTCAATCCGAGAAGTTTTCAAAAAATATAAATTTATTTCAGGGTCTCTTGGGGAGTAGTTAAGGTTTAATTGTTAAACCTAAAATTGTGTCAAGTGAGACTTGACATTTTTATCTACCTAGTATATGTCTCAAATTATGCCAATAATTTGTATGAGTACTAAATTGGGTATTAGTAGAAATAGCTATCATTTAAATAAAATAATTGTTATTTTATTTTATTTTATTTAAATTAAATTAATTATTTACTCATTTACTTTAGAATCTCTCGGGGAGTAGTTAAAGTTTAATTGTTAAACCTAAAATTGTGTCAAGTGAGACTTAACATTTTTATCTACTTAGTGTATATCTCAAATTGCGCTAATAATTTGTATGTGTATTAATTTGAATATTAATAAATAAAATTTTATTAAAAAAAGGAGAAAGTTTAGCCATTCCGCGAAATAAATTGATTGATTCATTTCATTTCACGTGTATTGTATTTCTATATGATATATGTTTAAATTTGATTGACGTATTAAAAAGTTAATGGTTACTTGTTTAATTTCTATTTGTCCAAAGAAATTGAATCAAAATGATACAATTGCAAATAAAAATATGTAGCAGTACGTGGCAAGTTTTCAAATGCTTTAAATTTAAGAAAGCCACCAAGATGCTCTAATAATTTGCTAACGAAATCAAGTATGCCACTAAACTTTAGTGTTCCCTTGTCATGCTTAGACAAATGGCAATAAAGTGATTTTTAATTGATTTTAATGGTTGGTAGCATTTACTATAAATTGATAGCCAAATGTTATTTTTGGTGGAAGTTAAAAAATTCACTTCGAGCCGAATTATTTTGAGAGCTTTTGAATTTATTAAAGAGTTAACAAAATACAAAAGTAATTACATACTTAGGTCCCGAGAGAATATTATGAAGCAAGTGTTGTTTTAATTAATTTTTATTCCGAAAAATAGAAAGCTACTATTTTAGCTTGAGGAAACCTATTACGTCCCCAACTAGAATTGTTCAAAGCACACTTCAAGGGCGAGTTCCCTAATCTTATTAATGTAATAAGATTATTTTACTGTGTATTATATTTTCGCTGCATTACATATGAGACATGTAATATTTAAATTTTTTAAAATGCACATATTCACTTGTAGCACGGTACAAATGTACACAACACTAACATTACCGACTAGTTGTCAATAGAGAATGAGATCACCAAAGGGAGTAGAAGTAGTCTTACTATCTGTCAAACCTGCTTTAGCAAGGAGATCCGATGCGTATTTAGCTTGTGAGAGATAATACCCAGTAGAGTCAGATAGTACTTCAAGACCAAGAAAATAGTTGAGAGTGTCAAGATCTTTCATTTCAAAGTTTTGTTAAAGAAAGCTCTTTAAAGTAGAGATACCAAGGAGATCATCTCTGGTGATGATCATATCATCCATATAGATTAGTAGGAGAACGCTGTTGAAATTTGTGCTTACCTATCATCCATTTATGTATGAATATTTGTTTAATATTTATACTAATATTATCATTTTATTAAATCGCTAATTATATTTTATATATGGTAAGATGCTTGTAACGTTTTAGACATTGTATGATCTGAAAGAGTTTAGATTTGATTTAATGGAGTTTATATTAGTACTAATAATTAGCAACGCTGAGAGTTGTAAATGCTAAAAGTTGGCACTGATAAGAGTTAACAGGTTATAAGAGTCAGCAAAATTTAATGAGTTAGAGCCTTATCTGAAATGGAACAAAGACCTGAGAATATATTAGTAATGACATAGTTGTAAAGAGTTACAAATGGTGCTAAGAAAATGTCATTATGCAAATATGTTCTCAAATACTATATTCCTGATTTATCTTCACTGATGCATGTCTGTCAGTGAAGACCTTATAATATATAGATAAGTGTATGTCTATATCTGAATGGTCCAAATGGTTAGTTTTAACAAACCATGAGTTCAAAGGAAGCTTATATAGAGATATATGTATTGAGTAAGGATTGGGTACTGAATAGACTCACGAAGACCTCTAATAGATATCCCATAAAGTCATTAATGAAGGTCTTTTGAGTTAAGTACTATTGTGGTCCTTTGACTTAAGTGCCACGGTGGGGTTGTAAGTGATCCACTATATTTTGGTTCTATACATGTTAGAAACCTTTCATGGTCTGACAGTTGGGTGTCGTTGGGTATAGTTCGATGCTCATAGAGTCCGGTATGCATAGATATGGGATCCATTAGCTTATTTGGGTGAGTAATATATCATAATACTCCAAGATTGTATTTCAGAAAGTCTTATGACCATAAACTATAATTCTCTGGAAAAAGAGTTTTACCTTAGGGATAAATAATATCACAAAAATATTTGTAAATATTATTTATTGAAATACAATTTTAAAGATAAGCTTACAGTTAGGCATATGGAGATTTGATGGTGTTGATCTATATCTCTGCTCTACCCGGATATAAATGATGGAGGAATTATACGAATATGTTATAACCTCAACTTGTAAGGTCTAACGTGTCGCTTTGTAATATCTATAACGTGTGTGTGGAGTATTATTCATGGACGTATGGAGGAGTTCTATATGACAAATCGAGCGTGGATCTAGAGAGTCTCACAATATGAAGTATACTCGTTGTGCACTAGGACACTATTATGGATTGAATAATTTCATCTTAGAAATTCTAGCAAATCGAAAATATATTTCAGGGTTCCTTGAATTGTGCACTTATCTAAATTTAAATCTTAAGACTTAATTAGTTGACAAGAGTTGTGAACTAACTAGATGTTGACAAGTGGCACAATTATGGTCCATAAATTATTTTACTATGAATTCACCCATTAACCATATTAATAAACTTAAATAAGGTAAAATTAATTATTCAAATAGTTTTTGAATAATTGAATTAATATTAATTTGACAAATAAATAAAATATTAATTATTAATGAGAGATATACCTAATGAAGGAGCTCATGTCATATTTTTACCATTTTGTGGAAACATATACCTAATTTGGTAGAGCATCATTCATTAAATAATGTTGCATTAATTTGATCATTTTAAGTAGTTATCATAACATGTTTTTTTAGATGTTGGCCACTTAGTGATATTTTGGATGGAGCACATGTGAAGTGTTGTAACAACCATTAAAAAAAAAATTTATCATTTTATTCTAAGGGTATGAAAAACGGACTAAGAAAAGAGATAGATTTGAATGAGAGTTTTGTTTTCTAAACAAAAGGTTGTAATAAAAACAAAAAGAAAACACGAATAATTCATCTCTTTTTCTCTTAAGTAACAAAAACTTGTAAAACAAAAGTGTTTAAAGGTTAAATACTTGTTGCTCAAAATTTGATAGCTGCTATACTAGATTCATAATTCCACCGGATTGTTGTGGACTAGTATTGTACAAGGATTCACTTCAAGGCGAGCTCTAGAATTGAAATCTTCACCAAAGTTCTTCAAATGTATATTTCTGTAATCTTAAGTTGTCAGTGATTTAATTTATATGTGTATATGTTAATTATATGCTTAATTTTGCTATAAAATTATGTATATGATACGTGTATTTAGTTTTTTCAACATGTATACGATCACATGCATACACCCTAAAACACGTTAACAAATACAACAACGATTTATTTTGCGGATGAAGAGAGCTAAGTCATAGGAACTGGATTGAAAACTATGCTGTAAAATAGTACCACCGAACTTTGTAAACCATGCACGGAGAGCTTGTTTAAGGCCATATAAAACATGACGAAGTTTGCATACAATGCTTAGAGGATGAAAGTAACTAGTTGGAGGTTTCATATATACTTCTTCAGCCAGACCACCGTTAAGGAAGGAATTCTTTACATCTATCTGGAGCAATTGCCAGCCACAGATTGCAACAACAACTAATAGGCTCCGAACAAAAATGAGTCGAGCAACAGGAGTAAAAGTTTTTTCATAATTAATTCCATATTCCTGAGTGACGCCTATTGTTACAATTCATGCTTTATATCTATCAATAAATCCATCAAATTTAGTCTTGATTTTGTATACCCATTTGCAACTAATAGCAGTTTTATTTGTTGGAAGAGTAACAAGATCCCAAGTATGTGACTTGTCAAGGGCCTGCAATTTCGTTGTCATTACTTGCTGCCATACAAGATTAGAACTAGCTTCTAAGTAGGACCGAGGGTTATCTAAGGAAAGAGTAGTAAAAAAATATTGATAATCACGAAGTTTAATAGGAAGTTCTCTTACCCGTGTAAAGCAATGAGGAAAAGGTGGAGATAAAGTATTAGAACTTGCTTGATCAGATCTTTTAGACGAGGCGAACAACTCAGAAGCAGGTACCATATCGTCAGGCTTTTTTGTATGAACACTAGTATGTGTTTATGGAATGTCAGGAAATAAATCAACAATGTGATCCTATAGATTATGGGTTCTGGAATAAAAATAGTAATTGAAGATAACACGATGTCAATAAAACATTATCAACTAAAAAAAAACCCATTTCAAAGAAAGAGTAGGAATAGTGTTAGATATTTATATAAAAGCTTACCTTAAGAATTGATCCAAGATACCAAATTAGTCATTTTAAAAAAAATTAATTTATAAATTATAAATTGTAATTATGGGTTTTCGGATAGAAATAGTAATTAAAGATAGTATGATAATAAAAAATCATTAACAAAAACAACTCATTTTAAAGTAAGAGTAAGGAAAAGTGGTAGATATTCACGTAAAACTAACCTTATAAGAATTGATCCCAAATACCAAGTTAGTCATTTTTTAAAATACTAATTTATAAATTATAAATTTACTATTATTGAGGGATAATTTTGATGACATCTAGACCATTATAAAGAGGTCATGTGGCTACTAAGGTCTACATCTTTATGAAACTGCGTAGTCCAAATAAGAATTATATAATTGGGTTTAGCAAAGGCCTAAGCCCGTTAGTGTTTAATACCCAAATTATAGAGCATACTAGATAGGACCCACCTGAAGACCAATATCACCATTAAGCCCACAGTTAGAGGACACGTCAGATGGACTATGTTAGTGCCACGTCACTAATAGGATGGTAAAAAAATTTGAATCCAAACTCGGATCTGGAAAAACTTGAAAATTCGAAAAGATTTGGATCTAAAAATGTTTTTTGTTTTCCAAATTCGAGTTCTTCTTTTCTTTGAAACCTAGATTTGAAAAAACACTGATTTGAAAATCAGATTTTCTAGTCTTAGTTATTGGTTTACTACCTTGTCCTATGATTTTGGTTAATGGGTTCCATTATCTAAAAACCTAAATAAAAAGGAATCAATTCTTCAACATCATTAAGCTTAGTTTCTCTTGCTTGAATCAAGCTTGGTCTCAACTCTCAAACTTATCATCATCACCATCAAGCTCGGTCTCTCATCTTCATAATCATTAAGCTCAAATTTGTCATCAGTCTTTCTTTATCCTCTAAGCTTTGTCTCTATTTTTGATTTCAAAATAATTGTATTCTCTTCTCTTTTTTACATAAAGGTTTGAATAATTTTGCTTCTGAACAAAAATCATTAATCTTTACTAACAGCTAGTCAATTGAGGAGTCGTAGCATTTGATGCTAGCTTGACAGAATTGTACATGTAGCTCTTTGGGTTTTCTTGTAATAACACCAATTATATTATTTGAGTTCCTAGTTTTTTCTTGCAATAACTACAACAATATAGAGGAAAAACATTTTAGTAGATATATTGTTGTTGAGTCACTGAATATGTAAAGCATATATTTTAGAATTCAGTTTATTTGTTTTTGAGATCATATATTTATCAAATTGACATGTGTCAAAGTATGTGATACTAATGAAGATGAACTAACTCTTGAGCCAACGGTTAAATGGGCTAAAAAAAGTGAAAAAAAATGAAAAAATTATCTAGATTAAAATTTAGGCGTAGTTACTCAAACTTCAAGTTGGCCTGATCCACACTTGAAATAATTTGAGTACAACAAGGGATGATAGCAGACTAAGTTTGGGACGGATACCTCTAAACCCATATCCACATCCGCTTTAAAAATGAAATACCAAATTCTTCCTAAATCCGTTGCGGGTTTGGAGTTTAATACCAAATCCACTATAGCAGGTGTGTATTCATTACTAAACCCATAATGGATTATCCGTAGATGTTAAGCAGTTTAGTAATGACTAATGTGTACAAAGCACTTAGTATATGTGCTTACCATTGAGCACGCGTGCTAAGAGCGAATACTAAGTGTGCAACATTGCGCACCTAGCACATGTGTAATCCTAGACGTATACTAGAAGAGAATGCTAAAAGTGCATAACGTTGAGTGTCTAGCACGTATACTAGAAGCTCATGCTAAGACCACACGTTTAGTGTACAACGTTGTGTGCTTAGCGCTTAGTACATGTGATAGGATTTTATACTAAGCATGCAACATACGCTTTTAGCATGTATGCTAAGTGCACTAGGCAAGCAATATGCAATATATTACTTTTTTTTTCTTCTCTAAAACGGGTATCTGTGAATTTTTTATTGGACCTGTACATGTCCTAAATCCATTGTGGGTTTTAAATTTGTATATCAAACTTACTTCAAACTTTATCAAATTCTTTATAAAATGGGTGGGTTCAAGCAAATTTTTGGATAATTTTGCAATCCATATGTGCAACCTAAGTTTCAGAACAATACAAAAAAAACTTGGATTTGGATTTGGGTTAAGCAGAACTCAAATTCAGATTTAAAAATTACCATCCCTAATCATCACTGAGCCCTACAGTTAGAGAACACGTCAGTGGAACTATATCAATTTCGACATCACCATCGAGCCCTACAGTCACAGGATATATTACGAGACCATGTTAGCCTTCATGTAACCATTGAGACGTATAATACTTTAAGAGAGCCTCATTGCTGGATAGCTGGAGAAGAGGATAAGGCTCCAAGAGGTATAATTCTAAGGATCACTGCTGTATAGTTATGTCAGTATGTCCAACACTCTATCCCTTTATTGATAGAGATATGAGACTTGTTTAAAAGTAGGTAGGACAAATCTACACTAGATAAAGCTCAAGTGTCAGTATTGTGGACCACGTACTACTTGTCTATCTTCTATTGCTAACAATCCGATAAAGTTTCCAATCAAAATGGTGTCTATACTCCAAGTCTTAGGGAGCTCAATTACCAAGGAGCTTTTAACCTTATCACTTCTTGAAAATTCCCTCATTGTAGATGGGAGTCTCTAATCATGCATCACCATGTGTTGTCCTCAATAAAAATTCTCCAGACCCTTTTTGCCTCTACATTTAGGGTATATTCTTAACTTTTTAACACAAGTAAGATAGGTGATTAAGAACTTGAGACAAGTAAGAAACGATTTTCTCCTTCTCCAACTCTTTCTAGGGCAAAACTATTCATCATTAAAGCCGCCATTTTACGTGAGTGTCAGAGAGTCATTATCGATTATCTAACAAGTGTCTGTCTCTAACTAATATGTTTCTGTGTTCTGCAAGTTCTGATTGCTCTATTTGTTTTCAACAACTTCTAACTTAGTGCTTCCTCGTCTACAACTCACCAACTAGTGCAAGCTTATTTTTTTTTAAATGCAAATTGGCCCACAAAAATAATTTCCTCCACACTTAAACAAAGTTTTATTGATCGGAGGTCATGACCATTTTCAACCCCTAACAACCATACCTAGAATAAAAAAATTATTACAATAATTGAAATTGAATTTATTCGAGTCCAGTCTAACTATCTTTGATTAAAATAGACCATATATCTTCTTACAATTTTTTTTAAAAAAAAATGTACTTGAAAAAAATTTAAAATTTACCCACCCTCCTATTATTGAAGTGGTGGACTTTGAGTTAAGACATTTAAAATGTCTTAAAAAATAGTGATTGTTAAGAATTTTAATATTATATATCATTTATAAGTAAACAAATTATGACACTTAATATATTTTTTATTATAATGGAAAAAATTTATAAAAGTTGGTAATTAAATGCTTCAAAATTTTAAATTTAATCTAAAAAATGAAATAAAGATAAAAAAAATAAATTATGGAGTATGAATAGAGGTGGAACTATTGAGTATGGACAGAGCAAAAAAACTCATTACTAGGAGTCCAGAGAGAGATGATTTGGGCCTACCGTTGGCCCAAAATAACTACACCTAAACCTAGATGAAAGCATTGTGCCTGCCGCAACTTTTCAGAACCATGTCCAATTGCACCGATTCCCCAGTCCCCGTTTTACTAGTATTATCCGCTACAAAAAATTACAAGATAAAAAAAGACTAGTCTTGATCTTATATTACAAAGTACATTTTTGATTTTTGCATATCAGAAAATGAACCACTTAAATTTTTAGTTTTGTCATTTTTTGATTTTGTAAACGAAGCTATACTCCAATCACAAACATGAAATGAATGAATGAATGAATGAATGAGATGTATAGTCCATCCTTCCATTCCATGAAGAATGACATTTGTTTTAACGAATCTATTTATATCACATCTAGGACACAATTGGTTCATTTACTGTGGAGAAGTGAAATTTCTCTGGACAATGAAACATCGCAAGTAAGATCCTTAGCGATTTAGAAGTATGAAATTTAAAAAAATAATTCCATTATTTTCCATCCCTAAAAAAGTAAGTTAGAATACTCTTATTTTCCATCCCGAAAAGAAAATGACTATTACATTGCAGAGATGCATTCATTTGCAGTTTTCTCGGATTGGGTAAAGCATGGCAAGCTATTACTAGAAGCTCCAGTCCAGGAACTGAACTCGGATTTTCGAAATCCATGCATATTGCATAGCCACAAGCGTTTGAAAAAAACACTTTTTTATAACATCACTGCTTGTCAGCTTATGCATTATAATGCACCTCGGACACAAACATAATTATCATCTATTATATGGCACAAAGAGTCATTTTCAAAAATCTATCTCTAATTATAAATTAAGGTCAGTATCAGAAATCGGTCATAAGCATACACTATGCAAAATTGGTGAACAAATATTGCTCCTTCAAAAGATGGAGTCTAATTTATGAAATTAGAAAAAAAGGTTGGTCATGTCAGGATGTGCGCTTCATTTCTGGACAAATTTGAAGCAGTTGCATATTATTCACTTCATGGCCTTCATACAAAACAAAAAACTATTCACTTCGTTATCAAACACAAGAAAACAAATGAACACACTAAGTAAAAAGATCATTAATCTTATCAAATCAAGTAAACTGAATACAGATATTTGATTTTCCCCATTGATTAAAACTTTGGCCGAGGTGTAGCTGAAGAGGTAACTATTTCAGTTTCACAACTTCATAATCAGATAAAAGTTTTGTAGACTGATCACAGATAGTAAGTCGGGATGATCTAAGAACAAAATAGCGATAACATTATACTCTCCCTGTCTCTACAATTTATCCTGCTCAAGATACAATTTTATGACCTAAATATGGCTTCTCTTATAGAGGGAAAGATTAGAAACCCTACGAAATGCTCTCTTGCAAAATCAGATCAAAAGTTTTAACAATGTTCAAGAAACCAAAAAAATAAGAACTTGGAAAGTAAATTAGGTATAAATTATATGACAAACCTTCATTGGGGTAAAAAAGAAAAACAACGAGAAATTCCTCTAAGATGATATTCATGTACGGAAGCAATCAAAATTATGAATTCGTGTATGTTTTTTCCAATCACATAATTTATAGAATA
Source organism: Ailanthus altissimus (assembly GCA_946807835.1). NCBI lineage: Eukaryota > Viridiplantae > Streptophyta > Magnoliopsida > Sapindales > Simaroubaceae > Ailanthus > Ailanthus altissimus. The sequence goes on from OX327684.1 coordinate 19,426,905, forward strand.
AAGGCCTCTTGCAGATCTCATAGTCACGGAGCTTGATGGCCTTCAAAAATGAAACAATCTGGATCTACCAAGAGAACAGGAAATAAAAAGTAAAAAATATGAAGAAACACAAAATACCTATGAAATAAAATCCGCTCATGATTTCTGGTGGGTAGTCTATTTCGGCCGAGGGACAGACATATCTACTGTGAAAGAAGGTAGTTGAAAAGTACACAAACCGAGAAGAATACACTCAAATTCATCATCACTGAAACTGAAATCTCCAGTTGACTTAGAGATTACATCGTATTACCTCATGGATGATCATTAAAACAACTTACCTCGAACCTGGCGCTTGAGTTCCCAGCAACAAAAACCATAGCCCATGACAAAAGTTGAAACTGCTTTAAAATTATTAACACATAAAGAAGTTACCAGCTCAAAAGCTAGTTTACAAATTATAAATACGGTATTTTCCAATAATGGTTAATTAATTCGCCTTCATTGTTTGAAGTCGTGGCCTCGTGGGTATTCGCTGTTTGGAGAGATAAAAGAAAATATAAAATTTAGCCATTTATTGCCGCTGCAGCATCATCAAGATTCTCATGTGAAAGAGCAATTTGGAGAGAAACAAGGGGCCACAAAAAAGCCACCATCATCTCTGCTCATTAACCCTATAAAGTTTGTGAATCTTGATGATGCCCCAACCGCAACCAACGACTGGTACTTCAATAGATCTTCGTTCATATCATCATCATCTGGCAGTGAAAATTAAAAGGAAGGAAAAATAACAAAAAAACCCAAACCCAAACCCTAACCCTAACCCTAAATTTTATTCCTTGCAGGAAAATGAAAGAGAAAGCTAGAAAAGCAAAAGACTGGGTCCAAATAAAAGAAAAATAAAGAATCAAAAGTTTGAACCTACGTGGAGGTATGCGAAATAATAACAAAGACCCACTCGTTACTAAAAGCTAAGCACATTATTCTCTATCAGTAAACCGACAATCACAAGTTATAAAAGATTTGAAGGAAAAAAATAAATAAATAAATGAAGACAAGTTTATTGCTGTTGCTAAGAAGCTAGGTGAAGTAAAAAAAAAAAAAACTAGAAATTAAGAGGAAATAAGATATAGCGGAGACTCTGGATTTAAGGGTGTTAAGGGTCTCAATTTATAGAGATTTGGAAGGAAAGGGAAGGTGGTGAGAATTGAATACGTGATAAGACGACTGGTTGGTGCAGAGAGATTTGTCAGACAATTGAAAAGAGAGATGATAATACATCGTAATCCCAGGTACCATTTTTACCAAATCCTTTAATCCTTCCTGACTCAGCTAGCCTCTTTTGTACAGATGTCAACAAATAATAATAGCCAATCTAAGAATGGGAAAATGAAGACTTACCATCTGGTAATACTGAGATTTATACTTATTTTTGTGGGGTATGTTTATTATATTGCGTCTTCAACAAGCAATTTTCAAGTGGTGGAGATAGAAATGACAGGGCGTGAGCTGATCTGACCCAGCTAAATGTTAAGAGTGGCGCCTCTCGGCCTAGGGTTTCAGCTGGTTCCTTGTTTTGAGCCCTCATTTTTTTTTGTTTCTCTTTAGCCTTTTTCTTGAGAGTGAGTTCTGCAAGTTTATGGATTTTTATGGGTCTTTCTTAAGTTTTGATGTTTAGTCTTAACCCAACTTACACTTCCAAGGTACGAATTGTGTGCAGTTTTCTACTCATTTTATTAATTGAATTGCTATCCTCTTTCAAGTATTCTCTCTTAAACATTCAATGCGCTTGGATTTTCTTTTGGTTCTTAAATTTAATTTTACATTTAGCATGTAATAGCCAAATTCAGGTATCTGCTCAATTGATTTCATTGTCTACTTTACTAACAACATGAGATAAGTTATCCATTCTTTTTTACAATAAGATTATGCTTATAAAATTGAGATTGTACACTATATTGCAATTGATGTAACATATAACATAGTCAGGTCTTTTATAAAGAAGTTGCTAGTTTTATCATTTGTTTTTATCTAGTGGTTTCTATGAATATCATATTTCACATGTGTACCATAATAATTTTTTCTTGAAAGATATACCATAATAATTGATATACAAATTTTGTATCCATGCTTTATAAATATAGTATTATTTTCTTTAATGTTCATATAATTTCTTCTTAGCTAGCAACTCTCCTAAGAATTTATAGATTATTTATGTTAATGAACTATCCTATTACCGTTGCAACAAGTTCTCCCCTTTTCCCTTTTCCCTTGTCTAAAAGTCGATTGAAGTATATATATTTTTTTTCATCAAAGAGTCAAACATGATGGCCATTAAAAAGTTGGGAGAACAACTCTATGTTCATGACTGGTCAGCTTGTGTATCTAATTTGATCTCTTATGAATCTTCTTAGGAAAGAAATGGAGAATATAATCTTCTTTTAATCCACAAGCATTTCAATCACACCATTTGTGCTATACTCATTTAAGTAGTTATCTATTTGCATTTCCTCTTGATATATTGACAAATCTATGGCGACACTTGCTTCTCAACTAATTATCATGGATGTTGCTATGATTTGCTTTTCTTCTTATTCATCTATGATTTCCTGAAACTTGGAAGAACAACATATATTTCACTACAGATTTGGCGAAACAAAAATTTTAGAAGGACCTGAACACAAATACCAAATAAAGTGGATATTACTTTTGTAATTAATCATTTTTTTTCATCACGGCACCTTCTTGATCAGTACATATTTGCGGTTAAACAAATAATCTAATTAGAAGACTAACATTTATTGGCTTAACTTATCTTAGTGGGATTAAGATAAGCACATAAATCTCTTCATATGATTATACCGTATCATTCTTTACTACTATTTGCATACGCAAAATGTCCACTACTTGCTAACTGGTGACATTATTATTAGATTCACACTACCAATGTTGAAATGTGTACAGAGTATAAAATGACACCACAATCAAAAGAACTAATTAGAGTCACAGAGTGCAAAAAAGTGGAGATCAAATGCTTGGGTACTTGAATTTTCACCATATATCTTGGTATGAGCTGACATGATTAATTATCCCCGTATTTAGATAGAGATAAAAAGAAAAAGGCATAAAGAAGATCACTTAAACCATGACAAAGAATCATTAGGTTCATCTATGTAGATGTATCAAGATTGCTTACGCTATCCAAAAATCATGAATAGGCTTTGATCTTTCATTCCCACGAGAAGCCAAAAGTTATGTGTCAATAACTCAGCTTTAATTCACGATGCACCAAGTTTTCCAGATAGATTTTGAAAAGTCATTTACCTAAACCGCCAAGTATTTTTCTCGAGCTTGAAACACAATCTCACAGGAGACACAGCGAGAATTGAAGTACATCCATTTGGCTGCAATAGTGTTAAGAGCTGGGACAAGCGTCGAACACGGAGAAGTGGAGCCCTTTGTCAGTGCCCAGAAACACACGTCCTTCTCGTACACACGTTGTTTCTTTTAGATATATACTCACTCTGGAGATAGTGTAGTTTATTATTGTATCAGAATATATTATTTTTTTCTCCTTTTTCACTGGATTATGAATCACTGATAGCATGTGTAACACTACGAATTTTCGTGAGTACAAGACATTTGTAAAAGAGGATGTTATTAAATTTATTACAAAATTAAAGTATTATATTTTATACATTTTATAAAAATTAAATTTTTATTCATTAAATTAAAATTTCTCAAAATTTTTAGAGAATGATAAATCTTTAAAATAAAATTTCAACTTTTATATCATACTTACAACTTAAAGAATATAAAAGTTAAAATTATTAAAAACATAACTTTTCATTCTTAGGCAAAACATAACTCTCTAAGTGTCTAACTTCAAGATAACTTATCTAGTTAAAACTTAATCTGTAAAAATATTAATGACGAAGAGTAAACCATCGACTTGGTAAGTAAAATCTTTCATAATGTATGAGGGTTCCTGTTCGAAAGGTTGTAAACACTTTCAAAATATCATCAAGAACATCGATAAAATATTTTGATTTCAAATTCATTAAAGCAAAATTATTCAATATCATAAATCATTTCAAAAAAATGATTCAATAAAAATTCTCATAAACTTTCATATAAAATGGTGCTCATGTCATATAGTATCACCAGTACCCCCGGTGACCTGGCCAATAATCATTTGTAGTGTACACTAAAAAAAGACACCAGCTGGTCCAAATCATATATCATGTCAATCGTTCAATATCATATGACTATAGACAATGAGCTAAAAAATTTTCTTTAAATTTTAGATTCAGTAATCAATTTATTTCAAATATCATAATTTCAATTCTTTTATAATAAGATAGCTTGCAACAGTTTTGTAAACAGTATCCAATCAACTCAAAATTAAACTTGTAATTTTGAGTTACTGTATAAAGATCTATAATTTTGCATCTTGTTTAAAAAGATTTTCAAAACTATAAACAAATCATTTATTTAAAAACTTCAAAAAAAAAAAAAAATACATAAACGTAAAAGATAAAATTCATACTTTTAACCAAAATCAGTAGAAAATCATTTAATTGGAAAACATAAATAAGTTTCAGAAGTAACAATAAATCATAAGCTTCTTGAAGCATTTTCTATATTTCGAATATCATACTAACAATATTTTTCATTTGAAAATAAAAGGGATACATTATAAATGAAGTTACTTACCTCGACAAAAGTCAAATATCTCAAAGGTTATCTCTAATTATCCATAAACCGAAAATATCCTACTCATTAAGATAATAAATAATTATCTTTCATAATCATTCTCAAAATAGATATCTCTCTCAACTTATAACTCTCCCTCTATTCCTATTTCAGCATCAAACAGTAAATACTCTAAAATTCGTATCTCATATTCTATATATTGAATTCATGTAAATTTTATACCCATATTTTTTAGATACATAAGGGTTCAACATATAATTTACTCAGGATATTTGATTTAGTAAAATTATTAAAAACAAATGAATATTTCTGCATGACAAAATCTGTCAAACAGTTTCTGTATGTGAACATAGTTCATAATTTAGTTCATAAAATATTTTACTGTTGTCTAAAAATCACAAACTTAAAACTAGAACAACTAGACATATATAAATAGCAGTATATAGAATTTCAAAATTTTTGAAGATCTTTTGGTAGGTGAAATGATTTTCGTAATTCGGATTTATTGTTGAATTTTCTGTTTTTCAGCATTACAGTCACTATTTTAAAGATTTATATAAAATTGAATTCTTGGAGATTTTTAGTAAAACAAAATTTTTTAGAATCCTTATTGTGTTAGCTTTTAAATAGTAAAAATATTGGTATAAAAATACATGTGTATAAATACAGTTTATTCAAAGAATTACACATGTTGTTGTTGAATTCTCTATTTTTCTAGGATCCCGCTTACTACTTAATATACATACATATTCAAAAGTCAAAACTAAAGAGTTCTTGATAAAAACTAAGGCTTTAAATAATCATTATGAAGTATAATTTATATGAAAGAATCACATTTATAAAAATAAGTATTCAAAATGTCAACTTATTGAAATATACTACTCATAAACTCAATTTAGTTTCTACTTTACATAATCTCTTTCTCATTTTTATTCTACATAACCAACTCATAAACCATTTTCATTATCAATTCACCACAACAATATGTCAACTAGGTATGAACTCTATAAAAGTATATAAAGTATAGCTAAAAATTATAGTAGAAGAACATACCTTAAATCAAGATACCAATCAACATTTAACTATCTTCTTTTTATTTTTTTTCTCAAATCAACACTTGGTTGTTTTATAGCTTAACACTCTCAACTCATATACACACTCTAGTTTTTGATTCTTTTAAATCAATTTCTACACTCTTTCTCATATAGACACTATCTATTTATAGTATCTATTTGAGTGATACATGATGATAAATCCACTCACTTATGGTGGACATATTAGGTTTATGAATGAGTCACTAAATTAGGTATTTATTTGCTAAGTGCTTGTGTTAGATTACATTCAACACTACATATGTATAAGTTATTGATGAATGGGTCATCAAGATATGATCAAATTAGGTACTTATTTATTAAGTGCTTGTGTATGTCATATTCAACACGAGGCTTAATTATATCTAAAGCATTTGTGTAAATTATTGATGAATGCATTATCAAGATAGAACCAAGTTAGGTATTTATTGGCTAAATGCTTGTGTTAGGTCACATTTAACACTAGGCATAATTTTATCTAAAGGATATGTATAAGTTAAAAATGAATGGGTCCTTAATATATGATCAAATTAGGTATTTTCACTAAACAACTATTAGTGTACGAATTTTATAAATTCAAATACTTAAAAATTATGGAACCACCTCTAATTTAATCAAGACACATATATTAGTTCACATTAAATAATTCAAGGCAAATTTCGTTGAGAAAGTATCTAAAAAATAATTTATTTCAAACAATTCAAAATCTGTTTGTAAATTCCTGAAATGAGGTTACCTCACTTAGAAAATCATAACAATTCTAAAATAATGAATTAAGTTATGATATTTTAATATGTTATACTAGACATCTATAAGTTTAATATTCAAGAATATCATAATTTTATAAAATCATTTGATGGATCAAAATTAATTATTCATTTGTTCATACTGCAGAAATAGTGGATTTTCAGAATTTTATGGTCATATTTGCAAAATTACTAAAAATCGAATTAATGGACTTTATATACAATTCAAATTTTTGCATGACTATAAACATGTCTAAATTAATATTATCAAATATCAAAACTAAAATCAAATTGTAACAATTTATAAAATCTTCGGACTAAGATGTGATCATGAGAAAATTCAATAATTCTTTTATTAATTCATATAATTATACACACAAATATATTTGTATAAATTATACACAATAATTCTATTAGCTCCACATATTCTATAATAATATATATGTAATAATATGTTTGATCATATATTCTAACAATCGTAAAATAAAAATAATGCGAGTATTACAACATGTTTGATTCTCGACCGATTTGGAGTATAAGATCAAAAAATAGTGACTGCATTATTTTCCTTTGCGAAAAGAAAATGAGTGTCACATTGCAGGTACGAAATTTCGTTGTGTACTTTTTTTTTGTACTTTGAAGATTATAACATGAATATAGTCATCTTCTACATCGTATAGAGTGTCATACTGAATAAACTTTCTCAAAAGAAAAAAAAAGGTTACGATCATAAATATATTGGTCTTATGTATAAAATTTTCTGTTAGATATTGCGCCTTAAATATGGAGGTCTAATTCAAGAATTTCCGAGTGTGGGATGCATTTGTTGACAATTTTGAATCAGGCTTATGAGAGAGGCCATAAAGACCTACACAAGTTTCACAAATATTGAAGCCAAAATTGTGTAAAATCAATAACATCATGGTATATTTATTTTTCCACATATTCAGCTATCATTGGTATCAAAAGAGTGACAGCCCCTTCCCCAGAGATTATTTGCTACTTCCTGAGATGTTAACAGAAAAAAAAGTATAGGTTGAGTCAGTCACATAAAGAAACTAAATATTCACTTCCTGAACCTAAGATTATTTTTCTGTAATTAAACTGTTCATCTCTAAAAAATCACAGATAAAAAAATCTATTTTCCCTTTGAGAAAATATAAAAAGGTAATGTAGAGGTATGCATATAGTGAAAACTTTTTCGGTGGAAGGTAATTCTGTAAACAGATCCGGTAAAAGGCAACTCGGACTGCCAGGAAGAAAATGGTCATTACATTATTTTTCCTAGGTATGGATTCTCTCATAAAAGGAAATTCAGAAACACTGCATATTCGTACTCCTACAAATCAAAGTACAAATTGAACGAAGTTCAAAACCAAAAATAAGAAATTTAAAGAGATTATGTTTTGCAATAAATGAAAAATATCAAAGAGAGCGCATTTAGATGACAAAGGGGAAAATCCTCTATGATGATATCATGTAAGAAAGTAACAAAACTATGGCTTCTGGTAAATTTAAACAAAACACAGCTTTTTATAGAATCAAATAAACTCGCAGTCTCCGAGTGACAAACTTCAAGACTAGATCCAGCAAGAGAACAGAAGAAAAGTAAGCAAAAATTTTAAAAAAAATTACCCTGAAGAGAAAGCAGCCCATGATTTGTCATGGGAAATCTATTTCAGCCAAAGGACAAGCAGCTGAGAAACAGGTAATAACAGTAGACAAACACTCAACTAAGACATGTCAGAGAACAATTTGAAATCCATCTTCACTGAAATTGAAAACTTTCAGTTATACAGAGATTATGACCAAACCTAGTACTTACTGGGACCGGGCGCTTAGATTAAGCTGGCAACCAAAAAACCCTAAACATATCAAAAGTTGAACTGAATTAAGTTATTGGCATAAAATAAGTTAACAAAACCAAACTAGATTTTCAAGTTATAAATAGGACGTTTTCCCAACAAAAATTTATTACTTAACCTTATCGTTTGAAGTTGTGGCCTTGTGGGTTTCTGCTAGCTGATTGGAGAGACAATAGAAAACTGCAAATTTTAGCCATTTATTGCCGCTGCAGCATCATCAAGATTCCCATGTCAAAGAGCAATTTGGAGTGAAGCCAGGGCCTCAAAAGGCCACCATCATCTCCACTCTCTAGCTCTATAAAGTTTGTGAATCTTGATGATGCTCCATCCGCAAACAACGACTGGTATTTCTTTAGATCTTCGTTGGTATAATCATCACTATCTGGCCATGAGAATTAAAAGAAGGAAAGAATAATAGATATAAAAAACCCTAACCCAAAATCTTATTCCATGAAGGGAAACTAAAAAGTAAAGGGAAAGTTAGAATAGTAAAAGGTCTGAGGAATTAAAAAAAAAATAGAGAATCAAAAGTTCGAACCTACGTTGAGGTATAAGTGATAATAACAAGGCTCACTTCTTACGAAAAGCTAAATGTATTATTCTCCATTTTATAAACCGTCAAATACAAAACATAAAAGGCTTGGGAAACGAAAATAAAGAAAATGATAATGAATACAAGTTTTATATGACAGTTACTAAAAGCTACTGAAGAAAAAAAAAAAAGAAGAAGAAGAATCACTAAAGATTAAGAGACAAGAAGATCTAGCGAGGGCTGTGGGTTGAAGGACGTTAAGGGTCTCAATTTATAGAGATTTGGAAGAGAAAGAGAAGGTGGTGAGAATTGAATGCGAGATAAGACGGTTGGTTGGTTCAGAGAGATTTGTTAGGCAATTGAGAGTGAGATCGTTATACATCGTAATCCTAGGTACCATTTTTACCAAAAGCTTTTAATCCTGTACGACCCAGCTCGCCTCTTTTGTACAGCTGCTAACAAATAAAATGAAAACTTACTATCTAGTATACTGGTATTTAGTGTTTTTTTTGGGAGATGTCTGTTGTCTTACGTCTTCAAGAAGGATTTTTCAAGTGGTGGAGATGGAATTGACGGGGCTCTGCAACTGATTTGACCCCAGCCAAATGTTAAGGGTGGCGCCTTTTGGCCTAGGGCTTCGGACTGTTGCTTGTTTTGAGATCTCGTTTTCAAAATATTTTTTAGAAGATTTACATTTTATGGTAAGAAGTCTATTATACTGTTTATTAATGTTGGGAAAGATCACAAAATATTACACGGCGGAAATAATTCTTTTTCTCACGTTGTGTTATTAAAATGAGCAATATATCACCAATGTAAGCACAACAATATTACCACAAACATTAACCATCAATCAATCATAATGAACATCAAATTTTTACGTGAAAAATCCAATTCGGGAAAAACCACGGGACCGTAGTCCGATATCAATACTTCCACTATGCAATAATAATGGGATTACAACAATGTTCTCTCTAGAATCACCACTAGAGGCTCACCACAACATCAAGAACATTAATCTTGGCTCAATAACAATAAATCTAACAAATTTTCCTTAAATGTAAATTTGCTAGATAATGCTAAATCAGAGGCTAAATCGAAAATCAAATCCGATAGAATTGTAGAGCAAGATGTTGGGAACTCACCTTCAAAATTTGAGCAAAATCGGAGCTCAAATTGACATCCAATCATCAAAGAGAAATCTAAAACCCTAAGTTTTATTTTTCTCCCCCCCTCTCGTTTCTTCTCTGTTTTCTGCTTCTGCCTTCTGCATTCTGTTTTTTTTTTCTTCTCTTCAAAACAAAACACGGAATTTGTATTTCAGTTACTGTGCACTTATGGCAAATTTCAGTCAGCTCCCTTCATGGCTAATTACATAGAGACCCCTGGACCCACATGATGTGGATTCCACCAACAAATCTCCCCCTCCACGTCATGTGAAAGGATCCACTAGACCCGCTTTCCCTTTACAAACTTGAAGCTTCTCATTGGACAATGATTTAGTCATCATATCCGATCCATTCTCACTTGTATGTATCTTTTCAAGTTGTAACAGTTTTGATTCTAATACGTCACGTACCCAATGATACCTAACATCAATGTGCTTGGATCTTGAGTGAAATGTTGGGTTCTTTGCCAAGTGAATGGCACTCTTACTGTCACAGTAAACTATGTAGTTCTCTTGCTTCACACTCAATTCTTGTAGGAACTTCTTCATCCACAAGGTTTCTTTACAAGCTTCAGTAACTGCAATATACTCAGCCTCTGTGGTAGACAAAGCAACACATTTCTGAAGTCTAGATTGCCATGACACAGCTCCCCCTGCAAAAGTAATCAGGTATCCTGATGTAGACTTCCTAGAATCCACATCTCCTACCATGTCTGCATCTGTGTACCCATACAACACAGATTTATCACCACCAAAACACAAACATGTCTTAGAGGTGCCTCTAAGGTATCTGAAAATCCACTTCACTGCTGTCCAATGCTCTTTGCCAGGATTAGAGAGAAACCGACTAACAACACCAACTGCATGAGCAATATCTGGCCTAGTACAAACCATAGCATACATCAAACTACCAACAGCTGATGCATAAGGCACTGCACCCATTTCTTCCTTTTCTTTCTCACTTGTAGGACATTGCTTGGAACTAAGCTTGAAGTGACCTGCAAGTGGTGAACTAACTGGTTTTGCCTTACTCATGTTGAATCTTTCAAGAACCCTTTCAATGTAGTTTTCTTGAGATAACCATAACTTCTCATTTTTCCTGTCACGGGAGATCTTCATGCCAAGGATTTGCTTAGCCTGTCCTAAATCCTTCATAGCAAATGACTTACTAAGTTCTCTCTTCAACCCTTCAATTTTACTACCATTATGGCCAATAATTAACATATCATCCACATAAAGCAAGAGAATAATAAAGTCATTATCAGCAAACCTCTTCATAAAAACACAATGGTCTGATGTAGTCCTGCTGAAACCATGATTCTCCATAAAAGAATCAAATTTCTTGTACCACTGTCTCGGTGCTTGTTTCAGCGCTTTTCTTCAACTTGCACACTAAATCTTCCTTGCCTTTGACTCTGAATCCCTCAGGCTGTTCCATGTAGATTTCCTCCTCCAAATCACCATGAAGGAAAGCTGTCTTTACATCAAGCTGCTCAATCTCCAAGTTTAAACTTGCTGCTAAACCAAGGACAACTCGGATAGAAGACATCTTCACTACAGGAGAAAAAATTTCTTCAAAATCAATTCCTTTCTTCTGACCAAACCCTTTCACAACTAACCTAGCCTTGTACCTTAGTTGTGAGTTGTTTTCAGTCTTCAGCCTGTAAACCCATTTGTTCTTCAAAGCTCTATTACCTTTAGGCAGTTTTGATAACTCATAAGTGTGGTTCTCATGCAAGGATTTTATCTCCTCTTGCATAGCTTTAAACCACTCATTCTTGTGCTGGTGAGACATAACTTCATGGAAGTTTTCAGGTTCTCCCCCATCTGTAAGCATCACATACTCATGTGGTGGATATCTGGAGGAGTGGTGGCGCTCTCTCATAGATCTTCTTAACTGAAGCTCAACAGGTGGATCAAATGATTCTGGAGGTGCTTGCTCAACCTGTTCTGCTGGACCATCATCATCAACTCTATCATCAAAATCTTCTTGTGCGTCTCCCCCATAATCATCATAAACTACAGGTGGAAGAACTGATCTGGAAGTATCAGGAATAGGAATTTCATTACATTCTTGAGGCTTCTCATCTTTCTCTACCCCATCAACTATCTGATCTTCAAGAAATGTAACATCTCTGCTTCTGATGATTTTCTGACTCACTGGATCCCATAATCTGTACCCAAAGTCTTCATGTGCATAACCCAAAAAGATACACTCCTTAGCCTTATTGTCAAGCTTCGACCTTTCATCTTTTGGAATGTGAACAAATGCCCTGCAACCAAACACTCTTAAGTGCTTATATGAAACATCTTTTCCGGTTCAAACTCTTTCAGGTACATCATCATCCAAAGGAGCTGAAGGAGAAAGGTTAATTAAATCAACTGCAGTACGCATTGCTTCACCCCAGAAGTATTTAGGTAGCTTTGCATCAGAGAGCATACACCTGATTCTTTCTTGAATCGTTCTGTTCATTCTCTCTGCCACACCATTTTGCTGAGGAGTTTTTGGCACGGTCTTCTCAAGTCTGATACCATGGGATCTACAATACTGCTCAAATGGTCCTCTGTACTCACCACCATTGTCTGCCCTTACACATTTCAACTGTCTCTCTGTCCCTCTCTCAACCTTAACATGAAAATCTTTAAAGACATCAAGTACCTGGTCTTTAGATTTCAGAGCAAAAATCCACACTTTTCTAGAACAATCATCAATAAAAGTTACAAAGTAAAGTGCACCTCCACGTGTTCTAGTTTGCATAGTACATACATCAGTGTGTATCAAATCAAGTAAGTTTGCTCTTCTAGATGGATAAGAATTACGAAATGCAACTCTATGTGCCTTTCCTGCTAAACAATGATCACAAGGTTTGAGAGACTTACCTGTGAAGCTAGGCAGAAAATTCTTCTTGACTAGAACTTGAAGCCCTTTCTCACTTATGTGGCCAAGCCTTTTATGCCACAATTCAATGTCAGATTCTTTTGCTGCTACATTGACATCTTCTTTTATGAGCTTAGCTTCCATAACATAGAGAGTATTTACCTTCCTTCCTTTGGCTAGAATTATAGAACCTTTAGTGAGCTTCCATTTACCTTCACCAAAGTAGTTGCAATAACCATCATCATCAAGCTTGCCGGTGGAGATCAAATTCAAACGCATTTCTGGAACATGTCTGACATCCTTCAGTAGTAATCTGCTACCAACACTGGACTCCAAGTAAATATCTCCTATTCCCACAATCTTGGATGCACCATCATTTCCCATCCTGACATAGCCAAAATCACCACTAGCGTAGGATGTGAAGAAATCACAATTTGAAGTAACATGAAATGAAGCACCCGAATCAATTACCCAATCACTTGTATGACATGTGAGATTTATGGAGTTTTCATCATAAACAATAGTCATATCCCCATCAGCAACTACTGTATTGCTTACTTGTTCATTTTTTTGTGATTCACCTCTTTCCATAGCCTGTTCCCTTTTCCATATTCTACACTCTCTCTTTATATGCCCAATTTTGTTGCAATGGTAACACTTGACATTTTTCCGTTGAAACTTGGATCTTCCTCTGTAGTTGTTATTACCAGAACTTCTACTTTGGCTTCTTCCACGTCTTTCATGCTTTTCTGTAACAAGTGTTTCTGTCTCAGAAGAACTCATACCTGCATTCTTTCTTCTGGCTTCTTCATTTTGCATTCTATCCTTAACCATTTCCACGGTTAGCTTCCCATTTGGCGCTGAATTATTTACTGACACCACCAATGTCTCCCAACTATCCGGTAAGGAACTAAGCAATAACAATGCTTGTAATTCATCATCTAGTGAAATATTCATAGTTGTCAACTGGTTCACTAGGCCTTGAAACTCACTGGTGTGCTCAGCTATACTGCGCCCTTCCTTGTATTTTAGATTCACAAGCCTCTTCATTAAATTGGCTTTATTTTGTGGTGTAGGCTGCTCATAAATGGACTCCAATTTTCTCCATATAACATCAGCCTTGGTCTCTTTTGCCACATGGTGAAATACACTCTGATCTATCCATTGCCTAATGGTGCCAACACATTTTCTATGTAATTGGATTCACTCCTTATCACTCATTTTCTCGGGTTTTACAGCATCCCCTTCAATGGGTTCATGTAGGTCTTTTACAAAAAGTAAATCCTCCATTCTGGACTTCCATATAGCATAATTCCGTGCCTTCAGTTTAATCATGCATGCAGAATTTTCATCCATTTTAATCAACACAAATCAAGCACTGCACAACCTGACTAGCTCTGATACCACTTTGTTGGGAAAGATCACAAAATACTACACAGCGGAAACAATTCTTTTTCCCACGTTGTGTTATTAAAATGGGCAATATATCACCAATGTAAGCATAACAATATTACCACAAACATTAACCATCAATCAATCACAATGAACATCAAATTTTTACGTGGAAAACCCAATTCGAGAAAAACCACGGGACCGTAGTCCGATATCAATACTTCCACTATGCAATAATAATGGGATTACAACAATGTTCTCTCTAGAATCACCATTAGAGGCTCACCACAACATCAAGAACATTAATCTTGGCTCAATAACAATAAATCTAACAAATTCTCCTTAAATGTAAATTTGCTAGATAATGCTAAATCAGAGGCTAAATCGAAAATCAAATCCGATAGAATTGTAGAGCAAGATGTTGGGAACTCACCTTCAAAATTTGAGCAAAATCGGAGCTCAAATTGACATCCAATCATCAAAGAGAAATCTAAAACCCTAAGTTTTATTTTTCTCCCCCCCTCTCGTTTCTTCTCTGTTTTCTGCTTCTGCCTTCTGCATTCTGTTTTTTTTTTCTTCTCTTCAAAACAAAACACGGAATTTGTATTTTAGTTACTGTGCACTTATGGCAAATTTCAGTCAGCTCCCTTCATGGCTAATTACATAGAGACCCCTAGACCCACATGATGTGGATCCCACCAACAATTAATTTATCTATAGCCAAGTTCACATATTTGTTTTTATAAGAGGAAATATAAAAAAAAAATCTACTCTTACATACTCCAATTCCCATTATTTAAGTGAAGAGATCAGATGGTTGATCGAGGAAATCAGACACATGCTGGCTGGGGAAAAAAAACCAAAGAAATGGAATTAAGTTCATTCTTAGACTTTGTAATAGCTTAGCTCACAAACTAGCAAGAATTGCTATTAAGAATCTCTGTACAAACATTTGGTTGGATAACTTTCCAACCTTTTCTGATTAACGGCAACATTATCTTAAAATAAAAAAAAGTGAAGAGGAGTTGCTCTTTGCCATATGATCATAAATATCTTATGCCTCTTCAACATTTTTTTTTTAATTAGAGAGCAGAGTCTTTGCAAGTCTATGAGTTTTTTTTTATATTTCTTTTTTAAGTTTTGATGTTTATTCTAATCCCTCTTAAATCACCAAGGTAAAATTTATTAATTAAAGTACATTTTCAAATACTTTCTATCAAGTATTTACTACACTCTTTCAAATAATTTCTATCAAGTATTTACTGCAAGTACGATTTTTTTTTTTGAAGATCAATTCATTGCTATCATCAGATTAGAAAATTATATAGTCAAAATTTTATATTTGAGAATTTAAAAGCAACTTTAGCTAATTGATGAGCCAACATATTATAAGATCTGGAATATGTCTAATTATGAGCTGATATCTTTTTGTTTAATAATTTTTGGACGTTATTAACCACCCAACTAATTTTCTTCTAAGTGTTAATTGTCTCTAAAGTCAATCCTACTAGGGGTGGCAACGGAACGGGTTGGGGTAAGGATCACAATTTTTATCCTTATATTTAAATAATGTTAGAATTTTCATATTCGATCGATATGATTTCAGTTTGAGTTTGGGTTTGGGGATCCCTAAATGGGGATGAGGATCCCCATGAGTACTCCACACCCGAATTATTTTAAAATATTTCTTAAATATTTTTTCATTTGTATTGATTTAATTTTGTAAAATAGTTGTTTACTCTGTACAACCATAATATACCCAATAATATTTGTAAGCATCACATAAAAATATAAATTACATTGAGTTTTCAAATAATCAACCACTAAATTTAAAAATCAATAACATAAATTAAAATTCAAAAATCACAAAAATTAATGGTTTCTTTAAAATTTGGCATTTATATCATCATGCTTTATTTGTAATCCAAACATCAAGTCACTATCAAGATTACTCACAAACTTATAATACAAAGTTAAAATTTTTGAGTTAGATGAGTGATGACTAAGAAACTAAGAATGGTAATAAAATCATTTACTTTTTTTGTTTATTCCTCTTCATATTCTTTTTCTTCTTTAACAAATGAGTTTACTTCAAATTACAAGCAAGTGTCTAACATTGAATAAAATTTAAAAAAAAATGAATTAAAATAAAAAATATGAATAAGAATCAAAATTTAAAAAATATAATATAAGTAAATTTTATACCTCCAAATTTAGCACGTAGCCAACTTTGAGTGCACATCAAAGCCTTTAATGTGTTTGGATGAAGAGAAGACTTGTGTGGACTAACAATTCTACCACAAGTACTAAAAGCTGATTCAGAAGCAACTATAGTAATCAGAATTGCCCAAATATCACTAGCCATTTGAGACAATACACGATACTTGATAGTATTTGTTTTTCACTAAGCCAAAACATCAAAATTGTCTGATATTGGCAAGACATTTTCTTCCAAATATAAATCAAACTCAGGTTTACTTTCAACATTTTCCACTCTCACAAAATTTTGGTACCCCAAGTATTGTTCTCGTTGTTTCTTGTGGGGAGGACCCACAGAAATAGAAGTTAAAGATGAAACACTTGTATCACCTTCAATATTTTTACTTAATGGATATTTTAATTGATACTCATTAATCATGTCTTGACAAAGTGTACGCACTTTGTCAACATAAGAAGGAACGTCGTCTCCATAAATTATGAGAAAATAATATTCAACCAACCTCATTTTATACCTTGGATCCAATATACAAGCCACACCCACTACTCCATGATACACTTTTCAATATTTATCAAAATTTTTAATCATGCTTGATGCCATATTTCTAATTTCATCAAATTGTGAGAGAAGCCAATCATTCAAAGATAATCTAATCTCACAAATATGATAAAAAAACAAATTATTAGAGTAGGATACTTTGTACCAGAAAATAAAGCAGTAAGATCATAGAACACTCTCAAATTCTCTTTTAGCTCTTTAACCAACTTTCACTCATAATCACTAGGTATATAAGTAAACAATATATCACGCTGATGCAATTGAACAAAGACATTGTTATAATGCAATGCAGAAGATAGCATAAGATAGGTGAAATTCTATTTATTTGGACAATCAAGTACTAACTTCCTACCACTCGTAATGTTAGGCCTACTAACATTTTCCTAAAATTTTTCCCTTTTTTGGTAGATGCTAATAAAAAAAGGACACTATTACGAACTTTACCAATTGTATCACCAATCACATATAATCCATCATTTACAACCAAATTCAAGATGTGAGCACAACAACAAACATGAAAAAGTTGTCCATTCAATATCAAATCAACTTTATCAAGCTTCATTAATAGACACTGAAGTATACGATCATTGGAGTAACAGTTATCAATAATGATGAAAGATACCTTGCAGTCGATCCATTAGACAACTCATTAATTTATCAGTAAGTACCTAAACAGTATGTGGAGCAAGCACATGTCTAAACCTAAAATCAAGAAACAATATCATAAATATTATCAAAACTAAAACTTATTTACAATAAATAAAATTTTACATTAAAAATTTAAATAATGTTAAGAATTGACTTCGTAATGTCCAACTGTCATCACCATGTATCTTTGGTTTGAGTATCTAATGTCCACATGTCAATTGTAATCACAATCTTACTTTCAATACTCTCTAATAAACTTAAAGTCTTAGCTTGTTCAAAATCATACAAATATATTATCTCATTTTTTATTGTGTTGCGAGATATATTCATCCACAATGGTTGAAGTGATGTCAATATGTCTCTAAATCCTTGATGGTCAATGGTGAGGTGATAGAAAAGGTTGTAGAAAAGGAAACTATGCTAAAAGGATATTCATCTTGATAATTGCACGTGCAATTGCCTTTTTTTGTAACTGTTGCATCAAAACAATATGTCTCCACCTTCATTTTTTTTCATCAACATCCTTAGTTGTTTTTAATATATTGGTATAGTGTGTTATCTCCCTTTGTCTTTTTATGAAACAAATTTTCAAGTGGTCATACAAATGCTTTGTTCCATCAGTACTCCTTCCAACAAAGTTGTTGTGACAATACTTACATACTGCCTTTTACATCCCATTAATTTCTTTCCTATCAAAATGTTCCCACACTATTGATCTCAGTCTTGAAGTTCTTTTAGATATTGTTCCTCTTTGATTAACAATTTCTTGAATTGAATTTTGAACTTTAATCTCTTTCTCTTCTATCTATAACGGCGATGAAGTTGACATTTTTAATCTAAGTGATCTAAGCATGACTAATAACATTTACATATACATCAATTTAATACATGTCATTAGAAGAGGAAAATATTAACTTATTAATAAAATAATTAGAATATTACATACATAAATGAGGAAAAATATGTCAAAACCTTCTATTTTTATAGTAAAGTCCTGGAACTGACCTCAACTCATAAACGAAAAATATATTAGATTATTCTATTAAAACAGCTTGTGCATTTGAAGTCATTCACATACCTTCATGTTTGAAACTGCCACTTCACACTTCACTAATATTATTCAGTGTCATTCTTAAAGTGATAACACTCCTTTATTTCCATGACCTATGTAGACTATAGTTACATCTATTCTCATGTAATATGCATTAACTAAGAGTAAAATAATCTAATCAAGTACTTGAAATATTCTTCAAATGAGAAAAAGTATATGCAATTAAAATAAATATGAAGTTTGCAAATATAATATTATAATCAATCAAATATTTTCTTTATTTCAAGTATGAGAATTACGTTATAAAAAACAAATATGGGAATTACATTTAACTATCTGTACAATTAAGAATAGACAAAAATCATTAGCCTTGTTTTGAGTAAACAAAGGTCCCACAGAAAATCAATAAAATTATTATAATATTGAGCATTGAAAAGGCTAAATAAAAATATAGGACCACAACAAAATTTTCATGCAATAGAATGTTTATCAAATTATTGTTCTCTTTATAATAATATTTGATGTTACAGATTATAAAGAATTTATGATGCCTTTGTAGTAATATTGAAGGGAAACGCAACTGACCTCAAATTAGGGGGTGATTGACAGTTGGAGCCTCTATAGCAGAAGAGATGGGAGGCGAATGATGTTCACAAAAAAAGAAAGTTTTAGTTAATAATATTAGGGTTTTTTTTATAAAAGTTTTTGTTTATAAATCGGGTATTTGGGGTGGGTACAGAAAATTAGTCTATCCCCAAATTTAACCTGAATTTAATTCGGATTTAGTTTATTATACTCAAACTCGACTTATCCTCATTCTAAAAAATATTTAAAATACAACTTAAATTATTTTCTAATTGGGTAGATCTCCATAGGACCCTATCCCCATGAAAAATTCTGCCACCCTTAATCCCACTATATATATATATATATATGTAATTAATTTAATGGGCTACATTGCTTACCACATAGTAAGCTCCTAGACACATGGCAGTGTTCTGTAGCATATTGTAAATTGTGCAAAAATTACAAAAAATTATGAATTTACTAGACATTGATATGTGGCAGTGGTTCTCATCATATGATGAGCTACGTAACCTAATATATCAATTATATATATATATATATATATATTTGCATCTGATTTAATAAGCAAAGGGTAAAAACCTGAGTCATTCACAAACTTTACCACATAATGAGCTCCTAAACATATGATAGTATTCTGTAGCATATTGTAAACTATATAAAAATTATGAATTTACTAAACAGTGATATGTGGTGATGTTGCTCACTATATGATGAGCTACATAACCCACTATATCAATTATATATATATATTTGCATCTGATTCAATAAGCAAGGGGTATAAACCTGAGTCATTCACAAACTTTAACCCGAAATGAATCGCTTCTACTTTAGCTAGTTCAACATCTCCATAATATGTATTTGTTGAAATTTTCATTACCATGACATTTCCATCTTTATTTTTTATTACTGCCTAAAAACTAACTTTGTTCTTCTTTGAATCCATAACTGCATCTACATTCAACTTGTACCATCCTTGTAAAGGAGTTTCCCAACCTGAAGCTTCTATAAGCTTAGAATGGGGATTCATTGATGACTGACTTGATGTGCCTAGTAGATTAGATTCCAAGTAAGCTTCCATATGAGCAATAATCTTAATTAGATTCTCTTATTTTTTTTCCTTCACAATGAAGTTATTTCTGTCTTACTAATTAGCTTACAAAAGCATCATCACTCTAGAAAATTCCTCACTAGTAGTGGCTAAAGCCAAATACTGTAGAAAGCTCCAAATATCCTTTCCATGCACTCCACTAATTAGTCATACATAATTAGAGCATTTTCATACTCTTTTAGCCATTTTACATGTTACCAATGTATGAAATATTCTTCCTTCTCCTGAAAACATCTGTGACAGGTTGGATTCTTTACTATTTTTTTTTATCACATATGCAGAGCTTGTGGGAAGTAAGTTAGATAATGCTCTCCATAAGAACTTTTGACTTTCTGCAAA
This sequence comes from Ailanthus altissimus, assembly GCA_946807835.1. Lineage (NCBI taxonomy): Eukaryota > Viridiplantae > Streptophyta > Magnoliopsida > Sapindales > Simaroubaceae > Ailanthus > Ailanthus altissimus. The sequence continues at coordinate 19,447,782 of OX327684.1, forward strand.
ATTGGAATGGTCCAAATGTGCTTCCACCATTTCCCTATCCTTTGGTTCTAGAGTAGCTAATTGCTTCCTTTTCAGAGCCACACAATATCTACTTTTGACTAAGTACATCCCTATTTTATCGTAATGCTGATAGATAGTATCTTTAACTTTTGCTAAGAGTAATAGAATGTTCAGAATTTGTTCCACATCTACATTAAAAAACCAATTTATTACCTAATTTCTCCATCTATTTTCTTTATTAATAAACATTTCCATTTCATTGTCAACTGGAAGTAAATGAAGGGATACCAGTTTTAAAGTGGAGGCCCTTGAGATCCAGTTACTCTTGTAAATTATAACCTTGTTTACATTGCTAATCATCTATTTGGTTCCTTCTGCAGAACTTGCCTTCCTTAAAAGATGCTTCTCCAAATGTAGTATGTCCCATAATAGGTCCTATTCTTCTACCCTTTCTGGGGAGTTGATGACTATTCATAGCTATTACCTTGACACCAAAGAAGAGTTCGACCCAATGCTTTATTTCTGTCCTAGTTGATCCTGATTCGACATTAAAAGTATATTGATTTTTTTTTCAATAAGCGAATACTTTTATCTGTAAATACTGCATATTTGATTCCATTCATAAATCGATTTTCTATGCATGCATGTACACACGTGTGAAATTGATCAATTCTGCTTATGCATTGTAGATCCATTTGGTTAAGCAACAAATGTAACTTTTAGTAGACCAGGCAAAGGATAAATACTTGGGAGCTTGAATTTTCATTGATCTTAAATTTCTTTAATTTCCTTCACTAAAATAAGTTCAATTGTTTTAAACAAAGTAACAAACTGAATATAAAAGTATGTAGTATACGTGTAACTAGGCAAATTTCGTGACAAATTTGTTTAAACTTAGGTTAAGAACTTAGATTAAAGAGTGTCTTCAACAGAGATATTAAAATTAAGAGGGAACTCAGCAGCTGATCACTGCAAGTTTAACCTAATTAAGGTATTTTTATAGTATTTGTTTTTTTGAAATTAACTTAAATCCATTAAGAAATTAAGTAAAAATATATAAAGAGGGACTTCCGATAATTAATAAGAAAATTTTAACGGAACCAATTGATCAATTTGCACATTAACATACACCCGACCCAATTCCTTATAAATGAGGGGAATAAAAAAATCCCCAACTCAGAAACCTTTCAAAAGAAAAAAAAAAACAAATAATCAAGAAATAAAGTAAACAACCTTCACGCGGGGGGAATACAAATACTATTACATACTAACAAAATAGATTAATATAAAATTTCAAAAACAATCAAGTAAGACCGACAAACAACCAACACTAAATAGAACTTGCCATGCCTAAATAATTAGCATTTTTTGTGTCGTCGGTAAATATCTATAATGCCAAAAGTAACTATTGACCCTGTTGCAGAGGAGAACGACAAGTTGTCCAATGGTTTGTCAATTGTGAATCTTGCATCGATCCTACGACGATGGCAGAGTCTAGAGGCGACCCTCTCTGGTGGATTTGGTGAGAGCGATTGATGGGAAGCGAGTTCTATTCTAAAGAATTCGGAGAGTTCTAGAGAGAGATGGGGGTGGCTGAATGGATATTTACATTTTTATAGCAGTTTGAAACCTACGAAAAAGTTTAACTTAATTAGATAGATTTATCTACCAAGCAAAACTGGTTCATCTTTCGAGATTTTTGTCACGCTGACAATTGTCACCTACCACGTGCACAGTACTAAAACAATCAAGAAAGTCACAAAAGCCAAGCTGTCTCCAAATAAAAATGAAAGAGTACCTAATTATTTATTAATAAATTTGTATTATTTTTCTATAAAATTATGCATGTGTATTATAAATATTATGACCAAATCTTCAGTACTTGACATCCTAGCAGTAAGTATGTTACAAATTTATTTCAATATTCTTGATGAATTTGACAATTTTTCTGTCATCGTTGCTGTTGCATTACGAACAAATAATAAGTGAAGAACAAATTACATATATATACCCTCATAAACCCTCATTAATATATCACCTTTGTTGATATACAATGAATAAAAAGAACCATCAAAGAACTCAAAAAAAACTTCCCTTGAATGGCAATCTATTACTATATGAAAGTCCTGGCCTGCAACCAAAAGTATCTTATAAAGGATATAACATCATTTTCTTGGGCACAAATCATAAACATATTAGAAAAACCCCAATTTATTATTTAGAAGCAATTATCATATTCCAAAATATTCCTGTTTTGAATTTTAACTTCTCCATTTGGTCCATTGGTCTGTCATATAATCATGACACTTCTTTTCCGCTTTTTCACCTTGATAATATAAAACAAAGCTTCAGAGAAATGGACATGATCCTCATCTTTGTCATCCTCATCACATGCTGAGCTAAAACCTTAGTTCAAGACTAGAAAACGTAAGGGTCGATCATTAGGATTTTCTCAACAAGCTTATATAAGATAATAGAAGACAAAATTGGTTTGCTTCCGACATTGATTTACTGGAGATCTTCTACACATGTGGGACAATGCTGTTCTTCTCGTGGCCTACAACCTTGTCCTCGTTCCAAACTCGTAACTAAATAAATTAAAGCTGCAATGTATTTGCACAAACTGTATTTATTAATGTATCCAATCCATTCCTCAAGTGATTTAGTTCTTGTTTCCGGCAATTATTCGATTCCAGCTTAATATATCTGGTCAATTTTATATTATATATTTTGGTCTTATTTCTTCTTTTTAGAAAATGAAAACGATTCTAACTTTCAGTGAGTTTAGATGAACTCAGCTTAACCCATGTCGTTAATAAATGTTGATCTGATCAACTCTTAATCTTATGGGTAGATTTTAGATGAAAATTAAAAACAAAATTCAATACACAATATTCTCCTTTGGGTTTTTAACCCAAACCGAAAGGGTTTAGTGTGATTCGAAAACGCATCACCCAACACCTATGGGTGTTATCATGCAAAATACCTTAGCCTTGATCTACCACCATTGAATCTCTAACTTTATATAAGGGATGTCCTTGAGCTACACCCTCAGTCCTCGACATTAAGCCTCTCATGCGAGGCCAATCACTCATTCTTCTATAAAGATAAAAGGACGTTCATCTGATACTTGCTAAAGATTAAAGTCTTAAAAAAAATTGAGAACTCAAATTGTTCTTATTCCTAAAGATCTCATAATCTTGAGATTTTTGATGAAAATTATCCTATAATTATGGGATGTGGCCTAAATGGGAAAGACTGCTATAATCTTAGGACATAGCCAAGATAAAAAAGTAACAATTTGCCATAATTCTATAAGGATTTATCTATCAAGTACAACAACATCTATAAATAAAGGGCTAGTGATGCGAATTAGGTTGTTGAAATTTCACAAGATACGTTAAGCATCCATAAGGGTCCAATGACAAAGGCAAGAATCAAGAAAATAAAGGAAGCATTAAATGGGCTAATTGAGCACATCTCAAATTCGTGCTTTATTCAAGATACTAATCTGACCGATTTGAGTGCTCAAGATGATCAATCTCTTGTTAATGTTATTCAAGTTTCTTTAAGTGATCTGAAGTAATTTGCATGAAGAAAAAAATAAGGTGCATATTTATTTAGGAAGGAAGATCTAGCAAATATCAATTTAGGAAGGAAGATCTGATGTCACTATTCACGCGGCTTTATTGGATCCTTAATTTTTTTAATTCTTTTTTTACATTCTTAAGTTAAATTTAGAAACAAAGATACAAAAATATTTATTTTCTTAATATGTTTGTTATTTATTTCCTATTTTTTGTATTCAGTTCCTACTATGACTTAGGATTTAACTTAGTTTTTCCTTTTATACTCTTGGTAAAATTGCCTATATAAGGCCTTGTAACCCTAAGGGGAATTCAGAGTTTAACATTAATAACAGTAAGAGTTTTCTGTTGGTTCTTCAAAGAACTTTTTAGAACTTATCAAGATTTCTTTTTGTGGCGTTCATTCTTGACTTATTACTCACAATCTTTCTCATCTTTATTGAGTGTGGCGTATACCCTAATTTCTTATACCTTTGGTTCTTATCTCTTAGTAGATAAAGGATCAAGGTTGTTTGTTTTTGTTTGTTTGCGTATCTGAATTAGAATGATCATTGGCAAAGGAACCTTATTGAGAGTCGAGTCTCATTTTTCTTTGAGGTTCACATCAATTGGTACCAGAGCCTAAGTTCTAAATTAGGTTTAATCTATTTTTTATTTTCATTATTTATTTTTCTTTTAGATTTCGCACCCTTTGTTCTATTCCCTTGAATCTACAACTTATCATCTTTATTTCTTCTTGACCACAACTTTAACCTGTTTATTCATCATAATTCGTTCAAGTTCTATTGTTTATCATTACATATAAGTCAATAAAAAAGAAAGAAAGAAAGAAAAAATTTTTAAAAAATTATTTAAAAAAAAGTATAAAAAAAGTCAGATTCAATTGATTTCAAGTTTCAATTTTGAATTTTGAATTTTGAATTAAAAGAAAAAAAAGAGTATAGAAATTTGAATTAGTTAAAGTGTTGTTTGCTATTCAAATTTTGTTTGCGTATAGTGTACATTCTGCCTATTTTGCGCTATTTGGCCTAAAATAAAGATAACAACCCTAAACTGCATCAAAATTCATATTTCTTTTTATTTTTCTCTAAATTCTACATATTCTTTATCTTTTGCGTTTAACCCATTCTTATTCTTAATGATCTAATTTGTTGAGTTTGGATTGTTACAAAGTAATTTTGATTAAGTTCATTAAGTTCAATAAAAAACTAAAAAAGAGACTAAAGAGTGAAAAAAAAAGGCAAGATAGCGTGAGCTCATAAGAAGGCAAAAGACAAATTTGAGTAAACACGAGTGTGAGTGCTATCAATCTAGAGAGAAAATACGAAAGGGAGTGTTTGTGAATTTTTTTAACATTTCTTTTTTAGATTATTAAACATATCTCAAGAAAAAGATAATGGCTCATCCAATGATGCTTAAGAAAAGATAGATTTCAAACTCTTCTTTAAGTCCTTAAAATAAAATTTTAATCAACTGAAATTGAGGTCTGATGAGATAAATGAAAGAATAAATAAAGTTGAATCTAGTTCGCAAAGGAGGTAGCCACCTAAAGCTTCTAATATGTAACAAAGAGGGAAGAATACACTTAGGTATGATTATAAAGATGACTATAGGGATGACCTAGATGATGATCATGCATCTAATATTAATTTAGGCAGATTTAGGCATAGGAATAAAGATAGATGAGTTAGATATGGAGATAGAATTATAACAACTTCAAAAGCATTAAGATAAAGATTCCATATTCCAAGGAAAAAATAATCCTGTAGCATATTTGGAATGTGAGAAAAAGATAGAATTGGTATTTGATTGTCACAATTACTCCGAATTGAAAAATGTAAAGTTGGCTGTCATAGAATTTATTGACTATGCTATTGTTTGGTGGATCAACTTATTTTAAGTAGGAGATGAAATTATGAAGACCCATTGAGACATGGGAAGAGATGAAGGCTATTATGAGAAGATGATTCATTCCAAGTCACTACTATAGAGACTTATTTCAGAAGTTATGAAATCTTACCTAAGGGTTTAAAAGTGTTAAAGATTATCATAAGGAGATGGAAATAGCCATGATTCAAGATAATATGGAGAAAGATCGAGAAGCTACTATAGCTAGGTTCCTGGTTAGTTTGTACCGTGATATTACAAATGTGGTGGAGTTACAACAACATGTTAAGTTGAATGACATGGTGCACATGGCTATAAAAATGGAGTGATAATTGAAGAAGAAGGGTTCCACACGAATTGTATAGAATTCGGGTTCTTCTTTAACATGGAAATCGAATTGGAACAAAAAGGATGAAAAGCCTAATTTCAAGCCTTTGGCCGAAACCTCCAAAAATTACAAAGATAGAGGTGCACCAAACAAAGGTAAATCTGATTCTCAAACTTCTAGAAATAAAGATATCAAATACTTTAAGTGATTGGGAATAGGTCATATTGCATTTAAATGCCAAACAAAAGAGTAATGATATTGAAATATGATGGTGATATAAAGATCGAAGGTGAATCTGATGACGAACACATGCCACCTTTGAAGAATGCTAGTGACATTAAGTATCCGGTTGATGGAGAGCTTTTGGTTGCAAGAAGAACTTTTAGTGTACAAATAAAAAAAGCTAAAAATGTACAACGTGACAACATTTTTCATATTAGATGTCATGCCAATGATAAGGTATGTAACATGATTATTGATAGAGGAGTTGTACTAATATAGCTAGCACTAGTTTAGTTGAAAAATTGAACTTGACAAGTTTGAAACATCCTAGGCCATATAAGTTATAATGGTTGAATGATTGTGGAAAAGTTAAAGTAAATTCATAAGTGTTGGTTTCATTCTTAATTGTGAAGTATAAGGATGAGGTTTTGTGTGATGTAGTACCAATGCATGCAGGGCATATTCTTTCGGAGCGACCGTGGCAGTATGATAGGCCTATAATTCATGATGGTTACATCAATAGGTACTCTTTTGTACTTAGTAAAAAATTAATTACTCTTGTACCTTTAACCCCAAAACAAGTGTATGAAGATTAAGTGAAGTTGAAAGGAGAGATCGATATGAAAAAAGAGAGTGAAAAAGAAAAGAAAGTTTTAGTTAGTGAGAAAATAAAAGAGAGAAAACAAGTGAAGTTTTATGTAAGAGAGAGTGAAATGAAAAAAAAGCTTTGTTTTTAAATTAGCCTATAATTTTACTTTTGTACAAAGAGGTTTGTTTTAGTACTAATGAACTGAACCCCTATTTACCTAGTGTTGTTGTTTCTCTTTTACATGAATTTGATGATGTGTTTCTGAAAATATACCAAATGGTTTACCACTAATAAGGGGAATCGAGCATTAAATTGATTTTATACCCAAAGCATCAATTCCAAATAGGCCAGCCTATAGAAGCAATCCTGAAGAGATAAAGGAACTTTAAAGGCAAGTTAGTGAGCTTATAGAGAAGGGGTATGTGTGTGAAAGCATGAGTCATTGTGCAGTTCTAGTATTACTTGTGCCTAAGAAGGATGGGTCATGGAGGATGTGTGTTTATTATTGTGCCATCAACAATATCACTATAAAGTATAGACATCACATTCTTGGATTAAATGATATGCTTGATGAATTGCATAATTCTTGTGTTTTTACCAAAATTGATCTTAAGAGTGGATATGATCAGATTAGGATGAGAGAATGTAATGAATGGAAAATCAAATTTAAAATAGCATATGGTTTATATAAGTGGTTAGTTATGCCGTTTGGGGTTAACTAATGCACCTAGTACTTTCATGAGATTAATGAATCTTGTTTTGCTTGCTTTTATGGGCAAATTTGTGGTTGTATACTTTGATGATATTCAGATTTATAGCAAAAACTTAGATGAGAATGTTAATTTACATTTAAAACTTGTTTTAGATATTTTAAGAAAAGAAAAGTTAATTTCTAATAAATTAAATTTATTGTCTAATGAGGCTATTGGCTTATTAAGGTTCAAGAAAGTTCTATTTGAGCCCGATGATTAGGTTTGGTCGAAAATGAGGAAGGAAAGGTTTCTTGTTCAAAGATGTTCTAAATTTCTTCCGATGAGAGATGGACCATTTCAAGTGATTGAAAGGATCAATGACAACACTTACAAGTTAGATCTTCCGGGTGATTATAATATAAGTGCAAGTTTTAATGTTGCCGATTTGTCTCATTTTGATAAAGGTGAAGATTTAAGGACAAATTCTTTTCAAGAGATAGGGAATGATGCGAATTAGGTTGCCAAAGCTTCACAAGATTCATTAAGCATCCATGGGGATCCAATGACAAGGGTAAGAATCAAGAAAATGAAGGAAGCATTAAATGGGCTAATTGAGCACATCTTAAATTCGTGCTTTGTTCAAGACACTAATATGACCTATTCTAGTGTTCAAGATGATCAATGTATTGTTAATGTTATTCAAGATTCTTTAAGTGATTTGGAGTAATTTGCATGAAGAATAAAATAAGGCATATATCTATTTAGGAAAGAAGATTTAACGGATATCAATTTAAAAAGAAAGATCTGGTGTCACTGTTCACGTGTTACTGTTCACGCAGCTTTATTGAATCCTTATTTTCTTTATTTGATTTTTTTTTTCATTCTTAGGTTAAATTTAGAAACAAAGATACATAAATATTTGTTTCCTTAATATGCTTGTTATTTATTTTCTATTTTTACAATCAATTCCTACTATGATTTAGGATTTGACTTAGTTTTTTCTTTTATGCTCTTGGTAAAATTGCCTATATAAGGCCTTGCAACCTTAAGGGGAATTCAGAGTTTTAACATTAATAATAGTAAGGGTTTTCTCTTGACCTTTTAAAGAATTTTTCAAAACTTATCAAGATTTCTTCTTGTGATATTCATTATTGACTTATCACTCACAATCTTTTTAATCTTTATTGAGTATAGCGTCTACCCTAATTTCTTATAACTTTGGTTCTTATTCCCTTACAGATAACGAGTTAAGGTTCTTTGTTTTTGTTTATTTGTGAATCTCAATTAGAACGATCATTGGTAAAGAAATTTCATTGAGCATCGGAGCTCACTTTTCTTTGTGAGATTTATATCAGCTAGAAAAAAAAAAGGCTTATGATAGGATATTTTTTCTTTCCTCTAACAAGCCTTTGAGCTCTTTCTTATTCTTTCGGCTTCATAAGTTATAGCCTTCAATGGATATTTTATAACCTTCAAGGCTCTCAAGATAACATATTTTGTAATTAAGTTTATTTATTATAAAGACCATACTTTCTTGTTCTTCTGTAAAAACTATTATTTTATAGTGCGTCTGAGTGAGCTAGTTAGGCTCAGTGAAGTGAACATAGGCTCCCATAGAGTTGAACTACTATAATTTAATCTTGTGTTTTTCTATGATTGTTTTCCTTTTATTCTTGATCAATCAAATTTAAGGGAACAAAGGCCCATCACATACATTAAATCATAAATACAAATCAAGCTTATTGAATGCATTATATATGGTCATTACAACTCAGCTCACTAACGGGCCCAATCACTATTCTTAGATAAATACAAATTTAACTCATTAGTTATGGATAACTTAAAATTTGGAGTCAATAGTTTAGTACCGCTTGTGGGAACAGAACAAAAAGGCATACAAAGATAATCATCCTAAAATAGAGAAGATGACCACTTGGTCCATGTACTTATGATAATAAACACTAGCAGTTGATCCAGAAATTGATCACGGCCTATCAGGCACCTATGGGTAAGCATCCAAATGTATAAAGATAAGATACGATGAGGATAACATGTAATAGACACTCGAAGAAGTCATTAACTTTGGTTAAGAAGGCCATTACGAGATATGCGAGAGTTAACCATCAATATATGAACCCAAGCACGATGTGAACAAGTCTAGAAACCTTGTAGACACTAACAGCACTAAATAATACTCTAAATTTACTATCTAACAAGTTTATAATTTATAATTCATTTATGTTTATTGTTATTATGCTCTGTCATAAACGTTTAAATTTTCTTAATCAGAATATATAATGATATTTTTTCATTAGAACATATAATGATAGTTTCTCGATCAAAACATAAAATGATAGTTATTCTATTTTTTATAAGTTTTGGTGTCTCGAGGTCAATGTTACTCAAAGAGGGCTATTGACGAACAATGAGTATGCGGGGGCAAGGCCACCAATGATCCTCTTGATTGGATGATTATTGAAGAACTAAATAGATATAAGAGTAAGGCTACTATTGACCATCTCAGTTAAATGATGATTGAAGAACCAAGAGGATACAAAGGCAAAGCCACCAATAACCCTCTCGGTTAGATGATGATTAAAGAACTGAGAGGATATATAGGCAAGGCCACCAACGACTTTTTCGATTGAATGATTATTAAATAACTAAGAGGATATAGGGGCAAAGCGACCAAAGACCTTCTTGGTCAATTTATCAAAGAGCTGACAGGATACAGGGTAAGGTCACTAAAGACCCTTTTAGTTAATTCTCACCTATTAAAGAACCGAGAGGATATAAAAGTGAGGCCACTACAAGCCCTCTCAATCAATTTTTTAAAGTATATATTAGACGATTATCTAAGAATCGAGAGGATAAGGAGTAAGGACACCAAAGATCCTCTCGATTAATTACCTGAGTACATCTTAGATGCCTAAGTAAGATGAATTTCAGAGATCTGGGGGAATAGAGGCCATGACTACTTAAAACCCTCTCAACCAATGATGAACACTTGAAATTACACATTTAAAAAGGATTTTACATCATTATTTTGTATTACTAGTGTTTTTAACCCCCCCAAGTTAAGTATGTTTATAATATTGTACATAATTAGCTTTTAACTATTTTGTGGTAGGTTCGGTAAAATTGGCATAACTTTCTACCTAGGAATCCCATTGGAGAAATTCTTAATCCTATGAAGAGATGACTCAATGAGATAACATATTATATTTCATGAAGGCATTTAAATTCGAGCGTTTAGAGGGTAAAAATAGCCTAGAACAGAACTGATCTATAGTACAGGCTCCATCCTAACAGTCGTCAGTATTTGGCCTATAATTATATAAATTCGTATATAATACGTATAAAACAACTCAATTTAGAACGATAAGAGACTTATCTACAACTTTACAATTTTGAGTGAAAACTAATTCAAATCACATCAATTCTAAATTGGACAATCAATTGGGTGCATTAATAATAATTAATGCAAATTAGTTGCCACCCTTCTTAACTTTTATCATCCATATGGTTCTATATTCATTTTTCTTGATTTATCTTTATTTTTTTATAAATAGGTGGCTTGTTTATGCTCAAAGCATGTAATTTGAGAGCTAGATTTTAATTTAAAACTCTTATCTTTTGTATTTTTTTTTTACTATTCTAAAATCATGTTATCTCTTATTTTTGTTCTTTAGTTTTATTATATCCAAGTAATTTTCTTTTTTCTAAGGTGAAAGGGTGAAACTCTTGGTAAGGTAATAAGATATGCTTAACTCTTATTCATGAATTCAATGTTTTATTATTAAGTTTTGTAAATTTATATATGATGTATTTATTTTGTTTGCAATATTAATACTATTTTTTGTAAAGTGGTGTATCTTGATTTATTATAGACAATTTTTATAGTTGGCATAATAAAGTTTTAAACCATTCACAAGATTTGGTGTAGATACCATTTCTTGTAAAGTGGGAGTCTTGATTTATTGTAGACAAATATAAAGATTGACATAATAAATACTTGAACCCATTTATAAGATTTTGTGTATAATAATTGAAAAAAATAAATACAAGTTAATATATAAATGGTGATAAACTTTAATTGTTATATCTTTCGATTGGAACCTTCTTTGTGTGAGTATTCTAATTGAGTTATAAAAAGAGTTGAATTTATTCTTATTTCATATGCCAAGAGTGGATTCCCCTAACCTTATCTTTTATTTTAATTAGTTAATTGAATTATTATTTGCAAAAATCTTATACTGCTTTACTTGTCTCTACCGTATTTATAGTTTGTAATTTTAATTCCACTTCCTTATAGATCAATCCTATTCTCATCGGGTTATTTATTATTTCGACAATCCTACACTTGGGAATAAATTTTTATATTTTAGACGTGTCAGCCAAAATTTTAAAGTAGGGCTTGAATGAATGTTAGTGATTAATCCAAATCTAGTTCACAAATAATTCTCAGATGAGTATTAAAGAACAAAAAAAAAAGTTAAAGACTTGCATTTCTTTGCCTAAAAAGGCTAAAGAGATCACATGCAAGTTTATCACCTGAAAAGGCTGAAGTAAACATACATGCATGTTCTTTGAAATGTGCTAAACACTAAAAAATTATGATTAAACAAAATAAAGTAGACAAGTACTTATATCAACAAGAACACGAGTATGAAAGCAAATTTTTTTGTTGATTAAAGCAAATTTTGTTGTTGATTAATGCAAAGCATTACATGAGAAGAGGCCCAACGCAAATTATAAAAATTAAGAGAAAAAACCCTAAGTCGACAAGAGCTTGATCCTCAACAACATGGGCAAGAAGGTCCTCAACCTAAACATTCTTATTAGCCACCTATAGAGGAGCACTTTGTTCAGCCCAAGAAGAGGTAACTTCATCCACTTATAGGGGTAGGTTTGTATTTTCTTCCTTATTAACCCCCTCATGATTAGTGATTACCTCTTTCAACCAGATGAGGTCTAAGCTGAGGTAGTGTGCCTTGAAAACTTCATCGCACCTATCAAAATCCAAGTTCACCTTATCAATAACTGGTCTTTACCGCTTATTAAAGTGTCAGCATGAGCAGCTTCAAGCTTTCTAGTCTGCTCTTTACTCCTTTTCATAAAGATAACATTCTCTTCTCGAAGAGTTCCTATCATAGTTTGAGATTCACCAGCCACTACATTGAGTTAGTAAGCTTTTGATTGAAAAGCGAAAGCCTTGCTCTCTGTAGCAACTACTTTGACCTTGGCCTTGGCCTCATCTACCTTAGTCTTATATTTATATAACTTAGCTTCTTTCAACCTCTGCTAATCTTTAACAACACCAAAGAGTTCATCTCGGTGTTAAGAAAAAATGAAGGCTACCTAAGTAACAAACCTTATGAGTAGTTAGCAGTCGAAAACATTGTCCTAAACTAAAAAAAAAAATTAATTTAAAGATTAATCCTTGAGCACACCTATCATATTGTGTACCAAGGACTTGGTGGTGTCATACTTTGACATATCATCACCATAAGCAGTTGTAACTACTCGCTTAGCCTTCCTTATCAAGGGAACTATATGCCTATATTAGTTATATTTGCGAATGAGATGTCTAGCTTTTTAAGGATGAATGCCCCAACCTTGCCTTTTGTTTACTCGGGCTAGAAATGGATTGACTCGAAGTTAAAGAGTCCAAGATTAGTACCTTTGTCGCAGGATGCTTTCATTCCATTGATGCGAAGGGGTGACAAACGCATAGTTAGAGGATGGGGAGATGGTTGATTTGCTATATACAACAAGACCCTTAGAGGATCCACCAAAATTGTAGAAGGTCTATTTCTAGAGTTAGCTCAGCTGGTGGTGCACTAGCATACTTATATTCTTGAGGCACCTTTAGCGCAACAAGAGGGATGATAGACAAGTAATCTAATTTAAAATGGACCTCTTTATTATATCAAAGGATGGATGCTTTCTGTTTTCTTCTTCTTAAACCTGCTTGGTTAACAAAAGTTTGCACTAGCCCTTAAAGAACCTTAATAGGCACCATATCATTGGGTGTCCTCTTAGAATCACTATGGCCCTTAGGCAACTTAGTAGTATCCCCCTATCAGGAGGGCCCTATAATAATTTATCGGAGCCTTGGGACCTCTTAAGCACTCGTGATTTCTACCTCTCGGGCTGAGTTATTCCTAGTAGCCAAACCCTTACCAAAGTCATTAAGCTCACAATAAGAGAAATTCTAAGAGTCATCAATTGATGATATAGTTCTAATACCTAGACAAGCAAAATGCGTCACCTATTAATTACACTACTATGCCAAGCACTGAAGCTAAGCACTCAAACTCTAAAGAACATAAACACAGGAAGACATATAAAATACAAAAAATGCTTAAGATACTTAAAACAGTAAACAAAAAGCATCAAAAATAGAAAATGACAATAAATATTATTTACTTGTATGGATATTTTTCAAAAATATGTTGAAGAAATGAAAAAAATGTAGAGCTTCTATCTCTTTAAAATGAAACAATCTCTCTCTCTCTCTTATATTTTCCAAATGAAGTAAAGTAAAGAAATAAAAAGACCCAATTTATTTATGAAGCCCTTAGAATAAATCACAGTTGTTGATTTGAGATCTAAGGGCTGAGATAAGTGAAACATCTCCTCAATTGGCACAATACTTCAAAAGTGCCACTTAAGCATCCAATCTGCATATATGGTCTAAAATGTGACCACATCATTAATAAAATGAAAAGATGCATTTGTTCACTTGGCTGTCTGTCAATGAACGCCTTTCAAAGAGTCATCTAGCATTAAATAAAATTTTGGATCAAATTGTCAAACCCTAATTTTCATCACTAGTGCGATAGGACAACCACATAAATAACTAGGTTACATGAGCCCACATGTACGCAACTATTACTTTGCTTTTACCAAGGACTCAACATTTAACCATGAGAACTATATCGAGATGCTAAATTGAATGATTACTATAAAGTTTTTAATATCAATAAGTTCATATTGAAAACTGAGGGACCCTTATTCTCCTATGGGTTTTGCTGAAGCTTAAAGGACTTACTGTGGCCAACAAGCCCTAAGCATCCTAAGTCTAAGAATGCCTCACCTGAGGCCTATGGTCGATCATGCAAATGCTTATCATACAAAACATCTCAGACTTTAATTCACCACCACTGAAACGCCAACTTTATACAAGGGATGTCCTCAGACTACACCATCAGTCTTTGACATTAAGCTCTCCACTTGAGGCCAACCATGAGTACCCTCCACATGAGATCAATTACCTATTCCTCTATAAGGATGAGGAGACGTTCATCTGCTACCTGTCAAAGATCGAGATCTCAGAATAAATAGAAACCCAAATTGCCATTGTCCTTGAACATCTCAGAATCTTAAGATTTTCAGTGTAAATCCCCGTATAATTATGAGATGTGGCATAAATAGGAAAGACTCTTATAATATTGGGACGTGACCAATATAAGAAAGCAATAGCTTGCCTTAATTAAATAAAGATTTAACTACTAAGTATAGCAATGTCTATAAATAAGGGGCTAGATAATAAAGAAAAGGGCTTTTGCTGGGATCTTCTTTCTTCCCTCTAATTAGCTTTTGAGCTCTTTCTTCTTCTTTCAGCTTCACAGGCTAAAGCCTATAATGACTATTTTATAGCCCTCAAGACAATATAATTTATAATTATGTTTATTCATTGCAGAGATCATGTTTCCCTGGACTTTTATAAAAGTATTATTCAATAGTACATTTGAGCAAGCTAAACAAACTCAGTGAAGTAAATGTATGTTCTCATATAATTAAACCACTATAATTTTGTCCTATTTGTCTATAATTATTTTCTCTTGTTTTTAATTGATTGTATTTAACTCTAGGTTCAAAAGCCCATCACATACGCTAAAATATAAATATAAATTAAGTTTATTAAATGCACCAATAAATAGTCATCGTGGCCCATCACACTAACAGTCAAGTCGTTGTTCTTAAATAAATCTAACTTATTAGTTCATAGCTTAAAATTTGGGGTTAACACACTTTTTTCTTTGAAAAATTAATACACAAATTTTTACTGTAGAAACTAACAGTTGTGTTATGCTAATATGTTATTGTATATTATAGGATGACCACTTTTAGAACAACAAATGGATGACAACCTTTAACCATTTCAACTGAGTCATTTTTTGTTTTTTTAAGAAGTAAATTGATTAATTGTTTACTTTTTAAATATCCGCACACATAAATTATTATTAAACTTGAGCCAATCTAACCCATGTATCTCCTTTTCTTGAGAGGAAAATCTAGTAGAGCCCTGTTTTAAATCTTGTGGCAGCAAGCTTAACAGTAAAAACTGCTTTGACATGATATGTCAAACACAAATGTACAACTCAGAAATCTTTCCGTGCACTGCATCGAGATCGATCGTAAGCTGCGTTGCTGCTGCAGGCTGCAGCATTTAGGTTTCTCCAAATAGAAACCCAAATGTTATCGGCCTACTCGTCGTATGGCCTCATTTCAGTTGCCGTTCTAATCTCCTCTACTACACAACACACACGCAACCTCTCTTTCTCGATTTCATCATTGTTTTTTTTTATGGGTCCCAAAACTTTTACCTTTTTATTGCCAAATTACTAGTCTAATTTGCCAATATGAACAAGTTAAACTGATGCAATACCCAAACTTGTAAGTAATAAAGAGAGTGAATAATGGGGAATTTCTGAAATAAATCACATCCCCTCGAGAAATGAGAAAGGTTAATTTCTTTGCTTTGCTTAGCAGGAATCTGAGCGAGCCTGCATTATACTAACTGTGAGGTTCTCGCGTCCGTCTTTTTGCCATTTAGGTCTCTTTTCTTTTTACATATTTCTTGAAAATAGTTGTAAGCAGAACTCTCTGTCTCTCTCTAATAATTACGTGAGAAATTAATGAGTAAATTGGAAGTCTCTACGTTAAGAGTAAATGTGATGACGAGTCTCTTACTGTTTGGTTACTGTAATTATGGATGTGACGCCATAATTTTGCATCAAACAAAATGTCTTATAGCTTGTCAGCTGTGAGTTGAGTGATCTGATCTACATCTTTCTCTTTAATTTCACTACATTTTTCTGGGTTATTCAAATGAAGGCATGAAATGCGACAGAGGATGAATCAAAAGTAAGCTGGTTAAAACATAGTGTAGTTTAATTCTTAAGGTGCATTCTTTTAGCTGATTTAATGTTCGATCATAGTAGCTTCGAGCCGATCAAAGCCTTGGTATGAGTTAACGTAACATGATTGCTTTCATTGAGTTGCAAGGATTTGTGCATGGGATTCTTAAGAGAACTCTTGCTTTAAATGAAATGAATTTGAAAATGGGCCTTCAAGATCTGAAGTGTTGAGAGAACGCCTCTTGCATGTGTATTAAATTCTTTTTTTCCTTTTCTCTTTTACTAATGAATTTAAGTTATTTATAGCATAAAACAAATGTATCATTATTAAGATCATCTTATGTGATTAATTCAAAACAAAACAAACAAATAAACAGATGATCTTATACGACACAAATCTTTAAGATTTGAACTACAATTTACAATATAAACTAAATGAACCGAATGGAAATATTATGTCGAAAATTTATTTTACAATAAGAAAAATATTATGAATTTTTCAAATAAAGAAACATGTATATATTAGGTTATATTCATGTCATCCATTAATTATTTCAACTTAAATTATTAACGTGAAGTTTTTAGTTTAATTTTTAAACTTTTATTGAATTATTCAGCTAGTCTTTTATACTTTTCTAAATATTTTGTTAGTTCTTGTTGAAAAAAAAAAATTTAATAACATTTTTTTAAAAGTAAAAAAGTAAATAAATATGTATAATTATAATAAATAATTTTATAAGTAGATATATAAGTTTAATTATAATAAATAGTCTCATATTAATTAAATTTATTTTATTGTTCTTACTTTCACATGATAAAGAAATAATACTGAAATATTGAAAAAAAATATAAAAATAGCTGAATAATTAACTAAACCTGAGAACGTGCATTTTAGAAAACAAGAATTGCATGGAGTGGCTTCTTAGCTATTAGAATATTAACTTATGGGGAGTGGGCATGTGATTAAGGCCATGTGTCTTTAATTTGTTAGTTTGATGCCGAGTTAAGTTTTAGTATTGATTAAATAGGTTATAAGAGGTGGCAATTTTTTTTTTTTTTGATATTTGGGCGGCAGATGTCTATTATAAAAGACAACTATTTACTTCATTTTTGCATGTGACAACAAAGAAGGAAAGAAATAAGAGGGTAAATGACATTTACACTTTAAAGATATTGTTTAATATTCAACTCAACTCTATGATTTTAATAATATTTATTTACATCTTTAATACAAGAATATTATAATAAATTGATAAAGTACCATTATAAATAATGTCCTGTTATCGTTTGTTGATT
This sequence comes from Ailanthus altissimus, assembly GCA_946807835.1. Classification (NCBI taxonomy): domain Eukaryota; kingdom Viridiplantae; phylum Streptophyta; class Magnoliopsida; order Sapindales; family Simaroubaceae; genus Ailanthus; species Ailanthus altissimus. Next base: position 19,465,532 of record OX327684.1, read on the forward strand.
GGAATCAATCACCAGCAAATACTATCTTGTTGGTAGACAATCATTGTTTATATAAACAATATCATACATGAACAGTGCAAGACATTATTCGCAATGACTGTTCATCGTAAACAGTATCTACTACGGTAAAACACTATTTATGTGTGGTAGTGTTTATGTAAATAGTATTGCCACTCATTATTCAACAAAACCGTTGATTCGAACATCAAATTTTTGATCAAATTTCAATGTTTTGATGCTCGACTCTGAAGTTTCTACAACTTGGAGCATTCGAATTTGATCTACAATAGGCACAAAGAATGTCATGGGTGGGGGAGAAAAATAAACTCTAAATGGCCTTCATGAGATGCACTTATGTAAGCTTTCCACCGCAATGCAATCGCAGTCCGTTGCGAAAAGATCTCACAAGTAAAATTCACTATTGCGGGGAAAATAATGATATTTTACAGAATTTCACTAAATAGTGTGCAGTATCACTGTTCAGTATCACTGTTCACATGAACAGTATTTGCCACGGCAGATATTGTTCATGTTGAACAGTCATCACAAACAATACCCCCTCACTATTGACGTATGATGCTGTTTATATTAACAGTGATCGTTCATTGGTAGAACAATATCTACTGTGACCAGTTTCGGTCGACAAGTGGCAGTGATATACTGTTTACAGTGGTAGTTTATCAATTTACTGTAATATTATTGTGTTAGAAGTTTAGATGGGTATTATTAAAATTATGAGAGTGATTTTAACAATACTTTTAGTATGTGAATGTCTTTCGCCCCTAAAAAGAAAAAAGAGAAAGTAGATAGCAAAAAAGAAAAAAATGTATTTAAGTGATTAAATTTATATTCAGTAACTCAACCACTAATAATTTTATAAAATTAAAATATTTATATTTTATAATTTATGATACATACTAATTTTAATAATATAATTTATTACTTTATAATTTAAGAAACATATCAATAATTGATAGACCATATGTTTCAAATCCACCTCAAGAGTGTATACTTTTATGAGTGGATTATATATATATATATAATACTTTTAAAATAGTAATTTTATAATTTAATTACACGTTATTAAATTTTTTGTATTCATAATTTATATTTAGACGGATTAATGTTAATATTAATTAAATGTATTTAAAAATATTTTTAGAACTTATTATAACATGTTTATAACTATATTAATATAAAATTATTTAGAATATCAATATTAAATGATATTATATAATAATAATTTTTAAACCACCAAATACGTACCATCCTCTTTAATTTAGTTTAATTTACGCATGCATGAGATCAATTTAATTATTTTAACCAAGTGACGAAATAATTTCATTGGTAAGACCATATCCTCCTCTCTGCTTGTGTGTGAGAATAATCATCGGGTGAGACCAATTTTTTCAAGTACAAATTTAGTATAATTTTTAGTATATATATGTTCAGCTTTAAAACAGATTTTAAGACAGGTTATATTTCACTATACATTTCCTGTTTATCTAATACATAGTTTAATGATTATTTTATAACATAAATTTATACAAATATATTATGTATGATTTTATTGTTGTTGTTGCTATCATCATCATTGTTAGAAAGTATATATTATTTTTAAAATTTATGTTCACTCATAGAGCCACAAGGTATCTTTTTTCTATTTTTCTAAGTTGTCATAAGAATTCGTGCCATATGATATCTTCACATTTTGAGGTTAGGTAACAACATGAATAGTTGCATGAGTTGTCATGTTCATTTTTGTTGAGACACGTAGCCTCGTTGCATCAAATACAAGGATTATAAAGCATGGTAATCTATAATTTTCAAAGGATCCACCTTGAATTTAGAGGAGGGCTTGGGTTAGATCCTGTCATCATAGATTAAACTAATTATTCCCCTTGAGATTTTAGTTCAAAGGCCACCAGGGGGTTAATTCAGCCCTTGAACCTCGAACAACCTAAAGTCCTCGGCCATAATTGAGCCTTGAAAGAATATTATAGATGCCATGGCTTACTTTCACAAAGGCTTTAGAACTACACAAGGTGATGACTTCAGAGATAACACTAAGTAAGGTACTTTTAATGATCAGTATAAACCGAGCAAGGCATCATTATTTTTGTTAGGACTGTGTACTTTTCTTCAAGTAAGAGCACTTATCTAAGGTCATTTGATGTTGGTCGAGGACCAAAATAGTGGATTGGTCACACTAAAAACACAAGCTATCCTTAATTTGAGATTATCAAAATCTCAAGAGTCTTTGAAAAAAAAAACCTCCTATAATCTTATGATGTATCCGAAATAGGAAAGGAGATAGATTGCCCTAATTTTACTAAGACTCAATCATTAATGAACACCTATAAATAGAAGTTTTTTGGGTTCAGAGGGAAGGGGGTAGAGGGTGGAAGATGATTTCTCTTTGGTTTCACAACTCCTTTCAATCTTGTCAGAAGGACATATAATTCTAGGGCATCCTTGAAGGACTTCTCAAAGAAAAGACTTTGCCATAACCCTTAGGAAGACATCATACCACAGAGATTCACATCGTTGAAAAGGTAATTTATCATATAGTCAATGGCTTAAAATGGCTATGCTTTATTATATTTTCTTTGTACAAATATTAACTCATAGTCGATTGGCAGTGGGCTAAAAACTTGGTAAAGTGGATGTAAGTTATTTCAAAGTTAAACTACTATAATCTTGTCTTATGAGTACTTGTATATCTTCCATATACTTTAAAAAGATTTCACACCCGTAAAAGGTGCCTACGTGTCATCATCACAAGATGTAAAACCCCAAAAAAGCTCAAACTCTATTTTGTTATAAATTGTGTATGTGAGAATGTGTATGGTTAGTGATATGCAAATTCGTGTCACACATAACATGTAATAGAAACATAAAATGCATTTCCAAACCATATTTCTTCAAAAATAATTCTATTATAGTAACAAGAAATATACATTTGAAGAATCACCGATGTAGTTAGACGATTGGAATATGCAGTCTCACCTTGAAGTGTTCCTATAAATAATTATAGGTCATAACTATGGTGTACTCAGGACTTTAGAATGATAGCTTTTGATTTGAGTTTGTTTTGCTTAAACTCTTTAAGCTCTTTAACTCACTCTCTAGATTTTCTTCTTATCAAGAAAAAATCATTTCATTTTCATCAAAGACATACAATGGTCGAACCAAGAATAAGCCTTAAAGTATAACTCTTATACTTTCACTATATCATTCTTAAATGGACACTTGTCAAGCCTTTAAACAAAGCTTATCTTAAAAAAATTATTGGCCGAATTAAATTCTTAGCCAAAATCCATGTCTTTGTTTTTGTTTTGTAATAGATAAATATCCATGACTTAATTTGCATTCAAGACAAGTGTCCCACACTTATCAAATATTAAGTAAAGCCTAACTAGTAAGATTAATAAAATAATACAAAATGGCTATTAATTCTTATGGCTTAATAACATGCGTTAGATTCTAACAATTAAAATTTGACACGTGTCCTTTCTGAGAAGCACTAAAACCAAATCCTGCTTAGTTAAATTTTTTTGGGACCTAACTCTTCAACCTTATTCGCTACCCTAGTGTTCAATGAGTACATTTCAAATAGTGAGACTCTCTAGGTTTACACTTGTTTGTCTTATAGAATATTTTTATAAGTTTGTGAATAATGTCCCACTTACATGTTACGGATACAAAAAAAGAGCACGTTGAACCATACAAGTTGAAGTTAATCATATTCGTATAGTCTCTCCATCATATATATTCTGGAAGAGTAGAAACATAGATCTTCACCATTAAATCTCTATCCGCTCGACCATGAACTTATATCCCAGATTTGTATTTTGATAAAAAATATCCGCAAACTCCTTTGTGATATTATTTTATCTTACGAAAACTCTTTTTCGGGATAATGCTTATAACTATAAGACTTTCTAAAATATAATCTCAAAGCATCTGGATATACAGCCTACTTATTAAATCGACCGATCCTATATTTATGCATATTGGGCTCTATAAACATCGAACTATAACCAACGACACCCAGAGGTTAGACTATGAAAGGTCTATATCGTGATAAATCAAAGCATGGTAGATCACTTATAAGCCTACTGTGACGCTCAGGTTAAAAAATCACAAATACTACTCAACTCAAGAAAACTATCAATTGATTACTTTAGTGGATGTGTATCAGAGGTTTTCATGAATCAGTTTAGCATCTAGTCTTACCTCAATGCTTGTATGTTTATTCGAGTTTTCACTAAACTCACAATCTGCTAAGACTAATTGTTTGGACAATTCAAATATAGACATACACTGATCTATAAGATTTACCAATCTACCCATGTTGGTAAATATTAATCAGGAATAATGTGTTTGAGAATATACCATATAATGAAAATTTTTAGCACAATTTGTAACTCATTGCAACTATATCATTATAATAAATATTCTTAGATTTTTGTTCTATTTTAAACAAGGCTCTAACTCTTAGAATTACTAACTCTTAGTCTTGATCTAAATACTTTTAGGTCAAATATAAACTCTAATGTCTAAAAAGGAATAAGATTATTACCATATAATAAATTAACGATTTATAAAAATATGCATTGTGTATATATCAATATATTCATATAAAATTTAGAATGGTACGTAAGCATCATCTTAACAAGTTTCTCCCAAAATTATAAATTTGACTCGTTGGCTTTGAATAGCCCAAAATTTTGGGGTCAATAGTTTAATGTCATTTGTGCAAAACAAACAAAAGGCCATACCTTTAAAATGCATCACAACTATTAATTTGCTCATAAAGACTTGAGAATTGAGAAGAATTAGCATAGCAATAGAGATAATAAGAACCCGAGAAAGCCTTTAATCATGGTTAGAAAAGGTCACTATAAAGTATATGGAAAGATCTAACTACTAATGTGAAAAGTCCAAACATGAGGGAGCATTTCCAAAAGAACCTAACAGATGCAAAATAACACCAGATAAGACCTTTAGCTATTTATTTAATGAATTCCCTATTTTTGAATTCATCATTATAATGGTTATTTATGAACATTAGAATCTCATTAGACTAGGCCACATAGTAATAATCTTATCTTTTAGGAACATTGGCACATGCCTGAAAGGAATTATTGAAGAACCAAAAGGTATGGGTTAGGCCCCTATTATGCTCATATGAACTTTTTGGTCAAAAGAGCAAAGGGTATGAGGTAAGGCCCTTATGACCTCATTGGTTAGTAGAAAAGTAGAGGGATATGCGGTAAGACCCCTATGACCCATCTGGTCAGCAGAAGAGTCGAAGCGTGCAGGGCAAAGCCCTTATGACCCTTTTAATTGATTAAAGATTTAAAGGATACGAGGAAAGACCCTTTTGACTTCATTGGTCAGTAGTGGAGTCGAGGGGTACAGGGTAAGTTCCCTATGACCTCATTGGTTGATCAGTTAAAGAGCCAAGGGGTACGGGAAAGGCCCTTATGAATCCCTCGGTTGATCAAAGAACTAAAAAGTACGAGACAAGACCTCTATAACACCTTTGGTTAAAAGAGCTAAAGGGTAAGAGGCAAGGCCCATTTGACCTTTTTGATCAGAAAAGCTAATAAGTATGGGGCGAGGCTTTTATGAACCCTTTGGTTAGTAGAAGAGGAAAAGGGTACAGGATAAGGCTCTTATGACCTCTTCATTTGATCAAATAACCAAGCGGTATAGGACGAGTTCCCTATGACCATTTCAATTAAACAGAGAAACTGAGTATAAGATAAGGTCCCTACAACCTCCTTAGACCATTAATCAATGTTTAATGTGCTATTCTATGGGTTCATGCATGTGCTTTGTGTTTATTACAATATAATTTATACATCTCATACATACATATATATATATATATTGCGCAGCAGAACTAAAAATTTAATTTTATAATGCAACAAAGATGTACTGAAATTTAAATTTTCATTACACTAATGAGATTGTGAATCACCTTTGAAGCCTTTGAAATTTTTTTCAAACTTGAGCTCACATTAAAGTGCTCTCTTTGATAATTCTAGATTTCAACTTGGTGGGCTTGGAATGCTAGAATGGTAGCTTTTATTTTGCAACATTTTCTAAAACAACTTTTACTTTGGTCTGTTTTAATTTTGGATGAGATAATGGGACTTGGAAGAAAATAGCAACACTTGCTTTTTCTTCTCTTCTCTTCTCCACCAAAAAAGTGGTTATTTCTCTCTCTTTGCAAAGATGATGAACAAAACTCTTTCGTTCACCTTTTCCATATATTGGTCTAACACTTTTACATGAAGGATAAAAGCTGAAAACTATTTTTGTCTTATTTCCCTCCAATTAGATGAACACTTTTAAGTCTTTAACAAAATATCTCTGAAGCCTTTTATTGTTTTAAGCCATCAAAAGTACACTTGTCACTATTTTAAACAATGTGTCCTTTCCACAAATAAATCTTATTTAATAAGCTTCACTAAAATAATAAGACCTTTACAAAAGTGATAAGTGTGCAAGTATTTAGTTAAAACTTATCCAATAAGCTTTAATACAATCATTAAATCTATGAATAGTGTACAACACTCGTCATCATCCTACACCAATGCTTAACCATTAAGCATTCTTAAAATAATTAAGTACATAACATGTATCAAATACTTGTACAAGTATTATTCAAAAGCTTATTCTTTAAGGCTTAGTGATGTGTCAAATTTCAATAATTAAAATTTGACATGTGTCTAATTTCAGAGGTCTCAAAATTGAGCTCTCTCCTCAGATCAAACTATTTGACCGAGTGCGTTATATTCTCTAGAAGTCCCAATAACAAATTCTACTCACCCATAATAGCTTCTTAATCAAACTTTTCGATCAAGGATGCCACATCTCGAGAAGTTCCAAAATTAAACTCATTTACATTCTCCTCGGATCGAGCTATTCGAATGAGGATGTGATGAACACTTGAAATTATACATTTAATAAGAGTTTTACATGATTGTTTTGTATTACTAGTGTATTTAATTTTCTTAACTTAAGTATGTTTACAATATTGTACTTAATTATCTTTTAACTGTTTTGTGGTAGGTTTGGTAAAATGGGCATAAATTTCTACTTAAAGATCCAATTGAGGTGATTCTTAATCCTGTGCAGAGATGACTCAATGGGCTAATATATTGTATTTCACAAAATATTGAAAATTCGAGTGTTTAGAGGGTGAAAAATGGCATAGAACAGAATTGATCTGCAATACAGGCCCAGTTTGAACAGTTATCAATATTTGGCCCATAACTATAGAAATACGTATCTAATACGTATGAGATCACTCAATTTGGAAATATAAGAGACTTATCTACAACTTTTATGTTTTGAGTGACAGCTAATTCGGATCACAACAATTCCAAATTGGATAATCAAGTGGGTGCCCAAGTGATAATGAATGTGAATTATTTTGCCACCATTCTTGACTTTCATCAACCAAGTAGTTCCCTCCAAATTTGTCTCGATTTATCAATGTTTTTCTATAAATAGGTGGCTTGTTTATGCCTAAAGAATGTAATTAGAAAGTTAGAATTTAGTTCAAAATACTTGTCCTTTGTATCAATTTCTTTGTAAATTTATTTCTCTTGTTTACTATTAAATCATATTATTTCTTCTTCCATTTCTTTTCTTTTTCTTTAGTTTTATTATATTCAAATAATTTTCTTTAAGCTAAGGTGAAAGGGTGAAGCTCTTGGCAAGGTAATAAGATATGTTTAATATTTATTCATGAATTTAATTCTTCATTTTTAAGTGATGCAAACTTATATATGATGTATTTATTTTATTTGTAGAATTAATACCATTTCTTCTAAAGTGGTGATTCTTGATTTATTATTGACAAACTTAATACTTGGCATAATAAATTCTTGAAACCATTTACAAGATTTGGTGTATATAACCTTTCTTGTAAAGTGGGAGTCTTGATTTATTGTAGACAAATATAAAGATTGGCATAATAAATACTTGAACCCATTTATAAGATTTGGTGTATAATAATTGAAAGAAATAAATACTAATCAATATATAAATGATGATGAACTTTAATTGCTATATTTTTCGGTTGGAACCTCCTTTGTGTGAGGATTCCAATTGAGTTATAAAAAAATAAAAAGTTAAATATATTATTACTTCTTATGCCAAGAGTGAATCCCCGTAACCTTAGCTTTTTATTTGAATTGGTTAATTAAAATAATATTTGCAAACATCTTATACTGCATTAATTATCTTTAAAGTGTTTATAATTTGTAATTTTAATTCTACTTCCCTGTGGATCGACCCCGTTCTCATCGGGTTATTTATTACTTCGACAATCCTGTACTTGGGAATAACTTCTATATTCTGGACCCCGTGTCAAGTTTTTGGCACCGTTGCCGGGGAGGTAAAATTAATATTTTGTTTTGTTGTTGTTTGTTTGTTTATTTTATTTTTATGGAAGGCTAAGCCTCCTAACGTGCTTTACTTTATTTATTATTTACTTTTTATTTTCGTTAAATATATTTTCATGAAAGGCTGAGCCTCATACTCTTTATTTATTATTCACTTTTTATTTTCATAGAAGGCCGAGCCTCCTAACGTGCTTTATTTATTATTTTGTTTTTATATAATCTAACATTACTAATCTAACTTCTAATTATTTATCTTTATTTTGCTTTTCGTTTTTCCTATTTTATTTACTTGTGTTTAGTATTTATTTTTCTCTTATTTGTATTATTTATTATTATTGTATTGTATTTTATTTCTTTTATGAGCGGTTGGTTTCGAGATCCTAATTCTCATCGTTTGGTGAAAGGTAATTTCAAAACTTCTTTTGATAGTTTGTTAGATTCTCCTTCATCCTCTCATTCTTTACTAATTAACACTATGAGCGAAAATCAAATTGAGGGACTCATAGACCCAGGAGACAATCAATCTCAACATAATGAGCATAACAGACCTAAGACACTTAGAGACTGCATGAACCCTACACGAACCGGTGCACCATCTTGCTTAATTTTTCCTTCGGATGCAACGTATTTTAATTTTAAGCCAGGCATTATCCAACTTTTACCCACTTTTCATGGCTTAGATGCAGAGAACCCTTATCTACACCTAAGAGAATTTGAAGAAGTGTGTAACACGTATAATGATCAAAATTGTAGCATGAACACAATTCGACTTAAGCTTTTCCCTTTTTCTTTAAAAGATAAAGCTAAAACATGGTTACAAAACCTTAGGCCAGGATCAATTTCTTTATGGGATGAGATGCAACAACAATTCCTGAAAAAGTTTTTTCCCTCCCATAGAACAAATTCTTTCAAAAGACAAATCACCACTTTTACCCAAAAACCAGGAGAGACCCTTTACCAATGTTGGGAAAGGTATAAAAAATTACTTAATACCTGTCCCCATCATGGTTTTGAAACATGGAGAGTAGTCTCAAATTTCTATGAGGGCTTAACACCCCAAGTTAGGCAAATGGTAGAAATGATGTGTAATGGAACATTTGAGAAAAAAGACCCAGAAGAGGCAATGAACTATCTTGACTTACTAGCAGAAAATGCTCAAAATTGGGACACTGCTGGTACCTGTGAGGCATCTAGCAAAAATCAAACCACTACATCTAGTGGGGGTATTTATCATCTTAAGGAAGACCATGACCTTCAAGCCAAATTAGCATCCCTTGCTAGAAAAGTCGAAACCTTAGAAATGAAAAAGAGTGGTCAAATAAAATCTGTTCAAGAAATTGTGTGTCACATTTGTGAAACCCATGATCACTCTACCAATGATTGCCCAACTTTGCCTGCATTTAGGGAATGTCTCCATGAACAAGTCAATGTTCTAAACACGTTCAAGCGGTCAAACAATAACCCATATTCACAAAACTATAATCCTGGAAGGCGAAATCAATCGAATTTTAGTTGGAGGAATGACACTCAAGCACAGGCTTCACAACCACCTTTCCAACCACACCAAAACTTTCAAAATCATCAAGGTTATGCACCATATGTCCCACCTCCTAGGAAAAATCTTGAAGAAACCTTGCATACATTTATTGAAAAACAAGAGTCTGTTAATTCTCAAAATGCTCAAACATTTGTTGATTTGAAAGATACTCTTGCTAAATTTGCATCTGCACTGAACATTCATGAGAAAGGAAAATTTCCTTCTCAACCACAGCCAAACCTCAAAGGACAACATAACTCAAATGCATGTAGTTCAGGAAGCCAATACATCGATTAAGTTAAAGCAGTTATCACTCTTCGGAGTGATAAAATTGTTGAAAAGGAAATTCCTGAACCTCATGAGAGTGATGAATCAATCTCTAAGGGTAAGGAAAGTGTTGAACCTACATCTAATGAAGAAAACACTAAACCCTTACCTCTACCTCCATTTCCTCATGCATTACGTAATACTAAAAAGATGAATCACAATCCTAAAATTTTTGAAATCTTCAAATAGGTAAAGGTTAATATTCCTTTACTGGATGCTATTAAACAGGTTCCCTCTTATGCAAAATTTTTGAAAGATTTATGCACAGTAAAGAGAAAAGTGAATGTGAAAAAGAAAGCATTTTTAGCTGAACAAGTAAGTGCCATTCTTCAGAATAATAATTCTTTGAAATATAAAGACCCTGGTTGTCCTACAATTTTATATATTATTGGAAGTCATAAAATTGAACAAGCCTTACTTGATCTTGGTGCTAGTGTGAATTTATTGCCGTATTCAGTTTATCAGCAGCTCAATCTCGGGGAGTTAAAATTAACATCTGTAACTCTTTTACTTGCTGATAGATCAATAAAAGTACCAAGAGGGACAATGGAAGATGTTTTAGTTCAAGTTAATAAATTCATATATCCTGTGGATTTTATTATCTTGGACACAGAATCTGTCAAATGATGTAATCCGATACCTGTTATTTTAGGTCGTCCATTTTTAGCAACTTCTAACGTTTTGATTAATTGTAAAAATGGAGTAATAAAGTGTCACGCCCCAGACCCAAAAGATCTGACACACGACATCACTTACATTCATTCAATAATATTTCTAAGCACATTCATTTTAAATTTCTTTCAGAATTATAGCAATTGAATTATGACTGGGATAATTAATAAACCGGAGATACGCAGAGTTTTCTCAGAGATTAACACTTTACTACGTCACCAATAGCAACTTTGTTACCGGAAGCCCAGAATATATTCATTTCAAATTCTTATTTAAAATCAATCCATTACTACACTTGGTGAAACTTAAACTAAATTCAACCATACACAATAAAATAATACATAAGTATTTATTCAATAGGGACAAATCAAATATCTTATCCCACGTGTCCTTAAATGAAACACTTAGCAACCTAACAACTTAGGGAACCCAAGGAACAACAGAAGCCTTGCTAAATCCGCTAAGCACACATGTACCTTATTTACCTGAAATCACCATAAACTATAATGAGTATAAAACTCAGTAAGCATACTAGTTTTTCATATCTCAAATACATATATGTACACAATGCATATGTATGATATGCTGTGATCAATTAAAATCATAATCTTATCAAATCACATATCATGTAAGCGCTTACACATTCTTTCAAAATACATAATAGGAATACCATCACTCAACTACTACTTAGTAGGACTTACATATCACATATCACATAATGAGTCAAATGTCACTCGTAGGTGACATACAGTATGAGAGGAATAGTACAAGTGAGGCCTTTATATTACACATATATAATGCTCATGCCCAAAGGTAAAAGCCAAACCCTCACCCTGATCATCGGTGAGTCCTCTCACATGCACCAATACGCCACCACACGAATGTGATGACTCACTCTTCCTTTAGGTACCAATAGGATCCTCCCTACATACGGAACAAATAACATATACCAATCCCGAATGAAAGGCCACATATAAAGGCTCCACAAATCACACAAAATGCCTACTAAGTTAACAGTGAGTTCAAGTACCCTCAAAAAACAAAATATTTCTCATGGACATATTACACTTCAAAAGCTTTCTTTATTAAACACATCTTATTTTGAAAGCTCACTTTCAAAAATACATGTATGTCCATGCTCAATGTCAATGCTCACATTCATAAACATATATTCACATTTCATATCAAAATATACTTTGACATAACATAAACATATTCTTAACCCCATTTGCAAAATCATACAAAATAATTACTATGTTTATTGTGATTTCAGTAAAAAGTCTAGTATATTTACCTCTTAACACTTTCAGCTACAAGGATTAAATCTCCTTAACCTATCAATGGAGATTAATCCTTTCATAAGCCTCATAATTTACACAAAATACTTTAAATAGCTTACAAAATTATACACAATGCATTTATCACATCAAATTGGTCTAAATACTTGGTTTCTCAAAACCTGTCATTCTGACCACTTACACTTAACAAAATTTTCTAATAGATCAAATGATGTCCAATTATTCCAAAATCAGAATATATGATTCTTGCCTCATATATCCTTCTCATATATGAATATTATATCAAAATTCTTACACAATCCATTCCATACATACCATCGAATCCAAACTACTAACCTGACAAGATCAAGATACTTACTGAACAGTATTCAATCTCCTAATTTTAGAAAATCATATACTAACTAAAAAATTATAAAACTACCACATAATTACTCTTAACACATATATCAGTCCTTGATAAATATTTCACTTCCAAATCACTGCCAAAAATATTTTAAAACTATTTTATTCCATAGCTTTAAAAATCTGTTAATCAAATACTGTAATGAGCTGATACACTTTAGAAAATCATAACACTTCAATTACATTGATCTAAATTCTTAATTCCGAGTATATCATATTAGACATATAAAATTATCATATTCCATAAATTCGTAATTTTTGAAGATCATTCAGTAGGACAAATATTGTTTGTCACTGTATCATACTGTTCATATAGGAAATTTCCAGAATTTTAGGGTCATTTTGGTAAATTCACAAAAATTTCAATTTCTGAAATTTTGAATCGATTCAAAGTCTCAGATGATCCTAAATATGTCTAATTTTATATACTCAAAATTCAAAACCAGAATCAAATCACAACAATTTATAAAATTCTTGGATCAAGAGACTATCAAGCAGAAATTCTACAATCCATCATAATTTATCAAACTATCTTATAGATCATCATCAATTCTCAAACTATCATACGAAATACACATCAAATCCTCAATTATACATATTTCCAGAAATCAAAACTTAAAGAAATTAACATAATTAACATCAATAAATTGAGAAATAGTTGTGATATATCTCTTAAAATCCAAAATTCCAATTTCTTCTTCTTTTTCTTCTCCTTCTTCTCTTTCTCTCCCCTCTTTTTCTCTCTTCTCTCTCTCTAAAAGAGGTAGCTCGACAAAATGAGAGAATTAGGGTTTTAAAAGTGTATTTTTATACTAAGTGGCTAATTTTTGGTATTTACAAATTTACCCCAAAACTTTTAAAGTATTATAATTTGGTCCCTAAAATAAATCTAAAGTCTTGCAATTAAACTCAATGCTAATAGTATGACCTTAACCTATACAAACACTACTAATAATAATATATAAATCAAGTATCACCAATATACAAATAAAATACGTATATTTATACATATATAAATACTTATTCTTACCAGTCGTAGATATTGGTTACTACATGAAGCTTTCATTTGGAAACATGACACTTAAACTCAATATTTTCAATATGTGTAAGCAACCATATGAAGGGGAGGATGAAAGTGAAGAATGCAACATGATTGAAACGATTGTAGAGGATTATATTCAAAAATAGAGTTTTACCGATCCTTTAGAAATGTGTTTAATAAATTCATTTGAGTCAAATATACAATTAGATCCTGAAATCTCTGATATATGTTCTTTACTTGATTGTGCACAGGTGATTGAAAATAAAGGATGGAAACTAAAGTTTGAAGAATTGGGAGAAAATGAGGATAAACAAAACGAAATTTCAAAGTTAGAGTTAAAACCTTTGCCTGAAGGACTGAAATATGCATTTCTTGGAGAGAAACAAACTTACCCAGTGGTAATCTCTTCTACACTCACAAGTAAACAAGAAGGTAAGTTGATTGAATTATTGAAAATGCATAAAAATGTAATTGGGTGGACTTTAAAAGACATAAATGGTATTAATCCTCTAATTTGCACACATAGAATACACCTAGAGGATAATGCCAAAACTTCCCAACAATCTCAAAGGAGATTAAATCCACATATGAAAGAGGTAGTGAGAGCTGAAGTTCTCAAATTATTTGAAGTAGGAATCATCTATCCTATCTCAGATAGTAAGTGGGTAAGTCATACTCAGGTAGTACCAAAAAAATCTGGAATCACAGTCATTGAAAATAAAAAGGTGAGTTAATACCAACTCGAGTCTCATCTAGTTGGAGGATGTGCATAGATTATAGAAAGTTGAACTCGGTCACTAGAAAAGACCATTTTCCTTTACCATTCCTTGATCAAATTATAGAAAAAGTAGCAGGACATCCCTACTATTGCTTTCTAGATGGTTACTCTGGCTATTATCAAATTTCCATAGCACTAGAGGACCAAGAAAAGACTACATTCATATGTCTTTTTAGAACCTTTGCTTTTAGAAGAATGCCCTTTAGACTCTGTAATGCCCCAGCAACATTTCAGAGATGTATGTTAAGCATTTTTAGTGACATGATTGAGCATTATTTAGAAGTTTTCATGGATGATTTAACTGTGTTTGAAAATTCTTTTGATAATTGTCTTGAAAACTTAGAAAAGGTTTTAAAAAGATGTGAAGAAAAGAGTCTTGTATTGAATTAGAAAAAATGTCATTACATGGTTACTTCTGGAATTGTTTTGGGACATATAGTATCTTCTAAAGGAATTGAAGTGGATAAGGCAAAAGTCGAACTCATTACACATTTGCCTCCACCAAAAACAGTCAGAGAAGTTCGATCCTTTTTAGGACATGCTGGATTCTATAGGAGGTTCATAAAAAACTTTAATGCTATATCTAAACCTCTTTGTAACCTCTTAGCAAAAGATGTATCATTTAAGTGGATTCAAGAGTGTCAAAATTCGTTTGAAAAATTAATTAGCCTCTTAACATCTGCTCCTATCATACAATCTCCTAACTGGTCTTTACCTTTTGAGCTCATGTGTGATGCTAGTGACTACGCTATTGGTGCTGTATTGGGACAAAGAAAGGAAGGTAAATCCTATGTCATTTATTATGCAAGTAGAACTTTAAACAGTGCACAAATGAATTACACAACAACTGAAAAAGAACTACTTGCTGTAATATTTGCATTAGAAAAATTTCGTTCTTACTTAATTGGTTCTTCAACTGTTGTATTTACTGACCATGCTGCTGTAAGGTACTTAATGTCAAAACAGGATGCAAAACCAAGGCTGATTCGATGGATTCTATTGCTTCAAGAATTTATTATCACTATAAAGGATAAGAAGGGAGCTGGGAATGTTGTTGCAGATCACTTATCAAGACTCACACCAGATTCATCAACAGAAATAACACCTATTAATGATTCTTTTCCAGATGAATTTCTATTTTCTACTGTTATAATGCCTTGGTATGCTAATATTGTTAATTTTCTTGTAATAGGAGAAATGCCACCTCAATGGAATGCTCAAGACAAAAGAAAATTTTTAACTGAGGTGAAAAAGTTTTATTGGGATGATCCTTATCTCTTTAAATATTGTCGTGATCAAATATTTCGAAGATGCATACCTGACAATGAGGTAAATAAAGTTATTGAATTTTGTCATTCTGAAGCATGCGGGGGACATTTCTCATCAAAGAAAACAGCTGTAAAAATCTTACAGTGTGGATTTTATTGGCCCACTTTATTTAAAGATACACATGCATTTTGTATAACTTGTGAAAATTGTCAAAAGTTGGGATCAATTTCAAAACGAAACATGATGCCTTTGAACCCCATTCTTGTTATTGAAATCTTTGATTGTTGGGGGATAGATTTCATGGGACCATTTCCATTATCATTTGAATTTATGTATATCTTAGTTGCAGTAGATTATGTCTCAAAATGGATTGAGGCTATTCCATGTCGAAATAATGGCCATAAAACAGTTATGAAATTTTTGAAAGAAAATATCTTAAGTCGATTTGAAATCCCTCGAGCCATTATAAGTGATGGGGGTAAGCATTTTTGTAATAGACCATTTGAAACATTGGTAAAAAAATATGGTATTACTCATAAAGTTGCCACCCTTTATCATCCTCAGACAAGTGGACAAGTTGAATTAGTAAATAGGGAGATAAAACAAATTTTAGAAAAAACTGTAAACCCAAATTGCAAATATTGGTCTTTAAGACTAATTGATGCACTGTGGGCTTATAGAACTGCTTTTAAAACTTCATTGGGTATGTCTCCCTATAGGATAGTTTATGGAAAACCTTGTCACTTACCTATGGAACTTGAGCATAAAGCCTACTGGGCTATTAAAACTTTCAATGAAAATCTTGATTCTGCTGGACACATACGTAAATTACAAATAAATAAACTTGAAGAATTGAGAAATGATGCATATGAGAATTCGAAAATTCATAAAGCTAAAATTAAAGCCTTTCATGATAAAAAAATTCAGAGAAAAACATTTGACATTGGTCAGAAGGTTTTGCTTTATAATTCTCGACTTCACATATTCCCTGGAAAATTAAGATCAAGATGGAGTGGCCCTTTTATTGTGAAACATGTGTACCCTTATGGAACAATTGACATTGAAAATCCTAGAAATGGGAATGTGTTTAAGGTAAATGGGCAAAGACTCAAGCCGTTTCTAAAAAACCAAGCTTTTCATGAAGAATTTACGTTCCTGTCGGATCCTTGTTACGAGACCAATTAATCTTTGTTGTATATATTTACATATTTATATATATTTATTCTTCTTCTAACATTTTTTTTATTACTTGCAGGTTAATTTAATAGTTTGGTTAAAGTTTTGTTTTGCACCCTGATTAACTGGCGGATAACGGTACTCTGTGATATTTCAAATCGGTTTTGTCAGTTTCCCATAATTACTGATATCTTCTCTTCTTCCTCTTTTTCTAAAAAAAAAAATGGATGACATTCTAAAAAATTTGAAAAATCGTTTTCCCTCATTGCCTCAAAATTCCTTAAAGAAAATTTACCAAGCAAGATGTGAAAGATTAAGGTTATTAATGATTATGAATATACTTGTAGATTTACGTTGGTTAATTGAAGCCAAAGTTAGATTGATAGGTGAATTTTTAGACTCATTAATTTTCTACATGCCTGGCTTAGGTAAAAGCTCTTTTTCAAAAAAAACGAAGAGAAAAACGATTAAATGTTTGTTACAAGTGTGCACGCACGACTTGCAACACACGTTGCCGCACTTTAGGAATGTTGTCTGTAAATCGCGAAGATAAAATTAGGTTCATTAAGGATGGCCTGAGTAAGGAGTCTTTAGATAATATTTTATCGACTCTTGAGACGCATCCTAGTGGATATGTGCATATTGCAATTCATGAATTATGGGACATATTCCTAAAAGAACATGAGCGGTACAGTCTCGGGAATCTGACTTTAAAAGACCCTGTTTACCAATTTATAAGAAAATTGGATGGGAAGCCTATCTCCAACCCATAGAGGGCGTTTAAGCCGTTACTGGACGTAAAATCAGAGGAAGATGTGAGCCACAATCACAACTACTTGTATATATTTACTATAGCTGTTATTTTTAAATGTTTCATTTTAAACTCAAACGTCTTTTCAATAATCAACCACCTATAATCCTTTTTGAAAATTTTGCATTTTAAGCCGACAACCCATGTGACTTTTCCAGCTAACAAATTGAAAATTGGTAAAAGGTGTTGAATCTTGTATTTCAAGCCAATAGCCATGTGATTTAACTTTGCAATACCTTTTGGCTCTATAAATACATTGCATTATTTCTGCATCTTTGTACAAACTCAAAATCATTCAAGAGAGAGGGTGAGTGTAATCATGGAAGGATCATCAACTCGTAAATTCACAAAAATTTGTGTTTTTTGTGGATCCAGCCCTAGAAAAACTAGTGAGTTTATAGAAGCAGCAAAAACCCTTGGTAAGATGTTAGCTGAGCGTAATATTCATTTAGTATATGGGGGAGGTAGTCTTGGATTAATGGGACGTGTGGCAACCGCTGCACAAAATAATGGCAGTCGAGTTTTGGGTATCATACCAAAAGCTCTAGCTGTTGGAGACATTGTAAGAAAAATAATTGGGGATGAGTTACAGGTATCATCAATGCATGAACGAATTTCTTTTATGCTTCGTAATGCTGATGCCTTCATAGCTCTACCCGGAGGTTTCTGAACATTGGAGGAAATTTTTTAAATTGTCTTATGGGCACAATTACAAATTTATAAAAAACCAATTGGTTTGTTAAATGTTGATGGTTTTTATAATGGGTTGTTATCTTTTCTTGACTATGCGGTGGAAAAATAATTCGTCTCATCTGCAGCACAACAGATCCTCATTTCTGCTTCAACTGTTGATCAGTTACTCGATGAACGACAAACTTTTACACCTCTATCTGATCCAACAATGAGTCAGATAGATTGGTATACTGATAACAGTGAAAAGAAACACAAGATAGATTTGACGCTTCATCTGTAGCCTATCTATTTCTATGTATTTTTAAGCTTTTTGTGTGGCTTGTTTTATTTTGTTGCAGGTTTAATTTTCAATAAAAGATGTTTCAGGTGATATCTTCTATACTTTACTCTTTCTATATTTTGACATTGAGGACAATGTCTCAATTTGGTTGAGGGGGAAGATAGTTGATATTATTGTTATCACCTTGTTTACTAAAAAAAAAAAAATTATTATTATCATGAATGACGTGAGTAAAATGTTCATTTATGTATTCTTGAGACGCATTCTAGCTCTAGAATGGCAGAGTAAAGAGTACATTATAAACTTTTGAAACACATTCTAATTGGTTTATTTTTAATACATTTTATGTATAATTGTTTGTTGCTTAAGTTTTTGGTAACTCTTGCGTAAATAAATTTGCTTTGCTATCGATGTATGATTTCAAAATTGTTTAGTTTAAATCACTTTCTCTATTTGGGTTACTAAAGAATAACTTCTGAAATTATTTCTTGAGAAAAATACTAAGCCTTGTGATAAGATGGATGATTCAATATATATAGCCAAGAGAATCTCCATGTTTAAGTATACATATTATTTTCTAAACTCACATATCTTTTGTGAGTGAGTGGAGAGGTTTGAGATAACAGTTTACGAACTTTCATTGATATTTTGAAATGGTTAATTTTTATTTGGAATGACATTATTTGGGATGATGAATGATTTGGTTGCTTAGCTGAAGGAAAAAAAAAATTGGAAAAGTATTATGGTGTTAAATTGCTCTTATTTTGTAATGATTCCTTATGTCTTTCAAAAAAGAAAAAGAAAGAAAGAATTCAATTCAGTTCAATAAAGTCTTCATTCAATTTTAGAAGACTAAAGTCATTAGGAAGCAATCTTATCACCAAATTCTATATTCGTAAGATTCACATTAAATAATTAAAGTCTTGAAGCTGGCATTTGGCAATAATGGTTTGACTCTAAATATTTGATTTTTCCTATCTTTGGATCAATGTTAGTTTGTCTGTCTGTCCTTAAATGTAACTTTTTCTTGAGCGATTATCTGTTTTCCAACTCCATGAGTGAAATCCTAAGTCATTAAACAAGTTATTCACCTGTAAGGATATGGAGTTGAGACTTTTACTTAGAAAATTTTTAAGGCTATATATATGTTGTGGTTTATGGTAAGAAGGATTTGGCTTAATTCACACACACACAAAAATATTTTTGGAAGTTATGATTGAAATAACCTTTATAGCGATTGTGATTTTAAACTGACGTTTTATTTGAAATACTTAGGTAGTATTCAAATTTTATTTATGCTCGAATTGCTAGGGACTAGCAATAAGCCAGTTGGGGGGTGTGATAAACACTTGAAATTATACATTTAATAAGAGTTTTACATGATTGTTTTGTATTACTAGTGTATTTAATTTTCTTAACTTAAGTATGTTTACAATATTGTACTTAATTATCTTTTAACTGTTTTGTGGTAGGTTGGGTAAAATGGGCATAAATTTCTACTTAAAGATCCAATTGAGGTGATTCTTGATCCTGTGCGGAGATGACTCAATGGGCTAATATATTGTATTTCACAAAGCATTGGAAATTTGAGTGTTTAGAGGGTGAAAAATGGCATAGAACAGAATTGATTTGCAATACAGGCCCAGTTTGAACAGTTATCAATATTTGGCCCATAACTATAGAAATGCGTATCTAATACGTATGAGATCACTCAATTTGGAAATATAAGAGACTTATCTACAACTTTTATGTTTTGAGTGACAGCTAATTCGGATCACAACAATTCCAAATTGGATAATCAAGTGGGTGCCCAAGTGATAATGAATGCAAATTATTTTGCCACCATTCTTGACTTTCATCAACCAAGTGGTTCCCTCCAAATTTGTCTCGATTTATCCATGTTTTTCTATAAATAGGTGGCTTGTTTATGCCTAAAGAATGTAATTAGAAAGTTAGAATTTAGTTCAAAATACTTGTCCTTTGTATCAATTTCTTTGTAAATTTATTTCTTTTGTTTACTATTAAATCATGTTATTTCTTCTTCCATTTCTTTTCTTTTTCTTTAGTTTTATTATGTCCAAATAATTTTCTTTAAGCTAAGGTGAAAGGGTGAAGCTCTTGGCAAGGTAATAAGATATGTTTAATATTTATTCATGAATTTAATGCTTCATTTTTAAGTGATGCAAACTTATATATGATGTATTTATTTTGTTTGTAGAATTAATACCCTTTCTTCTAAAGTGGTGATTATTGATTTATTATTGACAAACTTAATACTTGACACAATAAATTCTTGAAACCATTTACAAGATTTGGTGTATATAACCTTTCTTGTAAAGTGGGAGTCTTGATTTATTGTAGACAAATATAAAGATTGGCATAATAAATACTTGAACCCATTTATAAGATTTGGTGTATAATAATTGAAAGAAATAAATACTAATCAATATATAAATGATGATGAACTTTAATTGCTATATTTTTCGGTTGGAACCTCCTTTGTGTGAGGATTCCAATTGAGTTATAAAAAAATAAAAAGTTAAATATATTCTTACTTCTTATGCCAAGAGTGAATCCCCGTAACCTTAGCTTTTTATTTGAATTGGTTAATTGAAATAATATTTGCAAACATCTTATATTGCATTAATTATCTTTAAAGTGTTTATAATTTGTAATTTTAATTCTACTTCCCTGTGGATCGACCCCGTTCTCATCGGGTTATTTATTACTTCGACAATCCTGCACTTGAGAATAACTTCTATATTCTAGACGTGTCAAGGATGTTATTTAAGTGCTCCATGAGTACACTTTATATGGTGAGACTCTCTAGGTCCACGCCTAATTTGTTATATTAAACTGTTTCATACATTCGTGAACGATGCCTCCCCACACATATTATGAATATTACAAAGTAGTGCGTTGAACCATACAAGTTGAGGTACAATAATCTCTCAATCACCTATATCCTTGGAAGAGTTGAGATATAGATCTACATAGTCAAATCTCTATATGCTCATTGGTGGACTCATCTCTAGATTCGTATTTCTGTAAACAATATCTGCAAATGATTTTTCAATATTGTTTATTCCATGGAAAACTATTTTCTGGGTTTTACTGCTTATGATCATAAGACTTTCTGAAATACAATCTCGGAGCATCAAGATATACAACTTACCCATGTTAGCTGATAGATCCCATATCTACGCACACCAGACTCCATGAGCATCAGACTATATCCAATGACATGTAACGATTAGACCATGAAAGGTCTCTGACATCCGTAGAACCAAAGTTTAATAGGTCACTCATAAACCCACTATGGCACTCAGGTTAAAGGACTATGAATACCATTCAACTCGAGAATACCTACCATTGATGGCTTTATGAGATGTCTATTAGAGATTTTCGTAAGTCTGTTCAGTAACTAGTCATTGCTGGATATTCACATGACTATATGAGCTTCCACTAAGCTCATGGTTTACTAAGATTAATCATCTGGACCATTTAGATATAGACATATACTAATATGTATAAAAAGTTTTACTAATAGACCCGTATCAACAAAATAGATCAAGAACGAGATGTTTGAGAATATGCTACATAATGACATTTCTTAGCACCATTTGCAACCCCCCCTGAACTTTTCCATTACTAACATATTCCCAGGTCGTTGTCCCATTTCAAACAAGGTTTCTAACTCTTAGAATTTGCTAACTCTTATAACCTGCTAACTCTTAGCACTTATAACTTTTAGCATCGCTAACTCTTAGTGCTGACTTAAACTCATTTAGATCAGATCTAAACTCCTTTAGATTATATAATGTCTGAAATATTACAAACATCTTACCATTTAATTAATATAATTAGCAATTTGAAAATATCAATTGTATAAATTTTATAAAACAAATGTTCATACAAAATAGGATGGCATAAAAGCACAAATTCCAACAATTAAGCATCATTTTCAAACATCTAACTTAGAAGAATTTCAAAAAATCAAGGGGATAAAATGGTGAGGCTATTAAAAATCCTCTCGGTAAGATTTCGTGCAGACCTTTCAAAATTTGCTCAATATGATTTTAAACAGGCCCTGAATAGAAATTCAACAACTGAGATCATTAACTTGCTCTCATATGAAGAAGTTAAGGCAAAATTACATGTGCAAAGTCATTGAAATAATATACACTATAGAAATATAATCAGACAGACGTTTACATTAGAAAAGGCGAAAGTGAAAGAAAATGACCTTTTTTATTAAACGAATAAAATGTTAGAAAGGGAAAAGCCTAACCAAGATTACAAAAATTTAAATAAAAATATAAACCTAACTTTAAGAGGTATGGGTGGATCCTCAATAGTAGGAGTAGCAGAAACACCTTCAGCTAGGGTAACCTAATCGAAATGAAAAGCCACTTTAACTAAAAGGTCCTCAGCTTCATCCTCAGTCTTCACCGAAACAGTTATCATTTCCTTAAACCAAGTGAAATCCAAGTCACGGTAGTGATTTTTGAAAACTTGAACTCAACGGTCGAAGCCCATGTTCATCCTCATACCAAAGCGACCTATAACTCTTACCAGGGCATCAGCTTAAGCAACTTTAAACTGTCTAGACAGCTTATTGTTCTTTTTTTTTTCAAGGGCAGTGTTCTTTTCTTAGAGGGACTTGCGAAAAGTTTAAGACTTATCAGTCGTCTATTTATGTGGCAAACTTTTAACTTAAGAGCTAAGACCTTACTCTTTATAGCCAAAGCCTTACCATTCGCAGTTGTTACTTTGACCTTAGTTTATTCCACTTTAGCAGCCAGACTTTTATACCTTTAGCTTTCCTCATGAAATTTCTTATTAGCATCTAGTAAAGCCTTGTTGAGTTTGGCCACCTTGGCCTTAGCTTGCTGCAGTTTTTGCTTCTCTTTGGTAGCACAGAAGAGCTCATCCCAATGTTAATATGATACAAAAGCTACCTAAAAGAGAAACAAATCAATCAAAGGGCTTGAAAAAAAAATAATTTTACAAGAAAAGGTAAAGAGTATCTTAAGCAAACACCCTATATTGTGTGTCAAGGATTTTGAGGCGTCATACTTGGACAAATTGTCAGCATAAATGATTGAGACCACATGTTCGACCTCTCTTACTAAAGGCACAACGTGCATATACTTATCCTATTTTACAACAGGGATATTGAATAGCTTGAAAGACGAACATGCTGACTTCACTTGAGAATTGCTCGAACTAAAAAAAATATGACTCGAGAATGAAAGGACATGAGCCATCACCCTAGCTACTAAATTAACCCCACTTAGTTGCCGGGGGGGATAGAATGAGGAAGAAGGAAAACGTTATCTCGTTGATCTACTAAGATAGAAGATGAATGATCTTATAGATCTGCTATGACCCTTGAAGGAGCATTAGTAGATCTTCATTTCTTATTAGTTGATGGGCTCTTCGAATCACCCTTTATAGCTCTACTACTCAAGCCACCTCTTTCATTAAGACTAAGAGAAATCATTTGTCCTTTTGTTAGACCTAGAGACCTCATAAGGGTGAGAACATTTCAACTACTCTCACCAGTGTCTATTTCTTCTAAAAAGGGAAAATATAAGGTGATGATCATTATAATTGAAAGGATCAACATACCAAACAATGTAAAATAAAAAAATTACTTCATCTTCATTTTATCTTTTTTAGTGACTTGGACGATTTGTTGATTAGGTTCATTCTCTCTAAATTCTCTTAAAAAAGAAGCTTTTTGATATGTCTACCTTGTTTTTTAGATTGATTAACCTGATCTTTTCCCTCCAAAGAGAGCTTGGGCTTTAAAATCCAAATTGTCACTACAACAAATGAAAGAAATTAAAAAAAAAAAAATTTGAACAACCATAAAAGTGTGGACATGACTAAAAATGATAAAACCCTGATCTAAAGAAGATCGCAGAAAAAAATAGATGGCCAGGCACTCTTATGTACTCTTGGCCCTATTCCCCACAAATAAAAAATTATAAATGCTTCCAGTCGTGCTTACTTAAGGGTATGTCTTGAATAGAGGAGAACCTCTTCTCTTCATCATAAGTAGAGAAGTAATAGAACCTTTTATACCGATCACCATTCACCCTAAACTAATACAGTTGTTGAAACTCAATGAAGGTTAATTTGTTGTACTCGACTTTTATCCACATCACCTTCAAACTATTGAGATTTGTGCTTACGTGTCATCCTATTATTGTATAAATATTTCTTTTTATAATATTTATACAGTACGTTTTTATTAAATTGCTAATCTCATTAATTAAATAGTACAATGCATGTTACGCTACAGACATTGTATTATCTAAAAGAGTTTAGATCTGGTCTAAAGGAGTTTAGACCAATGTTGAGAATTATAATTGCTAATAGTTAGCACTACTAAGAGTTAATATGTTATAAAAGTTAGCAATATCTAAGAGTTAGGACCTTGTCTGTAACGGGACATACACTCAAAAGTACATTAGTAATAACATAGTTGTAAGGAGTTGTAATAGGTGCTAAGAAATGTTATTATGCACGTGTATTCTCAAACACGCTGTTGCTGGCCTTATTCACCGATGCGGGTCTGTCGGTGGAACCCTTTCTCATAGACCAGTGTATACTATACCTAGATGGTCTAGGTGGTTATTCTTAGCTCACCATGGGCTTACCAAAAGTTTGTATAACATACAGGTATTCAGTAAGGATTGAATATTGAATAAGTTCAATAAGGACCTTAATAGACATCTCATAAAGCCACCAATGGTAGGTCCTCTCGAGTTGAGTAGTGTACGTGATTCTTTGACCTGAGTGCCAAGGTGGACATGTAAGTGATCCACCATGGTTTAGTTTTATATATATCAGAGACTTTTCATGGTCTGACTGTTATATGTCATTGGATATGGTCCGTTGCTTATGGAGTTTGGTGTGCACAGATATAGAATCCGTCAGCTCACATAGGTGAGTTGTATATTTAGATGCTTTGAGACAGTATCTTAGAAAGAATTTTGGCCATAAGCAATAAATCTAGGAAAAGCGTTTTCCAACAGAGTCAAACAATATTGCAAAGGTATTTGTGTATATTGTTTATTGAGATACGTGTCTGAAGATAAATTCACAGATGAGCGCATGGAGATTTGATGGTGATGATCTATATCCCTGCTCCTCTAAGATATAAATAGCAAAAAGATTATACGTATGCATGATGACCTCAACTTGTATGGTCAACTACGTTGATTTGTAATATCCATGACGTGTGCGTAGAGCATCGATCTCAGACTCATGGAACAATTTCATTTGACGAATTAGGAGTGGACCTAGGGAGTCCCACAATATGAAGTGTACTCGTTGTGCACTGGGGCAATGTACTGGATTGAATAGTTCAATCCAGTATATTTTAGCATATGGACATTTGCTTTAGTTTTTCTCAGGCCGTACATGTGTCAAGACTTAAGAGTTGAGTAAATCAATTAGTTAATAATAGTTGTTGACCAATGAGATGTTGACACATGGCGCATTGTAAGCCTATCATTGTTTGACTTAGAAATTGCCAAAATAACCTTACTTGTTGGATAAGTAAGATTATTATTTTATTCATTAAATTATTTATTGAATAAAATAATATATTATATTATTATTTTATAAAGATCAAATATTACAATAATACATATGTTTTATTGTATTTAATATTGATTAAATAAAACAATAAAACATGAGTGCATGGGTATGTAAGATATAGCGGGACCAAAGTGTGTATAAGAAGCAAATTAAGAAATTGTTTCTTCATTTGCTTTGCCTCTTACGACAAACACACATACACGCATGTCTTTTATTTTAATTGTTTAGTGTACATAATTGTAAACAAAATACAAGTATAATTTGTGCCATGCTTGGTGGGTCCCTATAACTTGTAAAAGAGTGAAAGTGTTTCATACATTTGGTTGCTATATTCCACCACATTCATCCTTGTAATACACATATTTTATTTTATCAATTTGTTTAATGTAAATAATTCATATAGCAAAGCCATTTTGACAAGTTATAGGCCATGCATGTGGATCATTGTTGTTCACCAAAAGGGAAAATGAAACAAAAAAATAAAAGAGCAAACTTTTGCTCATTTGGTAAGTGTGTGTTTGGCCAAGTCAAGTGAGGTAAAAGAGAAATAAAGTGTTTTTGGTTTTTCTAAGGGTTAAAAAACACTCTCAAAGGTTGAGAGCATAAAACACTTCACCTATACTTCTTTATCTTGGTCAATAATACTATTAAGTAGAATCAAGGATTTAAGAGTTAAATTCTTTGCTGGAATAGCTGTCATTCTAAATTTCTCAAACCCACGGGTTGCTTCATCATGATTCTCCGGTTAAACAAAAATCCAAACTTGTCAAGGTAATAAATTCTCAATCCTATGTAATTTATATTTATGAGATATATATAAGATTTAATTGTGTTTATCATTAGAAAATTAGTATTCCGTTCATCCGCTACGCTTATATATATATAATATATATATAAATTTGAATGATAGATACAAACTCGCATGTATGCACCCTAGGTTTATTAACTTTAACACAAACCAACCAGTACCTTCCATGCATTTAAACCTAGCTAGCATGGTGCTAAGTTTAAATGCACGAGCAAAAATACAAAGTAAGTTAGAGGGACAACCTCAATCCCAAATTAAAGAAATCGAGGTTAAAGGCCACATTTTGCTGCAAGTGGCCTGATTGTATATTCATCCTCTCAATACCCTAAGAGTTGTGATTATTGGTATTCTATATCTCTCCCTCAATGCCACGTGCCCTTCTTACAAGTGTAAATGATAGTAAGGAGGCAATCTAACTCAAAGAGTATCTCCTCATCTGACAATAAAATAAATTCTTCTTTTTTTTATTTTTCTTAAGCCTATTGGGTTGACCAGAAGTTTGGGCTTGATATAGAAGTTCCTTTCTTGACTATATATCACTAGGAATCCTTTTAAAATCACTAAAAGCCTCTAACAGTTCTATAGGATTCCCTCATTAGGATAATCCTTAACAACCAGTAATGTCCTTAGACTTTTTGAGTACTTACACTATCAACTTCTTGGGTTGAGCTACTCCGAACAGCCGAGCCCCCATTAATACTAGTGAGCTCATAACTAGATACATTATAGGAGTCCTTGACAAAAGTATGGTTTATACATCTAGAAAAAAGGAGATATATAGCCTATTGGATATATCTCCTTTTAGCCAACAACTTAAGCCGAACACTTAAGTTTAAAGAACTTAAGAGAGATGATGGATCCCATATCTGCACGTACCAAACTTCATGAGTATCAGACCATATCCAGCGACACCCAGTGGTCAGACCATAAAAGGTCTCTGACATGCGTGGAACCAAAGCATGATGGATCACTCACAAGCCCACTGTGGTGCTCAGGTCAGAGGACCCCGTATACTACTCAACTCGAGAGGACCTTCTATTGACGGGAACATAGGATGCCTATTGAGGTCCTCATGAGTCTATTCAGTACTCAGTTCTAACTGAATACCCTTATGCCTATATAATATCCAAGATCCTGGTTAGTTAGGACTAACCAACTGTACCTTACAGATATAGACATATACTGATCTATATAATTAATAGAATCTACTAATAGACCTGCGTTAGTAGAAATAGATTAGGAACTATTTATTTGAGAACATACTTGCATAATGACATATCCTAGTAACCTATTGCAACTCTTGTAACTATATCATTATTAGCATATTCTGAGGTCTTTGTCTCGTTACAGACAATATTCTAACTCTTGGAATATTTTCTATTTCTTAGCAACAGTCTAAACTCCTTTAAACCCTATTCGAACTCTTTTAGATAATACAGAGTCTGTAGCGTAACAAGCATTAAACTATATAATTAAAAGATAATTAGTGATATAACAAAATATACTATGTATAGATATCAAATATTCATACAAAACTGGAATAGCATGTAGGTGCAACCCTAACACCATCATCACGTGATGTAAAGCCTAAAAAACAAGCTCAAATTCTATTTCTCCTACAATTATATATTTGACTTGTTGGCTCTCAATTGTCTAAAATTTCATGGTCAAAACTAATAATTTTCCATAATGTGAATTTGTTTACATATCCACATTAATTTAAATTGATAAGAGAAATTCATCAAGTTTGTATTATACCCACAACAGTCTAGTTTTCGTTTCAATTTTGAAAGAGCACATTCATCATTCCAGGCTTTTGTATATTAACTGCTTTTAAAAGTGTATTATTTTGCTTTCCAAACAATTGCAACTTGCAAGTGTACTAAACATTTCAGCAATTTAGTCATTTTTGATGCAATGTATAATTGATTGAAATGAAAAAGAAAAAAAAGGAAAGAAAAATAGTAAGTTAGAAAAACCTTTTTAAATATTGATTGCAAATAGAACAAATATAGCAGCAAGAGTTTTCATTAGAGCAACAACTCAGACATTTGAACCTTTATTAACAAGACGATTTCTTGGATCCATTAATGAAGGCAATGGAACAAATCCTATATATACGGTGGCGGTGGAAGTAATCTGAATGGAGGAATAGGATCAGGTGCGGTGGAAAAAATCCGAACGGAGGAAAATATAGTTGAATATTATTCAATATTGATTTTTTATTTTTCTTTTTTTAGGAGAACGACTTTAATATTATTGGCGAGAATCGTTGTAAAAAATTAATGGTATTGATAGAGGTTAATTAGGTATAATATTTTGTAGGTTTGGGATCAATGGAGCAAATGGGGATGAAAATCTAATAAAAATAAGCTAAAAACATCAAATTGCTATAGTAAATAGCTACAGTACTAGCTATGCAATCCCTAGAAATGGTGCTCAAAATAGTGTATACAGTGCCCCAATGCCTAAAATCCATCATCGCGGCACTGTGTAAATAGTATGTGGGTGAAAAGTACTCGTAAACAGTGCATGCAAACAATATTTTTGAGGATCAAGAAGACTAGAAGATTGTAGAAAAGCTAGTACGTGTGAATAGTAATCATAATCTAACTTATATTTGATGTTTTATCCTGATTTGAAGACATAAACCTATAAATAAAAGATTAAAAAGCTTAATTCAAGTATTAAGAGGAAAGAGAAGAAAAAAGAGAAAAATTAATTTTTGAATGATCAAGAAGGCTAGAAGATTGAAGACTGCAAAAAAATTAGTTTTATCTTTTCAACTTTTTATCTTTCTAGTTTTCTATGATTTTCATAATGTTATTTTTGATAAACTCTAGAACCCTTTATTTCACCATGACTTAAGTTTTTATTTCTATGGTTAGACTTTGACAAATGGATTCATATATTTAGCCTATGATAATTTGATGCATGATCACAGGGTAACAACTATGAGTTTCATGTTGGATAGACATATACCTAGATGGCATGTATGACATAATTTAGACTTGATCTTAATGAATTACATTCTAATTTGATTACCATAGATATATAAGTGATTGTTAAAATGCATAATATAGTCACTTGACCATCGACATAGGCTTGTGATGAGATTAATGTTTAAGCCAATAATTAGTATTAAGGGATTAACTAAAAGGTTAATAAACTCAATTAACCACTAAGGGATGAGTCTATACCATATATTATTATCAATTTGTGAGTTTAACCCTTTATTTATTTGTTATCTAGGTTAAGTTTCAGGTTAGTTAGTTAAATTCCAGATTATAGTTTTTTGGATAAAAGTAAAGTAGTCATAATTTTAGTAATTGGTTGATAGAAATCGATCGAATAATCTCTGGGGGAACGATATCTGGACTTAAAATCCTAGATTATTTGATACGATAGCATGTGTTTATGCTAAGCTATTATAGCATCAATCAAGTGTGAACATCATAATCAATTAATCACTGTCTATAAAAAAGTAATAAATTTTCTTTTACACAAAAATCTGAATGTTAACATACCATGCATATTATTTTAATGATTGAAATTTTGTCGATTCGTCAAAAGAGTAAGAGTAACGTTGGAATTGGTGATTCAAAATTTTGTTTGAGTAATGAACACAAAGTTGAGTACATGATGGATTTACGAGAAAGGAGCAAAAATGAAAAGCTGAAAGAAAGGAGGGGCATAAAAGTAAGTGGAGACATGTAGGGTATAAACGCTAATGTAGTGGATGACAGATCATTGCGGAATAAATTCCAAAAACATTGGCGTTGTGGCGGTAGCCTTACAATGCTGCAGTGGTACGACAAGGTCATACCAATGCCGCATCGCCCAAAATTTGAAGAGTTTAGTTTTAGTTTGAATTGACTTCTTTGAGTGAAATTTGGACTTCTACAAGTATGAACTCTTACTCCAACTAAAAATAGAGTTTCTAGTGAAGCTTTTAAACACTATATAAACTTTTTTAATCCCTTAGAGTTAACTAAGCATCAAAAGTATCAAGATATAAATAGAAGAGAGAATAAATAGCTTAGGCAACAGTAGAGTGCTGAGTGCACTAGAGAGGGTGTCATAGGAGTGCTGACTGCGCAAGAGAGAATTGATTGATCCTTTGAGAGAGTGCTCTGACTATTCATTGTATTCTTTGATTAATGTCTTATTGTAAAGACCTAAGTGATCTACGAGATACTAGTGATCTAAAAGATTTAAGTGATTTAGGGAATCTTAGTGATCCAACTAATCTGAGAGTTCTTTATGAACAATTAATGAAAGAAGTTGGATCATTGATCCATAATGGATATAGGCATTTGTTACCAAACTACGTATATCTTGTGTCTTATAGTAGTTATTTCTTTATCTTTATTATTGTATTGCTCTTTTATATTCTTAGTTACTTATAGGTAAAGTCTTTCGCAAAGAACTTAAATTTTTAAAGTGCTAAATACTAGCCTAAGATGTATTAAGGCGCCATAAAAACCCTAACAATAAAGTAAATACAAAGGCTAGTTCCTAAAACAAATTAGTGCTAAGGCTGATTTCTTGTAACAAACTGATATTAAAACTTTGGCTGAGTGGATGCCTAACTAATATCAGATTAAAGAGCCTAACCCGATACCTCAATAAATAATAATCGTGTTAAAATGTGATGCACCCTTTACAAGCAGCCAATTTAATTCTAAGTTAAATAACTCATCTAACGTGAAAATTAAAGTCTTGAGATTCAAACAATCTATGCAACGAGGCAATATATTTTCTAAGGTGTTAGAAGTACAACAACAAGCCATCTAGAGTTTACGTGCTTTTTATACATGCTTTTTTTAAACCAAAGCAATAACATTCACAATCATCCAATAATATATAGAAAGCAAGGTTTAGTGTTTATTGAATAAATTTTTTTATCCCTCTTTAAATTTAAAAAATAACAATAATAATATTTTCTATCACCAACTTCTCTGAGCAGTGTGAAAACGTTATAAATACCCAATGTCTTCAATTCACAATGTATTCGCCTCTATTTAATTACTAGTTATATTATACCATAATAGTTTGTATTAGATGCTAAATCAATTTATATATCATGAAATAATTGGATTATGATAGTTGATCAAAGTTTTCTTGCTCTTTTTTTTCTCAATTGTTTTTTAAAAAAGAAAAAAATTAGTTTAAGTCGGAGCCTTGCTTGTTTGTGCTTGCACGTTGACTTAAATTCATATGCTCATGCATGTGCTTGTAATTCTATAGATTCACCGAGCTATAATAATTTTAGTTTTGTAGATTGATGCTCCTCCAATCTCTTTGCCTTAACATCTGACGTCTTATTGTGGTGTATAGTAGTTGGCAAGTGGTCTCCCTAATTAAATTCAATAAATATAGCACTCTTTTTTTTCATAACAGTTTTATTATGTGTTGAAATGTGTACAAGTTTGTTTTAATTTAGTGCTTTTTAAATTATGCATTTTTATATGTTTTGCTACTCAAATCTAGATCTGAAATGTGTGCTTTGTTAATTTTAATCATTCTTTAAGTTGTTGATTTTTTCTTAATATACCTATTTACTTTATGGCATGAAAGAATAAATTTACATAGAATTCGCTTTATTGTGATAACTAATTATTATTTATGATTATTATCATAAATATCCTCAAAATAAGGCCTAATACCAAAAATATTCACTAGTTTGCAAAATGTGTAATATTACTCAACAATTAAGAAATTTTCTGTTAAAGTTAATATGAAGAAGCACAATTAGGTCTTTTTAAAATGACTTTTACTAAACATTGAATATCCTATATACAAATAAGACTTGTTTTTAGTACAAATAAATATAAACATATATCCAAACAATCCTTTATTCAAATAATCCACTTTTTGGTTTATTTTTTCTTTTCAAATAATAAAATATTTTTTATTTTTTCAAATCATAAAGTTTTTTTTTTAAATTATAAAAAGAAATTACAATCGACAAGAGCTTCTTCCCCGTTTCTCAATAATCAGTATACTGCCAAACATGATTAGCCTTTAGTCTTCCAATTTAAGATAAATTTTTCGAATCTTTCCAAAACACCATCTCCAACATCAGTAATTGAGAAAATCAAGCCACAAAATCTTAGCTACCGCTGTCAATCGCCACCACACCAATTTTCTTTTAGTGCCAACAGACCAAGCTCTACAATCAGAACACATCAACCGACCAAGCTCTACAATCATCATTGTCAGCCGTCATCAAACAAGATCGCCACTATCTAACCGTGAGCCCCACTGGGTCGATCTTACCATTCTAGCCATCCTCATCATCGATTAAACACGCCAAAACAATTCTCACCCCCGCTCTTTACTGCTAAAATAGTTCCTTACTGTTGGGAGCCCCACCGACTTGATACTTTCGTTCTTCACGCAATTTGTTTTGCTGTTAGTGGTTTTTAACATAATGATGATGAAGCTATTTTTGGTGTTTGTGGTTTTTAGGATTTTCTTTTGTTTTTTATTTGTTTTGTTTTTGGTTAAAAAATTTATTGGCTAAAGTTGTTGTTAGAGAAGTTAGGGTGCTGTTTGTTAGTGTTATTGAAAAATTTTGTTGAGTTATTATTTGTTGGTGTTGCTAGAAATTGATAAAATGAATATGGTGGGCAAAGTTGGGAGCCTAATTTCACAGGGCGTATACTCTGTTGCCACTTCTTTTCATCCATTTGGTGGATTGTGGTTCAGCAGCAAGATGGGACATTTTGAAGTACGCCTTGGAATGTTCAGTTTGGTAAATTTTAGGGTGTTCTTAAGGGGGCTGAGAAGGTCATTTGCATAACTGTCAGTTGTGTCGAAGTTAATTTTCATATGTATCTTGATAATTTTTAGAAAGCATATTTTGTAAAGGAGGTGGATTTTGGTAAAAGTAGCAAGCCAAATAGGAGCATGAAAGTTATACCCGGTGATAATAATTTCATTGATAGTAACAGTGATAATAGAAGAAGAATGAAGGAATAGGATTCGGACTTGGCTTGCTTAAAGGGATGTTTGGTGGGCTTTGATCGGTGATATTAGTCTGATGCTGTTGATTATGATATTGGAGTTTTGATTTTTGAACTTTTTTTGTCTTTAGTTTCTTTGTTTATGGAAAATGAAGAAGTTTTGCCAAACATTCATCAGACTTTGTTGCCAAAGAAGATGGGCAAACGGAGGGATGATAGTGGATCTGTTTCACAAGAATTTTAGTAGTGAATTTTATATAGTTGTAGAGTGTAAGCCATATTTATGGAATATATAAACAATGAATTGAATAATGAATAATAAGCAAAGCACTCATTTATAGTGCATAAATCTTAATTCATATCAAAGTATGAAGTATAATTTAATTAAATTATAATTAATAAAAATTCTAATCCATTTCAATTAAGAGAGATAAATTAAATGAAATTTCTCAAATTTATAAATAAAATTGCATGAGATGGCTATGATGCTTATTTATTATAAATTTAAATGAAATTCACAAGAATTTTAGCGGTGAAGGAAAAGGTGCAAGAGGTGGTTATGGTGTCGGAATCTTTATTTTTCTTGTCTTTATACCATGTGTAAATTTTTTTTATTGTATATGAAGTTCCTTGATTTAGAACCTCAAAGTAATTACCTCATTGCCTTTGATTAATCCTCGAATTTTATGGGAAAGAACTGTTCTCTTGCAAGAAAAATATTTCAATGCTTAAGTTAGTATTTGATAAAAAGAAAAAAGGGTGCTAGTGTGTGGGAGTGTCTCAAGAAAAAGCAAGAGAGTGATGAATGAATTGTATATGGGTGTGGAGTATAGAGTATGTTTATGGAATATATAGACAATGAATTGAATGATGAATCATTTGAATGAATAATAAGCCAAGCTAGCATACTTATTTATAGTATATAAATCTTAATTTATATCAGAATATGAATGCATGAATCCAAATCCAAGTATGATTTAATTAAGCTATAGTTAATAAAAATTTTAATCTGTCTCAATTAAAGAAGACGAATTTAAATGAAATATCTCAACTTGTGAGAAATTCTTCTTCACCTAAAATACTAATTTAATAATTAAACAGTTAATATTTTAATAGGATTTAAATTATAGGCTTGGGCTATGTACGAGCTGGTTGGGCCTATAAATAATGGGACCAATAGATGCCCCTTAAAAGTGAAGAAATGGAAGCATTCTAGATGAACTCATTATCTTTTCAACCAGCGAATGCTTATGTAATATGATTTGTTTTCACGGAATCATTGATATGGATCCATTTGAATGGTGGAGATGTTTCCCATGTAAAAGATAAGTGCTTGTTGAAGTGTTCTAGAGCTTCCAACTATATTTCAGATATTATAAATGCAGTCTTTTGCTTTTACATAATTACTCAAGGAAATAATAATGCTTATTTTTGTTTGCAATTTAGTCCCTAAATAGTGTCATGTGAAAGAATGCTTCCATGCATATGATATAAAAATCATGTAGTCATGCGAGAAAAATTGTAAGTCAAGCTTCATGTGGTTATCATTAGTATACATATGATAAACTGAAGAAACTAAGCAAGTGTCACTTCTAGAAAAATACGATAATTAGAATGTGATATTTGAACGATCAGAAATAAGGTTAAGTGATACTCTCTAAACACTTTTTATGTCAATATTGTCTATTAGTTGTGCCTCGTAGAAGTTTATTGTTGGATACTTCTTGATTCTAGTAAGTGATTTTGATTTTTGGAATTTCTTGCGATAAACTGTCATGTTTCCAACTATGGAAGTATTTTGTAATATTGTGCTTCCTATGAGGGAAGGCTTTTTCTTCCATTTGAGGGAAGTTGATGTAATTTTCTATGAGACACGACCTTTTCTAATCATCATAACCTTAAAAGTAAAGAACTCCCCTATACTCATCCTAGGATAAGGACATGGCATGACTTGACTAGAAACGTGTACTATATGCTTTAAATCATTATGTCGTGACTTCTACTTATTAACAATTTAAAACAATTGCTTAAGTTTCCAAGCAACGTTAACCTTTTAGTACTCGACCTTCATATGGAAGGCTTTTTGTAGATGCTTCCTGTGAAGAGAGTAAGTGTTTCTTATAAGATATGATCATAAAAAATATGAGAAAGTTAAGTAACTAGATAATATAATTGATATTTTCCTAGTTTTGTGAAGAACTGACTCTTATAGGTTCTATTATTACTAAGGATCCTGATAGGATAAGCGATTTGGAGGGTTCTTAGATCAGCAGGGGAGTGATAAGGCTTCCTTAGCTAAGAAAATGAAAATTCTTGTTTTTTTGCAAAAAAAGAAAATTCTACTTTTTCTATTTCCATTTTCTTTGGTTCTTTTACTTGTTTACATGTTTTCTTTTTGGACTTTGTTGTTTATGACTTTAACTCTTGTAGGTTCCATTTTTGTAGAGGATCCTATTAAGATTGTGGATTATAGAGAATTTGGGGATGTTGCACGTCCCTCTCTCCTAAGGAGTGGAATCGAAGAGAGGTGAGACTGGTGGTTATTGCATGCTTTAGGTTGAAGATGAGGTACTTGTTACCTTTTTAACCTTATGGGTCGTGATATTTTGTAAAAGAGCTTCCACGAGAGTCTATATATAATTCTAGTTGACTCTGTCAATTTTTTTTTTAACCCTGTTGCATTTATATAGTATAATATAATGAAAAGAAAAATTTCATAATTATACTTCCCTTTTCATGTGTTTGTTTCTATACTTTGCTATAGATGGAAATTTGATGAGTGCTTTATATGAAAAAGACATATCAAGTAAAGGAAATATAATTTGTATTTGAAAATTGACTAAATAAAGAAAATAGACACTTCCCTATTTAGTACACACAATACTATTTTTGAAAATTCCTATTTTTTTTTCTTGGATTTGAGATTCTGTCTTTTAACAATATTCTTATATATAGTTTGTGCTTCTTGACAAAGGTCTTGGGCTATTTTAAGAAACTCTTTCAATATAAGCGCTTTTTTGGTGAAGAATTTATCTATTGAAGTTTTTTCAATATGAGTGCTTCCTTTATAAAGAATCTGTCCAAGAAAGTCTTATGATATGGGCGCTTCCTTGGCGAAAAATTCGTCAACATAAGTTTTTTAATATAGATACTTCTTTGCTGAAGAAACTATTCAAGGAAGTCTTATAATATAGGCACTTCCTTAGTGAAGAATCCCTCTAAAAAAGTCTTTATAATATAGATGCTTTTTGATAAGGATACTAAACTATTCTAGAGAAGTCTTTTATAAAGGTACTTTTTGAAAAATGCACGAAGCCCTTCCAGAGAAGTCTTTTGATATAAGTGCTTCTTGGTAAGGGTATAAAGCCATTCTAGAGAAGTCTTTAGATATAGGTGCTTATTGGCAAGGGCACAAAGCTCTTTTAGAGAAGGTTTTTAGATATAGGTGCTTCTCTGCAATAAGAATGAGCCTTTCTAAAGAAGTCTTTAGATACAAATGCTTCCTAACAAAGGCACATAGCCATTCTAAAGAAGCCTTTTGGTATAGGCCTATAGATTTTTTGCCTATTTCTACAGAATGAGGCCACATCTGTGCATGACATCTGAAAGCTTTTGCCCGTCTCTACAGAATAGGGCCTCGTCTCAGTGTGACTATCTAAATGCTTTTGTTCATCTTTACGGATCGAGATCGTGGATGTTTTTTTCCATTTCCACAGCACGGGGGGCACATTTGAGCATGACAATTTAGAAGCTTTTACCCATGTCTGCGGATGGGATCGTGGATGTTTTTGCCTATTTCCACGGCATAGGCCTTATCTAATCGTAATAATCTAGAAGCGTTAGCTTGTCTCTATAGAATAGGGCCACGTCTAAGCGATGATTTGGATGCTTTTTTACCTATCTCCATGGAAATAGAATTGTGGATGTTTTCCAAATTTCCATGGCATGGGGCAATGTCTGAGCTTGACCATCTAGAAGCATTTATTCGTCTCTGCATAATGGGATTATGGATATTTTTGCTTATTTCCACTATATGATGCCACATTTGAGTGTGACAATTCAAAAGCTTTTGCTTATCTCTGTGGACTAGAAGTGTGAATGCTTTTGTTCGTCTCCACAGAATGAGGATATGAATGCTTTTGCTCTTCTCTATAGAATAGGGCCATTACTTCCCATGGTAGGGGAAGCATACGTGACAGTTTGGATGCTTTATCTATCTCCACTTGACGGAGCCCACTTCCCAAGTTTGGACACGATGGCCTTTCCATAAGAAGCTCAGGCGTGCTTGTAGCTTTGGTAATGGAAACTGTTAACCTTGAAAAAATATATGGAAATTAGAAAGCATTTTAGTTATAGAACCTGGATGTGTTTTATAATGTAGGGCTAATTGTTTTTTCATAATTCATAGTGATTTGATGTGTGTCATTTATTCATATGTTTTGACCTTATTTTAACTTAGAAACTTTTTCGTTCTCAAGTAATTTCATGCTATTGACATATTTAAGTTTTAAT
The DNA here is from genome assembly GCA_946807835.1 of Ailanthus altissimus. Classification (NCBI taxonomy): domain Eukaryota; kingdom Viridiplantae; phylum Streptophyta; class Magnoliopsida; order Sapindales; family Simaroubaceae; genus Ailanthus; species Ailanthus altissimus. The sequence goes on from OX327684.1 coordinate 19,504,154, forward strand.
TTTAAAGGAGAAATCGTAGAATGGATGAAGCTGAAGAAATTGGAAGGAAAACATAAGAAATTAGAGCCAAAACTTGAAGATTCATAGAGGGGATTAAAGAAAGGCGATGAACGCCCCTGTGTCCATTTCTCCAACATGCCAGCATCATATCAAGGGATGAATACCCCAACATTTTACTTCATAACACCTTAGCATTCATCCAAGGGATAAATGTCATGGCGTGAGCATAGTGAATGCCGCGATGTGAAATCCAGAGCAGCCGCTTGCATATCCCATCAATATCATAGTCGCGTCAAGAATGCCTTAGTGTTAGAGACATTGAATCTCGTGGAGTTTGTACGATAAAGTTAGAGAATGTTCTAACGTTCTAAAGAAAACGCCGCTGTATTATTGTTATGCCTGGTATTATAAAAGCTCACTTTTTGAAAGAGACGATGGGGCTTGGACATTGCAACCTTATTTTTCCTTCAAAATAGATTGTTTTAAGCCTAAAATCCATCATTTTTCATGCAAACACAAAGTAAATAACACTTAAAATCATTTGGGAAAAAGAACAACATAATTAAAGAGTTTGTGACTATAAGAAGGATCATTCAACCAATACTAAGAATTGCTTCAAATTTTCATCATCTACATTCTATATAGTTTAGAACTGGTTGTTTTATAATTTTTTAATGTATTACATCTTTCGTTATATTGAACAAAATCTATTATCTAAGATTGTTGTTTCAAACCCAAGTATGTAATTGTACTTATTGCTATTTTTGAATGTTATGAACTTAGTTTTTATTCAATTTATTTTATGCTTAATGCTTTCAATTTATTTGGCCAGTTGTCGAATGATTTTTGATTCATTGAGATAAATTTGAAAAAAGACATCTTAATAAATAGCCTAGAACAAATTGTTGCATGATTGCGATGTGATAATCGTGAGCTTTTAATTAGAATAAGAATATACCTAATTGGCATACATAGTTAAAATAACTTGAGTTAATGAATCTTAACTTAATCGCATTATTATAGGAAAATAGATAGTAGATAAGCTAGGGTATAATCACTTGACTATTAAAAGAGGTTTGCGATGAGTATCGTGTTATGATCAATAATTACTAAGAGATTAACATTTTAGGTAATATCATTGGTAGAACATATTTAAATGATAACTATAATCTTAGATATACCCATCATTGAATTTTATAGTGTTTTTGCTTGCACATTTTAGGTTAATAAATTTAGTGATAACATTAGTTTATAATTTACAATTTTAAGAATCAAGTTGTGTGGATAAAAGCAAGAGGATCAATTATAATACTTAGTTTAGGAGAATACATAAAGTTCTCATGGGATCAATACCCTTAATTATTATATTACTTGCCAACAATAGTGTGCATTTATACTTAAAAAATCACATACATAACATTTATTCGCTTGCATTACAATATGATTCCAATTCAAATTCAAGTATATGTGAAACTTTTGAAAAAGCTTCTAAGATGTGAAGGGATAGTAATGAACATTTGAAAAAAAAAGTTCTAAACAACAAAGAATTAATGTAATTGAAATTAGACAAAGTAATCAGGATTTAGTAAAATGAAATTAAAAAAAGGAAGTGAAATTTTGTCCTTGTTTTTTGATTCGCAGGAGGTGGTGGATGAAATGTTGTCTTTCGATTTTATAAAGATTGAACTGTCAGATTGTATGGGATTGAAAATAAACAGCTTGGTGATGAATTCCTTTGGCGGCACATTGCAGTAATTAATTCAAATTTCAATCAGCCTCTGGGAGGATTTAGGCTGCACAATCTAGATGATGAGGTCCTCGAATCTGTGGAAGGCATATTTCTATTGAGGGTCTTTTTGCTATATTTTGAAATGTTTTGCCTAGTTGGTAATTACAGAAACTTAAGAGGGGTGAATGAAAAAGTATGCTGTAGGGGTCTTCTATGCAAGAGGCCGCAAGTATTTGGGCCAAATACAAATACTTTAAAACTGAGAGGGGGCTAGATGTAACAATTTGAATGTTGCCCTAATTTGTTTCTTTTTTTTGCGCGCCGTTCTACTACTTTTTCTTCTTTGCTGTCCAGCCGATGCTAGGCGGAGCAAGGTCGGCGATTGAGAGTCGGTGGATATGGTGGTGGCTGTCGACGGACCGCGGCAGCTGTTGGCGAAAATGGCGAGCACTAAAGTCGCGGTGGCCAAATCGATTGGTGGTTTTGATATAGGTTTTTCCGGCAACGTCAAGTGGTGGTGCTACCTGGGTTTTGGTCGTCAGCGATTGCTAGGTTGATCGGTGATTTCCACGATGACAAACAATGGCTGTAATGACAGCGGTGATCGACGGCGACGGTGGCTCGTGTTGAGGACTCCATTGTTTAATATTATTGTTTTGCATCTTTTAGCCAAAGAGTTGTTCTCGCTCTGATAGTTTAGCGCTTACTCTGCTATCTGTCCTCCCCTGTTCGATTCCTTACAGACCTTTTCTTCTTTTTTGTTTTTTGTTTTTTTTTATTTCCTTCAGTTTTTGCATGCCTTCTCTCTTCTACTCGTTTTTTTTTTCTCTTCTTTGTTTTGATTCGACCTTTTTTATTTTTATTGTTTGAATCTGCTTCTTTTCTTTTATTTTATGTGAATATTAAATAGTTGTTGGGAAGTTGAATTTTCCCATAGCATTATTGAACTTTCTGAATTTGAAACTTTAAAATAATTATCTCTTTAGTTTTTATTACTCTTTGAATTTGTCAAAAAATAATATACTCTTGTAAAAAAAGTTATAATGCGGAAGTTAATATTTAATAAAAAATAAATATTAATATGTGAGAGTGTTTTAAAAATAAATAAAAAAAGTAATGAATAAATTGTATATAAATGTAGAGTGTGGAGCATATTTATGTAGACAATGAATTGAACGGTGTGAATAATTAAATAAATAATAAGTCAATTTAGCATACTTATTTAGTGTGTATAAATTTTAATTCAGATCAGAGTATAAATTCCGAATTGAAATTTTTTCACTTGTGTGAAATTATTCTTCATGTAAAATACTAATTTAAATAATTAAATAATTAATATTTTAATAAGATTTAAATTGTTAGTTTGGGTTATGAGCGAGCTAATTATGCCTATAATATATTAAAAATATTTTAATATCAAAGAATGCTAAGTAAATTTTTTTATTATTGAAAAGTCAATTTTTATAAGAAAATAAATTTTTTCATAAGTTGTGTAAGAATGTATTTATCATATTACCACCCTTTAACATCTATAAAGATAATTTAATTTTTTTTACTTGATCTGGTACAAATTTGTTAATGAATATTTTCTAACGATTAAACATTATTGCATGTTTCACAAATTAGTAGATATTATTGATATTAAACTTTATCACGAATGTATTTATGATAATAATCTTTTATTTTATTGATAAGTATATATTTTATTAATAACTATGTGATAGAAATTTTTTATTTTATTAATAAGTATATATTTTTGTTTCTTTTTTAAAAAAAAACTTTTTTCTATTGAAACTAACAAATAATTTTCTTTTAATACTTTTTATTTAATAATATTTTCTTTTTAATGCTTTTTATTTAATAATTACGTTAAAAGACATTCCTACCCATAAAAGGTATATTTTAAGTGTTAATGTTATATTAACATTATATATTTTTTGTTGACTGCTGAGCAGCAGGAGGGGTTGACGGTGGCGCCTACGGAACAAATTCAGTGATGGAGCAATACGTGGAGATTGATAGTTCTCCAGTGAAGGTGGTGTTTGCTTGATTCTTAACGGTGAAGTTTGCTCTATAATTACTCTTAAGATGAAATTTGCTTGAATGTTATTACTGTTCACTGTGTGATTATTGGTAGGGAATCAGCCTAAACAAAAATAATATTTGAATATCGAACTATAACTATTGCAAAAATAAAATAACTGGTACTGCGATCTTCATCCCCATTACAGTACTAATTTTAAGATGAAATAAGATTCTTGAAATTTTACCGGTTCATCATCTTTGAAATAATCGCATCCCTCCCATTCATCTCCATTGCAGCAGTATCCACATCCCTCGCAATAGTCTCCATTGCAACAATATCCACATCCCCCACAGTCATCTCCATTGCAGCAATGTTCACATCCCTCGCATTTATCTCCATGGCAGCAATATCCACGTCCCCCGCAATCATCTCCGTTGCAGAAATGATTACATCCCTCGCAGTCATCACTATGTCCCTCACATTCATATCCATTGCAACAATAATCACATCCCTCGCATTCATCTCCATTGCAGTAGTATCCACATCCCTCACTGTCTTCTCCACATCCCTTGTAATCATCGCCGTTACAGCAATAATTACGTCCCTCATAGTCATCTCCACATCCTTCACATTCATCTTCATTGCGGCAATAATCACATCCCTTGCATTCATCTCCATTACAGCAATATCCACATCCCTCGCAGTATTCTCTATCGCAGCAGTATCCACATCCCTCGCACTCATCTCCTTTGCAGCAATATCTACATCCCCCGCAGTCATCTCCATTGTAGCAATGTCCACATCCCTCGCATTTATCTCCATGGCAGTAATATCCACATCCCTCATAGTCATCTCCGTTACAGTAATAATTACATCCCTCGCAATCATCTCCACATCCCTCGTATTCATCTTCACTGCAACAATAATAACATCTCTTGCATTCATCTCCATTGCAGCAATATCCACACCCCTCGCAGTAATCTCCATTGCAGCAATATCCACATCCCTCGCAGTAATCTCCATTGCAGCAATATCCACATCCCTCATGGTCATCTCCGTTGCAGCAATAATTACATCCCTTGCAATCATCTCCACATCCCTCGTATTCATCTTCATTACAACAATAATCACATCCCTCGCATTCATCTCCATTGCAGCAATAAGCACAACCCTCGCATTCACTTCCATTGCAGCAATATCCACACCCATCGCAGCTATCTAATCTATAGCAATGCTGACATCCCTGGCAGTCTTCTCCTTTGCAAAAATACCCACATCCATCGCATTGATCTCCGTAGTAGCAATATTCACTTCCATTGCAGTCGTCTCCATGGCAACCGTATGCACTCATGTTGCCGAAGATATAAGTGCGGAAAATTGGAAGCAAGTTAAAATACGTAAAGAATATAAAAAAAATTATTGGTATTTTTTTACCACCTAATATCTAAACTGGCTACCAAGAACAACAAGAAAATAATTCAATTTGCAAACCGTATGACCTTATTTATAGTGAACAACATCCTATTTCATTTAGGAATAAATTTTCTTTTGCATACAAATAAAACTGAACTCTACTTCAAATAAGGTAAGGTTAATGTTCCTTCCTTATCTTGACAAAGTTAAATTCAATAAGGAAATTACTAAAAAAAAATTAAAAAATCTTCATCTACTTAATTGAGATACATATTCTGCTTAGAAAGGGAAACTGATAAAGAAAATCTGATATATAAATGAGAAATTTTACCAACAAATATGACCTAGTACGCGATACCAAAATAATACCGTGACAGTAAAACTAATTGGACATAAATAAAACTTCCTTTGAGTAAATTTTACGCTACGTTTATGTCTTACATCACAAATTCGTAAAATTAAATTATTAAGTAGTTAAAAAATGCCACGTCTAACAAATTATAAGAACATGTTTACGTGAAAAGATCACTACATAAAAGAACCGAATTTTTCAGCTTGAAAACCAAACGTAAATGATAGATGGCGATAAATGATAAAATTGATACAAAATCAAACGCAAATAAAGGTGATAAAATAGGTCATAATACGATTACTTAACATGAATTCGAAATGTTTTAAGCAAATATAAATAAAAAAATTTGATACGTTTAATAAACGAATCGAATTTGTATTATTCATTTATTAATCGTGTTAAATATATGTCTGAATTTTATAATTCGTCAAGTTTAAAATATGTTATTATTTATTTTTATTATTTATATTTACTGTTTATTATTTACTTTTATATTTTCATAATATTTTTTTAACTGTTTTATTTTAAAATTATATATTTAAAATAATATAATAATATCAACATTTTTTATATTGACGGTCGGCCACCACATTTCCTTTTTCTTTTATATTTGTTTGAAAAAAAATAAAATTGGTCAACACATATTTTGCCCTATAACCTATCATTCTTCTTTAACATCTTTATTCTTTACTATTATCTATCGCACGCCGCAGCAACTCATAAGGAAAATTTGGACAATTTTTCTTTAATTAATCTTTACACATTTTCTTCTTCTTCTGTTCATCAATTTTTGTTGGGATAATCATCTTTCGATCTTTTTCTTAACCTAAGGTATTTTTCTTTTTGCTCTTTATTTATCTATTATTAAGTTTTTTAGTTAAAAATCTGAAATTTTTTATATTGATTGCATCTTTTGCTATTTTAATGAATCATGATATTTTGATAAATATACGAATAAAGTTTTTTAATATATTTTTAAAGATTAAGAAATGAATCGACATTTGAATGTTTTTTTATCTACTCTTGCTTGTTGTGATTTGTGATTGTATTGAAAGAGAATGATTTTAATTTTTGTCGTATATTTTTTTATTTGATTTCTTTGTATTTAATAATATATTAGATTTTTATATCAATGGATCATTTTGATGTCTACAAGACTGTGACACACTCTCTAAAACGTTAATTTGTAATTTGATGCCACTGCTCAATTAGTAATATAGTGTTATCCTTTTTGTACCTAAAAGATAATTGTAAGTTGTGATTTGTTGGAAAGAAGAAAATAAAAGCATGGAAGTATAAGCTGCGATTTTTATCAAGTGGGAACATTTATATCAAGTGGCCTATTTTTTCAAATGTTGAAAAGAAGAAAATGAAAGCGTGGAAGCAAGTCAGCCATGAAATACATAAACCAAAATTCAATGTTGAAAAGATTTAGTTCTTGTTTAGCTATTTTTTTATTTTTTATGATTAAACTTTAAAATTAAAGATAGTAAGTTTATGGGATGGTGAATTTGTTAGTACATATACCATTATTTCTCATTGAAGGATTTGGTATCTAGTCTACTACTTACTGCAACTATTTCCTTTTTCTTTATTTTTTGTTACCATCCATAGTTTTGGCTACATCTAAAATAAAAAAAGAGCAAGACTTTGAACTCAAAGGAGAAATTCAAGAGGCCATTTCCTGTTCAAGAGAAATGCAATAAGAATGAATTCAATTCCGCTCTCTGTTCTTGTTTCCACTTCTACTTTTTGATTGTTATGATATATATGTTTTTTTGATATTGTGGTTCTCATCTAGTTTGACATGTTCTGCAAAGATTTTATCTAATCGATTATCAGATTATCCTTTACTAATTATTCATTTTGTTGTAGTTGTACCTTTGATTTTAGTGAGTCATATTTTAATTTGGACTTGAAATTTGTTATTTATTTATGCTACTCAAATCGGCATATAGGTTTAATAGATTCTAATTCAAGTCCAATTACAGTTTTGAAGTTATGTTGCTAATTGCTATTAAGTATTATCGTTTATGAGAAGAAAAGCATTTGTGGGATTTGTTTGCTTGCTGATTGATTTGATTTTATTGGTATTGCATTTTGAAGAATTTTGAAACTTTCAATGTCTTAAGTTTAAGAGGTTTAAAGATAATTTTAGTAATTTGATGTATTGTAAATTATTTTTTTAATTATGTAGAATGAATTTTATTTTTTTAATTGAATTAGAATAATTTTATTATTAAATGTATTAAACATTTGATTTTTTTATGTAAATTTTATTAATTGTGACTATTAATTTAATCGAATCGTTAATAAATCATAAACGAATTAAATAGTAAACGAATCGATTGGAAATGAATCAAATTGTAAACGAATTGAATCGTAAACGAATTAAATTTTATTCATTTATTTAAATGTGTCTAATTGTGTCGTGTTATTTATTTATTAAATAAATCGAATATGAATTTAAGTGCCTGATTCGTTTAATAAACGAATCGTATTCGTGTTTATAAAAAATTTGTTAATACATTATATTGATACGACACAAATACGATTCGTTTATATGAATTGTCACCCCTAAACGTAAGTCAACCATATATGGTCCTTGACAAATTCTTTCAATAATCGTTTTCAGGCTAAAACAGCACTTTTTGTTTTTCTGTATCATCTTCGTGTAAAATTTAGACAAACAGTAATCAAACTTCATCTCTCTTGAAAACAATTTGACTTATAATTCTTTAACAAAGTGCTGAAAAAGATAAAATTCTAGTGATTAATGTTGATCTTGACCCATTACTTGTATCACCTCGCCTAGTTATAAAGGTTATTGGCCGTAAATATAGAACCCTTTTTGAAGGGTATGAGACCTTTCGGGTGATATTGAATAATTTTGCACACCAAGTCGAAGGAGAACGATTCATACTGTAACCAAATGAAAATTTTAAATGTAGACTACAAAATTTTGTCAAAAGAAACGAAACCAAAACAAAATGTGTAAACATACACAAGCACAATATATTTTGGTGATATGAACTAATGAAGTATGATTTTTTTTTTCCTAAAGAGAAAAGGATAAAGGTCAATGGCATGGCATTTTATATAAGGAGTGCTTCTGTTGATGTAAATTTGACTTTGAATAAATTTAGACACTTCATTACCGCATTAAAATAATTAATGAGTACTGAGTTTAATAAGAAACATTCACTTAACACAATTTTACATAGAAACGAGTAAAGAACCAAAATGATGTTATTTATCTGAACAAAATTGAGAGTAACAGTTCTATCACGGTGGATCATTTTCTGGTCCGTGGCCAGAACAGTATAATTTTCGTATCAATGTTTCAACATCCAAAAGTATACACAATGGCACAAATTTTTAATTGTGTTTAAAAGAGAATTGTTTTACTTTCCAAACAAGTTTAGTGGAATAAACATTTCAGATATTTTAGTCATTTTGGAAGCAAATCTACTTGATTCATACATATATATATATATATATATATATGTATGTATGCATATATATTAACGCACACAACACAAATTAAAAAGCACCCATTGCCTATAACAAAAAATCTAGCAGCAAGTTCAATCGCTTTAATATTTAGCAAATAACAAAAGTATAGCAGGAAAGTCCAATCGAACATTTCTAGCATCAAGTTCACTCTTTATAATATTTTGCAGATAACAAAAATATAGCAGCAAAAGTTCAATAGAACAACTGATCAGACACCAAAACCATTAGTTGGATTCAATGGTGGATGTGAAAAAATTCTTGTGAATGTGACATGTTAAGATTTATCTTTAATATTAATATTAGATATTTGCCTAAAAACTTAAATTTTTTGATTAAATTATAAATTAATATAATATCAGAGTCAAGGTTTTGAGTTTAAACCTTCATATATTTGTTTTCAGTTAATTTCTTCTTAATTCATCTCTCTGTTTTAGTCAATGAAAAACTTACTCTGGTTCAAACTTATTTAAATCTATATTTCATGTGAGGAGAATTGTTAACTTGTCTTTAATATTAATATTAAATTTTTACTAAACAGTTTAAACTTTTGAATTGAATGGTAAATTAATAAGGTAATTCATAGTCATGCACCAACAACTTGATTAATAATCATTTGTGGTACTTGATCATCCCCCGTAAAGGTGAAGTTCATCCCTTAATTGTTGCCCACAAAGGTGAAGTTCATTGGTTGATTATTCCCGTTGACGATGAAGATGAATGATTGATTGTTTCCCACGAAATGAAGTTCATTGCTTGATTATTGTTGGTATGAACATAAACCTAAATTAAAAAATCAAACTCGTGAAATATTGAATATCAAACTATTGCTTGCGTAGAAAGAAAATAATGATACTAAGATGTATTTATATGGATATATATTACTTAATTTTAAATTAAAAATTGAAATCTTACCGCTTTATCAATGTAATTATCACAACCATAGCAGTTATCTTTATAGCAGCAATATTTGCATCCCTTGCAGTCATCTCCAGAGCAATAATATTCACATCCCTTGCATTCATCTCTATTGCAACAATAATTACATCCCTCACAATTGTCTTCATCGCAGCAATATTCACATCCCTCACATTCATCTCTATTGCAGCAAAATTGACATTCTGCATAATCATCACCATTGCCAGCAAAATTGACATCCAGCGCAGTAATCATTATGGTAAAAATATCCACATCTTCGCAATCATCTCTACAACTACAATATTCACATTCATTGCAGTCATCTCCATAGCATACATTGTACTCATGCTATCAACAAATAAGTGCAAAGGGAAAAATAATTGAGTGTTATTAATTGGAAGCCCTTGTTATTTGTTAACTTGAAGCAAGAGTAAAGAGAAGTATAATATAAATAAAAAGAAAAATGCATATATATGAAAATGATTTAGTGGACTATGTAGCTCACTATATGGTAAGCAACACTGTCACTTAATACTATCTAATTAATCAATAACTTTTACATAATTTTTAATTTGCTACAAAATCTTTCTCTATATTCTGATATTTATCATATGGTGAGCTATGTAGCTTATTAGAATAAAACCCTCTATATATATGGATAATACTATACTTATATAGGTATTCCAATTGATGTGATATTTAATGTGTCAATTGTTGATTGTTATTATATAAATAGTATATTAATAAGAATTAAAAGAAAAATAACTTCTTGATTGTTGACATATCAATTAGGCTATAAATTTTGTATCTTAACTTTATATGTAATACACGTGTAGTATATATATAAATCTTGGTGGCAGAAATAAAAAAAGAAAAAGAAAAGAGAGAGAGAAGAAGTTAAAGCGGTGGCCGCCGTATATATATTAAACATATTGTTTGTTTTTTTTTGGGTTAAGAAGAAGAAAGTTGAAACGGGAAAAGAAAGAAGAGAAAGCCGAGAGAAGGAAGAAAAGAGAAAAGAAAAGAAAAGAAAGAAGAAAAAGAAAAGAAGAAGAAAAGAAAGAAAAAAAAAGAGAGAAAGGAGAGAAACCGAGAAGAAAGAAGAAGAAAAAGAGAAAGAGAAAGAAAAAGAAGGAAAAGAAAAGAAAAAGAAAGAAAATAGGAAATTTTAGGAAATTAATTGGGTAGTCAGAATTATACCCAGTGGTTTAGCGGGTAATAGTTTTACGATATTAGAATATTTAGATTTTAATATTTATAATACATATCGGTACTAATGATGTATTTTTACACCCTATGATATAGGAGGTGTGCCGATAGCGAGTAGATCTCAGAATCCAGACCCAACTCAGGATTAGCGCACTTTTGTAAGTGGATAATTATATATATTTTATATGTTTTTAATACAGCTAATTATGATTTAATTACGTGTTATCAGATTTAGTTATGATTTATTTTAGACAGAAAAATATTTATACTAGTTAGTATATTCAGAAATGTTTTGGAATTTATTATAGTACAGTTTATAATTATATTCAGTACAGAAATAATTATTTCAGAATAATTATGGTCATGATATTATATTGTAGTAGTTTTTGAACCACCATATGCGTACCCTCCCCTTTAATGTAGTTGTTCTGCGCATGCGTTAGACCAGTTTAATGTGCTCTGCCCGAGCGATGTAACATTCTGCCGGGTTAGACCAGCTTAGATCCCCCGCTCTGCCTGTGCGTGAGTTACTCCGCCAGGTTAGACCAGATTTTCCCGGGTACAAGTTTGGTGTAGTTTTCAGTATATATGTAGTACATGTTTCCAGAACTATGTTATATATATTCAGCCTGATAATAGATTTTATGATAGTTGCGCTTTCAGATTTTCAGATCCCAGCATGATGTTATTCTTTTGTTTTAGCACAGATTTTATGACAGTTGATACTTTCAGTATAAGTTTATTAACTACTCAATACACAGTTTTATGATTATTTTATCATACGGATTTATATGAGCACAATACGTATAAAGTATATGATATTTTCAGATTATGTCCACTCACTGAGCCACAAGCTTACCCTTTTTCCTATTTTCCCCAGGTTGTCACAGGAATTTGTGCAGTGTGATACAGTTATCACATTTTGAGGTTGGGCCAACGTGCATAGCTGCATAAGTGTCTCAGTCTGTGTATTTGTATATGTTTTGTATAGTGGAGCACAGGTGTACACTTTTTGTTGAAGCAGGTAGCCTCATTGTATCATATGTATGAGTAAAGAGTATGTTAGTCACATGTCATCGCAGGATCTACCTCGATTCTCGAGGAGGGCTCGGGTCGGGTCCTGTCATTATAAGTGTAGCACTACCTTATATATGTGGACAGATCTATAGTATCATATTATTGACACATCTTACACAAGTTTTATACCATTAAATCAATGCACATTCAATGGCATAGATATAATCAAACTTGTATTATTAATGCAATGCAATTAATTCACATTTAAATGGTTCAAATTACACATTCAATTATTCATATTAAATGTCAACACTAACTATGATTTTTCTCCACTCACTTAATCATCTCTTTTCTTTTTAACTCCATTTTTTTTTATAAATTTTATTATTTTTATTCAAACTCTTATCTAAATTTGAGAAGACGAAGGTTTAAGGAACTATTGTTTGAGGAAGGAAATTAATTAGACAATAAGTTTTTTTTTTAAAGAAAAATGATGGATGATGAAAAATAGTATAATGGGTAAGATGGATGCTTGGAAAGAAAATTAAGTTCTAAAATAAATAACCAATTTAAAATCTTAACAAAACCTTTTAGTTTTTAAGGAAGATGTTAGTTTTTCATATCTCTCTTGATCTTGGCTTGGGAGTAAAAGAGTAGGGTGTGATATTGATGAAATTATCTAATTCAAAAGCCAAATAATGATATATGTGTTGAATTCTCTATGATTTAGTGTGTTTAACAATTAAAAATGGTTTATAGTATCTGTTTGGCGATAATTTTAGGCCATCTATATGGATTAGTGATAGATTAACATGTGACTTGTTGAAAGTAAGACTGAGTTTGCCATCAAGTTAGCCACTCAAATCTATAAGAAGAGAAAAACAAACTGGGCTCAATAAATAACTAAACTAATCAGAACTTTTCATTTAGACTATAGGGCATTTTAGGCCATGTCCACGTCTACCTAAGGGGGGATCTCAATAAAGCTATAAACTTGCTATGTTGGTGTATAAGTGGTAACCAAACAATTAAAATGAGATATCAATAAAATAGCTCAATAATCCATGTTACCATTGAGCCCTCCACTTGTCATATCAGCTCACAAAAATCACACTAGATGATAGTTGTTAAGAGAATGATAAGAAGGCACAAAAGATAATGTAGCCTTGCAGAGCACTTAGTAGGGGACTACAGACAATTCTTCTTTATTGTAGATAATACTGCAAAAATTATCACCCACCTTACTACCTCATAAGAAATAAAATCACATGGACAATCAATAAAGGACCTATTCTAAAGTGCTACATCATGTTGCCTTATCCACAGAAGGAACATATCAACACAAAATTACTAGGTGGCATTAAGTGTGGACCACACATCACTAATATCCATTCTCTATGTGACATGTGTGAAAACCACTTTTAAGATAATGATACTTGCTGAGTAGGATATTTTGTATTACAAAAGGAATATTCTCATACTCTAAGTATGTCACCTAGTAATTAATACATTACGCTCTTCTCTCTACTAAAATGTATCTAAGTGGCCTATTGAGCTCATACTAACCTCCACTTTATAAGTTTCACTTTTTCCATTGAGAGAAAGAAGTTAATTATTCATTACTCTGCTTTTTCACATTTATCTCATTCTCCTTTCTTAAATAACTAGCTTCCTCTTTATTTTAATATTAAGGTTTGCCCTACAACTCACTTGACAACCTTCTATCATTTAATAGATCATTACGAATTACCCTTTATCTATATTAAGAAAATATCTATCAAGGCACATGAAAATGGCTTCCCTAAGTCCAAAGAGGTAAAGAACATATAAAAACTAGATTTTAGGCTATTACTTTTATTATAATTTATGTCTTGTAACATCTCTTTTATATAATAGATTTTAATGATGAGTTCTACTCGTGAATGTAAGCCTTTAGGCTGAACCACATAAATTTATATGTTAGTTCTCTTTGTATTGCATTTCCTTATTAATTCTTTTCTAGATTATGTTTAACTTAAAAACTATAAGATTGCTATAAACATATAACTAATTCGGACCTTAACCTCATTTTTACTAAGTTAATAATATCAAAAATCCTTCTCTATACTAATATTGAGTTGTAAGTTCAGCCCAGTTAAGCTTTATTGAGTCCTGCTTTGTTATAATCACCTATAGACAGCTCCCTAACTTTAGTTCTGATTTAGGTCATCTTCTGATCATCCTGAGAAATCTAAATCTCCCCACCCTCATAAAATATATTTTAAGCTCTCTTCTACTCAGCTCTACACTCCTTAAGCACCTTTTTCGGCTTTAAACATGACCTTGGCAGCCGTTTCCAACCTAACTGAGCTAAGTTATCTTTTTTAAGTAGTCCTCCACTCATTATTCCTGAGCTTTGGCAACCTCTATTGAGATATTGCATTCCCTCATAAAAAAATCATCTCTTCTTTGAGCTCAAGAGATGGTTGGACCTATAAATTTACAAATTTAAGCACAAATAGTATCTTTCATGAAAATGTTTTTGAGTCTCTATGGTTTTTTGTAAAAGCAATATACACTTTTACATGTTTTAATTTGTGAAAAAAAAAAGCTTTGTTCATAGTTGGCATAAGCAAAAAGTAAGTTTTCAAGTGTGGTCAATACTGCATTAAACTAATTAATAGTTTTGTTAGGATTATAAAGTTTGAAATGCATAATTTTATTTTATTATATCATTATATAAATACATTATATTCAAATATTTTGGGTGTTAAGTTTATATTTCAATTGATATGGTATCTGATTTATCAATTATTGATTACCATATTATATTTAGTGTTGTATAATTATCATATTAATAATAACTAAAAAGTCAACAACTATCTGACAAGTGGTAGTCATTATATGTCCCCAACTTTGTAAGCCCAGCAGTGCTTTAAGTATATTCACATTTAATAAAACTCCCAAATAATTTTACTATTTTCATTAAGTTACCTTGTCTTTATTAGTAATTTTTTGAAGATACAAAAATAATTAATTTATTTATTAAGGAAATTTTTATAATTAATTTTTTTTCCCAAGAAGTGGATGTAAATTTAAGGGATAAAGATATTTTTATTCCTGAAATTTGGCCTGTTACCCAATTTTGTTCCTCTTGTTTCAAATTATCTAGATCTGTCATTTTTTATTAGTTAATTGTTGTTTAAGATGACAGAAGAAGGGTAAAATAGTAACTCAATAGGAAGATTGACATGCAGACTGACACACAAGATGTCCTCATGGCCACATGTCAAGTTAATCTTTGCTTAGTAATAAAAGACAGATTTAAAAAGACACCTGGCACAATATAATAGGCTTAATAATTTAATATTTATTTTTAAAATTTTATATTAATATTATAATCAAAAAATATATTCATCATGTCACCTAATTTATTCTCTCTCCTCAACTCATCTTCTCCGATCACCACTCACTTCATCCTTCTAATTTTTGAAAAATTTATTGGGTGAATATTGAAATAAGAATAGATATTGATGAACAAAGAAAGAAGAAAAAAGGAAAATCTTAAATTAACAACCAAGAAATGTATAGTAAAACCTCTAATAACAACCTAAAATTTACTTTTACATTTTTAGTCTTGTTTTTTCTAATTAATTCGGTTGAAAAAAATCATAAATGCAGATGAGTTTTTCATCTCTTTTCTATTTCATTAAATTCTTGGTTGATTCCTTCCTTTTAAGCCTTATCAATGATCAATTGCTAATGGCCTATTGGTTCAACAAGTTCATATTCTTTTCGGTTTTGGACCCCTCTGTGCATATTTATACATAAACTACTCAAACAAATTTCTCTTTGCCTATGAACTAGTGGTAAGTTGATGATTGAATCTAACTTGTTATTCATTTCAGTTCTCATCGACCAAAGGTTGCATTTTTTATAGCACGTAACCTTTTGTATTTTGTTTGTCTTTAGAAGCATAAAGCTTGGATGATGCAACCATTGCATTGATTTGAATAAGGATGCATGAATTAATTTAAAAAATACTTTTCTATTGTGTTTGTGTTATGATGTCTAGTATATGATTAATTATGAAATTGCTATTTGATTGAAGAAAAGAAATGGATATTAGATTGAAGCAAATAAATAGGTTTTTGATGATGAAATGGGTATTTAATTTTGACACTTGTGAGTATTTGGTAATTAAAAAAATAGAGGAAAATAAAGTAGAGGAAAGTGAGTAGTGCTAGAAGAATTGAGAAGAGAGAATATATTGTTTAGTACTAAGAAAGTAGAGAAAAATAAAGTGAAAGAAAATGAGTGGTGATGAAAGAGTTGAGGACAAAGAATATATTTATTATTATTAATATTTTATATTTTTTATTGATATAAATTAATATACAAATTAAAAATATATATATTAAAATTTGGGTCTATCTGAGATTGTCACGTGTAATTTTTTATCAATAGCCAATCATAAATTGACACGTGAACATAATAAACACGTTAAGTAATTATCACATAAATTATAGTAAGGGCACAAATGTTATTGTACGAAAAAATGTACTTTTTCATCAGATTAAACGACAATTGACTAACAAGAGGGACAAATTTAGGTAATTTAAAATAAGAGAGGCAAAATTGGATAACTAACCAAATTTTAGAGACAAAGATGTTCTTATTTTTAAAATTAAACTGTGGATTCAAATTAGTCCACCATTATAAAAATAACATAATAACCTCTCTGTGAGCTTTTTGTGAGTGTTAAATTGAAATAGGAATGAGAAAATACTAAAAAGATCAAAATATTATTGTTAATAAGGGAAAAGGATAAATTTGCTTTATAGTTTTGGATTAATACCTAACTTTATCTCACGAATTTTAAAATAGACAATTTTGTTTCAATCCATTAGCTTGTTATTATTTATTTTGAAAGTCGAATAGTAAAATCAGAATTCAATACAAAAATTTAACGTGGACTGACAAAGTGAGGTACAAATAGGGGTGGCAATTCGTGTAAACGAATCGTGTTCGTGTCGTGTCACTATAGGGTATTAACAAATTTTTATTATATTCATTTACTAAACAAATCAGACACTTAAACACAAATTCAATTTGTTTAATAAACGAATTACACGACACAATACGATTAGACACGTTTAAATAAATGAATCAAATTCAATTTGTTTACGATTCGATTCGTTTATACAATTATACACGATTTGATTCGTTTATACGATTATACACGATTTGATTCGTTTAAAACACGTTTAAGTCACAAAATTATTATTATTTAATCAATTATTTTTATTTTTTATTTTATAATTTTATTTTTTTATAATTTAATTAAACGTGATTTAAACGAATAGATATACGAATATACACGAATATGATTCGTTTATTAAACGTGATTTAAACAAATAAACACACGAATAGATACGAATATGATTCGTTTATTAAACGTGACTTAAACGAATAAACGAATCATATACCTCAAACACGTATTCAACATAATTAATAAATGAGTAACACGAATTCGACCAATTTATTAATCATATCAATTTTTTCTATCCATATTCACTTAAAACGTGTCAAATAATTGTGTCGTGACCCATTTTGCCACCCTAGATACAAATAGACATGCAACATGTTAATCTAATTAATAAAACTAAAAAAAAATTTAAACAAACACGTAATACATTATGATAAGTTTAAATATTAAATATTTATTTTTAATTTTAAACGCGTAGCACATTGTTTTTAACTCTATTTATTTTATAATTAAATAAATAATAAAAATGTAAAAAATGCCTGCCATCATCATTAGCATGATGATTTAGCAATCAAAGGTATAATGCACATCTGTTGGCATGTCACACTAGAATGCAGGTGGTGGCCAATCAAGGCTTTAAATGTTTCCCAAATTTAAAAGGGGAGAAAACCATCCTCTGGTGAAGAATGACCTCAAAAAATGCAATAGAAAAAGAATTTAGAAAAAAATGGAAGACGAGGAATCAAAGCCTAATTCCCTCTCACATTTAGCAAAGAATTGAAAGCCCAAATGCCTCTCGAGAAAATTCATGACACCAGTTGTTGATTCGAACCATCCACCGTTGCGGCCTTGGGAGTAGCAGAAACTAGGAGGCGATGAGGATAACTCGATAATAGGGCGACTATGGCCTACGTAACAGCTAGAACTGAACAACGTGATGATTGGTCTACTGAGGCCTCCTCCATTTCGGGAGGATTAAAACGGTATGATATTGGGGCACCAAAGTCGCTTGTAAAGTTGAGGAAAGAGGATGACGAGGAGGAGGCGGAGGACATTGTGCTCAAAGGTAACAAAAAATAGTTCGGTTGCTATTTCTTATTTCTTAATTAGTTATTTATTTTTTTTTTTTGAACTTTAAATATATATCTTTAAATGCAAATTAAGAGGAAAAATCCTCTAGTACAAAGTGTTCGAGTTGGGGTGGTACTTTCCTAAACCAAATAGTTTCAGAACTCAAATTTTGAGTCAAGTGTGCCAGTTCATGGGCCACCCGATTGGTGGACCGATGAGAGAAATAGAAGGAGCAAAAATTGAAAGATGCAGCTAAAGTCTTAATTTCATACAATACCAAGCCAAGTTCAGAAAATGAATGGGGAACAGTATTGATGTCATGGATAACACCCGCAGCATCAGACGCAACCTCGATAGCAGCTAAACCCAACAGCCTAGCCAAGTGAAGACCTCGAAGTATTGTCATTGCTTCAAGGGTGGCCACTGGGGGTTTTACATTCATCGGGATAGATGACGATGCCAAGATAGCCCCGTGATGGTCCCGCAAAATCACACCTAATCCCACCTTTGGGTGTTTTGAGGAGAGACTGGCGTCGGTATTAACTTTTATTAAACCCAGCCTAGGAGCCACCCAACTCATGCTTGGTTTACACTTGGTTTCAATCTTGCTTGTTACAGTGGACATTAACTCGTGCCAATAAAACTTGGACCAATTTGGCACATCCTTAACCTGCATTAGTTTCTTTTCCATAACAAATTGGTTTCTAACAAACCATAATCTCCAAAACATGATTAACAGCACCTCCAAATCCATTGTAGATAGGCACGCCTTGCATTCCATAAAAAGGTCTAGGATATTTGTATTATGGGAGATACAGATGCCTTTCAAAAAAGGGCAGGCCTGGCGTACCTTTTTTAGCGAGTCACAAAGCCATAGTGCGTGAATGGAGTTCTCAGCTCCTTTTGCACATCGGCAACAATGCTCATCAATAGGGACATGGTGTCTTTTAAGATTTACAGCAACCGGGATCCAACCATGAATAAGTCTCCAAATAAAGTGTTTGATTTTTGGGGGGATCTTTAGGCCCCACAACAGCTGCCACCAGGATTTGGATTCAGAATTTTCATTACTAGGAGATGCTTGGTTTGGAAAATAGGATAGCCAGTAACCACTCTTTATAGAGTATTTTCCATGTTTGTCAAAATGCCACATAACTGAATCAGTTTGCTGTTCCAAAGATAGAGAGCGCGGGATACTGAGTATTAGTTCATATTCTTCAACTAGAAAACAATCACGAACTAACTCACTGTTCCATGCCCTTGATGGGAGTAGTAGATCTGCCACTAGAGAGTGCTCTGGTAAGTGATGAGGGAAGGATGGTTTAAAAGAGAGGGGTCGTGGTAACCACTGGTCATGGTAAATTGATACAGCTGATCCATCACCAATACGCCAGCGGAGTCATTTTTTAAGTAGCTCTCTACCCCATAAAATAGATTTCCAAACCAGAGAGTCAGAATGTCTAGGAGGTACCTGTAGAAAAGATGAATTAGAAAAATAAATGCCTTGGAGAGTTCGCGCCACCAATGATTCCGGATTTGATATCACTCTCCATCTTTGTTTAGCCAAGGTGGCTTGGTTAAAAGAGGCCAGATCCCTAAAACCCAAGCCACCTTCTTTTTTGTGGCGGCACAGCCTATCCCATGTACACCAGTGGATCTTTCTGGAACACTCATCACCTCCCCAAAAAAATCTGGTACACAGTCTCTGGATTTCCCTGGTTAGACTCTTTGGGAGTCTGAACAAATTCATAACATAGGTCGGTATTGCTTGGATAACAGCTTTTAGAAGTGTTTCCCGACCCCTAGCAGAAAAAAGGTGCCTCTTCCAACCCTTCAGCTTATTCCATACTTTCTCCTTTACAGCAGCAAATAGATTCTGCTTGTTTTTACTAGTGACACAAGGGAGTCCCAAGTATTTAGAGTGGTGGGGGACTTGGACAACACCAAGATATTGGGTGAGAATGGCAGCAACATCCCCAGAAATAGATTTTCCAAAACATACAGCAGATTTTTGGTAATTGATCAACTGTCCAGATGCATGCTCATAAGAGCACAAAATTTCTTTGATCAATGTGCAATTGGTTTGAGAGGCCCTTGTAAATATGAGGCTGTCGTCAGCAAAAAATAAATGGGAGATTATTGGTCCCATGTTCCCACATCTCAACCCCTGCAATCCTCGATGCTGTTCTGCAAACTTTAGAAGAGTGGAGAGGCCTTCCGTGCAAAATAGAAACAAATATGGGGACAAAGGGTCACCCTGGCGAAGGCCTCTTGAAGGAGAAAAAGATCTGTGTGGAATGCCATTAATAATAACAGAGTATGAAACAGAAGATATGCACCTGTGAATTATTTGGCACCACTTGTCAGAGAATCCCAGTCTCCTCATCATAGTAAGTAGGAAAGGCCATTCTACCCGATCGTAGGCTTTAGACATGTCCAATTTTAGAGCCAAATAATTTCCAGCAGAAAATTTATTGCGTTTTATAGCATGGAGACATTCGAATCCGATTATAGCATTGTCAGTGATTAGGCGACCGGGGACAAAAGCACTCTGGGTTTCGGATATTACCTCATTCATAACACTCCGCACTCTGTTGGCCAGTGCCCTTGAAATAATTTTGTACACCACATTACAAAGGCTGATCGGTCGAAATTTTAAAAATAACATTTTAAAAGTAATTATTTAAAATTTAAATTTATAAATATGTCATGTGTCTTTTTTTTAATCTTTTTACTTTTATTAATAATCATTTCATAATTAACACTTGGACATGACAAGTGCTGTTAAATGGTTAATAAGTGACTTTTTTTAAAAAAAATTTAAAGATTTTATTTTATTTTTTTGCTACATATTTATCAAAATTATGCCATTTAAATTTTAACGATTTTAACAAAAGTAAAAATATCATTATACAAACAAAATAAACTTTTCAGTCAAAACAAATTGTAATAAGCTAACAGATTAGTATGAATGTATCCGTTTAAAAATTCGTAGGATAAAGTTGGTATTAACCCAAACTCGTGGTACAAGGATTTCATTTTCCATTCTTAATAATGCTGATTTTAACCTTCAAAAAAATACCTGCCGATCTTGGCTCATTCATTACTATTTTTTTTGTTCACATGTTTGAAAACTTCTACAATTGTAAAAACTAAAAAGAACGAGTCAAATGATTTATTAGAGAGGGATGAAATTTATTGGCTCCAGAGAGCAAGGGTTGATTGGTTAGCTTGGGGTTATAAGAATACTAAATTCTTTCATTGCAATGTCAATGGGCAACATGCAAAGCATGTTATTGCTGGTCTTTTTTCAGGAAATGGGGTATGGTTCACTGAGCCATAGGGTATTTCGCAGATTATTTCAAATTATGGGGTTTTTACTTCCTCTAATCCTCAAGTTAGTATGTTCACGAAGGTGTTTGATGGTTTAGAGTCCATAATTTCTTTGGCTTCGCAGGAGTTTTTGATTGCATCTTTTGCAGCAGATGAAGTAAGATAAGCAGCTTTCTCTATTGGGCCTTTTAAAGCTCTTAGACCAGACAGATATCATGCTATATTTTTCCAAAAATTTTAGGATGTTGGTATTGATGCTACAAGGTTTTGTTTGGAGATTTTAAATAAAGGTTGATCTTTGGGGAATATCAATCAAACTAATTGTGCTGATCTCAAAGGTATCTTTGCCAAAGTGTGTCACGGAGTTTTGGCCAATAAGCTTGTGCAATATTCTCTATAAGGTGGTAGGGAAATGTATGGCAATCTGAATGAAGTCTTTATTGCCAAATATTATCTCCCATTCATAAAGTGCATTTGTGCCTAACCGTTAAATCACAGACAACATAATCGCAGGATTTGAGTTGCTGCATTCTATGCGAAAAAAAAGGTTGGGAAAAAATGGTTCCCTAGATTTGAAGTTAGATATGAGTAAAGTATATGATCGGGTTAAATGAAATTTTTTTATGTTCTTGATGCAAAGATTTGGATTTAATAAGCAATGGAGACAGCTTGTTCTAAATTGCATTTCTTCTACAAGGTTTTCAATTTTTGATTAATGGAACTACAATAGATTCGGTTTGTCCATCTAGAGGGGCTACGCCAAAGTTGCCCTCTATCACCATATCTTTTTTTTTATAGCTGAAGGATTGTCTTTTCTTTTGCAAAAGGCAGAAGCTAATGGTGATTTATATGGTTTTGCTTGTACACGTAATGCGTCAAGGCTAGCTCACCTCTATTTTTATTTTATTTTTTACAGATGATAATTTGGTTTTCTACAAAGCCACAATTATTGATTGTTTAACTATAAAATGGATATTGATAGTTTATGAAGCTGCTTTCGATCAGAAAATTAATTTTGATAAATCTGCAGTAACTTTCAACCCATCGGTCTCTTTGTCAAATAGAGAAGCAATTCAAAATATTTTGAGCTTGGCCACAGTTTGTGTACGTGATAGATATATTAGTCTTCCTATATTTATCGAGATTGAGAAAAATATTGCTTTTCAACACATCATTTGTAGAGTGTGGTGTGGGCTGCAGTTATGGAAGGGTAAATTCTTTTCAAGTAGTGGTAAGATGGTGCTAATTAAGGCTGTCATCTAGAATATCCCAACTTTTGGACTACGTCAGTCTTTTGGTCACCAGCCGCGGTTATTAAAAGAATTACTTGGTTAATTCAGTCTTTCTAGTGGGAGTCAAATGAAAGAAGACACATATTGCAGTGACTTCAATGGGATATGCTTTATCATCTTTAGCTGATAGAGGATTGGGCTTTAAAAATCTGACAGATTTCAATTAGGCATTGGTGGCCAAGCAAAGGTGGAGGGTGCTTTCTTATCCCAATTCTGTGGCAAGCTAAATTTTAAAAGCTAAAGTATTTTTAGACTCCAATTTTTTCACTGCCTCATGTCATGAAGGTTACTCTTACCAGAAAGCATAACAGCAGATGGTTAACATGAGGCACTGAATACTTGCAGAATTGTGTAGAGCCAATATTAGTTCAATGCCAGCTCAGCAAGTTTGTTACGATTCATTAATTTTTTATTTAGTTAGTTAAAAGTTTTCCTGCCTTTTTTCAACAAACTCGGATTAAATCAATTTTTCAATTCAATTCTAAAGTCTTACTCACTATAAGCCTTATAATCATTACTTGATATAGCCTTGTAATTATTACTTGATATACTGGTAAAAACACATTCTAATGTGTAGTGAGATTCTCATCAATTCACTTCCCTCTGTTTTTCTTTTTGATAAGTTTTGTTTGTTTCATTTTCTTGGAAAATTTCTTTACAAAGCTTAATCTAAAATTCTGTCTTAGTATCAAGCCAATGACTAGCTCTTCTGCCTCAGATCATGTTCAACTCAAATCTGAACACTTGGATGAATTCTCTTTCGATCTCATAGTAACAGTTTTAGTTTTACGAATCCCGTAAAACTTGACAATAATAATTACCTTCTTTGAAAATTACAAATCTTAGCATGTGCCTGAGGGAACGAATTGGAAGATTTAATTATCGGAGAAAGACCATGTCCAAATTGAAGCTTAGAATTTGAGAATGAAGGACAAACTCATGATCTGTTAGTAGTATTAATAATGGAGCAAATTGTTAGGGTTGGTGCTTACGTGCTATCTCTGAATGTATATATACTTGTGTATTTATATAAGTGTACATTCTCATTAAATCGCTAATACTTATTAATACGGTATTACGCAATATAACATTACAGACATTGTATGATCTGAATGAGTTCAGATTAAATCTAAAGGAGTTTAAATAAAGGCTCATAATTAGCCACGTTGAGAGATATAAATACTAAATATTAGCACTGCTAAGTGTTAACTGGTAATAATACTCAGCAAAGATCCAAAAGTTAGAGCCTTATCTATAATGGGATATAGACTTGGGAATATACTAGTAACCGCATAATTACAAGAATTACAATCGGGTGCCAGAAAATGTCAGTTATGCAAGTATGCTCTCAAATAATTATCCCTGATCTATTTCTGCCAATGTGGGTTTGTCGATGGATACCTTTATTTAGATCGGCATATATCATACTTATAGGGTATAGATAGTCGTTCCTAATCGACTGTGAGTTTGGAGCTAATATTGACATATGGGTATCCAATTGGGACTGTATATAAGACAGACTCATGAGAGGGCCTCTGATAGACACCCTATATAAGCTGTCAACGGAGGGTCCTTTCAAGTTGAGTAGTATATGTGGTCCTTTGACCTGAGTGCCACGGTAGACTTGTAAGTAATCCACCATCCTTTAGTTCCACACATGTCACAGACCTTTCATAATGTGACCGCTATGTGTCTTTGGGTATGATCCGATGCTTATGGAGTCTGGTGTGTACAGATATAGAATCCGTCAGCTCGCATAGAAAATTAGATATCAAGATGCTTCTAGACTGTATCTCAAAAACTCTTGTGGCTACAAGCATTAATCCTAGAAAAAAAATTTTGCCAGTTGAATGATAAATGACTACAAGTGACGAAGATATGCTATTTAAATAACAGAAAATCCAATATTTAAAAATTGTATCTAGAATGACTGGAAAAGTGATGGAACAATATGATAAAGGAGTTTGCACATATTATTCAGTGAGATACAAGTCTAGAGATAAGACACGGATGAGCACAAGGGGATTTGACGGTGATAATTTATATCTCCAACACATTCAGGACATCATGGCAAAAGAACTATACGTATGTGTTGTAACCTCAACTTGCATGGTTCAACGTGCTGATTTGTATATCCGTGACGTATGTGTAGGGCAATGTTCACGGACTTATAAAATAGTTCTATTTGACGAATCGGACGTGGACTTAGGGAGTTCTGCGATATGGAGTGTACTCGTTGTACACTAGGGCAGCGTGTCGGATTAAATTGTTTAATCCAGCAATATTTAGTACTACCACGAGAATGCGTGCGTATCTGTATTTAAGTGTTAAAAAT
The DNA here is from genome assembly GCA_946807835.1 of Ailanthus altissimus. Classification (NCBI taxonomy): domain Eukaryota; kingdom Viridiplantae; phylum Streptophyta; class Magnoliopsida; order Sapindales; family Simaroubaceae; genus Ailanthus; species Ailanthus altissimus. Next base: position 19,529,610 of record OX327684.1, read on the forward strand.
ACAATAATTAGTAAATAATTATTTACTAATTGTATAATGACACGTGGCGTATTATGGACCATTGGTTGAGTTTACTCAAGTGCGAAATTTGGTGGGATCCACTACGGGTAAACTTGGTAAGTATTCATGAAGGGTAAAATAGTCATTTCACACATTGATTATTTAATTATTAAATTATCAATAATATCTCATTATTATATATTATTATATTATATTATTATTTTATTTTGGGTGCCAAATAGTTGGCACCCATTTATATTATTTTATTATTATATTATTATTATTATATATATATATATACATGAGATGTGTGTGAAAAGAGAATGAGAAGAGTGTGTTAATGGAAATGGAAAATGAAGAAAGAGAAAATAAGAGAAATGGTGCTGAAAGGAAAAGAAGAAGAAGAAGAAAAAAATAATAAAATTGTTTCATTTTCTCCATGGTACTAAAAGAAGCAATTATAAATTACTTCAATCTCTATTTTTTATTCTTTTAGAGAAAAGAATGAATACACACTACTGGCCATTTTGGGGTTAAGAGTTAATCCCATGTTGGATATGAGGCTGTTGTTCTAGCTCATCAAGTTGGTGACTAAAACTGTCAACCAGTTGGTCACCATGTGGACTTCAAGGATATACGTGTATAACATTACACATTCAAGTGAGTTCTCAATACTACTAATATATTAATGTAATTAATATATTTTATTTATTATGTTTATTGCACATGCATATACCCACGTATATTAGATCTCCGACAGAAACAAGACTCACTCTTTATGAGCTGGCTCTTTACAACAATTACAGATTTAGTCTTGAGTGTTGTTATTTAATGCAAGTCTTTATTTGAGATCTAAAAGCGTTTAGATTAGATGTTTAGTAGCCAATCGTTTGCTAGGTTGACATAACTTCGATCACAGTTACAAACTATTAGAAAAGGCAATCAAAGCATGAATAATTATTTTATAAAGGTAAAGAGTCGAGCTGACAGTCTTGCAATGACAGGAAAGCCTATTGTAGATTAGGATTTGGTTTCCTATCTCTTAGTTGGCTTAGGTTTTAAGTATAATCATTTAGCATTATTTTGTTGTGATATGGTGTGTGATGTGTATAGATGTATATAATTTCAAAAATTAAATATGCAACGGAAGTATTTATACATATTATACAATATGTAACAAATTCAAGCATGTAATAACATGTATGATCATTCAAGTACATATATATCTCATATATATTTCATGCATGATATAAAATGAATAGCAAATAAATAACCTACCTGGTTATAAAGGTAGCTTTACAATTCTTCAAGAACTCCAAGTTTCAATTTGTTGAGCTCACCTTGAAGTGTTCCCTTGCACAATTCTAGTTTACAACTAAATCCGATGGGATTGTGAAGCTAGAATGGCAGCCTTGAATTTTCAACAAAGGATTGTTTTAACACTTAAAACAATTTGTCTATATGAGTGATTACTACCAAGAGATGAGAAGAGTTAAGAGATTTCTTTTGTTCTTTACAACTCTTTATGTTGAACATTGGTAAGCCTTTGTATTTTCTCTCAACACTTTGAGAAAAACACTTAGGAAATGCTCTCAATTCTTTCTTCTTTCTCCTTGAACGAAATTCACTCTTTCTTACACCTTAATTGAACTCTTTCAATTCTTTCTTAAGTGCAAAGAATGATTTCTCTTAGTACCCCACCACTACTTAACCATGTTTGCTATTACAAACATTAATCTATCATATTTTTCACTCACCAATTTGATTCAACTATTTGAATCAATTTCTAGAAAGTAAATGACATTTAATCAATGTTAAGTAGTTTTACCACTTCCTTAGTGCATCATTTAAGAATTACTAAGTGGTCAACATTCCTTATTATTAATAACAAGTACATTCTCCATTAGTAAATGGTGTTTGCTAGTTATTCCAATTAATAATAATAATTTAATTAATATATAAAATATTAATAATTCAAAACTATTTTGAATATTTACATTTACCATATATGTATTTACCAAGCAAGGTAAATAGGTAAATACATGGTAAATTATTTATGGAGTAAGATTATGTCACTTGTCAATTTCTTATTGGTTAACAACTCTTGTAAACTAATAATGTATTTTTTCTTTAATTATTAACAAGTGAATAATAAAAGAAACCTTGAAACATTTTTTATTTTGCTGAAAATTGTTGGATCAATTGTTCAATCCAATTCGCTGCCCCAATGCACAACGAGTACACTTCATATTGTGAGACTCTTTAGGTCCATGCCCGATTTGTCATATGAAACTATTTCACACGTCTGTGAACAATGTCCCACACACATGTTACAGATATTACAAAACGGCGTATTAGACCATACAAGTTGAGGTTATAACATATTCGTATAATCTTTTCATCATAAATATCCTAGAAGAGCGGAGATATAGATCAACACCGTCAAGTCTCCATGTTCTCAACTATAAACTTATCTCTAGATTTGTATTTCAATAAATAATATCCGTAAACACTTTTACGATATTATTTTCCCAAGAATAAAATTAATTCTTGGATGTCTGCTTATGGCCATAAGACTTTCTAAAATACAATCTTGGAGTTGCAGGATATTTTACTCACCCAATTAAGTTGATGGATCCTATATCTGTACACACCGGACTCCATGAGCATCAGACCATACCCAACAACACTCAGCGGTCAGACCATGAAAGGTATCTAACATGTGTAGAACCAAAGTATGGTGGATCACTAACAAATCCACCATGGCACTGAAGTTTAAGGACCATGAATACTACTCAACTCGAAAGATCCTCCATTGATAGTTTTATAGGATGTCTATTGGAGATCTTTGTGAGTCTATTCAATATTCAGTCCTTACTGAATACTTGTATCTCTATACAAGTTTCTACTAAACTCATGGTCTGCTAAGACTAACCATCTAGACTATCTAGATATAGATATACACTGATCTATATATATATATTAAGATCTTCACTAACAGACCCGCATTAGTGAAGGTAGATCAGGAACATTAAATTTAAGAACATATTTGCATAACAACATTTTCTAGCACCATTTGCAACCCATTGCAACTATGTCATTATTAATATATTCTTAGGTCTTTGTCCCATTTCAGACAAGGCTCTAACTCTTTAGATTTTACTGACTCTTAGTTCTGATCTAAACTCCTTTAGATCAGATCTGAACTCTTTCAGATCATACAATGTCTAAAACGTTACAAGCATCTTACCATATTTATAAATAAAATAATTAGTGATGTATTGAAATCATAAATGTATAAACATAAAGCAAATATTTATACATAAAAGGGATGGCACGTAAGCACAAATCCTAACATGTTTGTGTTCATGAGGTCAGAACAAGTAATAATGGCAGAGATGTATTCAATCTTGATTAGTCAAGAAGATAGAATAGAACTTTCAAATACTATGTTAGGTGTTCATATGTCAACCAATATGGCTACAGCAGCTGGAAAACTAAAGTTTAAAGGCAATTATAATAATAAGTATAGTTTTAGGAATAAGAATGGAGGTAGTACCAGTAATACAATGAGTACGTTTTCTCAAAATATATTAGGTGGAGGCAAAGGAAGAGGCAAGCAGAACTTTGGTAGTCAAGGAAGAAACAATTTAAAAATAACCTATTAAATTTATCCCAAAATTGGTCACAGTGCTTTTAAATGCTGAAATGGATTTAAGAAGGACTTTATGCCTCCACAACCTCATAATCAAGCTGGAACTCAAGGTAATGGACAGTCACAACCAACAACTTTTGTTGTAGAGCCTAGTGTAGAAGTTGCTAATGATATTGAGTGGTACATGGATAGTAGAGCCATTAACCGTGTGACAAATAGTCTGAGTAATCTAGCCTTTAGCAATGAGTACAAAGGTATGAAAACTTTAATTGTTGGTAGTAGCAGTAGACTAAAGTTTTATATACTTGTAATTGCATTCTTAAAATCTCAAATTCATATATGTTAACCTTAAAAGATGTTCTACATGTTCATAAGATAACCAAAAATCTTATAAGTATTTCAAAACTTACTCATGATAACAGCTTATCTGTTGAATTTACCAAAACTATGTGTATTGTCAAGGATATAAAGGGGAAGGCTCTTCTTAGAAGATGGGCTGAAGATAGATTGTATCAACTCAATTGCAATTCAGTTTCTAGTCTGCTTGTAAGTTCTGGTCATTTCACTTCAAATATATGTCATTTTCCTTTTGTATCACTCTTTACTGATTGTAATATAAATAAATCAATTATTGTTAATAACACTGATGTAATTAGCCCTTTGAGTTGTCTGTCAAATAACAAACACTATAGGCTTGACATATACCATAAAAGGTTTGGTCATCTAAGCTTTGATGTTCTTAAAGAAATAGTTTCCAGTTGTAAAATACCTAGCTCAATAAATAAAAGTGAGTTGCCTTTCTGTTCAACTTGCCAAATGAGAAAAAAATCATAAGCTACAATTTGATAGTTCAGATACAAAAATAACACAACCCTTATAAATAATTCACACAATGTTTGATCATATACCATTACTTTCTAGTAATGGTTTTAGATATTATGTAGCCTATATAGATGATTATAGTAGGTTTACTTAGATATATCCCTTAAAATAAAAGTCAGAGGTATTGTCCACCTTTGAACATTTCTTAACTCATATTGAAAATTTACTTAAGAAGAAGGTTAAAATAGTTCAATCAATTTTTGGTGGAGAGTACAGAACCTTTCATAATATGTTGAATCATAGAGGCATAAGTCACAGACATTCTTGTTCCTACACACAACATCAAAATAGTAGAGTGGAGATAAAGTATAGGCATCTTGTAGAGATAATATTAACCTTTTTAGCATATAGCTCATTACCTCTAAAGTTTTGGTGGGAAGCCTTCTCCACCTCAATATTTCTTATCAATAAAATGTCCTTAACAGTGTTGAAACATAAGTCCCCCTTTCAATTGATTTTTTTTAAAAAAACCTAATTATACATCTATGAAAGTGTTTGGGAGTGTATGTTATCTCCATTTAAGGTCATACTTGAGACACAAATTTGATTTCCATACAGAAAATATGTTTTCTTGGGTTATAGCTTTCAATTCAAAGGATATATATATTTGAGTAAGAGTGGAAGAATTTACATAACAAGAAATATGGTGTTTAATGAAGATAAGCTCCTCTTCAAAATTGATGATTCATTTACTAAGGTTCTGTTACACCTTAATCCAAAAACACAAGAGTCTTATTAAGATTACAATCCTTTTTATTCTGTCACTTTTTCTTGTCCAAAAGAGTTATCTATGTAGGTTTTTAATGATATAATTCCAGGTTTATCTCATATGTTTTAAAGGAGAGAATCATACTTCACACCTATGACACATACACAAACACAAACTTCCTCAGAACAAGCATCCTTACCACAAATACCATTAATACAACACAAAAACACACTAACAGATACAGTACCTTCACTAAACACTTTACCTAATAATACAAATCAAGCCACAACATCAGACCACACAGCTACAAATGCAATTCCAGAAGTAAGACATAATACTGTCTCTAACAATCATCCCATGATCACTAAATCAAATCTTGGGATATATAAACCTAAGATTCTTATTGCTAAAGTAGTAGTAGCAACACCAATTTCAGTTCATAAGCTTTACAACAAAGATATTGACAGAAAGCAATGCAAGAAGAGTATTAGGCTTTAATTGATAATGGAACCTGGAGTTTGGTACATAATAAGCAATAAGTAGGTGTTTAAAGTGAAAACAAATCTTGATGGAAGTATGACTAAGCATAAGGCTAGATTGGTGGCTAAGGGATATGATCAAACTCCTGGTGTAGATTATTCAGAAACTTTCAGCCTTGTAGTCAACGCTAGCACTATAAGAGTTATTCTTAGTATAGCTATAAATAAAGGGCAGTGTTTGAAGCAGGTTGATGTGAACAATGCTTTCCTTAATTGTGTATTGACAGAAACAGTATACATGAAACAACTAATTATTTTAGTTTAAGCTAGAAAACAATATCATGTGTGTCAGCTAAACAAGGCATTATATAGCCTTAAACAAGATCCAAGAGCTTGGTATGATAAGCTTTGAACAGCTTTGATTAAATGGGGATTCACAAACATCAAATCAGATACTTCTATTTTTGTTAAAAATAGTAAGAATTGTTTGCTTATTATGCTTGTATATGTTGATGACATTATAGTGACAGGAAATGATAGTGCAATTGTCCAAGATGTCATAAGGCTGATGAATAAAGAGTTTGCTTTAAAAGAACTAGGTGATCTCAAGTAGTTTTTAGGGATTGAAGTTACAAGAGTAGGTAGTGTACTTCATTTATCTCAGATGAAGTACATCAATGATCTCTGAAAAAGATAAACATGCTCAATGCAAAAAGGATGTCTTTCACTAATGACATCAGGTTTAAAACTCAGAAAAAGAACTGATGAACCGTTCCCTGATCAGTTTCTATATAAGAGTGTTATCAGTGCTCTACACTATGTGACGTTTACCGAACCTGAAATCTCTTTTTCAACAAACAAACTCAATCAATTTCTCACATTACCTTCTCAAGTTCATTGGCAATGCTACAAAGGAATACTGAGATATCTAAGAAATACTTTAAACCATGGATTGCTATATAAACTAGGTTCATCATTACACATCTCTGCATTTACAGATGCGGGCCTCTGATTCTGATGACAGAAAGTCATATGATGGGTATTATGTCTTTTATGGAGGGATTTGGTGTCTTGGAGCTCCAAAAAGCTGGCAGTTGTTTCCAGGTCTAGCATTAAAAGTGAGTATAGGGCATTAGCCAATGTTGTAGCTGAATTAGCTTGGCTTAAATCCTTGTTTTCTGAACTTTAGCTTCCACATACTTCAACTCCTATTGCCTGGTGTGACAATCACGGAGCAACTTCTCTAGCTGCTAATCTTATTTTCCATAGCCACATCAAACATATCAAAGTTGATATACACCTTGTTAAAGAAAAAGTGATCAATGGAGATTTAGATATCTGCTATGTTCCCATAGCTTCTCAGCTTGCAAATATTTTCACCAAGGCTTTGCCAATTGGTCGTTTTCAGGACTTAACACACAAGCTCATTGTCCACTCTAGACAACTGAACTTGAGGGGGAAAGAAAGCATAACAGCAAATGGTTAACAGGAGGCTCTAAACAATTGTAGTAGAGCAAATATTAGTACAACGCCAGCTCAGCAAGTTTGTTACGACTCACTAATTTGTTATTATGCCAGCTTAGCAAGTTTATTACGACTCATTAATTTGTTATTTAGTTAGTTAGAAGTTTTTCCGCCTTTTTCAACAAACTCAGATTAAATCAATTTTTCAATTCAATTTTATAGTCTTGCTCACTATAAAAGGAGCCTTGTAATCATTACTTGTATACTGGTAAAAACACATTCTAATGTGAAGTGAGATTCTCGTCAATTCACTTTCTCTCTGTTTTTCTTTCTGATAAGTTCTGATTGTTTCACTTTCCTTGAAAATTTCTTTGCAAAGCTTAATCTGAAATTCTATCTTTACCTGTGGCATGGTTTGTTGTGAGGGAGAGAATTGCTTCGACGCCGAGTTTGACGGAGAGTTGGGGATGGTAGGTCTATCTCTATTTTTGTTTTTTGGATCCTTGGTTGCCACGTTCGTTTTCCTTCCTACCAATTACCCTAAGTTTTAGTCGTGAGGTTTATATGCTTTTCGATTTAATATTGCAGGACGGTTCATGGGATATAAATTTATTTAGGGAAGTGCTTTAGCCTGTGGATGTGTCATTAGTTAGCTCCATTCCAATTGGGTCTTTTTCTAGGGATGATATATTAATGTGGCACTTTACCAAGGTTGGAATTTTTTTCTGTAATATCTACTTATTTAGTGCCACGGATGGGTTCCCAATCACATTCAGATGTTTCGGCATCAGGGTTGAAGAAATGGTGGCAATTTCTTTAGCATTTAAATATTCTCCCAACAGTTATGGTATTTTTTTTAGATATATTGCCTACGAATTTTAATTTATGTCAGCAACATTTGGATGTTCCTCCTTTATGCCAAAAATTGTGGAACAAGTTCTGATATAAGTCTCCATGCAATTATCTCATGCCCAGAATTAGAAGATGTATTATACGGAAGCATTGTTTTTTTTTTTTTTTTTTTGAGTAAAGATTTCATTTTATTTCATTAATATCATTAAGATATTACATCAAATGTCTTTGATACATAAATCAAAGAAATAACAAGATAAAATAGATATATTTTGAGATCACCTGAATTCAAACTCTTGCAAAGAAGAGTAACAACCATACCCAAACTAAGACCTTCCAAAAGAAAGGAAAACAAACCTTTCAAAAAAAAAGGAATGACAGACCTCCTATTCACATAGGAGGGAGATAAAGACCTCCTATTCACATAGGAAAGAGATAAAGACCTCCTAATCACTTAGGAGGGAAAATCAGATCCCTTGAATAAGGGAGAAATTATTATTACATAAAATTAAAACTAGCTTAGCCACGAAAAAGATTTTGAATGTCCCAACAAAAATCTTTCACCGGAGGTAAGTAGTAACATATTCCTGCATTAAGGGGAAGTCAGACCAGGTGACGGCACCAGTCTAAATGACAGGGCCACAGCAAAATACACCACCAAATAGCTACCCACCGCCCAATAAACCGCATATTGCAACATCCCAACTGGACTAAACCTTGCCGCACATCTTTCTTTCCTCGCGGACAGGAAGCACACCAGCAGCGTGCGTTGCGTGATTCTACTGTGTTTTTTTCACTTGGCTGGGTGGACAGTTGACCGGAAGAGAACTTCGATTCGCCCGGCAAGTCGATGATGGGGCATTTCTCAGACAGATCGGAGATGGGCAGAGCGGGGACACTGGGGCGGAGGCAGCCAGGTGCCTACCGCGGCGGGGGGCAGCGGTCACAGGAGAGGAACTGGCGGCGGAAAAAAGGAGTAGCACTGGCCGAAGAAGCCGTCGTGGGGCCAAAGGGGTTCACGGATCGCCGTGAACGATGGCGTACAACGCGGAGCCACGGTAGTGAATGGTTGGAGGTGTTGAAACGCCGATGAAGAGGATGGCCGCGATCAAGATACTCAGCCTGTAACTGGAACCAGAGAACGAGCCCACCGGAGAGATGAAAAGCACCCGAGCAGAGAGAGCACTGCTTGACCACCAGGAAACTAGCAGCGGACAGCTTCCCATGAGCGGACGCCGATGAAGTTGCATCAGTAAGGCATGCTGGTTGCTGAAGGCTCGGCTGGGTCCGCCACCGATGGGAGGCACAGATGACGTCGAGCGGCCAAGTCAGTCGAACTCGGCCTTGCAGTAGGGAAGAACGCATTAAAGCCCCGACCGTCACAGGAGCCAGAAGGAGCAAGAAACGGAGGTGAGGAGCTGGAAAAAGAGAAAAAGGGAAAGGGAATAGGTAAGGGAAAGGCTGGAGCAAGAAGAGCAAAGGCTAGGATGATGGATGTGTCCACCGGAGAGGGGCCTAGGCCCTCTCTCCGGTGGATGTATATTGGAAGAGCAGCGGCTGCTGACTTTAGAGTTGAGAGAGTTTAGGGTTTCGGTGCTGAAAAGCTTGTATTATTATGTGTTGAATAGTACGGAAGCATTGTTAGGAAGGGTGTTCTTGATTTTCAGGGTGATGATTTAGGGGCGCTGATCTTATATTTATATCATTCTCTTGAAGTGGATGACTTTCGAATTGTTTTGTGTATTGGTATGGTCATGTTGGAATGCCCGAAATAAGGATATTTTAAGCCAAGTTTTTTGGTCAGTAGGGGAAATTATGGAAGCTTCGGGATTCTTGATTAGTTGATTTGTGACTTCGAATTGTTTAGATGAAGCAGGGCATTACAGCTTAGTGACTTTTTGCGCTTCGGGGTTCTTGATTATTACAACTTAGTGGCTTTGCGCTTACATATTTTATGTATCTATCACTTCCTTTATTATTTTCTTATTATTTTGCGTCCATCTACGTCAGATGGTTTTATGCATATCAACCGTCTAATGGTACTTGATTCTTTCAGTCATCCACAATCTAACGGCTAAGATAAAACTAACCAATCATCACTAAAACGAACTTCTCGCGCCAATTCTAACAGAAATAAGCCCCTCTTCGTTCTCACGTCCCACATAATTCATTTAATCATTTAACACACAAACAGACCCTTCACACACACCCTCTCTCGCATGAAACCAAGCAACTCAGAAATTGGCTTCTGGATTCTTCGCTTTCTCTCTCATCTTCTTCGTCCCTCTCCTCCATGTTACCTCCTCACTACCCATCATCGGCGTTACTTACACGCCACTCATCACCACCGCCTCCGCCCCCTCTTTGGCAAACCCCCCATCACCACCACTTCTGCCGCCGGAGCGGATCGCTTCAGCAATAAACTCTCTCAACTTCCCCTCAGTCCGACTCCAGGACTCCGACCCGGCTGTAATCCGGGCGTTCGCTAACACAAACACCACGCTTCTCCTCTCAATCTCCAATGCTTTCGTCCCTCCGTTAGCCGCAAACCGCACGTTGGCCCTCCACTGGCTCTATCGCCACGTGCTCCCTTTTTACCCACGCTCAAAAATCTCATTAATCTCCGTCGGCAACGACATCTTCGATACGACACCGGATTTCTCACCTTTCCTTCTCCCCGCCGTCAGAAATGTCCATTTAGCTCTCCGTGATCTGGGTATCAAAAAGATTTCCGTCTCCGCCACTTTCTCTTTCTTCAACATCATTACCACGGCGTTTCCGCCCTCTTCCGCTCAGTTTCAAGAACCGGCTGGGAGTCTCATTTTGAAGCCGCTGCTTCAGTTCTTGGAAGACACAAACTCTTCGTTTCTGATAAACGTTTATCCGTACAACATGTATCGTCTCAACAGTGAGATTCCGATTGGCTTTGCTCTGTTTGAAGATTACCCATTTAATTTTAGGGATGATTTAGTAACTGGGGTTAGGTACAAGAATCTTTTTGATATGATGGTGGATTCCGTGATAAGTGCGATGGCAGTGGCGGGTCATGAGAATATTCCGGTGATTGTGGCGGAGACAGGTTGGCCGAGCTCCGGTGGTGAAGCTACTGAATTCGATGCGACCCCTGCTTTTGCGGAGATGTATTTGAAGGGTTTGGTGGCGCATTTGAGATCTGGGGTGGGCTCGCCCTTGAGAAAAGGAGGAGTGGCAGAGGCATATGTATATGAATTGGTTGATAAGGAAGTGAAGGGGGCGATAAGCTGGGGAATATTGCATCGGAATTTGAGCAAGAAGTACGAGATTGACTTCTCTAATGGCTGCAAGATTGGTGTCGGTTGAGGTGGGTTTAGAGGTTTGTTGCTGATATCAGTGGTTACTGGTTTGTTGATGAATCTTGCTCGCTGTTGTTGATAATGAGAGCTTAATGACTGGAAAGTTTCTTGATATTGAAGATTAGTGAATGGGGAATTGGTAAGATTTCATATAATCTTTTTTGCTCTGTTTTTAGAACAAAATTTAGGTTCAGTTTTCTGATTTAGAACTGATTCCTGGAGGTGATGCTGCATAACTTGCAGAGTTGTTTAGTTGATATATTGGTGTATGAGATGTTCATAGATGTACATTCTGTTCTTTAGGGGGAAGTTGATGTTCGTAGTAATACATTCAGTTTCTGGGGAGAAATTGTTAGCAAATTTGCGTTGTACTCGAATTTGATGACTGAAGTAAAGCCCTTGCTCTCTTGTAATCTATGATGTGCATCAATTACAATCTTGGATAAATGAAATTCAGGAACATGTTCAAGGTTCCAATCTTGTTTTCTGATCTTGCTTTCAAATTTTTTTTTCCTGATTTTGGGTCTGATTTCTGAAGGTGATGATGCCTAATTGCATGTCTGATGTGTTAGGGGAGTAAGATCTTCAATGATGAATTTTTGAGGGGGACAATTGTTAGCACATCTGTCTTGTACTGGATTTGATGCAGGAGTTAGCCCTTTTCTCTTTTGAAACAGATAATGTGTATAAATGAGATTCAATGATAATTTCTTGTTGTTTTGGAGGAATTTGTGTGCTAATCTATTTTGCTTGTTTATTTTGCTGCAATTATGGTTTTGCAAAATGGGTTAAGTGTGATTAGCGTTTAAATGGCCAAAAGGAAAAAAAAGAAATTTAAGAATTGGGAATATGGGAATCAAATCAGCAACCTGGTGTGAGTTCTAGATGAGCTTATTCTTGATTCTATGCAACTGGTTAGTTTTAGTTTAATCTTTATTTTGCAAAGTTTGTGTAGGGTGTTTATTGATCATTCTGGTAATTGGTTCTTGAATCTGCTCCCTGATGTTTTATAAATTAGAGTTCATTTGTTGAATTGAAACTTTTGGATGACATCACTACTGACATTTGATCACCAAAATTGAAGATTGGTAACTGGGGATATTCTTCCTGTTTGATTAGATTTCATGCAGTGTATTCAAATTTTTTTTAATGCTGTTTTCAATTTTTTGAATTTAGGTATGGTTTCTGAAGGTGATGATGCATAACTGCATATATCATGTGTTGTCAGTGAAGGAGATCTTCATAGACGTACATTGTGGTTTTTTTGGGGGGAGAAAAATTGTTATCACATTTGCCATGTCCTTGATTTGATAACTAGAGCTAAACCATTTCTCTCTTGAAATGGGTGATGTAAATCAATTACAGCCATGAATAAATGGGTTTAAGTGAAATCTTCTTGTTGTTTTTGGAGGAATTCGTCTGCTGCTCTGTCTTATAGCAGCACTGGACTCCTTTCACCTGCCATTAAAGTTGAAAGAAAAGAATGGATACTGTCGACAGTGACAGAGTGTTATTGGTTTTCTAAAGGTTTACGCTGATTTTAATTTGCCTTTTACTTGATTTAATGTATTGTACAAACCTCCAATCTGCTCGAATGTATCGCTACTCACAAATCTTGATCTCAGATTTCATCAATGGCATCTAAATCTTCTGAAACATGCGGAAAATTTCAGAAAGTATTATTGGTGCTTGTTTATTTTGGTATAAATATGGTTTCCATCAAAATGGCCCAGGAGAGAAGAATATTTTAAGAATAAGCAATATATGTGATCCAAATCTGCAACAGTCTATGCGTTTCAGACGAGCTTATTCTTGATTTTACACAACTATTTTAGGTTAATTTAATTAATAAAAAAATTGTTTTTTATATTTATTTTAAAATAATTACTGGAAATGTCTGAAACCAACTTCCAAAGTAAAAAAACATTGAAATACTTCAATAAAATCTTTATCAACTGATTGTATCAAAAAATTTTAGAAGTCTGATTTTTCGCTCAAAATATCCTTTAAACTATTTTAAAGGAAATTTAGATGAGCATGATTTTTTTGGAAACCAAATTTAAGTGTTTAAATGAAATATATCTAGATTTTATTATATAAAAAACAAATCGCAAATAGAACTGAAATTGGTTTGGGCCTACAAAACCTAAAAGCCCAATCACCATCCCTTTGCCCGTTCAACCAAATTAGTTTCACTCTTAAAAAAGAAATTTAACAAAAATAAAGTGAAAATGAAAAAGAGCAGTTCATGTTCGCTTTTCATTTTCCCAAAAAAAAGGAAGAAGAAAGGCCGTTTAGGTTCACTTTAGGAAAAGGAAAAGAAGAAAGGAAGGAGTGTTTTATGTGATAAACCAATTTATTAATTTTCACAAACCCTGAAAATTCTCGAAGCCTCAATTCACCAAATGCAGCTTTTTCTTAAAAAACTACAGGTGTGTTTTATTTCTCTGTTTCTGAGAATTTAAATTTTCCAATTTCATCACTTAAGTTTCTGTTAGTTTTTTTTTTTTTTTAAAAATATTTTCCTTATTCGTCAACTTATTGAGCGATTTCGAATGCTGTAACGTCAAATATTCCCTTATCTGTTTCCTGAGAAACTATTGTAATAAGGATAGGAAACTCATTTTGAGTGGATTTCTGTTTTTAATTTTTATTATCTTTGTGTTGGCGATAATATGAGTAGGGTTTTAGGGTGTATATCAAAACTCTTAATAGAAAAAACTTACTTGTCGGTTAATGTTGAATTCCCATTATGTATATAGTTATTGATGATTCTAATAGTGGGAAATTTTCATTGAAGTTGCAATTGGGAAATTTTCATTGAAGTTATTGCAACTAATATTTTCTGTGTACGTTTGCTCTCATTTGCTGCTTTAACATTGTTAGTTACTGATTTCCTGATTTGCCTTTTTTTTTCCTTTGTCCTCTTAAGTCTGTTGTTAGGAAGTAAAATTTGGCTTGTGATTTATCCTTAAAGTGTTGATGACTGACTGGGATGTTAGTGCAATTTGGCTTCTATTCAGCATTTGATGATGTGTGTTAATATCATATGAACTAAACGGGCATAATCATTTCTGCACCTTGAAGCTGGTGATGTGTTGATACTAGAAATGGGGCTTTTATTGGGATAAGTCAATATTTGGAGGGAAATTTATCTTTTCTTCAAGTTCATTTATTTATTCTTTCTTACTTTTGAAGTATCCTTGACTAATTCTAATAGAATTCACAGGTTTCCGTTCTTTCAAATTGTTGATGCTTTTTGTTTCATTATTGTTGGTTATAGTTAATATGCATCAACATTTTCTGCTACCTTTTCAATTGCCTCTATGTATGTGTACATGCATGTCTGTTTGGGTAGAGCCAGATGTAATTGATAGGCAAATCAGTTTGTGTTTCAGGTGCAAGATAACAGAGCTTGTTTACATTCATAGCTCTTTGAGCAGCAAAACAGTTGCAAGTGAATTAAGGATGTCTAGCTCAGCAGCTTCAAAGGCAAAAGCCACTTGGACACCTACTCTCCATGAATTATTTGTTGATTTATGTCTAGAACAGACATTAAAAGGGAACAAACCTGGTACACATTTCACTAAGGAGGGATGGAGAAATATTGTTGAATCATTTTACAGAAAGACTGGTTTGAAGTATGATAAAAAACAAATGAAGAATCATTGGGATAGCACTAAGGAACAATGGAAAGTATGGTGTAAGCTAGTTAAAGCTAGTAGTATGAAATGGGATCCGGAAACCTGTAAATTTGGTGCAAATGATGAAGATTGGACTGAATATATACAGGTATAGTAACCTTAGAACTCTAAGTACCTTATGATATGTAGTTGAGATACTAGAAAAGTGGGGTTTGTGTTTCTTCATGTACTCTAGATAATTAATAGTGTATCATACTCTGTGTGACAGGCAAACCCAGAAGCTTCACACTTTCGGTTTAAGGAACTCCAGCATGTCGAAAAATTGAAAACCATATTTGATAGTACAATAAATATTGGAGACACACAACTCCCTACCCTGCGTAAGAGCCAGAATGATAGTTCAGCCACGTCCCTTTTGCATACAAAACACTCAGGCTCAGTAAAGCCAGATAAGCAGGATGATTCTTCTTGTGATACTGTTGTAGTTTACACTAGACGTGGCCGACGACTTGCAAGTGAACAAAGCACATCCAGCTCAAAGCCAAAAGCTACCTGGATACCTGCTTTGCATGAAATCTTTGTTGATCTATGCGTCCAAGAGACATTAAAGGGGAATAGACCAGGGACACATTTTACAAAGGAGGGCTGGAGGAATATTGTCAAATCATTCCAAGAAAAGACTGGTTTGAGGTATGATAGGATACAACTGAAGAATCATTGGGATTCCACAAAGGAACAGTGGAAGGTTTGGTGCAAGCTAATTGGCACTATTCATATGAAATGGGATCCAAATGCCAAAACTTTTGGTGCTAGTGAACAAGATTGGGAGAACTATTTACAGGTATACTAATAACTTAATTAGTTGACAGTGTTTAAATGGAATACTTAGGTATGTTCCATGCATTCTATCTTAAATATAGCATAATGTTCTTGCTACAGGCAATCCCAGAGGCAGCACAATTTCGATTTAAGGAACTCCAAAACAGTGACAAATTGGAAATCATCTTTGATGGGACGCTCAATACTGGGGAGGCAGATATCCATATTCAGCATAGGAGGCACAATGATGGTTCTACCTCATCTCATGATCAAGTCACAACAAAGATGGACCAGAAAAGGCGACGGCTTCATGACAGTCCTACAACATCCCATTTGCATTTAGATGAACAAGGCACAACAAAAACGGACAGAGAAACTGAACATATTTATGATGTTGAATCAGGGAGCGCTGTGACGATTCAAAGAAGTTCTATAACCTTTCAGCCCACAAAAGGCAAACCCAATTATACTATTGGTGAATGCATTCAGTGTCTTGATGGGATGGAGGAGGTAGAACAAGGGAGTAGCTTGTACTTATTTGCTTTAGATTTATTCCTAAAGAAAGAATACAGAGAAATTTTCCTTGAACTGAAGGAACCTAATGTAAGGATTGCATGGTTGCAGCGGCTGCAATGTTTTAGCCCACCTTTATATTCAGAGAATCAGTCATTGTAAATGGAGTGCGGATGCAAAATTATTGTATTGCAATCCACTGATTTTGACAATTTTTTTAATTGACACTGAATTAGTTACGCCATGTATCAATTTTGAAAGTACAGAGGCATTACATATCAATTTTGAAAGTACAATGGCATTTTGTTTTCACTTGGATTGAACAAATGACCTTCTCAATTGTCATTTCAACTTAGGAAGATAAGAATGTCCTTTTCCTGTTTGGTGATTGTCATGGATTTTGCTTCTTTTGAAGTTAAGCAGTTCAAAGAGTTGATTCAGACATAAAGTGAAGTTTCATTGAGAAGATTGACCAAGCATGCTGGTCCAAACTCAAAACCAAGTTAAAAAGGGCTATGCATATTAAAATAGCAGTGCCAAGTTGCCAACTTCAAACAATAACAAAAAAGACTTGAGTAGCAATCCATTGTTAACTGCAATATAAAGAGAGTAGGAAACATCCAAGTAGAAAACTAAGACCAGTGTTACAATTTCAAGCTGGTGACAGATCCTTGTATCCATGTAACAGAAATCAACAAAAATAATATATGGTGTTGATCATTGTTTCTATATGCACACGTATACAACAGAATGCTCAGGGAATTGAAAAGTCTGCAATGGCTCAATCTAGTTACGAACTATAATGGAAGATCAATGAGTCATCAATGCACAAAGAAGATGAGTGGTGCCAATGCCACTCTGGAACATCATCTACAATGGTATGTTTCCACGCGCAAAGAAATCATGGTGCAATATGAATGGTGCCAATGCCGCTATGAAACATCATCCACAATTGTACGTTTCCATGTACGAAGAAGAAATCATGGTGCTAATGCCACCTAGGAATACTGTGTACTATGCTATTTTTGTGCTTTCAATGAGATGCTCAAAATTGTTATATATAGGGTTCAGAATCTTGAAAACATGCTTTCCTAAACTTTGACCAGTTAAAGCATCCATCTATCTGCTAATCAAACCAGTTATCCGGAAGCCCTCTTTCTGCATTATTGTCCTTCGTTTGGACAAGTATTCACGACTGTCCATTTGGATTTCATCGTCCAACCTGCAAGAGTGGAAACCATTTTTAAAAAACTCCAAAGATGATGCAAAAATATAGTACCCAAGTTCATAGTACCAATAGATAGCCATTTAAGATAGATAAGGATTTCACCCAAACTGGAAAAACTTCAATCAATGTAATGATCTTGATGTTCTTCTTGCCAGGATACTTGGTAATGGTACCAATTAAAAGATTGAAATGCTCTGAGTATCATTGAATGTCTAATAGATCGTGCTAGCATATTAGAAGAGCTCAAGCATTGAGCTTGGCTTTTGATATTCTAATGAGAGCAACCTAAAGATATGCCCACTAATTCTACACCAAACTTCAAACAGACCCTTCCCCGTATCAATAGGATCAATATCCAAATTTTGAAAAACAGAAAGGCAGCATGCATATACATCAAAATAGATAATTTCCCAGTTTCAAAGTTAGATTCAGATGAAAGGGATAATGAAAGACCTAAAAATTCCATTCGCAGAAAAGGTTGCCAGTATCTATGGTCCAAACAGAAGCTCCATCATATGATATACCATTATTTCTACAGAACATACCCCACAAAATATTGAAACATTGACTCCCATCCAGAACCCTCAATACTACAGACCAGCATCAGCTAACATTCACCAGGTCCGATAAATAGCCCAAAGCATAATATAATACATTAAGTTCCAGAGTGAATATGAATGAAATTCATTTTATTAAGCACTTATTGCAATCATTAGATGGCTTAAACAAAAGAACATCATATTAACACCTCATAATCAATGAAGACCAGCCTCTGTACCCGGCTGAGATAAGCAGCTCTGTGGTGGTATTTCGTTGTCCCTCAGGCTTTCTAGATAAAAGAATCACAGGCCATCCTCTGACTTGAAGTTCTGTGAATAATTTCAATGTACTCATGTGCTTCAGATGTTTGGCCTCCTCAATGCAATTGTTACTGTCACATTGGTTGATTCTGTACCATAGCAGAAGTATTTCTTGTGACTTATAATAATCGCAGTCACACTTGGCATAGCAAGAAAAGCAAGATGCTACCAAACAATACTATTTCCTTAATGAAAAACAAATTTATGAAAAGGATAAAGAACCTCATCGTTTTGACTCATAGATAAAGGCTGATTGCTTGCAACTTGTACTTTCTGGAAAAAAAATTAAGGACTAGTAGTAGTGCAGCTAGCATGTGGGAATGCTAAAGGAGATACAGATTGTTGCTACCTGAGTGGATTTCGTTAACAAAACATTAGCATAATAAGATTTCTGGGAGGGAAAAAATGTGAGCAGGTTGAAGAAAAGCGGAGTGAGTGGGTTTGGGGGGTGAGAGTGGCTGCAAAGAGCAGGGGAAATGTGTGAGGCGGCCGGAGAAAAGAGGAGTGGGTGGATTTGGGGGCTGAGAGGGGCTGCAAAGAGAAGGGGGAACAAAAAGGCATAACTTCCCATTTTAAGTTTCAAAATAGAAAAAGGTTTCAAATTGTTCAAACTGAGTACTTAAAGAAACAATTACTACACTTTTAACTAAGCAACAAATTGAGAAAAAACAAGTTGAACACAGGAATGGTTGCATGTTCAGACACTGAAAAAGCGACTTCATTTATAATCCAAATCATACCATAGATATTAGAGGGAAAATATGGAAAGGCAGCAAATATGCTAACAGTTACAAGAAATTACCGGCCTATTAATAGATTGGTGTATTCGGGACTTGAAGTGAAGACGTTGTCTATGTCGATTAGAATTACATCTAGACCATCATATGATGGCGTAAGAGTATTAAAGTAACTTTCAGCAAGCTGCATTGAAAAAATTAGATCTCTAGCATATTGTCCTTCTCTAATGTATTGAATTGCAAGATTCCTGCAAAATGTTGGGAAGCCATCTGGTCCCAAGCCATTAAGCTCTGCATGTAGAGCAAATATCTTGCAATAACTGTAATTGTCACTTGATTTCACAGTCTCAACAACTCCCGAACTCCTACTTTCACAGGATTGCAACATGACTGTCAATGTAATCACCAAGGTTATTAACAAAACTCCAAAAGTTATAAGACCACCAATGAAGATTGCTGCAGCAAAAGTTGTCATGTAGAACCCAGACTCAACCACATATTGGCTTCCCATCTCTGCTCCCAGGGAAAAACAGAAAGATTAACATTCCACGAAGTTTAGTTAAAACTACATTTACTCTAGCTTCACATGTAAACGTAGCAAAAAATGTCAAAATGTAGCAGATGAGTGGGAAAACAGATAGACTAACCAGTAACCAATTATTTATATCCGAATTTAAAACAACTGACGCAATTACTAAATCTTCACTACCACATTACATATTCTTCCTGGAACTAGTATGGCATTTGATAATAACACAACAAATTGAGAGCAGGAAATCACAATATGAGAATGAAATTTAAAAATAAAAAATTTTAAGTTTCCAATCCAGGCCCAATAATTATGTCCATCAGTAACTCATATTTCTAACTAAAGGTGTAGCATACCAGAACCTCCTCTGCTGGAGAGACTCTGGGCTGACAACTCCCGTTCCATTTGATGAGCGGAAGCTGACATTGTTGTAATCTAACCAGCAATTACCAGCCCAAGTGATAATTTACGGAAACCTAAAGATCCCTTCCTGGTGATAGAAGGGTCAACTGCAACAGAAAATATTAAGTCCACATAAAAATCTGAGTTAGACATTTAGGATAGATCATAAGTACCAATTCAAAGAGATGCTCCATGAAAATTAGAACTTACAAGAAGATTCATCTACCATGCTAAGAGCCAACACCAGTACCTCTTCTCAACTTCTTTACCTATCATATTTAATTTAAAAAGAAGCAAATTGCAAAAATTTCAAAGATAAAGATGTCATAAAATAACTTCAAAAAGAAAAATTCCACCATTATGAAACAAAACTGTATCTTTGCAAACACTAAATCAAGAACCGTCTTCATTTATATCACAGCCATATGCACACACGATTCGATGAGATGGTGAACACAAAATGTGAACTGGGTCAACAAAAAATTCAACTGATCATGAGTGATCAGAAGTTTTCAAGCGATGGTTCCCACCCATCTCATCAGAAAAGCCAGTGACACCTCAAATAATAATGAAGCAATCATTTTATATTTTTTTTTAAAAAGAAATGGAAAACCAACTAATAATCTTTCAAGAATTATTGCAGCAAAATCCAATAATCTAAAAAATCTACTTAAAAAAATGTACTGACAAAGCGGCGATGTATCTGAAAGGGTAGCAAGAGATAAGAAAAATGTTGTACAAGAATGATCCAAGACCGAGACAGAACGTGAATGTTATATTAAATGAGTTTATTGTGAATTTTGATCGAGTTAACTAAATGTCATTGATTTTAATTTGTAAAAATTTTAATAAATTTAATTAATTTTAATTTTGAACAACTATGAATTTATATTTATATATTATATTTTTTGAATTATTATATAGTGAGATCCATATAAACGATCAAAAGTTTAATATCTTAAAGATATAATTTTATAAATCATATGAACATATATTTACAAGATAAAATCTAATAAATATGTCCACTTAAAATGTTTATCGTACTTGATCATTTGAATTTGTGACTGTAATTTATTTAATAAATTATTTATTGAATAATAATATATATTTGTGAATTTATTTATAAATATAGATATATTAAAAGTGATCATTAGAGTATTCAATGACTTAGGGATAAATAAATAATTAAAGAGACAATACATTTTTTTCATGGTCTAACTTTAATTATGGACATCAATTAAATGGTCAATTAAGTGGTTATTATTGATCTAAAGATCAAGTTTAATTTTTTCATGATTTAACTTTAATTATGGACATCAATTAAATGGTCAATTAAGTAATTATTATTGATCTAAAGATCAAGTTTAATTTAATTAAAATGAGTTTTAATTAAATAAACTTTTATTTAATAACATGGGTTACTATAGTACAACCCTCGGCTTTTAGTGGAATAGCCTGAGGTTAATTTAGAAGAGTTAGTGTAGTATGAGATAATAAAAACTATGCCTTTTAAGTTAGAGTTAGGAAGCCCATGGGTCTTGTAGTTTATTTACTAGCTCAAATCCTAATCAAATTCTAATTTCACAAATAACAATAACCATAACCAGAAAAAATTCTTTTTACGTATTCTTAAGTGAAAAAAAAATTGGTTAATATCATTCACTCAGATTTGGGTATTAGTGATTTTAGAGATTAAGGAGAGATTCACGTGTCCACACGCGTTGAGTTTGAAGATTGGAGATAATAAAGAAGATTGCAGCCAATCAATTCAAGATCTGTCATAGCAAAAAATTGAGGTAATCTCATATCCCTATACTTGTAATTATGAACAAGAAAATCCGACTTCCGCTGCATTTATTTTATTAAACAATTTTTTTATTTACTATTAACATCTGTAAAACAAACTATTGGCTCGAGAAATAAATAATTATTATAATTCTATTATAACAAACTCCATACTGGCAATCCTTGTAGTATCTTTAAGAACCATTGAAATAGTGCCAAATCATTCATTCTTTAACTCAACATAGCACCATAGCTAAATAATAGAATTAATCATCTTCAGCTTAGTTCAGTAGATAACCATCAGTTTCCAGCTTATTAGCTAATAAATACAGTTTCATCTTAGCAATCTAGCTAATTACTCAACTCAGCTTTATAAGCTAAACTACTCTTAATATCACCTCTCAAGTTAAGGGTCGAGCAGTGACCTGAAGCTTGTTTTCGAGAGTAACAAATCTATCATGATTCAAGGCCTAAATGAATATATCTGCTAATTGGTCTTGACCAGGAACAAACCTAACTTCCAATTCATGAGCAACAATCTTATCCCTTATAAAATACACATCAAGCTTAATGTACTTGGTTCTTACATGAAAAATTGGGTTGAGTGCTAAGGATTTTGCACTCTGATTATCACACCAAAGGATTGTTGGGTGTGTTGGGGTACAAATTAGCTAGGGTGCTTGCATGTTGGTTGTGTTCATCATACAAATAATATATATATCTCATACATACATGTGCACAGTGGAAGATTAAATACAATGAACACTTAAATAACATTTCCTTAAACTGAAATTTCGAAATTGAGAAATATCATCAATGAAGCCTTTGGATTAATTTTCTTTGAAGTCCACCATGAAATGAATCTTTGATCAATCCTAGCAATCAACAAGGGTGAGTTTGATTGTCTAGAATGGCAGCATCTTAATCCAGCATATATGTTTAACTCTTAAACATGATTCAAAGTTAAACTATTTAACTTAATTAAATTTGTTTTTGCTTTTATTCAACTCTTGAATAAATAAAACAAATCTTGTTTTTAGTTATTACATTTAGTAACCATTTATCTAATTTGTTTTGTTGTTCTAACACTTAAAACACAAAACAAACAATTTCAATTTCTCAAATTGAATTGACTCCCAAAATGCAAAACCTAAAAAATAAAACAATTTCAAAAACTTAATGATTTTCAATTTCATTTCACTTTATATATTAATGCATAAATTCTAAACTAATTTGAATTTCATTTGCATTTCATTTGACTTAACCTAACCATAGTTAACATTTAACCATAGTTAGATTATTTTAACTTAACCTTTAAGTTAATAAATATTTAATTAATTTAACCATAGTTAACTAACTTAACCATGGTTAGGTTAACCTTTACTTAACCTTTAAGTAAGGTTAACTTAACTTAACCATTTGGTTAACTTTTAACCTTAGTTAAGTTAAATCATTTATTTAACAATTAAATAAATAAAATATTTATTTTAATTATTTAACAATTAAATAATCATAAAGTGAAATTACTTTTATATCCTTACTAGGTTACCAAGTTAACCTAAAGTAGGTCCCACCATTTAACCATATACTTTAGTTAACGTAACCTTAGTAATTGCTGAATTATACTGTATTGAACAATTCAATATGGTACACTGCCCAAGTGCTTAAAGAGTACATTTCATATTGGGACTCTCTAGGTCCACACCCGATTTGTCAAATGGAACTATTCCATTAATCCGTAATCGATGCCCCACGCACACGTTACGAATATTACAAATCAGCGCGTCAGACCATACAAGTTGAGGTCATAACGTATACGTATAATCCTTCCATCATTTATATCTTGGATGTGCAGGGATATAAATCAGCACCGTCAAATCCCCATTTGTTCATCCATAAACTTATCTCCAGATTCGTATCTCGATAAACAATATACGCAAACACTTTTGCTATATTGTTTAACCCTGTGGGAAACTCTTTCCCCGGGTTTATACTTGTGGCCACAAGACTTTATGAAATACAATCTCGGAGCATCGGATATACAACTTACCTACGTAAGCTGACGGATCCCGTATCTACCCACACCGGACTCCATGAGCATCAGACCATACCCAGTGACACATAGCGGTCAGACCATGAAAGGTCTCTGACATATGTGGAACCAAAGCATGATGGATCACTCACAAGACCACCGTGGCGCTCAAGTTAAAGGACCACGATTACTACTCAACTCGAGAGGACATTCCTTTGACGGTTTCATAGGATATCTATTGGGGTCCTCATGAGTCTGTTCAGTATCCAGTCCTGACTGGATACCCGCATGCCTATACAAGCTCTAAGCTCATGGTCAGCTAAGAACAACCATCTGAACTAGTCAGATATAGACATACACTAATCTATATATTGTGAATTCATCGATAGACCCGCATTGGTGATCATAGATCAGGAACATTATATTTGAGACATACTTACATAATGATATTTCTTAGCTCCTATTGCAACTCTTTGCAACTATATCATTACAAGTATACTCTCAGGTCTTTGTCCCATTATAGACAAGGTTCTAACTATTTAAACCTCGCTGACTCTTATAAACTGATAACTATTAACAGTGCTAATTCTTAGCATTTATAACTCTCAGCTTTGATAACTATTAGTTCTGGTCTAAAGTCCTTTAAACCAGATCTGAACTATTTCAGATCAAACAATGTCTGTAATGTTTCAAGCATTTTACCATGTTAATATGATATTAACAATCTTTATTCGAAATGTTTATTGTATAAATATTAATAATTAATATTCATACAATATTGGAATGGCACGTGAGCACCAGCTCTAACAAACTCCCACTTGCTTCAGTGCTATACGTACTAGTATCTCATACCAATACACTCCACGTGTTTCTCAAACACTATAGGATTTTAGGCTTAGGGGGCTTCTTGGCTTGAGCAATTACCGTTATTTTGCAATATAGTGGGATAGGATCCACTGAGCTTGGAACTTTTCAAAGCTCTGCAATTAATTGGAATATCCATAGTACGTCTCTTGCTGGTTTCTCAAGCAGCAACACATTCTACCTCCAAGGTAGAATTAACTATGAACATTTACTAACACTCATTTAACTAGCTCCGGTACTGATAAAGAGAAACACATAACTAGATGTAGACTTTCTACCATCCTTATCAGACGAAAGTTTGAATATGTGCATCCTTTCCTTTTGTAAGAAATGTTTCTCCATATTATATATACTTATCCTCTATACTTCTCAAGTATATTTCAGATATGTTTCACAACTATTTAATGGTCGTGATCTGGATTTAATAGATACTAGCTTGTAATACTTACAACCATTTAAATCCAGATTTCGTACATAATACGGTATACATTAATCTATTTCTAGTTAATGCATTTGAGACGTTAGACACTCTAACTCTCTCATCTTCTTCCCGAGGACACTTCCTCTAAGAAAGATGATTGCCATGTCTAAAAAAGACTTTAACTGTCTCACAGTCAATTAAGTTGTACCTTTTCATGGACTTAGTCTATGTACGATGATTGAGAGAGTCTTATTAGCTCCTTAGCTATATCTCTATAAAGTTTTATACCTAGTATACATGAAGTCTCTCTTGAATCTTGTATGAAGAAGTTCTTTACACAGATAACACTTATCTGATTTACTTGCTATATAGCAACATTGTTTCCAATATTGAGTATATATTTTCCACTTTAGAGAACTAAAAAGATAATTATACTCCCACCACCCTTTCTGAACACACACGCTTCCTCTTTATTCTTGATAAAATCAGACTTTTTGATTTTAACATATAAACAAAGATTCTAGCTTCAGAAAAAACTGCTCAAGTCTATAAATGGACTTCCTCAGTTTGCACATTATATTAGAAGTTAGGCTTGGATGCAAAAACATTAAGTTATTCTCTGCGTATCTCTTACTCGAGATATACTTCCCAGAACAGCTTATTTACATCCATTAGCCAGTCCCATAATCATAATATACAACAATAGCCAACAAGATCCAAATTGACTTTGGTATGGTTACTGATGAAAAAGGTTTCCTCATTACTGATCCTAGATCTCTGAGTGTAACCTTTCAACATCAGTCAGGCTATGAAGGACTATTCCTTCAATTAGAGCCTACACTGCTTCCACTGCGTAAACTGATTTACTGCTGATAGAAACAATTTCTACAGGAAGCACAACTAAGTCCTAGACTTAATTGTCATACTTAGAGTCAAATTCAAATTTGATGGTATCTTGTCATCAACAAAATCTAAATTGACTTTAGCATGGTTACTGATGAAAAAGGTTTCCTCATTATTGATCCTAGATCTCTGAGTGTAACCTTTCAACATCAGTCAGGCTATGAAGGACTATTCCTTCAATTAGGGCCTACACTGCTTCCACTGCGTAAACTGATTTACTGCTGATAGAAACAATTTCTACAGGAAGCACAACTAAGTCCTAGACTTAATTGTCATACTTAGAGTCAAATTTAAATTTGATGGTATCTTGTCATCAACAAAATCCAAATTGACTTTAGCATGGTTACTGATGAAAAAGGTTTCCTCATTATTGATCCTAGATCTTTGAGTGTAACCTTTCAACATCAGTCAGGCCATGAAGGACTATTCCTTCAGATAGGGCCTACACTGCTTCCACTGCATAAACTGATTTACTGCAAATAGAAACAGTTTCTACAGGAAGCACAATTAAGTCCTAGACTTAATTGTCATACTTAGAGTCAAATTTGAATTTTATGGTATCTAGTCATTTTTTCGAATCGATGTCAAACATCGTCTCTTCATAAGTTAAAGGATCCTTTTTTTCAACTAAGAAAACATCAAGGGCACCTTCAAGTATCAAACATACCTAAATGATGGCCTTGATATCTTTTTGGACCTATGAACTTAGTGTGTTAAAGGTATTTCACTCATTTAAAATTAAAATTCCATCGTTGGTTCATCTATATTTAAATTGACTTCATCAAGTTCAATCTTTCTATAATCTCCACAATCCATGAGAAACTCTTTCTCTAGGAATATGACATTATGAGAAACGAACATATTTCGTTCATCTGAATTATAGAATTGGTATCCCATTATACACTTGAGATACTAAATGAACCAATACTTATACCGTTGGATACAAGTTTATTCTGTTGCATAACTCTTATGAAAACAGAATAACACCAAGTCTTAACATACTTAAGACTCGTTTCCCATTTAGTCTATATCTTATATAAAGTAGTAGGAACGATTATGGAATTATTTAATAAGTGAGTAGCAGATGCTAAAGTATAACCTCATAGATATTTTTAGAAGATCAACGATTCTCAATATCAATCAGACTGTATCTAATATAGTATGATTCCTCATTTCCTAAACATTTTTTATGTTGAGGAGTATCTGGAGAACTATGCTGAGAGAGAATCATATTCTAGTTAAATAATTTGTGAATTTACTGATTATGTATAAATTACTTCAATCTAATCGAAAGCACTCAATATACATAAGGGTTTGTTTCTTTACTTTCATTGTCAGAACATTTTGAACACTTCGAAATTATTCTGACCTACGTTTCCTAGAAACACATGTCTATATAGCGACAATCACTATAAAGACAATGAAGTATCGAAATCATTTATAACAGTAAGATTTATTGGACTAAATACATCTATATGTACCAGATCCAATAAACCAGTGGCTTGGCGTCTTACACCTACATAAAGATTTGGCCATATTCTCTTGAATTCATAATTCATAAACTAGTCAATGTACTATAGTCATATCTGACCATCCTTAACCAGACGGGATAGTCATCTCACGACTACATGACCTAATCTTATATATACTACTATTCATCATTATTTAAGTTGCTGAAATACTATTTATTCTGTTCACCTCTACACTTATAACATTTCCTGTTGTATATAAAATATAACGGCCATTCATTAACTGACATTCAATTAGTAAATCAGTATCATTATCACAAGGAACTATTTTCATATTTTTATGATAACCCTCTCTGTCAGCTACAGGGAGTGATATGATTTACCTAATAATGTTTGGCTCAAAATAGCAATTATACAACATTAATGTTACCATAAATAAGAAGTAACTTTGAAGTCTTAACAGCTACCACGTATAGGAAATCTCCATTACCTATGTGAAGTTGAACTTCTCATTTCTTAGTAATCAAGTATTTCTCAAATCATGTAACATCTTACAGATATGAGAATAATAAGCGGTATCTCATACCTTTGCTAAGTTAACATCAAATGCTAATGAAATGTTAATGTTTGGTGAAACAGATATCTAATGAGTCAATCTTTCTTAAGTCAAGGTGTGATGAATAGTAATATTTACTATTTCAAACCTTATAACGTGTAAACACTTTCCATTATGACTTTTCTCTATCTGTGGTTTAGTAATATCAAATATTACTGAATCTAAAACTATTCTTAGATCCTTAAGCAAGTCTTAAATATTTTATTCAGTACCCTATAGTTATTGGTATTTGAATCAAGATTACTAACGGATTGCTCGTACTCATCTTATCTCTATAAGACAAGTATCTTATCTCTATAAGATAAATTAGGAGATGCGTAGCAGAACATGTCTTATTGTTAATAAATTACGCTTTAGATCATGGGTATAACTGTTATACATTTTTTAATTTAAAAACGCCCTCCCACTGCTTTACTTAATCCCTTTAATCTCTCAAACGGGATAACGACAGTATAATATTTTAAACTATACAGTGGGAAGTGGACCCCATTGGGATTTTACTCCAGCCTCACGCTAAAGCAATATTGGCCTTTATAAATCCAACAGGTAGACAACTCTTGTTAATTGTATCTCATACAACTCTTACTACCGATCCTAAATACACATTACTCTCACGCTAAAGCAATATTGGGTAATTGTATTTCAGATTAACTCGTCAATGCTCAAATATATGTTACTGACACTATCCTCACGCTAAAGCAATATTGGATAATATGTTCGCATATATTTGATTCATCTAATGTTTTATCGGCATTAGACCAAGTCACACCGATCAAATCCCTCACGCTAAAGCAATATTGGGAAAGACCATAGTGACCCATCTCACACCGTATTGACAAGACGGACCATTTAAAATATTATCAAATAATATAATAAATTTCAATCTAATTAAGAGAGATTTTAATAACAGGCTTTCATATTATATACTCTCATCACATGAGAGGTTATTCTCAATCATTTATTCATTTCTATACAAGCACAACTAACCCTCACCAGTGGGGCCCCCATTGTGGTTACAAAAATAAATAAATAAATAAAATATTATTTTCTTGGTTTATCATGTAAACTAATAACCATTATTATTACATCTCATAAACCCCCACATGCGTAAAATAAAAAGATTTTACTCTTTTTTTTTTTTGTGTAAGAACGCCGCGGCGCTGGTCTTATAGCGCTGTTGCGCTAGGGCTTTACAAGCCTCAGCGCTACGGCGCTGTCTTACCAGCTCTGGGGCATTGGAAGCAGTGCTTCCCGCACTGGGGTGCCAGACACCCAGCACCCCTGCGCTCATCCAACGCTGGGGCGTCATACACCCAGTGCTCCAGCGTTCATATGAACGCTGCTGCGCTGGACCTGAGCGCTGCGGCGTTCCAGATGCTGTTTTTCACTGGTTTGTATTTTTAACACTTAAAATGCACCACAACAGCCCTGGAACTTGTCCTACAACTTAGCCAACACTTAGCTAACACTAAAATACCACCCATAACAACACAAATTGCTCTGATACCAATTGTTGGGTGTGTTGAGGTACAAATTAGCTAGGGTGCTTGCATGTGGGTTGTGTTCATTATACAAACAATATACATATCTCATACATACATGTGCACAGCGGAAGATTAAATACAATGAACACTTAAATAACATTTCCTTAAACTGAAAATTCAAAATTGAAAAATATCATCAATGAAGCCTTTGGATTAATTTTCTTTGAAGTCCACTATGAAATGAATCTTTGATCAATCCTAGCAATCAACAAGGGTGGGTTTGATTGTCTAGAATGGCAGCATCTTAATCCAGCATATATGTTTAACTCTTAAACATGATTCAAAGTTAAACTATTTAACTTAATTAAATTTGTTTTTGCTTTTATTCAACTCTTGAATAAATAAAACAAATCTTATTTTTAGTTATTACATTTAGTAACCATTTATCTAATTTGTTTTGTTGTTCTAACACTTAAAACACAAAACAAACAATTTCAATTTCTCAAATTGAATTGACTCCCAAAATGCAAAACCTAAAAAATAAAACAATTTCAAAAACTTAATGATTTTCAATTTCATTTCACTTTATATACTAATGCATAAATTCCAAACTAATTTGAATTTCATTTGCATTTCATTTGGCTTAACCTAACCATAGTTAACATTTAATCATAGTTAGATTATTTTAACTTAACCTTTAAGTTAATAAATATTAAATTAATTTAACCATAGTTAACTAACTTAACCATGGTTAGGTTAACCTTTACTTAACTTTTAAGTAAGGTTAACTTAACTTAACCATTTGGTTAACTTTTAAGCTTAGTTAAGTTAAATCATTTATTTAACAATTAAATAAATAAATATTTATTTTAATTATTTAACAATTAAATAATCATAAAGTGAAATTACTTTTATATCCTTACTAGGTTACCAAGTTAACCTAAAGTGGGTCCCACCATTTAACCATATACTTTAGTTAACGTAACCTTAGTAATTGCTGAATTATACTATATTGAACAATTTAATACGGTACACTGCTCAAGTGCTCAAAGAGTACATTTCATATTGGGACTCTCTAGGTCCACACTCGATTTGTCAAATGGAACTATTCCATTAATCCGTAATCGATGCCCCACGCACACGTTACGAATATTACAAATCAGCGCGTCAGACCATACAAGTTGAGGTCATAACGTATACGTATAATCCTTCCATCATTTATATCCTGGATGTACAGGGATATAAATCAGCACCGTCAAATCCCCATTTGTTCATCCATAAACTTATCTCCAGATTCGTATCTCGATAAACAATATACGCAAACACTTTTGTTATATTGTTTAACCCTGTGGGAAACTCTTTTTCCGGGTTTATGCTTGTGGCCACAAGACTTTATGAAATACAATCTCGGAGCATAGGATATACAACTTACCTACGTAAGCTGACGGATCCCGTATCTACGCACACCGGACTCCATGAGCATTGGACCATACCCAGTGACACATAGCGGTCAGACCATGAAAGGTCTCTGACATATGTGGAACCAAAGCATAATGGATCACTCACAAGACCACCGTGGCGCTCAGGTTAAAGGACCACGATTACTACTCAACTCGAGAGGACCTTCTTTTGACGGTTTCATAGGATATCTATTGGGGTCCTCATGAGTCTGTTCAGTATCCAGTCCTGACTGGATACCCGTATGCCTATACAAGCTCTAAGCTCATGGTCAGCTAAGAACAACCATCTGAACTAGTCAGATATAGACATACACTAATCTATATATTGTAAATTCACCGATAGACCCGCATTGGTGATCATAGATCAGGAACATTATATTTGAGACATACTTACATAATGATATTTCTTAGCTCCTATTGAAACTCTTTGCAACTATATCATTACAAGTATACTCTCAGGTCTTTGTCCCATTATAGACAAGGTTCTAACTATTTAGACTTCGCTGACTCTTATAAACTGATAACTATTAACAGTGCTAATTCTTAGCATTTATAACTCTCAGCTTTGATAACTATTAGTTCTGGTCTAAAGTCTTTTAAACCAGATCTGAACTATTTCAGATCAAACAATGTCTGTAATATTATAAGCATTTTATCATGTTAATATGATATTAACAATCTTTATTCGAAATGTTTATTGTATAAATATTAACAATTAATATTCATACAATATTGGAATGGCACGTGAGCACCAGCTCTAACAAGGATAGGGACTTTAGATATCCAAAAATTAACTTATTAAGTAGAGACTTTGTCCAAATTATTTCAGAACATACTATTACAAAAGCTCTATATTCAGCTTTAGTACTGGATCTAACCACCACAGTTTATTTCTTTGAAGACCATGGTATCAAAATTTATCCTAGAAAGATACAAAAACCACCAACTGACTTTTTATCATTTGGATTACACCCCCAATCAATATCAAAGTATGATGTTAAGGTAATATCTCCTCCACTGAATAATTCAAAACCATGATTGGGTGTATATTGTATTAGGGTCGGTGCTTACGTGCTATCCTTGAATGTACATATATTTGTATATTTATACAAGTGTACATTTCCATTAAATCGCTAATATCCATTAATATGGTACTATACATGTAACGTTATAAACATTGTACGATCTGAAGAAGTTCAGATAAGATTTAAAGGAGTTTAGATAAGGGCTCATAGTTAACCAAGCTAAGAGATATAAATGCTAAATGTTAGCACAGTTAAAGTGTTGGCTGGTTATAATACTCAGTAAATCCAAGAGTTAAAGCCTTGTCTGTAATGGGACATAGACACGGGAATATACTAGTAATTACATAGTTGTAAGAGTTGCAATCGAGTGCCAGGAAATGCTAGTTGTGCAAGTATGTTCTCAAATAATTATCCTTGATCTATTTATGCTGATGCGGGTCTAGCGGTGGATACCTTTATATTTAGATCAGCATATATCATACCTATAGGGTATATATAGTTATTCCTAGCCGACTGTGAGCTTGAAGCTCGTATTGATATATGGGTATCCAACTAGAACTGGATATGAGACAGACTCACGAGGGCCTCTGATAGACACCCTATGTAAGCCATCAATGGAAGGTCCTCTCGAGTTGAGTAGTATACGTAGTCCTTTGACTTGAGTGCCACGGTGGGCTTGTTAGTGATCCACCATACTTTGGTTCCATGCATGTCATAAACCTTTCATAATGTGATCGTTGGGCATCGCTGGATATGGTCTGATGCTTATGGAGTCCGGTGTGTACAGATATAGGATCTGTCAGCTCGCATAGGGAGTTTGATATCCAGATGCTTCGAGATTGTATTTCAGAAAGTCTTGTGGCCATAAGCATTAAACTTGGGAAAACCTTTTTCCAGGGTAGAACAATATGGCAAAAGAGTTTACGTATATTGTTCAGTAAGATACGAGTCTGAAGATAAGACATGGATAAGTACTAGGGGATTTGACGGTGATAATCTATATCCTCACACATCTAGGATATCATGACGGAAGGACTATACGTATGCATTGTAACCTCAGCTTGCATAGTTTAACGTGCTCATTTGTATATCCATGACGTCTGCATAGGGCATTGCTCACAGACTCATGGAATAGTTCCATTTGACAAATCGAATGTAGGACCTAGGGAGTCCTGCAATATGGAGTGTACTCGTTGTGTACTGAGGCAGCGTACCAGATTAAAATGTTTAATCTAACAATATTCAGCAATACCAAGAGAATGCGTGCGTGTCTGTATTTAAGTGTTAAATACAACAATTAGTCAATAATTATTATTTATTAATTGTATAATGACACGTGGCGCATTGTGAACCTTCAGTTGAGTTTACCCAAGTGTAGAATTTGGTGGACCCACTAGGAGGTAAACTTAATAACTATTTAAAAAAGACAAAATGATTATTTCACACTTTGATAAGTTAATGGTTAAATAATTAAAATATCTCTCTTATTATATTATATAATATATTATTATATTATATATAATAATATTATATTTTGGGTTCCAAATAGTTGGCACCCATTATAATATATTTTATTATTATTATATATATATTATATTAATTTTATATTATTATTTTATTATATATATATATATATAAAGAGAGAGAGATTGAAATTGAAAGTGTGTGTGTTTGTTAACCGAGAGAAGCAGAGAAGAGAAATGGAGAAGAAGAAGAAAGAAAAGAAGAAGAAAGAAAAAGAAAAAGAAAAAGAAAGAAATAAGAAGAAAAAAGAAAGCGAGAAAAATGAAATTATTTCATTTTTTTTTATTCTTCTAATTGAAGCAATGGTAGATTGTTTCAAATTCTCCATTTCTTATCCTTTTAGAGAAAGGGATAAAAACACACACCGACCATTTTGGGGTTTAAAAGTTAAATCCAGTGCTACATATAAGGCTGTTATTCTAACTCACAAAGCCCAACGTGTTGGTGACTAGAACTGTTTGCGAGTTGGTCTCCATGCGGACTCTGAAAAAAATACGTGTATAACGTTACACGTTGAGGTGAGTTCTCTATATTACTAATATATTAATATGATTAATATATTTTATTTATTATGTTTATTATAATTTACACGCTTCCACCGCATAGAATATGTATAAGATACGTATTTTAGGCAATAGACACAATTGCACATGCATACACCCACATGTATTAGATCCCCGACAACATATTACAAATACTTCAAAATTCTTTTACAATTTTGCCAATGTTTAACTATTGGACTAGTTAAGAATTGGCTTAATTTGTGGACTGCAAATGACATCTTTGGCCTTGTTAAGAGCACATATTGCAATGCTCCTACTATGCTTCTGTATAGTGAATGATTATCAAACAATCTATCACCATCTTTATATAGTTTCTGCCCTGCAACCATTGGTGTTGAAAAGCTTTTACAGTTTTGCATATTTGCTTTTCTCAGCAGATCAACAATGTATTTAGCTTGACACAAATGCATTCCTATTATTTTAGGTGTCACTTCAATACCAAGGAAATAATAAAAATCACCAAGATCCTTTAGAGCAAAGGCAGAACCAAGTTTAATGATAAGATGTTCTAAGTGTTTTGAAATAGGACCAGTAGCTATTATGTCATCCACATAAATGAGTACCAATATCAGTTGTCCTTCAACACATTTGAAAAATAATGAAGTATTTGACCTTAAGTTCTGAAATTCCCAACTCACCAATGCATTTTTAAGCTTATCAAACTAAGCTATAGGTGTTTGTTTTAGACCATAGAGAGCTTTCTTCAATTTGTACACATATGATGGAAATTCTGGATTTATAAACCCTTCAGGCTGAGTTATATAAGCATTCTCTGTTAAGTTCACATTTAGTTATATAAACATTCTCTATCAAGTCCTCATTTAGAAATGCATTATTTATATTTATTTGTCTTATTGGCCACTTATGCATTATTGCTAGACTCAATACTATCTTTATTGTGGAAGTTTTAATAATTGGACTAAATATTTTTGCAAAGTCTATGCCAGGTGTTTAAAGAAACCCCTTAGTAATAAGCTTGACTTTGTACTTAGAAACAACTCCATTGAGGGTTATATTTAGTCCTAAAAACCCATTTGTTACTGATCACTTTTGTAGCTTCAGTATAAGGCACTAAAGTCCATGTCTGATTTCTAATTAATGCTTCATACTTATCTATCATTGCCTATTTCCATTGTGGCTTTGTCATTACTTCAGTAACTGACTCAAGTTCTAGATCATCACTTAATGAATGACTTAGGTATAGTTTGGGTTTATAGATACCTGTTTTGGATCTAGTGGTCATCGGGTGTATTGATATAATTAATAGTTGGTTTTGTTGTTGGTTAGAATGATGAAAGGTTTTTGGATTATGATACTGGTTAACATTGGTGAAGATAATGTTTGTTTGTGAGTTAGGATGTGATGATGATTATTGAAAATCAGAAGTAGATTATTGTGTCAATAAATGTTCTGCTGTAATAGGAAATGAACCTACTTCTGAGACTATTCTACCACTGCCATTTTGTATAACAAAGTGTTTTCAAAAATTTGATATTTGTAAAGGTATTGAGGACTGAGATTGTGTTGTTATACAATGGTTTGTTTGAGATGTTTTGAAGATGTTGGGATAAGGAAATGAATTTTTATTAAACACATATCTTGCAACGTAAAATTTTCTTGTAGCATACATACATTTGTAACTTTTGTGTAAGGGACTATAACCCGTGAATACACATCTTTCAGTATAAAAGTCAACTTTATGTTTATTATATGGTCTAAGTAATAGATAACAAGCACATCCAAAAGGTCTCAGGAAATCATAATCATGTGCTATCTTATAAAGCCTTTGATAAGGTGATAAGTAGTTCAAAACTGGTGTTGGGAGTCTATTTATGAGATATGTTGATGTGTGAAAGATTTCCCACCAAAAATGAAGAGAAATTTTGGACTATGCTAATAGGGTGAGACCTGCTTCAACAATGTTCCTATATTTTCTTTCAACAATGTTCCTATTTTTTCTTTCAACAAAACAATTTTTGTGATATGTGTGTGGACAAGTAAGCTGGAGTCTAATATTTTTTTCTCCTAAGAAATCAGCAAAAGGCCTAAACTTTCTACCCTAGTTTGTTTGCAAGGCAAGTATATGAGTTTCAAATTGTCTTTCAACATATTTTTGGTAATTGACAAAGGTAGATAAGGCTTCTGACTTTGTTTTTAAAGGGTAAATCCAATTGTACTTAGTGTAGTCATCAACAAAGTTTATATAGTATTTGAATATTTCTAAGGTCATATATGGAGCTGGTCCCCATATGTCTGCATATACCAGCTCTAGAGGTTTTCTAATTTTGGTTGAGCAAGATGGGAAATAAATTTTATGCATTTTACCTAATTGACATGCATCACAGAATATTGAATTAGTATTCACATTGCAAGGCTAAAATTTATGACAATTTTTTAGCATTGTCTTTAGGATTAAATGACTTGGATGACCAAGTCTAAGATGTCATAGATGCCACTTTACATTTCTAGTGTCAATTTAAGAAACAATAGTAGAAAAAGGTGAGTCATTGGCACTAAAATGACTCTTATTTATATTACAAGGAAGTGCAGATAGAACCATTTAAGAAAATAAAGAAATTAGTTTTTTAACAAGAAAACTTTTAGGTTGAATGAATGCATTGTGACTTGAACATGGCAGCAACTTATATAGTCCCTTCATAGCCATTCCCTTGAGCAACAAAGTTCTCATCACCTTGTCCTTAATGAAACAACAGTTAGCA
The DNA here is from genome assembly GCA_946807835.1 of Ailanthus altissimus. Lineage (NCBI taxonomy): Eukaryota > Viridiplantae > Streptophyta > Magnoliopsida > Sapindales > Simaroubaceae > Ailanthus > Ailanthus altissimus. The sequence continues at coordinate 19,566,581 of OX327684.1, forward strand.
TAAAATTCAATAAAAATTGAATTATCATGTATTAGTTTTGACACATTTATCAGGTTTTTGGTTATAGAAGGGACACATAATAGATCTTTAAGTATTAAACTCTTGTTAGTTACTATTTTTAACAATGCATTACCAATATAAGCAATCTTAAATCCATGACCATTCCTAATAACTAATTGATCCATACCTACATAATCAGCTTTGTTAGTGAGATTTCCTTCATCAAAGGTCAAGTAATGAGTTGCACCTGAATCTAGATACCAGCCTTGATCAGCTAAATCTTCATAAGTGATTGGTGCAACAAGATGAGCAACTCTATGCATGTTGCTTCCTGAGTTTCCAAGGCCTTGATTTCTAGAGAAAGGATTAGGATTTCCAAAGTTCAGCATTTGATTTTGTGGCATATAATCACCATTGAATCTATAATAACATTTGGCTGCACTGTGGCCCTGCTTTTCACAAATCTAACATATCAACTTTACACCAACTCTTCTATAGTTAAATCCTCTGCCTCATTGTTGGCCTTGAAACCTTCCTCTACCACTGGTACCAAAACCATCTCTATTATATCCAAAACCTCCTTCATTGTAACCAAAATTTCCAGCATTCACCATATTAGAGTTAACATAACTATTGTTATTACCACCTCTACTACAAAAATTAGCACCTCCTCTCTTAGTTCCTTTTTGTGCAAAATTAGCACTGAAGAGATTCTGATTGTTTGCCTTTCCAGAAGAATCAGATGTAATTCTACTCTCTTGAGTTAATAACATTGAGTATGCCTCATTCAACATTATAGTATCCAATTTACTACTTATCATTGTTACAATAGCATTATATTCAAGACAAACACCAATTCCAATAATTAAGTAAGTCATAAATTCCTCATTATCAACTTTGTAACCAACTATTGTTAATTCATCAACCATTTTCTTAAGTTTAAAAAAATATTCAGACATTGTCATTTGATTCTTCCTTAACAACGCCTACTACATTTTTAATTGAATAATCTTAGCTTTAGATGTGGAGCAAAATTGTTTGTTTATGTTCGTCCATAACTCAAAGGAAGACTTACAATCAATTACAAGGCCGAGAATATTATCAGATATAGTTGAGAACAACTAGCTAAGCATGATCTAATGAAGTCTCATCCAGGTTTCAAAAGTAGGATTGATTTCAATAAAATCCTCTTCATCTTCACAATCATGAGACTGAGTTGTCCTTACAAATTGATTTGGACAAATGCTTCTGCCATTCACAAAATCTTCAAATCTATTTGCCTTTATCACAGTAAGAACCTGTGATCACCATTTTATAAAATTGGATCAATCAAGTTTTATGGTTGTTGAGAAAGCTTAAGTGAAAGGTTGTACAAGTCCAGTGTTTAAAGTTGTAGAAGACATACTTGATGAATTGACGTTTGTCAATGGCTCTGATACCACGAAATGAACTGAGATGACAATGTTTGGTATCTAAGAAATTGAGAGAAAGTTAAGACAGAAAACTCTGAATGCAATGTTATTGATCTTAACTAAAAAGATTACACATTGTCTTATATTCTTGCAGTTATAAGAGAATGAAGAAAAACAAATTGTAACTACTTGTAAAACAAACTATTGGCTCGAAAAATAAATAATTGTTACAATTCTATTATAACAAACTCCATGTTGGCAATCCTTGTAGTATCTTTGAACCAATTGATAATGCCAAGTCATCCATTCTTCAACTCAACATAGCATAGTAGCTAAATAACATAATTAATCATCTTCAGCTTAGTTCAGCAGATAACCCACCAATTTCCAACTTATTAGCTAACTAACACAGCTCCATCTTAGCAATCTAGCTGATTGCTCAGCTCAGCTTCATAAGCTGAACTACTCTTAATACTTCCTTGATATTTATGTGGAATACTCCAAAAGCAAATATCTAAATTTTGTTATATTCATTAATATAAAACAAAAAGCTTAAGGTAAGAAAAACAGTGTTAAAAAAAGAGAGAATTTGGAGAAGAATTGTAAATTTAGAGGTTTATGTTTAACTTATATGGAATATAATACTCAACTATCAATCTATCATCCCTTTTGTTTATGCATGATTGTCTATGTTAGTGTCAAAAATATTTTTAGGCATGATTCTATGTGTTTGTGTAAAATGAAAAAAAATAAAAATAATTGATAGTATTTCATCATGAAACATGATTTTATATATTTGGAGTTCAATCAATCACCATGAAAAAATGGAAGAAAAATAATTGTTACCGATGCAAGAGACAATGACAAATGGAGAATGACAAATTGGTAAAAGATTAAGATATGGATCGCATACAAGAAGAAAGAACTTTCAGCGCAAATAATTGTATATCAATTTGCATAAAAAGTTGCTCTCAAAATTTGAGCTTACTTATTATTTTGCGTTCAAGTGTGTGCTATAGTAATTTAAATTACAATCACATTCTTTTATAAGGCTACAAAATGTGTATTTTTTTTCACCATTCAAGCTTTACCACCTGATTACTGATTTATCAATTCCGGAGGTGGTAAAGATATTGAGAGCATGAAGTACAACACCTCCTAAACGACAATTCCTAAACCACAATTCAATTACACGGTTCTAAGACCTTTGTGCCGTTCACCACATTGACAGCTTCATCTACATCCCTAGCCAATTTAGTGGCCGCTCCAACGTAGTTGTGGGGTGTTAACTCCAGAAGATCAGCCTTTGCATCTCCGGTAATTCTAAGCCTAAGATGAATTTTCTTATGCTAAAAACTTTAGTTACTGCTTTTCCCTGGTTAGCTCTTTTAGCTTCTCGTAAGGCTCTGGTACGTTATGCATTGGCGACGTTTGTGCGTAGATTTCTGAACGGAAGAAAGGAGAAGTAACCAAGTGCTGCCAAGCAGGTAAAAGATCTATTGGCACATTCGTCTTCTATCATTAGCACATGCCAGTAAATCATCGAAGTTTTAGGATCTAATAAGCAAACACAATGTAAAAAGTTGGAGAGATCAAATGATTGTAAAAGATAACAAGAACCAGAAGATACATACAGTATGTATTGGTTCAGCAAGCACCTCCCATGCCTGGTTCAAGTCTTCACCCAATCGAGCTTCATTGACCTAGTAAGCAAAGCATATATCAATCCCTGTTTTCCTTTTAACAAAAATATTCACAATGTAAACCCAATATAAGCTTTCAGCTAAAACAATAAAATATGGCAAATTGAGGTGCTAGGTCTCCTAAGTTTCAAAAATAAACAGTGCATGACCAAGATATGACAATAATACTTTTACACGTAAGCAGCCTCCAAATAACCTTCAATCACTTCAGTTTTCACCAATACAGCACATATTAACCAGCAATAATAGACCTTTCATAAGACCAGCCCTTCCTGAAGGTTTCCTATTCCTTGTAATGCACTTTTGTAGGCAAGAAGAGAGTGTCCCAATCCTCCACCCATATTCCTCAAAACAGTTGAATCAGTCAAGTCACGTTGCAAATACAAGAAGCCCATTATTGCATATATAAGGCAAGCTCTACTAAATTGCTACTGCCCATAATCTATTCATGCGTAACATTGAAACATCTAAGGCTTTCTGCAGGCAATATCTTTGGAGTTTTACTCATGAAGCTCTGTAGATTACACCTACTTAAGAAATGACATACTCAAATGCAACAAAGATAGTATAGGCAAGGGTTTACAGAGAAAGTTAATAAAAGCAAAACTCGACTAGGTCTCACCTGCCAACGTGAAATTGGCAACTTCATGGTTAGAAAAGATAGGTCTTCATTAGCCTTTCCAAGATTACCTTCACTATTTTCAAAATCAAAAGGATTAACTTTGTGTGGCATCGTGAAGATCCAATCTCACCAGCCTTAGTTATCTGCGTCAAATATTGTGAAAATGAATTGAATCATTGTACAACAGAAAAAGATCTACTAAAATCTCAGCCTCCCATCACAAAAGCTCACCTGCTTGAAGTAGGCCAAAGATATGTAGCCCCAAACATCTCTATCAAAATCAATCAATATATTGTTGAACCTGATAAATGCATAAAATAGGTTTGCCATGTAGTCATGTGTCTAAATCTGCAAAACAAGTAAAACAGAGAAAATTTAAGTTTAAAATTTAAATAATTAACGTACTTAAAAAGTTTGCATTTGTTATCAACCTTCTAATTAATGTGTACTCAAAAGGTCCCTTACAAGTTTCTCCATTGAAAACAATATTTACTTTGCATGTCCATCTAAGGAATAGTTATGTGAACACTTGAATACTTCTAATCTAGCAAGCGGTTAAAAGGAGCAATAAACATACCTGAGTAACATAGGGTTTCATACTCAATCCAAGAGAATTCACAAACTCTTCCGCAATTTGAGGCCAGTTAACATTGGGATGTGCATTGTAATTTCCAACTGCACCAGCAAATTTCCCCATTATCTCAACTTGAGAAATTTCCTGCCTTTCTCTGCTTAACCTGACAGCAAAGACTGACATTTCTTTTCCCAAAGTTATTGGTGAAGCCGTCTGCAGGCGAATAACAAAAGATTGATTTTTTTCCAATTAATCACTTTAACAGGTAGTAAGGGAATCATAAATGGAATTGGATGGATAAAAGAGGTTCTAACATCAATCAAAAGGTTGACACTATAAGATAAATTAGACAAACATATCCAACATAAGTCAAACAACAAAAAGGGAAGAGTTCGGAGTTCCTTAAAAAAAATATAACTTATATACAATCATGAACGGACTAGTTGCCCCTATTCCACCAAATCCTTAACCTTTTCCATCAGTTGAAGATAGTGGTTCCTAGTTGTTTTAGTACTTATCATCTATTTGATCTCACCTGCCCGACATGGCATGCCATCACTCTTCCGTTGTGAATTCCGTTTTACTCATTCGTTCAATCGTTATGTTAGCTATGACATCTAGAATGTAACTCTTTAGGTAAATTTTATATCGCCAAGATATAGAAGAGATGTTGAGTTTATAAGGAGTAATTCACACCTTAATTAGTAAGATGTGTTTTGGGTGAATGACGCTTACGTGAAGCCCAAGAACAAAATTATATAGATTTAGGCCCAAAGCGGACAATATCTTACTAGGTCTAGGTTAAGTCATGACAGATGATATTAGAACCACTCTTGATGTCCTCTTGGGTGGTGGTGAGGCAAACCTCAATGAGAATGATGAGTCCCTAAGGGGGGTGTATGTAACACCCTAGACAAATCCCACATCGATAAGATACGGGAGAGATGTTAGGTTTATAAGGGATAATCCATATCTTAATTGGTAAGATACGTTTTGAGTGAATAATGTTTGTGTGAAGTTCAAGAACAAAACCGTACGGGCTTGGGCATAAAGCATACAATATCTTGTCAGGTCTAGGTTGGGTTATGATAGAAAGACGCATTTTGAGTGAAGGATGCTTACGTAAAGCCTAAGAACAAAATTATGCAGGCTTGGGCTCAAAGTGGGTAATATTTTGCCAAGTCTAGGTTGAGTCATGACAGAAATATAATACCCATTTTTACAGGACAATAAAAAACAATTACGAGAAAATTATCCAATTTTTATTTAAACTTAAGGATAAATGGATGAGATAAACCTTGAAATTTTAAAGCGCGTAATATTTGAGAATACGTTGCAAAAAAAGGGGGGATAACTAATAATAAAAGAGAGATGTGTGTGGGAAGAAAAAATGAGAAAAATGTGTGTTTAAAGTGATTATTGAAAGAAGGCAATTATGAGTTAAAGAAATTTGAGATGTGATTTTAGAGATAATGGAAAGTGTTCGTGATAAAAATAAATTTATATAACGCTAAGTTTATTAATGATTGATTTTTAGTTTGTGAATTTTTACTTACTTCTCTTTTTTTTTTCACATTATAAAAGGAGAAAAAAATACTAAGTAAAAAGAAAATTTTAAAAGAAACCAAGATTGATTCTGAAAATTGTGAGTGAATTATATTTATAAAATATATTTTATTATTTATATTTTTTTATAGTTAAATTTCGTGATTAATTAGTTTATAATTCAACAAAATTATTTTTTGAATCAATTACACATATTCGTTTGGCTTAGATAACTCTTTGTTATTTTTAATTTTTAAAGCAAGATAACGCAATTATATCTTCGATTTTCAAGGGAAATGTCATAGGTTCTATTAGCATCAAATTAAAGAGTTATATATGATTTGGAAAGTATAGTTTTTTTTTCTTTCTTTTAGTTAAATAATTCTTTTTTGGAATTTTCAAAATACTCTATGAAAAGCAAAGAGTTATTGCTTATTCCTTTTTTTTTTCAAACGATCTGTGATCAATTATCTATTCCAATGTATCGGCAAATTAATTACACGTATTATTTTATAGTTTTAATTCTGACAAACTTATATTTATGAATCATTATTGCTGCTATTCACAAATATTCAGTTTATATGTATACCTTGTCTAATATATATTTTTAACAATTTTAATGATATACTATGAGACGAGGATTTTATAAATATTTATTTTAGCATAAAAATCTATAGTGTTTATTTTCTTTAGAGACTAGATAAATTAATTTTAGATAAACTATGATATTCAAGATGTTAGGAACGTGTGCTTTAAAAGAGGAGAATTCACAGAAATTTTGATATAAAAAACAAAGATCTATTATAATTATTCTTTTCACTTAGTATAACTATTATGTGTTTTTTTTTACTATAGAATCTTGCTTAATAAGGTGAATTTTAAATATGTCTTTGAAATTATAATTTTCTTTTTAGTAATTACTTAAGCCATCGCACAACATTTTCTTATTTTAACTTAATTGTACTTGCTAAAACTGTAATTACTCGGAATAATAGTAAAATGATTTCTTTATAGATTTTAGATGAGGTTAAGTTACGCGGCTTAATTATAATAGATTGATTCTTTCTATTTAGACATTAGTATGTTTACTAAATGTTTTTAGTGGCATTAAAAATATTCAAAACTTCTCATGCATTTTATTTATTAAATTGTTATTGTATTTTTGTGATGAAATTTTTAGAATAAGGTTATTTTAGATAAATTAATTACAAAGTCTTATAATAATATCATTTTAGATAAGACTAAGTGACTTTTAAGTCGCCTAATATGTACCTTCCCTTATTCAGTTACAAATTTAGATACAGATCTTTTGGATTTGTTCAAGCACACACAGAGATTTTGGGTCGTGTGTTTGAATGCTTAGCTCTTTGAGGGCATTATTCTGCGCATATGTGTACAACCAATTAGAAATTTTGCTCTGTCTGTGCGATTTAATGCCGCTAGGTGTATAATCAGCTTATCCTTTTTGCTCTATTTGTGTGTTAATAGTTACACCAAATGTATGACCAATTATTTCTCTTAGATACTTATTTGGTGTTTTTTTTTTCTTCAATTACTAGTATAATATTTAAATCAGAAGTTCAGTCAAATTATTTTTACAAAAAGATGAAAATTTTACAAGTTTTCTTAAGTGTAAAATATTTTGTTAAATATTACATATGGATTTAGTATGTTCTAAATGAGTTTTCTTTTTATAATATGGTGTTATAGTTAACATAGTATAATGTAAGAAATATATTTTGAATATATACGTGTCTACTCACAAAGTCTTATGCTCACCTTCTTTTCTCTAAATTGTTTTCCCTCCAGATTGTTTCGTTGTAGCTAGAGCATGTTAGTTTTCTTAAGGTCGATCACGAAGTACTACAAAAGATTTCTTAATTTCTTTCTCTTATTAGAACTTAGTAGGGATATTTTGGTATTAGTGTTTATGGATGATAATTTTATTTTCTCAATTTTGTTATCACTCATAGAATACTTTCTTGTTATATTTTTATTTTTCTTTCTTTCGAGAAAATTTTATGATTGAATAAATTTTGGTACACTGAGTTTTACTCAAGTTAACCGTGATAAAAGTTAGAACATGCCTAACCATAAGATAAGTTGGGTCATTTCAGTTGGTATCAGAGCCACTCCCAATGTCTTTTTGGGCGATGGTGGGGCAAACCTCAGCGATGATGGTAAGTCCCTAAAGGGGGGGTGTATATAACACCCTAGACAAATTCCACATAGCCAAAGCACTGGAGAGATGCTGGATTTATAAGAGGTGATCTACACCTTAATTGACAAGACGTATTTTAGGTGAAAGACGCTTGCATGAAGCTTAAGAATAAAATCATGTGGGCTTAAACAAAAAACGATCAATATCTTACTAGATTTAAGTTGAAATATGACACAGAATCATAGCAACAGTCAACACTATAGAGCATCAACAATTAGTATACAGTATGAATAACGTGATTCTAATCACAAGCAAATTTATAGTCTTAACTAACCATGAGCTACCTGACCATGAGTGCAAGAAAGCATAGGAATATGTTCATTATCTTTTGTCATGTCATATAGTGCCTTTATCAATTTATCCATTACTGGAAACATGACTTTGTTTATTGCTTCTTTCAACATCAATGCATGGGCAAGAATGTTGATGTCTTCAGATGTGCAAGCAAAATGAAAAAACTTAAGCACCTGCTCTGTATGTGTGTGTGTGTGCGCTCGCGTGTGTGAGAGAGAAAGAGAGAGAAATAGACACATTCATTTATATAAGAAAAAGAAAAGGTTATTTTAGAAACTAAAGGAACAATGATGTAAATTCCAACTTTGCAATCTCTAGTTGTGATTTGCACTTTAGTTTCAAGAAGTATTCCACTGCATTGACATCATGGTTTGTCACTTTCTCAATGCTTTTCACTTCTAAGGCGTCATCTATATTAAATCCATCAATCACTCATTGCAAATAAGAATTAGCTTATTCACTGAAACTTCGGACCTCTGTCACTTCAGGAATTTGTGATAGCTTTAGCAACTATTTGATCTGGCAATGTTGACAGATCTAAAGCACGTGTGGGTGTATGCATGTGCAATTGTGTCTATTGCCTAAATACATGTCATATACGAATTTAAATCCAACGGAAGCGTGAAACATGCAATAAACACAATAAATAAATATATTAATCACATTAATATATTAGCAGTATAGAGAACTCACCACAACGTGTAACGTTATACACGTATTTCCTTAGAGTCCGCATAGAGACCAACTCGTGTGTAGTTCTAGTCACCAACTCGGTGGGCTTGGTAAGCTAGAACAGCAGTTCGATATTCAGCCTGGGATTAACTCTTAATCCTCTAAATGACTGGTGTGTGATTTTATCCTTTTCTCCAAAAGGATGAGAAATGGAGAGTTTGAAACAATCTAACATTACTTTAATTGAAAGTATAAAGAAAAATGAAACAATTTTATTTTTTCTTATTTTTTTTGCTTTTTCTCTTCTTCTTCTTCTTTCTTTTTTCTCTTTCTCTCCATTTCCCTTATCTTTCTCTCAGCCAAATTTGGCCCTCCAAATCACACACAAGCACTCACTCTCTCTTTCTCTCTTTTTTTATATATATATAATATAATAATAATATATCATATAATATAATATAATATATAATATAAATAATATAAACAATAATATAATAATATATTATATAATATAAAAAAGAGATATTTGATTATTTAATAATTAAATAATCAAACTGAGAAATGACTATTTTACCCCTAATAAATAGTTACTAAATTTACCCTCTAGTGGGTCCTACCAAATACCACACTTGGGTAAACTCCACTGAGAGTCCACAATACGCTACGTATCATTATACAATTAGTAAATAATAATTATTGAATAATTGTTATATTTAACACTTAAATACAGATAGTACGCATTCTCGTTGTAATGTTGAATATTGTTGGATTAAATAATTTAATCTGGCACGCTGCCCTAGTGTACAACGAGTACACTCTATATCACGGGACTCCCTAGGTCCTACGCCCCATTCATCAAATGAAACTATTTCATAAGTCTGTGAGCAATGCCCCATGCACACGTCACGGATATACAAATCAACGCGTGGAACCATACAAGCTGAGGTTACAACGCATACGTATAGTCCTTCTGTCATGATATCCTAGATGTGCGGGAATATAGATTATCACCGTCAAATCCCCTTGTGCTCATTCATATCCTATCTCAAGACTTGTATCTCACTGAACAATATGTGCAAACTCATTTGCCATATTGTTCCACCCTGGCGGAACTCTTTCCCGAGATAATTGCTTGTGGCCACAAGACTTTTTGAGATACAATCTCAAAACATCTGGATATCTAATCCATATGAAAGCTGACAGATTCTATATCTATACGCACCGGACTCCATAAGCATCGAACCATACTTAACAATATCCAGATGTTACACTATGAAAGGTCTGTGACATGCGCGAAACCAAAGTATGATGGATCACTTACAAGCCCACCGTGGCACTCAGGTCAAAGGACCACATATACTATTCAACTCGAGAGGACCCTCCGTTGACAGCTTATATAGAATGTCTATTAGAGGCCCTCGTGAGTCTGTCTCATATCTAGTCCTAACTGGATACCCATATGTCAATACAAGCTCCAAGCTCATAGTCGACTAGGAACGACCATTTATACCATATAGGTATGACATATGCTGATCTATATAAAGGTATCCACCGACAGACTTACATCAGCAGAAATAGATCAAGGATAATTATTTGAGAACAAACTTGCGCAACTTGCATTTTCTAGTATTTGATTGTAACTCTTGCAATTATGCAGTTACTGGTATATTCTCAGGTCTATGTCTCATTATAGACAAGGCTCCAACTTTTAGATTTGCTGAGTATTATAACCAGCTAACACTTAGCTGTGCTAATATTTAGTAATTATATGTCTCAGCATGACTAATTATGAGCCCTTATATAAACTCTTTTAGATCTGATCCGAACTCCTTCAAATCTACAATGTCTATAACGATACATGCATAATACCATATAAATGAGTATTAACAATTTAATGAGAATATACACTTATATAAATATAAAAATAAATGTACATTTATGGATGACACATAAACATCGACCTTAACAAGTAGGGAGTTTAACAATTCAAAATCCCACTACAAAAAAATCCCTCTTTTACAACTTCTTCTACGATGGCTTTTATTACCGTCACAAAAGAGAAATAATTTTATTTAAAAAAAAAAGACAATTTACATAAGTTTTTATAAATACGTAAATAAGTCGCCTTCTTCAACTCATCGTAGCTCTTCTTTTGAGCTTGATCTGCCGTATATTGTCTATCTCAGTGACAGTAAACGATGTTGAATGTGTCTATGAGTAGGTCATCTACGAATGTAAAGCGTTTCAAGAAATTTTATTGTCGTTGACCATGACATCTTATGGATCTACGATCACCCCAACATTGATTTCACCATAAATTTCAAGTTTCTTTCCATTTTATTTTGCCATCATCAATTTATTTGATTAATTATGCATTGACTTGGATTTATTAGGGTTAAATTTATTTGATTAATTATGCATTGACTTGGATTTATTAGGGTTAAATAAGTGAATTTTTTAGGCATTGATGTTTCAGAATTTTATGCTTTATATTCGCTTTTGTATTTTGGGATTTTATATTAATCTATTTGAAATTAAACATGGAAAGTTGAAGTTAATTGTCATTATGTGATAAAATTCTTGAGATTCGATTGATTTTGCCATAGATGTTTGCTCTTCACAGCAAATTGGGCAAAAGAATTCTGTTTATTCTCTTACCTTCACATCTTTTAAGATTATTAGGGAGAAACTTGAGGATATATTTTCTTCTTAGAGAGAGGACCAATTTGCTTTGCTGCAGATGGCTAAGGTTGTAGAAAAAGAGGACCAACTCAGTTATATTTGCATCCACGCTTTATGCATGGTGCTGCAACTTGTTTTGTCTTCAGTTTTGCAGGGACTCTGTTGATTAAACCTAAGCCTCAAGAACCTACCAAATACTAGTATGCTTCATTCCTTATTTAATATTTGTTTAATTTTGCATATGATCCTTTATATCTTCGTATATGGTGAAAATTTTAGGTAGAGTTGTGCTGCTACAATAGCTAATTTCTTGCGAAAATACGGCCTTATAGGTAATATATGCATTTCTCTTTGGCTGAAATTTTATAACGATGTTTTGGCTTTTTGTTTCTAGTTTTTTAAAATTTCAGCTTGTTGCTAAATTTGAAAGGATTCTAGTTCTAGAATAAAGGAAATGACTAATATTTATTTGATGCTATACAAGTCCGAAAAGTATTCTTTTAGCCTATCTCGGTATATTTGAGGATGGACCTATTTTCGTGCTCTTTTTAAGGGCATTCTACATGTCTTTATAGTTGCTAAATCCCCCCCATAGTTGTCAAGGGGAAAAAAATAATTATTGCTACTGATGCCTTTTCTGTGTCTACATATGGCAGTCATTAGTTATATGCCCCTCGCAAAATTAGAATGTTGTTTATTTCTTAGATCACGAGAGAAATTGCCTGGTCACAGAAAATAAGCGGTGGGATTATTCTTAAAATGATCATTTTAAAGTTGAAACAGAGTCCCTAACCTGTATTCGATGTTGTTCCTCCTACTATTAATTATTTAACCTTGACATTGTTTGCTGATGTGTAGTATATTGCGAGGAAGTAACTTTTAAGCAGTTGTAAATGATTAGAAAAGTTAATGATTGTAATTACTAAACTTTGTTGGGTATAATCTTTGTTCCATGCTCATAATGTATAATTACAATCTCTGACGTTCGAATAATTTTTTTTCTAATTTTATTAATTTTCAACAGGACATGCAAACTAATGAACCACATAGCAAGTCCAGCCATCAAGATTCCAGAAAATGGATACCTGATCTTTCCCTTCTAGAATTAGAATTTAGCCAATGATTCTTTTTCTATTTATAAGAAATGACGAGTGAAAAAATGTTCCTTCTGCTTATCACTCATCTGAATTCTCATACGCTGGGACATGGATCCTAAATCCGGGTCCCCCACCCTACACTTCAAACTAGTATTTTCTAAAATTTCCTACTTGTTAAATTCAATTATTCTTTCTACTGAATTCTAGTTTATCCGAATCTTTTTTTCTCTCCTTGTTGTTCATTTTTGGTTTAACTTTAGATACTGGAGTGGCGATTTGTGTTGATTTTGCAGAGCTTTTTCTTTGTTTATAACTGGAACTGAATTATAAGTGGATTTTTTCCTCTAAAATTTACAAATGTAAAAGTTTATAGGTATTTTTATCAATATTTTAGTTGTATTTTATATGGGTATAATCAAACTCATAGATATTGATTTTTCAAAAGTGGGTATTCATCCATATTGTTTTTGGGCAATTAGATTAAAGTTATTTGGCAAATGATACTCCATTAAAGGAAGGCATGTTGATGTTGATGATACTGCTTGTGCTCTCTCTCTCTCTCTCAATCTCTATCTATCTTTCTCTGTTAATTTTCATTTTCTGTAAAAAAATTTGAAGTTCTAGTCTATAGTTTGGCTTTCATGGTTGCCGTCTTAGCTATGACAGTTTGATGAACTTTAATTGATTAAAGTTATCTGGTAACTCAAACACTGGTTCATTTAATCTTTGCTTCTTTTGTGAGAGAATTAGTATTTGATTGTTGTGAAATAACATGGAGAAGTGGTTTCAATTATGCACAATTATTAACAAACACACTTTCATTAATTTTTTAATGAAAAAAAGTAAGAAAGGCATTGAAAAAGCATTTCTATTTTCATTACCTAATATTTTACAAATTAAATGGAGGTGATAAAATATTTGAATGTTGCAACTAATTAAAGAAAGAGAAAAAAAGAAATGAAAATCTTTATTTTTTTATTCTTTATCAGCTTATATGCAATTTTCGTTGCCTGAAAAATATTGTTTTTTTCTTTTTCAGTTCTTTATGTTTTGAAATGAACTATGGTTACCTAATTCATCAATTCATTAGGCCATTGAAACAGTCTAAAGTGTAAGCTCTACATGTGAATATTAATTAAAAATCATCGATATATGATTTAGAGAGTAAGACAAGTGCGTAGGGTGTTCAAGGATTGAAGACGGACGCGAAAGGAGGCGAAAAACGAAAGGAAAAGTGGCCAGGCATGGGCGCTGCGATGCCTAGTCCAAAACGTGAGCGCCGCGACGCTCAAACGGGTGCACCAATGCCACAGTGGTGAAAGCTCAGCGCTACAGCACTGAACGCGTGAACAGTATTCTAAAATAAGGAAACTTCCTTATTTCGTCTGCCATATGCTTTAGGACTCCCTAAAATGACTATCACATATTTATAGTAAACCTAAGACGTCCCAAATCCTATATAAAGGCTCTCAATTGGCTTTTAAATACAATCTAAGTGATCATCAATAATCTTTATGGTTCTTTATGAGAGAAAATCCCTAGAGTGCAAGAGAGAGTTTTTTTTGTGATCTTTCTTATAAAATACATACTTTGAGAATGTCTTATGATTCATAATAAGAGAAGAGTGTGATTTTGATCAGCCATGGACGTAGACAAGTTGTCAAATCACGTAATTCTTTGTGTGTTTTTCTTTTATCCTTTCTCTATTTATTTTTTAATTACTTGTTCCACATATATTACTTGGATGATTTTATTTATTTGTGTGCTTTCGCTTTAACACTCTATTATATCATTTATTTATAAGTTCAAACTTAGATTATAAATATGTATTCTTTTTTAGGTTCTCAAGATGCACTTGCAAACTCTTTAATCATTAAGCCATTTAAACAAGTGATTTTGTCTTTATTGCACTAATTTTAAAGTATATATGATACTGATGACTTGGATTATGCTACAGAGTTTTAAACTTTTTTGTGAAAATCACTTAACCATCTGCCTAATTGTGTATTTGTTGGAACAGGGGATGGTTGTTGACCTAATTGCCAACAACTGAAGTTTAATCTATAAAAAGGAAAAGCATTTGAGATATTGTGGAATTAAGACTAAGTTAGATGGAGCTAAATGATATTTTACAACAAAAAGGACTGTTTTCATTTGACCTAGGCTTGGTTTACAAAAAGAACACGAAGTGTTATTTATAGGCATAGGAAACCAACTCAATTATTTAGGTATTACAATCAGAAACAGAAAAAAAACAATAGTTAGGTATTAAGATTTAGGTCAATTATTTAGGTATTTTAGTGTAACATGATTGTCCAAAAAAGTTTTTTTTAATAAAAGAGAGAAATGATTTCAAAATTAGGGTCTTAAGGTGTAGAAAATTAACAGAGTTGAAGTCCTTAAAAAGTTTTAATGAAATTATCATTTTAGTATTTGAGTAAATATTGAATATTCAATTTAATCTCTAATAATTCAATTCATCTATTCATCTTGTTTATATTTCTGTTGAATAGTCTGTGCTGGGAGCTGATGGTAACAAAGCAACACTGGTTAAGTAAATATTTGTTTCAAGTTTAATGGTAGATAGGATTTGTTAATCTTAACCTATTTGAAAAGCCTTGAATTTTTCAATATATGAGTAGATTATAAGTATAACAAATGTGTAAACAATATATATATATATATATATATAGCTGGAATGTCTAGATTGGAAGTAAACATTTCTACTAAGAAAATATTTATATTACCACAAATATTTATGTTAAGCTCTGAAATCCCCATGTTTCAGTTTTGAGTTATATGCCTGTTGGTGAAGATAATCTCATTGGATTATAGGAGTTATTTGATATCCTCCACTACAAAACCATCAAGTGTCATTGTGATTCAATTCTCTAGTTTATAGTTGTTCTATGTGTTGTTGTGTTGATCTTTGGACTGGGCTCATTTTGCAAGTTCAATTTGTAATAATTAACGAAATTTAAATTCAGCAGGTTCTCTTAATTTATGATAAAATTGATGGAAAGATTTTGGATCTGATGTAATATGATAAAATTTGAGTCTTGGGTCAATTTATATGTGGTGCATATAGAGAATTTTGAAATTATTATTTTTGACTTATACAAAATATTTTAATTTGATAATCGTTAATAACATTATTTTTGCACATTTTTAATGTTATTTTATTTTAGGATTTTATATGATAATTTTGTAATATAATTAATTTTAATTATTTAATATTTTGTATAATTTATATATGCAAAAATTATTAATTCTTTGATATTCTTGTAATTAGTTTACACAAAAAATTAATTTTTTTTTCCTTTGATAGACCCTTTTGCGATGGTTAAATAGCCGTGGCTAAAGGGATGTTTTTCCCTTTTGTTAGAATTTTTTGCGACGGTTAAGTAGTCATCGCAAAATTTACGACACCTGTGTTTACGACAACTATTTAACTATCGTAAAGCCATCGCAAATGCCTTTTGCGACAGTAATTTAGCCGTCGCAAAAGACCCTATTTTTTATAGTGTCCCTTTAAAATAATATAAAATTTCCTCCAAAGAAAAAAGTGTATTGATTCATGGTAAGAGAGAATGGATGTTAACAAACCCAAATGTATGCAATTCGTAGTGCCTTGATCATAAATAATCTCATTCTTGGATACACACCCTATTCAATTTACCAAATTAAGTTCTTTTATGTATGGAAAACTAATAACGAGAAAATGATTGCTTTATCATTAGCAGAAGTGCATTTAACAAACAAAATAAACAATAAGACTCTGGATTGAGAGTGTACCTCTACAAGAACCTGAAAATAGATAAGCCCATAATCACTGATATAGGAGCTAAGTCCTTGACTTCACCCCCTAATATTGACCATCAAATGGTGACAATGCAGTCAAACTTAATAGTTTAAACTCGTGTGAATCATCTCTATTTATGTTTACCCTCTAAAACATCAAATACCATAAGAAATGACATTAAGAAAAAAAAATCAAAAATTTCTCAAAAATAAAAAAGAAGTTTTAGTAACAAAACTTCATTCTCAGAATACATTAACCACTACTGAAACAAAAAAATAAAATTCAATTTTGAATAATCGAAAATAAGAAATAAAGAAAAGTAACCTTTTTGAAAATGGTGATAGGTCCCAATTAAAACTATTTTACAATTATAAAGACAATGGAATCCTCTTAAGGTGAGAATTGAACCTTTTAGCAACAGTTTCAATTCTAATAGGACTTAAATACATATCAATTTGTAACTGCTCTTACATTCAAGTTTCACGTAATACATGTCTAAAGTAACTTCTAATTAACTACTCTTCTCGTTTCTCTATTATGCATGATCCAGGCACTTTTGAATTCTCAGCAACAAATTGGTTCAGTTACATGTTTTCTGCACATCCGACTTTATAATAGCAACTTGATTCAGCTGCACCTATTTTCTATTTGGCACACTAGCATGTGAGGTTTTGTATTATGACCCAACCTAGACGTGAGAAGATATTGTCCGCTTTAGGTCCAAGTCTGCACGGTTTTATTTTTGGGCTTCACGCAAATGTCCTTCACCCAAAACGTGTCTTTCCAATTAAAGTGTGGATCACCCTTTATAAATTCAACATCTCTCCTGTGCCTTGGCGATATGGGATTTACGTAGGGTGTTACATACACTCCTCTTAGGGACTCAGCGTCCTTACTAAGGTTTGTCTCACCACCGCCTAAGAGGACACCGGGAGTGACTTTAATACCATCTGTTATGACCCAATCCAGACTTAGCAAGATATTGTCTGCTTTGGGCCCAAGCCTACGCGGTTCTGTTCTTGGGCTTCACGCAAGTGTCCTTCACTCAAAATTTGTCTCGCCAATTAAGGCGTGGACCACCCCTTATAAACCCAGCATCTCTCCCGTGCCTTGGTGATGTGAGATTTACCTAGGGTGTTACATACACCCCCCTTTAAGGACTCAACGTCCTCGCTGAGGTTTTTCCTACCACCGCCAAGAGGACACTGGGAGTGGCTCTGATACCATCTGCTATGACTTAACCTAGACCTGAGAAGATATTGTCCGTTTTGGGCCTAAGCTTGCACGATTTTGTTCTTGGGCT
Source organism: Ailanthus altissimus (assembly GCA_946807835.1). Lineage (NCBI taxonomy): Eukaryota > Viridiplantae > Streptophyta > Magnoliopsida > Sapindales > Simaroubaceae > Ailanthus > Ailanthus altissimus. The sequence goes on from OX327684.1 coordinate 19,584,508, forward strand.
TGACGTAAGCGTCCTTCACCTAAAACGCATCTTGCCAATTAAGGCATAAATCACTCCTTATAAACCCAGCATCTCTCATGTGCCTTGGCGATGTGAGATTTACCTAGGGTGTTACATTTTGTGAGGCATTATCTTATCAATACTCCCCATCTGAACTGGATCCTTGTCCTCAAGGTCTAAGTGAGGAAATTTAGCCTTCGAGTCTTTTGTATTTTCCTAAGTAGCATCTTCAACAAGGATTCTCTTCCACTGAGGCCCATTTTAATCTAACAGATGTCTAAGATAGTTGTAGGTTCTAGTGGTATTTTCCCCATCATTTATAACTGGTGGTAAGTCTGGATGGTTGTGCATGTATCCTCAAACTTATTCTTTAGTAATGAGAGGTGAAAAATTGGATGAACTTGAGATCTTTCAGGTAGTTGGAGGCGATATGCCACCTTCCCCACTTTCTGTAGAATTAGATAAGGGCCATAAAATTTACTTGCAAGCTTTTAATGTGCTCGGTTGAAGACTATATATTAGAGATAGGGATGCAATTTTAGGAAGACCAAATCACCTCATTGAAACTCCACATTTCAGTGTTTTCTGTCTGTGACTTGCTTCATCTTGTTATTGGCTAAATGTAGATTTCATTTTAAGTGGGTTAGTAAAATATCTCTGTTGGCCAGATTTTAATCCACTACATAGACGTGAGATTGGCCTAAGTGATATTGTGGGATCGAAGGAGGAGGTTGTCTATAGACAGCTTGAAATGGGGTCATTCGAGTGGAAAAATGGTAAGCTGAATTATACCAGTATTCGGCCCAAAAAAGGTAAGTACTCTATTTTTGAGGTGATTGATGAGCAAGGCCACATAGATACTATTCCAAGCAGCGATTAACTACTTTTAATTTTTCGTTCGTTTGAGGATGGTAAGCTGAACTCATCCTGAGTTATGTCTCGAATAATTTAAAGAACTCTTGCTCTAACTTGCTAATGAATATAGGGTCTCGATCACTGATAGTTGATTGGTAAGCTGAACTCATGCAGTCATGCCACTCGATCTATAAATTTTTTAGTGACTGTTTTAGCTGTAAAAAAGTGAGCTAAAGTCAGAAAGTAGGCATACTTACTCAACCTGTCCACTACCACTAAAATGGTGTTTTTCCCATTAGAAATGGGTAACCCTTTAATGAAATCTATGGCAACGTCATCCCAAACTTGGTTAAGAATTGGCAAGGGTTACAGAAGTCCTACTAGAGAAAGATGGTCATTTTTAATTCATTGACATGTATCGCATGAACTCACATATTGTTGCACTGTTTAATATATGAAGGGCCAGTAAAATTGTTGGGCAAGGCGTTTAAAGGTACATAGCACTCCCGAATGGCCAATAATAGAGGAATCATGGAACTCTTGTAGTAGCCGTTGAATGATACGTGAGTGAAGGGGAATTACTACTCTATTCTTGAAGAACACCAAACCATGACGCTATGAATAAGGCGCTCCAGGTTTAGTAGTTGCTAGCTGACTGATTTTCTCTATGTAAAAGTTTCTTACAACTGCTTCCTTAATGTTCTCCTATAATTGAGTTTGTAGAGTGGAGATGAATGTGAGAGTTAGGCCATTGGCCATCCGAGAGAGAGCGTCTGTAGCTTTATATTCTTGGCATGGCTTGTAAATGATTTCACAGTGAAATCCCAATAGTTTTGACATCTAATTTTGTTGTTTTGATGTGATAATGTGTTGTTCCAGCAAATATTTCAAGCTACGGTGGTCAGTCTGAATAAAAAACTTTTGGCCAAGCAAATAGGGATGCCACGTATGCACTGCTTCTACGATAGCAAGCATTGTTTTTGACATAAAGTGACCAAGATAATTTTGAGACTCCTAGCGGTTGACTCATATAGGCCAATGGTTGGCGTTGTTGCATTAATACTGCCTCAATCCCTGTACCTAAGGCATCCGTCTCAATAACAAATGTTTCTTGAAGTTAAGCAATGCTAAGGTAGGTATAAAGGTTATGGCATGTTTGAGAGACTCAAAGGTTGCTTCGGCTTCATCTATCCATTTAAATTCACCCTTCTTTAAGAGGTTTGTTAGTGGATGAGCCAACTCTACATATCCTTTGACAAATTTTTTAATATCCTGTAAGACCTAAGAAACCATGCAAGTCAGTAGTATTGATGGGTCTTGGCCAATTTTCTATGGCTTTGATTTTTTCTTGATCCACTTTAACTCTATGAGGTGTGACAATTTGCCCCAAAATACTCTAACTCTTGCTGTCCAAAGGCATATTTGTTGTTCTTGATAAAACATTAATGTTGTCTTAAAATTCTCAAAGTATTGTCGACATGGTCAAGGTCAATAGCCCAATTGGGGCTATATACTAGGATATTATCAAAGAACACCAAGACAAGTTTTTAAAGATATGATCAAAAATTGGCATTCATAATGGCTTAGAAAGTGGAGGGTGCATTGCAAAGCTCAAATGGTATGGCCAAATACTTATAGTGGCCATTGTGAGTGGAGAATGTAGTTTTTGGAATGTTAGAAGCCTTTACCCATATTTGGTGGTATTCTGCCCATAAGTCTAATTTAGTGAAGTAGGCAGCTCCATGAAGCTCATCCAACATGTTATCGATCATGGGAATGAGGAAATAATCTTTAATTATGGCTGCATTAAGTCCTCAATAATCTATACAGAATTGCTATGTTCTATCCTTTTTCTTGACCAAAAAGACTGGTGATGAAAATAGGTTGGTACTTGGGCAAATGAGTCCCACTTTGAGAATGTCCCGAACTTATTTTTTAATCTTAACTTTCTAAAAGTATGCATATCAATAAAGCCTCACATTAATATATTTAGCCCTTTCTTTGAGTGGAATGCAATGGTCGATATCTCTATGTGGTAGAAGATGAGTGGCTTCTTAGAAATTTTTTGAATATTTCTCAAGCATTTATTGCAAATCTAGGTGGTAGATTAGTTTTGTTTCTCCTTCGCGACTTTGTAAACACACGTGAACATAAAATGTCTTTGTCTGAGTTCTTAAGAGATTGTCTTCACTGATGCTGATTGTGTGGTTTAGTTCTCTATTCCTTTCAATTGTCTTGCTTGATTTTCCCACTCTAAGTTCATCATCATTTTTTTTCCAATTACAGATTACAAGCCAAAGCAACTTTAGCCATTATACTCCCAACATCAAATTCAGACCAATTAGTGGTAATGAAAAAAAAGTGATGGAAAAGAGAATACCTTGCACTAGTAGTTACACATTTTCAAACCTTCTTTGGCAATGTAATTGATTTATGTTGGCTATTCAGACAATGAAAGGTTTGGTACTGAGTTCGCCATTCTTTCACTAATGAAGTTGTGAATTGATCCGTTATCGATAAGGACCACTACCTGATGATGCCCAATGTTGGCTAGGATTCACATAGTCCATGAAGTTGACCATCTTGTCAATGGATGGAGAGATATCTTTAATGGAGCTATATCATCTTTTTCAGGTTCTACCACCATGTCTTCTTTACTTACATTACCCTTTTCACTTTTGAGCAATGGCAGTCGGGGACATTTACACTTATGGCTTATAGAAAACTTTTCATCACGATTAAAGCAAAGACCTTGAACTCATTGGTTTTGCATTTTTCCCTTAACAATCATTTTAAAGGAGTAGATGGTGTGGTTTGAGTTGCTAAAGGTAGAACCATGTGTGATTTAGGTGATGGTATTGGTCGTGTATTTCATCTTTATTGCTATAGTTGGTCATCTCTCATATAGGCTAAATTAATAATCTCCTTCAACGATTTGGGTCTAAACATCCTAATTTCGTTAGCTACTTCTGCTTTGAGACCTCTTATAAATGTGGCAACCAATGCTTTTTACGTCCAACCTTGGACTCTGTTACCTAGACTTTCAAACTCATTTTGATACGCTCTAAAAGAGTTAATGAACACTTAAAACTACACATTTAATAAGACTTTTGCATCATTATTTTCATTACTAATGTTATTAACCTTCTTAACTTAAGTATGTTTACAATATTGTATTTAATTAGTCTTTAACTGTTTTGTTGTAAGTTTAGTAAAATACACATAACTTTCTATATAAGAATCAATTGGAGTGATTCTTAATCCTATAAAGATCTGACTTAATAGGATAAAATATTGAATTTCACAAGGAATTTATAATTCGAGCATTTGGAGAGTAAAAAATAGCCTAGAAAAGAATTGATCTGCAGTACAAGTTTAGTTCCAATAGTCTTCAGTATTTGGCCTATAACTTGAGAAATACATATCTATTATGTATGATATAACTCAATTTGAAAAGCTAAGAGATTTATTACAACTTTAATTTTTGAGTCGAAACTATTCGGATCACATTAATTTCAAATTGAACAATCAAATAGATGTATTAATTATAATCAGTGCAAATTTGTTGCCTCTCTCTTTGACTTTTATCATCCAAGTGGTTCCCTCCTTATTTCTCTTGTATTATTTACGTATTTTTATAAATAAGTGACATGTTTATATCCAAAATATGTAATTAGAGAGTTAGATTTTAGTTCAAAACACTTGTCTTTTGTATTATCTCTTTATAGTATTATTTCTTTCATTTACTATTCTAAAGTTTATGTTATCTCTTCTTCCATATATTCTTTTAAATTTTATTATGTCTGAGTAATTTTTATTTTGCTAAGGATAAATGGTGAAACTCTTGATAAAGTAATAAGATATACTTTAACTCTTATTCTGAAATTTAATGTTTCATTCTTAAGTTAAGTAAATTTATATTTGATGTATTTATTTTATTTTGTAATATTGATACTCTTTCTTATAAAATGATATATCTTGAGTTATTATAGACATTGTTTATAGTTGGCATAATAAAATTTTGAAACTATTTACAAGATTTGGCATAGACACCCTTTCTTGTAAAGTGAGAGTTATGATTTATTGTAGATAAATATAAATATTCGCATAATAAATACTTGAACTATTTACAAGATTTGATGTATAATAATTAAAATAAATAAATACAAGTAAATATATAAATGATGATGAACCTTATTAATTATTATATCTTTCGATTGAAATCTACTTTGTGTGAGAATTTCAATTGAGTTATAAAGAGAATTGAATATATTCTTATTTCATATGCTAAGAGTGGATCTCCCTAAACTTAGCATTCATGTTAATTGGTTATTTAAATTATTATTTACAAACATCTTATACTACTTTATTTGTCTTTTTAGTATTTATAATTTATAATTTTTATTCCACTTCCCTGTGGATTGACCCTTATTTTCACTGAGTTATTTATTACTTTAATAATCTTGCACTTGAAAATAAATTCTTATATTCTAGATGTGTCAAGTTTTTGGCATTGTTGCCGAGAAAGTGAAATTAGCTGATAGTTTATTTTATTTTCATAGAAGGCTAAACTTCTTATTTTGCTTACTTTAATTATTTTTTATTTGTTATTCTTGTTTTACAATAGTTGGTTATACTTAACCACCTACCCTTTGTTTACTAATATTTTAATATCCTAATTTAGCATTGACTAATCTAACTTCTAACTATTCCTCTAACTTTTTTTTTATTGTTGGCATTGCCATTTAATTTGTTTTTATTTAATATTTTATTTTATTTTTTCTCTTATTTGTAATTTTTATTGTTATCATATTTTGTTTTATTTTTTTGTATAAGAGGTTGGTTTCGAGATCCTAAGTCTCATCGTTTGGTGAAAGGTAATTTCAAAACTTACTTTGATAATTTGTTCGATTCTTCATCTTCTCTTTCTTCACCAAATAACACTATGGTCGATAATCAAATTAAGGGACTTATAGATTACGGGAACAACTAGTTCCAATATAATAACCATAATCAACCTAGGATACTTAGAGACTATATGAACCCCACATGAACTGGTGCACTAAAAATCAAGCATTATCCAACTTTTTGTTGGTGTTGTGTGCGTGTACGTTGTGTTATGTGTGATTGTGTGTATTATTAAACAATTTAAATATTGCATGTCTCACATGCAACGCAGCAGAAATATAATACATTAAAATAATCTCATTACTAATGAGATTAGGGAATGTACTCTTGAAGCGTGCTTTAAACAAATCTAGTTAGGACGTGGTAGGCTTTCTCAAACTAGACTAATAACCTTCCTTTGTGAAACAATTTGAAACAACTCTTACTTCTTATTATTAATTTATTTATTTATTTCTCTTGGACACTTTTCTTAAAGGTTAACACTTAACCTTTTGAAAACAAAGCAATTCAATTCATTTTTATTTTTCATATATAGAACTCTCGGTTAACTTAATATTTATAGGCAATTATTGCCTATTGTTCAACCAATGAAAGTTAAATTGATTGACATTTGTTTAAAAAAGACTAAGCAAATAATTTGCTTAGTCATTTGTAAAATTCGGTTAACATGTTTATAAAACAATTTGTGGCAATCAAATTGGCACCTCATGCTTGGTTAATATCATTTGCTTTCGGTTGACATTTTAAATGACCAGTTAAAAATCAACACGAATTGATTTTATTTGCATTTGAATGAAGGCACTTGCATGGCCGAATGGAGCAAAGATTGTTGGCTCTTTACTTTTCCAAATCTTTAAAATACGCCACCTGGATTGAATCAAATTAGATTTTATTTTGTTTTGGCCAATTAGATTTCAACAATATATAAATTATTTTACAAATGAATACGATTCATTTACATATAGATATGCCGAATGAATTTTTTTTCTTTTTTTTTATAAAAATTTTATCTACCAATACTCAAATTAGTACACATATAAATTATTGACATAATTTGAGATATATACTAGGTAGATAAAAATGTTAAGTCTCACTTGACATAATTTAGGTTTAACAATTAAACCTTAGCTACTCTTCGAAAGACTCTAAAGTAAATGAGTAAATAATTAACAAATCAACAATTATTTTATTTAAATGGTATCTATATCCACCAATGCCCAATTTGGTAGTCATACAAATTATTAGCACAATTTGAGACATACACTAGGTAGACAAAAGTGTCAAGTCTCACTTGGCACAATTTTAGATTTAACAATTAAACCTTAACTACTCTTTGAGAGACCCTTAAAAAAATTCATATTTTTCAAAACTTCCGAGATCGAACAATTTGATCTAGTGCGCTACCTACGTGCTCAACGCTTACACTTCATAAAGTGAGACTCCCTAGGTTCACATTCATTTTGTCTCACGAAATATTTTTGTAAGTCCATAACCGTTGCCCCCTCCACACACGTTATGGATAATACAAAAATGGCAAGTTAAACCATACAAGTTAAGGTTAATCTATATTCGTACAATCCTTCCATCATTAATATTCTGAAAGAGTTTAGACATAGATCAATAACATCAAGTCCCATATTACTCAACCATAAACTTATCTCATTTAATTTATATTCCAATAAATAATATACGTCAAATTCTTTACAATATTATTTACTCCACGGGAAACTCTTTCCCGGGTTAAATACTTATGGCCATAAGACTTCCTAGAATACAATCTTAGAGCATCTGGATATTTAACTCACTCATATGAGTTGATGGATCCCATATCTACACACACCAGACTTCATAAGCATCGGACCATACCCAGCGACACCCACCGGTCAGACCATGAAAGGTCTTTGACATGTGTGAAACCTAAGTATAGTGGATTACTCATAAGCCCATAATAGTGCTCAGGTCTAGGGACCACGAATACTACTCAATTTAAGAAGATCCTCCACTGACGGATTTATGGGAAATCTATTCGAGTTCTTCATTGAGTCTAGTTCAGTGTCCAATCCTTACTAAATACATATATATCTATATGAGCTTCAACTAAACTCATGATTTGCTAAGTTTAACCATCTGAACTATCCAAATATGGATATACACTGATCTATATAAATCGGTTCCATTTGATAAACCCTGTATCGGTGGAAATAGATCAGGAACATTTAATTTAAGAACATATTTGCACAATGACATTTCCTAACAATTCTTGCAACTATTTGTAATTATGTCATTGTTAGTATATTTTTGAGTCTTTGTTCCATTTTAGATAAGGTTCTAACTCTTTAGAATTAATCTGAACTCCTTCAGATCAATATAATGTCTGAAATGTTACAAACATCTTACCTAATAAAATTAATTAGCGATTTAATGAAAGATTTATTTATTACATAAGTATGAAAATACAATATTCATACAAAATTAGGATGGCATATAAGCACAAATCCCAACAACTCTCACTTGCTCTAGTACCATTCATAGTGGTATCTAATACCTAACGACTCCACGTGTTTCTCAAACACCTTTAGAGTTAAGGCCTTAATGAGTGGGTCCGCTATATTATTTACAGAATCAACTCTATAAAATACAACATCTCATCGAGTCAAGATCTCTCTATTAATGTGGTATTTTCTCTCCACATGGTTAGATCTCTGGTGTGCTTTTGGCTCTTTCGCCCGTGCTATGAACCGTTGTTGTCACAATATAATGGGATAGGATCCACAAAACTTGAGACTATACTAAGTTCTGCGATAAACTTCTTTATCCATACTGATTCTTTTGCTGCTTCTGAAGCTGCAATGTATTCTGCCTCTGTGGTAGAATCAACTATGGATCCCTGTTTGACACTCTTCTAACTTATGGCGGCACCATTGAGAATAAACGCATATCCAAATGTAGACTTTCTATCATCTATAACAAAGTGAAAGTTTAAGTCAGTGTACCCTCTTACTTGTAAGTCATTTTCTCCATATATAAGAAACTTATCCTTTGTACCTTTAAGGTATTTAAGGACATGCTTGACTGCCATTCAATGGTTGTCACCTAGATCAGACTAGTACCGGCTCGTAACACTTATAGCCATACTGATATTAGGTCTCGCACACATCATGACATACATCAAGTTTTCAACAGCTGATGCATAAGGAATGTTAGACATTCTAACCCTCTCATCTTCTTTCTGAGGACACATTTTTCTCGAAAGATAAATGCCATGTCTAAAAGGTATATTAACTGTCTTACAGTTACTAAAATTGTACCTTTCCAAGACACTATCAATATACGAAGATTGGGAGAGTCCTCTGAGTCTCTTAACTCTATCTCTATAAAGCTTTATACCTAGTATATAGAAAGCCTCTCCCAAATCTTTCATGGAGAAATTCTTACTAAGGTAACTTTTTACTGATTGTAACATACCGATATCATTTCCAATGATCAATATGTCATCAACATAAAGAATTAAGAAGACAATCATGCTCCCACTGACCTTTTTATACAAACATGCCTCTTCTTCATTTTTTATGAAACCAGACCCTCTGATTACCTCATCGAAACGAAGATTCCATCTTCGGAAAGCTTGCTTAAGTTCATAAATGGACTTTTTTAGTTTGCATACAAAACCAGAAGAAATGTTGGATGCAAAACCTTCAGGCTGTTCCATGAATATCTCTTCATCGAGATATCTATTCAGGAACACTGTCTTTACATCTATTTTTCAAATTTCAAAGTCATAGTACGCAGCAATTGCTAATAAAATCCTTATTGACTTAAGCATTTCAACTGGTGCAAAGGTTTCCTCAAAATCGATCCCTAATCATCGAGTATAACCTTTTGCTACCAGACGGGCCTTAAAGGTCTCTACCTTCCTATAGGCTCCACGCTTCTTCTTGTAAACCTATTTACAACCGATAGTAACTATTCCTTTGAGAAGCTCAACCAAGTCCCAGACTTGGTTTTGATGCATATAATCAATTTCGAATTTCATGGCATCCTGCTATTTTCTCTAATCAATATCCAATATTACCTCTCTGTAGGTTAAAGGATCACTTTCTTCCACTAAGAAAATCTCAGAGGTACCTTCAGGTATCATACCATACCTTTCCAGTTACCTCGATATTCTTTGTGACCTACGTAGAGGGTGTGTAAAATGTAATTTGCTCGATTGAGCCTGTGGTTCCATTTGTGGTTCATTTTGATTGAATTCATCAAGATCAATCTTTCTACAATTTTCACGATCCATGAGAAATTATTTCTCTAGAAAAGTGGCATTCCGAGCAACAAACACATTTCGTTCCTCTAGATCATAGAACTGGTATCCCATTGAGTTCATGGGATAACCAATAAACTGATACTTGTACCCCCTGGGTGCAAGTTTATTCTGTTGTGTAACTTTTACATAAGTAGGACAACCTAAAATCTTAAAATATTTAAGACTTGGATTCCTTCAAGTCCATATCTCATAAGGAGTGGAAGGAATGGCTTTAGATGGAACTTTGTTTAATACATGAGTAGCAGTATGTAGAGCATAGCCCTAAAGATATTCAGGGAGATCAGTGAAACTCATCATCGATCGGACCATATTTAATAAAGTCCGATTCCTCATCTCTGAAATACTATTGTGCTGCGGAGTAGCTGGAGGACTATACTGAGCGAGAATTTCATTCTTTTTTAAATAATTTAGAAATTCACTGCTTATATATTCATCGTCTCGATCTGATCGAAGGTATTTGACATACATACTAGTTTGTTTCTCTACTTCAAGTATATATTCTTTGAACTTTTCAAAGGCTTCAGACTTATGTCTGATTAAAAATACATAACCATATCGTGATAAATCATCAATAAAGGTTACAAAGTGTTGAAATCCACCAATAGCAGCGTGATTCATTGGACCACATACATCACTATGTATAAGTTCCAATAAACCAGTGGCACGGTGTCCAACACCAATAAAAGGAGATTTAGTCATCTTTCCTTGAATACATGATTCACAAATTGAATAAGGTTCTATGGTTAAATTAAGTATTCGACCATCCTTAACCAGACGGGATAGACGTCTAACACTTATATGACCCAATCTCATATACCATAATTTTTTTTATTGAAAGTTCTCGAACTACTTTGATGTGTTTACCTGTACATTCATGACATTTTGTGTTGTATTCAAAATATAATGACCATTAATTAGCTGACAATCAACTATCAAAATATTATGCATGTCATATAAACATAAGGAATAATTTTGTATATACATATGATAACCCTTACTATCAAGTACAGGAAGAGATATTATTTGTCCTAAAATATAGGGTACAAAAAGACAGTTATACAACACTATAGTTCTATTACATGAGAGATGTAAATCTAAATGTCCCACAGCCTTGACCTGAAAGAAATCTCCATTTCCAACACGAAGCTGAATCTCTCTTGGTTGCAACAATCTAACTTCCCTCAGACCCTGCAACATATTACAGATGTGAGAAGGAGAAGCAGTACCCAATACCCAATCAGAATTAGCATTATATGCTAAAGAAATGTCAATAATAGGTAAACATATACCTAAAGGATTATTCTTTATTGAGGCAAGGTATTTTTGGCAATTTCTCTTCCAGTGTTCTTCCTCACAATAGTGGAAATATTTTCCTTTATCTTTCTTCTGTGGTTTGGATATAGGTCGCTTTTGAGGACCAATCCTGGGTGCCTGCCTCACATTCTTTTTCTTCTTTTCTTTAGGCTTCCCAAAAGCCCTAGGAACAGAAGATGAAGCACCTTGAATAAAGAAGGACGATCCCACTTAGTTCATGTCCTTTTCTGCCATCTTTAACATATTATGAAGTTCAGTATAAGACTGGGTCATTCTCTGCATATTAAAATTTATTATGAATTGTTTGAAAGACCCCTAAAAAAACTGGAGAATCAAACTATTTCCCAAATATTTGTTCAGTGTAATGTCCATCGTCTCTAATCTCTTGATTATAGAAATCATATTGAGGACATAGAGACTGACTGGACTGCCCTCAGAAAGTCTACGCTGAAAAGATGATTTAGTAACCCTATATGCCTCAATCTGAGAACGGTCGCCAAACAACTCATTCAAATGGAGCATAATGCTAAAAGCATTACCCATATGAGTATCATCCAACCATTTCTGATAAGTCACCTTCTCATTTGGGGTGGCTTCATCAGAAATTCCTGTGGGCATACACTAATCTATCACATATGTAAGTTTTTCAGAATTGAGAACAATTCTCAGATTCATCAACCAGTCTCTATAGTTTTCAATGCCTTTAAATTGGTTCGCATCCAATATGCTTGCTAACGGATTAGATGAAGTCATTTTATCTTCACAAGAGAAAATAAGAGATATTAGTAGAAAATAAATATTTCAATCGTTAATTTTCATTTTAAATTAAGGATATAATCAAAATATACATTTTTAAATCTAAAATACCCTCTCACTGCATTACATAATCCCTTAAATCTCTTAAAAGGGAAAATAACAAATTTAAACTCTTTAAATTGTACAGCAGGAAGTAGATCCATTTAGAATTTTATTTAGGCCTCACGCTTTAGCAATATTGGCCATTGTAAAATCCAAAAGGTAAACAACTCTTATCAATTGCATTTTATGCAACTCTTATCACTGATCCTAAATACACATTATCCTTACGCTTTAGTGATATTGGATAAGTGTATTTCAGATTAACTTGTTAATAATCAAATATATATTTATTAATACTACCCTCACGCTTTAACAATATTGGGCAATACATTCGTATATATTACCTCATCTTATGTTTAACTAGCATAGTTGATGAACACTTGAAATTACACATTTAATAAGAGTTTTACATGATTGTTTTGTATTACTAGTGTATTTAATTTTCTTAACTTAAGTATGTTTACAATATTATACTTAATTATCTTTTAACTGTTTTATGACAGGTTCGGTAAAATGGGCATAACTATCTACCTAAAGATCCAATTGAGGTGATTCTTGATTCTGTAGAGAGCTGACTCAATGGGCTAATATATTTTATGTCACAAAGTATTGGAAATTTGAATGTTTAGAGGGTGAAAAATGGCCTAGAACAAAACTGATTTGTAGTACAGGCCCAATTTGAACAGTCATCAGTATTTGGCCCATAACTATAGAAATACGTGTCTAATACGTGTGAGATTACTCAATTTGGAAAGATAATAGAATTATCTACAACTTTGATGTTTTGCGTGACAGCTAATTTGCATCACATCAATTCTAAATTAGATAATCAAGTGGGTGCCCAAGTGATAATGAATGCAAATTATTTTGCCACCATTCTTGACTTTCATCAACCAAGTGGTTCCCTCCAAATTTGTCTCGATTTATCTATGTTTTTCTATAAATAGGTGGCTTATTTATGCCTAAAGAATATAATTAGAAAGTTAGAATTTAGTTCAAAATACTTGTCCTTTGTATCCATTTCTTTGTAAATTTATTTCTCTTGTTTACTATTAAATCATGTTATTTCTTCTTCCATTTCTTTTCTTTTTCTTTAGTTTTATTATGTCCAAATAATTTTCTTTAAGTTAAGGTGAAAGGGTGAAGCTCTTGGCAAGGTAATAAGATATGTTTAATATTTATTCATGAATTTAATGCTTTATTTTTAAGTTATGCAAACTTATATATGATGTATTTATTTTGTTTGTAGAATTAATACCTTTTCTTCTAGAGTGGTGATTCTTGATTTATTATTGACAAACTTAATACTTGGCACAATAAATTCTTGAAACCATTTACAAGATTTGGTGTATATAACCTTTTTTGTAAAGTGGGAGTCTTGATTTATTGTAGACAAATATAAAGATTGGCATAATAAATACTTGAACCCATTTATAAGATTTGGTGTATAATAATTGAAAGAAATAAATACTAATCAATATATAAATGATGATGAACTTTAATTGCTATATTTTTCGGTTGGAACCTCCTTTGTGTGAGGATTCCAATTGAGTTATAAAAAAATAAAAAGTTAAATATATTCTTACTTCTTATGCCAAGAGTGAATCCCCGTAACCTTAGCTTTTTATTTGAATTGGTTAATTGAAATAATATTTGCAAATATCTTATATTGTATTAATTATCTTTAAAGTGTTTATAATTTGTAATTTTAATTCTACTTCTTTGTGGATCGACCCCGTTCTCATCAGGTTATTTATTACTTCGACAATCCTGCACTTGGGAATAACTCCTATATTCTGGACGTGTCAAGTTTTTGGCGCCGTTGCTGGGGAGGTAAAGTTAATATTTTGTTTTGTTGTTGTTTGTTTATTTTATTTTTATGGAAGGCTAAGCCTCCTAACGTGCTTTACTTTATTTATTATTTGCTTTTTATTTTCGTTAAATATATTTTCATGGAAGGCTGAGCCTCCTACTCTTTATTTATTATTTGCTTTTTATTTTCATGGAAGGCCGAGCCTCCTAACATGCTTTACTTTATTTAGTATTCTGTTTATTTTATTTTCGCTTTTTATTTTTATGAAAGGCCGAGCCTCCTAACGTGCTTTACTTTATTTAGTATTCTGTTTATTTTATTTTCGCTTTTTATTTTCATGGAAGGCCGAGACTCCTAACGTGCTTTATTTATTATTTTGTTTATTATATAATCTAACATTACTAATCTAACTTCTAATTATTTATCTTTATTTTGCTTTTCAATTTTCCTATTTTTTGTACTTGTGTTTAATATTTATTTTTCTCTTATTTGTATTATTTATTGTTATTGTATTCTATTTTATTTCTTTTATGAGTGGTTGGTTTCGAGATCCTAATTCTCATCGTTTGGTGAAAGGTAATTTCAAAACTTCCTTTGATAGTTTGTTAGATTCTCCTTCATCTTCTCATTCTTTACTAATTAACACTATGAGCGAAAATCAAATTGAGGGACTCATAGACCCAGGGGACAATCAATCTCAACATAATGAGCATAACTGACCTAGGACACTTAGAGACTACATGAACCCTACACGAACCGGTGCACCATCTTGCTTAATTTTTCCTCCGGATGCAACGCATTTTAATTTTAAGCCAGGCATTATCCAACTTTTACCCACTTTTCATGGCTTAGATGCAGAGAACCCTTATCTACATCTAAGAGAATTTGAAGAAGTGTGTAACACATATAATGATCAAAATTGTAGTATGAACACAATTTGACTTAATCTTTTTCTTTTTTCTTTAAAAGATAAAGCTAAAACATGGCTACAAAACCTTAGGCCATGATCCATTTCTTTATGGGATGAGATGCAACAACAATTCCTGAAAAAGTTTTTTCCCTCCCATAGAACAAATTCTTTCAAAAGACAAATCACCACTTTTGCCCAAAAACCAGGAGAGACCCTTTACCAATGTTGGGAAAGGTATAAAGAATTACTTAATACCTGTCCCCATCATAGTTTTGAAACATGGAGAGTAGTCTCAAATTTCTATGAGGGCTTAACACCCCAAGTTAGGCAAATGGTAGAAATGATGTGTAATGGAACATTTGAGGAAAAAGACCCAGAAGAGGCAATGAACTATCTTGACTTACTAGCAAAAAATGCTCAAAATTGGGACACTGCTGGTACCTGTGAGGCACCTAGCAAAAATCAAACCACTACATCTAGTGGGGGTATTTATCATCTTAAGGAAGACCATGACCTTCAAGCCAAATTAGCATCCCTTGCTAGAAAAGTCGAAACCTTGGAAATGAAAAAGAGTGGTCAAATAAAATCTGTTCAAGAAATTGTATGTCACATTTGTGAAACCCATGATCACTACCAATGATTGCCAAACTTTGCCTCCATTTAGGGAATGTCTCCATGAACAAATCAATGTTCTAAACACATTCAAGCGGTCAAACAATAACCCATATTCACAAAACTATAATCCTGGATGGCAAAATCACCCGAATTTTAATTGGAGGAATGACACTCAAGCACAGGCTTCACAACTACCTTTCCAACCACACCAAAAATTTCAAAATCATCAAGGTTATGCACCATATATCCCACCTCCTAGGAAAAATCTTGAAGAAACCTTGCATACATTCATTGAAAAACAAGAGTCTGTTAATTCTCAAAATGCTCAAACATTTGCTGATTTAAAAAATACTCTTGCTAAATTTGCATCTGCACTGAACATTCATGAGAAAGGAAAATTTCCTTCTCAACCACAGCCAAACCCCAAAGGACAACATAACTCAAATGCATGTAGTTCAGGAAGCTAACACATCGATCAAGTTAAAGCAGTTATCACTCTTCGGAGTGGTAAAATTGTTGAAAAGGAAATTCCTGAACCTCATGAGAGTGATGAATCAATCTCTAAGGGTAAGGAAAGTGTTGAACCTACATCTAATGAAGAAAACACTAAACTCTTACCTCCACCTCTATTTCCTCATGCATTACGTAACACTAAGAAGATGAATCACAATCCTGAAATTTTTTAAATCTTCAAACAGGTAAAAGTTAATATTCCTTTACTGGATGCTATTAAACAGGTTCCCTCTTATGCAAAATTTTTGAAAAATTTATGCACAGTAAAGAGAAAACTGAATGTGAAAAAGAAAGCATTTTTAGCTGAACAAGTAAGTGCCATTCTTCAGAATAATAATTCTTTGAAATATAAAGACCCTGGTTGTCCTACAATTTCATGTATTATTGGAAGTCATAAAATTGAACAAGCCTTACTTGATCTTGGTGCTAGTGTGAATTTATTGCCGTATTCAGTTTATCAGCAGCTCAATCTCGGGGAGTTAAAATTAACATCTGTAACTCTTTTACTTGCCGATAGATCAATAAAAGTACCAAGAGGGACAGTGGAAGATGTTTTAGTTCAAGTTGATAAATTCATATATCCTATGGATTTTATTGTCTTGGACACAAAACCTGTCAAAGAATGTAATCCGATACTTGTTATTTTAGGTCGTCCATTTTTAGCAACTTCTAACGCTTTGATTAATTGCAGAAATGGAGTAATGAAGCTTTCATTTGGAAACATGACACTTAAACTCAATGTTTTCAATATGTGTAAGCAACCATATGAAGGGGAGGATAAAAGTGAAGAATGCGACATGATTGAAACGATTGTAGAGGATTATATTCAAAAAAGGAGTTCTACCGATTCCTTAGAAATATATTTAATAAATTCATTTGAGTCAAATATACAATTAGATCCTAAAATCTCTGATATATGCTCTTTACTTGATTGTGCACAGGTGATTGAAAATAAAGGATGGAAACTAAAGTTTAAAGAATTGGGAGAAAATGAGGATAAACAAAACAAAATTTTAAAGTTAGAGTTAAAATCTTTGCCTGAAGGACTGAAATATGCATTTCTTGGAGAGAAACAAACTTACCCGGTGGTAATCTCTTTTACACTCACAAGTGAACAAGAAGGTAAGTTGATTGAATTATTGAAAATGCATAAAAATGCAATTGGGTGGACTTTAAAAGACATAAATGGTATTAATCCTCTAATTTACACACATAGAATACACCTAGAGGATAATGCCAAAACTTCCCAACAATCTCAAAGGAGATTAAATCCACATATGAAAGAGGTAGTGAGAGCTGAAGTTCTCAAATTACTTGAAGTAGGAATCATCTATCCTATCTCAGATAGTAAGTGGGTAAGTCCTACTTAGGTAGTACCAAAAAAATCTTGAATCACAGTCATTGAAAATAAAAAAGGTGAGTTAATACCAACTCGAGTCTTATCTAGTTGGAGGATGTGCATAGATTATAGAAAGTTGAACTCGGCCACTAGAAAAAACCATTTTTCTTACTATTCCTTGATCAAATTATAGAAAGAGTAACAGGACATCTATACTATTACTTTCTAGATGGTTACTCTGGCTATTATCAAATTCCCATAGCACTAGAGGACCAAGAAAAGACTACATTCACATGCCCTTTTGGAACCTTTGCTTTTAGAAGAATGCCCTTTGGACTTTGTAATGCCCCAACAACATTTCAGAGATGTATGTTAAGCATTTTTAATGACATGATTGAGCATTATTTAGAATTTTTCATGGATGATTTAACAGTGTTTGGAAATTCTTTTGATAATTGTCTTGAAAACTTAGAAAAGGTTTTAAAAAGATGTGAAGAAAAAAGTCTTGTATTGAATTGGGAAAAATGTCATTACATAGTTACTTCTGAAATTGTTTTAGGACATATAGTATCTTCTAAAGGAATTGAAGTGGATAAGGCAAAAGTCGAACTCATTACACATTTGCCTCCACCAAAAACAGTCAGAGAAGTTTGATCCTTTTTAGGACATGCTGGATTTTATAGGAGGTTCATAAAAAACTTTAGTGCTATATCTAAACCTCTTTGTAACCTCTTAGCAAAAGATGTATCATTTAAGTGGACTCAAGAGTATCAAAATTCGTTTGAAAAATTAATTGGCCTCTTAACATCTGCTCCTATCATACAATCTCCTGACTGGTCTTTACCTTTTGAGCTCATGTGTGATGCTAGTGACTACGCTGTTGGTGCTGTATTGGGACAAAGAAAGGAAGGTAAATCCTATGACATTTATTATGCAAGTAGAACTTTAAACAGTGCACAAATGAATTACACAACAACTGAAAAAGAACTACTTGCTGTAATATTTGCATTAGACAAATTTCGTTCTTACTTAATTGGTTCTTCAACTGTTGTATTTACTGACCATGCTGCTGTAAGGTACTTAATGTCAAAATAGGATGCAAAACCAAGGCTGATTCGATGGATTTTATTGCTTCAAGAATTTATTATCACTATAAAGGATAAGAAGGGAGCTGAGAATGTTGTTGCAGATCACTTATCAAGACTCACACCAGATTCATCAACAAAAATAACACCTATTAATGATTCTTTTCCAGATGAATTTTTATTTTCTACTGTTACAATGCCTTGGTATGCTAATATTGTTAATTTTATTGTAACAAGAGAAATGCCACCTCAATGGAATGCTCAAGACAAAAGAAAATTTTTAACTGAGGTGAGAAAGTTTTATTGGGATGATCCTTATCTCTTCAAATATTGATATGATCAAATATTTCGAAGATGCATACCCGACAATGAGGTAAATAAAGTTATTGAATTTTGTCATTCTGAAGTATATGGGTAAATAAAGTGGGCCAATAAAATCCACACTGCAAGATTTTTGCAGCTGTTTTCTTTGATGAGAAATGCATTTTGTATAACTTGTGAAAATTGTCAAAAGTTGGGATCAATTTCAAAACGAAACATGATGCCTTTGAACCCCATTCTTGTTATTGAAATCTTTGATTGTTGGGGGATAGATTTCATGGGACCATTTTCGTTATCATTTGGATTTACGTATATCTTAGTTGCAGTAGATTATGTCTCAAAATGGATTGAGGCTATTCCATGTCGAAATAATGACCATAAAACAGTCATGAAATTTTTGAAAAAAAATATCTTAAGTCGATTTGGAATCCCTCGAGCCATTATAAGTGATGGGGGTAAGCATTTTTGTAATATACCATTTGAAACATTGGTAAAAAAATATGGTATTACTCATAAAGTTGCCACCCCTTATCATCCTCAGACAAGTGGACAAGTTGAATTAGCAAATAGGGAGATAAAACAAATTTTAGAAAAACTGTAAACCCAAATCGCAAAGATTGGTCTTTAAGACTAATTGATGCACTGTGAGCTTATAGAAATGCTTTTAAAACTTCATTGGGTATGTCTCCCTATAGGATAGTTTATGGAAAACCTTGTCACTTACCTGTGGAACTTGAGCATAAAACCTACTGGGCTATTAAAACTTTCAATAAAAATCTTGATTCTGCTGGACACATACGTAAATTACAAATATATGAACTTGAAGAATTGAGAAATGATGCATATGAGAATTCAAAAATTCATAAAGCTAAAATTAAAGCCTTTCATGATAAAAAAATTCAAAGAAAAACATTTGACACTGGTCAGAAGGTTTTGCTTTATAATTCTCGACTTCACATATTTCCTGAAAAATTAAGATCAAGATGGAGTGGCCCTTTTATTGTGAAACGTGTGTACCCTTATGGAACAATTGACATTGAAAATCTTAGAAATAGGAATGTGTTTAAGGTAAATGGGCAAAGACTCAAGCCGTTTCTAGAAAATCAAGCTTTTCATGAAGAATTTACGTTCCTGTCGAATCCTTGTTACGAGACCAATTAATCTTTGTTTTATATATTTACATATTTATATATATTTATTCTTCTTCTAACATTTTTTTTTACTTGCAGGTTAATTTAGTAGTTTTGTTAAAGTTTTGTTTTGCACCCCGGTTAAGTGGCGGATAACGGTACTCCGTGATATTTCAAATCGGTTTTGTCAGTTTTCCATAATTACTGATATATTCTCTTCTTCCCCCTTTTCTAAAAAAAAAATGGATGACATTCTATAAAATTTGAAAAAACATTTTCCCTCATTGCCTCAAAATTCCTTGAAGAAAATTTACCAAGCAAGATGTGAAAGATTAAGGTTATTAATGATTATGAATATACCTGTTGATTTACGTTGGTTAATTGAAGCCAAAGTTAGATTGACAGGTGAATTTTCAGACTCATTAATTTCCTACATGCCTGGCTTAGGTAAAAGCTCTTTTTCAAAAAAATGAAAAGCAAAACGATTAAATGTTTATTACAAGTGTGCACGCATGACTTGCAACACACGTTGCCGCACTTTAGGAATGGTGTCTGTAAATCGCGAAGATAAAATTAGGTTCATTAAGGATGGCCTGAGTAAGGAGTCTTTAGATAATATTTTATCGACTCTTGAGACGCATTCTAGTGGATATGTGCATATTGCAATTCATGAATTATAGGACATATTTCTAAAAGAACATGAGCGGTACAGTCTCGGGAATCTGACTTTAAAAGACCCCGTTTGCCAATTTATAAGAAAATTGGATGGAAATCCCATCCCCGACCCATAGAGGGCGTTTAAGCCGTTACTGGACGTAAAATCAGAGAAAGATGTGAGCCACAATCACAACTACTTGTATATATTTACTATAGCTGTTATTTTTAAATGTTTCATTTCAAACTCAAACGTCTTTTCAATAATCAACCACCTATAATCCTTTTTGAAAATTTTGCATTTTAAGCTGACAACCCATGTGACTTTTCCAGCTAACAAATTGAAAATTGGTAAAAGGTGTTGAATCTTGTATTTCAAGCCAATAGCCATGTGATTTAACTTTGCAATACCTTTTGGCTCTATAAATACATTGCATTATTTCTGCATCTTTGTACAAACTCAAAATCATTTAAGAGAGAGGGTGAGTGTAATCATGGAAGGATCATCAACTCGTAAATTCACAAAAATTTGTGTCTTTTGTGGATCCAGCCTTGGAAAAACTAGTGAGTTTACAGAAGCAGCAGAAACCCTTGGTAAGATGTTAGCTGAGCGTAATATTCATTTAGTATATGGGGGAGGTAGTCTTGGATTAATGGGACGTGTGGCAACTGCTGCACAAAATAATGGCAGTCGAGTTTTGGGTATCATACTAAAAGCTCTAGCTGTTTGAGACATTGTAGGAAAAACAATTGGAGATGAGTTACAGGTATCATCAATGCATGAACGAATTTCTTTTGTGCTTCGTAATGCTGATGTCTTCATAGCTACCTGGAGGTTTCAGAACATTGGAGGAAATTTTTCAAATTGTCTCATGGGCACAATTGCAAATCCATAAAAAACCAACTGGTTTGTTAAATGTTGATGGTTTTTATAATGAGTTGTTATCTTTTCTTGACTATGCGGTGGAAAAACAATTCGTCTCATCTGCAGCACGACAGATCCTCATTTCTGCTTCAACTGTTGATTAGCTACTCGATGAACTATAAACTTTTACACCTCCATCTGATCTAACAATGAGTCAGATAGATTGGTATACTATTAACAGTGAAAAGAAACGCAAGATAGATTTGACGCTTCATCTGTAGCCTATCTATTTCTATGTATTTTTAAGCTTTTTGTGTGGCTTGTTTGATTTTGTTGCAGGTTTAATTTTCAATAAAAGATGTTTCAGGTGATATCTTCTATACTTTACTCTTTCTATATTTTGACATTGAGGACAATGTCTCAATTTGGTTGGGGGGGGAAGATAGTTGATATTATTGTTATCACCTTGTTTACTAAAAAAAAAAATTATTATTATCATGAACGGCGTAAGTAAAATGTTCATTTATGTATTCTTGAGACGCATTCTAGCTCTAGAATGGCAGAGTAAAGAGTACATTATAAACTTTTGAAACACATTCTAATTGGTTTATTTTTAATACATTTTATGTATAAATGTTTGTTGCTTAAGTTCTTGGTAACTCTTTCGTAAATAAATTTGCTTTGCTATCGATATATGATTTCAAAATTGTTTAGTTTAAATCACTTTTTCTATCTAGGTTACTAAAGAATAACTTCTGAAATTATTTCTTGAGAACAATACTAAGCTTTGTGGTAAGATGGATGATTCAATATATATAGCCAAAAGAATTTTCATGTTTAAGTATACATATTATTTTCTAAACTCACATATCTTTTGTGAGTGAGTGGAGAGATTTGAGATAATGACTTACGAACTTTCATTGATCTTTTGAAATAGTTAATTTTTATTTGGAATGACATTATTTGAGATGAGGAATGATTTGGTTGCTTAGCTGAATGATAAAAAAAAAAAATTGGAAAAGT
This sequence comes from Ailanthus altissimus, assembly GCA_946807835.1. Classification (NCBI taxonomy): domain Eukaryota; kingdom Viridiplantae; phylum Streptophyta; class Magnoliopsida; order Sapindales; family Simaroubaceae; genus Ailanthus; species Ailanthus altissimus. The sequence continues at coordinate 19,607,029 of OX327684.1, forward strand.
ATTATGGTGATAAATTGCTCTTATTTTGTAATGATTCCTTATGTCTTTCAAAAAAGAAAAAAAAAATGAGTAAAAAAAAAAGAAGTCAATTCAGTTCAATAAAGTCTTCATTCAATTTTAGAAGACTAAAGTCATTAGGAAGCAATCTTATCACCGAATTCTATATTCGTAAGATTCACATTAAATAATTAAAGTCTTAAAGCTAGCATTTGGTAATAATGGTTTGACTCTAAATATTTGATTTTCCTATCTTTGGATCAATGTTAGTTTGTCTGTCTGTCCTTAAATATAACTTTTTCTTGAGCGATTATCTGTTTTCCAACTCCATGAGTGAAATCCTAAGCCATTAAACAAGTTATTCACCTGTAAGGATATGGAGTTGAGGCTTTTACTTGAAAATTTTTTAAGGCTATATATGTTGTGGTTTGTGGTAAGAAGGCTTTGGCTTAATTCACATACACAAAAATATTTTTGGAAGTTATGATTGAATAACCTTTATAGCGATTGTGATCTTAAACTGACGTTTTGTTTGAAATACTTAGGTAGTATTCAAATTTTATTTATGCTCGAATTGCTAGGGACTAGCAATAAACCAGTTAGAGGGTGTGATGAACACTTGAAATTACACATTTAATAAGAGTTTTACATGATTGTTTTGTATTACTAATGTATTTAATTTTCTTAACTTAAGTATGTTTACAATATTGTACTTAATTACCTTTTAACTGTTTTGTGGTAGGTTCGGTAAAATGGGCATAACTTTCTACCTAAAGATCCAATTGAGGTGATTCTTGATTCTGTAGAGATCTGACTCAATGGGATAATATATTGTATGTCACAAAGTATTGGAAATTTGAATGTTTAGAGGGTGAAAAATGGCCTAGAACAAAACTGATCTGCAGTACAGGCCCAATTTGAACAGTCATCAGTATTTGGCCCATAACTATAGAAATACGTGTCTAATACGTGTGAGATTACTCAATTTGGAAAGATAAGAGAATTATCTACATCTTTGATGTTTTGAGTGACAGCTAATTCGCATCACATCAATTCCAAATTGGATAATCAAGTGGGTGCCCAAGTGATAATGAATGTAAATTATTTTGCCACCATTCTTGACTTTCATCAACCAAGTGGTTCCCTCCAAATTTGTCTCGATTTATCTATGTTTTTCTATAAATAGGTGGCTTGTTTATGCCTAAAGAATGTAATTAGAAAGTTAGAATTTAGTTCAAAATACTTGTCCTTTGTATCCATTTCTTTGTAAATTTATTTCTCTTGTTTACTATTAAATCATGTTATTTCTTCTTCCATTTCTTTTCTTTTTCTTTAGTTTTATTATGTCCAAATAATTTTCTTTAAACTAAGGTGAAAGGGTGAAGCTCTTGGCAAGGTAATAAGATATGTTTAATATTTATTCATAAATTTAATGCTTCATTTTTAAGTTATACAAACTTATATATGATGTATTTATTTTGTTTGTAGAATTAATACCCTTTCTTCTAAAGTGGTGATTCTTGATTTATTATTGACAAACTTAATACTTGGCACAATAAATTCTTGAAACCATTTACAAGATTTGGTGTATATAATCTTTCTTGTAAAGTGGGAGTCTTGATTTATTGTAGACAAATATAAAGATTGGCATAATAAATACTTGAACTCATTTATAAGATTTGGTGTATAATAATTGAAAGAAATAAATACTAATCAATATATAAATGATGATGAACTTTAATTGCTATATTTTTCGGTTGGAACCTCCTTTGTGTGAGGATTCCAATTGAGTTATAAAAAAATAAAAAGTTAAATATATTCTTACTTCTTATGCCAAGAGTGAATCCCCGTAACCTTAGCTTTTTATTTGAATTGGTTAATTGAAATAATATTTACAAACATCTTATACTGCATTAATTATCTTTAAAGTGTTTATAATTTGTAATTTTAATTCTACTTCCCTGTGGATCGACCTCGTTCTCATCAGGTTATTTATTACTTCGACAATCCTGCACTTGGGAATAACTCCTATATTCTGGACGTGTCAATAGTCAAAATCACACCGACCAAAATCCTTACACTTTAGCAATATTAGAAAACACCGATATAGCCTCATTAATACCGTATTAACAAGACATATTAACGTGCAACATTATCTCATAATGATACATAATTAAATCTGATTAAGAGAGATTACTTAATTTTATCCCCATCTCATGGGGCCGTGATTCTTAATCATATATTTATTTTATGCAAACACAATTAACCCCTGCCAATAGGGCCCCCATTGTGATTATCAGCACAAACAAAACAGCCCACAATATTTATCACATTTATAACAATTACAAATTACCAAAAATAAATCATTTTTTTTAAACTCTAAAAATAAATATTTAGAGTAGTCGGCATAATTAAATTATGCCACGTACACTCTAAATAGTACACTCTAAATATAAGCACACAACACGGTGTTTTGATACCAATTTTTTTGGTGTTGTGTGCGTGTACGTTGTGTTATAGGTGATTGTGTGCATTATTAAATAATTTAAATATCGCATGTCTCACATGTAACGCAACAGAGATATAATACATTAAAATAATCTCATTACACTAATGAGATTAGAAAACTCACCCTCAAAATGTACTTTGAACAAATCTAATTGGAACGTGGTGGGCTTCTTCAAACTAGACTAGTAACCTTCCTTTTTGAAACTATTTGAAATAGCTCTTGCTTTTTATTATTAATTAATTTATTTGTTTCTCTCAGACACTTTTCTTAAAGGTTAACACTTAACCTTTTGAAAACAAAGCAATTCAATTAATTCCTATTTTTTATATATAGAACTCTCGGTTAACTTAATATTTATAGGCAATTATTGTCTATTGTTCAACCAATAGAAAATAAATTGATTGACATTTGTTTAAAAGTGACTAACAAAATAATTTGCTTAGTCATTTGTAAAATTCAGTTGGCATATTGATAAAGCAATTTATGGCAATCAATTTGGCACCTCATGCTTGGTTAATATCATTTGCTTTTGGTTGTTATTTTAAATGACTAGTTAAAAATCAACACAAATTAATTTTATTTGTATTTGAATAAGACACTTGCATGGCAGAATAGAGCAAAGATTGTTGGCTCTTTACTTTTCCACATCTTTAAAAATAAGTCACTTGGATTGAATCAAATTAGATTTTGTTTTGTTTTGGCTAATTAGATTTCAACAACATATAAATTATTTTATAAATGAATACGGTTCATTTGTATATAGATATGCCAAATGATTTTTTTAATAAAAAATTTATTTACTAATGTTCAAATTAGTACCCATACAAATTATTGACAAAATTTAAAATATACACTAGATAGATAAAAGTGTCAAGTCTCATTTGGCATAATTTAGGTTTAACAATTAAATCTTAACTACTCCCCGAGAGACTGTAAAGTAAATGAGTAAATAATTATCAAAACAACAATTATTTTATTTAAATGGTAGTTATATCTACCAATGCCCAACTTAGTAGCCATACAAATTATTGGCACAATTTGAGACATACACTAGACAGGTAAAAGTGTCAAGTCTCACTTGATATAATTTTAGGTTTAACAATTAAACCTTACCTATTCCCCGAGAGACTCTTAAGTAAATTTATATTTTTCAAAACTTCCCAGATCGAACAATTTGATCTGGTGCGCTACCCACGTACTCAACGCATACACTACCTATAGTGAGACTCCCTAGGTTCACACCCATTTTATCTCACGAAATATTTTGTAAGTTCATAACCGATGCCCTACACACACGCGTTATGGATAATACAAAATAACAAGTTAAATCATACAAGTTAAGGTTAATCCATATTTTTACAATCCCTCCATCATTAATATTCTGGAAGAGTGGAGACATAGATCAATAGCGTCAAGTCCCCTACTACTCAACCATAAACTTATCTCATTTGATTCATATTCCAATAAATAATATACGCCAAATCCTTTGCAATATTATTGACTCCACAGGAAACTCTTTCCCGGGTTAAATGCTTATGGCCATAAGAATTCCTATAATACAATGTTAGAGCATCTAGATATTTAACTCACCCATATAAGTTGATGGATCACATATCTACACACACCAGACTCCATAAGCATCGGACCATACCCAGCGACACCCAACGGTTAGACCATGAAAGGTCTCTGACATGTGCAGAACCTAAGTATGGTGGATCACTCATAAGCCTATTATGGTGCTCAGGTCTAGGGATCACAAATACTACTCAACTCGAGAGGACCCTCTATTAACAGATTTATGGAAAATCTATTGGAGGTCTTCATTGAGTCTAGTTCAGTATCCAGTCCTTACTAAATATATGTATATCTATATAAGCTTCCATTAAGCTCATGGTTTACTAAGATTAACCATCTGGACTATCAAAATATGAATATACACTGATCTATATAAATCGGTTCCATTTGATAAACCCTGCATTGGTGGAAATAGATCAAGAACATTTAATTTGAGAACATATTTGTACAATGACATTTCCTAACAACTCTTATAACTATTTGCAACTATGTCATTGTTAGTATATTCTCTGGTCTTTGTCCTATTTTAGATAAGGTTCTAACTCTTTAGACTTAATCTGAACTCCTTTAGATCAATATAATGTCCGAAATGTTACAAGCATCTTACCTAATAAACTTAATTAGTGATTTAGTAAGATATTTATTTATTACATAAGTATGAAAATACAATATTCATACAAAATTAGGATGACACATGAGCACAAATCCCAACACTTTTACCCACTTTTTATGGCTTAGATGCAGAGAACCCTTACCTATATTTAAGAGAATTTGAAAAAGTGTGTAACTTGTAAAATAACCTACATTGTAGCATAAACACAATTCGACTTAAGTTTTTTTCTTTTTCTTTCAAAGATAAAGCTAAAACATGACTACAAAATCTTAGGCCGGGATCTTATTCTTCATGGGATGAGATATAACAACAATTTCTAGAAGAAAAAAAACTCTTCATAGAATAAATTCTTTCAAAAAACATATTATCATTTTTGCCCAAAAACTAGAAGAATACCATTGTTGGGAAAGGTATAAGGAATTTCTTAATACCTGTTCCCATAATGGCTTTGAAACTTGAAAATTACTCTTAAATTTCTACGAAGGCTTAACACCCAAAGTTAGGCAAATGGTAGAAATGATATGTAATGGAACATTTGAAGATAAAGCAAGAGTTTATTAATTTTTAAAATGCTCAAAGATTTGCTTATTTGAAAGAAACTTTTGCTAAATGCATTGAGCATTTATAAGAAAGAAAAATTTTCTTCTCAACCACAATCAAACCCCAAAAGACAATATAACTCAAATACATTTAGTTTAAGAAGCCAACACATAGATTACGTTAAAGCCGTTATCACTTTTCATAATGGTAAGGTTGTTGAATAATACATTTCTAAACCTCATAAGAATGATAAATTGATCTCTAAGGGTAAAAAAAAGCATTGAACCTACACCTAGTGAAGAAAACACCAAACGCTTACCTGCAGCCCCATTTCCTATGCATTATGTACTACTAAGAAGTTGAATCACAATCCTGAAATATTTGAAATATTAAAATAGGTAAAAGTTAATATTTCTTTGTTGGATGCTATTAAACAAATTCCCTCTTACACAAAATATTTGAAGGGTTTATGCACAATAAAAAGAAAAGTGAATGTGAAAAAGAAAGTATTTTTAGTTGAACAAGCAAGTGTTATTCTTTAGAAAAATAATGCTTTAAAATACAAAGACCATGGTTGTCCTACAATTTCATGTATTATTGGAAGTCATAAAATTGAACAAGCCTTACTTGATCTTGGTGCTAGTGTGAATTTACTACCATATTCAGTTTATCAATAAGTTAATCTCGATGAGTTAAAACTAACTTTTGTAAATTTTTTTCTTGTCGATAGATCAATAAAAATGCTAAAAGGGATAGTGGAAAATGTGTTAGTTCAAGTCGATAAATTTATAAATCCTGTGAATTTTATTGACTTGGACACAAAACTTATTAAATGATGCAATTCGATACTTGTTATTTTGGGTCGTCTATTTTTATTAACTTCTAACACTTTAATTAATTATAGAAATAGATTAATAAATCTTTTATGCGAAAATATATTTTTAATATGTGTAAGCAACTACATGAGGAGGATGATGAAAGGAAAGAAGCCAAAATGATTGAAATAATTATGGATGATCATATTAAAAAGGAAGTTCTACTAATCTCTTAGAAATTTATTTAATGAATTCATTTGAGTCAAATATGCAATTAGATCTTAAAATCTCTAACATATATTTTTTACTTAACTGTACCCATGTGATTGAAAATAAAAGATAGAAACTAAAGTTTGAAAAATTAGGAGAAAAAAGGATAAATAGAATAAAATTCTAAAGTTTGAGTTGAAACCTTTACTCGAAGGGCTAAAATATGCATTGTTTTGAGAGAAACAAACTTACCCAATAGTAATTTCTTCTACACTCACAAACAAACAAGAAGGTAAATTACTTGAAGTATTAAAAATGCAATAGGTTGGACTTTAAAAGACATAAAAGGCATTGATCATTTGATTTGCACACATAGAATACACCTAGAGGATAATGCCAAAATTTACCAACCACCCTAAAGGAGATTAAACCCACATATGAAAGAGGTAGTAGGAATTAAAGTTCTCAAATTCCTTAAAGTAGGAATCATCTATCCTATCTTAGTAAGTGTGTAAGTCTTACTCAGGTAGTACAAAAAATATTTAGAATCATGGTCATTGAAAAAGAAAAAAGGTGAGTTAATATCAACTCGAGTCTCACCTAGTTAGAGGATGTGCATAGATTATAAAAAGTTAAACTCTGCTACTAGAAAAGACCGTTTTCATTTACCATTCTTTAACAAAATTTTAGAAAGAGTAGTAAGACATCCTTACTATTGCTTTCTAGATGGCTATTCTAGCTATTATTAAATTTTTATAGAACTAGAGGGCCAAGAAAAGACTACCTTTATATGCCCTTTTGGAATATTTTCTTTTAGAAGGATGGCCTTTAGACTTTGTAATGCCCTAACAATATTTCAAAGATGTATGTTAAGCATTTTTAGTGACATAGTTAAGCATTATTTAGAAGTTTTCATGGATGATTTAATTATGTTAAAAATTCTTTAGATAATTGTCTTAAAAACTTAGGAAATGACTTAAAAAGATGTGAAGAATAGGGTTTTATGTTCAATTAGAAAAAATGTCATTACATGGTCACTTCTAAAATTATTTTAGGACATGTAGTGTCTTATAAGGGAACTAAAGTGGATAAGGCAAAAGTCGAACTCATTATCAATTTGCCCCCACAAAAAATAGTCAGAGAAGTTTGCTTGTTTTTTAAACATACTAGATTTTATAGGAGGTTAATAAAAAATTTTAGTGTTATATCTAAACCTCTTTGTAACCTCTTAGTAAAAGATGTATCATTTGAATGGATTTAAAAGTGCCAAAATTCATTTGAAAAATAAATTGGCCTTTTAATGTCTACTTCTATCATACAATCTCCTAACTGATCTTTGTCTTTTGAACTTATGTGTGATGCCAATGACTATATTGTTAGTGCTATGTTGGGACAAAGAAAGGAAGGAAAACCCTATGTAATTTATTACGCAAGTAGAACTTTAAATAGTGCACAAATGAATTATTCAACAATTAAAAAAGAATTACTTGTAATATTTGCATTAGATAAATTTCACTCTTACTTAATTAGTTCTTCAATTGTTGTGTTTACTAACCATACTGTTATAAGGTACTTAATGTCAAAACAAGATGTAAAACTAAGACTGATTCATTAGATTCTGTTGCTTCAAGAATTTAACATAACTATCAAGGATAAGAAGAGAGCTGGGAATGTTGTTAAAGATTACCTATCAAGACTCGTATCAGATTCCTTAATAGAAATAACATCTATTAATGATTCTTTTCCTGATGAATGTTTATTTTCTACTGTTACAATGCCTTAGTATGCTACTATTGTCAATTTTTTTGTGATAGAAGAAATGTCATCTCAATGGAATACCCAAAACAAAAAGAAATTTTTAACTAAAGTGAGAAAGTTTTTATTAGAATGATCCTTATCTCTTTAAATATTATCTTAACCAAATATTTTGAAGATGTGTACTCGACAATGAGGTAAGTAGAGTTATTGAATTTTATCATTCTGAAGCATGTGGAGGACATTTCTCATTAAAGAAAACAGTTGCAAAAATCTCACAGTATGGATTTTATTAGCCCATTTTATTTAAAGATACATATACATTTTGTAAAACGTATGTAAATTGTCAAAAATTAGGTTTTATTTAAAGACAAAATATAATGCCTTTGAACCTCATTCTTGTTATTGAAATATTTGATTATTGAGGAATAGATTTCATGGGACATTTCCACTATCATTTAGATTTACATATATTTTAGTCGCAGTAAATTATATCTCAAAATGAATTGAGGTTATTCCATGTCAAATCAATGATTATAAAATAGTCATGAAATGTTTTAAAGAAAATACATTGAGTCGATTTGGAATCTTTTGAGCTATTATAAGTGATGGGAGTAAATACTCTTATAACAGACCATTTGAAACATTAATGAAAAAAATATAATATTACTCACAAAGTTGCTACCCTTTATCACCCTCAGAGAAGCAAGCAAGTTGAACTAGTTAATAAGGAGATAAAACAAATTTTGGAAAAGACTGTAAACTCGAATCGCAAAGACTAGTCTTTAAGAAATAATTATGCACTTTGGACTTATAGAATTGCTCTTAAAACTTCATTGGGTATGTCTCTTTATAGGTTAGTTTATGAGAAAAATTGTCACTTACATGTAGAACTTAAGCATAAAGCTTACTGGGCCATTAAAACTTTCAATGCAAACCTTGATTCTGCTGGACAGATACTTAAATTACAAATAAATGAACTTGAAGAATTTAGGAATGATTCATATGAGAATTCAAAAATTAATAAAGTTAAAATCAAAGCTTTTCATGATAAAAAACAAATTCAAAGAAAAATATTTGATATTGGTCAGAAGGTTCTGCTTTATAATTCTCGACTTCATATATTTTTTTAAACAATTAAGATCAAAATAGAGTAGCTCGTTTATTGTAAAACATATGTACCCTTATGGAGCAATTGATATTGAAAATCCTAGAAATTGTAATACGTTTAAAGTAAATGGGCAAAAACTCAAGTCGTTTCTAAAAAATCAAGCTTTTCAAGAAAAAATTATATTCTGTTTGACCCTTGTTACGAGACCAATTGATCTTTGTTATACATATATATATATATATATATTTAATTTTCTTCTAACTTTATTTATACTTGTAGGTTGATTTAGTATTTTAATGTTAATTTTATTTTGCACCCCGGTTAAGTGACAAATAACGATACTTTATGATATTTCAAGTTAGTTTTATCAGTTTTCCATAATTACTAATACTTTCTCTTCTTTTCCTTTCTTAAAAAAATGGATGACATTCTAATGAATTTGAAAAACTATTTTTCCTTATTACCTCAAAATGCCATAAAGAAAATTTACAAAGTAAGATATAAAAGATTAAGACTATTAATAATTATCAATATACCTGCTGATGTATGTTGGTTAATTGAAGCCAGTGTTCGATTGGCAGGCAAGTTTCCAGACTCATTAATTTCCTATATGCATAGTTTAAGTAAAGGTAGTTTTACAAAAGAAGATAAGGGCAAAAAGATCAAGTTTTTATTACAAGTGTAAACGCATAACTTGTAACACGGTGTCATACTTTAGGAATAGTGTTTATAAATCGTGAAGATAAAATTCAATTCATTAAAAATGGCCTGAGTAAGGAGTCTTCAGATGATATCTTATCGACTTTTAAGACGCATCCAAGTGAATATGTGCATTTTTTAATTTGTGAATTATGGGATATATTCCTAAAGGAACATGAGTTGTATAGTCTCAAAAATCTGATTTTAAAAGACCATGTTTGTCATTTTTATAAGAAGATTAGATGAGAAGACTATCCCTAATTTATGAAGGACATTTTAGCTGTTTCTTAACGTAAAACTAAATAAAGATATGAGCTACAATCACAACTACTTATGTACATATTTACCAAAGCTGTTATTTTAAAATGTTTTATTTTAAACTCAAACGTCTTATCCAACAACAACCAACCACCTATAGCCGATTTTAAAAATTTTGCATTTAAAGCTTAATCTTATCCATTACCAACCAACTGTCTATATAACTTTATATTGCAACATCTTTTGGATCAATAAATTTATTGCATTATTTCTACATCTTCATACAAACTCAAGATCATTCATGGAAGAGGGTGAGTGTAACAATGAAGGGAACATTAACTCGTAAATTCATAAAAATTGTGTCTTTTATGGATCCAGCATTGGAAAAACTAGAGAATTGGTAGAAGTAGTAGAAACAGTTGGTAAGGTGTTAGCTGAGCGAAAAACTCATTTACTATATGGAGGAGGTAGTTGTGGATTAATGGGGTGTGTAGCAATAGCTGTACAACATAAAGACAGTCGAGTTTTAGATATCATAGCGAAAGCTTTAATTATTAGGAATATTGTAGGAAAAATAATTAGGGATGAGTTACAGGTATCATTAACCCATAAGCAAATGTCTCTTATGCTTTTGAATACAGATGTCTTTATAGCTTTATTAGAGGTTTCGAAACTTTAAAGGAAATTTCTCAAATTGTCTCATGAGCACAAATCTACCAAAAACTCATTGGTTTATTAAATGTTGATGGTTTTTATAATGAATTATTATATTTTCTTGACTATATGGTAGAAATACAATTAATCTCATTTGCAGTACAACAGATCCTTATTTCTGCTTGAAGTTTTGATCACTTACTCGATGAATTACAAGCTTTTATACCTCTATCTGATCCAATAATGTGTCAGATAGATTGGTATACTGATGACAGTAAAAAGAAATACAAGATAGATTTGACTCTCCGTCTATAGCCTCTCTATTTTTATGTATTTTTAAGCATTTTGTGTAGCTGATTTTATTTTATTGCATGTTTTTTTTTTCAATAAAATATATTTTAGGTGATACTTCTATACTCTACTCTTTTTATATTTTGACATTGAAAGCAATGTCTCAATCTGATTAAGGGGAGGGTAATTGATATATAAGATGTTAGTGTTAATTTTTACTATCACTTTATTCTTGAAAAACAAAATTCATCATAAATGGTGTGAGTAAAAGGTTTATTTTTGCACTTTTGAGAAGCATTCTAGATCTAGAATGGTAGAGTAAAAAATACATTACTGAACTTTTGAAACACATTCTAACTGATTTATTTTTAATGTCTTTTATGTATATTTGTTTGTTGCTTATATTCTTGGTAACTCTTGTGTAAATAAGTTTATTTTTCCATCGAGGTATGATTTCAAAATTTTTTGGTTTAAGTCACTTTTTTTTTCTAGGTTGTTAAAGAATAACTTTCGAAATTATTTCTTGAGCACAATACTAAGCCTTGTGATAAGATGGATGATTCAATATATATAGCCAAGAGAATTTTCATGTTTAAGTATACATATTCTTTTCTAAACTCACACATCTTTTGTGAGTAAGTTAAAAGGTTTGAGATAATAGCTTACGAACCTTTTATTGATTTTCTGAAATGGTTAATTTTTATTTGAAATAACATTATTTGAGATGATGAATGATTTGGTTACCTAGTTGAAGGATGATAAAAAATTGTGAAAAAGTGTTGTGGTGAGAGATTACTCTTTTGTAATGCTTTCTTATATTTTTCATTTTAAAAAAAAAAGCAAAAGAAAAAAGTATAAAATAAAATAAGTCAATTCAGTTCATTAAAGTCTTTGTTAAATTTTAGAAGATAAAAGTCATTAGAAAATAGTTTTATCACCAACTCTATTCGTAATATTCACATAAGGTAATTAAGGTCTTGAAGCTAGCATATGATAAGAATAGTTTGACTCTAAATAATTGATTTTCATATCTTTGGATCAATGTGTAATTTGTCTGTTTGTCCTTAAATGTAACCTTTTCTTGAACGATTATTTGTTTTTCAATTCTATTATTAAAATCCTAACCCTTTAAACAGTTATTCATCTGTGAGGATATGGAGTTAAGGCTTTTACTTCAAGAAAATTTTCAAGACTATATATGTTGTAGTTTGTGGTAAAAAAGGCTTCGGCTTAATTCACACACTCATACACAATTTTGGAAGCTATGATTGAAATAACCTTAATAGCGATTGTGATCTTACATTGACGTTTTGTTTAAAATACTTAGATAGTAATCAAATTTTATTTATACTTAAATTGCTAGAGATTAGCAATAAGCTGGTTGAAGGGTATGATGAACACTTAAAATTACACATTTAATAAGGGTTTTACATCATTGTTTTGCATTACTAGTGTTATTAACCTCTCTAACTTAACTATGTTTACAATATTGTACCTAATTGGCTTTCAACTATTTTTGTGGTAGGTTTAGTAAATTAGGCACAACGTTCTACCTAAGAATTCAATTGGAGTGATTCTTGATCCTATAAAAAGCTTCCTTAATGGGATAAAATATTAGATTTCACAAAAAATTTATAATTTGAGCATTTTGAGGGTGAAAATGGCTTAGAAGAGAACTGTTCTACAGTATATGCCCAGTTCAAACAGTTTTCAATATTTGGCCCATAACTAGAAAAATATGTATAATACAACTCAATTTCGAAATCTAGAAACTTATCTACAACTTTTATCTTTAAGTTGAGTTAATTAAGACCACATCAACTTTAAAATTAGATAATCAAGTTGATGCATTAATGATAATCAGTGCAAATTAGTTGCATCTCTCTTTGACTTTTTATCATCCAAGTGATTCCCTCCTCATTTCTCTTGTATTATACATATTATTTTTTTATAAATAGGTGACTTGTTTATGCTTAAATTATGTAATTAGAGAGCTAGATTTTAGTTCAAAACACTTGTCTTTTATATTATTCTTTGTAATATTATTTCTTTCATTTACTATTATAAAGTTCATGTTATCTCTTCTTCCATCTATTTCCTTTAATTTTATTATGTACAAGTAATTTTTATTTTGCTAAGGTGTAAAGATGAAACTCTTAGTAAGATAATAAGATATACTTCAACTCCTATTTTAGAATAATGTTTCATTCTTAAGTTAAGCAAATTTATATATGTTGTATTTATCTTATTTTACAATATTGATGCCTTTTCTTGCAAAGTGGTGTGTCTTAATTTATTATTGACAATCTTTATAGTTGGCATAATAAATTCTTGAAACCATTTACAAGATTTGGCTTAGACACCATTTTTTGTAAAGTGGAGTCATGATTTATTGTAGAAAAATATAAAGATTGACATAATAAATACTTGAACCATTTACAAGATTTGGTGTATAATATTTAAAAAAAATGAATACAAGTTAATATATAAATGATGATGAATCTTAATTATTATATCTTCCAATTAGAACCTCTTTTATATGAGAATTCTTATTGAGTTATAAAGAGAGTTGAATATGTTCTTATTTTATATGCTAATAGTGGATTCCTTAACCTTAGCATTCATTTGAATTGGTTATTTGAATTATTTTTTTACAAATATCTTATTCTGCTTTATTTGTCTTTATAGTATTTATAGTTTGTAATTTTAATTTCACTTCCTTGTGGATCGACCCTGTTCTTAACGAGTTATTTATTACTTTGACAATCCTGCATTTGATAATAAACTCTTATATTCTGGACGTGTCACAAGCCACTTTGTCTGATGTAAGATAGAGCTTCGTCAATGTCTTCTCCTTTTGTTTGTCTAAAGCGTGCCCATAACTCTTCTGTAAAATTATTCCAAGTAATAGGTTGAGATTTGTCTTCATACAAACCGTTGAGCTATTGCCACCATTGATTAGCTTCTCCTTGTAGATAGGTAGATACTAGAGAAACCTTGTGCTCTCCCATTGTGCCTTGGTAATAAAAAAATTGGGTTGCTCTATTGCACCACTCGGTTAGGTCATCTCATACGTAACATGGGAACTTTAATTTTGCTACCTATACTGTGAACATAGGTATTTTAATCACAGTTTCCACGTGGTGAACTTGAGAGTACTCTTCGCGATCCTAATTGAGAGAATCAGAGACTCTTTTGGTGGATAGCATAGCTTGTGACAAGGCCTTAATCGACTCTTTTAGGCATTATAATCATTCACCTATTTCATTTTCAAATTTTTGTATGCCCTCTTGTATCCCATTGATATCTACTTCCACCCATTCGATCCTTTCTTTATTGGTGGTCATTTTAAATGTAGCTCTAATATAAATGATAAGTCCCAATCAGAACTATTTTACAATTATAAAGACAATGGAATCTTCTTTATTTATGAATTAAACCTTTTAACAAACTATTGTTTTTGGATAAAATTCTTCATCTTCTTCAATTCCAAAAGAACTTAAATACATATAAATTTGTAACTATTCCTACATTCAAGTTTCATGTAATACATGTCTAAAGTAACTTCTAATTAACTATTATTCACGTTTCTTTATCATGCATGATTCAAGCCCTACTAAATTCTCAGCAACTAATTAGTTCAACTATACATTTCCTGCACATTCGACTTCTCAGCAACAACTTGATTCAGCTACATGTATTTTCTATTTGGCACATAAGCACGTGAGGTTCTGCGAGGCATTATCTTATCAAGTGGGTTTTCTAGGTGAAAATGATTTGGATAGGTGGAAAGAAGCATTAGAAAGTTGACGTTGATGATGATACAAACTTAAAGGGTTTATGGGTATTTGGTATCTTCTTATTGTCGTTGATTTAAGGCTAAAATAAGGCAAATTATTGTTATTAAAAGCCCTAGACAAGGCACTAAGCTCCATAAATAAATTAAAATTACGGCTAGTAATAACGGAAATTCAATTTCAGTGCACTTCGCAGTCTTTTTCTTATTGAAGACTGAGAGTTAGTTTCAGGGTTAAACCCTAATTGCAAAACATGAGTTCGTCTAACCGGTCAATTTTTACTTTTCATGTTTGGATGCATTTTAAGACCATTTGTAATCCAAAATATAAACCCAAGCCAAAATAATCTGGCCTAAAATGAATATTCAATTTCAAAACCCCTTATAATTCTTTTATTGGGATTTGAGTTTACAGACCATCCCATTGTTGTATGAATATTTTATTTTATAATATTTATACAGTACGTTTTTATTAAATCACTAAGTTTTTTAATTAAATGATACAGTGCTTATTACGCTACAGATATTGTAAGATCTGAATGAGTTCACATCTGACCTAAAGAAGTTTAGACCAGTGCTAAAGATCAGTAACATTTGAAATTATAATTGCTAACAATTAGCACTACTAAGAGTTAGTAAGTTATAAAAGTTAGCAAAATCCAAGAGTTAGAACATTGTCTGTAATAGGACATAGACCCGAGAGTACATCAGTAACAACACAATTGCAAAGAGTTACAATAGGTGCTAAGAAATTTTGTTATACAAGTCTATTATCAAATTATATGTTCTTGGTCTTATTCACCAATGCGTGTGTGTCGGTGGAACCCTTTAGACCAGTGTATACTATACTTAGATGGTTTAGATGGTTGTTCTTAGCTAACAATGGGCTTACCGAAAATTTGTATAGTATACAGGTATTCAGTAAGGACTAAATACTGAATAGGCTTAATGAGGACCCCCAATAGACATCATATGAAGCCGTTAGTGGTAGGTGCTCTCGAGTTAAGTAATGTTGTAGTCCTTTGACTTGAGCTCCATGGTAGACTTGTAAGTGATCCACCATGCATTGGTTTCATATATGTTAAAGACTATTCATAGTCTGACCGCTATATGTCTAGGTATGGTCTGATGCTTATGGAGTCTGGTGTGCGCAAAAAGAGAATTTGTTAGATCACATGGGTGAGTAGTATATTCAGATACTCCAAGACTATATCTCAAAACGACTTATGGCCACAAGAAAGAAACTCAGGAAATGAGTTTCCAATAGGGTCAAATAATATCGCAAAAGTGTTTGTGTATATTATTTATCGAGATACATGTCTGGAGATAAGTTCACAGATGAGCGTGTGGTGATTTGTAATACCTATGGGGATTTGACGGTGATGATCTATATCCCTGCTACTCCAGGATATAAATGACAGAAGAATTATACGTTTTGGCGATGACATCAATTTGTATGGTCTACTATGCTGACTTGTAATATCTGTGATGTGTGCATGGGGCAGCAATCTCAGACTCACAGAACAGTTCCGTTTGACAAATCGGGCTTGGATCTAGGGATTCTCACAATATAAAGTGTACTCATTGTGCACTGGGGTAGCGTACTAGATTGAATAGTTCAATCCAATAAATTTCAACAGACCGGACATTTGCTTCAATTTCCCTCGAGCCGTACATATGTAAAGACTTAAGAGTTAAGTACTTTAATTAGTTAACAATAGTTGTTGAACAATGAGATATTGACATGTGGTGCATTGTAGGCCTATCATTATTTTACTTAAAAATTACCAAAATAACTTTACTTATTGGATAAGCAAGATCATTAATTAATTTATTAAATTGTTTATTTAATAAAATAATACTAATAATAATATATGATATTATTATTTTATTAAAGTCAAACAAGTATTATTTATTGCAATAATACACATATTTTGTTGTATTTAATATTGATTAAATAAAACAACAAAATAATAAAATATATGAATGTGTAAGTGATGGGGGCAATATGTGTAATACAAGCAAATGAAGAAATTGTTTCTTCAAAATTGTTTTGTCTCACACGGTTCAAACACGCACAATTTGACCATCACATATTTTTTTATTTTAATTGTTTAATGTAAACAATTCTATCAAGCAATGCCTTATAAGACCATGTATGGTATGACCATGATTTGAAATATGGATTTGTTTCTATTTGCTTACAATATTAGGCCAAGTTCATCCATGTTTTTAGTTCCATTATTGTTTATTTTGAATAAATAATTGAAACAGAAGCAATGGTGTTTAGTCATGGCAAGAGTTGTCATGCTCGTGGTCCATGGCTTGTCTACAATAAGGAAAAATAAAGCAAAACATAAAATGAGCAATTATGCTCATTTTGTTTTTGAGTGCACTCGGAAGTCAAGAGAGAAAATGTGAGAATAAAAATATAAGGTTTTCGTTTTACTAAGTGTTAGCAAAAACTCTCAAGGGTTGAGAGCAAAAAAACACTTCATTAATTTTTCTTCATCTTGGCCAACCATACTACAAAGTAAAAACAAGGATTCAAGTGTGGAATCCTTTGCTAGAAATACTATTATTTTAGCTTTTTCAAGTCCACCGTATTGAGAAACTAGAATTGTAAACGGGTTACTTCAAGGCGAAGATTCCGGCAACGCAAAAGACTAAAAGCTTACTAAGGTAATAAGTTCCCAATTCCATGTTATTTACATTTATGAGATACATGTAAAAATTATTGTGTTTATCATTAGGAAATTAGATTTTCATCTCTTCTGCTACGTACTATAATGTATTAGATACGTATGTAATGCATCTTTTAAATAATAGATACAATACCCATATGAATACACCATGTGTTTATTAACACTCACAAAATGGTATTAAAGCATTTTTTTAGTAGATTTTGGTGTTTGTTTTTAGTGTGAATTTGTTGTCGGTGATGCTTTGGTGCTCAAATGATGCATTTCAAGTTATTTAAATAGGTATACCAAAGGTGGGGAACACTGGAGCATCCCGGCCATAAGAGCTAGGCGTCATGACACTATAGCCTCAAGGCCCTAGCACCACAGTGTTAGGTTATAGGTGCCGCAGCGCCAGCTTTTGGGCACCGCAACACTAAGGGCTATACCCCCACTGCTACTATACAGTGAACTGGCACCGCAACGCTAACAACACTCACTCTAATTATATTTTAAATTGTTTGAAATATTGTTTTAATCATGTAGGGGTTTATGAGATACAATGATATGAGTTATTAGGCTATGTTGTAAATTGAGATCCTTTTTCTGTGCTGATAACCATAATGGGAGCTCTACTGGTGGGAGTTAGTTGTACTTACACAGAAATGAATGTCTGATTGAGAATAACTCCTCATGAGATGGGGATTAAGTCTTTGAATTAAAAATCTTTCTTAATCAGACTGAATAGTATCACATTATGAGACAATATTGTGTGATGATCCGTCTTATCAATATGGTGTTAGTTGGGTCATATCGGTCTTTCCTAAGATCGCTACAGTGTGAGGGATTTGGTCGGTATGATTTGGATTATGCCGGTTAAACATGAGATGAGGTAAATATATATGAAAGTATTGCTTTAGATGCTACAGTGTGTGGATAGTATCGGTAACATATATTTGATAATTGACAAGTTAATTTGGAATACACTTACAGAGATCGCTACAGTGTACGGATAAGGTGTATTTAAGATCATGAGTAAGAGTTGTATGAGATGCAATTGACAAGAGTTGTCTACTTGTTGGGTTTACAAAGGCCTAGATCGCCATGGTGTGCAACCCAAGTAAAATGCCAATGGAGTCTACTTCCTACTATATAGTTTAAATGAGTTTAAGTTATTATTATTCCATATGAGAGATTAAAGGGACCACGTAAAGCAGTGAGAGGGTGTTTTAAATTAAAAAAAAATATAAGAGGGCGTTTTAAATTTAAAAAAATGTATATATATATTATACCTATGATTTAAAATATTTTATTAGCGATTTATTATTTTTAATATCCGCTGACATCATCTTATTTTTGTCTTGTGAAGCTCTAATGGCCTCAAGTAATCCCTTGACACTCATACTAGATGCACACAAACTCAAAGGTGATAACTTTTTTTATTGGTACATGAATCTCAGAATTATTCTGGATTTAGAAAAGTTAGGATATATTATTTCCCAGATAATGCCTAGTGGTGTTTCTGAGGATGCCACTGAGAAGAAAAAAGTGACATATCATAAATGAAATGCTGATGATTTGAAGGTTAAATTCTATATCCTTGCCTTCATGTACACTGAGTTGCAACGGGAGCATGTCCGCATTGACAGTGCTAACAGCATCATGCTCCATCTGAATGAGTTATTTGGTGACCGACCCCTTATCGAGATTTATAAGGTCGTCAAATGTCTCTTTCAGGCCAAACTATCTGATGGGATCTCAATGAGTCCTCATGTCCTTAAGATGATAAGATCAATCGAGAGGCTTGAAAGCATAGACATTTCTTTGAATAATAATTTAGGGAACAACTTAATTCTTCAGTCGCTGCTTAGGTCATTTGTATAGTTTATCATGAACATCAACATACAAGGTCTAACCTCTACTTACGCTAATATGCATAATATGCTAAAGGCAGCGCAAGAGGACATGAGTAAAGAGGGCATGGCCCTCTATGTCTAGGATGCTTCATCTTTCACTCCGAGGGCTTCTAGGAAGTCCAAATAAAAGAAGAAAAAGAATGTGAAGTAGACACCCAAGATGGGTTCTCAACAACGATAGATATTTAAGCTACAAGAGAAGACAAAAGTAAAAGGAAAATGTTTTCACTGCAGCTAGGATGAGCACTGAAAGAAGAACTGCCACAAATACCTTGCCACCATAAAGAAGACTCCCACATGTATATGTTTACCTATTATTGACATTTTTTTACCATTTGATACTAGTATAGGATGAGTATTAGGTATCACTTCTCCTTCTCACATTTGTAATATATTTCAGAGTTTGAAAGACATTAGATGGTTACAGCCGAGAGAGGTACAACTTCGAGTAAGAAATGGTGATCTCTTACAGATCGAGGCTGTTTGACATTTTGACTTGATTCTTCCTTGTAATAAAACGGTTATATTGCATAACTGTTATTTTGTTCCCACTTGTATTAGGCAGATTATCTCCCTCCTTGTACTTGACAGTGAAGGGTATCATGTGTATATTAGGAACCGTTCCTTATATTTATATGATATATTTGATGTTTTATTAGCTGAATGTCAGTTAATTAATGGGCATTATATTTTGGATGCAACTGAAAATGTCATGAATGTATAGGGTAGCACTAGTAGTAGTTCAAAAATTTTAAATGATACAAAACTTTGGAATATGAGATTAGGTAACATAGGCGTGATACGTCTAACCCGTTTGGTTAATGATAGTCAAATACCTGATCTGATCATAAAACCTTACCCAATTTATGAAACTTGCATTCAAGGAAAAATGACTAAATCTCTATTTATTGATGTTGGACACTGTGCCACTAATTTATTGGAAATAGTACATAGTGATTATGTGGTCTAATGAATCATGCTACAATTGGTGGATTTCGATACTTGTGACCTTTATCGATGATTTGTCATGATATGAATACATGTTTTTAATAAAGCACAAGTAAGAAACCTTTAAAAAGTTCAAAGAGTTCAGACTTGAAGTAAGGAAACAAACCAACATGTACGTTAAATGCCTTTGATCAAATAGGACTCTTGCTCAATATAGTCCTCCGAGTACTCTAAAACACAACGGTGTTTTAGAAAAGAGGAATCGAACTTTATTGGATATGGTCCGAACAATTATGAGCTTCACCAATTTATTAGAATATCTGTAGGAATATACTCTTGATACTGCTGCTCATATATTGAATATGGTTTTATTATAAGCTGTTTCAACTACTCCATATGAGATGTTGAATGAAAAACAACCAAGTCTTAAATATTTTAAATATTTGAGGCTGTCTTACTTAGTGAAAGTTACGCAATAGGATAAACTTATACCCAATGGGTACAAATACTGGTTCATTGGGTATCCTAAGAATTCAATGGAATACAAATTCTATGATCCTGAGGCACAAAACATGTTCATTTCTCAATATGCCACTTTCCTTGGAAAAGAATTTCTCATAGATCATGGGGGATGTAGAAAGATTGAGCTTGATGAAGCTAATCAAGACTAGAATAAACCAAAGATAGAACCTTAAGTTCAATTCAGTAGAATACCTTTAACATACCCTCTACATAGGTCGAAAAAGATATACAGACCACCTACCAGGTATGGTCAAATGTCTGAAGGTGTGCTTTGAGTTTTTTTAATTGAAGAAAATGATTCTTTAACCTATAGAGAGGGGATGTTAGACATCGATCGGGAAAATGGCAAGAGACCATGAAATCTGAAATTAACTCAATACATCAAAACCAAGTCTGGAACTTGGTTGAGGTTTCTGATGGAATAGTTTCTATTGGTTGTAAATGGATTTATAAACGGAAGTGTGGGCTCGATAGGAAGGTAGAGACCTTCAAAGCTCGACTGGTTGCTATAGATTATGCTCAATAATTTGGGATCGATTATAAGGAAACCTTTGCCCCAGTAGTGATGCTAAAATCAATATGGATTTTATTGGCAATTACTGTATATTACGACTTTAAGATATGACAAATGGATGTAAAGACGGCATTCCTAAATGAATACCTCAGGAAAGGGATATACATGGAATAGCCTAAACGTTTTGCATCCAGCCTAACTCCAAGTCTAATATGTAAGTTGAAAAAGTCTATTTATGGACCTAAACATACTTCCAAATTTGGAATCTTTATTTTGATGAGGTAATCAGAGGGTCTAGTTTCATTAAAAACAAAGAAAAACCTTGTGTATATAGAAAGGTTAGTGGGAGCATGGTTGTTTTCTTAATTCTCTATGTGGATGACATACTAATCATTGAGAATGATATAGGCATGTTACAATTAGTAAAGAGTTATCTTAACAAGAACTTCTCTATGAAGGATTTGGGAGAGGCGTCCTATGTACTGAGTATAAATCTTTATAGAGATAGAGCTAGAAAGCTAATAGAACTTTTTCAATCATCATACATCGATAGTGTCTTAGAAAGGTACAATTTTAGTAACTGTAAGACAGCTAATGGACCTTCTAGACATGACATTCATCTTTCAAAGAGAACATTTCCTTAGACGGAAAATGAAAGAGTGAGAATGTCTAAGATGCTATATGCATCAGCTATAGGTAGCCTGATGAATGGTATTATGTGTACTAGACCTGACATCAATATGGCTGTAAGTATTACAAGCCGGTATCAATCTGATCCAGGTGACAGCTATTGGATGGCAGTCAAACATATCCTTAGATTCCTTAAGGGTATAAAGGACAAGTTTCTAATTTATGGAGATAGTGGCTTGCAAGTCAAAGGATACACAGATTCAGACTTTTAGTCTGATTCAGATGATAGAAAGTCTATATCAAGATTTTTGTTTATCCCCAATGGTGCCACAGTGAGTTGGAAGAGCATCAAACAATGATCCACAGCTGATTCAACAACGAAAATAAAATATATTACAGCTTCTGAAGCAGCAAAGAAAGTAGTGTGGATACGCAAGTTCATCTTTGAGCTAGGAATTATACCTACCTTAATCAATCCTATCCCATTATTCTGTGACAATAATAGGGCCATAGCATAAGCCAAAGAGCCACGAGTACACCAAACATCTAAACATATGGAGAGAAATACCACATAATTAGAGAGATCTTGACTAGGAAAGATGTAATAATTTATAGAGTTGACTCTGTAAATAATGTAGTAGACCCACTGACTAAAGCCTTAACTCTAAAGGTGTTTGAGAAACACGTGGAGTCTATAGGTATTAGATACAACTATGAATGGCACTAGTGCAAGTGGGAGTTTGTTGAAATTTGTGCTTACATAACATCTCATTGTTGTATGAATATTTTATTTTATAATATTATACAATACGTTTTTATTAAATTGCTAATTTTATTATTTAAATGGTACAGTGCTTGTTACGCTACAGACATTGTATGATATAAATAAGTTCAGATCTGGTCTAAAAGAGTTTAAATCAGTGCTAAAGATTAGCAACGCTTAAAATTATAATTGCTAATAGTTAGCACTACTAATAGTTAGTAGGTTATAAAGGTCAATAAAATCTAAAAGTTAGGACCTTGTCTATAATGGGACATAGTGTAGTAACCAGTATCCACAACCGGTAAGAATAAATATGTATATATATATATATATACGTATTTTATTTGTATGTGGGTGATACTTGATTTATGTATTGTTATTAGTAGTGTTTGTATAGGTTAAAGACATACTATTAGCATTGGGTTTATTTACAAGACTTTAGATTTATTTTAGGGACCAAATTGTAATACTTTGAAAGTTTTGGGGGCAAATTTGTAAATACAAAAAATTAGCCTCTTAGTATAAAAATACACTTTTGAAACTCTAATTCTCTCATTTTGGTCAAGCTACTTCTTTTAGAGTGAGAGAAAAGAGAAATAGAGGGGAGAGAAAGAGAAGAAGAAGAAGAAGAAATTGGAATTTTGGATTTTAAGAGGTATATCACAACTATTTCTCAATTTATTAGTGTTAATTAAGTTAATTTCTTTAATTTTTGATTTCTGAAAATATGTATAATTGAGTATTTGATGTGTATTTCGTAAGATATTGTGCGAATTGATGATGATCTATGTAGATAGCTTGATAAATCATGATGAATTGCAGAAGTTTTGTTTGATAGTCTCTTGATTCAAAAATTTTATAAATTGTTGTGATTCGATTCTGGTTTTGAATTTTGAGTATATAAAATTAGACATATTTAAAATTATTTGAGACTTTGAATCGATTGAAAATTTCATAAATTAAATTTACAGTGACAAAACAATTTTGATCTGCTTAATGATCTTAAAAAATTACGAATTTATGGAATATGATAATTTTATATGTCTAATATGATATACTCAAAATTGAGAATTTAGATCAATGTGGTTAAATTATTATGATTTGCTAAAGAGTGTCAGCTCATTGTAGTATTTGATTAACAGATTTTTAAAGTTATAGAATAAAATAATTTTAAAATACTTTTGGCAGGAGTTTGAAGTGCAACATTTATCATGGATTGAGATATGTGTTAAGAGTATTTCAGTGGTAGTTGTATAATTTTTGAGTTAGTATATGATTTTATAAAATTAGGAGATTGAATACTATTCAATAAGTATCTTGATCTTGTCAGGTTAGTAGTTTGGAGTCGATGGTGTTTATGGAATAGATTGTGTATGAATTATGATATAATATTCATATATAAGAAGGATATATGAGTTAAGAATGATATATCCTGATTTTGGAGTAGTTGGATATCATTTGATATATAAGAAAATTTTGTTAAGTGTAAGTGGTCAGAATGACAGGTTTTGAGAAACCAAGTAATTAGACCAATTCAATGTGATAAGTGCAATATGTGTAATTTTGTAAGCTATTTAAAGTATTTTGTATGAATTTTGAGGCTCATTAAAAAATTAACCTCTATTGATAGGTTAAAGAGTTTTAAGCCTTGTAGCTGAAAGTGCTAAGAGGTAAGTATGCTAGACTTTTACTGAAATCACAATAAGCATAGTAATTGTCTATGTATAATTTTGTAAATGTGCTTAGAAATATAGTTATGTTACGCCAAAGTATATTTGATATGAAATGTTAAAGACATGTGTTTATAAATGTGAGCATTGACATTGAGCATGGACATACATGTGTTTTTGAAAGTGAGCTTTCAAAATGAAATGTGTTTAACAAAGAAAGCTTTGAAGTGTAATATGTCCATGAGAAATATTTTGTATTTTGAGGATGCTTGAACTCACCGTTGACTTAGTAGGTATCTTATGTGATTTGTGGACCCTTTATGTATTACCTTTCCTTCAGGATTGGTATATGTTATGTGTTTCGTATGTAGGGAGGATCCTATTGGTACCTAAAGGAAGATTGAGTCATCACATTCGTGTGGTGGCGTATTGGTGCATGTGAGAGGACTCACCGATTATCAGGGTGAGGGTTTGGCTCTTACCTTCGAGCTTGAGCACAATATATGTGTAATGTAAACCTCACTTGTACTATTCTTCTCATACAGTATGTCACTTACGAGTGACATTTGACTCATTATGTGATATGTGATGTGTAAGTCCTACTAAGTAGTAGTTGAGTGATAGTATTCCTATTATATATTTTGAAAGAATGTGTAAGCGCTTACCTAACATATGATTTGATAAGATTATGATTTTGATTTATCACAGCATATCATACACATGTATTGTGTACATATATGTATTTGTATTTTGATATATGAAAAACTAGTATACTTACTGAGTTTTATACTCATTATAGTTTATGGTGATTCAGGTAAATAAGGTACATGTGTGCTTAGCGGATTTGGCAAGGCTTCTGCTGTTCCTTGGGTTCCCTAAGTTGCTAGGTTGCTGAGTGTTTCATTTAGGGACACGTGGGATAAGATATTTGATTTGTCCCTATTGAACAAATACTTATGTATTATTTTATTGTGTGTGGTTAGATTTAGTTTAACTTTCACCAAGTGTGGTTATGGATTGATTTTAAGTAAGAATTTACAATGAATATATTCTAAGCTTCTGGTAACAAAGTTGCTACTGGTGACGTAGTAGAGTGTTAATCTCTGAGAAAACTTTGCGTATCTCTGGTTTACTAATTGTCCCAGTTATAATTCAATTGTTATAATTCTAAAAGAAATGAGAAAATGAATGTTTAAATATTATTGAATGAGTGTAAGTTATGTCATGTATCAGATCTTTTGGGTCTAGGGCGTGACACATAGATTCGAGAGTACATCAGTAATAACATAGTTGTAAGAAGTTGTAATATGTGCTAAAAAAATGTTATTATACAAGTCTATTCTCAAATTATATGTTCTTGGTCTTATTCACCGATGCAGGTGTGTCGATAAAACCCTTTAAACCAATGTATACTATACATAGATGGTTGTTCTTAGCTGACAATGGGCTTACTAGAAGTTTGTATAGTATACAAGTATTCAGTAAGGATTGGATACTGAACAGGCTCAACGATGACCCTAATAGACATCCAATGAGACCATCAATGGTAGGTCCTCTGGAGTTGAGTAGTGTATATGATCCTTTAACCTAAGTGCCATAGTGGACTTGTAAGTGATTTACCATACTTTAGTTCTACATATGTTAGAGACCTTTCATGGTCTGACCGCTATATGTCATTAGATATGGTTTGATGCTTATGGAATCGAATGTGCGCAAATATAGAATATGTCAGCTCACATTGGTGAGTAATATATCCAGATGCTTTGAGATTATACCTAAAAATAAATTAAAGCCATAAACAACAAACCCCAAAAATAAGTTTCTAATAGGGTCAAATAATATTACAAAGGTATTTGCGTATATTGTTTATCGAGATACGTGTCTGGATATAAGTTTACAAATAAGCATGTGAAAATTTAACGGTAATGATTTATATCCCTGCTCCTCCAAGATATAAATGGTGGAAGGATTATACATATATGCGATGACCTCAACTTGTATGGTCAACTGCATTGATTTGTAATATTCGTGACGTGTGGTAGGGCATTGATCTCGAACTCACAGAATGTTCCGTTTGACGAATCAGGCGTAGACTTAGATAGTTCTGCAATATGAAGTGTATTCGTTGTGCACTAAGGCAGCGTATCAGATTAAATAGTTTAATCTAATAAATTCTAGCAAACTAGACATTTGCTTCAGTTTTCCTTGGGTCATACATGTGTCAAGACTTAGACTTAAGAGTTAAATACACAAATTAGTTAACAATAGTTGTTGACCAATAAGATGTTAACACGTAGCACATTATAGGCCTATCATTGTTTGACTTAAAAATTATCAAAATGACCTTATTTGTTGGACAAGCTAGATTATTATTTTATTTATTAAATTGTTTATTAAATAAAATAATAATAATAATAATATATGATATTATTATTTTATTAAAATCAAACATGTATTATTTATTACAATAATATGCATGTTTTGTTGTATTTAATATTAATTAAATAAAACAACAAAACAATAAAATATATAGATGTGTAAGTGGTGGGGGAAAGATGTGTAATACAAGTGAAGAAATTTTTACTTCAAAATTGCTTTGTCTCAGACAGTTCAAACGCACACATTTTAACCATATATGGTAGGGCCATGATTTGTAAATGTGGATTTGTTCTCATTTGCTCACAATATTAGGCCAAGTTCATCCATATTTTTAGTTTCATTATTATTTGTTTTGAATAAACAATTGAAACAAAAGCAATGGTGTGTAGTTATGGCAATAGGTGTCATGGCTTGTCTACAATAAGGAAAAATAAAGCAAAACATAAAATGAGCAATTATGCTCATTTTGCTTTTGGGTGATTACTCAGCCAAGTCAAGAGGAAAAAGGTGAGAATAGAAATACGAGGTTTGAGTTTTGCTAAGTGTTAGGAAAAACTCTCAAGGATTGAGAGCATAAAACACTTCATCTATTTTTCTTCCTCTTGGCCAACTATACTATAAAGTAGAAATAAGGATTCAAGTGTTGAATCTTTTGCTAGAAAAATTGCTATTCTAACTTCCTTAAGCCCACCATGTTGAGGAACTAGAATTGTAAATGAGTTGTTTCAAGGCGGAGTCTTTAGCAACACAAAAGACTAAAGGCTTACTAAGGTAATAAGTTTTCAATCCTATGTTATTTACATTTATGAGATACATGTAAAATTTATTGTGTTTATCATTAAGAAATTAGATTTTTAACTCTTCCGTTATGCCCTATAATGTATAAGATATGTATATAATGCATGTTTTAAATGATAGATACAATACCCACATGAATATACCCTAAGTTTATTAACACTCACATCCTCATCAAACCTTACTCTCAATTTTGCATTATTTTTTTATTTTTATACGGGGATAGGGAATTCGAATACAAGATCTCCTATTCAGTGAAATTATGCACAACAAGCTTTAATTACTAGGTCATTCAAAATAAAAATAAAAAGTTAAGTGTTTCAAATATTAAATGCAAATTATTTATTGTTAGGCTCAATATTAAATGAACCTAATAGCCTACTGTACTTTGTCTTTCTGAAAGGAATCCATGACATCAAGGCAAACCTAAATTCAAATAAAATATGCATTTTAGCTCAAAAATTAAGTCAGTTTGGATATTCAGATCAGTTAACCCAATCCACTGACCTATGAATTTAGGTCGAATTAAAATTATTGTTTTATTCGAATTTGAATTAGTTTAATTGTTATTTTACATAAAAACAAATAATTTCTCATGAAGTGAACGATTCTCACTTAAATTATTCTCTGTGGTTGATGCATTTTAATTGTATGCCAACTTCTCTCTAACTAAATATAAACTAATCACATTTTTGTGTGCTCACGTAAAATTTGACTATAATGTAAGAGCTTCGCACTATAAATATGCTTGATTTATTCAGCCTTAGAAATCATCAAATACATAAAGAGCATTCAAGTATCTAGAGTATCTTGTTTGTAGTTGAAGCACTCCACATAGAAAGCACTCATTTTCTCATAAAATTACTGACTTGAGCATCAGTGTCTTTTTTTTACAGGAGGACGGTATTTTTCAAGTAAATTTGTGAAGTATTCAAAGGTAAAAAGGAAAATTCGTAGAGTTCCAACTTTTAAAAATTTCAGTGACACCATCTTAGGGAAACATAAAGCGAAAAAACATATTTTTTTGGCTCAAAGAACATCTCAGTGTCTATGACGAACATCAATTCTCATTTCACAAATTTGGACAACACTAAAAACTAAAGGCATTAGTGCTTTCAACCTGCTGATTTTAGGAGGCAACACCTCCACCAACATGGCAAGAGTCATAGCCAAAATTTTGAAGGAAATAAATGAAACTAGGAGCTATAAAATTGGTTAGCTGCCTTAGAATAAGTCAAAGACTTTCGAGATAATCTCAAAGAGCTTCCCTCTTTCACAGATCACACCCAGGAATATCTAATGAGAGAAATCCATAACAATATGGGAAGAAAGAAATCTACAAAATTTTCCAAAAGAACGGAAGCTATAGAATAGGCACAGATAATAGATAGTGAGCAAGAATTCACAATGACAATCCCAATGGAAATCAACGAACTATATGGAAGAAACAGAAAAGCTAGAACCACTGAAGACACCATGGCTTTCACAAGTAAGGCAAATCAATATCCATTCACAAAGTAGATTAAGAAAGTAGAGACTATAATATGCTTGATTTATTCAGCCTTTGGAATCATCAAATACATAGAGAGCATTCAAGCATATAAAACATTCTGCTTGTTGTTGAAACACTCATTTTTTAAACAATTACTAATTTTAATGTCGAAGTATTTTTTTTGTTTTTTTTGCAGGAGGACAAAGCTCACCAAATAAATTTGGTAAAAAGGTAAATTCACGAAGTTCTAACTTTTAAGACTTTCATTTATAATTCAGAAAAATATGTAGAGAGAATTTCAGGTAAATGATGAGGATAATTTTGAAATTAAGTGAGGTATATTAATTTAAAAAAAAAAATTGATTGCGTCTAATGAGATAATGGGCCATTGAAAGTTAAAATGAGGTGTTTGAATATTTTCACTTGTTTATAATAGGTCTCTGGTGCGGATATATTAAATTCTACTAATGGAATTTAGTTAAAAATAAATTATATTTGTAATTTAAAAATATGCGAAATTGTTTTTAAGAAAGGCATTGATCACAATTAAAATATATATGCTTCATTTTTTAAAAGGAAAAGAATTGAGAGATAAGGGTTTTGAATTTAAAACTTAATATTAATTGAAAAGTGTGATATATTAAATTATTTTTAAAACTCGAAAAATAATATATATACTTTTAGTATGTTGGTTCGACATTAAAGCTAACATATTTTGAAGAATAAAACTGAATTGAATTGGAAATTAAAGTCACACGAGTGTCCTCCTAAATCCTAGTCTTATTTTAAAATGATTTAAAATATCCATCATGTCCGTTAAATCATCTATTATATATGCCTCAAAAGAAAATATATGCAAATTTTTTTTTCTTAATTTTTTAGAAAAAAATGTTGGAAAAAAGTTTTTTAAACACTTTTAATATTCATAAATTTCATAATTTAATTATAACATTTGTATTATAAATTCTTTGTAATAAATTGTTATCATAATATAACAGTTATAATATATTTAAATTAGTTATTAAATTTAAATTAAATATATGAGAGTTATAATATTTATTATTATTATTTGGAAGTTTTATAAATTAAATATTTAATATTAGAGTAACAATGTATTAAATTATTCTTATTAATATTAGAATTAATATCTAAATTATCTAACACTATATAAAAAGATGCTAATCCTTATTAGAAGTTAGTGAAAGTGAAGAAGAAAAAAGAAAAATGAGAAGTGTTTTATATAAAAACTATTTTAAATAATATATATTTTTATATTGTATTTTTGAGCAATTGTGCAATTGAGGCTTGGTATTTTTTTTTTGTGGTCGTGCTCATTGAGTAGAGCAATTACAAGCATATGATTGAATCTTTGAGGCATATAAATTCATCATTACCTGTAAAATAGAGGACTGTTTGACTTTTAAAAAATACTATTTACATGCCTCTTTATGCTCAAGGCTAATTTTGTCATACTTTTCTCTCATAGTTTATTTACATTTATTCTGTTAATAATTTTTATATTTTAAATATATGATAATATTTTTAAAATATATGATTGAATAATTTTTAAATTAAATATATTCTATAATCGAAATCCAAATAGTTTTTAATGTTTAATGGTAATTATAATCTTTGTAGAATAAATTTTGTTAGTGTTATTATTTTATATTCAAGTGTATTCTAAATTTGATATATTAATAAAAACATATAACATAAAAAGTATATTCATACAATTTATTTAATAGTGATGTGTTCATATCTATTGATATAAGATAACTAAGCGGCTCTTTAGTTTTAACTCTATAGTGTCGTTATTTTTATATGTTGGATTCTCTTTAAATTTCTTTAGTTTATTATGTGTTTTGTAAATATTGTTCACAAGACCTTGTAAAGTCTTTGTTGACTCGGTTAATTTACTGTGGTCTATGCACAATGATAGTGATTTTTGTTTTATATTCTATTTAGATCATTATAAATGTATACTACTAATATGTAAGATAAATAAGTGATGGTTCTTTAGTTAATAGGTTATATTCAGGTGCATTAACAATTGTTTTCATTTTTTGTTTCATGCATGGTAATCTAGCTATTAGCTATTGAAGTGTGATAATCTTTATAGTGGTAGATAGATAGTTTTTATTAGCAAAGAACATTTTGTCATTGAACAAAATACCTCTAGTGGAGAGAATTATGGTCATTCCCTTTTAAGTTTCTTATATACATTCATTTTAATATATATGAATATATAATATATCTTACAAATTAATTTACATATTACATATATGACTTCAACCTATTTTGTAATTATAAAAGCGAGCTATCAAATAAATGATGAGTATGGGAGTCTAACTAGTTATGAGGTATATCCTGGCATAACACCCTAAACGGCCCTTTGCCTTGGCGGGTTTACATTGCTTAACCTTTTACGTAACGTAGTGACAACTCTTAAACTGGATCTGGAACCAAAAATCGTAAATTGAATTGAAAATAACACTTTTTATTTTAATTTCAGTCTTTCTGATACAGAGGATTCCTTAAAAAAGGGCAACTGTAGAGCATACTTGACTGGGTAAGTTTCTTTTAAAATTTAGAAAATGATCAACTCATTTTATGCTTTTTATACTAAGAGAGACTTTAGAGAACTACTGGAGAAAGATTTAGAAGCTCATGGGATAAGGGAAATCAGAATTTTTATTTCGTTTTTGGAGGGAGTGGCTTTATATAGCATAGGACTCCGAATACAAACAAAGAAACTAACTTTTGACGTGGCACGCAGACCACCATAACTTAAAAAAATAAACTTTTGCTTATTAACGGGACACGCGTAAAAGAAACATAATATTGAGCCACGTGATAATTGTGAGTATAAAGGCTCTACTTTTTAGGATTGTTTTAATCATATGGCTTAGGTTCTGAAGCTTGATCAACTGGACCCATTGGGGCTTTCGTCATCATTGAACTATTTCCAAGCACGCTTGGCCAGTCTGCTTTCACATTCTTCCATGAATTCTTTCAGGAGTTTGATGTTGTCATTGCTTTCATCACGAATTTCGGCTTCTTGTGGGGCTAACTCACGGGATAACAATCTTGCTTCTTGTTGGACTTCTGACTCGGTAGGTGGGGGTTAAGCATCTTGGTACAGGGAGAGGGATAAGTCTAGTGGTCCTGGAGGGGTAAGTGGGACATCATGCATCTGTGTGTCTGTCTCATGGAAAACTGATGGGATGATTATGGGAGGAGAGTTTTCGTGATCAATCTTAGTTCGGTTGTACTGGTAATACTGTTAGACGTAGCGTTGGTGTTGTTCCCTCTGTCTGTGTTTGTGGATGTTGGATGCTTGTTGGAGTCTGTATGAGAAGTCTTCATCTGTGGTTTCCCAAGGGGCATAGTCTTTAGGGTCTATCCATACGGCTGGTAGGATGATCTGATTTTTTTCTGCAAGGACTCTTTCTAGTTCTCTCATTTCTGCTCTGTGATTATCTCAAAACAGATGAAGGGAGTATGAAAACATAAAGTAGTCCTCGATGATAGGATAGTAATGTACCTCATGATCAGATATAATCATTCCCTTATGTTGGAAGAGAAGAATGATATGAAATCTTCTGGGTGGCATTCTTGATTGACTATGTTGATGTATTAGCCTTTTGAACTTGACTAGCCATTGTTCACGGAGGAGGAACCATTGTAAGAATGTGATTGCATCATGGCTAGATGAGACTGTTTTGAGCCATTTTTTCGTCTTCAGGACAGGGAATTCCATTGCAATAGTGTATGAATCCAACAGGTACCATAACAGGTAAAGAACACTTTTGGACTAGGCTTCGAAATGGGTGACAGTGAATAAGTAGAAGAATGGGTAGGTTAGGTTGAACAGTGAGGTGCCTAGAGTGCCCCATCCGTTTTCTTCAACAGCTTGGATGGCATTGTCTTATGAGTTCAGTGGGGTTTGACCTGATGGTTCTGGTCTTGATTCTTTCTTCAAATTCAGGAGGAGCAAACGGGACTAGTGGATGGATGATTAAAGGTTTTAGAGAAACAACGGGGGAGGAGGCAGAGGACGTGGAGGCTTGCCATTAGGAGGATGGTGGAATAGAATTTGTGTTTTGGCCTTTTAACCATATGTTTGGTAGTGATGTGGTTAGTGAGTGGGTTGTCGGTATTTATAGGGTTGCGGGAGAGGAAGTCTGCCACTGTGTTGTCCTTGCCTTTAATGTGTTTTACTTCAAAGGAGAAATTAGAGAACCACTGTTGCCACCTTAGCAGTTACTGGTTTGGAATGCGTTTTTATTTGAACTTCAGCATGTGAGAAAATGTCGACATGTCTAGTTCGACCATGAATTTGTGTCTAATCAAGTGAAATTCAAAATTTTCAATTACTCGTTTTACTGCCAATATTTCTTTGAAGGTGCTGTTGTAGTAGAGTTTTGAGTCTGAAAAGGCCCCACTTTTATACCCGCATATTTGTCTTTTTTCATTGGTTTCTTTTAGGAGGATGGCCCCCCAGTGGTAGTCACTTGCATCTGTCTGTAGTATTCTCTTTCCATGTGATGGGATCTGTAAAGACGGCAGACTTGTTGCTTTCTATTTAAGCAGTTTTACAGATGATGTCTGTTGCTGTTGCCACTGTGGAGGATTTTTTTTCAGGATATGAAATAGGGGCTTCGTGATCTGTGAGATGTGCTGTATGAAATCTGACATGTAATTTACAATGCCGAGAAATTGTTGGATTTGGGTTTTTGTCAAGTTGTCGTCAGGGAATCTGGTCAGCTATTCCACAATGTGGGATTGAAGTTCGTATTGTCTATTCTTTATTCGCATTCCCAAGAAGTCTATTTCTTCAAGACCCGCGTGGCACTTGGTGGGTGAGATCATGATGCCCTTTTCTTGTAGAATGCTGCCAAATCTCAAAAGGAGATCATAGTGTTCATCAACGTTTTTCGAGAAGAGCAGAATATCATCTATGTAGATGAAGGCCTGATCTTGAATTGGTTCAAAGATTTTCATCATTCTTTTCTGGAAAAGAGATGGAGCAGTCTTTAGTCTGAAAGGTAGGACGGTCCACTGGTAGTAGTGGTGAGGTATACAGAATCCTATTTTGTGTCGGTCATCGGGGTGGACTCCTAATTGCCAAAATCCCGTCTTTAAGTCAAATTTCAAAAATACCTTTGCCTGTGCAATCCTTGAAAATAGAATCTGCTTGTTGGGTAAAGAAAACTTATCATCTTGCAAAAAAGAGTTTAGAGGTTGATAATTAATAACCAATCTTAATTTTTCTTTAATTTGCTCGCTGCGTTTATTGACGTAGAAGGCTTGGCAAGCCCACTGTAAGGAAGTAAGTTCAATAAGTCCCTCTTGTAACAGTTGTGTGAGTTCTGCATTGGCTATTTCAACATGGTCCGATGGCATGCCAGGGTGGCTAGCTTTGGTTGGGTTGATATTTTCATTCATGTGAAAAGGCAGTCGGACAAAATATTCTTGGTTTTTCCACAACGGGTGGGAACATTTGAGGAGGAATTCAGAGTGATTGTTTAACGCAGAGTGGGTTTTGATTTGTTCAAAGACAGCATTGAGAGGGGTGATGGAAAAATAGTTTGGAATGGTTGACCATGGTAAAAAATGGGCTTTAAATTTTAATCCATTGGGCTTGGTAAAAAATTTCTTTTTTAAAAGTTTTTTGATCAAATCAAAGCCTATGATCAGGTCTTTTCCTAGGAGGTCCTAGCCTAATAGTTTATAGTGAATTTTGAGGTTTGGAAAGAACTGTAGATAAATTATCTTACTGATCATGGATATAGTAAATAAATCATCATTGGTTGCTCGAAAGGTTTGATGATAGGATTTCCAGTAGGACTCAGGGAGATGATTGGGTTGAGGATTGACGCTGCAGCGCCAGTGTCAAGTAGTCTAATTACTTTAATTGACTTACTGTATTTGGATGGGTATAGCTAGAGTTCTAACATCGGGACGGATATTATGTGTAATGGCCTGGATGGTATAGGTGACTGTGATAGTTCTGTTTGGATTTTTAGTCATTCTGAGACAGAGCTTGAAGTGGATTCTGATTCGGATTCTGAGTAAACAATGATTGTGTCACTGTCCTCATAGCTTTGTTCAGACAAAAGTGATTCCAGGTCTGAGTTGATGGGTTTGTCTTTTGCGATGGCGCTGATGGCCGATAACATCTTTTTTCTTTGTCTTTCTCAGGACACTGTTTTGCAAAATGTCCTTTTTACCCATAAATAAAACATTTGTTCATTTTCTTCGAAAAAGCTGATTTTCTTCGAAAAAATCTCTTCTTGGACCTAGGTGGCCGAGAGAATGGTTGCCGGATTTTGAACTTCCGATGATAGGGTTTTTTTTGAGTTCTGCAAGAGCATTCTTTTCCTGGACATTTAATCTGCAAATCACGTCGTTCACAAGTTTTTTGAATCCTTTTGCCTATGAGATCAAAATCCTTGAAGAATTTTTGGCGTGCACATAACTTGTCTAGGACTGATAAGACTGCCTGTTGGATTACTCATATAGAGGAATTCTGCAGATTTTTGTTCTTTGAATCAAGGAATCTTAAAGCCTCTTGTCCCAATGGTTATGGGATTGAATTAAGATAAGCCTGTTTCAAATTAGGGTCATCAATTCTCAGAATGTAGTATCTGGCTGTAGCCTTTTTGAAATGTAATTCAAGATCTTTTCGTTTATATGAACAACACTTTATCTTAAAGAATTCTTCACGAGCTTTCTTTGTTATCTTGCCTTCTTCTCCGACAAATTCATTAAATAAAATGTCAATGAATTGTTCGATTGAATCATTTTGTTGTAGCATGCGCTGTCTATATTCTCCATAATAGAGGTACCAGTATTTTAGTATTCCTAGAAATCGGGTAATGGCCTTTTATATAACTTCATTGATGGTAACCCCAGCTTTTTGTTGCTCAGCTAAGCACCATGCTTGGAACTCAAAATGTGATTAACCCATTTATGAGGGTTGATGTCATTGAGAGTTAGCCAGTATTTTTTCTCTGTATTGTCTGGTTGCGATGATTGAGCTCGTCTCTGCAATGGAGTTTCTGCCTCATTCATGGAGTAATTTAATTCATGAACTTCTATTTGTAGTTTTGATGTCTATGGGTCTGAGGGTGTAGTGTTCATGTATTAGGGTGGAATCAGGGAAGTCATTGACCATGACGTTGACCCAAAGATGGATTCAGGTTCTGAGGCTGTTTATGGTGTTGGTGTCTTGGTGAGGGTAAATAGTTAATTCATAGTAGTTGAAGGAAAAATGAATGTCATAGGGTTCGGGTTCCAGTAGAATTCTGGGGGTGGGGTTGGTAAGGTTTTAAATATTGGTTCACTGATTGTGTTCGAGGCTGAAGCCGTGAATGTAGTGGACGGCTCGGAGGCATGCTTTTTCTTTTTGTCCTTCTTTTTTGGGATTAGTGTAGAACTGTCACCAAAGATAGAAGAAGGCTTGGTACATGGTAGGGGTTGTGATGCTTTGGGCAAGATATCTACTGGTCGTCACGGTTGAAAGATGTCTTGTTCGAGACTTCATAATTGGGTTTTCAAATGATTAATTTTCTTTTCCTGCTCTTAGAAGGGGAGACCGTGTTGAACCAAATTTAGCACATGTTTGTTGAGCACTTTAATCTCAAGTTTGAGTTTGTCTATCAACATCTGGTGGGTCGTGAAGCCATTGTCAATTTTGGCTTCTATCATTGTCTGAGATTCTTCAATTCTTTTAAGAGCATTATTTTGGGCTACAGCATTCTGTGACTACCAGTTGAGAACTGCATCTGTAGGACTTATCTGTTCAAAATTATCGTCTGCTCATTTAGTGTTTGGCTGTTTTACTTTCCATTGCTGGACAGTATTTTCCTCAGAGTTGTGTTGAGGGATTAATGGAGAAAAGTCTGCAGGCGAGAACATATAGATTTATGGAATAGGGTTTGAGAGATTTGAGGATTGGGGTTTTGGTTTGCATGTCGGTGGTTGCTGTGTGTTCCTTTTGTGTGGTTTATAGTTTGGAAGAGGGTTGTGGTGTGGGGCAGAGTAGGTGACATAATAATTAAATTTTTCAGACGGTGTCCTAGGAACTCGACATCTAGATCGCCATTATGATATCTTTTCTCGAGGGTACATTGAGAGTGTTGCTTTTTCTTTTTCTATCTTTGTTTTTTGACAAAGTTCTCATCGTCCGATTTATCATCTTGACATGACTGACAGTTGCAAAAAGGGTCCCGGTGGCAGTGGCCATCCTTTGTCTTAAATTAATAAATGGGTCTCCCTTGTCCTGAAAAAGAGACAATGGAGACTGTTTCTTGTGGGTAGTTGACTGGGTTAAATGTGAACTGGGTTGGAAAGGGTGGAGCTGAAGGACCCGATTTTTCAAAACAAATTTCAGTTTATCCGTTCCGTCTTTGGGAGAAACTGTGTTTTGTGGTTTGTAGTGGTTTGGGTGGCTGGGATTATTTGTGATCTTATTCATACTTAGTTATCTATGTATCTGGAAGGAGTTTGACCAGCTCTTCATTGGAGAGTTGTCTTGGCACATAGGTGCATGTTGGCATATTGTTGGATTCTACAGAAAGTAGGATGGCATCTTGATTGATATGGGATGTTCTGAAGTCCAGGGTATAGTTTTGGACTCGATAGCCATTTGGTAGTGAAGTGTGACTGAATATGTGTTTCCTTTTGGTACTGCCCCCGTAATTAGGATCTGTGCTTTTAGGGTTGAAAATAGGCTGGGATCTGTAAAGGGCATGCAAAAGTTGGGGTATAGAGTAACTAGTATTGTGCCTATATTTAATGTAGTTTGCATCGTACCGATGCAAACGTCTTTGTACCTGGAGAATCGTCCATCAAGCAAAGCGATGCGGGCAACCGTTTCAAGCCCTTTTCGACATGGAAGGTCAAGGCAAATCGAACAGCACCAAAGTACATATGAGTGTAGCCTTGTTTTAACCAGTGAGGAAGAAGGTCCTTAGGGAACCTGAGGGTTACTAGTTCTTCGGTTGAAGTCGGGAGAAGGTGTTGGTCAAATTTGGTTGCTTGTACATACTCTCTGGTTTTGATTCTGTTTGGTGTTATCAACTGTTTGAGAGAGGTAGAAAGGGATTTTTGGGGCCTGAGAAAGGCATGGTAGGGGTTGATTATGGGGAGGTCAGCCACGGGTACTTTATTTTTCTCTGGTAAGTAAGTAATTTTGTACAGATGATTCATTCTTGAAGAATCGGTAGATCGGAGTGAAGGAGAGGGAGTAAGTGTAGTTTGAGAAGGAGAAAGGGCTGGGAGAGGAATGAATGACTCAGATGATGAGGGATCCATAATGATGAAGGATGGTTGTTCTCTCTAGTCACCTTAGATATTAAAACAAAAATGAGTTGATAACATGAAAACTTATACAAATATACTACTTAAAAATGTAAATGACTCTGATACCAGTAAGGGAGTCTAACTAGTTATGAGGTATGCCCTGGCATAACAAGTTAATAGGTTATCTTTCAACAATTTATATATTGAGTTATTAAATAACTAAATAGTGTGTAATTATTTTATTGTCTTATTATTTTTAAATGTCGACAACCATTTTATATATTTTACATTACCATATATTAATATTTGTATACCTTCTATGGATGTAATACCACATTGATAACAATATTAGTATTTTTAATTTACTTTAAATACTAATTATATTTGTACTTACTTATGTACTAATACAATTTGTTTTTGAAAGTTTTAAACTTTTGATCGATCTATTGTGCATTATGTTAATATATTAACTAAAAAAATATGTACATATTATAAATATATTTGTTTATATTTTTGATGTTGAGAGTATATGTTTCACTTTAATTATTTAAAATTTTCAAAATCTTTAAAATGTGAGAGTTTATTTAAATTAGATGATAAAAAAGGGTTTAAAAAAAAGAAGAAAAAGTCTTATTGTTAAGAACTTATTAAAAAATTTATTTATTTTGTGATATATATTGTATATATTTTATCGTCGATGTGAGAATATTGATTAAAAATCATCATAATATGATTTGGAGAGTAAGCCAAGTGCGTTGGGTATGCGAGAATCGAAGACGGACGTGAAAAGATGTGAAAGATGCATCTGGTGGTGCCTAGGTGCGGGCGTCGCGGCATCAGGTTGTGGGTACTGCAGCACCCAAAACAGAACCTGGGCACCGCAGCGCCAGGCGCTCAACGCCGCGACACCCAGACGATACGCCCCAGCGCCACGGCACCAGGAGCTAAGTGTAGCAGCGCTCAGCATGGGGAATAGTTTTTCGTTTTGAATCAACTTGTTTCGACTCCCAATTGTTCCAAGACTCTTTAATACGACTTTCACACGTTTAAGGTAAGCCTAAGTCGTCCTAAAGCATATATAAAGGCTCTCTATTGACTTGTAAACATAACCTAAGACATCTTAGTAAAATCTTAGAGAGAAAACAAACTTTTGTGATTAAAGTGAGATCTTTGTGATCAAACATACTTTGTGTTTGTTTGTGAGAGAAAATTCATTGGTTGCAAGAGAAAATGATTACTTAGAGAGTCTTTCTTGTAAAAGGCATACTTTGTGAGTGCCTTATGATTCAATAATAAGATAGTGTGATCTTGATCCACCGTAAACATAGGTAAGTTGCCGAACCACATAAATTCTATGTGTTCTTCTATTTTTCTCTCTTTAGTTTCTTAATTAATTGTTCTACATTATATTGCTTGAGTTATATTGCTTGTTTGTGTGTTTCAACTTTAACGGTCGATATATACAACATTTTCTTTTGAGGAAGTGAATTTTGTTTGGAATTTAAAAAGTTCAAAGACAATTTTTAAGACTAATTCAAATTGAATATATGCAACCAATTGAAAGGTTCTTTTAATACTTCTATATAAAATGGAAATTATATACAAATCTCGTGAATAAAATATTTTCAAGGAAAATCATAAATACAATACTTTTGAGAAAAGTTTTATAAAATCATCAAAAGGGAATATATTTAAATTCACAAGGGAGTCACCTATGGAAGTAACCTAATATCTATGATTGACGATCTCATATAAGAGGTTCAATGGTTAAGAACAATTCATATTGTGTGACTTATTTAACATTTATATTATGCACATATCCTATAGGAGATATGCTTCTACTCATCATTATAGTAAAAGTGCTAATTTTGTGTGATGTTAGCGAAGGTTCCAAATAAGAAACTATCTAGAAATTACCTCATAGCCATTTGAATTGTCAAAAAATTATTGAAAAAGAGCACCCTCCTCCTACAAAAAGACACTCTCATGCTCAAGTCAGTGTTTAATGAACACAAGCGTGTAGTGTGTGATAGTGTTTCAAGTAATATGGCATTGATGCCTTGCGTATGCTGTATTGTCTTCATGATTTTTAGAATGCCTATAGAACATATAATGCATGCTTTATATAGTGTAACATGATACAGTTTAATTCATATTCAGATACTTATAAGATGAAGTTTAATCATAATATGATAAGCTTATCATGATATGATAATGTGATAGGCTTTATCAGATAATGCAATAGAGTTATCATATTGTGATAGAGTTATAACTCATTAACAATTATAAAAGTCATGGTCCAAGTAGTATTCTTGCTATTTTTATCAATCCGGCCTTTTATCTCATTCTAGGTTTGGTCTAGGCGAGCTAGTTAGGCCAATTCAATAATGGGACCAACAGTTAGGAATGGTATTTACCTTAATGAGTTCAAGACAAATATACTCTTGTAAGGCATAAGTCACATATGTCATCAAAAGATTCACTTATTTGAGAGTAGTCGTAAGGCTGCAACTATAAGAATTGAATTATTCTCTAGAGCTCTTACTAAAATCAAGAGCCATTAATGTGCTAATTCATAAAAATCAAATCTTCGTTACTATTATGTGTTACAGTTGAAGTTTAGTCAAAGAAGCTAATTGCAAAACATAGTTCACTTAGGTTCCTCAAATAGATTCTATAGCACTAAATGTAAATACAACTTCGAAAGAAACCTATACCTACTACATAATAGAATATTGCTCTTATATATTTTTGTTATTGATTATACATTATATTTTCTTATATGTCAAAATTTATATATATATATATATATATATATGTATATAAGGTTTTCAATCAAGTCTTTGTTACTATTATGTATGTTATAGTTGAAGTTTAATTAAAGGAGCTGATTTCAAGACATAGTTCACTTAGGTTCCTTAAATAGATTCTATAGTACTAAATATAAGTTCAAATCCGAAAAACACCTATACCTATTATACAATAGAATATTACTCTTTTATGTTTTATACATTGTATTGTTTTATATATCAAAATTTATATGTATATATATATAAAGTTTTCAAATCTTTTTGTGGGGGACTATTAGCAAAAGTTTTTAAAACCCTTTTAATATTTCATAAGTTACATAATTTAAATATAACTTTTGTATTATAAGTTATTAGTAATAAATTGTTATCATTATATAGTAGTTATAATATATTTAAATTAGTCGTTAAATCTAAGATAAATGTAGTTACAATATTTATTATTATTATTTGGGAGTCTTATAAATTAAATTATTATAGGAATTATAATGTATTAAATTATTCTTATTAATATTAAAATTAATTCCTAAAATGTCTACCACTAAATATAGGATTTCTTACCCTAATTAAAAATTAGTGAGAGTGAAGAAGAAAAAAAAAAATGGAAGTGTTCTATGTATATTCTATTTTAAATAATATATTTTTTATATTATGTCTTTAAGCAATTATGACATTAAAAATTTGGTATTATTTTTTGGTGATTGTGCTCATCGAAAAGAGTGATTACCAATATAAAGTTGAATCTTACAATCATATAAATTTGTTATTACCTACACGAAGAGATGACTATTTAATTTTAAAAAAATGTAATTAGCATGCCTTTTTATGCTCCAAACTCATTTTTTTTAACTTTTCTCTCATAATTTAGCTATATTTATTTTATCAATAATTTTTATATTTTTTTTATATATTTGATCATATATATTTTAATATAAAATTAAATAATTTTTAAAATAAATAAATCCTACAAAATGCATATTCTAAGGATAAAACCATAACTGCATTTATCAGCCTAGTGGATACATATGCAGAACCAAAAAAGATTAGAAAAAAAAAAAGGCAGTAAAGGACATATATTGCGAAAACAGAAATATTGCCGAGGCTATGTTCAATCATATTTATATTCATATTCATATCTTTATATTTTATAGAATGAGAGCCACACATTAACAAGCGATGCCAATGAACCTCACCCCTGACCACTTAGCCAGCCTATCTACTCACCAGCCTCCACGTGGCATAACAACGTTAATTGCTTATCTGCTACCAAGTTCCCATGACCAAAACTCAACATTAACAGAAACTGAAATATGGATACTATCGTACTACTACAACTACAAGCGAGCTAGCTTGCAAAAGAGCTCTTGAAAATGGAGACTGGTATCACGTGCTATGTGCGTGGGGTTGTTCTCCCTAGTGTTTCTTCTCGGCGTTCTCCTGCAAGAGCATCCATTTCTCCATCTTTCAGCTCCAGGGTATGATCACTATTATTGTTATTACTGTTGTTGTAAATATCATGTGTGCAAAGCTAAATCATCATCATCCCAATTTCCAAGCTTTTATGTGAAAATGTTCATAATATGAATGTTCAGAACTTGGAAAGTTAAGAAGAGAGAACTTGTTATGAATAGCTTTCATATACATGCATGTATGTTTTGTTAAGTGAACAAATAGATGTTTAAGGGGTTGTGTGTAATGGATGACAGAGTCTGAAATCTAGCCTATTTGGGGAATCACTTCGGGTGGCGCCAAAAGCTTCAGTGAAGGTTTCAAAGGCAAAGAACACTTCTCTTGTGACCAGATGTGAGATTGGTGATAGCTTGGTAAGTTAACAAACGAAAACCTTTAGGAGAGTTTAATTTGTTTCATAAACTATTTGTAAGTTGGATGAAAATTAAATGAGAATAGTTTTTGTTTTGACTGTAGGAAGAGTTTCTTACTAAGGCAACCCCGGATAAGGGACTGATTAGGTTGATGACGTGCATGGGAGAAGCATTAAGGACTATTTCTTTTAAGGTCAGGACAGCTTCTTGTGGAGGAACAGCTTGTGTCAACTCCTTTGGAGATGAGCAACTTGCTGTTGATATGCTTGCAGATAAGCTTCTATTTGAGGTAAGACTTGTACAAAAATAATGATTTTTTAGCCTTATGTGTTTCACTGCTATGTGAGTCTGCTTCATCTGTGTAAATCTTTTATGTTTCTACTCTAACAGCCAAAATGACCAATGTTTTAAACCACTGCTGGAATTTGTATATCAATTCTGTTGTAAAGGGCTTGAGATTGATGAACTGTGACAGTATCTGAAGTATGAAAATAATCGATATCATGTTCAAGTTGAGGTCATTCTTCATGATTCATCTCTTGGATACTCCCTTATTTTCAGAAGCTGTATTAAAATTAATGTAACTGAGTTTTGATGCACAGGCCTTGACTTACTCACACTTCTGCAAATATGCTTGCTCTGAAGAAGTACCTGAGCTTCAAGATATGGGAGGCCCAGCTGAAGGTGTGCATATCTTTTAATTTGTCTAATAATTCCAATACTGACATTAGCTATCAAAATTTTCAAAGTAAAACTGGAAGATGCTTATGAGATCATGGCAATTTGAACAGGCGGATTCAGTGTTGCTTTTGATCCACTTGACGGATCTAGCATTGTCGACACAAATTTTACTGTAGGCACCATATTTGGGGTGTGGCCTGGAGACAAATTAACTGGGGTGACAGGAAGAGATCAAGTTGCTGCAGCCATGGGAATCTACGGTCCTCGAACCACTTATGTTCTTGCTCTTAAGGATGTTCCTGGAACACATGAGTTCCTTCTTCTTGATGAAGGTCTGTCTAGACTACATCAATATTTGTCTGCTTTGAATTTAGTGGAGCAGTGTTAGTAGTGCTTCAATGGTTCATCAAAAGTACAGGAGCCTGAATCTCTTTCTACCTCTGTAAAATAATGTTGCTGTTATGCATTGGTCAGGAAAATGGCAACATGTCAAGGAGACAACTGAGATAGGTGAAGGAAAACTATTCTCCCCTGGAAATTTGAGAGCCACTTACGACAACCCTGAATATGACAAGGTATAGATAATTTTGTTTTGCCTTTTCTTGCATTGTTAGAAGGGAACACTGAACCACTGAAAAATCTGCCATAATTTACTCATTTCTTTGTTACCCTCCAGTTGATCAACTACTATGTAAGAGAGAAGTACACTTTGAGATACACCGGAGGAATGGTGCCAGACGTCAATCAGGTCTTACCAACAATCCCAAACTTTAGTTTTCCCTTAAAAGAAAATAATGATGGC
Source organism: Ailanthus altissimus (assembly GCA_946807835.1). Classification (NCBI taxonomy): domain Eukaryota; kingdom Viridiplantae; phylum Streptophyta; class Magnoliopsida; order Sapindales; family Simaroubaceae; genus Ailanthus; species Ailanthus altissimus. The sequence continues at coordinate 19,651,584 of OX327684.1, forward strand.
AGTCTGCAGTTAGCTCAAGTAAGTTGTGATTCAGATTATTGAGTGTTACAGTCACTCTAATTGAAAAGAAATATTACTTCTTTTATGCAGATTATTGTTAAAGAGAAAGGTGTCTTCACTAATGTGATTTCCCCATCTTCAAAAGCCAAGTTGAGGCTGTTGTTTGAGGTTGCTCCTTTGGGATTCTTGATTGAGAAAGCTGGAGGTTACAGTAGTGATGGCCAGATATCAGTGCTAGACAAAGTGATCAACAATCTTGATGATAGAACTCAAGTTGCTTATGGCTCCAAGAATGAAATTATCCGTTTTGAAGAAACTCTATACGGATCCTCAAGGCTCAAGGGCGGTGTTCCAGTTGGCGCTGCTGCTTAAGTGATAATGTTGTCTTTCATGTTTCTTTTTCTTCATATGCAAAGAACTCTAAACTATCTATATAGAAGATTGTTGTGATAGTGCATGAAATATTCTCTGTTTAAATTATAACAAGGTTGATTTTCTGTTATCAGCTAAACAGTCAAAGCAGAAAAATGTTTTTACTGAAATTCACTTCGCTAAAAAAAAAGTACTCATTATTTTTCACTTATCTCTTAAATATCACGTCGCACTCTAGTAGTTCAGATAAAACGCTTCCTGAATGAACCCTGAGATATTTAAGCATCATATATAGAGAAAAAAAAAATAACAAGAAAACAAGAACAAGCCCTAACATCTGTTTCAAATATTGGAAGTACCAAAGAAGGTAGTCCTAGGAGTTTTCATGTAAGATTCTCCTTGTTTCCAAAGGAACATGCCAAAGCTTACATTGTTACCAAAGATTCCTTCACAATAAACAATGGTGCTCTTCCAATAAGCAACATTTTGGCATGCAATGTAAGATGAAGACTATCTTATGAGGAACATACTCATTAATGCCAAAATTCTTTTGCAGTTCAAGTGTAAAACCTTGGTCCAACTGTTTGCAAGCTGAAGAACATTGATGGGTTATAGAACCACCAAAGCACCGAGCAAGATACAGAAAGAATGGTATCTATTCTGCACTGCCAATGTGACATACAAATGGGGATATTTTTTCTTCCTATAAATTTATGATAAATTCATGTATGCTTATATTCTCCTTCACGGCCCTGAGGAATTTATCTAAAATACAGGGCATCTTTCAGTTCACACAAAAAATTGTCAAAACTACCATGTGTTAGATTTTTGATATTTTTTCCCTTAAATAAAGTTTAGTTAGATTCAGTTTGTTAAACTTTGTTTTACTTAGTCATAGTTTCAGTTTGAGTATAACTCAAACTCCATGATCCTAGGATTTATTTTTAAATTCAAAGTCAAGATAAATTTTGTTTGAAATATGATATCTCGGATGTCATCATGTATATATTCACTGGTTCTTAATCAATAAATGTGTGTGAGAACTTTTTCTTCCAAAAACAGACTTTTACAAACTCAGTTTCAGATTTATTAACATGGTATCAGAGCTTTAGAGATCTTAAGGGGTTGTGCAGTGAGTGAGAAAAACTAGAAAAATCAAACTTCTATCATTATTCAAGTTAATTCCTAGCCAAGCCTAAGAACCTAATGGCCTCAAGCAGTTTTACAGCACCTTCACCTCCAACCTTCACTAGAGAAAACTATCTAATATCGGCAGTAAATATGAAAGCATATTTAAGGGCTTTTGATCTGTGGGAGATAGTGGACATGGAGAGAGAACCTTCACCTTTGGCACAAAACCCTACTCTAGCACAGATTAAACAATATAGTGAAGAAAGCTCAAAAAACTTCAAGGCCTTATTTGCAATTCATGCTTCTGTATCAGACACCATTTTTAAAAGGATCATGACTTGTGAATCTGCTAAACAAGCCTGGGACAAGATTAAGGAAGAGTTTCAAGGCAATGACACCACAAAGCAAATTGAGGTGTTGAATTTATAGAAAGCATATGAAGTTTTGAGAATGCAGGAGAATGAAACTATCCAAGAGTATGCTGACAAACTCATGAAGATAGTTAACCATCTCAGAATGCTTGGAGAGGAATTACTAGATAAAAGAATTGTTCAAAAGGTACTAGTAAGTATACCTGAAAGGTTTGATGCAAAAATCTCCTCCTTGGAAGATTCAAAAGATCTTACAAGGATGAGTTTATCAGTTCTGGTGAACTCACTTAAAGTTATAGAGCAAATAAGGGCTATTAGAAGTGAAGACTCAACAGAACAAGCCTTTCAAGCATCATTTAAGACAAAACCAGCAAGTAATTCCTATGCTACAAGCAAGCAATCAGGAGAAAAGTCGGGAAAAGAGAAGAAAGCTAGTGAAGATCACAAAAGAAATGGAAAAAAAAGGGAAGTATCCTCCATGCCCTCACTGCAAAAGAATGAGTCACTCTGAAAATTTTTGCTGGTATAGGCCAGGGGTGCAGTGTAGAACCTGTAGTCAGTTTGGCCATATTGCTAAAGTGTGCAAAAACAGGGGAAATGCACTAGCACAACAGGCTCAAGTAGTCGAAGATCAGGAGAGCCCCAAGGAGAACCTGTTTACTGTTATTGGTTATGCTGCTAATGAAGGAAAATAGGGTGGTTAATTGACAGTGGCTGTTCTAGCCACATGACCTCTGAAGAAGAAAATTTCAGTGAATTGGACAGGTCCTACAAATCCAAGGTGCAAATTGGAAATAGAGTATGGATTGATGTTAAAGGCAAGGGAACAGTTTTAGTTAACACTCAGTCATGTACCAAACTCATCTCTGAGGTGTTATTTGTGCCAGATATAAGTCAAAACCTTCTTAGTGTAGGTCAATTAATGGATAAACACTATGCATTAACCTTTAAGGGAAATGTATGCACTATAAGTGATCCAACATGTTGTATTCTCTTGACAATCAAAATGAAGAATAGAGTTTTTCCTTTAGAGTGGAATCAAACTGATCAGTTTGCTTGTCCAAGTCAACTTGACAATTCTGTGCTTTGGCACAAGAGACTTGGCCATTTCAGCTACTCCACTCTAATAAAGATGCATAAAGAGCATTTAGTTATGAACTTGCCAAATATAACTCATGTTAGTGATGTGTGTGCTGGTTGTCAGTATAAAAAGTAATGCAGATTATCATTTAAAGAAAACACATGGAGAGCATAAAAAAAATACATTTGGTTCATTCTGATTTGTGTGGTCCAATGAGTGTTCCCTCTCTAAATGGCAGTAGATATTTTTTACTCTTTATTGATGATTATACCAGGTTCAGTTGGGTATATTTTGTCAAGCAGAAGTTAGATGTTTTAGCAAAGTTTCATGACTTTAAGGCTATAGTTGAGAAGTAATCAGAGAGTTCTATAAAAATGCTTAGGACAGACAATAGGAGTGAGTATTGCTCAAGAAAATTCCAATCTCTCTGCACCAGGGAAGGCATAAAGCATCAGCTGACCATCCCTTATATACCCTAGTAGAATGGTGTATGTAAGAGGAAGAACAGAACAGTCTTAGAGATGGCCAGGTGCTTATTGTTTGAGAAGGATATGCCTAAGAAGTTCTGGGCAGAAGCAGTAAATACCTCTGTATATTTGCTGAATTTATTGCCTACCAAAGCTTTGAATGGTAAGACTCCAGTTGAAGCTTGGACAGAAAAGAAACCCTCAGTTGAACACCTGAGAGTTTTTGGGAGCATCTGTTACTTTCATATTCCAAATGAGAAGAGAACTAAATTGGATCACAAGTCAGATTTAGGGGTACTTGTTGGATATAGTATTGTATCAAAAGGTTACAGAATTTTCAGTTTAAAAACTGAAAAAATTATTGTGAGTAAAAATGTAAAGTTCACTGAAGATGCACAGTGGAGCTGGATTGAAGCTAAAATTGACAACAATCACAAAGATAAATCTAATGTTACATCTCAAGTTAAGACTTCAAGCAACTCAGACAGTGAGTCAAATACTGAAACACCAGTCAGAGGTACCTGATCAATTGCAGAATTATATGAGAAATGCAACTTTGTGACTGTGGATCCAACCTGTTATTCTGAAGCTGCAGAAATAAAGATTTGGAGGGAAGCTATGCAGGAAGAAATTAGCATGATAAAAAAGAATAAAACTTGGAAGCTTATTGATAAGCTCTATAATCAGAAAGTAATTGGAGTCAAATAGGTCTATAGAACAAAATTAAATTCAGATGGAACAGTTAACAAGCACAAAGCCAGGTTGGTTGTGAAGGGCTACTTCCAGCAACCAAGTTATGACTACACTGATACATTTACACCAATAGCTAAGAGCCAGACATGACACCATCAGGTTACTCTTAGCTCTTGCAGCCAAATTAGGTTGGAAAATTTACCATTTAGATGTAAGGTCAGCATTCTTAAATGGTCTACTCAATGAAGACATATATATTGAGCAACCTGAAGGATTCATAGCACCTGGTACTGAAATGAAAGTGTACAAGCTCTATAAGGCCCTTTATGGACTGAAACAGGCTCCTAGAGCCTGGTATAGTAGAATTGATGATTATCTATTGAAGCAAGGGTTTCAAAAGAGTGTTAATGAGGCTACTCTTTATGTTTTAAAGTCTAAAACAAGAACTAAGCAAATTGTTTCTTTGTATGTAGATGACATTTTAGTGACAGGAGGAGATGCAGAAACAGTTGAGCAATTTAAGACCAAGATGGAGAGTGAATTTGAGATGTTAAATCTTAGCAAGATGAGTTACTTCCTAGGTATAGAAATTCAGCAACACAGCAATAGTATTTTCTTATCATAGAAAAAATATGTTGAAGAAATCTTAAAAAAAATTCCACCTAGACAAAGCTAAACCTGTAGCTACACCATTAATCTTGAATGAAAAACTAAGTAAAGATGATGGAGAAGACAAAACTGATGCCTCAATGTATAGAAGCATTATTGGCAGCTTGTTGTACTTGTCTGCTACTAGACCAGACATTATGTATGCTGCAAGTCTACTTTACAGGTTTATGTATTCACCTAGTAAGGTTCATTTTACAGCAGCAAAAAGAGTGTTAAGGTACATCAGAGGCACAACAGATTATGGTTTGTGGTTTGTCAAAGAAAATAGTGATCAGTTTACAAGGATACTGTGATAGTGACTGGGCTGGCAACTTGGATGATTCTAAGAGCACTTTTGGTTATGTGTTCTCCTTTGGTAGTGCTGTATTTTCTTGGAACTCTAAGAAGCAAGAAGTTGTAGCTCAATCTTCAGCAGAAACAGAGTACATCTCTGCTGCAAATGCTACAAATCAAGCTGTTTGACTTAGAAAAATTTTAACTGATCTTGAGATGAACCAGCAAGAAGCTATTGTCATTTGGGTTGATAATAAATCAACAATAGCCATTGCCAAGAATCCAATATATCATGGTAGAATTAAGCACATAAATGTGAAGTATCATGCCATTAGAGAAGCTGAGAAAGCTGGTGAAATCAATCTTATCCATTGTAACTCTCAAGAACAGTTAGCAGACATATTGACCAAAGCATTACCAAGAGCTCAATTTGAGTACTTAAGGGAGAAACTAGGTGTTTCTATGAAAAATATCAAGGAGGAGTGTTAGATTTCTGATATTTTTTCCCTTAAATAAAGTTTAGTTAGATTTAGTTTGTTAAACTTTGTTTTACTTAGTCATAGTTTCAGTTTGAGTATAACTAAAACTCCATGATCCTAGGATTTATTTTTTAAATTCAAAGTCAAGATAAATTTTGTTTGAAATATGATATCTCGGATATCATCATGTATATATTCACTGGTTCTTAATCAATAAATGTGTGTGAGAACTTTTTCTTCCAAAAACAGACTTCTATAAACTCAGTTTCAGATTTATTAACACCATGAGCATTTGTCCATGCATTATGTCAATTTGCTTTGTTAAATAAATTTCAGAGGTGTTGGAACTCTTTTATTATTTGAAGTCTTTTTGTGTTAGTCTTTGTGTTGGTCTTTTTCTCTTTCGTAAGTCTTTTGGATAAGTGTTGTTTCTTCAGGATTAGTTCAATTATTTTTAGAATATATCATAAGAGATGACTACTTATCTTATAAGTCGTTAATAAAAAGGTTGATGGGGCAATCAAGAGGATAGAGTTTTCTTTCAAACCCCAAATCTATAGTTTTTTTTCACTTTTAAAAGCGGATATTTCAGAAAGTGATGTCGAAATCACCATTCATGCTCTTACTGACTTTTCTCAAGCAAATTCCAATGCTTCTTACTGGATGTGAGAATTGATATAAAAGATAAGAAAAGATAGCAGAAATAATAAAGAGAAACTGAAAAACTCTAAGGACTACATTGTTGTTGTAATTCTATGTATTACAAATGCTACAGAGATAGCCTTTATATAGGCTTCAGGTTAACATAAATAAAGAATATAAATATATTTAAGAAAACTAAATATAACCTATTAATTATAAAATATATATGGTAAGAATCAATTGTCTTGATTTCTTTATATATTTAACATCCCCCCTCAAACTCAAGATGATAGAAGCTTGAGTTTGAAAAATAACATTCTTTATGTAATGGTGCACGTTGAGATACAACAACTATCGGCGAATGATAACCCTTGTTGGAGAGAGACAACACTTGTGGAAGAGAGGCAATGTTGTCGGAGTGACAAGCACGTCGAGAAGATCAACCACTGCGATTGCAAACATGTTGATAGAGAAAACAAGAAATCAACTGTTGCGAGTGTAAGTGCGTTGAGAAGATCAACCACTGCGATTGCAAACGCGTTGATAAAGAGACAGGAAATCAGCCGTTGTAAGTACAAGTGCGTTAAAAAAATTTATATTAGAAAAGTTAAAGAAAGCAACAGAAACTAGCTCTTAGAAATAATCAAAAGGCTTTGAGAATTATCGTAACTTGGCTTTGATACCATGTGAGAATTGATATAAAAGATAAGAAAAAACAGCAAAAATAATAAAGAGAAACTGAAAAACTCTAAGGACTACATTGTTGTTGTAATTCTATGTATTACAAATACTACATAGATGGCCTTTATATAGGCTTCAGGTTAACATAAATAAAAAATATAAATACATTTAAGGAAACTAAATATAACCTATTAATTATAAAATATATATGGTAAGAATCAATTGTCTTGATTTCTTTATTTATTTAACACTGGATACTTGAAGAAAAGGCGTGTAACAATGTTAGTGGGGTATGTGTAATACCCATTCTTACGTGATAGTAAATTCTTTTTTTTCTTAAGAAAATTATTCAAAGTTGTTTTTTTTTTGTTAATTTTAAAGATAAGGAGATGAGATGAATTTAATTTTTAAAGTACGTAATATTTGAAGATATGTTTAAAAAAATAAGAGATAATTATTAATAATAAAAAAACATGTGTGTATGAAAATTTAAAAGGAGACATGCGTGGAAGAAAACTAAAAAAATATTAAAAAAAGGCAATTGTAGTTAAAGAAATTTGAGACATGATTGTAGAGATAGTGGGAAGTGTTGGTGATAAGAATGTATTTATATAACACTAGTTTTATTAAGGTTGATTTTTAGTTTGTGAGTTCACATTTCTTTTTTTCTTTTTTTTCTTTTTTTTTCAAGTTATAGGAGAAGAAGAAAACGCTGGGCAAGAAGAAGAATTTGAAAGAAATCAAGATTGATTCATCGAAATTGTGCGTGGATTATTATATTTTTAAAAAAAATAAATTTCAATATTTATGTATTATTTTAAAGCCAATTTATGTGATTAATTAAGTTTATATTTTAATAGAATTCTTTATTTTCGGATTGGCTATTTTAATGAGCTTGGATTAGTTCTGTTAAGTCTCTTCATCATTCTGGCTTTCAGTTTTAATAAAAATGTTATAATCTTTGTTTAGCATCAGATGAGAAGATTATGTATCTAAAGTTATGACAATATTGATTGAAAATCATCAGGACATAATTTAGAGAACAAGCCAAGTGTGTAGAGTGCACAAAGATCGAAGACGGACCCGAAAGGAGACGAAAAGCCAAAGAATGGAGTACCAAGCACGAACGCCGCAACGCCTAAACTAGAACCTGAGTGCCACAATGCTAGGTGATCAGCACCGTGGCGCCCAAACAGGCACACCAACGTCGTGGCGATGGGCGCTAAGTGCCACAACGTTGGGCGTGGGAAAGAGTTTCTCATTTTGACTCCTCCTATTTTGTCTCCCATTTGTTTTAGGACTCCCTAATACAACTCCCAGACATTTAGGATAAACCTAGGACTCCTAAAGCATATATAAAAGCTCTCTATTAGTTTGTAAACATATCTTTGTGATAACTTAAGAAATCTTAGTAATTAAATATTCTTTATGATTCTTAGCAAGATAAAATTCTTAGATTGTAAGATATAATTTTTTTTTTTTTGCAATGTTTTTTTTAAAAAAACATACTTTATGAATATTTTGTGATTCAATAATAAGAGTAAGTGATCTTAATTCGCTGTGGACTTATATTAGTTGCCGAACCACGTAAATTTCTGTGTATTCTTCTTTTATCCTTTCTCTCTTTATTCCTTCAATTACTTGTTATAAATTATTTATTTGAGTGATATTACTTATTTATGTGCTTTTACTTCAACAGAAATCAACAGTTTGGCTTTTATTAGTTAATGAAATTTTACCTTGAGTGGTTAATTTATATACTAAGTTATTAAATTAAAAAGTTTATATTTCAATGAAATTCCTTTATGATTTGCTATAATTATGTATTTAAGCCATTGTCATGATCGTTTCTAGTTTCAAGCAAGAGCCATAAATCTTGTTAGTATCTTATCAAAAAGAATATATATATATATAATTTCGTAAATTTTATTTTAGTTGCTGAGTTTTACAGTTTTCAATCTACTTGCATGTTCTGTTTAAAATATGTATTTGAGAATTTTTAGTATAAATAGGTTTCAACATCTGTTTTGTAATAATTTGATTTAGGTAGTTTTTATATTTGATTCCACATTTCTGACTTGTTACTAATTAAGAAATTCAATTAGTTCGTTATATTTTTAAAGATAATTTGAATATTTTACTGTTATATATACTAAGCTAGAACGTGTTATCTTGCAAAACTTTTTGGATGAGACGTGATTTTTAATTCGATTGAAAGAATTTGTTTTCATCAAAAGAAAATTTACTTTGAGTTAATAACATGTACAGTATTATCATTATTTGAAGTTGACGTTATTTTGGATAAGAAAATTAATAGTATAGTAACTATTATTTCAATTTTATATAAAATATATACTTTCTCAAGGCAGTAAAATCACTTATTTAACAGCGAAATTTTCAAATAATAGTTCTGGCTTTGCTTTACTTTGATTATTTCTTTAAAGTAACTATTTGAATATTATATGATATGACAGTAAACATTTATTTATGTTATTTCTATAATCCAAAAATCTCTTCTATTGTATGTTATCTACATGTCTTAGCATAATAAAAAAATTCTGTGGATGACATTTCAGAATTCACAAGTTATTTGAAGAGTTATTTCCTTTTAAAGTTTAGATGAAACTCTTTTATTTATATAACATTGGATAGATTAATTTTGAAGTTATATTTTGAATTTAGTTGATTTCAATCATCTTCTTTCTTTTATTTAGTTACAGATTTAAATATAAGTTTTTAAGACCCGTTCGGATATACACAGAGGATTTGAGCCGTGTGTTTAAACGTTTAACCCTTTGGGGGTATAATTCTGTGCAGCGTGTACGATCAGTTAGTATTTTGTTCTGCTTATGCGATGTAATGCCGTTAGATGTATGATCAGCTTATCCTTTTTGCTCTACATATGTGTTAATAGTTACACCAGATGTATGACTAATTATTTTTCTTAAATACTTGTTTGATATCTTTTTCAACTACCAATATAGTATTTAAATTAGAAATTTAGCTAAGTTATTTTATAAAAAGATGAAAATTTTATAAGTTTTCTCAAATGCAAAATATTTTGTTAAATATTACGTATATGGATTTAGTATGTCCTAAAAACGAATTTTTTTTTTATGTTATAGTGTTATAGTTAATATAGTATAATGTAAGAAACTTATTTTGAATATATATATGTCCATTCATAGAATTTTATGATCACCATCTTTTCTTTAAATTTTTTTCCTTCAAGTTGTTGCGTTTTAGTTAGAGCATGTTAATTTTTATAAGGTCAACCATGAAGTGTGTAAAAAACTTTTCTTATTTTTTTTTCTCTTATTAGAGCTTAGTAGAGACATTTGTTATTTGTGTTTATCAATGATAATTTCATATTCTCAATTTCTTTATCACTAATAGAATACTTTCTTGTTTTATATATATATTTGAGAATTTATATGATTGAATAAATTTTGGAACGCTATGTTTACTCAAATTAACTGTAGTAAGAGCTAAAGATCATGCCTAATTATAAGAGAGGTTGTATGTTTCATTGTCAACTCACAACTTTTTGAATCCATCCTTAGCTAAGCAATGTGGTTGTAAGATTGATCCTACAAGCCGATTCAAAGTTATGGTGGCAAATGGAGGCATCATTAATGGTTATGGAAAATGCCTTAATGTTCCTCTCGACATCGAAGGTTTTTTTTTTTGCCAATCTTATTTTTTTCTTCTTCCTGTCAATGGGTGTGATATTGTGTTGGGAGTACAGTGGCTACAATCTTTGGGGGCCATAGTTTGGAATTTTTCTAAACTTACCCTGAAATTTATTTGGAATAGTCAAACTGTTCAGTTGGCAGGACATAGTTCATTGGCAACTTCTTTTGTTGATGGAACTGCGATACACAAACTATTACTACAAGAAGAGAAAGGAGCTTTTATTCAACTTTTGGCATTAACAAATTTGCCTATTTAGGCTACAGTATCACCTATTACTGTTGAGTTCCTTGACACTTATTCTAGTGTATTTTAGGAACCAAAATGCCTTCCACCTCAGCGTTCTCAAGACCATCAAATTCCCTTAATTCTTGGAAGCTCACCTGTCATTGTTTGTCCTTATCAGTATCCATATTTTCAAAAGAATGAGATTGAAAGATTGGTGCATGAAATGTTAAGAGGCTGGATTAATTAGACCAAGTGTCAGCCCTTATTCATCTCCAGTATTACTAGTTAAGAAGAAAGATGGGTCATGGCGTACGTACATTAACTATAGGGCTCTTAATAAAATTACTATTAAGGATCGCTACCCAATTCCGGTTATAGATGAGCTCTTGGATGAACTCATGGAGCAGCTATTTTCACCAAGTTGGACCTTCGGTCCTGCTATCATCAAATACTTGTGCACCAATCATACATTGCCAAAACGGCTTTTCGCACCCATGATGGCCATTACAAGTTTATAGTGATGCCTTTTAGCCTTACAAATGCACTCGCCACTTTTCAAAACTTGATGAATGAAGTATTTTGGCCATATCTTCGACTATTTATTTTGGCTTTCTTTGATGATATTCTTGTGTTTAGTAGTTGTCTTACAGATCATGTGAAGCATCTTAATATTGTCCTACAATGCCAACAACAACATCAGCTTTTTGTTAAGTTCTTGAAATGCCCTTTTGCTAAACCGTAAGTTGAATATTTGGGGGATATCATTTCAGCTAAGGAGTGGTGATAGATTCTGCAAAAGTCCAATCCATGCTTGAGTGGCCGAAACTTTTTTCAATTAAAGCTGTTGAGGAATATCAAGTCATGCACTTTAATTTGACATTCCTATGGCATCAACTAAGCCACAATTTTGATATCTTATGTATAGTGGAAAACTATAACTCACACCATAAGTAAGAACACATAAAATTAACACGCCAATAAAGATAAAGAAAACAAACCAATCACAAGATACAAGATATACGTGATTCGGCCCAAATTGCCTACGTTCACAGAGGATTCATGATCCAGCTTCTTCCTATTGAAATAGATCACAAAGTATCTTCTTACATCATTAATAATCCCACAAGACCCCTTAGTATCTCCTATAGAGACCTCTAAGCATCTACCCTTGATCATTATGACTCCCTAAGACCTCTTTGTATCTCCTCATAAGAGATTTAAAAAGAAACATAAGAATAGCCCGAGCATCTAAGCCAAAAGGATCTATGGTGTTTCTCTTTTATTCACTCAAAGAACCTAAAGAATAAAACACCCCCAGAGGTTACACCCTAGTGCACCACGCACTTAGTGCCTACCTAGCTCCTCTATTCTCTCTTATGGTTACATCTTGAAACCTTAGATACTTAATCTTAAACAAGGGTTTACAAGTGTTTATATAGAGTGTATTTCGTGCCTACTAACCCTATTCTTTGTTGGAGTAAGAGTCCACTTGTTTTAGAAGTCCAAAACTTCCCAAAACTTGAAATTTCGAGCCAAAACGGATTTTTTCACGCGTTCTGGCGCTTCTGCGCTCATTCCTGGACGCTGCAGCGCTCGTCCCTGAGCGCTGTGGCGCTGGCCTTTCTCGCGCCCAGTGCTGTGGCGCTGGCGACCCAGCGCTGCGGTGCTGATCTTCTGTGTTGAGCGCCGCGACGCTCATCCTTGGGCGCCGCGGTGCTGGTCAGCTCCCCACGATTCCTTCTTTTCCTTCGCGTCTTTGAGTCCCGTTTCACTTCCCCTTTCGTGTCTCACACGTCCTAGACTTCTCCATACATGTCTCACACGTTCTAGACTTCTTGTAACTCTCCACTTTGGTATTCATCTCAATTCTTGTCCAACCAAAATTGTTGAATCACCAATTTTCCAACAAAAGCACTACAATAATTTTTTGGGATTACTGGATATCACAAAAAGTTTGTCCAAGATTTTTTTAGGATGTTGTTTTCCTATGTCACGGGTCGGGCGCTTGTCATTGACCCAAAAAAATTAGCCTGTTAGATAATGTTGCATACTCACCCTTATATATTCAAGATCCACCTAATTTTTAGTCGATGTAGGACGTGACATTCTCCCCCAATCACGTGACGCCCTCGTCACGGTGTGGTATAAACTCAAGACCAACTTGACACGTATTGTCCATCCCCCCAGAGATAGGAGACATACTACTCATATGACAATCTCTATTGGGGTTCAAGATACTGAAATTTTAGAACCCACTTGACTCGTATTGCCCATCCCTCTAGCGGCATAGGAGACCCATATCCCATGTGACAATCTTCATTGAGGCTATTTTGGAGGCCCACATACAAATAAAAATTTAGATCTGTTTTGATACAATTTGTCATAGACCGGGCGCTTACCATTAACGCAAAAGACTAGCTTAATAAATAATATTACATACTCATCCCTATATATTTAAAAATTCACCCAATTTTTATGCAATTTAAAATGTAATACTTGCATGGCTTTCCACTATTGTAAGTGATCGTGATCCAATCTTTATCGGGTAGTATTTTTTCAAATTACAAGTTAGTGTTATTGGTCACAATTTTTCTTATCATCTATAATCAGGTGGTCAAATTGAAGTAGTTAATCGTTCTCTAGAGACTTATTTGCGGTGTTTTACTGGCCATCAACCTTCTAGTTGGACCAAGTGGCTTCCTTGGGCTGAATGGTGGTATAATACTACCTATTAATCAGCTATTAAGATAACCCAATTTGAGGCAGTATATGGCAAACCTCCTCCGTGTATTGAATTTTATTTACCTGGCACTACTCAAGTTCGTTCTGTTGAGGTAGCCTTAATACAATGTGATATCATCCTATGGATTCTTAAAGATAACCTACAAACGGCTTAGTTCAGAATGAAGTATTTTGCTGACAAACATCGCTCAGAACGTGAATTCAATGTGGGTGATTGGGTTTATCTTCGTCTATAGCCTTACCGTCAATCCTCACTCAACCCTAGTGACATGCATAAGCTCTCTCCTCATTTCTATGGGCCTTACAAAATTCTTTCTCGGATCGGGCCTGTTGCTTACAAATTAGATTTAGACTCTGATAGCAAAATTCATCCTGTTTTTCATATTTCTTGTTTGAAACATCATCTGGGCAGTCACACCTCTTCCCCAATAGCAACTACCTCGTTTCTCTTATACTATACTCTTGGAATGGCAATCTTTGGCTATCTTGGACCGTGGATCTTTTAAACGAGGGAATCGTGCTATTACAAAGGTTCTAGTGCAGTGGCAGGGACTTCCTAAAGATGAGGCTACTTAGGAGGAATATTATGATTTTGTTGCCTGCTTTCCAGAATTTCAACTTGCGGACAAGCTGTTTTGAAAGAGGGGGTGGATGTTAAAACTCTTTTATTGTTTGGAGTCTTTTTGTGTTAGTCTTTGTGTTGGCCTTTCAAGTCTTTTGGATAAATGTTGTTTCATCAGGATTAGTTCAATTATTTTTAGGAATTATCATAATAGATGGCTACATATCTTGTAAGTCGTTAATAAAAAGGTTGCTGGGGCAATCAAGAGGATAGATTATTCTTTCAAACCCCAAACTGCAGTTTTCTTCTCACTGAATTTTCTGCTCTCTATTTTCCGTTACCTTTTGTTGTGGTATCAATTAGATTCCTAACAAGAGGTCACTGATCACTGATCAGTGGATTATTTAATCTGCTTGATAGATTTTTACTGTTACCTTTTCTACAGGCATTTGACGCAAGACAGGGGAAATGGCGTGGATCAGTTGGTGGCATTGTTGATTCACCCATAGAAAAGGTTTGGACCATTGTACCAAAAAGGTACCAGAATGGATGCCAATGGTTGAAAGATGCACTGACTTAGCCGGAGATGAAAGAGTTCCAGGCTATGTTCGGCTAGTCTCAGGGTTCATGTTTCCTCAACAAGATGAGGAAAGTTCATGGATCCAGGAAAGGTTAATCTCCTTGGACTCGTATTCACACAATTATGTTTACAAAATAGAAGCAAGCAATGTAGGTTTAGATGGAACTATAAATTCATTAAAACTTGTGGATTACGGAGATGACTCAACCCTCGTCAGTTGGTCATTCGAGATTGACCCAGTAGAAAGTATTTGGAAGGACAGCATTATAGATTATCTAGGATTTCTGTATAAATCTTGCATAAATAGGATTGATGGTGCTATAGGAGCAACCTCAAAAAAGGTTTGAGAACATGGTACTTGTTTTGTGTTGGGCTGTCTCAGTTCTTTTATCAAGTTGCAGCACCTTTCATTATTATATTGATTTACGTTGCGAACATGTATAGAATAGTTTCAAAATATACTATGCCTCAAGTGTATCTTTTGATGGTATCCTCATCAAGCCTTTTGCCGGTATAAAAGCAAGCAATACATGCTTGTCTTCCTGACAAAATTACCATCAGATTTTCATGCAGTCCAACTTGATACGTCATAGTAGATTTTTCATTTTATTCAATGCAGAAAATTAAGAAGGTGCATCACTGCGACCAAGTTCTGCTATGCCTCAAATAGTTTACTAGGTTTTTCATGTAGAAAACAAACTCTTTAATTGCACTTTTAAGTTTTGACAAACCCTCCGTATGACAAATGGGTATGGACAACTTATGGATATCTTATGTTCTTGAGATTATCCTATCAGTAAGTAATTCAAGTGAGTTAATCTTGCACTGTAGGATCAGTATGTTACTGTAGTAGCATTCTAACATATTCCAAGCTAAACTACAAATCCTGGAAAAGTTTTATTAAGGAATATACTAGAGGGGATGTTACCGTCTCCTCTGTGCAGAAAATATGTGACATAACATGCCAACTCAAGAGCATTTTCTTGCAAGTAATCAAACTACCAGTTAATTCAATTAACGCAGTGGGGACTTTGGCACATGCGATAGAACTAAGAGTTTAAGTTACCAAGGTGATGCATCTATATAAGAACATGTGTGATTTGAGTACCAAGCGAAAAAGATGTGTGATTTGAAATAGATGAAACAGTTGAGCTATTACTGCACACCCCATTTTCTGATCTTTTCTTTAAGCTTCTGGAAAGCTGACCAGGCTGATTATCAAACCCATGAAAACTATTTCTCAACTATAAAATTCTGTTTTACATTAACATCAGATAATACACTTATACATAGACCATTACCCACCACCACAAATTTGCCGCAATCTCTAATGCTAGTATATCTACTCTTCTGGAAGAGTAGCAGCAGTCTTCCTAAATCTACATTATAACATATTACTGCTTGATACTTGATTAGTGAAGAGCTCATCCTAAGTTTGATTAACTTAATTAGATATAACAATAAACAGAGCTTCTTAAGAAAGCATAACGTTTTCTGATAACAAATTTTATTATATAATAAAAAATCTACATCTGCATAAGAAATGACACTTGAACTGTCAAGCAGATGGGATGTTTCAACTTTCATGTATGGTCGCAGTCAATTGAAGATGGCAACAAGGACTTTACTAGCTAGCATACTGCCAAATGTACAAAGATGTCTACATTGTGTAACATGCAAGAAAACTTAAGAAGAATACAAGGCTGGCATTTTTCATTCACCTAACGTGGTAAAATGACATTGCATCAAAGACTTGAGCTTCTATAAACTTAGTCAGGCATATATTATTATTCCCAAAATTATACATAATTAATCTAAAAGAAACAGAGAAAGATTGAGTGAGATTGTGAGCAAGAGAGAAAGAGAGATGGCATATTTGATTCGGGCAATGCTGCTGGTGGGTTTCATGTTTCCAGCATTGGTCGAATCAGCAGTTCGCCACTACAGTTTCACTGTAAGTAAATTATGTTACCGTGACTTAATTTATTCTTAACCATTTCAATGGGAAGAGATAGATAATTTACAATTAATTAAAAGTGGAAGAGCTAAATAAAAGAGTGGATATACTCATATTGATAGCAAATTTATGCAGGTAGTCTTGACAAACACGACAAAGCTTTGTGCTACAAAACCCATAGTCACTGTCAACGGAAAGTTTCCCGGGCCAACTTTGTATGCAAGGGAAGATGATAATGTTGTAGTGAGGGTCACCAACCATGTTCAATATAACGTTACAATCCACTGGTGAGACATAATTTAGTGTGCAACTTGCATAAAAAACATACCAATGATGCCCAAAAGCTTTTTAAAAGATTTCTATGATCTACTCACTGTAGTTAATTTGTTATCGTTATTTGTGGTAGGCATGGTGTCAGGCAGCTTCGAACGGGCTGGTATGATGGGCCAGCATACATTACACAATGTCCAATTCAGCCAGGGAAAAACTATGTCTATAATTTCACGTTAACAGGACAAAGAGGCACACTTCTCTGGCATGCACATATCACCTGGCTAAGAGCCACAGTACATGGTGCCATTGTCATCTTGCCAAAGCGAGGTGTCCCTTACCCATTTCCTAAACCTGATAAGGAGAAGATCATTGTGTTTGGTAAGCCGATAAGCTTTCTTGAAGATCATATTTTTTTTTTCGGAGGTGTACAAAGTTGTGTCCTGACAATTCTGGTATACGATGGTTAGTGATGTGATTTTACATTTCTGAATTTTAGGTGAATGGTGGAAAGCTGATGTTGAAGCTGTGATCAACCAGGCTACCCAGTTGGGTTTGCCTCCAAATGTATCAGATGCACACACTATCAATGGCCATACAGGACCAGTTACTAATTGCTCCTCTCAGGGTACTGACTTGGGGTATACATGATCTTGTGATTCTTTTACTGACCATAATAACCTTCTAATCTTGTGAGAAAAATTGCAGTTCAATATTTCGACAAAAACAATTAATCAACAAAAGTTCCAGGACTGAAAACTGTTTACAATACAATTTATCAGAAAATTTATTGAACCTAACTCAGATGCCTCATTTTTGTTTACCCTCTGCAGGTTTCACTTTACATGTTGAAAGTGGCAAGACGTACTTGCTTCGCATTGTCAATGCAGCAGTAAACGATGAATTATTTTTCAAAATTTCCGGGCATAATTTAACCATTGTTGAAGTTGATGCATCCTATACTAAGCCCTTCAAAACAGACACAATATTCATTGGTCCAGGTCAAACCACAAATGCCCTTTTAACAGCTGATCAGGAAACTGGCAAATACTTGATGGCCATCTCTCCTTTCATGGACACAGTAGTTGCTGTCAACAATGTCACTGGAATTGCTTTCTTGCGCTATAAAGGCACAGTTGCATTTTCCCCAACCACGTTAACCAACATTCCCGCTATAAATGCAACTGCAGTAACCAATATTTTTAGCGATAATCTTCGAAGCCTTAATTCGAAACAATATCCTGCAAAGGTTCCATTAACAGTTGATCACTCTTTATTGTTCACTATGGCTGTTGGAGTGAACCCTTGTGCCGCATGTCTTAATGGTACCCGAGTTGTGGCGGGACTCAATAATATTAGCTTTGTAATGCCAACAATAGATCTGCTTGAAGCACATTACTACAACATAAATGGGGTTTTCACTGACGATTTTCCTGCAAAACCACCAATTCCTTTTAATTTTACTGGTAATTATACCGGTGCTCTCCAAACAACAAATGGCACAAGGCTCTATAGACTGGCATATAATTCAACAGTTCAACTTGTACTTCAAGGTACCAATATAATAGCCCCAGAGAATCATCCAACACATCTGCATGGATTTAACTTCTTTGCTATTGGCAAGGGACTAGGAAATTTTGATGCAAATAAAGATCCAGCAAAATTTAATCTTGTTGATCCTGTAGAGAGGAATACAATCAGTGTACCAACAGGGGGATGGACAGCAATCAGATTCACGGCAGATAACCCAGGTAAATCTTCAAAAACCCTTTCTCTTTTAAAAACTATTTTATTTTATTTTTCCTGTTATTTTCATTGTTTTCTAAGTCAAACTTTTTTTTTCTTCTAATTTTAAGATTTGGTAGCAACTTCAATAAAGTGAATCTATCATGTCTTTTAGTAATTAAGAAAATATATTAGTCCTTTTCCAGACAAAGTAGTATCACCTCTTCACAATCTTAGAACACAAGTCTACAGGCTTCTGTCAATTTTCTTTAATGTTGTCTCAATAAGTAAAAATGAGCTATTTCCAAGCACAATATATGTTTCTTACCTTAGCTACTTCTCTTTAACTCTTTTAAGATAAAAGGCCACCACAAGGAAAAATTGAAAATGTACAAACCATCTTATTTCAAGGTAGATTTTGTAGCTTTGACCTATGTACAAATAAGTTCCTGATGAGAAAAATAGTAAAAGACCTCTCCTACAATGGAAAGTTTTGATATTTTATGCTATACTAATAACCCAACATGTTTGTTGGTTGTTGGTTGAAGGTGTTTGGTTCTTGCATTGCCATTTGGAAGTGCACACAACATGGGGACTTAAGATGGCATTTATAGTAGACAATGGCATTGGCCCCAATCAGTCACTTATACCTCCACCCAGTGACCTTCCAAAGTGCTAAACACGACCAAAAGAGACTTTGAAAATCAAAGTTTGAGATTAGATATCAGATGAAAAGGTGGCAGATTGGGAGGATGATTTGACTGAACGCTAATAAACAACAAAGAGAAGGGAAGGGATTGTTTTTGTTGTTTCTTGGATGGCAAAACGGAAAAAAGTTGGTGCATGTAGAGAGAGAATAAAAGAAAGATTAAAAAATGTTGGGTTTTTTTTTTAAAAAAAAAAAGTTAAAGCTTTAAACAAACTTCAAATATTCGTAATTTTCACTCATACTCCTTTTTTTTTTTTATTATCGGAACGGAGAGATATTTTTGAGTATTTACTTGCAGAGAATGTCACCTGTTTTACACTTTTACCTACTGTTTTATTGTTTTGTTATGATTACTTGTGTACAAAGAAAATAAATAAGAGAAAAAAACAATAAGCCGATAATTTTTTTCCTTTGAGAATATCACTTGTTCACCTATTATTTTAATTGTTTTGCTATGATTACTTTTGTTTAAAAAAAAAATGTTCAGAAGGAAATAAGATAAACAAATAATGATCCGATAACTTTTTCTTTCTATTTAATATAAATTCTGATATATTTTTAGAAAATGTGTCCAAGAGCAAAGTGCGAATTTAAGCCTGTTTTATTTATTATTTAGATGTGTAAAAGAAAAAGAAAACATGTTTGAAAAAAATTAAAAAATATAATGATTGGAGAAATTTTTTTTCTTAGAAAAAAAAAAGAAATTTTAATATACTAGTAAAAAAAATGTTTCAAAGAAAAATAAGAGAAAAAATAATGATCCAATAACTTTTTACTTTTTTTTTAAAAGAAGAAATGCCTTATGGTCCTATGGATTAATTTATGTCACCGCTTTTACTTATTATTTACTTGTATAAAAAAAAAAATATATGATTAGAAGAAAAGAAGAGAGAAAAAATGATTTAATAACTTTTTTTTTTCTTTTTTTAAAAAATTAATTTTAATATAGTTTACTTGTGTAAAAGAAAAGAACATGTTTATGAGAAAATAAGAGAAAAGAATGATCCCATAACTTTTTCTGTTTATAAAAAAAAAAAAAAAAAGAATTTGATATATTTTAAAAAATATGTCCATAAGAACTTGAACTTTAAGGGCAAAGCACGAGTTTGACCATTTGGTATTGTCTTGGATTAGTCTAATAACTTTAGTTGTTTATTATAAAATAAAAAGATAAAATAGTACAAAAATATTAAAAACAAAAAAAAATAGAGAGAGGCAAAGAAATTAAAACATATATATTAATTTATGACAATTAAAAAATGAAATAGTAGAAAAAAATCATTAAAAAAAAGAAAACTACAAAAAGAAAAACAAATGCCTCAATAACTGTTTTTTATTTTTATAAAAAAAAATTAATATATATAAAAAAAATGTGTAACCAAAAATTTGAACTTTAAATCTTGTGAGAGCAAAGCAAGAGTTTGAGCTTTAATTGTATCTTTTATTAAATAGTAATAATTTATATATAGAGAGAGAGAAATTATATAATTAGTTACATAACTCATTATATAATGAATAATACTCTCACATGTTATTATTTAATAAATTCATAATTTTTTATAATTTTTGTACAATTTACATTATATTATAAAATCTTATCATGTGTCTAAAAGCTTATTAAATTATCTCTCTCTATAAATATATATATATATATATGTTTCGAATAAAAAATAATCTAATCCTAAACATTATGAATTTATTTTACATGTTAGGATAGTCTGTCTTAAGAGATGGGCCTGATCTAATTTAAAAGTTGTAAAAGATAAAGCATTGAATTAAATACTGTTGATAACAAATGGAGGTGAAATGAAATTGGTGAAAATCTACCGAGTACAAAAACACATTGATCAGAGCCAAGCTAACAGGACTTACCCAAACCCTCTTTAAAATTCAAGGCGAATTTTGTGAACTATGGACTCTCATGCTTCCACACTCATATCTTAAATAAAGATTCAATTTGTAAACGTGATCTTTGCCTTAATTCCTGCGAATGCTACTCTCTTGTGCTCTATACTTGGCTGAGATAATTAAAACAGTGTTTCAAAGTGCTTGTTCATGATCTGTGCTATCTGTATGTCTTCTCCAACCCATTCTCCTTGCTCATTCCTTAAACCTCTTATTTCATTTGTTTTTCTTCTCTAAACTGTTATTGAGTGAAATAATTTTGTATTTCTATCCCCCTTCTTGAGCCATGCTCTCTTGATTTTTGTCTCCAATAAATCTCTTCTTCATGTAGAAGTTCGTTTATTTGTCTTTCTAGATGTAGGACTCTCTTACCTTCCTTATAATGGTTGTTATTCAATATACATTGCCTTAGCTCTTTTGTAAGCTGGTCAATTATTCTCTTCCTTCTTCTAAAAACATTCATTCCCTAATCTGTCAAAATTATTTTAGTCTTTTCTACTTTCTTCATAAATCTTTCTACTGGATTAGATTATGACCCCTCTACTAGATCCCACCCTCCCTTACTTTTTCAGCATAATCCAGATAAAAGCTCCCATAAGTTCTGATAATGAAATCTTGGTTATACTTTCTTCCTTTTTTTTGTCCCAAGTCCATAATTTCCACCTTTCCACCATTTTGGGGTAGTGATTTGATACAATTATAGTAAGGTGCCTCACCTCATGTTTTTCAAAACAGCTACTATTCTCTTCACTACACAAAAATCTATCTAATCTTTCTTCAATAAGCTAAGTTCCATACCTTTTATTTCACCGGGTATAGGGGGCCTGTCCATCCCATACCCACCAATTGACAGGCCTTTCTTGCATCTTTGAATTCTTCTATTGTATATATACTTTTGGACTGCCCCTCCATCCCCCCCTCTATTTTTTTCTTCCACCTCTATGATCTTATTAAAATCTCCAAAACAAATCCATGGTAAACTTTCCATCTCAGCCAATCTTTTAAGTGAATTCTAGGTGTGACATTTTTTATTCATTTCTAGTATTCCATAAACTCCAGTTAGCGTCCAACTTTTATTCCTGGTTTCTTTGATCATTGTATCCACGTGGCAGCTACTATACGATAGGATTTATTGATTAATGACACTATTCCACATCATTTCTACACTCTTAGCCAAACCATTCCTGTCAACTGCAAAACAATTTTCAAACCACAAACTGTTACACTTTCTTCGCACTTGCTCATCTTTCAATTTTGCTTCACTCAAAAACAAAATACTCGAGTTATTATCTTGGAGAATTTTCTTTAGTGCTCTGAATGTCCAAAGATTCCTTAAATATCGGACATTCTAATTAATGATTTTGTGGCTCTCAGCAAGGCTGGATTCTAACCACTATTGATTACATTTTGTTTGTTTCACTGTCATCTCTACCTTTATGTTTCGGCTCAAGTAGTCATTAGCCAATCTCATATTTCCGTCTTTTTTTCTGTTGGGCCCTCAAACTCCTTTATTTTCAACTATTTTCCTCTTGCCTAGGTTAGGCTTGGGCTCAGATTCTCCTTCCACCATCATATCTCTTGCTAGGAGCTTCAACTCTTTTTTTTTTTACCTTTTGTGGGCTTGAATTATTTAGCCATATTTTTGCCTCTTGATGGGCCTTTCCCATATCTTCCAATTTTTGGCCCATTTTCTTCTTTTCTCCCATTTGACCCCAAAAAAAATCTTAATTTAGATTTCAAGGCCGTTAATTCCTGCTCTTTTTATTTCTGCTTCTTTCTTTTCGTGCTCTCTAGTCAGTATATGCTTTCTTTCTTCTTTTGACATATCATTTCCCTTTGATTCCACATCCATTATAGTGTTGTCATTAGCTTCATTAATGCTCCCCAGGATATTCTCTTTTCTCAGTAATGCCTCCCTTGAGTTTGTTTCCCTCTTCCCTTATGGGTCTGCCTTTAGGTTTAAAGTCGGGTGTTCTTCTTCACCTGCTATCTTTTCTGGACACAATTCGTTTCTCTATTTGTCTTCAGAAATTTGGTCTTCTTTCTCTGTCCACTTGGTTTCTTTATGGGGTTGTACAGCCATTTCCATTTTCTTTTCTCTTTTTCTATCTTTGTTTTGTTTTGGCCTTGAGTCTTTACCTTTTGTCTTTCTCTGTTTTATGTACTCCATTATTGTTCCTGCTCTTGGCTATATTCTATATGTAAATTCTTTGCTTCCTATAGTGTTTTTCTGATCTCCTCTATCTTTTCTCTGAACTTCTTTCATTTTCTCCTTATATTCTTCACATTCCCTATATGTATGCCCGATTTTCCCACACTAGAAGCAAAAATCTGGCAGCTTTTCATATTGTAGTGGCATCACTACTTCTTCCCTTAGTCTTCTACTCCCACTTTTATATATATCTCGAGTGGCTTAGCTATATATACCTTCACTCTAACCCTTGTATATTTCCCCATATAACTTCCACGGTTGTTGGCTTCAACTTCTTCCACTCTTCGTATCTTGGTACCCAAAATTTCCATTGTTGTTTCTTGCATGCATCTTATTGGAATATTGTGTATTTGAACCTAGAAGGCTGTGTGAGGGAATTCGGTTTTGTTGTCTTTCCAGTTGCTTCCACCATAACTATTAGGCTTTTACCAAAGTACTATAGCTCCTCAGCTTCTATTTTCCTCATCTTCTTTTTTTTTTTTTCAAAATTATTCAGCCTTAATCTCTCAATAAGATTAGCATTTTCATTGATACTTTTTGATATGATTTTATATATCCTAATATCACTATAGCTTGATATTTAATATCTTAAGAATCTCATACACATGCAGAAGATATAATTTATAAATAATTAAAAAATATATAAGATTAACACACCAATAAATATTACTATGATCTTATAAGACCTCTTAATATTTTTCGTGGTAGACCTCTAAGTATCTTCTTATATCACTATAATCTTTGCAAAACATCTCAATATCTCCTAACCTATAAGAGAATTTTTTCAAAGAATATAAGAATAGCCTAAGCCTCTCTCAAAAGGATTTATGGTGCTCATTTTGTTCACTCACAAACAAAGACACCCTCAAAGGTTACATCTTATTGCGACGGGTACTTAATACCAACCTAGCTCCTTTATACCCTCTTATATTTACATTTTAAAATTTTAAATGCTTATAAATATTTTAAGGATTTATATAGTACTTATAAAGTCCTTAAAAACTCTAAACTTAGTTGAAATAAGAGTTTTTACTTGTAGGAGTCATAATCCCACTTAAAGAAGTCAATTGAACTAAAATAATAAATACTCATAGGTTGTCGCATAAATAGTAACTCCATGAACAGTGTTACATGTACAATACCCCATGAATAGCACTAGCTGCATGAACAGTACTCATTCTTCTGACTTTTTATTTTGCTCCTCCCTTGTACACCCAATACATACTTAACTTCATAATGACTTTATTCTTGGTATTCATCTCAATTCATACTCATACATAATTGTTTAATCATCAATTCTAACTAGAGGTGGCAAATGGGTCCTGCTAGGCCAGCACAGCCCACAAATTTTGAGCCCACCTAGGTTGTCATGTCAGGTCAGCCCAGGCACGAACAGTATTCATACCAGGCCAGTGCAGGCATGATAGTAAAAAATTAGGCCCATGCATGGACCACTACACAACCCATTGTGGGTTGTACTATTGGTCATGTCATGCTTGGCACGCAAGCCTAACAAGCTAGTCCGCAGGCCATAAAAAATATTTTAATAATTGTTTTAAAAGTTATTTTTAAAAAAATTGTTTTTAAATAAAAAATAAAATGTAAAAAATATTATTATTTTGGCAGGGTCAAGTATCTTCTCTTGTAGTTACAGTACCCATAATTTTAAATTTAAATTATTTTTTACGTTTACTTTTTTTATTGTTTAATTTGACAATATTTTTTTATTATTGATTCACATTATGTCATACACATTTAACGTAATTAAAAATTAAATTAAATTTAGAATTATAATATTTAGTGTGATTGAAATTTAAATTTAAATTATAAACATATAATAAAATTAGAATTGAAATTTGAAATATAACATTTAACATAATTGAAATTAGAATTTGAATTATAACATTTAATGTAATTAAAATAAGAATTGAAATTATAATATTTAAGATAATTAGAATTGAAATTAAAAATTAATTATAATATTTAACGTAATTAAAATTATAACATTTAACATAAATAAAATTAAAATTGGATTCAAAATTATAATAATTAACGCAATTGAAATTAAAATTGGATTTGAAATTATTACATTTAACATAATGAAAATTGAATATAGATTTAGAATCATAGCATTTAACGTAATTAAAATTTAATTTAGATTTATAACATTTAATGTAATTGAAAATGAAATTAGTTTTTGAATTATAACATTTAACATAATTGAAATTAAAATTAGATTTGAAATTATAACATTTAATATAATTAAAATTGGAATTATAACATTTAACGTAATTAAAATTAAAATTAGATTTGAAATTATAACATTTAACATAATTGAAATTAAAATTTAATTTTGAATTATAACATTTAATGTAGTTGAAATTAAAATTGTAATTGTAACATTTAACATAATTGAAATTAAAATTAGATTTTAATTATAACATTTAACGTAGTTGAAATTAAAATTAGATTTGAAATTATAATATTTAATGTCATTTGAGTTGAAATTAGAATTTAAAATTATTACATTTAACGTAATTGGAATTGAAAGTGAAATTTGAATTATAATATTCAACGTCATTGAAATTGAATTTGAAATTATAACATGTAAAGTAATTGAAATTAACATTAGATTGAAATTATAATATTTGATGTAATTGGAATTGAAATTGAAATTTGAATTATAATATTTAATGTAATTGAAATTAAAATTAGATTTGAATTATAACATTTATCGTAATTAAAATTAAAATTGAAATTTGAATTATAACATTTAATGTAATTAAAATTGAAATTATAACGTAAATAAAATTAAATTTAAATTTAAATTATAACATTTAACGTAATTGAAATTAAAATTGGATTTATAATTATAACATTTAATTAAATTAGAATTGAAATTGAATTTAGAATTATAATATTTAACGTAATTGAATTTGAATTTGAATTTGTAACTATAACATTCAATGTAATTGAAATTAAAATTAGATTTGAAATTATAACATTCAACGTAATTGAAATCAAACTGAAATTTAGAATTATAACATTTAAATTTATTGGAATTTGAATTATAATATTTAACGTAATTAGAATTGAAATTAGAATTAAAATTATAACATTTAACGTATTTGAAATTGAAATTGAATTTGAAATTATAATGTTTAACGTAATTAAAATTAAAATTAGATTTGAAATTATAATATAAACGTACTTGAAATTAAAATTGAATTTAAAATTATAACATTTAATGTCATTGAAATTAAAATTTGAATTTAAATTATAACATTTAACGTAATTAGAATTGAAATTAGGTTTTAAATTATAGCATTTAATGTAATTGAAATTAGATTTAAAATTATAACATTTAATATAATTGAATTTAAAATTATAACATTTAACTTGAGGATGTTTGAATTTTTTTGAGTATAGATTAGAATAATGTAAATAATTACAATTAATTCATTTGTTAAATTTTTATTTCAATTTTATTTTTTGCCCATAATAAAATTATATTTCAATGTATACTACCAATTTGTTTTAAATTACATATTATAATTGCAATTTTAATAATATGTATATTAATGATAATTCTAATTATAATTATAATTAGAATATAATTTTAATTATGATAAAAATAAAGAATTAATATAGTTACAATTAATAATAGTAATTAAAATATTTTAAAAAGTAATTATTAATTTAATTGTATATTTATTTATAACATAAATATTAAATTAAAGAAACATATAAATAAACATATGTTGGCCTAAGATGTCTTCACTTAATAAATTTTTTTTATAAAGTCTTGAGCTACAAAATTTTATTGTGAATAGTAACACAAAAATAGTAGCACTATTGACAAAAAATAATGACACTATTAACGAGCCTTATATACTAGCACAAACCCGTTACAACCAATAAATACAACCTTAACACAACACAACATAATAAACAGCCCAAATACGATACGGTACTATAATGTGCCTAATGTCACGCCCCAAGTGCTCTCAAGCATTTCCTCAAGCACTTGGTGCGCGATTAGGCCTGCTGGAGGCCTCTTGGACCATGGAGCGCTACGTGGACTGGAGCTTCTAGAAGGCCCGCTGGTTAGGATGGGGAACCGGGCTTGGCCTGCAACTTATTAAGGAAGTTAACCCTAGTTAGACTCCCATAAGAGGTAGGAGAGCATCTAGGAATATTCTAAGGAATATTATCCCATTTTGTATATACACCGTTAGATCAAATAGATCTCAGCCATTGATTGTATAGGGCTATAACTATAAAAGGGGGGGACCCTCACTTGTATTTTTCATCTCATAGCTTGTTTTCTCTTCAGCAATATAGAGAGCATTCGTGCAAACACTTGGTGTGCTTCTTTTCTCTTCTCTTTGTGTGGTTTTTTAGGCTGCTTAGCACGCAACGCGTCTAAGGCCGCACAGTCTCGAAAACAGTCCGTGACACTAAGCAGTTTGAACACACTACATTACTATGTTAGACCGTGTCGTGTTTGAGTCACCCGGCCCAATTACCACCTTTAAATCTAACAAAAATAACATACAAACTGATTACTTCCCAAGCTTTCAATCTGCGTTCCTTCCACCTTCCAAACATGTAACATTGTGCTCTTAAACGCTCCTCTACAAACTTCTCTACTGGACAGCACTTTGACTACAAGACTGTTTTCCCTCTTTTTCTCACCCCTCTTCTTGAAATCGCCTGATATTTTAACCACTTTATCCTCCTCATCAGAGATTTTCAAGGAGCTACAAAGCTTTATTAGTTTTTCTGTGTCCATAACTAGAGAAACTATTCTACCTACTTGAAGTAAATAGTAATAATGTAGTGAAGTAAAGGAGTAATGAAGTGTAATAAGACATTAAAGTTTTATTTAATGTCTAACTTCTCTCGAGCTGAGTGACTAACTCTAGCCATTAAGGCTTCAAAACTACTTTTACTAGTTTCTCTGTCGAAGGCTACAGAGAGAACCTGAAAAGAATGTTATTTAATGTCTCACGCTCATATCGTAAGTTAGAAGTATGAAAATTTTCCCTTAGAAAGTGACAGAAATAAAGAGAAAATCCTTGATCAAAGTCCCTATAATAAGAGTAGGGAACTTTTTGAGTGTCCCTTACTATTCATAATAAGACACCTATCAAAGTCGTACTTTTCTGTCTAAACTCTTCTTCATTTTGAAACTCATCAATTGACAACCACCAGTTAAAGCAAAATGTTTCTTATTTTTATTTCAGTTCTTAAATACTAGGTCTTACTCCTTTGCAAGTTTGTCAAAAAATTCTATAAAAGCTAATAAATGGTCAGCTTTATATTTAGTCTCTTCAAAGAAACCGAGTACAAAATACTCTTCCCGCTTTTTCTCCCTTTGCCCACATAGTTTTTGTTCTTCAATTCTTCATATTTTGGTCTCTTAATCTTGTTTTTTCATAATTAGTTACACTTTCTGACTTAAAAATTGCAGTTGAAGTAGTATAAATTCTCACTTTTGAGATTCATTTCTTCAAAATTATTCAACTTCTATATTTGTCAACTTCAAAATTCTCTCATCTTGGTCCTGCTTATTCTCTTTCTGGTGCGTCTTTCTCTCGCTTGTAAAAATTCATAACTAAGAAAGAAGATTAGAGTTTTCTTATATTGTCAAGATTCTTTTTTATTCTATAAAGGAGGGTCTTTATTAGATTCTTCAGTTTATGCTGTTAAGAAAAGGAGATTCTTGATTGCCAGTAGATGATTCCAAATCTGCTTTCTTTTCAATCATTCTTAAATCCTCACTCTCTCTGCAACCATTTCAATCTCTCTGATAGCATAGCTCATTATGAACATATAGGTTACTAAGCTATCATTTCGCAGAATATCAGTTCTTGGATTTCTCGTTAGCATGGAGACTCTGTATCCGGCTTCATATATGTCTAAGTTCAAATTGGTTTCAAGAGAGCAAGAGCACAAGCTGGACTAAAGAACAGATCAAAAGATTTGAGAGTGCTCTTGCAATATATAGTGAGAGCACACCTGATAGATGGATAAAGGTGGCAGCAATGATTCCAGGAAAGATAGTGCTTGACGCGATCAAACAGTACAAGGAATTGGAAGAAGATGTTAGTGATATAAAATCTGGAAGTGTTCCGATTCCGGGTTATCTTAGATCACCGTTCGCATGGGAATTGGTTTCAGAACGTGATTTTGATGCTAATGGGAAAAGACCTTTGGTGGCTAAAAATTCTAACAATGAGAGGAAAAAGGGAGTGCCGTGGACTGAAGAAGAGCACAGGTGAATTTTGTTGAAGTTTTTTTTCTTCATGAGCTGCAATGATTTGCCTTTTTAGTTGCTCATAAATTCAGTTAAAATTTAAGGTAGAAATTGAAATTTGATGTCTATGTTTAGTTGGCGGGATTCGATATTCAACTAATTAAGTCATGATTTTAAACTTTCATCGTCTACTTGTTTATTTCAATGGTTCTGAATGCAAATGACGGTTAAGAGTCCCACTTTTCCTTTCCAATGGTGTTTTAGCAGTCAAATGGGTTTCGTCACAATGTTGTATTGTGACTATTGTCACTTGTGCTGCAGCTCATATTTTACAGGGAAATTTACCAAAGTTTTGTTTAAATTCTAATCTTATACTATACCAAGATGTTGATTCATATGTGTTGTTTCCATGACATGTTTCATTATGTTGCCAAATTCTAAGCTTGTTAGTGCTTGCCAAATTCTGCAATTTGAATTGTTATTGAAAGCCTATATATCTTGCTTTTGTTCCCAACATTGGCTTTCTGATGATGAATTATAATTTCTAGGCGGTTTCTTATGGGACTTATGAAGTATGGTAAAGGAGATTGGAGAAACATCTCGCGGAATTGCGTGATCTCTTGGACTCCAACTCAAGTGGCAAACCATGCTCAGAAATACTTGATGAGGCAGCTTTCAGGAGGGAAAAATAAGAGGAGACCAAGCAATTACGACATCATGATTGTCAATTTCATGTTGAGTATAATAAAGTATAAATAGAACACTTTTATTAATATAACAAATTTAAAATTTACAACATAAATTTTAAAAATTCTTACTCTTTTTCACTTATAACACAACATTCACACGCTCTTTGTTGAACTTATTATTTATTCAACTTTCTAATACTTTAAACTCTCAATAATTGATCAAATACTTAATTAACTCTTTATTCTTAACTTACTTGCTTACAAAACTAAATGAGAGAGTTGAGTATTTATACTTAGTTTCAATAAATTAAAATCACACAAATAAAATATTATAAAATTTTATTAATCACAAAAGTTTATAATACTTATCTCATTAATTACTAACTTTAAAGTATCTTATCTAACTTGAAATTTTCAAAAATTGGACTTGTAAAATTTGGACTTAATCTTGAGTTTGGTGTTGTAATTTTAACACTCCCCTTCAACACCAACTTTCATTCTTCTAACCACATTGAGTTATTCTCAATACTTTTTGAACTTATCAACACCCAAGTTTTTTGTGAATAAATCAGCCACTTGATCTTCGATCTTAACATACAGCAACTCAATTTCTTCTTGCATAACTTTCTCCCGAATAAAGTGATAATGCATCTCCACATGCTTTGTTCTTACATGAAAAACTGAATTTTCTACCAAACAGATTGCTGACCGATTATCACAATATATTGACACTTTATAATCTCTTGGTTGATATAAATCCTCCATCAACTGCATCAACTATATACTTTCTTGAGCTGTCATTGCTGCTGCTTTGTACTCAGCTTTAGTAGTTGATAATGATATAGTCGGTTGTCTTTTATTGCACCAAGAGACTGTTCCTAAACTATATTGAAAAAATACCCAATGGTCGAACATCGTGTGTCATGATCTCCAATATAGTCAGTATCACAATAGCCAACTATTTTACAATCTTGGTCTTTTTTATAGAAGAGATCATAGTCAATTGTGCCTCTCAAATATCTCAATATCCGTCAAACTACTTCTAAGTGGGGTTTCTTAGGATTTTACATGTATCAATTTATTACTCCAACTGCATAAAAAAATGTTTGGTCGAGTCAATGTCAAATAGATGAGACTTCCTACCAGTTGTCGATACATAGTTTCATCTTCTAAATTCTTTCCTTCACTACCGCACAACTTGGCATTGACTTCTAGCTGTGTTGAGATAAGCTTTCATTCTAAAAACCCAAACTTCTACAACAAATCTTTGGCATATTTTTGTTGTCTTAAGAAAATCTCTTCTATTGTCCGAGTGATTTCGAACCCAAGAAAATGCTTAAGTTGTCCAAATTTTTTCATCTGGAAGCGAATCGCCAAATTCTCTCTTGTTTGACGAATCTCTTCTTCATCATCTTCAGTGATAATTAAGTCATCCACATATACCAGCACAATTGCAAGTTTCTTTCCATTAACTTTGACAAACATGCTAGAATCAGCTAGTGTTATAGAGTAACCATTAGTTAAAAATTTTCCAATTTTATCATACCACGCTCTTGGAGCTTGCTTTAATCCATTCAATGCCTTTCTCAATTTACATACATAATCAAGATGAAATTTGATTTCAAATCCTATTGGTTGAATTATGTAGATCTCCCGATCCAACACTTCGTGTAGAAAAGTATTTTTTACGTCCATTTGCCACAATATCCAACCTTTGCTAGCTGTCAGTACAAATAGAACTCGTACTATGATGATTTTGGCTACTGGACTAAATGTTTCATCATAGTTTAGTCCATACTGTTGAGAAAATCCTCGAGCTACCAACTGAGCTTTATACCTCTCCACCGATCCATCATGACGTCTTTTGATCTTATACACCCACTTATAAAATATAAGTTTTATATCCTTTAGATTTAGCATTAAATTTCAAGTTTGATTTTGCTCCAACGCTATAATTTCATTTTCCATAGCTTTAATCTATTTAGTGCTTTGTGATGCTTCTTCAAAAGTCTCAAGCTCCTTAAAATTTTCCTCTTTTACCACAGCTACATTAACATATTTGGGATTAGGTTTTCGTATTCTTATTGACCTTCGAGGATGAGATTGAGGGGTTGCAGGTTCTGCTCCTTCATATTTAGCCTCTCGTTGTTGATTGTTGATATATATCAGTTTTCCAAGGACTTTGAGTTGTCTCTTGCTCGGTGTTGTCATCACTGCTTCCATCATCAAGTTCTTCCTGGGTCGATCAGATTTCAACAATTTGCTCATCTATTTTTTGTTGTAGTCGTTCTTCTACTTTTTTTTAATCTGGAAGCTTTTGTTTTTGTGACGACTACTATGAAGATGCTTCATCAATCACCACATTCCTTGATGTGTAGCACCGTCCACTAGTAGGGTCACAACATTTTCATCATTTACGCTGGTTATTATATCCAACAAAGATACACCTAATTTCTTTTTTGTCAAATTTATTTCTCAGATGACTTGACACAAACACATAGCATATATAACCAAATACTCGAAAATAACTCACTATAGGTTTCACATCCCATAACTTCTTAAAGGGTAATATAAACCCTAACCTTAGTTGAGGAAGCCTATTAATCACGTGGGCTGCAGTCTTCATTCCTTCGGCTCAAAATTTTTCTGGTACATTTTTTACATACAACATACTTTTATAAATCTCTACAAAATGTCGATTCTTTCTTTCTGCAATAATATTTTGTTGTGGTGTATTAGCATATGTGAACTGATGTCGTATCTTATTTTCTCGAAGATATTGTGAGAACTTATGAGAGGTATATTCTCCTCCATTATCTGTGCAAAGACAATGAATCTTCCTTTCGACTTCTCCCTCAGTTGTTTCTCTAAATTCTTTGAACTTCAAAAAAGTATCTGATTTTTCCTTCATAAAGAAAACCCATATATACCTCGAGAAGTCATCAATAAATGTCACCATGTACCACATGCCACTAATTGATGGCTGCTTGACAAGTCCAAACACATCAGAGTTAACCAACTCCAATGGCTCCTTAGCTCTAAACTTTGACTCCTCATATGGTAGTTAATGTGCCTTGCTGTATTGACATCCCGTACATACTGTATCCACTTTCACATCAACTTGAGGTAAACCCTTAAGCACTACCTTATTCATCATCACTTTTAGGTTATGATAACTTACATATCCTAATCGTGCATGCCACAAATCTACTGTCTCATTCTTTCGAATCTTATCTATATAAGTTAACTTTGTTGATAGTATATAGACTGACTCTAGTCATCGTCCTTTCATTGTTGATGTTCCCGTGTTTTTTAAATCTTAGTACACCTTAACATCTTGTGGACTGAATAAGACATAGTGTCCAGAAGATGCTAATTGTGATACTGATAATAGATTCTTTATCATGCCGAAGACATGATAAACATCTTGAAGTGTTACCTTGTTAGGGCTATAACGAGGTGTAAGGACTGTGTTACCGATGTGAGCTATAGGCAATCTTGAATTGTTGGCTGTTACCACCATGCGACTTTTTTTGTACTTAGTCATATCTTGCAGCTTTTTTTCGTGACTAGTCATATGATTTGAACATCCTGAGTCAACGATCCAATCATTTTCATAGTCAATCCGTCCAAGCATTATCATTGAGAGTGATAGGTCTTCTTCCTCTATAGCGACAGACGCTTCAGCATCCCATTGATCTTCACTTTTTCTTTCTAAGTTTGATGTGATAACATTACCCTCAGCAGACCTTTTCTTGAACCAACAATCTTTTGCCATGTGTCCTATATTCCACAACTGTAGCATTTTCTTTCAAACTTTTTCTTTTGCTTGGACAAACTACCATTGTCGTGAGTCCTCCATGCTCCCCTTGTCTGTGAGCTACCTTCTTGGTGATGACTCTTTATATTGTCATCATCTCCTTTAGATCTTCCACCAGCACGTCGTTTAAATTGACCCTTTCTTTTGTCGATGTAAAGTGCTTCTTCATCGCCTTTTAATGAGACTCCGCTCATTTGCTTGGCAATCGCTTCTTGATCAGCAAATAAATTTTTAAATTCAATGAGAGATAGTTTGGTTAGCCAGCCTTGTACAGCAATAACAAAACTTCTATACTTGGGCTTCAAACTATGGATGATAATTCTTTTCATCCTAGTTTCAGCAATAGTAGCGTTAGGATCTAACTCAGATATTTCACGACACAAGGAATTTACCTTTGTAAAGTATTGATTGATCATCATGTTACATTATGCGATCAACAATAGTTCATTCTCTAGAAGCTGTAGTCGCGTGTTATTTTTCTTTGAGAAGAGTGATGCAAAAGTGTCACATGCTTCATTTGGCATATTGGCCTTCTTTATACGCTCTAACATTTCTTCTGTAACTGTGGTCTTAATGGCGAACATAGCCTTACCAGCTTTTACCTTCCACTTCTTTAAAGTGGCTTTGTATGTTGGCTACTTCACTTAATTCCTGCCAACGACCTCTCAAAGATCTTAGTCTTAAAGGTAAGACTCCATCAACGTCGCCCATGTATTATAATTTTGGTTGTTGAGCTTCTTAATTCCTCTAAACTACTTAAAGGTCTCCATTGTGCCTGCAAGACTTCAATAATGCGAGACAAGCTTGATCTCAAACTGCAAATTTGTAGAGTTTCAAACTCTTCACAACTCAAATAAAACTTTACTAAGGTCAATCTCTGACCGTCCCGCTGTTACTCCTAACAGCGCTTCCACCAGCACTACAGTAACAATGTCTACGTATTTGTTTATATAAATTATACACCAGGAAAGTTTTCAGGAAAGATTGAAGGGGTCACAACGGTCCTACTTAAAATTCAGACTTCTTAGGCAATATTAGCTATTTTGACAGAACTTTTCTAGATATGCACTATTCATACAACTATACCAGGCTCTGATATTAGTATCGTATATTTGAACAATAACTGTATAAACAGTACTTCGACTACTGTTTTACGCCCCGAACAACTTGACTCTGATACCGATTGTTGAGCATAATAAAGCACAAATGAAACATTTTTATTAATACAACAAATTCAAAACTTATATTACAAATTTTAGAAACTCTCACTCTTTCTTACTTATAACACAACACTCACACACTCTTTGTTGAGCTTATTATTTGCTCAACTGTCTAATACTCTAAACTCTCAACAATTGATCAAATACTTGATCAACTCTTTATTCTTAATTTGCTTATTTGCAAAACCAAATGAGGGAGAGGAGTATTTATACTTAGTTTCAATAAACTAAAATCATACAAATAAAATATTATAAAAATTTATTAACCATATAAGTTTATAATACTTATCTTCTTAATTATTAATTCTAAAATATCTTAACTAACTTAAAAATTTTAAAAATTGAGCTTATAAAATTTGAACTTAATCTTAAACTTAGTATTGTAATTTTAACATCTCACACAGACAACTTCATCGGTCAATCATAAACCTCCTTCATTTGATCAGTCAAATGTGCTTCCAATGCAGCAGAAATCTCTTGGCATGCCAAAAGTAGGCGTAGAATGGAATGACTCAACAAATGGAGCAACAATGATTTTCAATTCGCCTTACAGTAATTGCTTATGCCATCTGCTTATGGGATTGGTTCACATGGCCTTAAATTTCAGGGACAAAATCTCTACGGCACTGCCTATCATGGACCTCATGTCAAATTCATTGTTCTAAAGTCATTAAATATGTGGGCAAGATGATCAAGTTTCTTTGTATTGTAAAACTGAAATGCCACACCTGTTGGTATTATGAAAATTCCTGTTCAAGTGTTGTTTTTTCAGTCGTGTGCTTGTACATAGATGGCTGATTTGAATTTGTATGTGATCCATGAATATCACAGAAAAGTGAAAAATAATCATGTTCGTGGTACAATATCGATCTCAAGTCTTGAGGTGTGAAAATTGAAGGGAACTTCTCATAAAATTTGCTTCTCAAGAACTTCTCAATTTCTTTTTTTTTCTCCACCCCATTGAAGAATGAGGTCATGACTCAAATAGTATATGGGAACTTGTAAAACTTCAACAATGATTAAATTTCTTTTAAAAATCTTCAGTAGTATTAATCTTCGATCTAGTTCTGTGTAAGCTCATCTGCTTTGTTTATTCACTTTCTAATGCAGCCTAAATCATTTAATAAGCTCCGAATTCAAAACTTGTGGCCAAAATCCTCAAAATGCTCCCATTGCGAGATTTGCCTTAAAGCAAGGACAATGGTTTTCTAGGTGAGCTACTTTAGAATTTGCTTCATTTCACAAAAGTAAAAAGTTGATCTAAAACGCACCGTACTCTTTTTTTACACATGGAATTGCGTTTGCTGTCGTTGCGTCAGAAGCTGTAATATCATTGGATGATGTAGCCTAATTGGCTGACTCACAAGTCATTCTTTTTTAAATTCCACAGTACGATCAGATTGCTAATTGCTTAGCCATACAATAAGGCCAAGTTGACCGATGATCAAGCTTTGCTTGATGACCACCATCACTTAGTTGAAAGCTGAGTTTGCATTCCACTTAAAATGGAGCATCACATGGCTCAATTCAATCAATCCCAGAATATAAAAAGATCCACGTATGAACGCCAATGGGGGTATTGCATTTTTTTGTTCTTTAATCATCCTTTTAAAACCAATCCCATTTGCGCATTTTGCTTTGATATTTCTCTTTCTGCAAACCCAATTTGTCAATGGTGGCAGAGACTGTTTCATCAGTAAAGTGGCTGGCTGATTTCTCTAGTCTTGGAAGCATCGTGCCTTTTTCTGATTCTTAAGTTCACTTGAAAATTGAAGTTAATCAATTTGGAATATTAAAATAATTATTTTTTGTTTTGATTGCTAATGAATTTATGGGAAAGCCCTGTTTTCCTTAAAAAAAACTCAAACACAAAAATTAATATTTAAAAAAAGAGAAATACTAATATGTGAAACGTATGATGAATATGTGAAGAGTATTGAATATTAAACATGGAGTGTAGAATATACGTATAAAATAGAGTAATGAATTGATTGAATAATGACTCTCACACTTCAAGAATAGCAACATGATCAACATGATTTGTTTTAATCTAACTCTTGTTTTGGGTAAATGACAAAACAATTACCTTTATATTTTCATTTGTATATTTATTCTTCAAAAGCAGCCTCTAAGCAAGTGGTATAAGAAAGCACTCGTGCCAACTTTATTCAAGATTTGATCAAACTAAGGGAAGGTTACACCATCTACTATTGCCCACATTTCCTTCTTTTAATTTTTAAAAAATGAAATATTTTGTTTAAGAGTAATTATTATAAATATCTTTGAAGTAAGACTTAATTATAAAAAAAAATCTATGTATTTAAAAAAGTGATATTAATACTCAAATATTTAATAAAATATACACAAATACTCAACTGTTAAAAATATTTTATTAAAATTAATAGATTAAAAAGTAATAAAGTTATTTTACACTTTAAATCCTCAAATTCTTTTAAAATATCATAAATAATTAAATAAAATAAAAATAAAAATTATTTTAAAAAAACATTTTAACCTAATTTGGTCAGAGTAGGCCAAATCAGGCCGCAGTCGTGGCCTAATCTGTCATGGCTAAACACTACAACAATGGTTAGATGAGGCTATTGCCATGGCCTGATCTGGCCACTAGCAGATCACTTTTTTTAATTTTTTTAATTTTTAAAATGTTATTTTTTTTGTTTTTTATTAATTAAAATAATAAAATTTGAATTTTTTGTTTTTAATTTTTTAATTTTATTTTTTAATTCTATTTTCATTTTTTAATTTTTTATTTTGTTATTAATATTTTAGTTTTTAAAGATTTATTAAGATAAAAATTTAAAATTTACAATAAAAAGGGTAATTTAGTCATTTAATAGAGAATTTGTTAATTTTAGTAAAATATTCTTAACGACGAGACATTCATGCATATTTTGTTAAACGTTTAAATATTAATATCACTTTTTTAAATACGTAAAAAAAATTTATAATTAAATCTTATTTCATGAGTATTTATGATAATATCACTTTTATTAATAATAAGATAATTATCTTATATTTAAAAGTCTTTTGAGAAAAACATGAACATGTGAGGAATTTATATACAAA
Organism: Ailanthus altissimus; assembly: GCA_946807835.1. Lineage (NCBI taxonomy): Eukaryota > Viridiplantae > Streptophyta > Magnoliopsida > Sapindales > Simaroubaceae > Ailanthus > Ailanthus altissimus. Next base: position 19,690,104 of record OX327684.1, read on the forward strand.
TACAAATATTCACGAGGACCATGACATAGCAAGAAGTGTTCTAGGCACTGAGAAGCTTTCATTTCACTATTATAAGTAGAAGACAATGATCTTATTAAAAATAACAAATTTAGTTTACAGAAAAAATAATAATTATGAGGCTTGAACTCCTTTCCATGGTTGAGCTAGCACCACGCTGTAGCTGATGACTTGAACTTAAATTATTGCAAGATTTTGTCCGAGTTATGTACAAACAATCTTCTCTTTAATGAAGAAAATACTAACGGATAACGGTTGTTTAAAGTTTTAAATCTAAAGTCAATGGCTCCATAATTCTCTGTCACAAATTTCGAAGAAGAGAAGAGAAATTGTCCATCGCAAATTTGGGTTCCCCTTCGTCTTGTTACTTACAACAAGCCCAGAGCCCAAAATAGAGTCATAAAACATAGTAACTGATCCACAATTTGGCGTCTGATCACTAGGAGAAATTCTTAGAATTGACCATCTCCCCGTATTATTTTAGGCCATCCATTTCACCAAAGCCGATTTTAATGTCAAACCTCACTCGAGATTTGTATTGTGGATGCTCAACCACTGCCAGCTCCCTGAGCTGGTTAACGTCAACAACTAGTCTATGAGGAATCAACTCGATATTCCAAAACGGACGAACCATCCTCAATAGATCACGACCATCTTTTGATGCTCTAAAACCCTGCACCCGTAGGTACCTCAGTGAAGTCAATTGCATAACAGCACTAGCCAGTGCATGCTCACTGAAGGAACACCCCCTCATTTCTAGTTTTCGCAGGTTAAGGCATCCTCTTGGAAAATGCTAAAAGCCCTTGTCATTCTCCCCAACACAACCCAAAAGCATCCATTTCACATTTTGACTATATTCCCCAATATATATGAGACCCGTATCTGTCAAACCCCCCTGTCGGAGATACATAGCAAGCCTTCTTAACTTTCCACATCCCATCTCTTTAATAGCAAGCCTTCTTAACTTTTCACATCCCATCTCTTAAGAACAAAGCCTTTAACACTAATCTCATAAAATAATTAGTCTTTCACATTAATAACCACTTGTTACAAAAGCATATAATCACAAGTAAATAAAAATAAAATCTATTAAAAATTTGGTAATTTAATAATTTTGGTTGGACAAGAATTGAGATGAATACTAAAGTGAAGAATCACAAGAAGTTTAGAACATGTGAGACACATATGGAGAAGTTTAGGATGTGTGGAACATGAAAGGAAAAATAAAACGGGACTTGAAAACAAGAAAGAAGCGAAGAAAATGCGCATAGGGGGCACCAAGGCTGAGCACCGCAGTGCCTAGCATAGAAGCCCAACATTGCGGCACTGGGTCCTTAGCGCCACAGCGATGGGGACGACAATGGCTAGCGCCGCAGCACCAGAAGTGTTAGGAAGTCAGTTTTGATTCGGATTTCAAGTTTTGAAAAGTTTAAGACTTCCAAAACAAGAGAACTCTTACTAGAATAAGGAATAGGGTTAGTAGGCACGAAATAAACCCTATATAAATACTTGTAAACCCTTTATTTCAGATTAAATATTAAGAGAGATTCTAAGAGAGGGGAAGAACTGTTATCGGGGATCTAATACATGTGGGTGTATACATGTGCTATTGTGTCTATTGCCTAAAATACGTATCATATACATATCAAACGCGACAGAAGCGTAAAGACAATAATAAACACAATAAATAAATATATTAATCATATTAATATATTAGAAAGGTTGAGAACTCATCTTAAAGTGTAATATTATACACGTATTTTCCTGGAGATCAACTCGCAGGCAGTTCTAGTCACCAATACGGTGGGCTTGGTGAGCTAAAACAGCAGCCCTATACGCAGCACTGGTTTAACTCTTAAACCTCAAAATGGTAAGGTGTGTATTTAACATCATTTTCTCCAAAATGATAAAAAAAAATGGAGAATTTTAAGCAATCTACCATTGCTTCAATTGGAAGTATAGAGAAAAATGAAATAATTTTATTGTTCCCCTTCTTTTCTTCTTCTTGTCGGCCACACACCAACACATACACACAAACTTTCTCTCTCTCTCTCTCTTTACATATATATATATATATATATATATATAATAAAATAATATATAATATAATAATAATAATATAATGGGTGCCAAACACCAACACATACACACAAACTTTCTCTCTCTCTCTCTCTCTCTCTCTCTCTCTCTTTATTTATATATATATATATATAAAATAAAATAATATATAATATAATAATAATAATATAATGGGTGCCAACTATTTGGCACCCAAATATAATAATAATATATATAATATTATATAATATAATTTAATAATGAAAAAGAATGATTATTTAACAATTAAATAATCATAATATAGAAGACCATTTTGCCCTTCATGAATAGTTATCAAGTCTGCCCCTTAATGGGTCTCACTAAATCTCACATTTGGGTAAACTCAACTGTGGGTCCACAATACGCTATGTGTCATAATACAATTAGTAAATAACAATTATTAACTAATTATTGTATTTAACACTTAAATACAGATACGCACGCATTCTTATGGTAGTGCTGAATATTGCTAGATTAAACACTTTAATCCGGCACGCTGCCCTAGTGCACAACGAGTATATTCTATATCGCGGGTCTCCCTATGTCTTACGCCCGATTCGTCAAATGGAACTATTTCATAAGTTCGTGAACAATGCCCCACGTCACAGATATATAAATTAATGCGTTGAACCATGCAAGTTGAGGTTACAACGCATCGTATAGTCCTTCCGTTATGATATCCTGGATGTGCGAAGATATAGATTATCATCGTCAAATTCCTTAGTGCTCATCCATGTCTTATCTCCAGACTAGTATCTTAATGAACAATATATCCAAACTCCTTTGCTATATTGTTCTATTCTGGCGTAACTCTTTCCAGGGATTAATGCTTGTGGCCACAAGACTTTTCGAGATACAGTCTTAAAGCATTTGGATACCTGACTCCCTATGCAAGTTGACAAATCCCATATTTGTACGTATTGGACTCCATAAGCATTGGATTATGCCCAGCAACACCCATCGATCACAACATGAAAAGTCTGTGACATGCGTGAAACCAAAGTATGGTGGATCACTTACAAGCCCACCGTAGCACTCAGGTCAAAGGACCACGTATACTACTAAACTCAGAAGGACCCTCCATTGACGGCTTATATAGGATGTCTATCGGAGACCCTCATGAGTCTGTCCCATATCCAGTCTTAACTGGATACCCATATATCAATACAAGTTCCAAGCCCACAGTTGGCTAGGAACGACCATCTATACTCTATAGGTACGACATATGCTGATCTATATTTAAGGTATCCACCGATAGACCCGCATCGATAAAAATAGATCAGGGACAATTATTCGAGAACATACTTGCGTAACTAACATTTTCTGGCACCCGATTGTAACTCTTGCAACTATACAATTACTAGTATATTCCCAAGTCTGTATCCCATTATAAATATGGTTCCAACTCTTGGATCTGCTAAGTATTATAACCACCTAACACTTAACTGTACTAACATTTAGCATTTATATTTCTCAGCATAGTTAGCCATTAGCCCTTATCTAAACTCCTTTAGATCTGATCCGAACTCTTTCAGATCTATAATGTCTATAACGTTACATTACATAGTACCATATAAATGGGTATTAGCGATTTAATAGGAATGTACACTTGTATAAATATACAAGTATATTTACATTTAGGGATGACACATAAGCACCGACCTTAACAAGAACTGGGTAAACACTAAGTACTTGTATGCACTAGGATGGAACCGTTATTTGGATGTTCATTGATCATGGTAGAGTAAGGATATACTAAATATTAGGTTCTTTTGAAGGTTCTTCAATGGGTTTTTCTTGTAAAATATTTAGGGAGTTAAGAAGAGAGGCTAGAATCCTTGGATCCACTGTGGACGTAGGCAATTGGTAGAACCATATAAGATTGTATTGTGCTATTTTATATTCTGCTTTGGATTTTTGGTGTTTTGCTTGATTAACATGTTATTCCATTGTCCAAGGAGGTTAGGGTTCTAGGTTTAACTTAAGATTTTTCGCTTCAACCTAATCTCAAGTAGGAGAAGGACGTTCCCTCCCTCAACAAACTGGTATTAGAGTTAAATGTTCAATAATACATACTTTGGGTATTTAAACCATAGCTACAATCAAGCAAGAAATAGAGAAGTTCAATGGGATGAATAACTTCAATCTTTGGAGGAAGAAGTTAGGGCTCTACTAGTGAAGGAAGGGCTAGACTCAGCCTTGGAGGAAGCCAGCTCCTCAACTAGCGATGAGATGACAACCTCAAAGTCTAGGCAGAAAGATTGGGACACGATTTAGAAAAATGCTTACAGCACCATAATATTAGCGTTGAGCGACGAAGTATTAAGGGAAGTTTATGATAAAGAAATTGCTTTAGGGCTATGAAAGAGACTCGAAGTATTATACATGAAGAAGTTTCTTGCAAATAGGCTTCTTGTAAAAAAGAAACTACATTAGCTAACAATGCACGAGGGAACTTCATTGAGAGCTCAACAAGATCATCATAAATCTTAAGCAATTGGGCATCAAGATTAAGGATGAAGACAAGGCCATTATCCTGTTAAGTTCGTTGCCGAAGAGCTATGAGAGCTTTGTGGATACGCTGCTGTATAGAAATGAGTCTTTAACGATGAATAACGTCAAGGCATCACTGAACTCAAAAGAATTGACAAAGAGATCTGAGTTTGAGAGTAGAGGAACATTGCTTACACAAGGAATGAAGAGCAACCAATCAAGGAAGAGATCCATGAAGTGTTTCCTTTGTAATAAGGAATAACATTTTGTGAAGGATTGTTCCAAATTAAAAGGTCAAAGAGAGTGAGTTGCAATCGATATTGATGAAGATACCGAAGTTGTAAACACATTGGTAGCCTTAAGAGAAAATTACGCTGGCAAATAAATACTAGATCGAGGTGCAGTGTCTATATGTGTCCCGACAGATCGATGCTTACTGACTACAAAGCCAAGAGAGGTAAAGCCCTAATGGGGAATGACATAACATGTGAGATCATAGGAGTTGGTGACATAAGGCTGAGGATGCAAAGTGGAGAAACTAAGGACTTACATGGTATAAGGCATGTTCTTAAACTAATGAGAAACTTGATATCCCTAGGCAAGCTCTATGAGAAAGGGTATTCGGTTAAAGTGAAAAAAAGAAAACTAAGGGTAGAGAAAGGACCTATAAAGTGTAAGGGTGAAAAGCACAATTGAGGGCTCTATGTGCCTACTGGGATGGCCATGAATGGCCTAATGCGGTGTATTAGGGTAATACAGACCACTAAGCAACATCTAAATCGTGCTCACTAAGGTGATGAAAGTTAAAAATGAGTGCAATGCATCTATACCCTATGCAAGGTGCACGAATGCCTTTGAAGACCAAAGTCACTAGCCCAAGGAAAGTTAAGTCTTGGTGGAGACTTAACTGGACTCAACTCTAGGTGATAGAGTATTGGTGTGGATCGAATCTCGAAGCCTTCTTATTTGGAAGATTTTGAATCAAGGAATGGTCGTTGGAAAATTGGTGATTCAATAATCTTGGTTGGACAAGAATTGATATGAATACCAAAGTGGAGAGTCATAAGAAGTCTAGAATGTGTGGGACACGTATGGACAAATCTAGGACGTGTGAGACACAAAAAGGGAAATAAAATAGGACTTGAAAACACGAAGAAAATGCACATAGACGCGAAGAAAATACGTATATACGGCACTAAGGCTGAGCGTCTCGGCGCCCATAGTTGAGCACCGCAGCGCCCAGTACAGAAGCCCAATGTCATGGCACTGAGTCTCTAGCATCGCGGTGATGGGAGTGACAATGGCTAGCACCGCAGCACTCAGGGATGAGCCTCGTGGCATTAGAAGCATCAAGAAGTAGGTTTTGATCCGAATTTTAAGTTTTGGGAAGTTTAGGACTTTCAAAACAAGCGAACTCTTACTCCAACAAGGAATAGGGTTAGTAGGGATGAAATAAAGTCTATATAAATACTTGTAAACTTTTTATTTTAGATTAAGCATTAAGAGAGACTCTAAGAGAGGGAAAGAACTGGGTAGACACTAAGTGCTTGCGTACGCTATGGTGAAATCGTCGTTTGGGTGTTCATTGCTCATGGTAGAGTAAGGGTACACTAAACATTAGGTCCTTTTAAGGGTTCTTCATTGGGTTTTCCTTGTAAAATCTCTAGGGAGTTAATAAGAGAGGTTAGGATCCTTGGATCCACCATGGACGTAGGCAATTGGCCAAACCATATAAGATTGTGTTATGCTCTTTTATATTCTGCTTTAGATTCTTGGTATTTTGCTTGATTAACAGGTTATTCCATTGCGCAAGGAGGTTAGGGTTCTAAGTTGAACTTAAGGTTCTTCACTTCAACCTAATCTAAAGATGGAGAAGGGCGTTCCCTCCCTTATCAAGATCAATAAGAACACACAAAATTAATTTACATGATTCGGTAATTAATAGCCTATGTCTATGATAGATCAAGAGAACCTAACTTATCTTAATAACTCTGTAGAGATTACAAGGAATACATAATAAAGAACTCTTAAATGATTTATTTGTGTTCCTTTGTTCACATACGAATAAAAACAACCAACAATGGTTACACCCTAATGCACACAAGGACTTAGTATCTACCTAACTTTTTATTCTCTCTTATAGTCTCTCTTTTAATGCTTAATGAATCCTAAAGGTTTATATAGTGTTTACAATGGCCTAATAGACCGTAAAACTAGTTAGAATAAGAGTCCTTATGAGTGAAAATCTAAAACCCTATAAAAAAAAGTCAATTCAAGCCAAAAATGAAATTTCTCAAACAAACAACAATGCGACGTTCTCTATCCAACACTGGGGCGTTAATACAACTATCGTGCCAACATTAGGGTGTTTCCTGATGAACGTTAGGACATTAATGCAACTATCGTGCCAACATTGAGGCGTTCTGAAGCTAACGTTGGGGTGTTAGGCTTTTTAAAATCCATGCTGGGGCATTCTATCTTCAAATACCGGAGCATTCAACCTGTAGTGTCCCACTTGTGTTTCCTCACCTACCGTGCAAACACTGAGGCGTAAATACGACTATCGTGCCAACACCATGGCATTCCTTGATGAACACTAAGGCGTTATTGCAATTATCATGCCAACACTGAGGCAGTCTGGAGCTAACACTGGGGTTTTGGGCTTTTTAGAATCCACGCTAGAGAGTTCTATCTTCCAACGCTAGGGCATTCAGACCTATAGTCTCCCACTTGCATTTCCTCATCTCTTCTCACTTTTTGGCTCCCATTTACTTCATCTCCGTACGTCCTTTTCATAATTGACTTCATGATAACTCTCGATTGAAATCCATCTCAATTCATGCCCATACATGATTGTTGAATCACCACTTTCAACAATCCTTTTCTTGATTTAAAATCTCTCTATAAAAAAGCTTTTAGAACCATCCACACCAATGCTCCATCACCTAGAGCTGATTTCAGTTAAGTCTTTGTCCAGAATTAACTTATTTTGGGCTTGTGACTTTGATCTCCAAAGCTATAAATGTTCATTGCATAGGGTATGGATACGACGCATTCTCTTTTGACCCTTATCACTTTGGTGAGTTTATTTTGAATGTCATCTCATGGTCTACATTACCCCAACACCCTATGTTGGGCTATATTTGGCTATCCTACCAAGTACATAGAACCCTCATTATGCTTCTAACCTTTCATCTTTATAGATCATTTTACTAATTTTAGTATTCTTTTTTTTTTTTCACTCTAATGGAATACCCTTCATCATCTAACTTCCCTAAGGATACCATGTTCCTCCGAAATTTTAGGAACATGCCTTACACCATGTAAGTCCCCAAGTTTTCTACCTTTCATCCTTAGCCATATGTCGCCAACCCTTATGACCTCACAAGCATATCATTCCCTATTAATACTTTACCTTTAATAGCTTTATAGTTAGTGAATAATGATCTATCACGATATATATAGACATAACAACCAGAATCTAGTATCTATTTGTCAGCGTACCTTTCCTCAGAGGCTACTAAGGAGACTACAACTTTGATGCCATCCTCTTGATATACTATTGTAGCATCTTCATCCCTTTCTTTTGCTTTAGGACAATTCTTTATAAAGTTCCTTTTCTTGTTACAAAGAAAATACTTCTTGGATCTCCTTCTAGGTTGTTTATTCTTCTTTTCTCTTGCAACCAAACCTGTTACACTATAGAATTTAAATCTCTTCCTCAATTCTTTTAAATTCAATGATGCCTTGATATCCTTCATTGTTAGAGTCTCTCTACCATATATAAATGTATCCACAAAGCACTCATAACTTAATGGTAAAAATTTAATAAGATGATGACTTTATCTTCATCCTCAATCATGATGTCTAGGATCTCAAGATCTATGATGATCTTATTGAAGACATCAATATGATCTCTTATTGAAGACCCTTCAGACGTCAATAATGATCTTCTTCACATACAGACGATTCACAAAGGACTTTGTTATGTATAGTGTGTCGAGATTCTTCTATAAATCTATTGTCGTCTTCTCTCCAACCATATCCCTTAATACTTCGTCACTCAACGGTAACAATATGGTACTGTGTGCTCTTTCCAGAATAGTATCCCAATCTATCTCTCCAGGCTTTGCGGGTTTCTTTTCTTTACTAATAGTTGCTTAAGTTTTCTTAGGGTTGAGTCTAATCCTTCATTCACTAGTAAAACCATAACTTTTACCTTTTAAAGATTGAAGTCATTCATCCAATTAAATTTCTCTATATCTTGCTTGAGTGTTCCTATAGTTAATTCCTCCCTTGCCTTGCAATCTAACTCTTTCGCCTATACTCTATAATCTAGACCTCAACCTTACTTTGATACCGATTTGTTGAGGGATAAAAGCCTTAGCACTAATATCACCAAAAAATTATCCTTCGCACTAACAACTTGATGTAAAAATATATAATCACAAGCAAATAAGAGTAAGAAATAATGACAGGACCTGTCCCAAGCCTACCTTAGAAATCGAGGTGGGTCCTATAATGATAGAGGACTAGCATACTTTACACATAATACATATAATATAATGAGGTTACGTACATCAACAAAATGTACACGTGTACATAAATATACAAAACATAATAACTTATGTAGCTATGCATGTCGTAGGCCAAATTCAGAATGTTAAGACTACATCACACCACACAAATTACTACAAAAATCAAGAAACATAGAGAAAAAAAAATGGTGAACTTGTGGTCCAGTAAGTAAACATAATCTAAAACTATTTTATATTTTATATGTACTACAAATAATAGTTCAATAATAATTTAATAATAAATAATACTCTAAGTAATGTACATGGATAAATATGTAATATAAAATAATCATGAAACTGGTTGCTTAGAAATTAATATAACTTTACTAGAAATATGACCTGTTATAAAATCTGTGCTAAAGATGAAAATCATAATATAATATTGGTAATCTAATAATCTGGAAGTAAAAGTTAGCATGAAATCTATGCTAAAATTGAATAAACATAACATAATACTAAGAATAAATGTATAATGCATAAATGCTAAAAACTACATCAAACTTGTATCCGAAGAAAAGCTAGTCTAACTTGGCAGAGTAACTCTCATACAAGCATAGTGAGGGATTTGAGCTGGTCTAACCCAGTAGAATGCTGCATCGCTCAAGTAGAGTATAATTAAACTGGTCTAATGTATGCGTAGAGCAACTACAGTAAAAAGAATGGTACGCATCTGGTAGTTTAAAAACAACTACTATACAATATTATGGAAGTATAATTATTCTAAAGTAAATATAAGTTTACTTAAACATAACTATAAACTAAGCTATAATAAATTCAAAAATTATTTTTTAATATAGCTAATTAGCATAAAAATTTATTTGGCTAAAATTAAATCATGGATAAAATAAATCTGATAACATGTAACTAAATCATTAATTGATGTATTAAAAACATATTATATGTATGTGTGTGTGTGTATGTGTGTGTGTGCGTGTGTGTGTGTGTGTGTGTGCATATATCGTTATTTACTCACAAAAGTGAGCTAATCCTAAATTGGATTAGGAATCTGAGGTTTACTAGTTATCAATACTTCTCCTATATCATATGGTGTAAAAATATATTGTTAATACTGATATATATCATAAAAACTGAAATATAAATATTACTACATCGTAATATTGTTACCTGCTAAATCACTTTGTACAAATCTAACTACCTTAACTCATTTCTTTGTATTTTCTTTTTCAATTTTTCAATTAGATTCATATTTCTTTCTTTTTCTTTCTCTTTTCTCTTTTCTCTTTCTTTCTTTTTCTATCTTTCTTTCTCAATTTGCTTCTGATTTCTCTCTTGGCTTGATGCATAAAATGAAGAAAGTTCCCCTTATATAGAAATTTTTGCCATCTATAAGACCAATTGAAATTTGGAAACTTACACCACTTGCATGCTTTATTTTTATTTATTTCTTTTTTTCCTCACAATGCTACCATGCCCCATGTAAGGCCCATGTGTTAAAACACTGTCTCTTCCTAGCATTTCATTTACCAAGCATTTCATTATTTTATTATCTAAATTTTCCATTTATTACTTAAACAAAACAATTGAAGTCCATGTGTAATTTGCTTACCCTTCACACTTATGTTGTCTCATCCATCTTATTATGACTTTATTCATCAAATGCCACCAAGTCTTATAGACAAAATCCATTTATTAACATTAATTAAAATAATGCCCACTCATCTATTGCTTCTCATGCCACTTTAACAAAATAATATGCTCTAAGAAGCACTTATCTTATAATTCCTCCCCTCTTATAAAAATTTCGTACTCAAAATTTACATACCTGTTTGAAATAAGTAGGTTATTGAATAGCTCTCATATGATTCTCACGCTCCCATATAGCCTCTTCCACTACATGGTTTCTCTATAAGACTTTAACCAATAGAATAGGTTTGTTACGCAATACTTGCTGGCAGTTACCAAGAATTTGAACAGCCTCTTCATTGTAGGTTAAATTTGGCCTCAATTGAACTGGCTAAGTATCTAAAAATGAAAATGGTCAAGTATATACTTTCAAAAAATAGGAACGTGAAATACATCATGAATGTGTGACAACTCAAACAATAATTGTAATATTCGATCCCTATTAGTAGTGTAGGTTCTTAGATTTTGGTATAAAGCGATAAAGAAACCGTAGGGTTACTCAATTTTAACCTTAGTAGAAATATTTTTTTATGGTGCGTGTGAGAGGTATTAGACCTAAATTGATAATTTTACAGTTGATTAAAGCGTCGAACGGTCGTGGAATATTTTTGGAATTTTTTTCTATTGCCTTCGAAAAGAAAATTTTAATTTAACACATGGATTTTCATATAAGTGTTATGCATAGAACAAGCCTTTATTAAGAAACACAATCCATATATTATAAAATTGACCAATAGAGACAAGTGGATGAATTGCCAAGTTGGAAGCCTAGTTGGTTCCTTTGACTTGTCTAACTAAATAGTTAGAAAGAAACTAATTAAATACTTCCATTTTTAACTAGTGGCAATTTAGCAATTTAGAATTAGTTGAGGGGCAAATTGGACTTTTAGGAGAGCACTATATAAGGATGAAGTGTCTAGAAATTTGGCTAAATTAAAAGCATAATATGTTAGAGCAAAATATGTGATTTTCGGCCATGAGAGGGAGATGCTGCTACAGTAAATTTCAATGATATTTTCATGAGTTTTCATACTTGATCAAGTTAAAATCAAAGTAAATACAAATTCTTAAGATCAATTGAAGCTTGCACTAGTGAAAACCTACGGAAAAGAGGTAAGAAAAACCTTATTTAGTGATTATGGTTTATGATTTTTCAAGATCACTTCAATTAATGTTTTTGTGTGAATTCTTAATTTAGATTAAGTTGAATTCAAGTATGGAGCTCAAATGAGACACCAAACTAAAGGAATCAATAAGGTAAGAATTAGGGTTTTGTGTGATCTTGTTGTAGGAACTTCAATTGAATGTTATTAGGGCATTAGAATTAAATGAGCATAATTTAAATGTCATTGGAATAAGAAATTGAGAAAAGAATTGTGTTGGGTGAGAAAGGGGATTCGACCACATTATGGATTTTTAGGGTTGAGTTGTGTTTTGGTTACATTGTTGTATATAAATGATTCCTTATGTCAATGGGATATATATGGATAATGGAAAATAAAAAATGAAGTAAATGGGACATAATTGTCCATTCTTGGTAAGATGAAGGACAATTATGTCTAACCAAAATTATAGAGTGTTAAGCCATTTTATGACTTTGGATGGTGAATTAAACAAGATTGAACTTGTAAATGAAAAAATGACAAGTGGAATCCATCCGGGCTTTGTAAGTCAATTAAGGCACTTACCAGTTTAAGTATAATTTTAGCTATTATAAAAGTTTTAAATGTCATTTATGCCGTCTAGGTAAAGAAAACCAAGAGTGGTAAAGGAAGTAAAATTTTTGGAGAAAAATCGAACTTAGAGTGTTTGGTGAGTGTAAATCTATAATTGATTATCTTTCGTTAATATGTTTTAACATATTGGAATTTTATGTTTATATGATGTTAAATGTATAAGCATGATTTACAGTTTTTCGTATACTGTTATAAATATGAATTTTCATGTTCAGTTTGAGAAATAGTTTTTGAAATTATTAAATTAGTTTTCGAAAGCCACTGGTACCCTCAGATTTTACGGTGTGATGATAGTTTAAGACCCGGCCGGTATATCCCGTACGCATAGGCAAGTATTGAGGGGTGAGTCACTAAATTCGAGAAGTAGGGTTGTCGAGTCATGTAAGTCGCTCTATGTGTACGAGGTATTGTCTCGCCTATATGTAGGCGATGGTAGAATTCTACTGTATAGCCAGTGAGATGTCTTTAGAGTCACAGTGGGTGTTGCTAGATTAGACACCCTATGACTTACTCACGTTGTACGGTGCTAGTTTAGTCGCTACTTGAGTATAGAGCTTTAGGGTTATCATTTGTGAAGTTTAGAGAAAAACTTTGTACGGTGCTAGTTTAGTCGCTACTTGAGTATAGAGCTTTAGAGTTATCATTTGTGAAGTTTAGAGAAAATATGACCGAGCGAGAGTTTTAGTAGTTTTTGAGTTAGAGAAAATATGACCGAGCAAGAGTTTTAGTAGTTTTTGAGTTACCAAACGCATATCATGTATTTATATGTGTACATGTTAGTTACTATATTTTACAGATTTTGGCAATTGTTTGCAAAAATTATTAATAAAAATCAGTTGGCAGGATTGTATCAGCATATGACATTTAGAAACCATTTTACAATTCTATAATAGTTTTAGAAGCATATTTCAGACAGTTTTCAAAATTTTATATTTATACAGAATCTTATTTTTATTGAAATTTTTTAAATGCACTCACTAAGCTCTTTTAACTCAGCAATTTTGTGTTTTATATTTTCTGAACCCTCTTTCCAAGTATAGGCCTCAGTGCCTAAGTTGCTAATTCTCCTACAGCAGATTAGTGAGCCAAGACAAATGATTATTTTATAAATATAAATATGCTGAGTAGCACATTTTGATTTTCTGCATAGTATTTATATACTTTGTGCATATTGTACATATATTTTGAACAAACAAGAAATGATTTCGATAGTACAGAAACAGTTTTTACTTTTCATTAGTATGTAAATTTTGTGATTGGAATGAAATTATTGTATGGAGTTGAATTTGATTTTGGAAGGACCAGAGTTCCTATTTGGAAGTTGAGAAAACTATTTTAAGTAGAAGTGTGGTTTTCATTGTAGGTTTGTTTTGAATTTTCAGAAAAATAGAGGAAACATTGTCCCTTTTTTTTTAAATTTGGTAAATTATCTTCACGAATATTCCGAGATTAATTTTTTAATAACAAGAATTAAAAAGGGTTCGCCTTGCTGAATTTCTCAATTTTAATAGTTAGACTCTAAAAAACTTTCGTTGGGGTGCTCGACGAGGCCCATTGGGATCTACAGTAGAGGCTTTCGGGGTAGGTCCTGTCAGAGTGGTATTAGAGCCTGGTTTTTGAAGTTTTCAGTTAAAAAGTTTGTTTTTATAATGATATTCTCAAAATTACATGCACTTTTTTAAAGTTTATTAAATTGAATTTCATGCAATTGATAACCCTTTTCATTAATAAATTCACAGTAAATGTGCATCGTCATAGGGGCCCAGGTACTAGGAGAGCAACCGCAAAGGCTCTTGCATCTGAAAATGAGCAGGTGAATGAGTCAATAAATGTTCCCATGCCTCAGACCCCTCCTGAGTCATCTCAACCTGCGAGCCAGATAGTGGAAATATAAATGTAGCTCATATGGCCCAGATACTAGCGGCAGCAATTCAACAACCGAGAGAGACGGAGTGTCCATTAAGCGCAATAAGAAATTAGGCGCTAAGCCGTATAATAGTACAAGAGACCCTGAGAGAGACCTATCTTGGTTAGAAAACAATGAAGAAAATTTTCAAGTTATGAGGTGTTCAGAAGAATAGATGATTCTATACTCAACATTCTTATTGAATGAAAAGGCGAAAGACTGATGAGAGGCTCTGCAGAGGAGGAATTTTAATGGGGTGTCTTAGGCATTTTTCAGAAGAGAATTTCTAGATAAGTTCTACCCCAAGAGTTATAAAGACGCGAAGATAGATGAGTTTTTCAAGCTAGAACAGGGTTCCCTCTCCGTGGCAGAGTACGAAAAGAAGTTTTTAGAACTCATCCATGTTGTTCCCTTCATAGCTAATAATAAGAAGCAAAAGGCTAATCGGTTTACAGTAGACCTTAATCCTCGAACCAGGGCTTATATAGTATCAGTGACTCACACTTAATACGGAGCATTGGTGGAAGTTTTAACTCAAGTTGAAATAAGCATAGCAGTCATTCCTAAATCGAAACAGCAGGGCTAGAAAATGGGCTAGTCATGTGGTTCTCATGGAGGACTTAGTAAATTCATAAGAACAAAATAGAAGAGAGATCTACATGGTTCAGCAGTCAGAAACTAAGCCAAGAAGTCCAATCAAGCCTCTATCAGTCGGATCCCGAAGTCCTAAAGAGAGTTGGAAGAATTTTTCAGTGTGTAACAAGTATGGCAAGGCTCATCTTGAGGATTGTAGGAATAGGACTACAAGTTGTTATAAGTATGATTATGAGGGCTACTATATGAGAGATTTTTCGATTGTTGAAGCTAGTAGCAAGTTAAAAAATAAACCACCAGCTTCGGAACAAACTAATGGTAGTCGAGGATAATGTAAAGGTGGTTCCCAATTCAGAGGGCCTAGTCGTGAGGGCCAGCCTAGTGGTGAAGTCAATCAAGGTGGAACATTTGAAGGGCAATAAGGCAGACCTCATACTCAAGCTAGGGTATTTACAGTGACCCAACAGGAGGCAGATATGGCCCCAGAAGTTGTGACAAGTACGATGTCAGTTTTTTATCGAGATACTTATGTACTGATAGATCCTAGAGCTACCCATTCTTTTATTTCTATGGGGTTTATTGCAAATGCTAGTATAGCGCCATAGCTATTAGATTGTAGTCTGGCAGTGTCTCTTCCTACTAAAGACTCTATTGTAGTAGAAAATATGTATAAGGGTAGTAAAATTTGTATAGGGGGCCGATAATTTTTGGTGAACTTGATCTTGTTTGCCATCTGTGAATTTAATGTGATTTTAGGGATTGATTGGTTGTCCAAATATTGGGCCACAGTGGATTGCTTCCGAAAAGAAGTTAAATTGTGCAGCTCGGGGGAATCTGAAGTTATTTTTTGTAGGGTACGAAAATTACTTTCCGCCAGTATGGTGTTCGTAATAAGGGAAAGAAAGATGCTCCAAAAGTCATGCTAGGGATATCTAGTCTATACAATAGAAGTAAGAGATAGTGGAATGAAATTAAGGATATCTTAGTAGCTAGAGAGTTTCTGGATGTGTTCCTAGATGATCTTCCAGGGTTACCTCCAAATAGGCAAGTAGAGTTTCGAATAAAATTAGCCACTGAAATGAAACCAATTTCTAAAACACTCTACAGAATGGCTCCTTTAGAATTGAAAGAATTAAAGGTTCAGATGGAAGAGTTGGTGAATAAGAGTTTCGTCAGGCCGATTACATCTCCTTGCGGGGGCACCGGTCTTATTTGTAAAGAAGAAAGACGAAAGTATGAGATCATGCATTGATTACAAGGAATTGAATAAAGTAACAGTATGTAATCAATATCCCCTTACGAGAAGTGATGATCTATTTGATCAGTTGTAGGGGGCCAAAGTATTTTCTAAGATAAATCTGAGGTCAGGCTATCATCAATTGAAAATTCGGGAGAAAGATGTTTCCAAGACTGCCTTTAGAACACAATACGGGCATTATGAATTCTTGGTCATGCTTTTTGGGCTGACTAATACCCCAGCCATTTTTATGGATCTTATTAATAGAAGTTTTTGGTCCTATTTAGATCAGTTTGTGATAATATTTATTGATGATATACCGATCTATTCAAGCAGTGAAAAAGAGCACGCAGAATATTTAAGGATTGTTTTGCAGACTCTAAATGAGCATTAACTATACTCCAAACTCAGTAAATGTCAATTTTGGTTAGATAGAGTTACATTTTTTGGACATGTTGTCTCTGCAGATGGGGTAACTGTAGATCCTAGAAGATTGAAACCATAGTAAATTGGAGACAACCAACGAATATAACAGAGGTTCGTAGTTTCTTGGGTTTGGCTGGATACTATAGAAAGTTTGTAGAGGAATTTTCAAAAATAGTCTTTCCTCTAACTAAGTAACCCGAAAAGAAGAGACGTTTTTATGGTCGGAGACGTACCACCAGAGTTTTGATGAGTTGAAGAAGAGATTGACCTCGGCCCTAATGCTTACACTTTCGTTAGGGAATGATGAATTTACCATATATTTTGATGCTTCCAAGTAAGGTCTAGGTTGTGTACTAATGCAAAAGGAGAAGGTAATAGCCTATGCTTCCCGACAATTAAAAAAGCACGAGTAGAATTATCCCACACATGACCTAGAGCTGGCAGCGGTAGTTTTTACTCTAAGAATTTTGAGGCATTATTTGTATGGAGTTCCTTGCAAAAACTTTACAGATCACAAGAGCCTGCAGTACTTATTCACCCATAAATATCTAAATATGAGGAAGAGAAGATAGTTATAGCTTATCAAGGATTATGAGTGCACACTTGAGTACCATCCTTGAAAAGCTAATGTGGTAGTAGATGCTCTCAGCAAGAAGCCTGCCAGCTCGATAGCTCACCTGAAGTTCACACATCTATCAATGCTAATAGAATTGAGGTCTTTCGAGGTGAGATTGGAGTTGTTAAATTCAGGAGCACTACTAGCCACAATTCAGGTCCGTACGATAGTAGTTGATCGAATCAGAGAATTACAGACTCAAGATCCATGGGTAGTTAAATGGAATGGTAAAATCGAGTCTAGGCAGCGAAGGAACTTTTCAGTGACCGGGGATGGTGTAGTAATCTTAGGTCAGAGAATATGTGTACTAAATGTGAATGAGTTAAGAAGAGAGATTATGGAAAAAGCTCATTCTTCTGCATGTGCTACGTAACCGAGGATCACAAAAATATACCCTAAATTAGCATTACTGGTGAAAGGGCATGAAGAAAGATATAGCCAAATTTGTCTCCAGATGCCTAAATTACCAGCAGGTAAAGGCCGAACATTATAAACCTGCAAGGCTCTTACAACCCCTTCCAATCCTTAAGTGAAAATGGGAGAGGATAACAATGGATTTCGTGGTAAGACTTCCATATAGCTAAAGAGGCAATGATGCGATATGGGTAATTGTTGATAGGCTGACGAAATTTGCCTATTTTTTACCTATCAAAAGCAATTATTCTAAAGTTTCCCAATTGTATGAAGATAAGGTGGTACGACTTTATGGCACTCCAGTATTTATAGTGTCAGATAGAAATCTGAGGTTCACTTCCCGATTTTGGCTCAGCTTACAAAAAGCTCTAGGCACTAAATTGAATTTCAGTGCAACCTTTTATCCACAAACAGATAACCAGTTTGAGCGGATAATTCAGATACTCAAGGATATACTTAGGGCGCGTGTTATGGAGTTTAAGGGGAGCTGTGATACTCATCTGCCATTGATAGAGTTTGCTTACAATAATAGCTACCAGGCTAGCATCGGGATGGCACCATATGAAGCATTGTATGGAAGAAAGTACAGAACTCTAGTTTGTTGGGATAAGGTTGGTGAAAGAAAGCTTATTGGTTCAGAAATTGTCCCGATTACTTCAGAAAAGATTCAAGTTATTAGGCAGAGATTGAAAATAGCTAATGATAGACAAAAGAGTTATGCAGATAATCGGAGAAGGAACTTGGAGTTCTAGGTTTGTGATAAAGTCTTCCTGAAGATATCACCATGAAAATGAGTATTAAGATTCGGGAAGAGAGGAAAGTTGAGTCACTAATACATTGGGCCACATGAGATAGTTGAAAGAGTTAGGGAAGTGGCATATCGTCTACGGTTGCCAAAAGAACTAGCCAGAATCCATGACGTGTTTTACGTTTCTATACTTCACAAGTACTTAGTAGATTCTTTGCACATCTTAAAGGAACATTCAGTAGAATTGAACGAGAATTTGACATATGAAGAGAAACCTATGCAAATTCTAGACCATAAAGAGCAAGTGCATCGAAATAAAAGCGTTTCCTTAGTGAATGTGCTATGGATGAACCATGGAGTAGAAGAAGCCACATAGGAACGTGAAGATCAAATGCGAGTATAACATCCCCACCTCTTTTAGATAGGTATGATTTAAATTTTGAGGAATTTTTTTTTTTTGGGTAAAATTGTAATATCCGATCCCTATTAGTAGTGTAGGTGCTAGATTTTGGTATAAAGCGATAAAGAAATCGTAGGGTTACTCGATTTCAACCCTAGTATAAATATTTTTTTATGATGCGCCTAAGAGGTATTAAACCTAAATTAGTAATTTCACAGTCAATTGGAGCGTCAGACGATCGTGGAATATTTTTGGAATTTTTTCTATTGCCTTAGAAAAGGAAAATTTCAATTTAACACATGAATTTTCATATAAGTGTTATGCATAGAACAAGTCTTTGTTAAGAAACACAATTCATATATTAGAAAATAGACCAATTAGAGACAAGTGGATGAATTGCCAAGTTGGAAGCATAGTTGGTTCCTTTGACAAGTCTAACTAAATAGTTAGAAAAGAACCAATTAAATACTTTCGTTTTTAACTAGTGGCAATTTAAAAATTTAGAATTAGTTGAGGGGCAAATTAGACTTTTAGGAGAGCACTGTATAAGGATGAAGTGTCTAGAAATTTGGCTAATTAAAAGCATAATATGGTAGAGCAAAATAGGTAATTTTCGGCCATGAGAGGGAAACGCTACTACAGTGAATTTCAATGTTTTTTTCATGAGTTTTCATGCTTGATCAAGTTAAAATCAAGGTAAATACAAGTTCCTAAGATCAATTAAAGCTTGCACTAGTAAAAACCTAAGGAAAAGAGGTAAGAAAAACCTTATTTAGTGTTGGTTGCTGTGATTTAGACTATACCAGTTAAACATGAGATGAGACAAATATATGCGAATGTATTGCCCAATATTTGTAAAGCGTAAGGGTAGTATCAGTAACATATACTTGATTATTGACAAGTTAATCTGGAATACACTTATATGATATTGCTAAAGCGTGAGGATAAGGTGTATTTAGGATCAGTAGTAAGAGTTGTATGAAATACAATTGACAAGAGTTGTCTACCTTTTGGGTTTACAAAAGGCCAATATTGCTAAAGCGTAAGGCTGAAATAAAATACCAATAAGATTCACTTCTTGTTGTACAGTGTAAAATCAATTATACTGTCATTCTCCCCCTTGAGAGATTTTGGGAATTATTTAAAGCAATAAGAGGGTGTCTTTATATTAAAAATTTATAAATGTTATATCTATGATCTATTACGTTGAAAATTAGCGATTAAAATATTTTTCGCTAACATCTTTTATTTTGTCTTGTGAAAAAACAATAGTTTCATCTAACCCGTTGACACACATACTTGATGCTAACCAACTTAAAGTTGCTAAAGTATGCTTGTTAATAGGTTAGATGAAGCCATTGTTTCTTTATAATAGTTTTGAATTCTGAAAAACTTAGATATGTTATTTATCAGTGCATACCCCTAAGCGTTTCTAATAATGTCACCTTAGAAGAAAGGGAGACTTATTAGAAATAGTTAGATAATGATTTAAAAGTTAAATCTTACATCCTCGCTTCTATGTCTATAGACCTACAAAGCGAGTATGTCAATATGGACTATGCTGGTGGCATAACGCTCCATCTGAATGAGCTGTTTAGTGACCGTCCTCAAGTTGAGATTTATCGGGCTGCCAAATCACTTTTTCAGTGTAGACTTACTAAAGGCAGTTCTGTTAATCCCCATGTCTTCAAGATAATTTAATATATCAAGTTGGAGACTATGGATATTGCGTTGAATAATTCAGTGGGGAATAGGTTGATTCTTCAATCGCTTTTAAGGTCTTTTATATAATTTATAATAAACTTTAATATGTAAGGACTGACCTCTACTTATGCTGATCTTCACAATATACTGAAGACAACACAAGAGGATATGAATAAAGCGGATTCAACTTTCTATGTTCAAGGTGCTTCATCTTTTACCCCAAAGGTTTCTAAAAAGCCTAAAGGGAAGAAAAAGAAGAAAATACCCAATATGGCTTCTTACAGGTAATCCATATCCAAACCATAAAAGAAAAAAAAAATCCAAAGGAAAATATTTCCACTGCAGCGAGGATGAGCACTGGAAAATGAATTGCCCAAAGTACTTTACCACTGTTAAGAAGAATCCCTCAAATATATGTTTGTATATTATTGATATTTCTTTAGCATATGATGCTAGTTCTGATTAGGTTTTAGATACTGTATATTCTTCTCACATCTACAATATATTATATAGTTTGAAGGAAATTAAACAGTTGCAGCCAGGAAAAGTTTAGCTTCGAGTTCGAAATGACAATTTCCTACGGGTCGAAGCTGTGAGAAATTTTAAATTACTTCTCCTTTATAATAGAACACTTATACTGCATAACTATCTGTATGTATCTCATATTTTGAGACACGTTATATTCTTTCTTGTACTTGATAGTGAAGGTTATCATATGTATATATGGAATCGTCCCCTATCTTTGTATGATATGCATGATGTTTTATTAACTAAATGTCAGTAGAAAATGGGTACTATATATTGGAAACAATTCTAAATATCATGAATTTACAGGTAAACGCTATCGGTAATCTAAAAACTTTAAATGAGACAAAATTGTGGCGTATAAGATTAGGTTATGAAGGTGTTAGACGCGTGTCCCATCTAGTTAATGATGATCGGATACCTGATCTAACCATAGAACCTTATCCAGTTTGTGAATCCTGTATTTAAAAGAAAATGATCAAATCTCCCTTCACTAGTGTTGGACACCATGCCATTGATTTATTGGAATTAGTACATATGATGTATGGGTTCAATGAATCACACTGCGATGGGTGAATTCTAATACTTTGTAATTTTTATTAATGATTTGTTACGGTGCGAATATGTGTTTCTTATAAAATACAAGTCAAAAACCTTTGAAAAGTTTAGAGAATTTTGACTCGAAGTAGAGAAACAAACTGGCATGTGCATTAAATGTCTTCGATTAGATCAAAGCAAAGAGTACATGAGTAGTGAATTCTTGAATTATTTAAAAGATAATAGGATTCTCGCTCAATATAGTTCTTCAGCTACTCTGCAATACAATAGTATTTTGGAGAAAAGGAATCAAACTTTATTAGATATGGTTTGATCTATGATGAACTTCACCGATCTCCCAGAATATCTGTATGCTCTAAAAACTGCTGCTCATATTTTGAACAGAGTTCCATCTAAAGCTATTCCCTCTACTCCCTATCAAATATAGAATACGAGTCTTAAATATTTTAAGATTTGAGATTGTTCTGCTTATGTAAAAGTTACACAACATGATAAACTTGCATCCAAATTGTACAAGTATCGATTCATTGGTTATCCCAAATATTCTATGGGATACCTATTCTATGATCCTAAGGAACAAAATATATTCGTTGCTCGCAATACCACTTTCCTCGAGAAACAGTTTCTCATGAATAATAAGGATTGTAGAAAGATTTAACTTGATGAAGTCAATTAGAATAAAAATGAACCAATGATGTAATCATAGGCTTAATCGAGTAGAACACCTTTTACACACCCTTCACGTAGGTCATAAAGGATATCAAGGCCACCTGAAAGGTAAGGTATGATACCTGAAGGTGTCCCTGAAGTTTTCTAACTTCAAGAAAATGATCCTTTAACCTATAGACAGGCAATATTAGATATTGATTTGGAAAAATAGTAAGATGCTATGAAATTCGAAATTGACCCTATGCATCACAATCAAGTCTGGGACTTAGTTGAACTTCCCAAAGAAATAGTTCTTATAGGTTGTAAATGGGTTTACAAGCAAAAGTGAAGGCCCGATGGAAAGGTAAAGACCTTCAAAACTCGACTGGTAGCAAAAGGTTATACTCAATGGTCTGGGATTGATTATGAGACAACTTTTGCACTAGTAGCAATGCTTAAGTCAATTCAAATTTTTTTGGCAATTTTTTTATATTACAATTTTTAGATTTGGAAGATGGATGTTAAAATGGCATTCCTGAATGGATATCTCTAAGAAGAGATATACATGGAACAACCAAAATATTTTGCATCCAGCTTGACATTTGGTCTTGTATGTAAACTGAAAATGTCTATTTATAGACTTAAGTAGGCCGCCTAAAGCTAGAATATTCATTTTGATGAGATAATCAGATGGTCTAATTTCATCAAAAATGAAGAGGAAGCTTGTATGTATAAAAAGGTCAGTGGGAGTATAATTGTCTTTTAATTCTTTATGTGGATGATATACTAATCATTGGAAATAATATCGGTATGTTACAGTCAGTTAAGAGTTATTTAAGTAATAACTTCTCCATGAAAGATTTGGGAGAAGCTTCCTATGTACTGGGTATAAAGTTTTATAAAGATAGATCTATGAGGCTCATAGGACTCTCTCAAATGATGTACATTGATAAAGTCTTGGAAAGGTATAATTTTACTAACTGTAAGACGGTTAATGTAACTTTAAGTCATGGCATTCATCTTTCGAAGAAGATATGTGCTCAAAGGGAAGATAAAAGGGTTAGAATGTCTAACATCCTATATGCATTAATTGTTGGAAGCTTGATTTATGCCATGATTTGTACGATACCTGATATCATTATAGTTGTAAGCATTATAAGCTGGTATCAGTCTGATCTAGGTGATAGCCATCGAATGGCAGTCAAGCATGCCCTTAAATACCTTAAGGGTACAAAAGACAAGTTTCTCATATATAGAGATAGTAACTTACAAGTAAAAGGATACACAGATTTAAATTTTCAGTCTAATCCGAATAATAGAAAGTCTATATCTGGATATGTGTTTATTCTTAATAGCGCCGCAATAAGTTGGAAAAAAATCAAATAATGATCTATAGCTAATTCTACCACAGAGGTAGAATATATTGTCATCTTAGAAACAACAGAAGAAGCAGTATGAAAATGTAAATTTGTCACTGAGCTTGGAATAGTCAAAATTTCAATGGATCCTATCCCATTATTTTGTGACAATAACAAGGCCGTTGTATAAGTCAAAGAGCCAAGAGCACACCAAAGATCTAAGCATGTGGAGAGAAAATACCACATAGTTAAAGAGATCTTAGCTAAAGGAGATGTTATATTTCATAGAGTAAACTATGTAGATAATATAACAGACCTCTAAAGGCAATCCCAATAGGTACAAGGATGAACCTCTAAAGGCCTATATAAGGCCTCCATAGAGATGGGGGCAGGTAACCGCTGGTATGGTCCGATGCTTATGGAGTTCGGTGTGTACAGATATGGGATCCGTCAGCTCGCATAGGGAGTTTGATATCCAAATGCTTCGAGATTGTATCTCGAAAAATCTTGTGGCCATAAGTATCAATCTCGGGAAAGAGTTCCGCCAAGGTAAAACAATATGGCAAAAGAGTTTGCGCATATTGTTCAGTGAGATGTAAGTCTGGAGATAAGATTTGGATGAATAAAAGGGGATTTGACAGTGATAATCTATATCCTCGCACATCCATGATATCATGACGGAAGGACTATACATATGCGTTGTAACCTCAACTTGCATGGTTCAACGCGCGAATTTATATATCCGTGACGTGCGCGTGGGGCATTGCTCACGGACTCATGAAATAGTTCTATTTGATTAATCGAGCGTAGGACCTAAAGAGTCCCACGATATAGAGTGTACTCGTTGTGCACTGGGGCAGCGTGTCGGATTAAAGTGTTTAATCTAGCAATATTCAGCAATACTACGGGAATGCGTACGTGTATGTATTTAAGTGTTAAATACAATAATTAGTCAATAATTGTTATTTACTAATTGTATAATGACATGTAGCGCATTGTGGACCATCGATTGAGTTTACCCAAGTGCGGGTTTGGTGGGACCCACTAGGGGTAGACTTGATAACTATTTATTAGGGATAAAATGGTCATTTCACACTTTAATTATTTAATTATTAAATAATCAAAATATCTCTCTTATTATATTATATAATATATTTTTATATTATATTATTATATTATTTTATTTTATTTTATTTTTATTATATGATATTTTATATATAATAATATTATATTTTTTGGGTGCCAAATAGTTGGCACCCATTATTCATATTTTATTATTATTTGTATATAATATATATTATATATTATATTAGATATATAAAGAGAAAGAGATATTGAATTTGCATTTTTTGGTGTGTGTCGGCCAAATTGGCCGAGATAAAGAGAAGAAAGAAATGGAGAAGGAAAAGAAAGAAGAGAAAAGAGAAAAGAGAAGAAGAAGAAGAAGAAAAGAAAAAAAAAAATTGTTTTATTTTTTTCTATGGTCCCATTTGAAGCAATGGTAGATTGCTTCAAATTCTCAATTTCTTATCATTTTGGAGAAAATGATAAAAACACACACCGACCATTTTGGGATTTAAGAGTTAAACTCAGTACTATGTATAAGACTGCTATTTTAGCTCACCAAGCCCACCGTGTTCGTGACTAGAACTACTTGCGAGTTGGTCTCCATGCGAACTCTGAGAAAATACGTGTATAACGTTACACGTTGTGGTGAGTACTTTAACCTTTCTAATATATTAATGTGATTAATATATTTATTTATTGTGTTTATTGTATGTTTCACACTTCCGTTGGACTTAAATTCGTATATAATACGTATTTAGACAATAGACACAATTGCACATGCATACACCCATACGTATATTAGATCCAACAGTTTTCAACTATTTTAATTCTAAATGGGTCATTCTATAGAGTTCCTTAAAGATAGAAGTAGTGTTTGGAACCGAATCAATACCAAAATCAATCTCTTTATCTGGTGACAAACCTGGAAGGTCTTCAAGAAATACATATAAAAAATCTCTATCTATAAGAATATCTTCTAATTTAATTATATTAACTAAAACTTTGTTTTTACCCTCCTGATAACATAAGGCTCCGACTAAGGTGTTGACTACCCGAATATCCTGAATAAGTTGTCTCTCCTCTAGGTGCTCTACCACTACTGGATTCACCAGCTAACCAACTTTGGTCATGATTTGCTTGAATGACTGAACTCTAGGTATCTCTACCAGACTTTTCTCAACCTTCATAGCAGCCTTTACTAACTCATTGAAATCATTGTGCTTTATGACTATGACTATTATCCTGATATTTCCTCTAAGGACCTATTCAAATTTCTTATATTTATTCCTCTTATTCTGCACTGCATATAGGTTAAATCTCAATAATTCTATAAATCGGTTCATGTACTCCTCTACTGTTTCAAACCCTACTTTAGCTCAAAGAACTTATTAGTTTAGATGTCTTGGTAAACTATAGGAAAGAATTTAGCATTAAACTCTTTACAAAAAAAAAAATAATAGTAAATAAGCCCAACTAATCACTCCTCCACACCTATGTGCAACTGATGTCCACTAATGATATGTTTTACTCTCAAGTAAAAAAGTAGCAAATAAAGCCCTCTTATCATCGTGCATCTTATAACATCAAATATCCGTTCTACTCTTATCAACCATAACTTAGCATCAACTAGCTCTATAGTGCCTGAAAAATTCTTTGGTCCCAAATTGTAAACACGTTCTATCATGCTTTATCTCTTGGGTAGCCCTTGTACTTGTCTCTCTACTATAATTGTGCAAACCTATCTATAGACTACTTTAAGGTAGGTTTATCAGGTTGCCCCTGTATAGGTTTTGTCTCAAGTTGTGGCACTAGCTAAGGGTGCATATGCTCTTCAACGAAATTTAGCTAAGTTTGAAGTCTAGATTTAGGAGGAACTAACTTAGCTACCACTTCTCTAATAGGCTTTTCCTTTCTCTCTAGTACTGAGGAAGATCCCAGTTCAACCACAGGCTTCGTGCAAGTTTAGACACGTAGACGCATAATGAAAGTCTATAAAATAATTTAAAATGTCTCTAACATGCAAGCATAATGTAATAGTCTACAAAATCTAAAATCGGGCTCTAATACCAAACCGATATGACCTATCCCAAGCCCTCTTAAAAAATCAAGGTGGATCTTATAATGATAAAAGATTAGCCTACTTTACACTCAACACATGATATAACGAGGCTACGTGCCTTAACAAAAATATATACGTGTATATAAATATACAAAACATAACAACTTATGCAGTTATGTGTGTTGTGGGCTAACTTCAAAATGTGAAAACTGCATGAATTCCCACAACAACTTAAAAAAAAATAGAAAAAATAAGAAAAATAGTGAGCTTATGCCTCAATAAGTGGATATAATATGAAAATATCAAATACTTTATATGTACTATAAATAACAGCTTAATAATAATTTAATAATGAATAATACTATAATTATTGTACACGCATAAATCTATAATATAAAGTAATTATGAAACTGATTGCTGAGAAATCAATAAAACTATACAAAAAATATGAACTATTATAAAATCTAGCTAAAATTGAAAATCATAATATAATACTGGTAATCTAATAATCTGGAAGTAAAAGTGATAAGGGCAAATTTATCATATATTTTTTCCTGTTTTTATTTTGATATTTTATGGTTTTATGAGAATAGATGGCTATTTATGTGCACTATTGTTATTTATAGGGACTTGAACGAAAATTTTAAAGTATGTGTCCATCGCCCCAGCGCCACGAGAATTTTCGCTCCAGCGCTAAAACAGTGATCGATTTTAAAAAAAATGACATGTTTAAGTCGTATTTGGTGCCTCAGCGCCAAACAGTCACCGCATCAGCAACAGGCTAGCGCCCCAGCGCTATATCTTTATCACCCCAGAAATAGCATCCAATGCCCCAGCGGTAATGCGAGTCCTAGTCCGACAAGAATTAAGATTTTCAAACTCATATCAATCCTTATAAAAGCCACTCGTTCCCAACCTTTAGAAATCATCCAAGAGTACCCAAGACACATTTAAGAATACCAAGAATACAGAGCACGAGTCTTAAAGAGTAATAGGAGTTTAATTGAAGCAACTTTAGAGGGAGATTCAAGGCGTTCTTCGCATCAAGAGTATCTTAGGCATGCAATCAAGACAAATTTGACGTCTATATCGATTTGCTATTGATTGTATCATGATTTATTATTATTTTTACTGTTGTTCTCTTGTAGTCATGAACTAAATTTATTTTTTAGGGTTAATACTTGAATTCAATATGTGTGCTTAATTGCCATATCTTTTGAATATTTAATAAATTTAGTCCTTTGATATTCAAATTACTTGATCTTAATGCTTCAATATATCTGGTCAATATATGGTGAATGAGTTGGTAATATTGTTGATAAACTCGGAAGAGGAATCATAATATTTAGACCTAGGTAATTTTATGCATGATTGTAGAGTAACATTCAATGTTGCATATGCAAGTTTCAATTTTGAATAGGAATATGCCTAATTGGCATGTATGATCAATAAGATTTAATCTTAATGAATCTTAATTTATTACAAGTATCATAGGAATATAGGTATTTGGTAAATTAAGGTATACTTGCATGACCTTGGAAGCGGCTTGTGGATACTGTAGTAACCAGTATCCACAACCGGTAAGAATAAGTATTTATATATGTATAAATATGCGTATTTTATTTGTATGTGGGTGATACTTAATTTATATATTGTTATTAGTAGTGTTTGTATAGGTTAAGGTCATACTATTAGCATTGGGTTTAATTACAAGACTTTAGATTTATTTTAGGGACCAAATTGTAATACTTTGAAAGTTTTGGGGGTAAATTCATAAATATCAAAAATTAGCCACTTAGTATAAAAATACACTTTTAAAACCCTAATTCTCTCATTTTGGTCGAGCTACCTCTTTTAGAGAGAGAGAAGAGAGAAAAATAGGGGAGAGAAAGAGAAGAAGGAGAAGAAAAAGAAGAAGAAATTGGAATTTTGGATTTTAAGAGGTATATCACAACTATTTCTCAATTTATTGGTGTTAATTATGTTAATTTCTTTAAGTTTTGATTTCTAAAAATATGTATAATTGAGGATTTGATGTATATTTCGTATGATATTTTGAGAACTGATGATGATCTATAAGATAGTTTGATAAATCATGATGGATTGTAGAATTTCTGCTTGATAGTCTCTTGATCCAAGAATTTTATAAATTTTTGTGATTCGATTCTGGTTTCGAATTTTGAGTATATGAAATTAGACATGTTTAGGAGCATCCGAGACTTTGAATTGATTCAAAATTCCAGAAATTGAAGTTTTTGTGAATTTACTAAAATGACCCTAAAATTCTAGAAATTTCCTATATAAAAGTATAATACAGTGAAAAACAAATTTTGTCCTATTGAATGATCTTCAAAAATTATGAATTTGTGAAATATCATAATTTTCTATGTCTAATATGATATACTCGGAATTGAGAATTTAGATCAATGTGGTTGAAGTGTTATGATTTTCTAAAGTGTATCAGCTCATTGCAGTATTTGATTAACAAATTTTTAAAGCTATAGAATAAAATAATTTTAAAATACTTTTGACAGTTATTTTGAAGTGAAATATTTATCATGAACTGAGATATGTGTTAAGAGTAATTATGTGATATTTTTATAATTTTTGAGTTAGTATATGATTTTATAAAATTGAGAGATTGAGTACTGTTCAGTAAGTATCTTGATCTTGTCAGGTTAGTAGTTTGGATTCGATGGTATGTATGGAATGGATTGTGTAGGAATTTTGATATAATATTAATATATAAGAAGGATATATGAGTCAAGAATGATATGTTCTGATTTTGGAGTAATTGGACATCATTTGATGTATTAGAAAAATTTGTTAAGTGTGAGCGGTTAGAATGACAGATTTTGAGAAACCAAGTATATAGACCAATTTGATGTGATAAATGCATTGTGTATACTTTTGTAAGCTATTTAAAGTATTTTGTGTGAATTTTGAGGCTTATGAAAGGAATAATTTGCATTGATAGGTTAAGAATATTTAAGCTTTGTAGCTAAAAGTGTTAAGAGGTAAGTATACTAGACTTTTTACTGAAATCACAATAAACGTAGTAATTATTTTGTATGATTTTGTAAATGTGGTTAGGAATATGTTTATGTTATGTCAAAGTATATTTTGATATGAAATATGAAGATATGTATTTATGAATGTGAGCATGGACATACATGACATACATGTGTTTTTGATAGTGAGCTTTCAAAATGAAATGTGTTTAACAAAGAAAACTTTGAAGTGTAATATGTCCATGAGAAACATTTTGTGTTTTGAGGATGCTTGAACTCACTGTTGACTTAATAGGCATCTTAGGTGATTTGTGAAGCCTTTATGTGTGGCCTTTCCTTCGGGATTGGTATATGTTATGTGTTCCGTATATAGGGAGGATCCTATTGGTACCTAAAAGAAGATTGAGTCATCACATTCGTATGGTGGCGTATTGGTACATGTGAAAGGACTCACCGATGATCAAGGTGAGGGTTTGGCTCTTACCTTCGGGCTTGAGCATTATATATGTGTAATTTAAACCTCACTTGTACTATTCCTCTCATACAGTATGTCACCTACGAGTGACATTTGGCTCATTATATGATATGTGATGTGTAAGTCCTACTAAGTAGTAGTTGAGTGATCGTATTCCTATTATGTGTTTTGAAAGAATGTGTAAGCGCTTACATGATATGTGATTTGATAAGATTATGATTTTGATTGATCACAGCATATCATACATATGCATTGTGTACATATATGTATTTGTATTTTGATATATGAAAAACTAGTATGCTTACTGAGTTTTATACTCATTATAGTTTATGGTGATTTCAGGTAAATAAGGTATATGTGTGCTTAGCGGATTTGGCAAGACTTCTGCTGTTCCTTGGGTTCCCTAAGTTGTTAGGTTGCTAAGTGTTTCATTTGGGGACACGTGAGATAAGATATTTGATTTGTCCCTATTGAATAAATACTTATGTATTATTTTATTGTGTGTGGTTGGATTTAGTTTAAGTTTCACCAAGTGTGGTAATGGATTGATTTTAAGTAAGAATTTGCAATGAATATATTCTGGACTTCCGGTAACAAAGTTGTTACTGGTGACGTAGTAGAGTGTTAATCTCTGAGAAAACTCTGCGTATCTCCAGTTTACTAATTGTCCCAGTCATAATTCAATTGCTATAATTCTGAAAGAAATTTAAAATGAATGTGCTTAGAAATATTATTGAATGAATGTAAGTGATGTCGTGTGTCAGATCTTTTGGGTCTGGGGCGTGACAGATACATTAGTATCTTTATCAATAACAAAGACTAAGGGAGTTAAATATTAGAGATTAATCACTAAAAAGTATATTGAGGGATAGTATTAATCATAAGTTTTCTGTATATTGCTATCACATAATTCTCTTTGCATAGTATTTTTACTTTTATATTTTCTATATTCATTCTTAGATTTTTATTTTTCTGAATAATTATTAAAAATATATAATTTTAGTATTTGGTTAAAAAGAAGAAATTATCCCTGTGAGTTCGACATTAAAAATATCGCATCAAAAAATTGTCATGAAATCTGTGTTAAAATTAAATAAATATAACATAATACTAAGATAAATGTATAGTGCATATATACTGGAAACTACACAAAACTTGTACTCAGAGAAAAGTTAGTCTAACCTGACAGAATGGAGGATCTGAGTAGGTCTAACCCTGTAAAATGCTGCATCGCTCAAGCAGAAAAAGTAAACTAGTCTAATGCATGCATAGAGCAACTATAAATAACTGGTTAATATGAAATATTAAATACTTTACATGTACTATAAATAAGAGCTTAATAATAATTTAATAATAAATAATACTATAATTATTGTACATGCATAAATCTATAATATAAAATAATCATGAAACTAGTTGCTGAAAAATCAATAAAATTATACTAAAAATATGAACTATTATAAAATCTATGCTAAAATTGAAAATCCTAATATAATATTGGTAATCTGATAATTTGGAAGCAAAAGTTGTCATAAAATCTGTGTTAAAATTGAATAAATATAACATAATACTAAGATAAATGTATAGTGCATATATATTGAAAACTACACCAAATTTATACCCAGAGAAAAGTTGGTGTAACCTGGCAGAAGAACTCACACACAGACAAAACGAAAGATCTGAGCAGGTCTAACTCTATTGAATGCTGCATCGCTCAAGCAGAAAAAGTAAACTGGTCTAATGCATGTATAGAGCACCTACACTAAAGGGGAGAGTAAGCATCTAGTTGTTCAAAAACTACTATTATATAATATTATAAAAGTATAATTATTCTGAAATAAACATTTCTTTATTTAAACATAATTATAAACTAAGTTATAATAAATTCTGAAAGTATTTAAATATAGTTAATTAGCATAAAATTTATCTGTCTAAAAATAAATCATAGATAAAATAAATCTAATAACGTATAATCAAATCATAAATTGATGTATTGAAAATATTATATATATATATATATATATATTAGCTATCCACTTATAAAATCTTGAACTAGATTGAGAATTTAAAATTTATCAACTATCGATATTTTTCTTATATTATAGGGTGTAAATATATATTGTTAATATCGATATGTATCATAAAACCTGCAATATAAATATTCAAATATCGTAAAATTATTACTTGCTAAATTACTTTGTATAAATCTAATAATTCAAACTTATTTTCTTTTTCAATTTTTCTCTTAGATTCCTATTTCTTTCTTTCATTTTCTATCTTTTGTTCTTAATTTGCTTCTGATTTCTCTCTCGGCTTGATGCACGAAATGAAGAAAGTTCCCTTTATACAGAAATTTTGGCTACCCATGAGACTAATTCGAAACTTACACCACTTGCATGCTTTATTTTTATTTCTTTCTTTTTCCCTCACAATGCCACCATGCCCTACGTAAGACCTGTGTGTTAAAACGATGTCTCTTCCCAACGATTCATTTACCAAGTATTTCATTATTTTATTACCTAAAATTAGCATTTATCACTTTAAAAAAAATGAAGTCCTCGTGTGTCTTGCTACTCGTTCACAATTATGCTGGCTCATCCATCTTATTATTACTTTATTCATCAAATGCCACCAAGTCTTACATACAAAAGCCACTTATGAACATTAATTAAAATAATACCCACTCATCTATTTCTTCTTATGCCAATTTAACATAATAATATGCTTCGAAAGGCACATTTAATTTACGTAATTTGATAATTAATAATTTACATTTATAATAAATTAAAAAATCTTATTCTTTTTTATTAATTTTTTAGAAATTACAAAAATATAGAATAAAAAATTATTATTAAATAGTATTCCTTTATTCACATAAGAACAAAAAAAAATCTAATAATGGTTTCATCTTAATGCATACAAGTATTTAGTATTTACCTAACTCTTTATTCTCTCTTCTAGTCTCTCTTTTTTAATATTTAAGGAATCTTAAGGGTTTATAAAAATTTATGTAGGGATGGCAGCGGGCGTATTTGGAACGGATATTCTTAAACCCGTATTCATATTCGCTTAAAAAATGAAATATCAAATCCTTCTCAAACTCGTTGCGGGTTTGGAGTACCATTACCAAACCTGCACTTATGGGTTTGTACTTATTACCAAACCCGCAATGGGTTATCCGCGGATTTTAAGCGAGTTTTGAATTAATATAATAAATAAAAAATTATAATCTTAATTTAATTGAAAATTTATAAAATATAACAATTAAAATAATATCAATTATAATTCTAATTTTATTTACATTAAATGTTATAATTTTAATTTTAATTACATTAAATGTTATAATTTTAAATCTAATTTCGATTTTAATTTCGTTAAATATTATAATTTCAATTATGTTAAATAATTTTATTTTAATTCTAATTTTAATTTCAATTACGTTAAATGTTATAATCCCAAATTTAATTTCGATTTCAATTACGTTAAATATTATAAATTCAAATTCAATTTTGATTTTAATTATGTTAATGTTATAATTCTGATTCTAATTTCGATATCAATTATGTTAAATATTATAATTTTTATTTCAATTATGTTTAAATATTTTAATTTCAATTCCAGTTTTGATTTTACTTATGTTATAATTCTAAATCGAATTTCAATTTTAATTATATTAAATTTTATATTTTTAATTTTAATACGTTAAATGTTATAATTCAAAATTCAATTTTGATTTTAATTACGCTAACTGTTATAATTTTAATTTTAATTTTAATTTCAATTACGTTAAATATTATAATTTTGATTCTAATATTGAATTCAATTATGTAAATGTTATAATTCTAAATTCAATTTAACTTTTAATTACATTAAATATTATAATTCTAAATCTAATTTTTTATTTCAATTACATTAAATACTATAATTTCATTTCCAATTCTAATTTTAATTTCAATTACTTTAAATATCGTAATTCTAATTCCAATTTCGATTTCAATTACGTTAAATGTCATAACTCCAAATTAAATTTCGATTTTGATTTATTAAATGTTATAATTATTATTCCAATTTCGATAGTTCAATGTTATAATTTCAAATTCAATTTTAATAATGTTAAATGTTTTAATTTCAATTTCAATTCTACTTTTGTTTAGATTAAATGTTATAATTGTAAATTCAATTTTAAATTCAATTTCAAATTCAATTTCAAATTCAATTTCAATCGTGTTAAATGTTATAATTTGTTTAGATTAAATGTTATAATTCTAAATTCAATTTTAAATTCAATTTCAAATTCAATTTCAATCGTGTTAAATGTTATAATTTTAAATTCAATTTCAAATTCAATTACATTAAACGTTATCATTCTAAATCCAATATTATTTTTAATTTTAATTAAGTTAAATGTTTAATTCCAATTACAATTCCAATTCCAATTATATTAAATGTTATAATTCTAAATTTAATTTTAATTACGTTAAATATTAAATATTCTAATTTTAATTTTAATTATGTTAAATGTTATAATTTTATTTTCAATTTCAATTACAATCATTAGTACATTTGAACTAATTTTATTTATTTTTATTGAATGGTATGAGTAACGTCAAACCAAATCTAGACTTTTTGATGTAAGCTAAAAATAAATGCAAAAATAATCCACTCATATTTTTATTTTTCTTTAAATTTTATTTTTTTAAAAATGTAGTATGTGCGGATACCCGCTACGGGTATCCGCGAATTTTTCACTAAACCCATACTCGTACCAAATTCATTAGGGGTTTTAATTTTGTATACCAATCCCGTACCAAACTCGCTTCATACATTACTAAATCCTTTCTAATGCGGATGAGTTTTAATGGGTTTGTGAATTTTTTTGTCATCCCTAGGTTTATGTAGTGTTTATAATGACCTAATAAACTCTAAACCTAGTTAGAATAAAAGTTCTTACAAGTGAGAGTCTAAAACCTACTCAAAAAAATCAATTCAAGCCAAAAATAAATTTTTTTAAACAAGCAACGTTGCAACATTCTCCATCCAATGTTAGGGAGTTAATGAGAATCCAATGTTATGGCATTTTGGAGCTAACGCTAGAGTGCTAGGCCTTCTAAAATCTATGCTAGGACATTCTATCTTACAACATCGGGGCATTTAGACCTATAATGTCCCACTTGTGTTTTCTCGCCTCTCATTGCTTTTTGGCTCTCATTTTACTCCATCCTTGTATGTCTTTTTTGTACTTGACTTCATGTTGACTTTTTATTGGTATCTATCTCAATTCATGCCCATACATGATTATTGAATCACCACTTCCAATACCATCAATAGAGCTCGAACTCCATGATCAAGTGGCAATTGACAAATCTATTATCTTCTCTTCTCAGTGAAGTAAAACTAGGCGAAAATCACAAAGGTTTCTCAAGTTAGCACCAATACACTCTAAAGATTCATTTGTGTTATTTGATACATAAACAGCCATATACTTCAGCTTTAAGCAACCTTGAGCCAAAGCTATTAATCCTATTTGTGAAACAAGACCTTCTTTGTCTTCTATTCCCTGCAAAGCAGCCCCTAGCTAAATCCTAAGCCACTTTAGTCTCTTACAATTCTGAGCAAGAACTTCCAATCCTCTATCCCTAATTACATTTCTTGTCTACCCATATTAAAAGTACATTTAAATAAATTTAGTAAATTCCTAATCCAGAGAAGAACATAGACATCCCCTTATTTTTCTAAATATTCATCATAATTTGGCATTTTACATCACCCTACAATTTCAAAGTCATACGTAACTTGATTAATGTAGTATATCAAAAAACATCATAACATCTACATGAAATATGAGTAATTAAATGATAATATTAAAACGAAATCTTATTTCAAGTATGTAACAAACCAAACTAACAAGTTCAATAAAAATGTAGAAAATGAGTTATTATGTCTCTCTATGTTTTAATTGGCTGACTAATTGCTTGATCCATTTGCTGGGCCCAATTCCCCCAAGTTAACCATTTTCCTCTAAACCATTTCACTAGTTGGTTTAATTAGTGAACCATTAAATCCTACCTAGTTATTAAAATGTGCCTTTCTTAGTACCAATATAAAGTTGTAAAAAATTGTATGCAAATAAGTATGTTTTTCTCAATAAATACATAAAGAATTGGTAAAAGCCAAAGATTTTGTAATTTTTAACTATAATCTTCAAAGCCTTAATTCGAAACAATGTCCTGCAAAAGTTTCATTAACAGTTTATTACTTTTTATTGTACACTTAGGCTGTTGGAGTGAGCCTTTGTGCTATATGTCTTAATGGTACTCAAGTTGTGGCAGGACTCAATAATATTAGCTTTGTAATGCCAACAATAAATCTACTTTTGTTATAAAAAAAAAAGGAGTATAGATACAACTAT
Organism: Ailanthus altissimus; assembly: GCA_946807835.1. Classification (NCBI taxonomy): domain Eukaryota; kingdom Viridiplantae; phylum Streptophyta; class Magnoliopsida; order Sapindales; family Simaroubaceae; genus Ailanthus; species Ailanthus altissimus. Next base: position 19,726,825 of record OX327684.1, read on the forward strand.
TATGAATGTCAAGGCGTACTAAAGTACTATCCTTAAAATCATTCTACCCCTATAGTGATGATAATCAAGGTACAGATAGATTTGATTGGTAGTATAGTTTTTAGGATGCAATGATAATTAGAAATTACAAATGTGCACACCAAATGTAATTTTTTTGGACTACAAGTAATAACTTTGAAAGGAAGTGATAAGTAGAGAGAGTTTAGATTCAAATAAAATAATAGTGGTTCATCTATCAAATGGGATATGCTTGCAGTATTTATAAAGATGAGATATCTTTCTGGAGAGATATAACACCTTTTTAAAAAGTCACACCTATTGGAAGAGATTGATGACTCTTCTAAGGATCACATCTCTAACTTTTAGCACCGTAGCGCTCAACAACCGATGTCATGGTGCTTAAGAAGAAGAAATTTTCAAGCCCTGCTGGGCACTGAGGCACTCTGGGCATAACATTGCGTGCAGCGACACCCTAAGCATTGTCTTGTATGTTGCACTGCCCAAGATTGAATGCTCTTTTTCTATTATCCCTTCTTTTCCTCTTTTTGAATCTTTCCCTCTACTCTATGACCTTGATATGCATTGGTTTATTTGAAATACTCTATTAAATTTTATTAATCCCTTATATATTTTAAATAAACTAATGAAATCAAATCAATTATAAATCAAAATAGAATTTATCTTATATGAATTAGTGCTCTTCTAAGCTATGAATCAACCATTAATCAAATAACCATATTTTACAGAAACTAGGTGGAACCAAATTTCTATCAACTTTTTATTCCTTTGGTGTAAAATAGAAGATTAAATGATCAAGTTAAATTCTTTAGTAACTTATTCTTGTCTTGTTGTTTGGTACTTTTAATAGGCTCGTGCCTTCTTTATTTTATGAGTGCTCTAGAGATTTATTAGCTCTTATATGAACAAACCTAATTTCACATTCACAAAGGTGACACTCCATCAAGTGTGTTCTGTAAGTTTAAAACACCATAATACAATAAAGAGTTATGGAGTTCATTAAGAGTATATCTCAACCTTTTCACTGCAAATGCACTACCTCGCTTTAGGGAAGAACTTATAAATATATAATCAATAGTACAAGAAGACAACAAGTGACTTATTTTTACCCTTATGAACCTACTTCAATGTGATCTCCAATTATATATAAAAGGTTGCAATCACTCTTGCCTTATTCTCTAGGTACAAGTTTCATCCCCCTCGACGTCTGTTCTATTAATCTCATATTTAGTGATTTAGTCAGAGGATCAACTCAATTCATCTCTAAATTCATATAACCTAGGCTGACTACGCCAGATTCTAGCAGCTACTTAATAATACCTTGTTTTATATGAATATGTCTACTTTTCCTATTATAAATCTTACTATTTGTCTAGCAATGGCAACTAGACAATCACAATTGATTAAAATTGATGTAGAAGGGTGAGAATTAATAGAAGATCATTTATAAGTGTCCTTAACCACTCATCTTCAAAATAAACTTTTTCTAAAGCTATCAACTTAGATTATATGGTAAATCATGTTATGCAAGTCTGTTTAGTAGATTTTCAACATATAACTCCATCCCTAAATATAAATATACTAGTAGACTTCACCTCATTAGACTCAAAGACTTAATTTTCATCTCAATATCCTTCTAGCACAGGTTGTGATCTATCATATGAGAGTATATAATTTTTAATGCATATCAAATATTTTACAACTCTATCTAAGGCACTCCAATACTCTTTTCATAGATTTTGATTATATCTACTCAATCTCCCTACAGTATATGCTATATTAGGTCTAGTATTATTCATCAAATACATAAGATTACCAATAATTTGTGCATAACAGACCTGATTTTCTTATGCTCAATATTCTTTCAAAGTTTAATACTAGCATCATAAGGTGTTACCACTGGTTTATATGCTATGTACCCAAACCCTTTTAGAAACTTATCTATATAGTGCTCTTGGGATAAAGTAAGAACATCCAATGTTCTCATTATCTTAATTCTAAGAATAACATCAGCTTCTCTCATATCTTTCATATCAAACACAATTGACAAAAGTCTTTTAGTTTTATCTATTACTTCCATACTAGGACTGACTATAAGTATATCATCTGCATAAAGACATATAATGACATAATTCTTAATATCAAAGGTTTTATAGTACACACATTTTTCAAAATCAATGATCATAAAATCATTTCATACTAGAGCGTTGTCAAACTTCTTATGCCATTGTTTTGGTGATAGTTTCAAGCCATATAATGACTTCACAAGTTTAAATACTTTATACTCTGCACTAATAATAACACAACTTTCTGGTTGTTCTATGTAAATCTCCTCTTCTAAATCTCCATTTAGAAAGACAGTCTTTATATTCATTTGATGTCAAAATAAATCATATATTGAAGTTAATGCAATCAAAATCCTTATAGATGTAGTTCTAGTTACAACAGCATAAGTATCAAAATAATTTAAGTATTTCTTTTGTGTGTCTTATATTTCTCAATTATACCATCAACCCATATCTTCTTTTTTGAGATTCATTTACCACCAATAGGCTTAGTACCAGAAGGCAAATTAACTACTTGCCATACATAATAACTCATAATATAGTTGATTTCATCATTAATGACTTTTTTTCTATAAAGGAGCATCATGAGAAGATATAGTCTTATAATGTGTTTTAAGGTCTTCTTCCATAAGAAATACATAGTAGTCATTACCAAAAGTAATGGCTTTCTTTATTCTCTTACTTTTTCTAAGTTAATTGTTGGTACTTTCTGTAGGGTCATTATGTAACTCTATATGAGTCAACGTTTTTTCTAAGTTGGTTTCTTAGAAAAAATAGATTCAAAAAATTTTGCATTTTTAAATGCTATCATATTGTTTGCATCAAACAATCTAATGGTATTTTCTAATACAAAAAATTTATATGCAGTACTATATTTTGCACAACTGATAAACATAAAATCAATTGTCCTAAGTCCCATTCTTTTCCTTTTAGAGTTAGGAATCAAGACCTTGGCAAGATACCCCCACAACCTAAGGTATGAAAGGTTAGGTGCATGAGCTTTCCATAGCTCATAAGGTGTAATTCTTGTTTTATTATATGAAATTTTATTTTGTATTTGGCAAGCAGTCAATATTGTTTCCCCTCACAAGTTCATAGGTGGCTCAAAAGTTATTAACATGCCATTTACCATGTCTTTCAAAATTTTATTTTTTCTTTCAGCCACCCCATTCAATTCATGAGAATATGGAGATGTAATTTTACGTATAATTCCATTGTCCTCACAATATAAACTAAACATATTAGACACATATTCTCATTCTCAATCAGTTTTCAATCTTTTGATTTTCTTTCCAAGTTGATTCTCAACTTTTTGTTTATAAACTAAGAACTTTTCATAAGATTCATCTTTATTTCTCAATAGATATATTTCGATATATCTTAAGAAATCATCTATGAAGGTTATGAAATACATTTTCTCTCCTCTGGCCATGATATCCTTAAGATCACTATGAATTAAACTGAGTAAATCAGCTTCTTTAAGAGTTATTGCTTTACAATTTTTCTTTGTAAACTTTCCTTCTATACACGGATCACATTTATGAATACTATCCAGGTTTATATTACGAAGTAAACTAACTCTTTTTATTTTTCTTATATAAACATAATTCAAGTTACCTAATCTATCATGACATAAATTAAATGGCTCAACAATGTAAATTAAAGAAATACTTTTACTAATAGAAGTATCAAGTATATTGAGTTTTAACAATTTATTGAAAGAGTATCCTTTTCCAACAAATGTTCTACTCTTAGTCATTACAACTTTTTCCCATTCAGTGAGACTTTTATATTTTCCTTACCAAGCATAAATACATAAATAAAATTATATCTTATGTTTAGGACATAAAGTATATTATTCAAGACAAGAGATTTTTTAGATGTTAACTTGAGAAGAGCCTTCTATTTCCCTACCACTAGTGCTGAATGAGAATCATCAAGATAAAATTGTTCCTCTCATTCTCTTACTTGAACATAGTAATGGCATGCACTCTTGTCACCACATATGTCTTGTGGCTCATGAGTCAATAACCATTTTTTGTTGCCATTTACAACCATGTTCACTTGGGAAACCATAACATCGACTATCACCTCATCTCTTTTAACCAAATTGGCTTTAAGAGTTTTATTATTTCCCTTCTTACTTTATTTTCTGTATTTACATTGATAATGACCACCATTACCATAAATATAATATTTACCTTTTCTTTTGAATGAGGGCTTAATGTTCTTAAGGTATATATTATTTGTGGACTTTTAATACTTCTTATTATAATTTTTATTCTCAACCAAATTAGCCTTAGAAACAAGTTCCTTGGCCTTTTCTATGTTCTTCCGTTGGCGATTCTTTTCTTCAATTTTTATATGCACAGTGGAATCTTCTAACTTTAGATTCTTTCTTCAATTCTTATATGCATAATCGAATCTTCAAAGTTTAAATGTTTCCTTTTATACTTGTTGTTTTTCTTATAATCTTTCCAATAATCAGGCAATTTTTCAATCAAGCATTCGGCAATAAAAGGTGTCGAGAGAACAATTCTCTCATTTTTAAATCATTAATCAAGAGATGAAAACCATGTATTTGTAATGTTACATCTTTTTCCTTAGACATCTTAAACTCCAGGAAATTGACAATAACATATTATTGGCAATCGGCATCTTGACTCAAATACTTTTTCTTTAATAATGTCCAAATTGCATATGCATCTTTATATTGAGTAAACATCATACAATTCATTTGAGAGGGTGTGTAGAATAGTATTATGACATACTTTATTTGCTTTATTCCATTTTGAAAATTTCTCTTTGTAATTTTCAATATTGACATCCAAAAAAGGTTTAGATGATCTGTCATACCCATAACATATAATGTATCAAAGACACGATCTTACCATCTTTTGAAATACTTTTACATCAAACGATGGTATCTTGTTAGCCTCAGACAATGATTTAGCTATAGCTAATAGAGAAGAATTATTAGTTGTATCTATAGAACTAGTTTTAAGCTTGTTATAAAATCAGGAGTATGGATACAACTATTATGAATGTCAAGGCATGCTAAGGCACTGTCCTTAAAACTATTTCTACCCCCACAATAATGATAATCAAGATGCAGATGGATTTAATTGGTAATATAGTTTTCAGAATCCAATGACAATTAGAAATTATAAAGGTGTACACCAAATATACTTTTCTTGGACTACAAGCAATAACTTTGAAAAGAGTTAATAATAGAGATAGTTTAAATTAAAAGAAAAAGAAGAGTTGTTCACCTGTCAAGTGGGATGTGACTGCAGTATTTATAGAGATAAGATGTCTCTCTGGCGAAACACAACACTGCTTCAAAAAATCACACTTATTAAAAGATATTGATGACTCTTTCAAGGGTCACATCCCTAGTTCTTAGCACCGTGGCACTCAACAAGAAGAAATTTTCAAGCCCGACTGGGCACCGCAGTGCTCTGGGCACAGCCTTAGGCGTCGCGGTGCTTAATAGCTAGCATCATAACGCTTAAGAAGAATTCTGCTTAAGCTCTCTTTTCTCTTCTTCCTTCTTTTCCGCTTCTCAAATATTTCTCTTTATTCTATGACCTTAATATATATTGGTTTATGTGAACTAATCTATTAAATTCCATCAGCTTCAAACACATTACTACAACATAGAGGTTTCCATAGATGATTTTCTAGTAAAGCCACCCATTCCTTTTAATTTTACTAGTAATTATAAGGGTGCTCTCCAAACAACAAATGGCACAAGGCACTATAGACTGCATATAATTCAATAGTTCAACTTATACTTTAAAGTACCACTATAATAATCCTAGAGAATCATCAAATCTGTATGGACTTAACTTTTTTGCTATTGGCAGGGAACTAGGAAATTTTGATGCAAATGAGGATCTAGCATAATTTAATCTTGTTGATCTTGTAGAGAGGAATACAATCAATCTAGCAACGGGGGGATGGACAGCAATCAGATAAAGGGCAGATAACCCAGGTAAATCTTCAAAACCCTTTTTTTCTAAAAATATTTTATTTTATTTCTTTTTCTGTTATTTTCATTATTTTCCAAGTCACGTTTATTTTCTAATCTTAAGTTTTAGTAGCAACGTTACAATTTTCATGTCTTATAGTACTTAAGAAAATATATTAGTCCTTTTCCAAACAAGGTAGTATCACCTCTTCCCAATCTTAACACAAAAGTCTACAGGCTTCTGTCAATTTTTCTTAATATTGTCGCAATAAGTAAAACTGAGATATTTCCGAGTACTAGGGTGGGCAAAAACTCAAAAGAGTGAATTGAATTGGGTCAATTGAACTCAGTTCAGTTCTCCTTAGTCGATTCAATTTTTGGTTTTAATTTCTGTCGAACTGAGAACCGAATCGGTAAATTGAAACTTTAAAAAATAAATTTATAAAAATATACGTGGCAGCTTATTGATATAGATTGCACAATCTTATTCTAAAAATGCCTACATTCTATAAGTTATATATAAAGGCTAACTTTACCATTTTTCTCAACAAAAAAAACCCTACCAGTAGCAGTAACCCATTTTCAGATTTTCACACGTCTCTTTCTCTGACTCTCTAGTCTCAGTTCATCAAAGTGCTCGGCTCAGCCTCAGCTCCACGTCTCCGTCCACCTGCGACCGGCCACTGCTCAACACTCTGCTGCACCTGTCATCACTCAAAACTCTATTACACCGGTCACTGTTTGATGCTCCGACACTTTGTCAGTCCATCCACCGCTCGACGTCCACTGCTGGTAATTCTAAATTAGTGCAATAGAGTTATCTCATATGAACTCAGATTTTTGTAATGTGCACATTATTTGGTACTAAAAGTTTCCTTTATATTGATAGTTTTGTGTAAAACAAAATTATCTTCCTAAACAAATATGTTTGTAGTTTGTACATGACCTTTCTAATTAATTTTTGTTGAATTCTTGTTTCTGAAATTTTTAATATGAAAAATAAGTGAATATTACCTTATTTTGAATAAATTAGTATTTAGTCTATGAAGAAAAGTTAAATTTTTTATAAAAAAAATTAATAAAAAATTCGATGGTTGTTCTTTTTCTTCGGTCAGAGATGGAATGGAATCTGGTAATCAAAGTGGGAGGCCGATGTCAAACTGTCAATGACAGATTAAGCTTAGCTGTAGGGTTTAAAATAATTTATAGTTGAAATTAATTAAACCCCCTTATATAATTTATAGTTGGCTTGTTAAATTAACATTCATAATCAAATTACAATTCTTTTTTTCCTTCTTAATTTTACATAATTGATGACGAAGAAACACAACAAGAACTCATATAGGATTTAATTAAGCATTAATGAAAGAGCCTGTAGCTTGAAAGAGTTTTTGTTTAGTTGATTAATAGACTCTTAATAATTTAACACTATATTGTAGTAATTTAATTTTAACATTGTGAAAAGCCAAATTCAAGTAAATGTGAACGTTAAGAAAATTTTATATCGACGTATAAATATATATAAATCAGTTGTATTTCAATGAAAATGTTTTGTTAAAGAGTATTTTTTTTCTGCAAATAAGGTGAGGGTATGTATTACTACTAATACTTGAACTTCTATACAAAATATAAACTACACGGTAGTAACAGCTAATTGGATTGATGTAGATTAGGAGTTAGAAAAAAGAATTCTAAGTTTCTCTTAAATCACAAATCATAAAGGAGAAGCAAGTGGAAAATATATCAAGAATATATTACATGATTGGGGTATCGAAAGGGTATTCATAATTATTGTGGATAATGTTAGTGCTAATGATGTGGCTATTAAGGGCGGGGGGGAGATTGAGAAGTTGGCAAGTTGATGAGACATTTTTGGATGGAAAATATCTACATTTGCGGTGTGCTGCTCATATCATCAATTTGATTATTAGTGAAAGATTAAAAGAAATAAATGATTTAATTGCTAGTATTCGAAATGCAGTCTGATATGTTAAATCATCTTCTATGAGATTATAAAATTTCAAATAATGTGTTGATCATAAAATTATTCAAGGGAAAGGGCTTGTGGTTATAAATGTCCTTACTAGGTAGAACTCTACCTACTTGATGTTGAGTAGTGCCTTGAAATTTTAAATTGCATTCAAGAGGTTAGAAGAGAGAGATGAACATTACTATAACTACTTTAAAAATGATGATGATGGGAAGGGAAAAGCAAGGCCACCTAAATCTGAAGATTGGAAAAATGCTCAAGTATTTGTGAAATTTCTGAAGACATTTTATGATGCAACTTTGAAGTGTAGTGCCTCTTTGATGCCTACATCTCAATTTTATTTTAGTTAGGTTAGTAAAAAAATTGTTTCTTTTCAATCGTGAATAAAATAAATTAATAGTTGAATATATATGTTTTAGGTTTTAATATTTATATTTATTTTTTTAGGTAAGCAAGATTTAATTTCAACTTACAAGATTGAATGAGGAAGGGGATGATGATAATTTATCGAGGAGAATGGCCATTAGCATGAAGAAGAAATTTGATAAGTATTGGGGTTCGTTGGAGACTATGAATAAATTGTTGTTATTCTTGATCCCCCAATACAAGATGGAGTATATAAGTTTTTGTTATGGGGACTTGTATGTGCCAAATGTGGTTAGGGCTATGCAAGAAGAGATTAAGGAGTTGTTGTTCTCCATGAATAATTTTTACTGTACCCAATATTACACTTCATCTACTAATATTCCTTCATCTAATATAAACGTGGAAGAAATTGACTTGGATGTGAGCAATAAAAGAATGAAATATGATACAGAGGAATCCTTTAAGAGACAAAAGGTAAAAGTACAACCAATTATTGGAAAGTCAGAAGTGGAGATGTATTTTCTGAAGTAAAGTGAAGATTCTCATAATCCTCATTTTGATATTTTAGGTTGGTGGAGGAACAGTTATACCAATATTCTATTTTGTCGCTTATTGCTCTGGATTTACTTGTGATTTCTATTTCTACAGTGGCTTCTGAGAGTGCATTCAGTACACATAGATGCATTATTGATCCATTCATAAGTTTATTGACTCCAAAAATGGTGGAAGTTTTTATTTGTACATAGAATTAGCTTCAATCTTCAATGGGAGATAGAGACCTTTATGTTAACATTGGTGTCCCTGATATCTAGGATTTAGAACTTTATGAGTCAATTCAATTTGGTAAGTAAATATAAAGATTTATAATTCTATTACATAAATTTAAGTTATTAATTTTTTTTACTATTATGTTAGTATATTATTCATATGTTATAATTTTATGTTATAAAGAAATGGAGAAATATGTGCTCACATCATTGGATACTCCAACATATGCGAATGTGAAAGAGAGCTACAGAGACATTGGAGAATAATGTTATGTTACTATATCACAAATGTTGAAAACTTGATTATTGCTGAAGTTGATCTTTTTATGGACTTTTACTTATGTTGATATTCTTATAGACTTTTATTTGTGTTGATCTTTTTATGGACTTATTAGTTATTAGAGTTCTTCAACTTTTATGTTGTATTGTAGTTATGATGCTTGCTATCGGACTTTCATTTTTAATTTTGATTGTTAGACCTTTTATTTTAAACTTAAGTTGTTGAAAGTAAGTCCAATATGAGCCCAATAAAAATGAAACAAAAAATAATCTAAAAAAAAACCCAAAAAAATGAGTCCAAATGTTAACCCAAATCGAAAACTTGAACCGTCACCTAAACCAAAAAACTGAGCCATGAAACCAAAGCAAACCAAATTGGTTCAGTTCATTTCTACTATTCACAATTCGATTTTCGATTCTGTTTTCTAAAAAATAGACAAGTTCATTTTGGTTCACCCTAAAACTCAAACCAAACAGAAAATGCCCACACCTATCAAGCATAATACATGTTTCTTACCTTAGCTACTTCTTTTAACTCTTTTAAGATAAAAGGCCACTGCAATGTTAAATTGAAAATGTACAATGTACTCAATAAGCATTGCAAACCATCATTTTTTAAGGTAGATTTTATAGCTTTGACCTATGTACAAATAAGTTCTTGATGAGAAAAATAGTAAAAGACCTCTCCAACAATGGAAAATTGTGATATTTTATGCTATACTTGTTAAGGAAGCAAACAAAAGTCCCACATTGGTTAAAAAAATGGACGATTAAAGGCATATAAAGAGTGAACTATATCTCTATTAGTATAAGGCCTTTTGGATAGAGTTCAAGAGCAAAACTATGATGGCTTATGCCTAAAATGGACAATATCATACTAATGTAGAGATATGTGTGGTTCATTGGTCTCCTTACAAGTAGTATTCAAGCCATGCCTCAAAGTTAGTTATGTTGAAGAAATCCTTGGTGCCGAAGAAGAAAATGGAGAAGCCTGGTATGCCCTAATTTACTTCCGATGGAATCTGTAGTTAACCTCTATGGATGAGTGGTGGTGACTCCGAGCTTCACATAAGGCGTGTGCTATAATGCAGTGATGAGGAGTTGACCTAATAGAGTGGGCTCTCGAGACAGATGGTACTTTAGCGCTTCATATAAGGCGTGCGCTCTCAAAACAGTAAAGATAAGTAAAGAATGAGTACTAGAAGAGAGCGAGATCATTCTGTGTGGAAGACAGACGAATGAGATATCGTTTGAGGTAAGGCTCAATAGTCTTTTGTTCGATGAGAGGATTGTTAAGGAAATGAATAAAAGTCTCACATTAGCAAGAAATTATGAGGATTATGAGTATATAAGGAGTGAACTATATCGTCATTAGTATAAGAAATTTTATGCGGAGCTTAAGAGCAAAGTCATGAGGACTTAGGCGTAAAATAGACAATATTATATCAATGTAAAGATATGTGTAATTTGTTGAACTCCTTATAATACTAATATCCCAATATGTTTGTTTATTGTTGGTTGAAGGTGTTTTGTTCTTGCATTGCCATTTGGAAGTGCAACCAACATGGGACTTAAGATGGCATTTATAATGAACAATGGCATAGGCCCAAATGAGTCACTTATACCTCTATCCAGTGACCTTCCAAAGTGCTAAATACGAGCGAAAGAGACATTGAAAATCAAACTTTGAGAGTGGATTTCAGATGAGAAGGTGGCAGATTGGGAGGATGATTTGTCCGAACGTTAATAAACAACAAAGAGAAGGGAATGGAAGGGATTGTTTTGGTTTTTTCTTGGATGGCAAAACGGAAAAATGTTGATGCATGTAAAGAGAAAATAGATAAAAAAAATTTAAAATGTTGGATATTTTTTTAGTTAAAGCTTTAAACAAACTTCAAATACTTGTAATTTTCACTCATACTCTTTTTTTTATGGGAACGGAGAGATATTTTTGAGTATTTACATGCAGAGAATGTCACCTGTTTTACGCTTTTACCTACTGTTATATTGTTTTGTTATGATTACTTGTGTAAAATGAAAATACATATTTAAAAGGAAGTAAGAGAAAAATACAAAAAGCCGATAAATTTTTTCCTTCGAGAATATCACTTGTTTACCTATTATTTCAATTGTTTTGCTATGATTACTTTTGTAAAAACAAGCATGTTTAGAAGGAAATAAGATAAACAAATAATGATCCGTAACTTTTTCTTTCTATTTAATATAAATTCTGATACATTTTGAGAAAATGTGTTCAGATAAACACTTTAAATCTTATGAGCGAAGTACGAATTTAAGCCTAATGGATTAGTTTATATCACCTGTTTTATTTATTATTAGGCATGTGAAAGAAAAATAAAAACATGTTTGAAAAAAATAATGATCGGAGAACTGTTTTTCTTTAAAAAATTGATATGGGAGAGAGGATTTGAACTTTGGAGCTCCATTAAAATGGAGATAAATGTACTGTTAATCTTTTATAACTGAATTATTAACACAAGTAAAAAATAAATTGATATTTTTTATCTTAAAATTTAGTAATTCAGGAGCCAATGAGTTAAATTTATTTAATTGTTAAGAAGTTAAGTTGTATCTTCAAGGATAGAATGGGATAAACTATTTGGATTGCCTCTTCTCCATAGATATGTCATCTAATGAGAATCTTTGTAACTAAAGACAAAAAGTTATGTAGCACCGAATATTTTTTCACACTTCGATGCTTAAGTTAGTAAATGCCTAAAAAACAATTGATAGTCAAGAATATAATGAGAATGTAATATATGGGCTCAATATGAGTACTCTTGTGGCCTTGAGGATAAAAATCTTAGGAATTTAAACCTTCAGAGTGTGGCGAAGCTCTTTTGAGAATGCAAAATATATAATTCTATGTATCTTTCTCTTTATATATGAGCCTTTATCTCTGTGTATTCTAATAAATTCAGATGAATTTTTTAGATGATAATCCCCAGTGAAGAAGTTTGTTGGAGTTGGTACACGAGTGTCATTCCATTTTTGTGTGAATTTTGTTGATATTTATATAATACACATTTTAATAAATCGTTATCTATCATAAGATATTAATTTTATTCTTTTTTCTATATTATAGATCTAAAGGCATTTAGATTAGAACTAAGAATTAGTTTTCTAGAACCTTGTATGAATTAAGACAAAGACCCAAAAATATTTATTGTAGTTATATAGTTACAAGAAGTTATAAATGGTACCCAAAAAAGTCACTATATAGTATATTCTAAAAAATGGTTCTTGGTCATAGATTTACCAACATGGGTTGATCGGTAAACTGAAAAAATCAGTGTATATCTGTATCTGAATTATTTAAATGGTTAGTCTTAATAAATTATAAGTTTAGTGGATGCTTATATAGGCATAAAGGTGTCAAGTAAGAATTTGACACTAAATGGACTCACAAAGACATCTGATAGACTTTTATAAAGTTGTCAATCAATATTCTTCTCGAGTTGAATAGTATTTGTAGTGATTAGCCTTGAGCTCTATGGTAGCCTTGTGAATGAACTATCATACTTAGATTTCACATATGTTAGAGACCTTTGACGGTTTGACCTCTGAGTGTCTTTGAGTATGGTCCGATGCTTATAGAGACCGATGTGCATAGATATGAGATCCATCAGCTTATATAGTTAGGCCGTTGATACTGATGCTTCAAAATAATATTTTAAAAAGTCTTTTGGTTAAAAGTATATGCCCTGAAAAGAGTTTCTGTAAGGTGAAATAATATTATAAAAGAATTTAGATATATTGTTTGTTAAAATATAAATTTGGAGATAAATTTATGGTCGAGTAGATAAAGACTTGACAGTATAGATCTATCTTCGCTCTTCCGGAATATAAGTAATTAAGAGATTATACAAATATGCTTGACCTTAACTTGCATGGTTCAATGTACCATTTTGCATTGGGCGTGATATGTAGGTGGTAGAGTTCACAGACTAATGAAAATGTTCCATATAATAAATGGGTTTACATTTAGAGAGTTTTAGAATATGAAGTGTACTCATTGAACACTAGGGTAACGAAAAGTCATATGATGACTAGTTGGATTTGTGTAAATAATAATTATGAGATAGTTATTATTTTGATTTAAAAGGTTTTCAAGTTGAAGAGTTTGATTCAAGATATTTTCAAATAAACTAGATTTGATTTTATCATATGATGGGAATGACATATGTCAAATTCTAAGCGTTAGAACTCGATATGTGTCACAGCCTAGTAAAGCACTTAAGAAATAGCTTAAGGCATATGTAACACTTATCGCTCATATATGCTTAATTGTTAGGCAACATGATAACACATGTCACACATGCATGCTTAATTGCTTAAGCATTTGACAACATATTCATGCATGCAATTTGGTGGCTTTTGTTGAATACAACACTTGTCTATGAATACCACCTCATCTTTTTCATACATAAAGGTTATGCAAAAAGACTTTGTGGATAGGTGCATTTTTGGCCGAATGAAAAATGAGAGATTAAAGGTTTAGTTTTTAACTTTGAAAATGCATGAATGGGATGGAAATTATGTAAGAGTTAATCACACAAAAGAAAAAAAATCTAAATAACAACCATTATTTCTAAAGTCAAAAATTCCCACTTCCATTTTTTGCCTAGAATTATTCAACAAGATACTCATTTGTGAACTCAATTCTTGAAGATTAAATTTATTCAACTAGAACACTTGTTAAGGTATAATTTATGTACATTAATTTTACATTATATTTGATGTAATGCGTGTTAAAAGAACATGTTTAAAAGCATTTTGCTTGGGTTGTAGTATGCAGAAAACTCTAAACATATTTAACTTCTGCTATGCATTCTATTTTAAATTTTTGTATTTTGCATCCCACCATTTCAATTTTTTTTTCTCTATTTATATGATAGAGATATAGGTTTAACTTGCAGCACTTGGAACTCTATTAGAATTTAGGAGCCTTGTAGACATTTTCTTTCAGGATTCTACTATATGAGTTTTACCTAAATTCAATTAAATTCTTTCCTTCTTTGATAGAACTTATGTCATAATTTTTGAAATGTCCCTTAAATTGAGGGATCTCTCCTAAATAAGTTTGACCTTATCCATATCTCTCTACGACTCTTATAAGTTAATTCCTTTTAGGAAACCCCCTTTAACTTTTCAAGATGGCTGAATTTGGCCTTGTCTTGTGCTCAATATAGGCAGAGATGATTCTTTTATTTTTTGCGTCAGATTGAATAGGTAACCAATTTATGACTAGTGTTCTGACTAGCTCTGGAGTGGTGAGTCTAATTGAACAGGGTAGTTGGACTTTGACCAATGCTCTTACTAGCTTAAAGAAAGTGTAGGTCTTTATACTAAACAGGGTAGCCAGGTTACGACCCAAATTCTGACCAGCTCGAAGGTTGTAGATCATCTGCTCTCCTTTTGAAGTCTGATCAAACATAGTAGCAGAGAAGAGAATGCTTCCCTTCAAAAGGCAAAAGAGGAGGAGGAGTTAGAGCGTGAACTCAATGCTTTGAAGGCACGGGTGGTAGGGAGGTCTCAAATGCTTTAACCCAGCTGATGGAGGTCTTCGAGAAACGTTATCTAAGCCTTTACCTCTTCTGGGTGGATGAGCTTTTTAATGACCCAAGGAAAACTAAGGTTGAAGGTAAGGTTCCCCGAGATGAGATCACTGCTCTTTATGTGAATGAGGACGTTCTATTTAAGATTTCTGAGATGCATACCCTTGCTTTCCAGGATTACCCTGTTACTAGTGAAACTTCTCCTACTATTGTTAATCCCACTATTGCATAATTTCGTGAGACTTTATTAGTACTTTTATTGAATTTTTGTAGTGAGCTCCTTTTTTATATTACTAAAATAACTTATAGTTGTTTTCTTCCATTTCTTGTAGCTTAAGTTCTTCTTTAGAGTTTGTTGCATTGCTTGAGCATTTTTTATTATACTTAAGTCTTAGAGTTATGCATTAACTTTAGAGACTTATTAGGAACTAACCTTTAAAGTGACCTCGAACTCTTTTCCAAATAGAGTGCTTGTAACTTGTCAATTTTCTTGAATAGGGTATTTGTGATGGTATGGTTTATAGCTTCTATTGTACTTTATCTTTTGAAGGCCATTTGCTTGTGCTAAAGGTCTATTCCTTAAGGTAGGTCCCCATGATCCTATCATGGGTTCACTTTACATTTAATGCGCCTTACTTTATGTTTTGGGCCTTCTCTTATTAATCATGTCTCTCGAAGGTAGCCCTATTGATGTGGCTCTTTTAGAATCTTTTAGGGCTTCTACTAGTTATTGGCTGATTTTTTGTTTTAATATAGGAAATACTTGTTAGCGGGATTTATCATAGACTATTAGATCTAATCTATGGTTGCGCTTTAAAAGTTTGAAGATCTTCTATTATTAGAGGCAACTGTTAGACTCTTCATAATCTGCCTCTTCGTTTGCTTTGTTCTTGAGAAAGAAAGTGTCATATCTTTCCTTTTTTTTTTATGAAGCTTTCTTTATCTTATTGTAACCTCTAATTCAGGTAATATGTTTTGCTGACATTTCTTCTATTCTTCCTTTTTCCTATATTCTCTCAAAGTTTTAGTGATTTTCCTTCTAAAACCTTTTATTGAGTAATGACGACTCTTGGCGTTCTTATGCCATTCTTCATAGAACTTATGTTATTGAGTTTCTTCTTTTTTAGGTTAGGAATTATACCTACCCCAATTCAGTCTGATCCTTGTGGCTTAGGTGGTCAGAAAAAGGTGACCATTAAGACTGAATTGAGTGATGATAAAGAAGTCCTATTAACGAGGAAAAATAGCAAGAGTGTTCCTCCTCAGAGTAGGTTCTCTTATATGGAGAAAACATACCTTATTTCTTGTTTTTATAGCTTTCTGGATAAATTTTTTTTTATCTTACAGATATGAATGGTGTTATATTAGTAAGAAACATGTTCGTTCAGTGGAGAATACTTCGCATCCTCCTGGTCGAGAAACTTTTGGGAGAGCTTCTAACAATGGTCGAGGGTATTAAATTAGTGCTCATGGTGAAGGCTTGAGTACTGGAAGGCCTATTGCCTGAAGACCTCCCCCTCCTAGTGAGAAGGGAAAATAGCTAGTGCACCTTATCACTTCGAGCACTTGTCCTACTCTTTTGAGGGAGAAGCTCTTTGATTGGGAGGTCATCCACGACTTAATAACCAGAAATGCTCCTACCCTAACCACTAGTTATTTTTTTTTGCTTCTTTTTAAGGCAATTATGAGCACTTAGTCACTTTTTTAAGGGAAACAAAACATACTATTAGCCCATCTCATGCTCATTTGATATAGATTAGATCCTTTTACTGCCTTCTATATATCACTAGTAAACGCAATAGAGGTATTTCCCTTATTTCCATGTCTTATTTATTATTAGATTACTTTTCTGTATTTAGACACTTTCTTATTTTTAGGTAGTATATGGCTTATCGCTCTGTCGTAAGGTTATCCTCAAGGGGATTCATGACAAAATTAAGTTTCTCGAGGAGTTGGTTGATTCCAAGAAGTTATGTTGGCAAAATGACAAAATGGTAAAGTTCTTGGAAGAGAATCCTATGATATGTCCACCAAGGTGGCCACTACTGATAGTCATGCCTTTGAGCTTGAAAGGCTAAGCAAGGTCCGTCAGCACAAAGTTGTTAGAGGAGCTATATCCATTTAACTGAAGAAACAAAATAAGCATCTTAAAGATTGAGTTTGATCTTTAAAGGAGCTTGTGGAGGCTTTTAAGAAGGAGTCGGCTCGTATATGCGCTTAAGCTAAAAAGGTCAAAGCTCACGCTGATTAGGATGACGAGAACCTGTTGCTTATGTAAAAGAGCACTCCTTTGCCTCTGAGTCATGAAGAGCTTCAAGAATAATGTTAAGCTTTTCAGAGTGCGCTATCCTGACATCGATCTTTAGTGGTCGGATGACTCCTTGTATGTCTCAAACAATGACGAGTATGATTCGAAGAATGATGATGCTTCTGATGATCAAGCCTCTAAATCTTGATTTTTTTTTCATCAAATACTTGTAATGATTTCATATAATTGGATAAGAAATGATATTTTTGTATATTTGTTGTTGTCTTGACTTTTATTTTCTTATAGCACTAACTATCTAATAACTATGGACCTTTTCTAACATGGGTGACTATGAAAAAAAAATAAAGGGAACTTTATTAATAGATTTGCTATAGTAATACAAGAATAAGTCTATGAATAATATTTTTTTAATAACTTAGTATTCCATGTTTTTATGACTATTGTACCATTAACATGCTCGAGCTCATATATCCTTGGTCTCGGTATCTTATAAGGGCCTTCCCAATTGGGTCCGAGGGCTCCATCTGTTGGGTCTTTTATGTTTGGAAAGAATTTTTCAAGATCAAGTCTCTTTCTTAAAAGTTTTGAGCTTGAACTTACTTGTTGTAGTACTGAGCGATCTTCTATTGATGGGCAGTTATTCAAACTTTCGCTATGTCCATTTTGTGTTATATGAGGTCCAAGTACTTTTGTATAAGCTCTTTATTCTTTTCCTTGTCAAAATTTTGCACTCTGTGAGTGGGCATCCCAATTTCTATTGGGATCACAACTTTGCAACTCAAAGTTAGAGAAAATGGAGTTTCTCTGATTATTATTTTGTTGGTGGTTCGAAGAGCCCATTGAACTTTAGGTAACTCCTCAACCCAAGCTCCCTTCTTCTCAATTAATATCTTCTTGAACAACTTCTTGACAAGTTTATTGGATGATTCTACCTCTTCATTTACTGTTAGGGTCGGTGTTTACGTGCCATCCCTAAATGTACATATACTTATGTATTTATACAAGTGTACATTCCCATTAAATCGCTAATACCCATTTATATAGTACCATGCAATGTAACATTATAAACATTGTACAATCTGAGGGTGTTTAGATTAGATCTAAAGAAGTTTAGATAAAGGCCAATAGTTAGCAACGCTGAGAGATATAAATACTAAATGTCAGCACAGCTAAGTGTTAAATACTTATGGAGTCCAGTGCGTATAGATATAGGATCCATCAACTCGTATAGGGAGTTAGATATCTAGATGCTTCGAGACTGTATCTCGAAAAGTCTTGTGACCACAAGTATTAATCCCAGGAAAGAGTTCCATCAAGGTGGAACAATATGGCAAAGGAGTTTGCACATATTGTTCAGTGAGATACTAGTCTGGAGATAAAACATGAATGAGCACTAGGAAATTTGACAGTGATAATCTATATCCCCGCACATCCAGGATATCATGACGGAAGGACTATACGTATGCGTTGTAATCTCAGCTTGTATGGTTCAACGCATTGATTTGTAATACTCGTGACATGTGCATGAGAAATTACTCACAGACTCATGAAATAGTTTCATTTGACGAATCAAGCGTAGGACCTAGGGAGTCCAGCGATATAGAGTGTACTTGTGCATTGGGACAGCGTGCCTGATTAAAGTGTTTAATTCAGTAATATTCAACAATACCACAAAAATGCATGTGTATCTGTATTTAAGTGTTACATACAATAATTATTATTTACTAATTGTATAATAACACGTGGCGTATTGTAGACCATCGGTTGAGTTTACCTAAGTGAGGGTTTGGTGGGACCCACTAGGGATAGACTTAGTAACTATTTATGATGGGCAAAATGATCATTTTACATTTTAATTATTTAATTGTTAAATAATCAAAATATCTTTTTATTATATATTATTATATTATATTATATTATTTTATAATATATAATAATTTTTTATTTTTGGGTGCTAACTATGTAATATTATATTATATAATATATTTTATTAATATTTTATTATATATATAAATATTTGAAAGTGTGTGGTGTATGCAAAGTGTTTGCAGAGAGAAAAGAAGAGAAATATAGGAAGAAGAAAAGAAAAGAAAAACATAAGGAAAAATAAAATTGTTTCATTTTTTTTTATGGTTCTAATTGAAGCAATTGTAAATTGCTTTAAATTCTCCATTTCTTATTCTTTTAGAGAAAAGAATAAAAACACACTTCTAGTCATTTTGGGTTTAAGAGTTAAACCCAGTGCTGGATATAGGGCTGCTGTTCTAGCTCACCAAGCCCACCGTGTTGGTGACTAGAACTGTCCACGAGTTTATCTCCATGCGGACTCTGAAAAAATACGTGTATAATGTTACACGTTGAAGTGAGTTCTCTACACTATTAATATATTAATGTGATTAATATATTTTATTTATTGTTTAATTTAAACGCTTCCGTTGCATATAATATGTATGTGATACGTATTTTAGACAATAGACACAATTGCACATGCATACACCCATATATATTAGATCCTCGACAACATTTACCTTGGTCGATGATAATGGCATGGGGTATTCTAAACCTGCAAATTATGTTTTTCCAAATAATGTTATGAGTTCTCTTTACAGTAATATTTTCCAATGGTTCAGCCTCTATCCACTTAATGAAATAATCTATTGCAACGATGATGTATTTGGTTGATCCTTTACCATGAGGTAGAGGGTCAATGAAGTCAATCCCTCATTGTGTGAAGAGCTAAGCTTGTTCATTGTCTTTAGAATTTCTGGTGGCTCATGGATATTATTGTCATATTTTTTGCATGCATTGCACTTTTTGACCAGTTCTATTGCATCATTGAAGGTGGTGAGCCAATAGTACCCCATTTTGAAAGCTTTTTGTGCTAAGGCATCTGCACCAGAATGATTTTTACATATTCCTTCATTATGTGTTAATAATCTTAGGTAAAGGAAGAAGTACCCTCTTTGATAGATGATGTAATTTGTGATAATGTAACGTGCTGCTCAATACCTTAGCTATTAGGCTTTTTATTTGTTTTATGGAAAAACTCCTTTCTCTATATACTCATGAATTTGATACATCCAGCTAAGTCTTGGATCGACTTGCGTGACATTTTCGAGCTCTTATATTTTTATGCTTATCTTGAGAATGAATTCGAGAAGAATAGAGTATGATATTCGAGCCTTTTCTGTTGAAGCTATGCATGCTAGGAATCAGCCTTGCGATTTTGTTCTCTTGGTATTTGTTTGATGATTACCTCCTTGAATTTCTTCTTTGTGTGACTCAATTGCTTTGAGGTATGCAACCATGTGGTCTCCTCGAGATTCAAATGCTTTGTTGACATTGTTAATAACAAGCTATAAGTCATTTTTTACGAGGACTCTTTTAGCTAGAAGTGCTCATGCAACTCTAAGTCATGCAAAGTGGGCTTCATATTCAGCTTCATTGTTGTAGCTTAGAAGCTAAATCTGATTGAATAGTTAAGTTTCTCTCATTCTAGACAATAAGAATTATGTCGACATCACACTCTTTTATGTTTAAGGCTTATTTGTGAAAAGTGTCTAGGTAAGATTGTTGGCAATTTCTTTTCCTTAGGAATTGGGAGATTCTTCACATTGAATGTCTTTTTCAACCTAATTTCTGTGTGTATATTTGGCAATAAAATCATTAAAGGCTTGTTCCTTGATGGCCACTTTTGGCTTATATATGTCAAACTCACTAAGTTTGATTGCCAATTAACTAGGCATCCAAAAAGGTCAGGATTGTGAAGGATTTGTCTCAGGTGTTAATTTATGAGAACGATAATCATATGAGCTTAGAAGTAAGGCTGTAATTATTTTTTTCTGAAAATGACTAACGCCAAGGCTAACTTTTCTGCTAATGAATATCGAGTTTCTAGGTATATGATTGCCTTACTAGTGAAATAGACTACTTTTTGTATGTTGTCTTTCTTTTTTACCAATGTTGCACTTACCACTTAGGCTTAGACTCTTTAATATAAAATTAGTTAATCTATTGTTCTTTGTACAACAAGGTGGAGTAAATGAGCTAAGTACTCTTTCAACTTTTGAAAAGTTTCCTCACACTGAGGGGTCCAACACCTTTTTTTGTTCTTTTTGCTCTTGATTGCTTGAAAAAACTCAAAGCATTTTTTTGTTGCTTTGAAAATGAATTAAATAAGAGTAGTTATCCAGCCCGTGAGTCTTTGTATTTCTTTGACTGTGTTGGAGACCTCATTTTGGGATTGCTCGAACCTTCTTTGGATTAGCTTCAATTCCCTTTTGGCTTACTAGAAAGCCTTTCATTTTCTTGATTCAGTCCCACCCCAAATATGCATTTTTCAGGGTTTAGCTTCATATTGTGTTCCCTCAGGATCTTGAATGTTTCTCTAAGGTCATCGACATAACTTTCTACTTACTCGAACTTGGTGATCATGTCATCTACATGACTTCTATGTTTTTCCTAATTAAAAGCTTAAATAGCTTATTGACAATTCTTTGGTAGGTAGAACCGATGTTTTTTAGTCTAAAGGGCATGACCTTATAGTAAAAGATTCTTTTATAAGTGAAAAAAGTTTTCTCTTGGTCTAGCGAGAACATGTTGAATTTTTAATATCCTGAGAAAGCATCCACAAAGCTGAAGAGAGCATATCTAATTGTGGCATCTATAACGAGTTGATCTTCGGTAAGGAAAAATTGTCTTTTAGACAGGCTTTGTTCAAATTTAAGAGTTCTGCATTAGCAATTTCAACATGGTCTGGTGGCATGCCAGTGTGGCTTGCGTTTGTTGGATTAATGTTTGCATTCTTGTGAAATGGTAGTCGAACAAAATATTCTTAGTTTTTTCACAGCGGGTGTGGACACTTGAGAAGGAATTCAGAGTGACTATTTGACGCAGAGTGGGTTTTGATTTGTTCGAAAATAGCATTGAGGGTGGTGATGGAAAAATAATTTGGAATGGTTGACCAGGGTAAGAAATGAGTTTTGAATTTTAATCCATTAGGCTTGGTAAAAACTTTCTTCTCTAAAAGCTTTTGGATTAAATCAAGCCTATGATTAAATCTTTTTCAAGGAGATCTGAGCATAACAATTTATAGCGAATTTTGAGATTTGGGAAGAACTGTAGATAAATTATTTTACCAATCATGGATACAGTAAATAATTCATCGTTGGCTACACGAAAGGTTTGATAATAAGGTTTCCAGTAAGACTTGGGGAGGATGACAGGGTTGAGGATTGACACGGCAGCACCAGTGGTGAGGATTGACGTGGCAGCCCCTACAAATAAAACACATATTCCTTTTCTTTGAGAAAGCAGACTTTCTTCAAAAGAATTTCTTCTTGGATCTGGGTGGCCTGGAAAATGGTTGCCGAATTTTGAACTTCTGGTAATGGTGCTTTTCTGAGTTTTGTAAGAGCATTTTTTTTCTTGACATTTAATCTGCAAATCACGTTGTTCACAAGCCTTTTGAATCCTTTTTCCTGTAAAATCAAAATCTTTAAAGAATTTATAACATGCGCATAACTTGTCCAGAGTTGACAGGATTGCCTGTTGGATTACTCTCATTTAGGAGTTTTGCAGATTTTTATTCTTAGAATCAAGGATTCTTAAAACCTCTTGTCCTAATGGA
The DNA here is from genome assembly GCA_946807835.1 of Ailanthus altissimus. Taxonomy (NCBI): domain Eukaryota; kingdom Viridiplantae; phylum Streptophyta; class Magnoliopsida; order Sapindales; family Simaroubaceae; genus Ailanthus; species Ailanthus altissimus. Next base: position 19,749,761 of record OX327684.1, read on the forward strand.
TCTGGGACTGAGTTGAGATAGGCTTGTTTTAGATTAGAGTCATCAATTCCCAAAATGTAATATCTTGTTGTAGCTTTTTTGAAGTGTAATTCAAGATCTTTTCTTTTATATGAGCAACGCTTCATTTTAAAGAATTCTTCGTGTGCTTTGTCTGTTATCTGACCTTCTTTTCCAACAAACTCATTAAATAGAATTCCAATGAATTGTTCGATTAATTCATTTTGTTGTAGCATGCGCTGTCTATATTCTCCAAGATGAAGGTACCAATAATTTAGTATTCCTTGGAATCGGGCAATAGCCTTTTAGATGACTTCATGGATGGTCATTCCAGCATTTTATTATTTAGCTAGGCACCATGCTTGGAACTCGAAAATACGATCAACCCATTTATAGGGGCTGACATCATCAAAAGTTAACTAGTATTTTTTTCTCTGTGTTGTTTGCACGCGACGATTAAACTTATCTCCGCAGGGGAGTTTCTGCCTCATCCATAGAGGAATCTGGTTCATGAACTTTTATTTGTTCCCTTGATGTCTATGGGTCTGGGGGTGTAGTATTCATGTATTGAGGTGGAATTAGGAAGGATGTTGACCATGACGTTGATTCAGAAATGGATTCGGTTTCTGAGGCTGTCTGTGATGTTGGTGTCTTGGTAAAGGTGAATAGTTAATTCATAGTAGTTGAGGGAAAAATGGATGGTGTTGGGTTCAGACTCTGGTAGAATTCTACTAATGGGATTGGTAATTTTTTAAAGATGGGTTCTGTGATAGTTTCTGTGATTTATGCCTTGAATGTAGTAGATGGCTCTGAGGCAGGTTTTTCTTTTTTGTCTTTCTTCTTTGGAATAAGTGTAGAACTATCATCAAAGATGGAAGGAGGTTTCGAAATTGGTAAAGGTTATGATGCCTTGGGTAAGGTATCTACTGAACGCCATGGCTGAAAAATGTCTTGTTCAAGGCTTCGTAGTTAGGCTTTTAAATGGTTAATTTTTTTTTTTTTTTGTTTCGGGAAGGGAATGCCCTGTTGAACCAGATTTAGAATGTGTTCGTGTAGCACTTTAATCTTAAGTCTGAGTTTGTCTATCAACATTTGATAGGTCATGAAGCCAATGTCAATTTTGGCTTCTATTATTATCTGAGATTCTTCAATTCTTTTAAGCGCGTTATTTTGAGCCATAGCATTTAGTGACTACCAATTGAGCGTTGCATCTGTAGAACTTGTCTGTTCAAAGTTTTCATCTGCCCGTTTAGTGTTTCGTTATTTTATTTTCCATTGCTAGACAGTATTTTCTTCAGGATTATGTTGAGGAGTTAATGGAGGAAAGTCTGTAGGAGAGAACATACAGAATTTTGGAATGGTGTTTAAGGGTTTTGGGGTTTGGTGTTTTAGTTTGCATGTCGGTGATGTTTGTGCATTCCTTTTGTGTGGTTTACAGGAAAGAGAAGAATTGCGTTGTGGGGTAGAGTAGGTGACATAATAGTCAAATTTTCAAACGGTTGTCCCAAGAGCTTGACATCTGGATCGCCATTATGATTTTTTTTTTCAATGGTACATTGCAAATGTTGCTTTTTCTTTTTTTGTCTTTATTTTTTGACGAAGTTTTCATCGTTTAATCTGTCATCTTGGCATGACTAACAGTTGCAAAAGGGATCTTAATGGTAGTGGCCATCTTCTGTCTTGAACTGGTAGATAGGCTTTCCCTGTTCTGTAAGAGAGACAATAGAAACTATTTCTTGTGGATAGTTGATTAGGGTAAATGTGAACTGGGTTGAGAAAGGTAAAGTTGAAGGCCCTGGTTTTTCAAAACAAATCTCAATCTGTTCGTCACGTCTCTAGAAAAAATTATGATTTGTAGATTATGGTGGTTTAGGTGGTTAAGACTGTTTGTAGTTTTGTTTATACTTTGTTATCCACGTGTCTGGAAAGAGTTTTACCAATTCTTCATTAGAGAGTTGTCTGGGCACATAGGTACATGTTGGTACTTTGTTAGATTTTACAGAGAGTAAAATGGCATCTTGGCTCATATGGGGTGTCCCAAAGTCCAAGGCATAATTCTGGACTCGATAGACCATTTGGTAGTGAAGTGTGGTTGAAATATGTGTTTCCTTCTGGTACTACCCCCGTAATGCGGATCTGTGCTTTTAGTGTTAAAAATAGGTTGAAATCTATAAGAGGCATGCAGAAGTTGGGGTATGGAATAACTAACACTGTGCTTGCATTCAATGATGTTTGCATTGTGCCAATGCAAGCATCTTTGTATCTGGAGAAGTGTCCATCAAGTAAAGCAATGCGGGCTACAGTTTCAAGCCCTTTTTAGCCATTGAAGGTTAAGGAGAATCTGATAGCACCAAAGTGCATGTAAGTGTAGCCTTGTTTTAACCAGTAGGGGAGAAGGTCCTCCGGGAACCTAAGGGTTACTATTTACTCTTCGGTTGAAGCGGGGAGAAGGTGTTGATCAAATTTGGTTGCTTGCACATATTCTTTAGTTTTGATATGATTTGGAGTTATCAAATGTTTGGGAGAGGTAGAAATAGACTTTTATGGTTTGAGAAATGCATGGTAAGGGTTGATTATGGATAGATCAGCTACTGTAAAGAATAAAGTTGGAAAAAAAATTAATTATCATATTACAATATAAGTAATTATTATACCTACTCAATGCTTTCACAAATTTTAGTATTAGTCATGTTAGAAACGTCTACGTGGTCTCCAAAAAGAGTAGATCGAAACCAATTTTGGGTACAAATCAAGGCTTCCATAATTTTAGGAGTAAAAGAATTCTCAAATGCATCAAAAATGCACCCTTCTATATTAATATAGACTTAAAAGCAACAATGGATACTAGAATTGACAAAACATCATTGAAAATTTGGAACAAAACTGAATACTTTGTCTAATTTAATTTCCACCAACTTAAGATATCGAAGTGTTCATTTCCAGAATTCTCTCTCTCGTATGACAAATATCTTTCAATCTCATATTATGGTACAACTTCAATTCTTCTCTTCTTTGCTTTATTGAAGTGGGACAAAACAGCATAAGTCTCTTATGCTTTACCCACTTTATATATTCAACCTCCTAATTGCATATTGTTGCAAGATTGACTTTGATTAGCACTAGATTCATCCCCTTCCATAATATTATCCAAATGACTTATAACTGTCAAACAACCGAAACAATAATTATTTAATAGGAGCAATCATTGCATCCACATTTATGCCATCAAATAAAGTGCTAAAACACCACTCAACTAATTTTATTTTGCAACAAGAATTAAGTATTACTGCCACAATTAAGATGTTGTTGATTTTGTCCAGAGACCCCAAATACTTGTCAAATTTTTTCTTCATAAAACTAGTCATACCCTTCAATAATACATCTCTACTATCTATAAGTATCTTCAATTATGATTGGATCTTCTAAATTTAATTCAAATAAAAGTAAAGACACTTGTGAGGATGAATTAAATTTTAACGTCACATCATAAAATGTCTTCAAAAACTTGACAAATCTTTCGGCATTATCCTAATCTTTATCCATTTATGGCATCACCTTCTTTTGCCATTTTCAGCCTCTTAAAAATAAGAATGATATAAACCATCATCATCCTCCATCTGTTTAAATGTTTTTTTTTAATTTTAAAGTACTATCTAACGTTAAATATGTTGAGTTCTCATAGTTGGTACATCTAGATAGACAAGTGTTTTGAATGAGATTTTCTCTCTTTCTACACAATTTTTAAATTTTTTTCAATTTTTTTCAATTTTAAAAGGGAATACCTAATGTACTTGACAATGTACTTATTTACTTCTTTCATTTCATTTTACACAGTTAAATTGATAATATGTGGAGAAAACTGCAAATACATAAAGTCACCATCCAAAATTAAAGAATCTTTTTTCCAACTCTTTAATTTTCTTTCGACATAACCCACTCCAATATCATTTGCACTTACATTATCTACTGTAATAGTAAATACACATACAAATCCCCAATTAAGCAAATAATTTTCTATTAACTTTCCAATGCTATTTCTTTTATGATTTGAAATTATCTCAAAATTGAGAATCCTCTTATGCAACTCTAACTTCTTATTAATAAAGTAGAATGTTATTACCACGTAATCTCATTTTAGATTGAAGTCCAAGTATTTAGTGTGATATAAATCCTTTGCCAATTAGCATTAAAAATATTTTTTAACAAGGTCTTCTCATTCATCTACAATTAGGATAATTTTTGCAATCGTTCTTAAGAAATTTTCACTATTGATCAGGCGCATCAGCTTGGCAATGTACTTTTGTTTTTTTTTTAATTATAAATTATAATAATATTTAAAATAATTTAAATATATATTATTATAACTAAAAAATAGAAAAAACAAAACAAAACAAAAGTTTGCCAAGCTGATGCTTGGCAATGTTCTTTTGTTTTTTTGTGTTTTTTTTTTCAATTATAAATTATAATTATAATAATATTTAAATTAATTTAAAAAACAAATATTATTATAATTAAAAAAGAAAAACATAAGCACATTGCCACGATGACGCGACCACATCAGCTTGGTAATGTGCTTCTATTTTTTTAATTATAAATTATAATTATAATTATAATAATTTAAAAAAAAATTTAAAAATTAATATTATTATAACTAAAAAAAGAAAAAAAGCAAAAGTTTAATCTTATGCGTGCACATTAACTTGGCAATGTGCTTTTTTTTATTATAATAATATTTACTTTTTAAACCGCACACATCAGCTTGCCAAAGCACTTGTGTGCATTTTCTTTTTTTTTTTTAGTGCTAAATTATAATTATAATAATATTTATTTTTAAAAATTATTTTAAATATTATTATAATTATAATTTATAACTAAAAAAAAGCAAACAAGTACTTTGCCAAATTAACGTGCGCACCAAAGCGTGCGTGTCACGTCAACTTGCCTCCACGTGGCATCACCTTGTACTTTAAATTGTAAATCTTAAACTTAAATAATTTATGCACAATTTTAATATTTTTAATTAAAAAAATTTAGAAATTTTGGCCACACGACGCCACATGGCAGCGACGTGCACGCGTCTGCCCATTAACCTGGCCAAACAAAGCAGCGCTTTTCTTTTTTTAATTTTATAATTTTTTTTACAATAATTTTTTATGTAAATAACTAAAATTTTATTATTTCTCATAAAAAAAAAATTTGATTAAATGTATTTATTAAATTAATTAATAAATACATTTTTTATTAAATAAATAATTAATAAAATTTTGATTAAATTTATTTATTAAATTAATTAATAAATTCCACGCGCACATCAACTTGGCAAACTTTTGTTTTTTTTCTGTTTTTAGTTTTAATAATATTTGCTTTTTAAAATTATTTTAAATATTATTATAATTATAATTAAAAAAAATAAAAATAAAAACAAAAGCACTTTGCCAAGCTTAATTATAATAATATTTATTTTTTAAAATATTTTAAAAATTATTATAATTATAATTTATAATTAAGAAAACAAAACAAAAACAAAAGCACATTGCCAAGCTTATCAGCTTGGCATTTTTTTTAATTATAATAACATTTTTTAAAATATAATTATAATTATAATTTATAATTAAGAAAAAAAAACAAAAGCAATTGTCCATCAACAAAAATAAACTTTTGTTTTGCTTTTTATAATTATAATTATTATGACTAAATTCTCATAAAAATAAATTTTGATTAAATTAATTAATTATAACAAATTAAAAATATATATTTTTACAAATTATATCAATAAAGGAAAAATGAGAAAAGTATTATGTCTTTGGTTACTAAAATTTAAAAATTTTGACTGCGATAAAAAAAAAAATACTTTAAAAGGTGGTCAACAATAAAAATTTTTCATTGTTATTTGAGATGACACATCAAATCTTGGACAAGCTTTTCTCATAAATTTAATAAACCCTTCACCCTCCACAAACTTAAAATGTAACTCATCTTCTACGATTATCCGAACAAGTGTCTTTCGAATTTCTTCCTTATTTAATCTAATTGTCATAACATTTGCAACAACTTTTTTCTACTTCTCATACTTCCCAACATTCACATTTATTTATTTTTTTCTATTGCTAATGCCTATTATTTATCATCAGTTTTTGTGTTTTGATAAGTAAAATATCTCTTTAAATGTAACCACATATTTGAAGTTATAATATTACTACTGTGACATGCATAACTGTTCCCACAATAATTATATTTTCATTCTTTTCCCACGCTATTGGTGAAACTTTGCCAAACTTTTTAATTTTAATTGACTAGTACTACTATTGGCAACATTGTGCCCTTCCTCTTGATTTTTTGAATTACGATCCATTCTACACCAACCAAATCTTAGAACATCACAATCATAACACTACCATTCAAAATTCATTAAGAATGACAACAACACAATCACAACAACATATTAAAAAAATAAAACAAAATAAGATAGCATATACATGAACTAGATGTGAAGTTTAAAATTCATTAAGTCTCTATTTAAAGACATTTTCATAAATACTTTTTAAAGACATCGGGTCAATAACACACGTCGACCCTTTAAATTGATGGTATTTGTTACCCAAACGGTGCCCTTAGATTTAAAAACTTTTAAGCATCTGTATTTGTTAGAATTGGTGACTCAAAATCAAGTCTGAGAGTGATTTTAAGTTGGATATCAATGAAGAATGCATTGGACAGATAAGAAAGGGATGAAAATAAAAAGTTAAAAGCGATGAGGGGCACAAAAGCACATAAGAGGCCGTTTATAGGCCATTGCACCACGACGTCAAGGTGGCCACGCCGCGTGTCAGATATGGTAGAAAGTCACACCGCAGCCGGCTTGGTGGCACCACAATACCAAGTCAAGATTGCACTAATGCCATGGCATCAACTTTCTGAGATTTCCTGTTTTAAGTCGACTTCGATTTGTTTGAGTTAGTTTTGGTTTTCCTTTTAGTGGACCCTTATTCCAATTAGAAATAGGGTTTCTAGAGATATTTTGGAGCCTATATAAATCCATGTAAACCCGTTAGATAGTCAAGCACTGAAAAAAACAATCAGAGAGAGGGAATAAAGAGCACATGAGTGCTAGGTGCACAAGGGAGTGACATATAGAGAGCACTTGAGTATTGTGTGTACATGAAAATGCTGATAGATCCTTTCAAAGCTCGTCAATTTTTATATTCCTTGATAATCTCTTGTGAGAAAATATTTATGATCTGAGTAATAAAAGAAATTAGAATTTCGTGATCCATCTTGGACGTACTCATTTATTGTCAAACCATGTAAGTTTCTTGTGCCTTATATGTGATTATTTATCTCTATTATGTGATCTTTTTTATTCTTATTTACTTGTGAGTGTTCTTCATAACAAACTGGTATTGAAGCTTAGTTATATAATCATAGCATCACACAAGTATGAAGTTAAGAAGTTCAATAGGTAGAATGATTTCAATATGTGGAAGATGAAGGTTATGGCTCCACCGGTGAGTCAATGGTTAAATTCAGCACTTGAAAAGACTCAAACAAAAATCAACAAAGAGAATAAACTTGTAAGACATTGATTTGAATCAGATAAAGAAACCTTTCAGAAAAGAGCCCCTAGAAACATAGTTTTGTTATTAAATGATGAAGTTCTAAGAGAGGTGACTGGAGAAAAGATTGTAATTGGTCTTTGAAAGAGCTTGATGAATTATACATGGTGAAATCGTTGGTGAATCATCGATTTGTCAAAAAAATGTTGTATTAGTTGTCTATGGTCAAAAGAACTTCAATTAAAGACCACATTGACTCTTTCAAAAAGATTATCATAAATTGTGAGACGATTGACATCAAAATAAAAGATGAAGACAAAGCAATCTTATTATTGTGTTCTCTACCTTCAAGTTGTGAGTACTTAATAGATAGACTCATGTATGATAGAGAGATTTTAATAGCGTTTGATATTAAAGCCTCGTTGAACTCAAAAGAATTAGAAAAAAATATAAGTCTAATAGTGCAACATGTTTAAATACAAAAAGAAGGGTTGAATATAGAGATAGGAAGAACAATTAGTCAAGGGGCAAATCTAAAAAGTGTTATCATTGCAAGAAAGAAAGATATTTGATTAAGGATTGTCTGGAAAGAAAGGAAAAGGTTGATGGAGACGCTGCAATAGTCTATGAGGATGACAATAAAGTTGCAAAATCCTAGATAGCTTCTGATGGAAAGTATGCTGGTAAATGGACACTTGATTCTGGCTATAGTTTAAATATGAGTCCTGATAAACCCTTGTTCACCAATTATAAATCCATTAGGGATGGTAAAGTACTAATAAGAAATGATATAGCTTGTCAGGTTTTGGAGATTGGTAGTATAAGGATGAGATTACGTGATGGAAAATATTAGAGAATTAATTGGTGTAAGACATACTTCTAGAGTTAAGAGAAAATTAATATCCTTAAGAGTGCTAGATCAAATAGGATGTTAACAAAGGCAGAAAAATACGTATTGAAGGTGTTTCTGTTAGGATTTGTGCTCATGTATTATCCTAATTTTGTATGAATATTGTATTTTCATATTTATGTAATAAATAAATATTTCATTAAATCGCTAATTAATTTTATTAGGTAAGATGCTTGTAATATTTCGGATATTATATTGATCGGAAAAAGTTTAGATCAAGTCTAAAGAATTAGAACTTTATCTGAAATGGGACAAAGACCTGAGAATATACTTGCAATGACATAGTTGTAAATAGTTGTAAGCGTTGTTAAAAAATATCATTGTATAAATATATTCTCAAATTAAATGTTCTTGATCTATTTCCATCGATGTAGGGTTTATCGAATGGAACCGATTTATATAGATCAATGTATGTCTATATTTGAATAGTTCATATGGTTTATCGTAGTAAACCATGAGCTTAGTGAAGCTCATATAGATATACATGCATTTAGTAAGGACTGAATACTGAACTAGACTCAATGAAGACCTCCAATAGATTTTTCATAAATCTGTCAGTGGAGGGTCTTCTCGAGTTGAGTAGTATTCATGGTCCCTAGACCTGAGCACTACGGTGGGCTTATGAGTGATCCACCATACTTAGGTTCCACACATGTCAAAGACCTTTCATGGTCTGACCGCTGGGTGTCGCTGGGTATGATCCAATACTTATGGAGTCCGGTGTGTGTAGATATGAAATTCGTAAGCTCATATGGGTGCGTTAAATATCCAGATGCTCTAAGATTGTATTTTAGGAAGTCTTATGGCCATAAGCATTTAACTCGGAAAAAAGTATCATGTGGAGAAAATAATATTGCAAATGAATTTGCATATATTATTTATTGGAATACGAATCAAAAGAAATAAATTTATGTTTGAGTAATAGGGAACTTGACATTATTGATCTATTTCTCCACTCTTTCAGGATATTAATGATTGAGGGATTATACAAATATGGATTAATCTCAACTTGTATGGTTTAACTCGTCATTTTGTATTATCTATAACGTGTGTGTGTGTGGCATCAGTTATGGACTTACATAAATGTTCCGTGAGACAAAATGAGTGTGAGCCTAGGGAGTCTCATTATATGAAGTGTACGCGTTGAGCATGTGAGTAGCGCACTTGATCAAATTGTTCCATTTGAGAAGTTTTGAAAAATATGAATTTATTTAAAAGTCTTTCGGGGAATAGCTAAAGTTTAATTGTTAAACCTAAAATTATACCAAGTGAAACTTGACACTTTTATCTACCTAGTATATGTCTCAAATTGTACCAATAATTTGTATGGGTACTAAATTGAACATTGATAAATATAGCTACTATTTAAATAAAATAATAATTATTTTATTTAAATTAAATTAATTATTCATTTATTTACTTTAAAATTTGTGAGAGAATAGTTAAAATTTAATTATTAAATTTAAAATTATGTCAAATAAAATTTGATATTATTTAGTGTATATTTTAAATTATATTAATAATTTATATAAATATTAATAGATAAAAAATTTAATAAATTAAATTAATAAAAAAAATGTAATTGATATTTTACTTATAATAATTTTGAAAGTAAAACATTCTCCGTTTAAAAGCAAATGTAATTTATTGTTTTCAATTGGTGGCAGTATATTATTTATTAAAAGCAAACAATTTCAGTTTTTGCTTTGTATATATTTATATATTATTTATCATTTATTAAAAGGTGGCAATATATTACATTGGCTAAAACAAAGGCAAACAATTGTTTTTCGACAATTGAAGCAAAGATTGAATTTGATTCAATCTTCGTCAAACGTGGTAATATATTAAAAAATGTATTGCCACCAATTGTTTTTAAAATTAGTCGTTGAAATGGTAAAGATAATTGTAGCGTGACAAAGTAATTTAATTGCCTGGTTAAGTGACTATTAAGTCACTTTTTATTGGTTAAATAAAAGGTAAAAAGTTACCTATATATATAAACGAGAATGGCCGAGAGATAGTAGAAATCGAAATGTTTCATTTGCTGCTTGTGTTTTTTATTTTATTTTGATAGGTTAAAAAGTTAATTTTAAAATAACCCGAAAGAAATAAGAGAAAAGTAAGAATTGTTTTAAGTATTTTATATTTCGAAAAAGAAATTTATTATTTTAATTTGTGGAAGTTTACCGTATCTCCAATTAGAATTGTTCAAAACACGCTTCAAGAGTGAGTTCCCTAATTTTATTAATGTAATAAGATTATTTTAATGTGTATTATATTTTCGCTGCGTTGCATGTGAGACATGCAATATTTTAAATTATTTAAAATGCACATATTCACTTGTAGCACGATACAAATGTACACAGCTCTAACAGTTTCAAAGATTTGTGAAGATTATGAAGGATGAGAAGTACAATGAGCTGTATATGTTTGATGGGAATATTATGAGTGGCTCAACACAGATTATTAAAGTGATGCAAATCAAGAAACAACATTGGAGATTAGTTCACCAAAGTGATCAGAGTTAAAAGAGAATGTATGATAAGAGTGCTACTAGTAGGGATAAGTTTCAGCCACCAATGTATTATGATAAAGTCAAGAGTAACACTGAAGATCATATTATAAAAGCTACCCAAGAAAAGATGCATTTGAATATTTAGAGACCGAAGTCACTAGCCCTAATAGAGTTAAGTCGATTTAATTACTAAATTAGAGTTTCCGCTAAATAAATTGAGCATCAGAGTGGATAAATTCTAAAAAGCTTCTTAAGACATTTTAAATTGAGTGGTTTGTTAGAATTTGTGATTTAAATTTAAGTCTAAAAATGATTTTGAATTAGAAACCAATTAAAAGTCAACACGAGATCAAGAACATGTTAGACAGATGAGAAATAAACAAAAATAGAGAGCTAAAAATAAGGAGGGGCACAAAAGCACGTAGGAGGCTATTTTCAAGCCACGACGTCATGACACCAAGGTGGCCACGCCGCAGCACCACGACACCAACTAAAAATAGAATTTTTAGAGATGTTTTAGAACCTATATAAACTCTTGTAAAGGTCAAACATTGAAAAAATAACAACAGAAAATAAAAGCTAATAAAACACTTGAATACTTAGTTCACTAAAGAGTGTCATATAAAAATTACTTGAGTACTGTGTGTATCAAAGAGTATTGATAGATCTTTTGAGAGATCGTGTATTATTTTATTTCTTAATAATCTCTTATAAAAATGTGTTTGTGATCTGAATAATAAAAGAAGTTAAGATATTGTAATTCACTATAAACGTAAGTATTTATTATCGAACCACATAAATTTTTTATGGATTATTATTTATTTTTATCATATGATTTTTTTTTTTTATCATTGATTGTTTTTTCGCAACAATATTTTATTAAATAAAACTTTGTCATGAATAACAATAACAAGTGAATTCCTTGTTTAATCAATAAAAGGCAACATCAGAAAAGAGAAATTTTAAACTCAGAAAATTTCTGAAGCTACATAAAAGTGGTCCAGTTAATTTGGAACATGCTTGGGGAGGAAAATAAATAAATAGGGCGAAGACATTTAAGTTTTCTCTAATATGCTGATCTTTTTTTTGTTTAACTCAACCAATTTCATAACTCTCAGAGAGGGTCATTGGGCCAGTTCACATGTGATCCAAACACAGCATATTACATATATGTTATAGTGCATGATTTTGGTCTGAATTTATAGTGACAAATCAAAATATTTAATAAAAAAAAATTAAAGTGACTTTTATTACTGGTATGCGAGAGACAATGACAGCAATCCAACGATGAGAGAGAAACAAAGTTTTTGACAGAGAGAGTGAGAGACGAGTGATTCGTGAATGCTAGAACCAGACGAGACGAGAGAGAGAGAGAGAGAGAGAGACAAAGTCTTCAACTTCGACAGAGAGAGAATTGAGAGACGAGGGATTCGTGAATTTTAGAGCCAGACGAGACTCTAGAGAGAGACAAAGTCTTTAACTTCGCAGAGAGAGAGAGTTGAGAGACGACTAAAATATGAATAGGTAGGAGGTCAATTTTGCAATTAGGGTTAGGATTTTTTATTTTTTTTCTTTAATTTACATATGAATTATTTGGTGTGGGAGAGCTCCTTATAATAATTTGATACATTTATAAGATTTTAAGATAAAAAATATTTTTATTTAATAAAAATTAAAATTAAAAAAAATTATTTTTTTATTTTTTTTACGTTATAACGATAACTTATCAACAGATAATTTATACATAACTCGGACAAACTCTTGCAATAACTTGAGTTCAAGCCATCAGCTACAGCTTGGTGGTAGCTCAACGATGGAAAGGAGTTCAAGCCTCATAATCGATGAAAGTAAAATGTTTTATTTTTATTTTTATTTATTTATATGTATAGATTGAGGCCTTTTATTTGTTTTAGACAGAACTTTTTATGGGTCAAATTTTTTGAGCGGTTTGATTAACATCGTATTTCAATTGATTCTGTCAAATTTTTAACCTCTGATATCAGTGTTAAAAATTATTATTTTTAATAAGATCATTGTCTTCTACTTATAATAGTGAAATGAGAGCTTCTTAGTGCCTAGAACACGTCTTGCTGTGTCATGGTCCTCATGGATATTTGTATTTGTATATAAATAAATGCATGACATGTTCATGTTCATGTTTCTCTCAAAAGACTTTTAAATATAAGATAACTGTCTTGTAATTAAAAAAATGGTTGCAATCTTTCATTGTGTAAAAATTAAAAGAAGGAAAAGGTGGGCAATAGTATATGGTGTAACCTTCCTTTAGTTTGATCAAATTTGGAATAAAGTTGGGAAGAGCGCTTTCTTACACCACTTGCTTAGAGGCTGCTTTTGAAGAATAAATATACAAATGAAAATATAAAGCTGATTGTTTTGTCATTTACCCAAGACAAAAGTGGGATTAAAAAACAAAATTCACGTTTCATGTTGCTATTGAACTTTTAATCCCATTATTGTGCGGTTTAGAAAATTATTCATGCAAAGTTACAAGGGGTGGGCACTAAGTAAGACACGTGCCTCTTCAATTGTGATTAAGTAAGTGATAATATAAAAATATAATAATAATTAAAAGAATAAGTGGATATTATTGTTTTCAATAGAGATAAGTGGTATGCGGTGGCTCTATTTTATTGATGTTATGATCGGTGCACTTAAGTATAAATAGAAGCTATGAATTGCTTCATTTGGTTACTTGTTAAGTTGAGAAAGAGAATCGAAAACCGAAATGGAAAGAGAAGAAAATAAGAGAAATTGAAGGAGAGGAAGAGACTTAAGAAAAAACAGGAGGAGAATAGAAAGAAAACTGAGAGAATAAAAAAAAGAAGAAGAATAAGAGATTAGTGAAACCGAAGATAAATGGAAGAAAAGAGAGAAAGAGAGAGTCCGAACAATTGAAAAAGAAATAAAAAGAAAGTATAAAAAATAAGTTTGGGTAATTAAATTTATATTCAATAATTTAATAGGTAATAATTTTAAAAATATTAAAATATTTGTGTTTCAATTTTTATATTAATTATTGGTACTAATGATATATTTTTACATCTTATGATATAAGAAGAATATCGATAGCTGATAGACCTCAGGATCCAAATCTAGTTCAAGATTAACAAAATTTTGTGAGTGAATAATTATTTATATTTTATATGCTTTTAATACAATAACTTATGTTTTAACTACACGTTATTAGATTTATTCATGATTTTTTTTAGATAGATATATTTATGTTATTTAGTATATTTTGAAATATTTTTATAATTTATTATAGTATAACTTATAATTACATTCAATACAGAAATATTTATTTTAAAATAATTATACTTTCATGATATTACATAGTAGTAATTTTTGAATCACCATATACGTACTCTCCACTTTAGTGTAGTTGCTCTGCACATGCGTTAAACCAATTTAATTTGCTTTGCTCAAGCGATGCAGTATTTTGTCAGATTAGACTAGCTCAAATTCCTCACTCTGCCTGTGTGTGAATTACTCCACCAAGTTAGAGCACCTTTTCTCCGAATACAAGTTTGATGTGATTTTTAATATGTATGTAGTACATGTTTTTAAAGTTACATTACATATATTCAGATTTAGAATAAATTTTATAATAGCTTATACTTCCAAATTTTTAGGTTCCCAATATTTTGTTATGATTTTTAACTAACATAGATTTTTATAACAACTCATATTTTTAATACAATTTTATTGATTACTCAACATACAGTTTTATGATTATTTTATATTACAAATTTCTACGTGTACATTATATATAGTGTTATTTATTATTAAATTATAATTAAGAAGCTATTATTTATAGCATATCAATTATATAATATTTTCAGATTATGCCCACTCTTTGAGTCACAAACTCACCATTGTTTTCTATTTTCTCTATTTTTTTCTTAGGTTGTCGTAAGAATTCGTACAGTGTGATACAATCTTCACATTTTGAGGTCGGCCCACAATACGCATAACTGCATGAATTATTATATTTTATATATTTATGTACATGTATATATTTTTGTTGAGGTATGTAGCCTCGTTGTATCTGATGTAATGAATAAAGAGTATGTTAGTCCTATGTCATCGCAGGATTAATCTCGATTCTCGAAAAGAGCTCAGGTCAGGTCCTGCTAGCTTGGCATCAGAGCTTGGTTTTAGATTTTGTAGACTTTGACATGATGCATGTTAGAGATATTTTAAAGTATTTTATAGATTTTCATCATGCGTCCATGTTGCCAGCCTTGTACGAAACTTGTGGCTAAACGAAGATTTCCCTTAGTATTAAAGTGAATGGGGGAAACTATTAAAGAACAGGTAGTTGAGTAATGAGATATTTCTATATCATAAAATTAAGTGCAAGTATACACTATCGTATGCAAGTAATAAAGAGACTAAATAAGTCGGATGTCGAACCCACAGGGATAATTTTTTCTTTTTAACCAATTACTAAAATTATATCTTCCTAATAACTATTCAGAAAAATAAAAATCTAAGAATAAATGTAAGAAATATAAAAGCAAAACACAATGCAAAGAAACTTAGGTGATAGCAATGTAGAGAAAACCTAGGATTAATATTATCCCTCAATATGCTTTTTAATGATTAATCCTCTAATATTTAACTCACTTAGTCTTTATTATTGATCAAGACGCTAATGTATTCACAAGTCTCTTCCAAGGTCATGCAAGTATACCCTAATTTACCAAATACCTATATTCCTGTGGTACTTGTAATAAACTAAGGTTCATTAAGATTAGGTCTTATTGATCATACATGCCAACTAGGTATATTCCTATCCTAAGTTGAAACTTGCATATGTAATATTGAATATTACTCTACAATCATGCATCAAATTACCTAGGTCTAAATATGTTACGATTCTTCTTCCGAGTTTATCAATAATATTACCAATTCATTCACTATATATTGGCCAGATATATTGAAGCATTAAACACAAGTAATTTAAATAATAAATGACTAAGTTTATTAAATACTAAAAGATATGGCAATTTAAGCGCACATATTGAGTTCAAATATTAACCCTAGAAAATAAATTAGTTCATAGCTACAAGAGAATCACAGCAATAAAAATAAAAATAAAACATGCTACAATCAATCGCAAACCGATGTAGACGTCGAATTGCTCTTGATTGATGTTATTCTGGATTCTTGGTACTCTTAAACTGCTCTAAGTTCTCTTTTTCTTGCTCTAGGTTCTTCTCTGGCCTTCTTTTTACGTCTGGGGTCGAGTGGCCTTTTATAGGGTTTGATTTGAACTTGAAAAACCTAATTCTGGTCGCACTAGGATTCGCACTACCGCTAGGGCGATACGCTTCTGTCGCTGGAGCGCTGCATGAAAACGACTTCATCGCTGGCGCAGTGAGCTGATAGCGCTGGGGCTCTGTCGCATCGCTGGGGCGGTGACTGTCTGGCGCTGGGGCGCCAGATGCGACTTCAACAGGTCGTATTTCTTATTTCGATCACTATTACAGAGCTGGGGAGACAATATTTGTGGTGCGGGGGCACTGGACTCATATTTTGAAAACTTAGCATTTTAGTCCTTGTTT
The DNA here is from genome assembly GCA_946807835.1 of Ailanthus altissimus. Classification (NCBI taxonomy): domain Eukaryota; kingdom Viridiplantae; phylum Streptophyta; class Magnoliopsida; order Sapindales; family Simaroubaceae; genus Ailanthus; species Ailanthus altissimus. The sequence goes on from OX327684.1 coordinate 19,766,330, forward strand.
TCGCTCCTTTTGCATTCTTTCTTTAAATTTTGTTCAAGTCCCTATAAATAACAATAAAGTACATAAATAGCCATCTATTCTCATAAAATCATAAAATATCAATAATAAAAACGTTAGAAAATATATGACAAATTTGTTCTTATCATTGAGTCAGTTCCTCTGAACCTAGGCCTCAAACTCAGCCTAACCATATTATAGAGTAGATATACCTTCAGTTATTGATACAACATGAGATACCATATACACATGGATAGCTTGATAAGCCCATTTTTCAGTAGTTCATAGATGGACTTGCTCAAATTCTTACAGTTGCAGCTGTGAGACAAGCATAAGGGCAACCCAGGAAAGAACATGATAGAACATGTTCACAGTTTAAAGGTAGAGAAATTTTTAGGCATTATAGAACTGGTTGATGCAGAATCATAACTAGCCATAGTGGAACGAATATTTGATGTTATGAGATGTACTAGTGATGAGAGAGTTTCATTTGTCACGTTTTTACATGAAGGTGGAGTATATCATTGTTAGATGTTAGTTTTACGTAAATATGAAGGGTTGATTAGTTGGGTTGATTTTTATAAAGAGTTTAATGCTTAATTTTTTCAGATTGTATACCAAGACATCCAGGTTAGTAAGTTCTTTAAATTGGAACATAAATTGATGACAGTGGAGGAGTACGAGAACTGATTTATAAAGTTGTTGAGATTCACCCCATATGCAGTATAGAATGAGAGGAATAAATGTAAGAGATTTGATCAGGTCCTTAGAGACAATATCAGAATAGCAGTCATAACTATAAGACACAGTGATTTACTAAGAGCTGCAATGAGGATTTATATAACCTTGTTAAAGACACGTAGAGCCCATTCATTCAAACAGAAACAAGGCCATAGTTGGTCAGTTGGTGGATCCAGAAGTAGTATAGCATCTAGGAAGAGATAACCCATACAAGATATTCAAATAGTCAGTGGTATAGCCAATGCCCTATATTAGCAAAAGGGTAGAGACAAAGTTCTTCCTAGAATTTTATATTTTTGTTTGTTGGAAGCAATATATGGAGTTAGAGGCCTCAGGATAGTAGCTACACCAATTGGCGAATTATTGTTGGCTGACAGTGTATTTCAAGAATGTGTTATCAGAATTGGTAGTATTCAGATGGTGGCAGATTTAATCCCTCTTGATATTCATGAATTGATGTCATATTTGAGATGAATTGGTTAGCTAATTATCATATTATAATAGACTATCACATTCAGAAGACATGAAGAGTCCGATCTTCATTTTGTAGAAGTGACAAGTTCTTCCATTTATGTTCTATTTACTATGATTGCTAATCGGTTGCTCAGGAATCGATGGTTAGCCTATGTCATTGCTACTAAAGTAAGTGAAATTAAATTAGAAGATATTCCAATGGCCAAAGATTTTTTTAGATATATTTTCTGAAGACCTTTTGGGTTTGCTACCAGACAGAGAGAGTGATTTTCGTAATGATTGGTTTCAGACATAACTCTTATCTTCTAAGCACCATACAGAATGACCCTCTCAGAGTTAAAAAGAATTGAAGATTCAGTTATAAGGGTTTCATTAGACTAAGTGTATCGCCATTGAGAGCACCAATTTTATTTGTTAAAAAAAATTATAGAACCTTAAGGCTATGTATTGATTATTGAGAGCTGAATAAAGTCACTATATGCAACGAGTACCCACTCCTTCTCATTAATAATTTATTTGATCAATTACAAAGTGCAAAAGTGTTCTCAAAAATTGATCTACGGTCAGGGTATCATCAGTTGAAGAATAAAGATGTTGATGTATCCAATACTACCTTCAGAAGTTGATATAATCATTTTAAGTTCTTAATATTGTCATTTGGGTTGACTAATGCTCCATATGCATTCAATGATCTTATGAATATGTGTTTTGTCCTTTTCTGGATCAGTTTATTATAGTATTTGTTGACAACATTTTCATATATTTATGCAGTATAGAGGAGTATACAGAACATTTAAGAGTAGTGTTATAGACATTAAAAAATAAACAGTTATATGCTAAATTCAACAAATGTTATTTTTGACAGAATTATATTTTTAAGCCATATGTTTTCAGTTGATAAAATTTATGTGGATGTGACCAGTTAGTGTAACAGAAGTGAGAAGTTTGCTCAATTTAACAGATTATTTCTAGAGGTTTCTTAAAAATTTCTCCAAGATTCTTGCATCATTGACAAAATTGACTATAAATAATATAAAGTTTGAATAAACTAATGAATGTGAAGATAGTTTCTAAGAACTCAAGAAGAGATTAACTTCAGCTCTTGTTCTTACACTTCGATCTAGCATTAAAGGATTTATAATTTACAACAATACTTTTAAACAAGGATTAAGTTGTGTATTGATGCAGTATGGGAAGGTGATGCTTATGTTTCTAGGCAGATTAAGAAGTATGAGTTGAATTATCTAACGTATAATCTAGAATTGGCAGCAGTAGTTTTTACATTAAAGACTTGAAGACATTATTATATAGTGTTACATGTCAGATCTTCATTGATCACAAGAGTTTGAAATATTTGTTCATACAAAAGGACCCGAATTTAAGATAATAAAGATGGTTAGAGCTAATAAAGGATTATGATTAATATTGATTATTATCCAGGTAAGGCTAATGTGGTGGCAGTTGCATTCAGTAAGAAGTCTTCTAGCCATTTAGCTCATTTGAGTGTGACTTATCTTCCACTACTTGTTGAATTACAATCTATGGGGGTTGAATTATCTATGGATGAGTCTGGAGTTCTTTTAGCACATTTTTAAGTTAGACCTATGTTGATTAATCAGATTCGTGAGATACAAGATCAGGATCCTAATTTAGTTAAACTTAAGTAAGAAGTAAGGGATGGAAGACAGACTGATTTATTGTTGAGAACTAATGGAACATTAGTTATGGGTAACAGACTTTGTGTTTCAAATAACGCAGAATTAAAAAAGCAAATTTTAAAAGAAATTTACAATTCAGCTTATGCGATGCATCATGGCAGCACAAAAATGTACCTTACTCTGAGGGAACATTATTGATGGTGGGGTATAAAAAGAGATATTGAAGAGTTTATATTTCATTATTTGATTTATTAGCATGTTAAAACAGAACATCAGAGATTAGCAGAATTATCTTAGCCACTTCCGATTCTTAAATAGAAATAAGAACATATCACCATAGATTTTGTTGTTGGACTTTCACGTACTCAGAGTGGTCATATTAATATTTGGGTGATTGTTGATCAACTCATGAGGACTTCTAATTTCCTACCTTGTAGGATTTAATACTCATTAGACAGGCTGGTTCATTTTTATGTGAATGAGATTGTGCGGTTGTATGAGGCTTCATACGAAAGAAAATGTGGAGCTTCGATTTATTGTGATAAGATTGGAGAAAGAAAACTGTTGGGTCTAGAGATTATCCAGGCCACTAGTAAGAAGATTAGTATTATCAGAGAGAGACTTAAGGTAGCTCAAGACAGACAGAAGAGTTATGTAAATAAGTGTCGCAGACAGTTAAAGTTTACAGTAGGTGACAGATTCTTCTTACGAATCTCTCCATGGAAATGTGTGCTTTATTTTGGCAGATAAGAAAAATTAAGTCCTCAATATATTGGGTCATACGAGATTATAGAGAGGGTTAGTATGGTTGTTTATCGCTCGAGTTATCATGCATTCATGATATGTTTCATGTTTATATGTTGTGGAAATATATACCTGACCATTCTCATATTTTAGATACTCAACCAGTTCAGTTAAAGGCGGACTTAACCTATGACGAGGAGCCTGTTTAGATATTAGACTATTGCCATCAAGTACTCCATAATAAGGATATCTCACTGGTTAAGATCTTATAGAGGAATCAGATGAGGGCTCAATATCTATACTTATTTTAGACAAGTACATGAATTTTGAGAACGAAATTCTTATAAAGAGAGAGGAATTGTAAGACACGTGCCTCTTCAATTATGATTAAGTGACAATATAAAGAATATAATAATAATCAAAAGAATGAATAGGCATTATTATTTTTAATAGAGATAAGTGGCATGTGGTGGCTCTATTTTATTGGTGTTATGGTTGGTGCATTTAAGTATAAATAGAAGCTATGAATTGCTCATTTGGTTACTTGTTAAGTTGAGAAAGAGAATCAAAAATCGAAATGGAAAGAGAAATTGAAGGAGATAAAGAAACTAAAGAAGAGAAGAGAATAGAAAGAAAATTGAGAGAAGAAGAAGAAAAAAAAAAAGAGATTAGTGAAACTAGAGAAGAATGGAAGAAAAGAGAGAGAAGAAGAGGCCGAAAGAAAGATTGTAAAAGAAATAAAAAAAATACAATAAACAAGTTTGAGTAGTTAGATTTACACCCAGTGATTTAACAAGTAATAGTTTTACAATGTTAGAATATTTGTATTTTAGTTTTTATTCTACGTATCAGTATTAATGATATATTTTTACACCTTATAATATTAAAGGAGTACCAATAGTTGGTAGACTTCAGGATCTAGATCCAATTCAGAATTAGCGTAGTTTTATGAGTGGATAACTATATATATGTTATATGTTATATGTTTTTAATACAATTATGTTTTAATTACACGTTATCAGATTTATTCATGATTTATTTTAGACAGATATATTTATGTTATTTAATATATTCAGAAATATTTTTAAAATTTATTATAATATACCTTATGATTATGTTTAGTACAAAATATTTATTTTAAAATAATTATGCTTTCATGATATTATATAGTAGAAGTTTTTGAACCACCATATGCGTATTCTCCCTTTAGTGTAGTTGCTCTTCTCATGCATTAGACTAGCTTAGTTTTCTCTGTCTGAACGATGTAATATTCCGCCGGGTTAGACCAGTTTAGATCCCCCGCTCTGCCTATGCGTGAGTTACTCCACCAGGTTAGACTAATTTTTCTCCAGATACAAGTTTGGTGTGATTTTCAATATATATGTAGTACATATTTCTAGAACTACGTTACATATATTCAGCTTCAAAATATATTTTATGATAACTTACGCTTCAAGATTTTGAGATTCTCAATATTTTGTTATAATTTCAGTTAGTATAAATTTTTATGACAGCTCATTTTTTCAGTATAATTTTATTGATTACTCAATATACAATTTCATGATTATTTTATATTATAGATTTCTATGTGTACATTATAGAGAGTATTATTTATTATTAAATTTTTATTAAGAAGATATTTATAGCATATAAATTATATAATATTTTTAGATTATACCCATTTATTGAGCCACAAGTTCACAATGTTTCCTATTTTTCTTATTTTTTTTAGATTGTCATAAAAATTGTGAGGTTTAATATAATTTTCACATTTTGAAGTCGACTCACAACATGCATAGTTACATGAGTTATTATATTTTGTATATTTGTGTACACATATACATTTTTGTTAAAGCACATAACTTCATTATATCATATGCAATGAATAAAAAGTCCTATATCATTATATGATCTATCTCGATTCTCAAAGAGATATCAGGTCAATCCTGTCACACTAAGCCTTTGCTGTTAGTTACAAAGAAACCAACAATTGTAAAAGTAGAACCCAAGATACCAACTAAAACAAAACAAGAACAGTGAAAAGCATATTACTAAATCATGATTTTTTTTAATGTCATTTCTGATACGTGTGGATCACCAACTTTTAAGATAAAGATTATCATCAATTCATTCAATGAGAAGCTGCACTGAAATATCTGAACAGTTAAGATCTTAAGTGTGAGCTGTTTGTGCAGTAATTACACAAAATTGAACCATAAACTTGACAAGCCAAGCTGGAATAGAGGTATAAGCCACAGTTGCTGTAGAGTAAGTAGGTGTTTGATAAATAATTAGTAGTGGAGAACCAAACATTAAAATTATGGTGCTTCCAAAGTTAACTAGAAGGACTGTAAGTGGATACCGGTGACTCTAAGCCTAAGCCAATGGGTGATCCATTACACAAAGTCAGCAAAGAAATTTGTTCCCTTTGTCAGGGATTGTAAGTTAAGTATCTTTCTTTTCATTTCCGACAGAATTTATGACACAGAAAGTGGGATTATGAAAATATTTCAGAAACAGTTCTAAGCCGAAAGGGGAATTTTTGAAGCACATTTTAGAGATAAAGATGGTACCAGTTATTAATATTCTTCAATGGTCAAGTAATAACAGGGTCAATTTCTCATTCTGCCTAATCTCAAAGCCATAGATTCTCTATTCCTAGGGACAAGGATCACAATTAGCACAAAACCTAAACACAATTATAGTCATTTTACTTATTTTGATTGTCAAGTGAACTTAAGAATCAGAAAAAGTCAATGATGCTTCCAGAGACTAGTGAAAGCAGCCAGCCACTTCACTGATGAAACAGTCTTTGCACAAATTGGGTTGGCGGAAAGAGAAATATCAAAGCAAAAGGCGAAAATGGATTGGTTTTAAAAGGATGATTAAAGAAACAAAAAAATGCAATACCCACATTGGCGTTCCTACGTGTATCTTTTTATATTCTGGGATTGATTGAAGCATGCGATGCTCCATTTTAAGTGGAATGCACACTCAGCTTTCGACTAAGTGATGGCGATCATCAAGCAAAGCTTGATCATCGGTCAACTTGGCCTTATTGTATAGCATAAATAGCTAATAAGGATGGTGGAAAGGGCCCCGCCACCCCCCTCCCAAAAAATAAATAAATAAATTGAAGAAGAAGAAAAATAAAGCTAAGCAATTAGCAATCTGATCGGTCTGTGGAGTTTCAAAAGAGTGACTCGTGAGTCAGCCAATTAGGCCACATCATCCAATGATATTGCAGCTTCTGACGCAACGATAACAAAACCAATTCCATGTGTTAAAAAAGCATACGGCGCTTTTTAGATCAACTTTTGTGATATGCAGCAAATTCTAAAATTGCTCACCTAGAAAACCATTATTCTTGCTTTAAGGCAAATATCGCAATGGGGGCACTTTGAGATTTTTGGCCACAAGTTCTGAATTCGGACCTTATTAAATGATTTAGGCTGCATTAGAAAGTGAATAAACGAAGCAGATGAACTTACACAGAACTAGATCCAAGATTAATGCTACTGGAGATTTTAAAAGTAAAATTTAATCATTTTTGAAGCTTTAGAAGTTCCCATATACTGTTTAGAGTCATGACCTCATTCTTCAGATGGGGTGGAGGAAAAAAGAAATTCAGAAGTTCCTGAGAAGCAAATTTTATGAGAAGTTCCCTTCAATTTTCACACTTCAAGACTTGGGATCGATATTATATCATGAACATGATTAATTTTCACTTTTCTGTGATATTCAGGGAACACATACAAATTCAAATCAGCCATCTATGTACAAGCACACAACTGAAAAACAACACTAGAACAGGAATTTTCATAATACCAACAGATGTGGCATTACAGTTTTACAATACAAGAAACATGATCATCTTGCCCACATATTTAATGACTCCAGAACATTGAAGTTTCGGGTTTGATATGAGCTCCATGATGGGCAGTGCCGTAGAGATTTTGTCCCGGAAATTTAAGGCCATGCGAACCAATCCCATAAGAAGATGGCATAAGCAGATTACTGTGAGGAGAATTGAAAACCATTATTGCTCCATTTGTTGAGTCATTCCATTCCAGGCCTACTGTTGGCATGCTAAGAGCTTTCTGCTGTGTTGGAAGCACATTTGACTGATCAAATGAAGGAGGTTTATGACCGTCTGATGAAGTTGTATCTGTGAGATTGACAGTCGTGATGTCGTGGATGCTTGGTCTCCTCTTGTCTTTCCCTCCTGAAAGCTGCCTTATGAAGTATTTCTGAGCGTGGCTTGCCACTTGAGTTGGAGTCTTAGAGATCACGTAATTCCGCGAGATGTTTCTCCAATCTCCTTTACCATACTTCACAAGTCCCATAAGAAACCGCCTAGAAATTATAATTCATCATCAGAAAGCCAATATCAGGAACAAAAGCAAGATAGATAGACTTTCAACAACAATTCAAATTGCAGAATTTGGCAAGCACTAACAAGCTTAGAATTTGGCAATATAATGAAACATATCATGGAAACAGCACATATGAATCAACATGTTGGTATAGTACAAGATTAGAATTTAAACAACTTTGGTAAATTTCCCTGAAAAATATGAGCTACAGCACAAGTGAACATAGTCACAATACAACATTGTGGTGAAACCCATTTGACTGCTAAAACAGCAGTGGACAGGAAAAGCAAGACTCTTAGCCTTCATTTGCATTCAGAATCAATGAAATAAACAAGTAAACAATGAAAGTTTAAAATCATGACTTAATTGGCTGAATATCAAATCACACCAACTATACATAAACATCAAATATCAATTTCTATCCTCAAATTTTAGCTGAATTTATGAGCAACTAAAAAGGCAAATCATTGCAGCTCATGAAGAGAAAAAACTTCAACAAAATTCACCTGTGCTCTTCTTCAGTCCATGGCACTCCCTTTTTCCTCTCATTATCAGAATTTTTAGTCACCAAAGGTCTCTTCCTATTAGCATCATAATCACGTTCTGAAACCAACTCCCATGTGAAGGATGATCTAAGATAACCCGGAATCGGAACCCTTCCAGCTTCTATATCACTAACATCTTCTTCCAATTCCTTGTACTGTTTGATCACATCAAGCACTGTCTTTCCTGGAATCATTGCTGCCACCTTTATCCATCTATCAGGTGTGTTCTCACTATATATTGCAAGAGCACTCTCAAATCTCTTGTTCTCTTCCGTAGTCCAGTTTGTGCACTTGCTCTCTTGAAGAAACCAATTTGAACTTGACATATATGAAGCCGGATACAGAGTCTCCATGCTAACGAGAAATCCAAGAACTGATATTCTGCGAAATGATAGCTTAGTAACCTATATGTTCATAATGATCTATGCTATCAGAGAGATTGAAATGGTTGCACAGAGAGTGAGGATTTAAGAATGATTAAAAAGAAAGCAGATTTGGAATCATCTATTGGGAATCAAGAATCTCCTTTTCTTAACAGCATAAACTGAAGAATCTAATAAAGACCCTCCTTTAAAGAATCAAAGAGAATCTTGACAATATATGAAAAATCTAATCTTCTTTCTTAGTTATGAATTTTTACAAGTGAGAGAGAGACACACAGAAAGAGAATAAACAGGACCATGATGAGAGAATTTTGAAGTTGACACACATGGAAGTTGAATAATTTGAAGAAATGAATCTCAAAAGTGAGAATTTATACTACTTCAACTGCAACTGTTAAGTCAGAAAGTGAAAGTAACCATGAAAAAACAAGATTAAGAGACCAAAATATGAAGAATTGAAGAACAAAAACTATGTGGGCAAAGAGAGAAAAAGCGGCTGAAGTATTTTGTTGGTTTCTTTGTTTCTTTGAAGAGCCTAAAAAGAAAGCTGACTATTTAATAGCTTATACACAATTTTTTGATAAACTTATAAAGGAGCAAGAACTAGTATCTAAGAACTGAGAAAAAAAAATCAGAAACATTTTGCTTTAACTGGTGGTTGTGAATTGATGAGTTTCAAAGGACGAAGAGTTTAGATAGAGAAAAGTAGGAGTTTAATAGATGTCTTATTATGAATGGTGAGTGCACTCAAAAAGTTCCCTACTCTTATTATTGGGAATTTGATCAAGGATTTTCTCTTTATTTCTGTCACTTTCTAGGGGAAATTTTTCATACTTCTAACTTTTAACTTACAATATGAGCATAAAAGCAAAAGTTAAATAAGAGCCTTATCTATCATGCAGTAATGATCACGATCAACTATGTGTTATTTGATTCTTTTAGGCAATTTGAGATGCCTCATCAACATATGTGTCAGTAGATGACGGATTTCTTTTCTTTTCTTTTCTTTTTTTTTTTATTTAAAAAAAAATAAAGTCTAAGCTGAACATTTGTACATTTGCTATTTGGCAATGAATGGTCAATAGTATGTATGGTATTATTCTCTTTTATATAACAATAATTGATTAAAATTATTCTGTGAAATGGATTCCTCTTAAGTGATAACTGTGATCTGTGGTGGGAAACTTGCACCTTGAATTGGAACATGTGGCATAATGGTAAAGGATGTATGTATGAGGGAGTGAATAATATTAAAAGTTCAAAGTTAGTATGCATAGATTATATAATATGCAAAAAAAATTTAACTTAATTGATATATTATGATTTAATATATCCAGGATTCAAGGATTCAGGTAAAACCGTAAAAGGGATCAAAGTCAATTGAGCAAACTCAAAAGAATGCATCTCAACAGTTTTTTGTAAGTATTTTTAAGCCAGTTAAATTTATATTTGCAAGCAACTTAAATGTGCTGCGCCTGTAGCTCAGTGGATAGAGCGTCTGTTTCCTAAGCAGAAGGTCATAGGTTCGACCCCTATCTGGCGCGAGTAAAATTCCCTTTTTAATTTCATATTTTCTGGTTAATTTTTTTTCCACTATTTCTTTTTTTTTAATGATTTTTTTATACTGTTTCCCCCCTTTTTTTTACTATCATGTATTAATATATATTTTTATTTCCCTGTTTTTTTCTTCTTTTTATATATTTTTTCTATGATTTTCTTTTTCTTTTATTTCCCTCCTTTCTTTTAACTAACATGTATTAATATATATATATATATATATATTAATTTCTCTGTCTCTGTCGCTCTCTATTATTTTTTTGATATTTTTTTACTATTTTTATGATACTTTTTAATGTTGTTTAACCCTCTTTTTAAAATTATAATGTATTAATATTTTTAATATCTCTCTCTCTTCCTCTCTCTTTCTATTTTTGACTTTTTTTTTTTATTATTTTCTTTTTGTAAAATTATCATTAATTTTTATTAATTCAGTTTTTTTTGTTGATATTTTTTCTACTATTTTCTTTTTTATGATATTTTATTATTTTTGTTGCAGATATCAAGTCATGCACTTCAATTTAACACTCCTATGATATTAATTAAGTCACAACTTTGATACCCTTTTTATTCTATGCGCAGCGGAAAACCATAACTTACACCATAAATAAGAACACATAAGATTAATACATCAATAAAGATAAAAATAAAAAATAAATTAATCAATAAGACACAAGATATACGTGGTTCGGCCTAAAATTATTTACGTCCACGGAGGATCTATGATACAGCTTCTTATTATTGAAATAGATCATTAAGTATCTTCTTACATCATTAATGATCCCACAAGACCCTTTAGTATCTCCCATAGAGACCTCTAAGTATCTACTCTTGATTACCATGACTTCCTACGACCTCTTAGTATCTCATCATAAGAGATTTTTACAAAGAATACAAAAATAGCCCGAACATTTAAGCCAAAAAAATTTATGGTGTTTATTTTATTCACTTAAGAACCTAAAGAAAATACTCTCAAAGGTTACACCCTAGTGCACTACGCACTTAATGACTACCTAACTCTTCTATTCTCTCTTATAGTTACATCTTGAAACCTTATATATTTAATCTTTTTCTTGTGTTTAGAAAGATTTATATATTGAATAAAACACCCTTAGAAACCCTAAACTTATTTGAAATAAAAGTCTTATTTGTAAGAATCCTAATCTTATTTAAAAAAGTCAATTGAGCCAAAACAGAAAATATCTTAAAGTTGCCGCATTAATAGTAACAGCGTAAACAGTACCTCACGTGTGAACAGTAATTGATGAAATAGTATTGCCGTAAACAGTATTTACCGCCGCGCAACAGTGCTCACTATAAACAGTGTCACCGCATAAACAGTATACATTCTTTTTTTTTTTTTTTTACTCTTTTCTTATATTATTATATATTTTTTAATTTCTTCTTCTCTCTTTTTGATATTTCTCTTCGATTTTAATAATAATTTTATATTGTTTAATGCTCTTTTTTTTTTAAATTATCGTGTATTAATATTTTTAAATTTCTCTGTCTCTTTTAGTTTTAATTTTTTTTCCTATTATTTCCTTTTTTAAAAACTATCATGTGTTAATATTTTGTTTTAATTTCTCTCTCTCTCTCTCTCTTTGTTTTGGTATTTTTTCTACTATTTTTCGTATTTTAACTATCAGGTGGCAATATTCTTTTTAATTTCAGTCTCTCTCTCTCTCTTTTTTATATTTTTTCTATTACTTTTTTTATGTTATTTTTTATAGTTCCTCCTCTCTTTTTTTTTTAAAAAGAAAAATTATCATATATTAATATATTTTAATTTCTCTCTCTCTTTTCATTTTTGTTTTTGATAATTTTTAATATTTATTTTCTTTTTTTAAACTATCGTCTGTTAATATTTTGTTTTAATTTTTGCTGCCGTTATCTGATAAATTTATACAATTAAGCCATTGCGTTGGTTTATAAGGCATTAGTCAAATGGTTAAACTCTTGCTTTTGCTCCTGAGAGATTTAAGGTTCAAATTCTTGGAGACACTTTTTTTTTTTTTCAAAGTATAATATTTGTTATAAATTAAAAATTCTTGCTTTTGTTCTAATCTGACCGTTCCGATTTGTTCCGTTTGAAACATAATTTTTTATTTTAAATGGGTCGAATCAAATTTAAAAAATTCTCAAACTCGAAAAATTTTCAACTCAAACTCTTTTTTTTTTTAATTTTAAATAAATTTAAAGTTAAATTTAGTATGATAACATTAAACATAACTAAGTTTAAAATTGAATTTAGAATAATAATATTTAACATAATTATAATCATTTTTTAAATTATAATATTTAACGTAATTGAAATCAAAATAAAATTTAAAATTATAATATTTAACATAATTGAAATTGAAATAGAATTTGCAATTATAATATTTAGCATAATTGAACTTAAAATTTATAATATTTAACATAATTAAAATCGAAACAATATTTTAAATTATAAAAAATTTAACGTATTTCAACTTAAAATTAGATTTATAATTATAACATTTAATTTAATTGAATTTAAAACGAATTGATTTCAAAATTAATTAAATTATAACATTTAACTTAATTCAAATCCATAATATTTAACGTAATTAAAATCAAAATAATATTTTAAATTATAATATTTAAAGTATTTCAACTCAAAATTAAATTTATAATTACAACATTTAACGTAATTGAATTTGGAACGAATAGATTTCAAAATTAATCAAATTATAATATTTCACGTAATTTAAATTCAAATTAATCAAATTATAATATTTTACATAATTTAAATTCAAATTAAATTTGAAATAATAACATTAACATAAATAAATTTGAATTTAACGTAATTGAAATCTAAATTGAATTTAATTTTTTTTATTTTTTAAATTTTAATTTAGGAATTCCCGATCCGACCCGACCCAACCCATCCAATCTCGAATCAAAACATCATTGTTTCAATGCAAAAAAAATCAAAAATCCTAACTCAACCTGACCTGAGGTTAGGAATCGTCTCGACCCAAAAAGTGTCCCAAATGGGACACTTTTCAACGTCCCGATTGAGTTTATGTATGATTCAAGAATTTTCAAATTTGAACCCGAAATTGCCCACCCCTAAACACGTCAAATAAAATGTATCAGTCAAAGAGCCAAACATGTTGGGGGGATTATTTTGGGGAGATTATTTCAATTTTATGTCACCATCGAGCCCACAGTCAAAGAACACGTCAGCAATACCATGTCAATCTCCACGTAATTATTGAGTCTTACAATAATTTACCACAAAAGCCTCATTGTTAGATAGATGGAGATGCGGATGAAGTCTTAAAGAATGTAATTTTGGATGTTATTATTGTATCATCATGTTAGCATGTTTCAATACTGTTTTCTTGTTGATAAATAAATAAAGCCCCACGAGACGTAATCTTAAGGGTCATTATAAGGTGTAAAAATTTATTGTTAGAGTCAATATGTATCATAAATATTAAAATATAATTATTTAATATCATAAAATTATTACCCATTAAAATACTAAAATTAGTTTTAACTACACAAAAACTTATTTTATAATTTTCCTTTTTCTCTCATGTTTCCTTTTCTCTTTTCTTTCTTTCTGTTTCTTTCTCTTATTTTATTTTTCTCTCTTAATTTGCTTCCGTCCCTCGGTTACAAGCCAAAGCAATTAATCTCCATTATATAATTTGTTTTACTTTGAACCAATCTAAAAGTCAATGCTTACACATAATATTATTTAAATTCTAATTATTATATTAATTTGCAAGCTCATTAAGTAAAATGATGCTTGAATGACACATCTTCTTAATATGGACACATACATAATACAGGTGTTGGTGGATGGTGATGACGGCCTTCCAATACTTGAATAAAATAATAAATTCAAAGATAAATATTTCTTTAAGGATTTTACTTTAGAGAAAGTTGAAGTAGAAAGAAAGATCACTTGTCTAGGACTTTTAGTATCTTATTTTTATTTGCGCTCAAAAATATAAAATATACTATGAGAGTGTAGGAAAAAAGTACGGAGGATTATTCTTTCAAAGCGACACATGGCGGTTATGATTAAAGACTTCTACCAACACTTGGCAGTATATGATTAGAGACATTTATAGGACAATTAATTTTATGGGACAGACAAACAATACATAATCCTTAGAATTGACATTTGAACTCCATCTCATGTAAACTTTCCATTCAATTTAGGATTAACAAATTTTTATGAGTGAATATTTGTATACTATTATATAGTTTTAATATAACAATTTTCATATTTAATTATATATTTTTATATTTATTTTATTTATAATTTATTTTTAAATAAATAAATATTATTATTAATTAATTATATTTAAAAATATATTTTGAATTTATTGTATCATATTTTATTATTATGTTAAGTATAAAAATATTTAATTTAAAATAATTATGCTTCCATGATATTATACAGTAGTAATTTTTTTTCTCGTTTAATTTGTTTTGCGCATGTATAAGACTAATTTAGTTACTTTATTCAAGTGATATAGTAATTTTGTCGAATGAGACTAGATTCATTACTCATTTATGCATGAGAATACTTTAGTTGGTGAGACGAACTTTTTCTTCAAGTACAAATTTTATTTAGTTTTCGTTATGTATGTAGTATATATTATATTGCTAGTGTTACGTTATATATATATATATATATATATATAGCTTTAGAATAAATTTTAAAATAATGTATGATTTCAGTGCATGTTTTATGTTTATCTAGTACACAGTTTTTGGATTATTTTATAGAATAAAATTTTGTATATATATTATATATGATTTTGTAATTATTATTAATAATATTATTGTTAGTATATAAAAAGTATATATATTATATTTAAATTTATGTCTATTTATTGAGCTGCAAGTTCACTTTTTTTAATATTTTTTATTTTTTTAAATTATCACAAAAATTCATATAGTGTGATATTTTTACATTTTGAGTTTAATCCACAACACGCATTCTTAATGAGTTAACATATTTTAAATTTTTATGTATATTCTTAAACAAATATATATAGTAAATCACAAGATAGATTATGAAAGGGATAATAATATTTTTGTCCCACGAATTTGATCTAAATCTCAATTTTATTTTACGAGTTTCAAAAAATTTAATTTTGTCCTAGTCCGTTAGTAAGATTCTGTTAATTTTAACACTGGAGGGGCAAAACAGTCATTGACTTGTCAATAATAAGATGGCATGACACAAAATATCCACGTATCAATCACTGATTTGTCACTTAAATAATAAAATAAATTAAATAAATAAAAAGAGAGTAGTCATCGCCGCCGTCGTCAGTAACCAACCGGTCGCCGGTAACCAATTGCGATTCGATTCAAAATTGATATCATTGGACTCAAAATTTTGTGATCTGCGCAATAGTATGATTTTTTTGGTCAACGGAGTACCATAGATGTGTCAAAAGTAGAAACAAAATACTATAGGAGGCCGCGGCCACTGCCATTTTTCGTTGAACAATAGGACAGTGGCGTGCACCCCCCCCACACACCATTGGACAGAGCAGCGGCCAATTTATCCAATTGTGAGGGTTATGCATGCCACCCCCCACCGTTCGACGGCAAACGGTGGTGGCCCTTGGCAACACCCCCCAACGCCAGCAACACCCTCTACCGTTGGACACATCGACCGCCACCCTATCCAATGGTGGGGGCGGTGGCATGTGCGACCAACGGTAGGGGGTGTTACTGGCGGCCACCACCGTTCGCCGTCGAACAGTAGGCAGTGGCGTGCACAGCCCCCTTAGTTTGATAAATTGGCTGCCGCTCTGTCCAACGATGGAGGTGGTGCATGTCACCGTCCCACCGTTCCACGGTGTTATGCGGTGGCCGCCACCCTTTCTCTATTTTTGATCTATTTTTTTATTTTTTTTTAACAAAAATAATTTTATAATTGTGTAAATATAAAAAAAAAAAAAATCTAATGACATAAATTTTATCTATTTTCATTATCAAAATTCGATAAATTCTCGTTGCTTTCGTAATTAGAATAAAGACATATGACCCTTATTATATTTAGTTTGCAAATTGAATCTTTATTTACACAAGATCTGCCATAAATTTTGAAGAGGAGTCCGAGTCAGGTCCTATCAACCTGCTCTGATCAGTATGTTTTTGTGCTCTGTAAGTTTCCGCCAACTCTTACAGGCTAACCTAACATGTTAGATTTTCATTTTCTCCACGCAAAATAAATTCTTGATGATTGCGGCTGACCAATTTTTATTGAGAATATATTTATATATATATATATATATAAACTATCATTATTTTATAAATTATACAACTAAAGCTCAAACTATTGCTTTGCTCTTGCGAGATTCAAAGTTCAAGTTTTTGGTCACACATTTTTTTGAAATTTCTTTTTATAGAAAGAAAACAGTTATTGAGTCATTTCTTTTTCTTTTCGATATTTTTTTAATTATTTTCTTTATTTTATAATTTTATACTATTTAACTTTTTAAATTATCATGTTTAATATATATATATATTTAAATTTCTTTGTTTCTCTGCTCTTTTTTTGTTTTTAATATTTTGGTATTATTTTATCTTTTTATTTTAACTGCCATTTTTAAAATAAAATATACAACTAAAGTTATTAGACTAATCCAAGTAAGAGTGGGTAAGAAAAATTGAAAAAAAATAAAAAAAATCAGTCTAATTTTTACTGAACCGATCAATTAGATTTCTGTATAGAAAAAAAATCGTTCAGTTATTTTAAGTATAAAAACTGATATTTTACTAAAAATTGGAATTGAAAATTGGTTTTCTAAAATAAATTAACAAAAACATTTATTTCTACCACGTGGCAGTACGTTATTGGCCAATGAATTTGATATTAAAATAAATAAAAATTAATATGAACATATATTGAATTTACGTTGAATTTTTTTCTACCAAAAGATTTTAAATTAAATTTTTTATTTTACAGTGTGAAGAAGAGTGAGCTTTTAATTTATTTTCTTCTTTAAAAAAAAATACATCTCTTGTATTTTTTTTTTCACGTATATGTATTATGTCCTATTTAGACTAAATTTTTTATTTTAAAATAATAATTTAATTAATAATATTTATTAATTAAATTATTATTTTTTAAAATGAGATCTAATTCATGTAAATTACATATAATCTCATTCTTTGTGGTTAACTTATAATATCTAACATTTAAGAATTATTAGTCTTTTAATAAAAAAATTAAAAAATACATATATTTTTTATAATAATTTCAAAAATTATCTTTAAAATTTTACTTATTTACTTATATTTAGATAAGATATTATCTATATTAATTCATTATTAATTAATTAATTTTATTTAAATATAAAATATACGTATTTAAAAATTATTTTTTAAACACAAATAATTTATGTAATAACATTTTTTTTTTTTGTAAGATTTTATTCTTAATTTTTGAAGGAAGTCTAATTTTTATTATTAAAAGGATACAAAATCACCAAACACAACAGGTGGTTGTTATCGTACAATACATTTGAATTTGAATATCAATCTAGTTATCCTAACAATTAATTGGAATATTATATCTTTAATTGTTGGGGCAGAAATCAACTAAATATACCGACAATGGAGAGGAATTGAATAGCAATAAGACATCACTGAGTAACCCAATATTAATTTTAGGCATAGCAGAAGATTAGCTTCTTATTAAAAAAAATGATATTACATTATATTTCAATTAGTAAAGTATTGGAGAAATTATATACGATAATACATCACTTTTTTTTTAATTTTTTTACTGTAATAACGAAAGATGTGGTATTAAAAATTTATGGACCTACAATTTTAAGCTCTAATAAATTTTGAATAATTAATTAAAAATTTTAATTAATTTATTTAATTTATTAATTTTAGTGTTATTCTATTAAAAATCTAGAATTGCACTCTTAAAATTGTAGATATAATTTACTCAGAAAACTTAGAACAGTCTATTGATTTAATCACTACATAATATTAAACCCTCTATAGACAGTTTATAATTAGAACTAGGTCAATTACTGTTTTACCTCTCTAATTATTTATTTATCCTTAAATACTATTAATTCACTAGTGAACAGTTAATTTGTAACATTATTATAAATTGTGCGCTCTAACCATTCAATTTTAGAATTAACCTTTAAGAAAACTTTCTTTCTAAATTCCGTTAGGAAGAAATGGATTCCATATCTATAAATTATATTCTCAATTGCTTATTTCACTATGCCACCAAAATACAAGTGTTTAGCCTGTTCTTTAGATAAATCGTAACGAGTATTTTAATAACATAATAAGACAAACATGAGTTTATGATCATTCAAAATTAAGGTTGATCTCCATATGATCATCAGTTGACGTTATTTGAATTCTTAATTAATAACGGTATTTTACATAAGAATTCAAACTACATCTGGTCCAATTCTATATAATCATATTATATATAGTGCCTCAACCATAATGTCACTACATTAGTGATTCAGATAAAATCACTGCATTTTAAATATTTATGGACCGGACTAGTAATATATAATTAAAGATCTCAAACTTTAATTAATTTATTATGAACTTTTTTATTTATTATTCATAACTTTAATCCTCTTATATATAACAATTATATACTAAAGTTATGGTTACATAAATAAATAAGAGATTTTCTAATATTTATGTCATAAAATTATAAACACTTTTCAAATATAAAATTACAACTTTATTAATTTCATAAAAAATAGTACAAGTACATACTTTTAGGGCACTATCCCTAACAATCTCCCACTTGCTTTAAAGCATGTGAGACATGTCTCTTAAATTCATGCCCTTTATATGACTCTCAAACGACCTAACTGGTAATATCTTAGTGAACGGGTCTGTAAGATTATTTTCAAATGCTATCTTCATGATTGTCACATCACCTCTATGCACGATTTCCCTGATCAAGTGATACTTTCTCTCTGTATGCTTTGCTCTCTTGTGGTTCCTGGGTTCCTTTGAATTTTCTACTGCCCCACTCTTATCACAGTAAAGGGTCAATAGTTTATCTATGTCTGAAACAACTTTCAAATCAATGAAGAACTTCCTAAGCCATACTGCTTCTCAAGCTGTTATGTATTCAGCCTCCATGATTGAATTAGCAGTACTGGATTATTTTACACTTCTCCAAACTATGGCTCTGCCACCTAGAGTAAACACTGACCTAGACGTTGACTTTTGACTATCTTTATCTGATTAAAAATCAAAATCAATATAACTAGTGGGGTTTAGGTCTCTACCTGAATACACAAGCATATAGTTTCTCGTTCTCAGAAAATACTTGAGAATGTGCTTTACTGCAATCTAGTGAGCCAATCCAGGGTTGGATTGATAACGACTAACTATTCCCACTGCATAGCAAATGTCAGGCCTCGTGCACAACATAGCGTACATGAGGCTACCAACTACTGAGGTATAGTGAACCCATTTTATATCTTTTTCCTCTTGAAGTGTCTTAGGACACTACTCTTTAAAAAGAACAATTCTATGTCGAGTCGGTAATTAACCCTTCTTAGAATTTTGCATTGAAATCGTATAAGCACTTTATCAATATACGATGCCTGAGACAATCTGTTCTTGCGATCCCAAATAATTTGAATCTCAAAGACATAACTTGTCTCTCCCAAATACTTCATTTGGAAGTGCTCGGTAGCCACTTTTTTTTATATTGGATAATGTTTCTACATCATTCCCAATGAGTAAAATGTCATCCACATAAAATACCAAAAAAAATCACATTTTTGCTCTTGATGTACTTGTATACATAAAGTTCATCAATATTTTACTCGAAACCATAAGATTTAATTTTCTCATCAAATCTTAAATTCCAAGACCTTGAATCTTGCTTAAGTCCATAAATTGACTTAAGAAATTTGCAAATTTTCTGCTCTTAGCCTTCTGCCATGAACCCCTCTAGTTGCACCATGTAGATGCTCTCTTCAAGATAGTCATTCAAAAAGTCTATCTTGACGTCCATTTTTCATATCTTCTAATCGAGACATGCAACAATAGACAAGAAAATGTGAATGGATTTAAGCATAGCTACTAGCGAGAAGTCGACTCCCTCTTTCTGGGTATAAACCTTTGCCATTAGTCTTTCTTTGAAAGTCTATACTTTTCCATCCACGTCTCTTTTCTTCTTGAAGATCCATTTGCACCGAATGGGCCTAACATCTTCAGGTGGATCTACAAGTTCCCAGACTGAATTGGAGTACATAGACTCCATTTCTTGGTTCATGGCTTTTTACCATTTTTCTTTATCAGAATCTTCCATTGCATGTCTATATGTCAATGGATCGTCTTGACTTGTATCGGACACAACTACTTGTGCCTCTCCCTCTTCTCTATAACGAGAAAGTAGTCTTACTATCCTCCTACTACATCGAGGTTCCAAGGTGTTCTAATCAAAATTGATGGTTACCTGACTTTGTTGTTCATTAACTGTCGGCAATAAAGGTTTGATCTAATCAAAAACATTTCTTCCAGTACAATCTTACTGCGAGGTTTGTAATTTAATATATAATCATTCTTAAGAAAAGTGGCATTTGTTGATACAATCACTTTCTTTTCTTGATGACTATAAAATAAACCTCCTCTTGTGCCTTTAGGGTAGCCTACAAATAGACAAACTTCTGTTCGCAGTTTTAACTTTTCTATCTTTCCTTTCATCACATGTGTCGAACACCTTCATATGCAAAAATAACATAAATTAGGTTTACTACTATTCCACATATCTAAGGGTGTACTTTGAATAGATTTAGAATGTACTACATTCAAAATATAAACCGCAGTCTGTAGTGCATAGCCCCAAAACGAGGGCAACAGTGAAGAGTAGCTCATCATAGACCTAACCATATCTAGCAAGGTTCTATTTCTCCTTTTTACAACACCATTTTGCTATGGTGTTTCAAGTGCTGTAAGTTGGGATAAAATCCCATACTCCAATAAGTGATCCTTGAACTCTATGTCAAGGTATTCATCACCTCGATCGGATCGAAGGGTCTTGAGTGTTTTACTTAATTACTTTCAGCTTCTGCTAAGAATTCTTTGAACTTTCTAAAAATCTCAGATTTTCTTTTCATTAGGTAAACATAATCGTATCTTGAATTGTCGTCAATAAATGTGACGAAGTATTCATAACGACCTTTTACTTGTATATTTAATTGACCGTAAATGTCAGTATGCACAAGCTGAAGTGGTTCCTTGGCTCATTCACCTTTAGCTGAAAATGGTCTTTTAGTCATTTTACCCTTTAAACATGACTTACATATAGGAAGAGTGTCAACGTTTAGCTCTCTTAAAGGGCCATCCTTTACTAACTAGTTAATTCTATCCAGATTAATATGACCTAACCTAAGATGACAAAGATACGTATCATCATTAAAAGAAACATTTTGTCTTTTAGTAGATTTAAGATATTCTACTCTAAATAGTTCAAAATTAAGCAGTGAAGCTCATCGGGTCTTAAAATATAAAGTTCATTTTTTAATTTTGTGTGACAAATATCTAAACTATTTATTCCAATAATAATCTCATTATTATAAAAAAAAATATTAAATAATTGTTCATGCAACTTAGAAACAGAAATTAAATTTCTTCTGAATCTAAGAATAAAATAAACATTATTTAAAATTAAAAAATTGTTTTCAAAATTCAATCGAGCCATTCCCACTGTTAAAGCTGAAACGATTACCCCATTGCCAACTCGCATGGTAAAGTCCCCATCAACGAGCTCCTTAAAAGAGCTAAGCATCTGCAACGAAGAACAAATATGATTAATAGCTCTTGAATCAATTATCCAAAGAAAAAGTTCATCCTCCACTAAACAGGCTTCTAAAAGTAGTAAATGATATTTACCTTTGTTCTTTTCCTTCAACTTGGAGATATACTTTTTATAGTTCCTCTTCCAATGCCCATCGACTCTGCAATGAAAACACTTTTCTTTGCTTTGGAATCCCTCTTCTTGCTCTTACTGCAGTTAAAGGCTTTTTTGGCCTTTCTTCCATAACCTGAACCACCATTAGTGTTCTTCTTCTTTTTATTTTGCTTAGAGGAAGACTACTTAACTTTAGCAACATTTGCCTCAGACTCTTTAGGCTTATCTAATATAGCTTCAAAAGTTTACAGTTCATTAAGTAGCTATATCTCATGTTTAGTCTTCAAGTGCTCGTGCTTCATTCTAAGCATATCGCTCATGCTAGCAAGCATATAGCAGCGAGCCTTATTATTGGCTTGTATCCACTTCTCATATTGTTTCCGTACATTACGATGAGCTTTGGTTGCAAGTTCTAGAGGACACTCCTCCATAAGGATGAACTTTTGGTACTCACAGATCAGCACAATATTCACATTACTTTTCCATTTTGCAAAGCTATTACCAGTCAATTTTTCATTTGCTAAAAGGGCTATAATAGGATTTGTTTCAGACATGATGCTGAAATAAATAAAGCAATTTTAAGAATACTTGAATAAATATCATAGTACTTTTAAGAATAGTAAACATGATGCATGAGTGCATTTATTTAAATACATAAATTAATATTAATCTACGATAGTTCAATTTAACAACTAATGTGCCGTCGTATGGTAGGTCACATTAAATTTAAATTTAAATTAAGACTATTTTAAATTAATATAAAAATTTTAAAATATCTCATATTTTCATTTACCTATTAACTATCGTTTATTTCAGTTAATATATGATTAACCGCTTAATTATATCTTTATGGTTGTAACCCATTATTTCAGATCAAGATGACTTAACTCAAAAAATGATGCCGTAAGGTCGGTCAATTATGAAATACATCACTTAATCCTATCTCTAAGAAGTCAACCTTGTTATTGAAATATGCGGACAACCTTTGTAGGGTGGAGGAAATCAAAGCGTCGTAAGGCGCCACCTATATCTCATGTTGTACTAATAATAGAGACCGGTGGGTTCATTGTCATGTACCCTCTCTCACTCACTATTTTTAACTATGTATTTTTATAATTTATAATAAATTTTATGTTATATAGCCTCAATAAATTATTATGTATAATTAATTAATTCTAATAAAGTCTAATCTTATTGCACCTAGGTTCATTAGTTTAACTATTCTTTTTAAATGGGCTTAACAATTTAGGTGAACATAATTTTTTTAATTATTGGATTAATTATTTATTTTTATAAATAATAAAATTATTAATTTTATTATTAATTTTCTAAGTAATTCTAAATCAAACTATTTAATTTAGGTTACCTAAAATAATGTGAAATTACTAATTTAACTATCAAATCTAATTTCACATTAATGATTAATTATACAAGTTCTAAACATGCTAATCAATCTACTAATTTAATCTTTTATAATATGTCATAATAAAAAAAATTATTTAAATTTTAATTATGACATGTATGCATGTCATATTACAATAATATGAGTAGGTACAAATGCATGACATGTGATTATGCATGATCATGTTATAATTTATCATATAAATAAATAACATAAATTAATATTTAATTTAACTTTGATCGGGTCTCTTAAAATTTTAAATTACAACTCATAAAATAAAAGTAAATAAATTACATAAAAAGTATAGGCACGCAGGCCCAGTTGCATATAATCTTCTTAAGTCCATAAAGAGTACTGTCCATTTTCTTTATAATTTTATACGTATGAACTTAAAAAATTTTCTTACACTCATGGTATATTTTGCAAGATAATTTAACTCTTAGACTTTTTTTTAAAAAAAAAATTTATTCATATAAATGCCAAACATTAAAAGAATCAAAATCTAATTTTATTTATGCTTCTCAAGTCTAAAATATATATATACATATATATATATATATATATTATTATTACCCTGACTACATCTAAGGCAGCAACATGAAAACTGTTGCCTATAGTGCCAACGGCCAGAAGTGGCGGCCAACCAATATTTCACACCCACAATTGCGGGTGGGTTTTCACCTAGCAGAGATGTAAATCCTTGCATCTCTTTTTGCATGGCCAGGCAACCCACAATTGGTGCCCCGACAGTGCCTTAAATTGTTTTTTCATCTTTCACTTTTCTTTTTTTTTTCTTCTTTCACTTTTTTTTTACTCACGCCTTAAAGTCACTAAAATGAATGGCAACTTTTACCAAGACTGACATATGGGGGTGAGTGGGTTTTCACCTAGCAGAGACGTGAGTACCTGCATCTCCTTTTGCATGGCCAAACAATCAACAATTAGTGCCCTGACAGTGCCTTAAATTTTTTTTTCACCTTTTTTTTTTTTTAACTCACGCCTTAAAGTCACCAAAATGAATGTCAACTTTTACCAAGGCCGACATATGGCCAGTCCACTCACTGCTGCTTCAATTTCTTTATTTAAATTTTTTTTTTCTATTCTTGCAACAAAAAGAAGCAAACTGGCAGTGTTCATCGTCTTCTTCATCCAGCAGCCACGTAAATAAAAAAAATATTACAAAAAAAAATCCTACACCTCTTTATGAATTTACATAATTTTATTCTAATCAAAATAAAATAAAATTACAATCAATCTTAAAAAATCATATAATTAACAACTAAATGATTCATTCATAAAACAGTCATTCATCGTATAAACAAAAAATAAAAATGCAAATACTTACTCTTACGTACATATCCATAAATCATGATTTAAATAAAATAAATTATAACACCAAAAATACATATTTAAGAAATTATTGCTCTGATACTAATTGTTGGTCAGTTATTGTTATGACATTTTTAACGTAGTGGAATAGAAAAATAAAATTTTTTTAATCTTTATTTTTATTAGATAAAAACACTTTTTATCTTAGGATCTTATAAATATATGAATTTGATGTTAAAATAAATAAAAATTAACAGGAATATACTTTGAATTCATGTTGAGTTTTCTTCTACAAAAAAATTCTAGACTAAACCTCTTATTTTACAGTAAAAGAAAGAGTGGACTTCTAATTTATTTTTCTTCTCTAAAGAAAAATGTCTCCTGCATTTTTTTTTTATGTATATGTATTGTGTTCTATTTAAACTAATCTTCTCTTTTTAAAATAATAATTTAATTAATAATATTTATTAATTAAATTATTATCTCTTAAAAAGAGACTTAATTCATGTAAACTACATAGAGTCTCACTCTTTATGGTTAACGTATAATACCCAACATTTGAACATTATTAGTCTTTTAATAAAAGAAAAATACTAAAATTAAAAATAAAATCTTTTTGATAATTTCAAAAATTATCCTTAAGATTTTAATATTTAATTTCTTAAATTAAATATTTAATTATATTTGGATAAGATATTATCTATATTAATTAATTAATTTTATCCAAATATAAAATATACATATGTGAAAACTATTTTTTAGACACAAATAATTTGTATAATAACACAATCATTTTTTTAATTTTTCATTGTAATAACAAAAGAGGTAGTATTGGAGACCTATGGACCTACAATTTCAAGCTCCAATAAATTTTGAATAATTAATTAAACTCTTTAATTAATTAATTCAATTTTTTAATTTCAGTGTTATTCTATTAAAAACCTGAAATTGTACTCTTGAAATTATAAATATAATTTATTCAAAAAACTTAGAGTAATCCTTTGATTTAATCACTATATGCAATTCAACCCTCCATAGATAGTATATAATTAGAGCTAGGTCAATTACTGTTTTATCTATCTAATTATTTTTTTATCCTTAAATATTATTAATTCACCAATAAACAGTTAATTTGTAACACTATTACAAATTGAGCGCTCTAACCATTCAAATCTAAAATTAACCTTTAAAAGAATCTTCTTTCTAACTTCAGTTAGGAAAGAATAGATTTCATATCTGTAAATCATATTCCCAACTGCTTATTTCACTATGCCATCAAAATACAATTTAGACAAACTGTAACGAATATTTTAAATGACATAATGACACAAACAGAAGTTTATGATCACTCAGAATTAAGGTTGATCTACATATGATCATTAGTTAACGTTATTTGAATTTTTAATTAATAACGATATTTTACATACGAATTTAAATTACATCTAATCTAGTCCTATATAATCACATTATATATAATGCCTCACCATAATATTACTACATTAGTGATCCGGATAAAATCACTACATTTTAAATGTTTGTAGACCATACTAGTAATATTTAATTAAAAATCTCAAACTTTAATAAATCTATTACAGACTTTTTTATTTATTATCTATAACTTTAATCCTTTTATATATAACAATTATATACTAAAATTATGGTTACATAAATAAACAATGAATTTTTTTTATATTTATTTTATAAAACTACAAATACTTTTTAAATATAAAATTATAACTTTATTAATTTTATAAAAACAGTATAAATACATATTTTTAAAGCACTATCCCTAATACTATCTTCTCTTTAATGAAGAAAATACTAACTGATAGTGTTTAAAGTTTGAAAATTAAAGTTAATGGCTCCAAAATTCTTTTTGTCACAAATTTCGAAGAAGAGAAGGGAAATTGTATTCTATAATTCAATTAGTTGAAGGTGGTGAAGAGAAAACTTGTATTCATTAAAGAGTTTTCTCTTCGTAAAGAGGGGTAGTAATAATTGACAAATGACAACGACCTTTATGTATTCTGTCCATCACAAATTTGTGATTCCTCTTCGTCTTGTCTTGTTACTTACAACAAGCCCAGAGCCCAAAATAGAGTCATATAACATAGTTACTGATCAAGAATTTGGCATCTGATCACTAGGAGAAATTCCAAGAATTGACCATCTCCCCGTATTATTTAAGGCTGTCCATTTCACCAAAGCTGATTTTAATGTCAAACCTCACTCAAGATTTGCGTTGTGGGGCTCTGCCTTGTGCTTGTTCCAATTCTTGCGATTGGAAAATGATTCAGTTCTTAGATTATAGGAAATAGAACAAAACGCTGATAAGAGCTAACACCCCACACGTTTGTGTCTTCTCATTTTATTTTACCAAATGCAAGCATTATATTTAATCGTCTAATAACCCTTTGATGGGAGATTGGGAATTTTGTCTTAATGTATAATTGTTAAAACACAAATACACATAAGAGATAGGAGAAAAAAAAACAAGTAATAAGAGTGATTTATATCTAACAAGGAACAAATCTAGTAAGGAAAAAGTAGTTGCAGCATCCAACAAGTCAATCAGGTTAAATTCAATCCCATTTTTTATTCATGAAATAAAAAATGTCCCCAGATACTTCCATAAAACAAGTTAACAACAACAAATGCCAGGAAAATTTGCTCAGCAGAATTAGTACAAGTCACAAAAGCCTATGATATTAGCTAATTGCTAAGTACAACGCAATGAGACAGTATCCCACCAGAGTTCAGTGCTTCCAAATTACAGAAGAAAAAGTAAAACTTATTACAGACCATTAGTCCAACGATGAGAAAGAAATCAAAAATTGAAAATTGAACCCTCTAACAGAAAATGAGAAAAGAAAAAGTTGTCAAATTTATAAACAGCGCGTGGAGATAGAACAAAAAGGAGGCAACTTTGAAAAAGATTGTATATACAGCTCTATGAGGTGATCAAGGATTCAGGATCCAGTGGGCGAACAGTGTCTGGAAAATCTGCTCTTTGTCCAGCAAGGGAGTAATATGCGAGTATATGAGCTGGATGCTCAATCCCTACCTGCTCCCCGGGCTGGTTAATGTCAACAACTCGTCTAGGAGGAATCAACTCAATATTCCAAAACGGACGAACCATCCTCAAAAGATCACGACCATCTTTTGATGCTCTATAACCCTGCACCCATAGGTACCTCAGTGAAGTCAATTGCATAACAGAACTAGCCAGTGCATGCTCACTGAAGGAACACCCCCTCATTTCTAGTTTTTGCAGGTTAGGGCATCCTCTGGAAAATGCTAAAAGCCCCTCGTCAGTCTCCCCAACACAACCCAGAAGCATCCATCTCACATTTTGACTATATTCCCCAATATATCTGAGACCCGTATCTGTCAAACCCCCCTGTCGGAGATACATAGCAAACCTTCTTAACTTTTCACATCCCATCAATAGAGCTCGAACTCCATGATCAAGTGGCAAATCTGCTATCTTTTCTTCTCGGTCAAGCAAAACTAGGCGAAAATCACACAGGTTTCTCAAGTTAGCACCAATACACTCCAGAGATGCATTTGTGATATCTGATACATAAACAGCCATGTATTCAAGCTCTAAGCAGCCCTGAGCCAAAGCTATCAATCCTCTTTGCGAAACAAGACCTTCTTCATCCTCCATTCCCTGCTCATCAGCCCCTCGCTCAATCCTAAGCCTCTTTAGTCTCTTACAATTCTGAGCAAGAACTTCCAATCCTCTATCCCCAATTACATTTCTTGTCTGCCCATATTAAAAATACATTTAAAGAAATTTAGTAAGTTCATAATCCAGAGAAGAACATAGACATCCCCTTAATTTCCTAAATATTAATCAGAATTTAGCATCTTACATTGCCCTACAATTTCAAAATCATTCTTAACCTAATTAATGTAGTATATCATAAAAAACATCATAACATCTAGGTGAAAGATGAGTAATTAAATAATAACATGGAAAAGAAATCTTGTTTCAAGCTAAAGAATCCTAGAAACCAAGTATGTAAGAAACCAAACTAACAATTTCAATAAGAAGGTAGAAAATGAGTTATTATGTCTCTCTATGTTTCAAAAGTTGGCTGCCCAATTGCTTGAACCATTTGCTGGGCCCAGTTCCGCCAGGTTAAACCTGAAAACCGTTTTCCACTAAACCATTTCACTAGTTGGTGTAAACAGTGAACCATCAAGTCCTACCTAGTTATTGAAAACCATGTGCCTTTTCTTATTTCCAATACAAAGTTGCAAAAAAATGTATGCTAAGGAGTATCTTTTTCCCAATCAGTACATAAAGACTTGGTAAAAGCCAAAGGTTTTGTGATTTTACCTCGAGAACTTCCAAGTTGGGACACTTCTGAATTAGCAGACAATGGTCCTCTGTGTCAAGCAATGCATAGAGGAGATCCAATTTTTTCAGCATGGATGCAAAAGGGAATACTATCCACATTTCATTCTTCCCCATATAGGATAGACCCAGACGACATACTTTTGGTGGAAATGTTACAGCAGAATACTTGTCTGGTTCATTATTGAAGGAGCCTCCACAAAATTCCTCCAAAGCACTTGCAGCTTGAAAGAAATTAACAAGGTCAAAGAGTTCGCAGTCATTAGTTTTTATAGAAACTAAGGACCGACAATTTCTGGCTATGAGTTCGAGGTCTTCAACATTGACTTTGACAAGATCAGTCATATAAAAATTTAATGTCTCAACAACTGTGTTATGTAGAGCAAGCTCATGAAGCCAGTCACCATCTCTCTCAACAATTGAGCTCTCCTCCAAAAACAAGGTTCTCAATTGCCTGTGGAGACACGCAACAAAGCAATAAAAACATAAATCAACCAAGCCTCTGTAGATTAAAACTCTGTAACAAGTAGGAGAGTTATCTACAACCAAATAGCATGACACGTCTCCAAGACTATAGAAGAAAAAAGGGAGCAGAAAAAGATAAAAACATGTCTTATACACCATCCAAGAGGATAGGATACCTACTTCAATAACTATTAGGATCATGATTGCATACCACATTAATATCTGAAATGACCCACATATGGGAAAAACATCGGTCCCTAAACCTAGATCATCAAGCAAATCAAGAGATCACACAATCAGTTAATAGAAATAGACTTTGGAGGGCAATAATATTAACAGATCTTGGCTAAATAAAGAAAAATTATTAGCATCAACCCAACAGCAAAAGCAAGATAACATTCAGGGTTACACATTTTTATTCTTGCTGTTTTCATGCTGCCAACTACTCCATCAATATTCATACTCGTGTCATCCAATGTCTCAATATCCTGTCACTTATGTAATTCTATGGTTCTCAGACCTTCACCGTGAGTTCAACCCAACTCCCAGAAATAACAATATTGTCGAGTATGATCTAGCCAAATCCAAAGAGCCACAATTTTGCTACACAAGAAACTATAGAGTTGAGAAAGGCAACTTTTAAAGCAAATGTACAAATTTTTACACACGTTTTTCATTTGATCAAAGAGTACGTTGATGCACGTAATTAACACAAGAAGTCTTGATGCCTTTATAGCAACTTCAATTCAAGCAAAACATAGCATTTAAGATAAATTTATAAATATTTTTTCCAATAATCAGCTTGTTCTGGAGAATTTTAATCAACAGTTCAACACTGATCAATCTTTGTGAGACCATCCTAAGTTCCATTGACTTAAAAATTCACATTTACTTTTATGCTCATTCTAAATGTCATCTCACAGTTCAACTATTTTTAGATATGAATACTCTTACTTCATTGCTCCTTATCCTCTAGAACAAAAACTCAAACAACCTTGTATCTTTCACGACACAAGATCATTATCTCAGGTAACAGTACCACAAAAACAAGCCTTTTACAAAATGTACATTTTAATTAGCCACATCATAATTTTTGCGATAAGGCTGATCAAAATTGCTATCACGCAAAGTTTCACATAGGGATGAAACAATAATGGTAAAAGTCAGACACCTACCATTCACAGAGTATTTCCTACATCATTAATCATAGTATAATAGGCAGCATACACAAAACTCAATAATTTAAGGACTCCAATTAGAGTTAAGATTACCAATTTGCAGAACTAGGAAAACAGGAGGACTAATTGTCACCACATTGAATGTTTACAGGTCCTACAGCATGCAAGTATACCCAAAGCCATAAATTCACAACTAACGGAAGAATCGACTAAACATTCCACGCTCTCTTCATTACTCCCAACGAAGGGAACAATCTATTCATAAAATAGCAAATACCTTTGAATTTTTACTCACATATGAAGCTTCGCAAACAAAAAAATTCAAATTCTAATGTATCTTTTCTCCAGTAAAGCACTGATGCAAGTCAAGAGTAGAGTTATTAAGATTCAACCGGCACCATCCTACTTGCTGATGAAATGTCAAAGAGTTCATAAATTTATGAAGAAACGGCAATAAATTCATCCACGCAACCCACAAATTTATCCATGTGAACCACAAAAGGACAAGCCATGTACAAAGTTAAGGTCCCAGCCAAATAATCGGACAGAAATGAAAAAAAGAAATCACAGGTGGAAATCATAGACGGAACTCAATGAATCATGCTTCAAGAAACTAAGAGTAATGAATGAAATAGAGCGAAGTAAAGCACCTGCACGAGCGAGTCACCTGCAGAAGCCCATCTGTAGAGAACCCAGAACACTTATCAAGCTTAAAAACCTGAAGTGCCTTCCCTCTAGCCTTAGCCACAAGCTCCAGATCCGAGTCCCCCACAATCATCCTCCTGAAATGAAGCGACTTCAAACAATTAAAAGACGCCGCGATTTCTTCAACCCACGGCGTCACGTACCCGCCCCAATCCTCTGGTATTAAATTAAACATAGCCGCCCTCGGCTTCCCCTTCAACTTCAACGACTCCAGGTGACTAAAACGACGCCGTAGCCGCTCCGGCGCCGTTGTGTAACACAAGGCGATCGTTATATGCCTGCGAGTCAACGCGTCCAGCTCGAACCACTTCCGACACACTAACGACACAGCGTCTCGGTCCTTCGGATCGTCTATGTACGGCATCACGCACTCCACCACCGTGTGTGGCATCCCGTGGCTCATTTTATTAACTTTCCCGTCCTCCTCCATAAATAATAATAAATTTGTATGTCCTTTTTCACTCAAAATTTTATTGAAACAGGAATATTTAAGAAGACCGGTATCTTGTGAATCGGCCGAGAAGCTGAAAATCGGAAGTTTTATTTAGTGAAAATAGAGAACCGAAACTCGGACGGGATCTATCGGCGGTTTTCGCCTGGGAAATAACGGAATCGGATCGGGGCGATTGAGAATTGACTGATCGTAACTGAGTGAGCTGTTGTTGCTGTGAGGAGATATAGTGTTAAAAGTGGAGAAAGAGGAGTGTGAAGCTGAGAGGTTGGGGAGGAAATGGACGGTGGAGATGATCGAAAATGGAAGAAATCAGACGGCGACAGTTTAAACAGTTTTTTTGTAAGAGAGAGAGAGAGAGAGAGAGAGAGATGGGGGGTGTGGCGGGTCGCGGGGCGTGTTTGGATCAGACCCTAGTTTGGGGTCTATTATCTAAATAAGCGCCTAAAAAAACAAAAGGAGGAGAGAAATGAAAAAAAAAAGATATAAAGAGGAAACGACAAACCTCTGACATAGCCAATCAAATGACATTTATTAGGAAAGCTTTTGAAAAATGAATTTACGATTTAGTTCTAGAATTCCCCTGGTTGTGGAGGTGACGTGGCGGGATATTAATTGATGTTTCAAAACCAAAGTTAGTATGTACCGCAGCAGATTCTGCTTAATTGTTTTCACCTCTCTTATGTCATAACTAAATATAAGTGATTTTGGGGAGCATAACTTTTTTTAAATTAAAAAATAAATAAATAATTTGTGATGATCTTCCAAGTTGATTAAATATATGAATATCCAAAAATTTCCAGCTGTGCTTGAAACCCGTTCAGTTTGAGTCACAAAGCGAAATTTTAGTCTGACCCTACTCATAGTTGAGATTGACTTTGTCATTGTAGATATAATTATTTTTATTTCTCCTTCAGGTACAAGGATAGTTGAGCATATTGCAAGGGAAGTCAACTAAGCAGTCGACCATTTGCTAAATTTGTTACCACAGCGGAATTCCTCTTTGGCTTCTTTCTTTTGTAGAGGCTGATCTTTCTGTCAAAGTTCTTATTTTTTACGTAGTCCATCTTTCAAAGATAAAATAAAATTCTGAAAATTCCTTGCCCTGGTTATTTGTATGAGACAACATAATACAATGGATGTCTCCGTTTGAATGGACAGCTGAAGTTGAAAATGAGTCATGAACGGACCCACCACGATGCTTAATTTTCCCGTTTTAGATGCATTATTAAAAAAGAGAAAGAAATTGGGTTTTTACTTTAACTTTGTTAGGAGGTAGTAAAAGGCCATTGCATTCATTTTTTGTATCATGAAATTAAGTATAATAAATTTTTATCAAATATTTTGTAGATGATAATTCATCTTTTGTTTCAATTTTTTAGATTTTTTGTTTAATGTTGATCATATTAATTTATTTAGAATAATTCTAAAGTAATTGTGAAATCCCCAAAACAATAAGATATTTAATAAAAAAAAAATTTAACCTTTGTACTCTTTTCTTTTTCTTTTTTCTAATGAAAACCTTTATGGGTATTGTAAAGACAAAAAATAAAATTTAAAAAATTATACTATTAAATGAATTAGGATCCTATTCTAAGTTAAATTTTACATAAGTTTTTAAGGGCCTTCTAACACGTGTGCTTATATTAGATATAGATGGTCAGTATCTATTCGTTTACTATTTTTCTTTTTAGTTATCACTAATCACATGTTAATAAAAGTTAGGTAAAAACTTAGCTTATGAGAAGATTTGGATCCCCTGCCAAATAGAAGGCAAATTTTTTTTTTAAAAGAAAGCATTTATATTAATATATCAAGTAAAGAACACTAGGACCCCTAAGATTATGAAAAGGGACATGTGAATCCTTTGAGTTTCAAAAGAGCCATACAGATTTATGTTAGAAGAGAGATTCTATTTGATTTAATTGTCAAAAAAGTAAAATTATCTTTTAACTATTAAATTAGCTAAATCGTCAAAATTATTGTTATGCCCCTATAATGTTAAAATGAATTAAAAAATTAATAAATTAATAAATTAGAAATTGAAAAAAGAACCAAGTAGTCACCGGTCATCAGCCAACCGATCTCCAATAATCAATGGCGGAGGGACTCAAAATTTACATTATCAAATTCCAAATTTTAAGATCTACTAAATGGTATGGTTGTTTTCGTCAATGAATCACCTAAAAATGACTAAAGCTAACATGAAAAGTGGGGTCTATCATATCTCCACTACCAAATAACGTCGAGTAGAGGTACACCACCCCTCCATCCACTAGATCACTGAGCAGTGACCATAATGGTGGTGGAGGTGGACCTTTACTTGTCGTTGTTTGGCGGCGGAGATATGATAGTCTCCACTTTTATTTATTTATTTTTGGCCTTTCATGCAGTGATCCATTAATGAAAAGAATTATATCATCGTGTAAATCTCAAAATTTGGAGTCTGGTAATATAAATTTTGATTCCATTTGCTATGGTCATCAACGTTCGATGGCAGTCACTAGTAACCAATGCTCGCTTGATTCTTTTATTCAATTTATTATTTTATTTAAATTTAATTTGTTGTTAGAATATTGTAATGAATATATAGACAATAAATAAATTAGTGTCAATAAAATATTTATAACTTAATAGTTAAAATGCTTGCTTTTGAATTAAAGATATTGAGTTTGAATCTTATTGTATCCATGTACTTTTATCACTTATTTTTTGACTCGTTATAAAATGGGCATAATAATCTATTACATTAGCATAATTATCCTTTTTATTATTTTGATCTATTGATTATTAAATTATTTTTTAATAAAAAAATTTATGACTCTTTTTAAACCTAAAAATCTATATGTCCCATTCCATAAAATTAGGATCCCTGTATCCTTTTCCCTAAATATATATTTCGTATTTGTAACCAATAATCTTATTCTTAAGCATTACTTTCTCTATGGTTAAAAAAACATATTCTCCATCTTTCTATAATAAATTATAAATAACGTGGGGGGTGGGGTATATATATTCTAATATGATAAGGAAAAAATATATATACAAGGAGAGTGATGTAAAGCGGTCAAACAGTGCCACGTGGTAAGACAGTAGGCGGGGGATTGGCATTAAACCAATCATGATGACAGCTGGATCACAGAGAGTAGCCGTGTTAATATTAAAAGGTTTTCAAAATTGGAACTTTGTGGAGACAGACAGAGATTGATTGACGGTGTCCGTTATCACTAATGATTTCAGAAAATAACGGTTTTAGCTTTCAGTTGTAGTAATTTAACTAAGTTACTGTTAAACGATAGGGCTTGTCTTGCTACTAATAAATAAAATTTAACATCCCTTCCAAAATAAATAAATAAGATTTAACATTTTAAACAAATTGTACATGAACAAAATTAAATAACAACCTAGATAGAAGAAATTAATAGGGACATGTGATAATTAATACTCTTAATTCTAGCACATGTGAAATATTTGACGGCAGTTTTATTAAGGGATTTTGCGGAGTCGGTTGAGGACTGTAAATCATTTGGTTTTTTGTTTGTTATAACGAAGACGATTTGAAAAGTGAACTTAGTTTGAATTTAAAATTCGTTAGATTGAGTTTTTTAAATAAATTTGTAGAAATAAATTTTTTTTAAATAAATTTTTTTAAAAAATTATTGATTATTTAATTATTAATTATTTTTAAAAAAAAATTAAATCGTTTGATTATACCTTATTAAAAGTATTTATTTATTATTAAATTATCAAAAAATAATATTTAATAAATTTTATATTTAAATTTTAAACAATTCAATATTTTTTTATATAAGTTTAAATATATTTTGTATTTTCATAAATTTATTTTTTTTAAATATAAAAATAAAGTAAAATTAATATACAATAATCAATTAATCAATATAAATTATTGTGTTTAGTACAAAATTTGAAAATAAAATAATACTTTTTATTTTAAAAAATAAAATAATTAACAAAAATTTAATAAATTCTTGTAAAAATATAATGGCCGTAAAGATATGAAGAATTTGAGATATAATAACTTTTAAAAAAATATTAAAAATATATTTATAGACTTTATTTATATTAAGGCTAGACTATGAAAATAAAAAAATATTATTAGAATATATATGACATTTCATAAATATTAAAAAACAACTTAAGAAGCTCTACTGCCAAAATCTCAAAACTTAAAATTTTACAAACAAAGACAAAATAATTTTTTTAATCTTTAAATTTTTTTTTTTTTGTAACCAAACATCATCAAAAAATTTAAAAAGAGTTTTTGATGTTGAAAAAATTATTTTGGCTAGTAAATAAATCCAACCAAATAGGCACTTAGTTCTTACCGCTTGTTTATGAATTAGTTAGGCTGTTAAAGTTGATTTTCTTAGTATTTTTTTATTTTTAATATATTTTCTTTTAACTCGTGATAAACTTTTTAATGCGGCTTGTTTATGAAATTAGTTGGGCTATTAAAGTTAATTTTCTTAGTACTTTTTTTTATTTTTAATATATTTTCTTATAACTCGTGAGAAACAACTTTCTAATGAATTTTAAAGTAACAATGACAGTTTTTTTTCTTCAGGAATTTTGATTTTTCCATAATAACTCATAATTGTTACTTTAAGTACCTTAGATCATAATTAAAAAAAAAACCTTAGATCTTATATTTATATAAAAAAATATTATACTTTTAAATAATATCTCAAAAATAAATTATTATTATCATCAATAATAACATATAATATAATTTTTTTGATACAAGCATAACTACAACATATAATATAATTTTGTTGACACAAATATAATTGCAACTAGAACTACAATACATAACTGCTTCTAATAATTAATTGCCTCCAATAATTGAAGAATAAAAATTTTTAAAATTTTCTTAAATAATTGCCTCCAAATAATTGGATAATGAAAATTTTCCTAAATTAAAATTTTTCAAATTTCTTAAATTAATTATCTCCAACAATTGGAGATTGAAAAAGTTTCTAAATTCAGGTTCGAATCCTTAACTTAAGTTAAGGGATGCACAAACTTAACTATTAGGGCAAAGCAACTGAGTACAACATATAATATAATTAAGTGATGTTAACTAGTGTGGTATAAATATAATTTAATGATAATGGCATATTTGTACTTATATTAAGGTTGGGTTTAAATGTTTTTTAAATAAATAAATAATATTATATAAAAAATTATATATATACTAATAAAAAAAATTGAGGTAGTACTAAACCTTCAAAATTTTCTTTGATGTTCTTCTTTTTATTATATTTACACATATAATTTTCTGTCTATTGCGAAAGAGGAGAATCAAACCACTAATCTGAACCAATTTAGATAATACAATTTTTTACCTATTGCAAAAGAGGAGAATTGAATCGCGTAAGTGCCCAACCAATTTAGTTGGCACCCTGTATGCAAAATTTTCAAGTGATGTTATTGAGAACACAAACTTGTAAACATAATGAGGTTATTATTTATTTATTTTTATTCTTGAAAAATGAAGAAACATAGTAATTATTAATTTGATGGTTGATTCCTAAATCATGTGTCAAATTGTGGTCCTACGAAGGCCACGAGCATATGAAATTTGAATATGACATCACTTTCCTATTCATATAAAGCAAGATATTATACTTTTTTATTATGACTCATTGCCTCAATAATTTTTTACAAAATTCTTATTGCTTCATTAATACGATATTTTGTGGTGATTCACACATGGTTAATTGTTAAAAAAAAATATACATATATATATATATTTTTGTTTGGGACTAGATTTATTTTAGGCTCACCAAAAAGTCCCAATCGGTAAAAAGTTATTAAGTTAAAAAAAAATTGAGTTGCTAAACCCATTAATGTTAAGAGTTAGGTTGGGCTTCGATTTTTGTGGTGTTGCAACCAATATTGGATAGCGAGTGTGTTATGAATTGGTTTAGAGTTAGGCTGCTTTTTGGACTTGAAGAATACAACAAACATGACATCAAAGGTTGGCATTAATGGGGTAGCCAGCAATGACTCTCCAATATTTAAATAAAATGGTGGCCTAATAGTAGATCTTCCATAAGGTTTGTATCCTTAAAGAGAAGACAAAGATAATTTTTTACTAGAGTTAATGTGCTTAGTTCGAATTTATCTTATTTGAAAAATAGAGTTAAGTCTTTGAGCATAAAGGGTGTTGGCTTGGAGAATAACCCTTAAGAGTAATATGTGGCGATATTCGATTAATGATTCGCTCTCTTCATAAGGGCACTTTTAGAGAAATAACTCAAATGAGGGGTATTGAGTAATTGTGCTCTTCTGAATTTAGAGTAATAGGATGATCAACTTTGTTTAAATGAGTTGTTGGTGTTGAGTGGGCTACATGTGTTATCTTTTTGAGTTTAGTAGATTCAAATAATGATTATCTGACCAACCCTAGATAAGCCTCATCTTTATGTCAATAGGGAATAGAGATCTGGCACATACTGCCACATAGAGGTTTGACAATGACACTTTTAAAATTTTTTATTTTAAATTTTATTTCTAAACTCAATTACCAAATAATATAATCTTTAGCTAAGTGTTTGATGAGTTTGATGGTGATGTGGTAAGAAATTGAATTTTGTTGGCGTGTATATCAAATGTGGAGCCCTAATGATGATATGGTTGTACTAAACCATAATGACGTGTCTCTTGATAATAAGACTGAATAACATGAATCTATACACAAATTCCATTCCTACACAATGGACCGATAAGTTGAGTTATAGAGGCTTAGGGTCTTGATCCTACACTAAACTTATTAGAGAAACCTAAATTTTAATTATTTTACATTTTTAGATATTAATTGTTAAAAATTCATTTTCAAATCGCCAATCAAGCGCCATTACTTACGAGGTAAATAGAATAGAATAATATTGCCCGGACAATCTCGCAGTGGGTGGGATAATAAAATCTTGTTTATAAATTGAAGAATATACAATGAGCATCATTAAGGTACGATCAAGTTGACATTCATAATTTGTTCTTAAATTTACATTAGAAGTATAATTATTAGTAAGATTATACTGAACATTAAAGTACGATGAAGTTGACATTAATGATTTTTGTTTTAAGATCGTATTAATAGTATCATTGATGATTCTAGATTTCTAGTGTTTCAAAATTTTCCACGAATTTAATTTAATTTTTTTTTTTATAACGAAAGACATTTCACACAATGTAATAAGTTCCAAAACTAGTGGCTTGAACAGAAGAATGAAAGCGTCATTTGCTGCCATGAATCTCACGACATTTTTCTATGTAATCACGAAAAACAAGGTGAAATTATAAATTATTAATTTTACACATAGAACGTATCTTCTGATTAAGCGTGTAAGGCAAGTCAAAAGATTACGTGGTTATATCTAAATGCAATAACGAAGTATCTTTGTAAATTTTATAAAGTAAAGAATGAGATTATAGAGAATCAATTAATCTTCTATGCATTCATATTTTGGTTGAAAACAGTAGCAAACACAACTAATGAGAATCTCGTAATAATCAATCAAATCAAACTCCCTCGTAAAATTAAAGGAATATATATTGCGGGTACTTTACTATTCATTCGTAATTACAAATATATATTTATAGGGATATGGATAATTTTATTTTTAAAGTTTAAGTTAATTTTTAATTTTGTATCATAATTTTTAAAAATATTAATTTTATATTAATTTATTAATCTCTTACTGTTTAAATTGACAAAAAATATATTTTTTATATATTAATATTCCTACCTTTACTAAAATTCAAGTGATATAATTTTAATAGTATACGTTACACAAATAAAATAAAAAAATTGTAAAAAATTTAAACATGTCGCACATTTTGATAAGTTTAAACTTGAAGTATTTATTTTAAAAAAATATTTTATAATTAAATAAATAAATTATTGGTTGATATTTTTTAATAATAGTGACGAAAATAATCAAATTTTATATTATTGAACTCTATTTTTTTAATATAAACAATGATGAAACTATTTTTTTATACAAAAAAATAGTATAAAATAGTAGAGAAGGCAGCGGCTATTGCTACCCTAATGTCAAACAGTAGGACGGTGACTTTGATAGGATGGTGATGGTGGTCACCGCCTTCTTCACCATTTTTTGATAGTTTTTTAATTTTTTTTTGGGTCAAAAATAATCTCATTATTGTATAAATTATAAAAAATAGAGTCCAATAATAAAAAGTTTAATTATTTTTACAATTTCTAAAGTCATTAAAAAATAACAACCAGATAGTTGCCACCGCCATTACTTGTTTGCGACAATGGTAGTATCTTTTTTTATTTTACATTATTTCTTTTTAAAAATAAATATTTAAAATATTTAAAATTAAATATTAAAAATCAATCAAATAAGAGTGTGCCATATATTTTTTTCTTAATTAATGACCAATCCGTAATTAACACATTGATGTGACATATTGAGTGTAAATTTGTATCTCACTATATCAATCCATTTTTATTTTCGTAATAAATTCTGATTTTGTCATATCATAATTAAAATAAGCGAAGAAAGCTAACAAATTGAAATAAAATAACACACACACACACATATATATAAACTACAATTCAAATTATAATCCCCAAGTTAAAAACCAATGATATTTTATTAACAATACTTTTTATTTTACACACACGCGCACCCCCCAAGTTAAAAACCAATGGTATTTTGTTAACAATACTTTTTATTTTACACACACGCGCACTCACATACACACACACACACACATATATATATATATATAAATTATAATCCCCAAGTTAAAAATCAATGATATTTTGTTAACAATACTTTTTATTTGAAAGTGTTGTTATTTATTGATTTATTCTCTACTACAATATTTGTATACAATATTCAAAGTATAACAATTTGGGAGCTCTCCAATAATTACATTATAATACGTACAATTTTAAGTTGCGGATTCTAAGTCATACCCACTTCTCCTCCTTAATTATAATATAATTTAAAAAAAAAAAGTTCGAATCGAGCAACGTTTTATAATTTAATAAGCAAAAGCATCCACTCAAAAATAATTACGGATTCATAAAAAATATCATTTGTTTTTAATCGTTTCTTCTTTTGTAATTTGCACTAAGACAAAAGAATTGGATTGCATGTATTCACGTGCATTGCACATGCAATGTCGTAATCTTCATGTATTTATTTTATACACGAAATTAGATTTAATTATGCTATTTTTTTTTTAATTTGACCCGACAATTAATGATGATATGATATGCTTAGTTAGCGTGTTAATCAATCCAGCTTTGATAATTTAACAAGTTGCAATTTAAATATACGAATTGTCTACGAATCAGATCAAATATCAATCGTCACATAATTTTGTCAAATGCTGCCGAATTTTTTTCAATCATACCCCTCTTTTGACATTATGTTAGACAATAATTCAATTATTTCCCACTTTTCGTTGCTGCAGTTAGTTGTTGTGGTCCATTAGCGAACTCAAATATTTATTTATTACATTTATTTAAAAAAATTTGGAATAATTCACCTAGAATAATTAATTTTAACAGATTTTTCTTTTCTTTTTTTTTTTTGGTTCTAATAAAAATAATTGCTAGTGTTCTTAATATATGTCTTTATATAAACCAAATTCGTATTTTAATTTGGCCCACATTAAAGTTGAGAGAAATTTAATTTGTATTAAATATATATTATTTAAAAAAAAATGCAAAAGCAAAATATTTTAAAGTGGAACAAACATATCAAGTGTTTGGGGTGAATTAATTGTGCATTCCTAACCTTCTCCAAATTTAGAATATAGCAAGATATTGGGATTAAATTTTTTTAATATAAATTCGCAAACTTTTGTCCCATTTAATTTAATAGTAAAAGTATTATTAAGTTGACAGTTACAAATATTACCTTTTAATGTTAAATCCATATCATAAAAAATAAATGAAATGGGTGCTCTCTAAAACAAAAAAGCAAGAAATAATAAATTAATTTATCACTCAACTCGAAAGTTTAAATTTATAAATAATGACTAAATATTAATATTAAAAATAAATTTTAACAGTTCATTTCATGTAAAATATGTATTTAAGTAGATTTGAACTAAGTGTATTTTATGTCTTGTAAATTGAAAATTAAAAAATTAAAAAAATAAAGATATAAGGATTCAAACTCAAAACATTAATTTTAACACCATAATAGTTTACCATTCAACGTAAAAAACTTAAACTTATAGTTGAAAGCTCAATATTAATATTAAAGACAAATTTTAATATTCTAAATAAAATTTTATCTTGAAATACTCCCATTATATATATAATAGGTTAGTGTAATTTTTTTTTGGGATATACCCAATACCTAAACAAACTTTTTGAGATATTTTCTTGCTCTTTATCTATTATTATATTTTAATTTAATTTTCTTAATAAATTTAAAAATTTAGTAAACTTAATATCCCAACTCAATTTATATTAGGAGAAAGATGTACTTGATGCAAAAATTATCATCCAACCCATGCCTTTGAATGCATATTTCAATTAAACTTTTAATTGTGACTAATACATTCAAGTATGACTTGAGGATCATAAGTGAAACAACACACACCCTATTCTTGAAGTTGTTGACACTTAATCATTTATCTAAAAAACAAATTATGATTTGTTAAAATTCTTCATATATTATAATAGAATTCTCCTTCTCTATCACACATACACACTAGCAATTTTATAACAAATATCTAAATCTTACAATTTGTCTCTTAATGACTTCATTAGATTTTTTTTTGGTAAGACTAATAATCATCTAAATTCATAAAAAGTAAAGATTATAGCACCTTTTTTTAACCTCAATCCTTCAACTCTCCAATCACTTCATTCACCTAACAATCTATTACTTTTTGAAACAAAACAAATTCCAATGGCTTGAAAATTTGCCTACTCAAAATTAGCTTGTTAATTTTTTTTTTTATAAAAAGAAAATTCATAATTATAATAATAAAAATAATTATCCAAATTGAGATTGAATATTTAGATTGCATTAGACTGAAATTTGAGAATGACAAAAATCATATCCCCATTATTATTAATATAATAATTTTTAGAAACAAAGACTAAGTGGTCCTCCACTTTGATAGCACACTCATATATAAAAGAATGTAGCAATGCTTCTTTTTCATTGAATAGATTAAGACATTTTAACTTGCTACCTGATCCAAACATTTCACACAATTGCTTTATAATGTTAAGGGGATTGTGTAGAAATGTTAAGAGCTTCTTAATTAATCATTGTAAAAGAAAAGAGAAGAGAAGAGTGGTTTAGCTCCAATAACCTAATTCCATGTTTTTCAAATACATAACCTAATTGTTTGGATTATTGAAGAAACTTCTCATAAAAGCTTTGTTTTATTTAGTGGGTAGAAACAACAGCTTCATAAAGTAAGAACATAATTCATTACTCTTATATTCTCACCACTTCTCTTTATAATGGTTGAAGAAATATTTCCCATTAAATATTAATTACTTTATTCAACTTTAATAATAATAATAATAATATTCGTGATAACGGTGAAGCAATCTGTCCGTTAAGCTACACAACACGATCTTCATATATAAATCAATCTTAATTACCAATTGTCTTAAAGTTGATTCTTCAACATTGTTTTAATTAATTTAATAATTGTAAGTGGGAATATATTCCCTTGGGGAATTGCCTTTTTCTTTTTTCTTTTATTTGTCCATGTAAAGATTTGAGATCTATGACTAACTCAAAACATCCAACTATATCAAATTTTCAAACAAATTAAACATCTTACATAAAAGTTCATCTTTTTGATAATTGATTTCTGATTTTTTTTTTCGGTTCCATCTTTTGATTTTTGTCTCTTTTCTCCCATTCTGCTACATGGGTTATCAAGTAATTTATTTATTTATTTATTTTCTTTTTTTTTTTTTAGAAAAAAAAACTATCATGAGAGGTAGAAGACTATCACTGATTGGATCTATTGAAAGTTGTAACACGACTAATATGTGTTACACATTCATAATCAGACTTGAAGTTGGTTCAATCTACCAACGCTGAATAGCAAAAGAAGAATAAAAGAAGCAATTTCCCTGGAAAGCTGTGGACACTACCGAGTACGAATATATATTTGTCTCCTGAGGAGATATACAAATAATACAATACGGTTGCACTGTCATGTTGGTTTCTCATTATTGTGTTTGCTGAGCAATTGGGATTTTGTCTAGCACCAATAGACTTTTTTTTTTTTTATAAAAAAAATAAAAATTTATTAGACTTTTGTGAGGACAAGCATAATCATAAGCATAAGCATAAGTGTAAGTATAACCCATTACAGACAATCGAAAAAGGACTTTTGGCTAACTGTTTTTCCCCAGTGCTACTGCTAGTCTCGAAGGCATAAAGTTTGTTTTTCTTGCTTCAAGCCACCACCACAAATATACCCATCAATTCACCTATTATTATTTATAGACCGAGTATATTATGCAT
Organism: Ailanthus altissimus; assembly: GCA_946807835.1. Lineage (NCBI taxonomy): Eukaryota > Viridiplantae > Streptophyta > Magnoliopsida > Sapindales > Simaroubaceae > Ailanthus > Ailanthus altissimus. The sequence continues at coordinate 19,811,163 of OX327684.1, forward strand.
GGACCATTTATGTACATCGGTTTTAGATTTTGTGTTACCCATTTCGAATTTTATGTTATACATTTCAAGCCTAAGTTTTACAATTTCAGGTGTTTTATAGGTTGTTTCGAATTTTATGTTTTACATTTCAAGCCTGAGTTATAAAAGTTCAGGTTTTATAAGGTTGTTTCAAAAGTTGTTAGATCTGCATCGATAAGGCTATGTACATTTGCCATCCCCTTGAGACCTATCCCTTCGTAAAGAATAAAAATTTCATCCAGCACACGCACTCTGAAAGTTTCTGCTCTGTTCATCGAATCTGCTAACATTAAGTCTAATTAATGACATTTGGATTCTATTAAATTCAATTATTAGTTGCTTATTTTCATCATTCTATTTAATATAAAACAAATACAAGCACTCACTTGGATTAATATTAAGAGTTCAATGTAGGTCTGTCAGTGGGTTAAGAGGAGGAAATTGGAGACGGGACAAAAAAATACAAGAAAAGAGTAGTTGTGAAGAGATGGAGAATGTTATTGTGTGGTTTAACCAGTCATCATCCATCTACAATGATTTCCATTTCCTGAAAAACAACATGTTTCTACTATCTCCTCTTAATAAGGCCGATATCTTCTGCCACGGTTGCCGTCATCACTGCCACTGCTTCCACCATGTCCACCAGGCCCATTACTCCGATCACCTCTCCTCGGTGGTCGAGGAGGTGGCATCTGTACTCCAGGCTGCTGACTGCACAATCCCCAAATAGCAGCAAGTAAATGTTGATATTATTTCACTCTTCAAGCATATAATATCGTATATTAGTAGCACTACATTTACAAACTAATTATACAAACTCACTCATACTACCTACGTGGCATAACATAATTAGAAAGATAAATATAAAAAAATAAAATGATAAATATAAAAATATAAAATAATAAATAAAACAAATAATATGGTAATAACTTGATCAATCCTATCATGTCATATATAGCAGTATAAGCGAGTTTGTATGATTTAATTTTGTACATTAGTATTATTATATACTACCAAATGTAAAAAGCAACTTACAGAACATAGCCAATTCGACCATCTGGTAAAACCATAGGCACCATATGCATCCCTGATGGCATTGGACCCCTACCATATATCATGGGCTGCTCACATAGGCAGATTCAGGAGATCAATTTTAACAATTAAGAATTCTACTAAAGCAAAAAAAAAAAAAAAAGGGAAAGATTTACAGATACACTCTAAGTACCTGCTGGAAACCAGCAGCAACTCCAAATCCAGCACCTACAGAACCATATGGAGCCGCAGCAAAGCCACCATATCCAGCAGGTGGTAAATGGCTTGGGTGAACCCCAGCACCGTACGGATAGACCCCTTCAGTTTTTTTATCAGTCTGAGGTTTTGCAAGAACAACCTCCAATACTTGGCCTGCAATTTAAGTCCCTCGAACATATTATTCTAGGAGTTATAGTAGGTAAAACAAAAGACACAATTTCAACTTAGAGTCCAAATTGCTTTTACAATTATAAATGAGTCCATTGAAAAATAAATGTGAAGTGGAAGAAACCACATATGCTATTTTTCCTTTTGGAAACTGGAATAGTTGCACAAATGAAAATTAGGAAATATACAATTGTCTTTTTTAAAGAACAATAAGAACCAACATTAGTCAACTTAAACGTTGGGGGCAGGTCTACCAGTTTTCTTTTCACGTTTCCTAGTTCTTCAAAACAAAGAATGTGAAATATGGAAGAGACCTACCATCAATTTCATATTTCTCAGTATCTTTGACAGCCCTTAATGCACTTGACCTTTCAGCATAATGGACAAACCCAAAATCACGTTTTCCAGATTTTCCAGGAGGCATAACCACTTTTGTCACTTCCCCATGACGCTGGAATAGTTCTTTTAGTCGCTCAGTAGAAGTGTTATCAGGTATATTTTTCACATAAAGAGCCTTCACCTGTGAATCTCGAAACAGTACATACCATTAGACCAACATCTTATGATTATGCAGCAGCAAGACAGGCAGTAAAAGAAAAACATGGTCTCAGCAATGTCCACAAATGGATATGCAATTATTTTTTGGAACAAATGTGTAAAACAATTTAAAGAATTTTCCTTCAAGTTTGCATCAACTCAAGACGTCTAAAGCATATCCCAGAAATTGATGCACCAGAGGCCTGCTACAAGGAATTAGCCCCCAGGTGGCCAGCCGTCTCAAATTTGGCCTTGTACTCTGAAGAAGTTGAGATGCATACTTCAAATCTCTGAACAGAAACAAAAACCAGAAAGGATAGACACACACACACACAAAAGAAGACCAGCAAAATTCCAACAATCTCAGTTTTATATTTACACGTCTTACCTATCTAGTTATCTCATAATTATGGATATGCAGAGCGACCGCTCCATTTCTTAGTCCTCCCACCCCCACCAAAATAAAGTAATAATAAAGGTACCATCAAGAATGCAACTTCAAATAAAATTGAAAGATTCGGAACTTTCTAATTCCTTAGACTTTACCTGAGAAGCAGCAGCAGAATGATCAGGTGTACTCTTTGGATCAGCCCATGTAACGGTTGGAGTATTGCCATCCAGCTTAAAGTCCGCACTTAACATCTTCTGCCTCGAATAATCAGCACAGGCATTATTGTAGTACAAAACAAAGGCAAAACCACGGTTACGAGAAGGATTTTGAGGATCCTGTAAGTAGAAGAAGACAATAAAAAATATCAGTGTAAGCAGTTACAACTTTACCTTTATAAGCTAAAAGCATATGTAATCCAAAATTCACCTTTATGAGCTCAATGGTTTCCACTCCAGGACCAACACCCTCAACGACTTTTCTGAACTCATCCTCTGTCCAGATCTTTGGAACATTTCCAATGAACAATCTGTTTTTAGTTTCTGACAGCGAACACCTTATTGTTTTACCCTGGAAAGATGATATGCAACAAGAAGAAAATACCAATGAAGAATGTGTAAAACAGAAATTTATGAGGTTGTCTCACACAACCAACTCATCCCTAACATCCCCGAATTCTCAAAGACTAAGTAAAAGTTGTGGGAGGCATCTTGATCACCTTAAATTCTTTACCCTGTAACTCATCAATGGCCTTCCTTGCGACCTCTTTTGATCTGAATCCGACAAAAGCAAAACCCTTGCTTTCTCCACTGTCCTTGTCTTTCATTAACCTCACCTATAAAAATAATTTAAAATAACAACGGTGAATACAACAGTTAAAATAAAAGTATTAATTGTTATATGCATAGATATTAACAGCTCTAACCTCACAAACTTCGCCAATTGGTTCACACAGATCCCTCAGGTCCTCTTCAGATGCATCCTTAGGAAGTCCACCAATGAAAACTTCAGAACCTTGAGGAGGAAGGCCAAGAAGTTGGGAATGCTTCTCTTTCTCATCTTCACTGATGGAAGCACCAGGCTTTTCTTCAACTTCCACAGGTTCACTATCATTGCCATTTCTATTTTCTTCAGGTGATTGATCTTTCTCACTATCCCCAGCTTTTGAGTAGTCATATCCTTCTTCTTCATCATTTTCTTCAGCATTTCCCTCCCCACCTTCCTCTTCTTCCTCAACTTCTACTTGCTCTTCAACATACTCATCATCCATCTCTTCCATGTAATTGTCCTCTTCAAGATCAACGCGCTCCTCAACTTCCGTGCTTTCTGCCATGATTGTTTCAAGTTCCGGGACTTATCATCCAACACCAGTGCCTGAACAGCACCAAAATCACCTCCAACCTTCAATGATCATTGATATCGAAGATGCAAACACAGCCCGCAAGAATTTGCACAATGCATAACAATAAAACTTTCTTTTTTCGTTTTTTGGGCTACGTATCAATAATGGATATCCAATAATAACTAAAACTACTAGTAAAGAAACAATAATATTAGATACCCAAATCCAAAGTTCCTAACAAAATAAAGATTAATAGCAGCTAAGATACACATTCTCAGAAACCCAGAACTCATTTATCCCAAAAATATAGCCTGTAAAATGTTAAACCCATAAGAGCCAGGAAAAAAGTGAACAGCCACACCACATTAAAAAGCCTAAACCCTAAATCAGGAAAAAACCCGATTGAAGGCAGCAATTAAACCTAAAAGCTAATACTAAATTGTTCACCAATGGGATTCGGATTGCATGTAAGATATTAACAGATTCAAATCAAATGAGCTGCAAGAAATTGGTTTAGCTAAGGACTTACCTGAAGAAATGGGACCATAATTTTTGTGGGGAGAAGAATAGAAATGAAAATAGAAAAATTATTATATAGCTGAGAACAGCAGTAAATAAGGGAGATATTTGGCATACCAGTTGGATGTAATTTTGTGTTTGTGTGTTGTGGGTTGTTGTTTTTGCTTTCTCTGTTTCTGTTTTCTTTGTTTCTCCGGTATCAATCAAAATGTTGAGTGTTGTTGTGAGTTGTGTCTCTCTGGGACTTTTTTCGAGCAAGCTCGAATAAGGGTTTCCTTTCTCGCTTTTCAGAGGCCCTAATTGGGGAGATGTGAAAAATACTCCGTGGACAAATCTATGCATGTGAGAATACTACCGGATTTAAATAGAGCCACGTCAATTTCCAATCTCTACAGTCTCATGTAGAATGACTAAAGCACCCTTCCTAAGTCAAACTCCAATCATTCTTACGTCTCATGGATATTGCATTGGGCAACATTATTCTATTTTTTTGGAGCACAAGGTTAACGTTCATCTTATTATTTTTGTGACTTTTGTGGAAGATTGTTCTCAATTCCTCAATTAGCTTCCATGGACAGCTATAAAATGGTCACTTTAAAAATGTTTCAAATTTTTGTTAAATTAAGTGTGAAAGCGAGAAAAAAAATTGGAAAAAAAAAAAAACTTCAACACTTTGTACAAAGAAACCAAAAGGAAAAAAGAATTACTATAGTTTCTTGATTTGTAACTTTTATTGCCAATAGCAATTATATATATAGAGATGTTACATATTATAAGAAACATTATCAAGAACTTCTATATTTAAAATTAAAAAAATTACACTCCCAAAGATCGAATTAGTAATAAATTTTACATTAATTAATTAATCATTAGACAAGAGTTAATAATTAATAATAAATAATAAATTTTTAAAATTTAATTACACTCCCAAAGATCTCGAAGAAGGCCTAGCTACCGATATATAATCACAAACTTCTTAGAATTAATACGAGTACAAACTCTAGCATCCTTATAAACTTTACCCGGCCTACAAAAATAGCCTTTCTGAGGGTTGCAGTGAATGTCTTGTGAACATATACATAAACCTTCTAATGCACAACCATCTTTGTTAATGATCACCCCATCTTCCAATCCAAGGACTTGATTTGTCCACTCACTAGAGAAAAGCCCTAATGGATCATACTTGTCTTTAACCTTCAAAAATTCTCTTGCATTTTTGTATTTTTTGATGGCTCCATCAAACACTAAGTTTCGATTCTTCCCCCAGTGGGGAAGCCCTCCATATTTGAGCACTGCGAGTTGCTCTATTTCTTCAAGGATATCCCCATAAAGTCTAGGAGTCATTGGGTTCTTGCTTCTGTAATACGTGATATCAAAGTCTAATGAATCTTCTTGTTTGCCCAAGTAAGCACTTGAAGCTTTCACATAGCGCATGAGAATCCCATTATAGAGTTCTAGGCCACATAATGCTTTAGGCTCTAATTGAACCAGCTTTTGGACATCTTGTATAAAATTTTTAACCACGGACAGTCCAATACTAAATGTTGTTTGGTGAAAGAACTCGCCCTTGAGTCTAGGATCCCAAGCGCAGCCTGTGATCATTGAATCTTTAGGACTATCAAGGCAGGTCCCAGATGATTGAAGACAATTCTGATGCCCAATTACAGGATAGCCCGTAAAAAGAATACCTGTTAATCCGAAAGATCACAGATTTTGCTTATAAGTTATAGTGAAACTATATTTGATGCCAATTTTGATTCAATATAGAGGGAACTTTCTACATAAGTTGAAGCAATATTACCATTATTTGTTAAACCAAATGCAGAAGTAACGAGCGTTGAGGTAATAAGTCTTGCACCGATGCACTTCCCATCAGCATCACTAGTAGATTCTTGATTCTCCTCTGATTATAAAACATTATATACGCAAATGTTAAGGCACCAAAATAAATCATATGTATCAATAAAAGCAGATGAAATCTATCGCTTTAATCTTAAGAAGCTAGCTAATGACCTGTGGTTCTGATGATGGCCAACACAAGTGAAGGCGTCGAGCGGAATGGAATGAAATCATAGAGGCCATTGCCGGGCGTGTTCGAGGAAATCCGATCATCAATTCGATAGATTGCCTTGCGTTGACTTGGGTACCAAATTATGTCCGCAAACTCATGCTGATGGCCAAAACTAACTGCTTTATCTGCTAAGTCGGAGTCATTCTTAATCTGGTATGTGATTGATCGCTTGAAGAGGGGTTGCAACTTCAGAGTGACCTATACAATATGATTTCAGTTTCAGCCTACCTTCATTTATTTCACTACATTTTACTCCTTATAAGCTTCATTTTGTAATATTTGTTTCACGTATGGATTATAAAATTTATGTCGTAGAACGAGTAATATTAATTGACTCAAATGATAAATATAAGTGGTCTAGGGTTTTAATCTTGTTAACATCGCAAATTAAAAAGAAGTTGGGTGTATATTTATGTTACCGAATATGATCCAGTTCCAAATGAATACTAATATATTTAATGACTGGGTCTATTGTTTGGTTTCTGTACCTATCAAATAGCTATAAAAAGTGAGGCCTTCAAGCAAAGCCAGCACACAGAAGCTCGTTATCAAGAGAAGCCAAACTGATAGTCTAAAGCAATAGTGCTAAGAAAAGTCATAAACCATACCTCGGAGATAACTCCAAGAACACCAAGTGAAACTTTAGCTGCCTCAAGATCTCGATGGCTTTGATTCAGCACTCTGACCTTAGCATATCCATCTTCAGGTTTTCCCGGACTGACAATCCTTAATTCAACAACATAATCATGAATCGAACTCCCTATTCCCCACAATGAGCTTCCATGCGCGCCTGTGCCCAGCAAGCCTCCGATGGTCAAGCCCCACCAATACGGCGCGTACGGCAACGCCAATCCGGCCTTAGCCGACTCCTCAATAATCTGCCTCAATGTCACCCCGCTCTCTATAGTCATTGTCATTGCTTGAACATCAATTTTCAGTATGTGGTCAATATACTTTGTGCTTATAAGCAGCCCATCTTGGCCATCTGGGCATACAAGCTTGGGAATGCTGTGAGAGAAACGCGTTGCCACTTTCATTTTTCTTTTGGCCATGGTTGCTGCTGATACTAGTGAAATGAGCTCTTGTTCTGAAGTTGGATATGCTACATTAGCCGCTTTACAAATGCTTCGATCCGGGAACATGCCATAAGAGTTTGTGATCGTGCAGCTTGAATTGTTTGGTGATGAACATTTGATTGGATCCTCGGGAGGACTGCAACTCACGATAACGAGTAAAAGGAAAATGCATTTTGATCCGAGGAGATGTCGGAATAAGCTCTTTTTCGAACACAAAGTAGTTACCATGTCTGAGAAATTTGGTGGGGATAAATGGTAAATGATCTTGTCTGTTTAAATTGATATACATATATAACTTCTAAATGTAATCATGATACTGCATATTTATAATTGTGTAGCGTACAAGGTTGATGTAGGACAAAGTCGGGGTTTATTTATTTTAATTTTCTTGTGATCTTAGGATAAATTTAGGGTCGTATTTGATATCTTTTAAATGAAATATGCCGGAACTATTCTTGAAGCAGTATTTTTTTTTCATAAATTTTTTATTATATATATATTTTTAATATTTATTATACAAAATTAATACACATAAGATTTGAATTTAAGAAAGAGTGAATAATGTCTCAAATAGAATTACTAATTATTTATATATTATTATACATATCTTTTATAGTTTTTTTTTAATTCAATAATTTCATTTTTCGGTTTGTATTATTACATGTTCGCTTCCAAACTTGCCAAAGTTTATGTGGATTTCGTAGAAAGGTAACATAATTAAATTGCAGGTCAGAGATGGATGCTTTAAAGTCAAGATCTTTAATGGCTTATCTTCATTTTCTCTTTTATTTTGGCTTAAGGTAATAGATATTATATAGCTAGTGTTCAAATGGTACTTTTAAGGTAATTTATTTATATCAAGGATGTCAGCTGAACCAAATGGAAAATGCGATTTCGTTGTGTACAGTGTACTTATCTTTCATTTAACTTGAAAATCATGGGCTTTACATGCAAGACTTTTAACCTAGTTCACTCCACCTGTCATCTTGCAGCCTTTCCCTTTTGATCGAAGCTTGGCGATGTCTATCTACATAATTTTGATGTATACTACACTTCTGCCTCTTCCTCTTGGAGTTCGCAGACGTCCTAAATTTATATTATAGGTCTTATTTTAAAACAAAACTTGACAAACGTAAAAAAAAAAAATGATATATAACAATTACAGTAAAAATATATAATAGAAAGGTAAAATATATATCGAAAAAGTTGGAATATGGTATCATACATCAGCTGTACATTTAATTTTAAATATATAGAAATTCATACATTTAATGTATAATTATGACTTTGAAATAAAGTTACAATTTCATTACCAATCACGTTGCTATTGACTCAACTCTTTTTTTCCTTTGGCATGGGTTTATTCGCCAAAAATCTCTATTTTTATGTGGCGCATTTTACAAAATCTTCTTTCAATAGATGAGGTTTTATGGTTGTGCGAAATGTGTATTATCACAATTTGGTCATTCTGCCTAAATAAGGCTGAATTAATAGATCATTTATTTGTCACTTGTTTATTATCACGAAATATTTGGAGTTGGTTTGCGCATCTTTTCAATTAGATGTTTCATATAGTCTTATCCATTGAGGGCTTTTGAAAAGCGATTCTATTTAAATTATTTAGTCCACAACTCTTAAATATTTGATGGTTGTCTGCAGTTTTTTTGATGTATTCGATTTGGTGTGGGCGTAATTGTCTAAGATTTGATAAGAAAGATATTAGTTTAGATGGCATCAACGCAAATTGTCTTACTCATATTTATTATTTCATGACGTTTTGCCCAAATTTTGTATCACATGGAGAGGACCATTATGTTTTAGATCAATTGGGGATTGTTTCTAAATTTAGGCCTGCTCTAAGAATCACATTTCTTTTCTAGAATCCTCCATCTCTGGGATGGATTAAAATGAACATATTCTAAAGGTAATATAGGCCAAGCTGCTTGTAGTGGGGTCTTTAGGAATGACTTTGGTTCTTTCCTAGGTGGCTTCTCATGTCCTCTACAAATTGAGATAACTTATTTTATAGAAATCATGGGGTCATTCTAGCTTTAGAGACTACATATGCTTGTGGGTGGCATAAGATTATCTTGAAGTGTGATTCGATTCTGATCATTCATCTTATTTCTAATCCTAAAATTAATCCTTAATGGAAGCTCCACAATTGTTGACTTCGATGTAAGGATTATATTGCTCACTTGCAATTCAGGTTCATTTATATTTTTCGTGAGAACAATGTTGTTGTTGATAATCTGGCAAATCTTGACCTTCATTATGATGATTTTACATGGTGGTTGCGACCACACATGTCAATTTTCCCTACGCTTATTAAAGATGCCAATAGTTTGCCTTCATTAAATTTGTTTTCTCTATGTGGCTTTGTATTGTTCTTTTTCCTCTAGCTACTTCAGTTTTCATGAGTATTTTATGGGGTTAGGCTTCTTTGGTCTCCCTTATTTGTACCTTTATTCTCTATTTTATATTCAATAAATTCCTCTTTTAATTAAAAAAATTACATTTAATGTATAGTATAATCCTTTATTCATTTTTTTTAAAGAAAAGAAGTTATATTTCTCAAATTTTAGAATTATAACATTTTAGAAAGTTAGAATACATAAAGAAAAATTTAAAATATGAAATGAAGAAGAAGAGGAAGAAGAAGCCTGTCGTGCACATATAATAGAGTAAAATAAAGTCATGTGTCTTTATTTTATATAGAAGACATACATCTAGAATGTATGTGTGATAAAATGTATAAATAATTAAGAAAGAGAGTGGATGAAGTGAGATTTGCATATACACAATATATGAGTACATCACGTGTGTCAGATTTCCCACTGAAATTTATGGATTCGTGAGATTTTGGTTTATGGTATTTGATGGTGGGTTGGTAATAAGGTTTTTATTTTAGTTTTTTTTTTTTAACTCTTAGTTGCTTTGACCCCTTATTTCTAGGTTAATTATCTTAAGTTTTTGGAGAGAGATATTTCGAGTTTCTGATTTAATAAATGAATATGGTAATTGAGACTATTGTAATTAATCAATTACTTTTAGCCTATAGATACAACTTTGGTTGGTTCTATCCTAATTGGGTGCTTGTCGAGTTCTGATTTAATCGATGCACAAGAAATTATAATTAATGAATTACTTTGGCTTGTAGATGCAGCTTTGGTTGGTTCTATCCCAATTGAGTGTTTATTAGGTAGAGATAAATTGATGTGGCATTTTATTCCACATGAGGAATACAGTGTTAAATCTGGGTATAGTGTGGATGGGATCTGCCAAAAATTTAGGCCATCTAGGGGCTCTGTTACAATACTGGTGGCATAAATTATAGGCTTTGTCAATTCCTCCCAAAATAAAATTATTTATATGGTGCATGTTTCATATATAATTCATATTATTGTTAATTTATTAAGGAAACATATTGACATGCATGCTATTTGTTTATTCTATGTGGAAGATATGGAGATACCTTTTCACGTTTGATGTAATGTTATTTAGTGGCGAAGGTTTGACATTCGACTAGTTTTGGACGGTTTATTAAGAATTATTGCGGGACTGACTTGTGTCACGCCCCAAGTGTTCTCAAGCATTTCTTTGAACACTTAATGCGCGATAAAGCCTTATAGAGGCTATATGAACTGTTGGAATGGTTCGCGGGCCAGAGCTTCTAGAAGATCCGCTGACATGGGTAAAGATCCAGGCCAAGCACGTGACTTATTAGAGTTGTTAACCCCTATTTGGAAAGAGAATATTCTGTAGCATATGTGATGACATCTAAGAATATTCTGTGGCATATTATTCCATCTTGTATATACACTGTTAGATCGTTTAGATCTCATTCGTTGATTGTATAAGGCTATTAGTAAATAAAATGGAGACCATATGTTGTACAAAACAGGAAACACAACATAACATAATCTCATAGTTTGTATTTCTCTTCAACAATATCGAGATTTTTCTCAAACACCTTGCGAGCGTGTTTCTTCTCTTCTTTGTGTGGTTTTCTAGGCTGCTTAGCTCACAATGCGTCTAAGGCCGTACGGTTCTTAAAAGGTCCGTGATATTTGGTATCACAGCGGGTTCAAAGAAGATGAAAAAAGATGTCGCAACATCATCGAATTTGACTGAAGAGAAAGGTAGGGACCCCAAACCTAAGAGGCACGACAGTATACTTTGTGACAAGTCTACTAATCCAGGCTATGAGTTGGGGAACATGGTGATAATGCTCAGTGGCGCTGTGGTAAAGGTGACAGATCATCTTAGAAAGTTCGAGCAGCAAGTAGAGAAGCTCAAGGTGGGACTCGACACTTAAGGGGATGAGTTGCGCTCCCTCATTAACATAACCATTGAGAGTTATGCTGTTCAACAACGTGATTGGGTCAAGGCATTTCAAGAGAAGCTATACACCACCATGAACAAAGTTTAAGCCCAAGTGGAGGAGCTGCGTAGAGGGTTTGACATTGTCAAGAAGAACGTGGTGTTGTGCAAGCGAGCAGTAGCGAATGGGTCTGTTGCTGCTCAAGGGGCGCCAAGAGTTGAGGCTCCTAAACTAAAGAATTTCAGCAGCAAGTAAAATGCCAAGGGGCTCGATGACTACTTTTGGCAAATGGAAAGATACTTCGATGCCATAGGTGTTTGGGATGAAGACAAGGTAAATACCGCGACCTTATATCTTTTCAATCATGCAATTCTATGGTGGTGCAGAAAAAGCGAGGAGATATACAAGGGTACCTGCACAATCAACACCTGGGAAGAATTGCAACGGGAGCTGAAGTGCCAATTCTATCCAAAGAATTTGGCACACGACGCTCGAAAATGGTTAAAAGAATTGAAGCAAACTAAGTTCATTAACGAGTACGTAGAAGAGTACTCTTTGTTAATGCTCTAAATCTTTAACATTAACGATAAAGACTTGCTATTCAATTTCTTAGATGGGTTGCAAACATGGGCGTCTAATGAGTTGAAGCGGCGCGGGGGTGACACAAATATTCAACGCTCTTACATTGACAGAAACGCTTATGGATTACCGCAAGAGTAGCTCAAAAAAGTCTAATCATTCAAGACCTAATCACAACAAAGGTAGGGGCGCCAAAGAATTTCATCCTTTAGAGGATGAGAAGGAGAAAAGTAAGCCACCCAAATGAGAAAAGTAGAAGCGTAACAGCCATAGAGGTAGTAAACTAAAGACCAACAGCTTTATTTGTGATGGAGATTATTGGGTCAAGAACTGTCCGAAGAAGAAGACTCGCAATGCAATGGTAACGGAACACAAAGCTTGTGGCAAGGTCAAATGGGGTGTTTACAGCTACTTAACACAATGAAAGTTAAGTGGAGTGCCAACATGACAACGAGAAAGACGCTTATGTATGTTGAAGCCTACATCAACTGCATAAAGACTCAAGTACTGATAGATACGAGCGCGACGCACAACTTCATTAAGTGTTCAGAGGCGAAGTGCTTGGGACTTTATGTGAACAAAGAGGAGGGATTCCTCAAATCGGTAAATGCTGTAGCCAAGCCATTGGATGGGGTGGTTCGAGGAGTCGATATCCACTAAGGGAAATGATGCAGTGAGGTAAATTTCTCTGTAGCACCTCTTGATAATTTTGATATGGTGTTAGGTATGGAGTTCTTGAAGCAGTACGACATGGTACCGCTTCCTCGACACGATTATGTGTGTATCATGGAAGGAGTGCCTTACATGATACTGACGGTAGACAAGCTCAAAGGTGGGTAATCTCAGCTGAAAGCCAATACTAAAATTCTTTCCCCCATTTAACTAATAGGAGTTGCTGAGCACAAAAGAGAAGTACATCCAGCCACAGTAAGAGAGATGAATAATAAGACGACATAAGACGAGGGTAAGCTACAAATAGGGGTTGTGAAAGTACTCGAGGAGCACAAGAGGGTTGTGCCAACTGTCATACTACAAGTGCAACCACACCAAGGTGATACCGAGCAAGGAAAGAAGTTAGAGTTGAGGTTTACACTACCAACTACAGTGCAGATGCCTCAACAAGAATTAGATGAGTTGCTCGGGTAACTCAAAGAGTTATCAAGTGCAGGTATCATTCAATAACTCAAGGCATCACATGGTGTGCGCTTTCAGCACAAGAAGTGGGGTCAAGCATCATGTGGGGGACTTGGTGATGGAGATAATATTTCTACCACAATGCAAGACAGCACGCCCACTTCACAAGGGCATTGATCATAGGGACGAGGGGTCATTTCATGTTACCAAAAGGGTTGGCAATGTCTTGCATAAGGTGTGGTTACCTTTGAGACAATAGCCGCATCCAATATTTTTTGAGAGCTGTTTAAAACTATACCGAGGGGGTATGGAAGACATGGAGCAGAAACAGGGACCTTTGCAGATTTTCACATAGGATGATAAAGGGGCGAAACACATTCGTGACGGACGGACGGTGTAGAAGAACAATTCACCTCCGATGCTTGAGTATTTTGTCAAGTGAAAAAGGGTACCCGATATTGATGCACGCTGAAAATACGAGAGTGCATAGTGGAAGATTGAAGAACGAGGTGCGCAGTTTTTAGCCAAGACGCGATGAGAACGTCATGTGAATTTGGTGGGGGAGAATTTCACCCCCCAAGTATTCTCAAGCATTTTTTTAAACACTTGGTGCACGATAAAGCCTCATAGAGGCTATATGGGCTGTTGGAATGGTTTGTGGGCCAGAGCTTCTAGAAGATCCGCTGACATGGGTAAAGATCCAGGCCAAGCCCGCGACTTATTAGATCGTTTAGAATATTCCGTGGCATATTATTCCATCTTGTATGTACACTATTAGATCATTTAGATCTCATCCGTCGATTGTATAAGGCTGTTAGTATATAAAAAGGAGACCCTCAATTGTACAAAACACGCAACACAACATAATCTCATAGTTTGTATTTCTCTTCAGCAATATCGAGATTTTTCTCAAACACCTTGCGAGCGTGTTTCTTATCTTCTTTATGTGGTTTTCTAGGCTGCTTAGCCCACAACGCGTCCAAGGCCGTATAGTTCTCAAAAGGTCCATGACACTTGGAAGGCCTGTTAATGAACATTTTTCAGAATTTTCAGTTTATGGATTTGAAAATTGTTTTGGTGGTATTTTGAAGCTATTAAAATAATCGAAATGCACATTACCATGTAAAGTTGATGAAAGGGATTATAAAATTGTTGTTTAATGTTGGGCTACTTTTACATGAGTTTTAATGGCTTCAATAAGTTGACAAAGAAGGGATAATGAAAGATGGTCAGTATGGTCTGGAGCAGGATGCTTATATGGCTGGTAAGAACGAGTGTGGTCATGGTGCTTGTAAAAAGAATCTGAAATAAGGGATCTCGAATCAAGTTCAAGCTTCATTTCAAAATCAAAACAGGATGTTTCAGAATTAAGTTGCGTTTTAGATTTAGGTTTTATTTTGCGTTAGTTGTAGGATTGAGAGGTTTTTGCTCCAGCGATTGAAAACCAGGTTAGGACATGTCATGATCATGCAATAAAAAAGAGGCGAGATATATGACTGGCTAGATTTCTAACTTAGGCTAAGGGAGTATTCAAGGAATTCGCAGTGCTCACTTGCAAGTTGTTCGGACAAGGAGACAAATAGTAGCTAAACAACTACTTTAGGTTGCTAATCAAATTCACAGAGACTAGAATCTTCTAAGAGTTAGGACTATTGAAGTTAATGTCAATGCAACTATTCACACTCTCACTAATGTAATTAGTTGGGTTATACAAGTTTTTAAGGGTTGTGTTGCTAGCTTCTATAAATATTTTTATAGCCTCTTTTATTTTGTTTAGGGCTAAAGACTCGTTTGGAAATAGAGTTTTTTAAAGTAGTTTTTGGAAGTAGAATTTTTAGAAATATAGCTTTTAAGAAAAAGTCATTGATCGTTTGGTTGTCAATTTAAAAAAATTCTTTTAAAGTACTAGATCGTTTAGTTTTATATTGTTAAAAATACTTATTTGTTATTAAATTACCAAAAAGGATACTTAATAAAACTTATATTCAACAATTTAATAACTTGTTTTATATATAAATATAAATTTATTATGTGTTTTTTTAAATTTAATTTCTTAAAACACAAGAATTATGTATAATTAATACATAGTATTCAACGAATCAATAAAAATTATTATGTTTGATATAAAAATTGAAAATAAAACTATACTTTTTTATTTTAAAAATAAAATAATTAACAAAAGTTTTGGTAGATTCTTATAAAATATGATAGTTGTAGATATACGGAGAATTTGGGATATGATGATTTTTAAGAAAATATTAAAAATATATTAATAGGGTTTATTTTTATTAAAGGTAAACTTTGAAAATAAAAAAATATTATTAGGGTATATGTGACATTACATAAATATTAAAAAAGCTAAAAAAATTCTACTCTCAAAAGTTCAAAATTTAAACTTTTACAAATAGAGTCAAAATAATTTTTTTAATCTCCAAAACTCTTCTCTAATTACAATCAAACATCATAAAAAACTTTTAACATTAAAAAAGCTCATCAACCAAACAAACACTAAATATTTTGCTTTAAGGATTGCATGGTAAAAATTTGAGGGTGATGCATGAGATTGTTTTGCTTTAGTGATGAACACATGACAATGCATATTTGTTAAGAGATTCAGCTACCATTTAATGACACTAATTTTAGCATTTTCTTGTATTTTTAGCTTGAAATAAAGTGTTCTCCTTAAATTGTGATTAATAAATGTTATTTGCACAGGTTTACGTAAAATGAACATAACTCTTAATATAAAAATCGAAATGAAAAAGTTCTTAAATCTAGATTAACATGACTCAATCTTACACAAACTTGAAGAATAGTTGAAAAGCCAAATCCAACATGTTAAGGGCCAAATATTGAGATACAATAGAATCGGGCTACAACTTACGCTCAGCTTGACAAAACTCATGTAATTGGACTGTATTTCACAAAATACGTACTCAATTGGTATAATTCTTAATGCTATGAAATACTGACTTAATTATCAACAACTCTTATGTTGATGGTAAAGTCCAAATCAGCCGTTAGTATGGATCAAATTACATTGCAAGTGGATAAAAGGGTTATTGGCTGAAATCTGATGTATCTTTAGAATTTTGCTCATATCTCATTGGATACTCATCCCATTTGCATGAATCATGTGCCTATGGAAAGAAGAGACAAAATGATACAACTTTCATATTAGCCATAGAGGTTACATCGGTCATTTATATTATCAAAAATATGTTGCAAGTCGGTGAATGAGTTATTGGCCTAAATTATTGAAGATTGATGTCACATTTCCATTCATTGCCTATATAAGGACACTCTTAGAACGTTTTCAATTTTAGATAATTCTATCTTATTTTCTTCTCATTAACATGTATTGTAATCTAGGCTAGAGTTCTTGACAAGGCTAAGAGATGAACTTTTATGTGTAATAAATCTACTTATATGCTTTGATTCGTTGTCAAGAGCTACAAATGTTTGTAAGTTTAATTTTGATTAAAATCTTATCTATTTTATTTTCTATAATCTAGAGGTTATAATTCTCATATTTAATATATGTCTAGTCATGCTTTTCTTATGTGATTCTTGTTGAATTATAATTGTTATTGGTTACATTATTTTATATGTTAATCTTTTACTGCAATTGTCAATTGATAATATATTGTCGATCTTGGATAACATGTAAAGACAATAAATGTTTGATATTCAAGTTGATATTTTATTGCAATATTGTCAAAATGATATATTGTCGATCTTAAATAACTTGTATAAATGAACACGATTTGTGTTAATATTTGCAAAAGAGTTTAGTTATATCAAATGCATGTGTTATCAAATGTACTATATTTTACACATATTTCGATTGATTGTTTAGATGTAAAACTGTCAATTGAGATATAAACATTGAATTAAAGTGTAGAGTAGATTTATAAAGCATAATTGTGATTCTTGAAGCCTTGTTTAAATCATCATAAGACATTTTTCTCAATTCATAGACAATTCTATCTAATACACTTAAATTAATTAATTAATTTTTTCCTTTGCTACTACTTTAATATTTTACTTCACCAACTTATTTTGCCAAAAGCTTCCTCGTGGGATCGACACCTCAATCTATACTGCGATAGCCGCATTACATTTTAAGCATAAAAAATTTTTTGCGTTATTGCTGAAGAGGCACACTAAGCGAAAGTCAGTTGCGTTTATCAATACTAAAGCGGTAACTTTGTACATTTTCTTTTCCTTATAAAATCTTAGTTTTATTTCCTTGTAATTCATTTTATTGTTCATGGTTGGTTCTACCACCTAATTTATTTTATTTTTTTAATTAATTAATTATATTTTATATTATTTTAATTGCTGATTTTACCGTCTAATTTAGTTCATTTTCTTTTATTTATTTATTGTGCTTCGCACTTTAGTTTCTTTTATTTATTTATCGCACTTTATTTTCTTTTATTTATTACTGCACTTTACTTTTTTTTAATTTGTCGTATTTTATTTTATTTTAATGGTTGATTCTACTGCCTGACTTAGTTTATTTTTTTTATTTATTGCACTTAGTTTATTTATTATACTTTATTTATTTATTGCACTTTATTTTTTTTAGTTAATATGTTATATTTTTATTTTATTTTAATGGCCGGTTCTACCGCCTAACTTTTTATTTATTTACTTATTGTATATTTTATTTATTTATTGTACTTTATTTTATTTATTTATTGTACATTGCATTTTATTTTTTTTTATTTATTGCACTTTCTTTTCTTTTATTTACTTATTGTACTTTTTATTTATTTATTGTATTTTTTTTATCGTACTTTACAGTTTATTATCTTTTGTTCATTTATTGTATTTATATTTCATGATTGATCTTACCACCTAACTCATTTCTATTTCTTATTGTGTTTTATTTCACTTCTTAATTTTTCTTGAGCATGTCTTTCATAAAAAAAAGAGTTAAAAAAAAAATTGTTAGGATGTATGCATCGACTTAGAGACAAACGAGGAAGATTCGTGAGAGAAGTAGAACTAAAACAATCACCACAATTTATAAGGGAAAAGAATTCATTATCTAGTTCATCTTGTAATTCTAACACAATGAGCCAACACGAGGATAACCTCGTTAGAACTCTAAAAGATTATTTGTATCTTACTCGCACAGCCACACCATCATGCATTATATTTTCACCTAACACACCACATTTGAATTTTAAACTTGGAATGATATAACTTTTACCCACTCTTCATGGTCTAGATAGTGAAAATTTTTATGTACATGTTATAAAATTTGAAGAGGTAATTGTCACATTCCATAGCCAACCCGAAGCCATAGACACTGTTAGGCTTAAATTTTTCTATTTTTTTTTGAAAGACAAAGCAAAGAGTTGGCTATACTCTTTGCGGCCGAGGTTTATAGGAACTTGAGCAGAAATGACCCAAGCATTTTTCAATAAATACTTTCCACAACACAAAATTAATGGCCTGAAAAGATAAATTTCTTCCTTCTCCTCAAAAGACAGTGAAACTTTATATCAAACATGAGAAAGGTTTAAAGAGTTGTTAAATCTGTGCCCTCACCATGGGTATCACAATTGGCGCTTGGTTAGCTATTTTTATGAGGGACTCACAATTAGAGAGTGCCAATTTATTGAAATGATGTGTAATGGGGAGTTCCTTCACAAAGATCCTGAGGAAGCCATAGAATTCCTTAATGACTTAGTTGAAAAAGCCCATACATGGACTGAACCTAACATTACTGAAAGTACAAATAGGTCATGACCCAGTAAAATTTTCCATCTTAGGGAAAAAAATAACCTCAAAGCCCAATTAGAGGTCTTACCTAGGGAGTTAGAGGCCTTGAAATCCAAAGATAGAAAGGCCACCCACACAGTTGCTAAGGTTAAGTCACACGATGTCTGTTTTGTCTATAGAGGGGTGGAACACTTAGCTCAGGATTGCCCCACTTATAGTGAGATGGGGGGGGGGGGGGGGATATATGAGGAACAATGTAATGCCCTAGGGATGTACAAGAAGCCTTATTCACCCTACTCTGAAACCTATAATCCTAGTTGGAGAAACCACTCAAACTTCAGCTGGAAATCTGACCAACAAGCTAACAGCCATTGGAAACAAGAACAACAAGCACCCAAGTCTTATATTACACCTCAATATAATGCACGACTAGCCATGAGTCATTTAGAGGATACATTACAAGCATTTATAGAGGCACAAAGTAAGACTAATAAAAAATTTGAAACAATTCTTGCGCAGGTGATAGATGAAAATAAAAAAATCAAGAGTAAAATCACAAAGCTGACCAGGGCCTTAACTGTATAAAAGCAAGGTAAGTTTCCATCTCAACCTCAATTCAATCCGAAAGGAAAATTCATGGCATAAGCTTCTACTTCTGATGCTCAAAATCTCAAAGAAGTCAATGCCATTACTACTTGGAGTGGTAAAAATGTAAGTGAACCTACTTTTAAAATTAACACATTTACGAGTAGTAACGATGCCCCCCCTTAAAAAAGAGGCCATAGTGAAAAAAGAGCCCGAAAATAAGTTTTCAATCTCAGTGTCTTTTTCTCAAGCTCTTCGACCGGTTGGGAAAAATTTAAAAATTCAAGGTGAGATTTTAGTACATTTGAAACAAGTTAAGATTAATTTTTCCTTGTTGCATTTTATTAATCAAGTTCCAACTTATGCCAAAGTCATAAAGGATCTATGCACTATTAAAAGAAAACACCGTGTAAAGAAAACTGCATTTTTGGCAGAACAGGTAAGTGTAGTGATTGAACAAAAGACACCACCCAAGTATAAAGACCCAGGATGTCCCACAATCTCTTGCCAAATTGGGACACATGAGTTTGGTCAAGCTTTGTTGGACTTAGGAGCAAATGTAAATTTAATGCCTTATTCTATTTACTTGCAATTAGGACTTGGTGAGATTAAATCTACATCTGTAGTCCTATAATTAGCTAACCGATCAATCAAGAAACCACGGGGAATAGTAGAAGATGTTTTGTTACAAATTGATAAATTTTACTACCCTGTTGATTTTCTTGTTTTAGATACTCATTTTGTTGTTAACATGGAGTAAAAAATCCCTCTTATTTTGGGGAGACCTTTTCTTGCCACTGCTAACGATCTTATTAATTACAGAAATGGTCTAATAAAATTATTTTTTGGGAATATGACTCTTGAGGTGAACATTTTCAATATTGGCAAACAACCACAAGAAGAAAATGAATGCTATCATTCATATATGATAGACACACTTATAGTGGAGGAAGCTTATAAAAATCATGGCTTTGATTCTTTGAAAAACCTTCTCAATTTTGATTTTGAAGAATTGTATTATCCTGATGTAACAATTGATGTGTTTAGTATTATTGACTCATAGGATAAAGAGACTCGATTTTGACAGCCACGCTTTGAAGAGTTGCCACGAGATAGGGAGAAACCAAAACCATCAAACCTCGAGACACCACAAGTTGAGCTTTCTCCACTGCCCAAAGGTTTGAAACACTCATTCTTGGGACCAGGTGATACATTTTCTATCATCATTTCTTCTGAACTTAGTGCTGAACAAGAGAAAAAATTGATAAAATTATTAAAAGAACATAAGTCTGCACTAAGTTGAACCATAGCTGATATCAAAGGCATTTCTCCATTGATATGCTCCCATAGAATTCATTTAGAGGAAGGTGCCTAACCTCGTAGGGACCCATAAAGAAGACTTAACCCAACAATGAAAGAAGTAGTGAAGAAATAGGTCTTAAAACTATTAGATACATGTATAATCTATCCAATTTCTGATAGTCAATTGGTAAGTCCAACTCAAGTAGTGCCTAAGAAATTTGGGGTTACCGTTGTGGAAAATGAGAATGAGATACTTTTTCTAACTATGGTGGTAAGTGATTGGCGAATGTGCATTGATTATAGAAAATTAAATACAGCCACTAGGAAAGACTATTTTTCATTGCCTTTTATCGACCAAATTTTAGAACGTGTAGCTGGACATCCATTTTATTACTTTCTTGATGGATATTTAGGATATTACCAAATTGAGATAGCTATAGAAGATCAAGAAAAAATTATTTTTACATACTTTTTTGGTACTTATATTTTTTGTAGAATTTCATTTGGATTATGTAACGCACCAGCTATTTTTCAGTGTTTTATGTTGAGTATTTTCTCTGATATAGTTGAAAAATACATGAAAGTTTTTATGGATGATTTGACTGTTTTTGGTAATTCTTTTGATTTATGCCTACTTAACATGAAAGCTATTTTGAGTAGGTGTAAAGAAAAAGGACTTGTGCTAAATTAGGAGAAATGTCATTTCGTGGTATCTTCAAGAATCGTTTTGGGCCACATTATATCTGAAAGAGGGATAGAGTTTGACAAGGCCAAAATTGAATTAATCTCTAAACTACCTACACCTAAAAGGGTAAAAGATATTTAATCTTTTCTTGGACACGCTGACTTTTACAGAAGGTTTATACAAAATTTTTCTGCTATATCTAGACCATTGTGTAATCTTTTGCTAAAAGATGCAGAAATTTCATGGACACAAAAGTGTGAGGAGGCATTTCGAACACTCATTGCCTAACTTACCACCGCTCCTATCATGCAATCACCGGATTGGAACCTCCTATTTGAAATTATATGTGATGCAAGTAATTATGTTGTAAGAGTAGTTCTTGGGACGTAGGGAGGGAAAACCCTTTATTGTTTATTATGCTAGTAGGACTTTGAATGATGCTCAAATGAATTACACTACTACTGAAAAAGAACTACTAGCTGTTGTTTTTGCCTTAGACAAATTCCGTTCTTATTTCATTGGTTCACCTATTGTTATTTTTACTGACCATACAATCCTTAAGTACCATATTTCTAAGAAGGATGCTAAAGCCCATTTAATTAGGTGGTTTCTTCTTTTGCAGGAATTTGATCTAACCATCAAAGACAAGAAAGACGTTGAAAATGTTGTTATTGATCATCTATCTCACCTTGAGTTCACTGACTCCACTGATTTGCCACCCATTCGAGATGATTTTTCTGATGAACATCTTTTTGCTAGAAGCCAAATACCTTAGTATGCACATATCGTATATTATTTAGTTTGTGGTGAACTTTCATCTAATTGGAGTACACAAGATAAGCATAAGTTCTTGGTTGAGGAAAGTAATTTTTATTGGGACGATCCATATCTTTTTAAATACTATCATGACCAAATTATGAGATGTTTCATTCTTGAAAGTGAAGTTTCTAGTGTCTTAAATTTTTGTCATAGTACTGCTTGTAGTGGTCATTTTTCTATGAAGAAGATTGCTGTGAAGATTTTACAGTGTGGTCTTTACTGGCTCGCTTTGTTCAAAGACACTAATAATTTTTGTCGTTCCTGTGAAAGATGTCAAAAGTTAGGTGCTTTATCTCAAAGACATATGATGCCTCTTAACCTTATTCTTGTTATCGAGATATTTGACTGTTGAGGTATCGATTTTATAGGTCTTTTTCCCTCATCTTTTGGCTACTTTTACATCCTTTTAGCTGTTGACTATGTATCAAAATTGGTGGAGGCTGTAGCTTATCGTACTAATGATAATACAATTGTAATAAAATTCTTAAAAACAAATGTGTTATCTAGGTACGGTACGCCACTGTTTACGCTCAAAATATAACGCGGCTATTGCAATATAGATTGAGGTGTCGATCCCACGAGGAAGCTCTTGGCAAAATAGGTTGATGAAGTAAAATATTAAAGTAGTAGCAAAGGACAAAATTTAATTGATTTAAGTGGATGAGATAGGATTGTCTATGATTTGAAGGAAATGTCTTATGATAATTCAAACAAGGCTTCGAGAATCACAATTATGCTTTATAAATCTACTCTACACTTTGATTCAATGCTTATAACTCAATTGAAAGTTTTACATCCCAAACAATCAATCAGAAGATAGGAAAATATAGCACATTTGATAACACATGTATTTGACGTAATTAAACTCTTTACAAGCATTAACATACATCATGTTCATTTATACAAGTTATCTAAGATCGACAATATATCACTTTGACAATATTGTAGTAAAAGATCAACTTGAATATTAAACATTTATTGCCCTTATATGTTATTCAAGATCGACAATATATTAATTTGACAATACTGCAGTAAAAGATTAACATATAAAACAATGTCACCAGTAACAATTATAGTTCACCAAGAATCACATAAGAAAAGCATGACTGAACTTATATGAGACATGAGAATTATAATCTCTAGATTATAGAAATTAGAATAGATAAGAGTTTAATCAAAACCAAACTTACAACATTTGTAGCTCTTGACACCGAATCAAAGCATGGAAGTAGATTTATTACACATAAAAGTTCATCTCTTAGCCTTGCCAAGAACTCTAGCCTAAATTACAATACATGTTAATGAGAAGAAAATAAGAGAGAATTCTCTAATGTTAAAAACGTCCTAAGTGTCTCCTTATATAGGCAATGAATGGACATATGTCATGGATGACATCAATCTTCAATAATTTTAAGCTAATAACTCGTTTATCCACTTGCAGCACATTTTTGATAATGTAAATGATCGATTTAGCTTCTACAGCCGACATGAAAGTTGTATAATTTTGACTCTTCTTTCCATAGGAACCAATTTCATGCAAATTGGATGAGTATCCAATGAGATATGAGCAAACTTCCAAAGATACATCAGAATTTGGCCAACAACCATTTTACCCACTTGGAATGCGATTTGGTTCATGATAACGGATGATTTGGACTTTACCATCAACATATGAGTTGTTGATTGTTAAGTCAGAAATTCACAGCTTCAATAATTATACCAATTGAGTACGTATTTTGTGAGATACGGTCTAAATACGTGAGTTGGGTCAAGCTGGGCAGGAGTTATAGTCCGATTCTGCTGTATCTCAATTTTTAGCCCATAACATGTTGGATTTGGCTTTTCTACTATTCTTCAAATTTGTGTAAGATTGAGTCATGTTACACCAGGTTCAAGAATTTCTTCATTTTGATTTCTACATTGAGAGTTATGTCCATTTTACCTAAACTTGTCCAAATAACATTCATTAATCACAATTTAAGGAGAACACTTTATTTCAAGCTAAAAATACAGAAAATACTAAAATTAGTGACCTTAAATGGTGATTGAATCTCTTAACAATATGCATTTTCATGTGTTCATCAACCACGTGTCATCATTAGTGACCAAGGAACACATTTTTGTAATCGTTCTTTTGAAGCTTTGATGCACAGGTATAGTGTTCTTTACAAAGTCTTAACTGCATATCATCCATAGACAAATGGACAAGCCGAGCTAGCAAATAGAGAGGTTAAACAGATTTTAGAAAATACAGTTAAGCTAAATCGCAAAGATTGGTCTCTACGCCTTTCTGATGCATTATGGGCATATTGCACTGTATACAAAATCATCTTAGGAATGTCTCCATACCGGCTTGTTTATGGGAAAGCTTGCCATTTACCTGTTGAGCTAGAGCATAAAGCTTAATGGGCTATCAAAGCCCTTAACTTTGATTTAAGTGCTGCAGGCATTCAGAGAAAGTTACAATTTTCAGAAATAGAAGAGTTACGAAATGACGCATATGACAACTCTAGAATTTACAAAGCTAAAATGAAAGCATCTCATAACAAATAGATCTCAAGGAAATACTTCGAGCCAAATCAACGGGTCTAACTTTATGATTCTCGATTGCATTTACACCCTAAAAAGTTGAGATCTCGATGGTATGGTAAGGCACATTTTTTCTAATGGTGTTGTCAAAATCGAGGACCCCACTAATGGGTGAGCTTTTAAAGTGAATGGATAACAGCTGAAAAGTTATGTGGAAAAGGTAGATCACTCAATATACATAGATGAGATCCCTCTTGTAGATCCTATCTATCATGCTTGATTAGGTTCAATCTATCTGTACTATATTTTATATTTTGTCTATATTTTACATTTTACATTTTGACTTTTTATTTTTTATTTTATTTTCTTTCACATTTTATTTTACTTTATTTACTTCTTTTTCTTTTTTTTTTTCAGTGTGATTTTATTTTCCAGTCAAGTGACGGATACGGTACTCCGTGACTATTAAAGTCAGTTTCTCAGTTCCCTAAAAACTGTCCCTCAAACTGTGTATTCATATCTTTTCTTTCTTTTAAAATGGATCGCATTCTTGCCAACCTTAAAAAACATTTCCCTTCATTGCCTCAAAATGCTCTACTTAAGATTTACAAAGTACGGTGTGAAAGATTAAGGCTATTGATGTTGAGTAATATCCTTGTGGATCTTGATTGGTTAATTGAAGCCAATGTTCGATTATCTGGTGAGTCTGCAAATAATTTTGTTTCTCATATGTCTGGTCTTGGAAGAAGCTCTTATGCCAAAAGGCGACGAGTAAAGAGGTTACAAGTCTGTCATAAATATGCTTGATAGAATTATAACCGGAGTTGTCGTTCTTTAGGATTTGCATCTAGAAATTGAGAAGACAAAATTCAATTTATTAAGGATGGATTGAGTAAGGAGTCTTTGGATGATATCCTATTGACTCTTGCAACATATCCCTGTGGGCTCGTGCAACGTGAACTTCTCAATTTATGAAATAAATTCAAAAATGAACATTAACGATATAGTCTCAAGAATCTAATTCTAAAAGACCCTGTTTGTCAATTTATATGAAAATTAGATGAGAAGCCTATCCCCGACCTATAGAGGGCGTTTAAATCATTACTGAACGTAAAACCAGAGGAAAATGTGAGCCACAATCACAATTAATTTTAAATACATATGTTTTAAATTCAAAATTTTATTTTATTTTGTTTTATTTTATGAATAGTAGGGCTATTCATGTAGATGTCTTAAATTCAAATCTTTTTGTTCAATAATGCATGTTGGTCATTATGTTTAAATTTTTGTGTTTTATTTTTAACTCTTTTCTGACAAACTATCGGTTACCACAATCATTATTATCATTTGGTACTCTATGAATACAACACCTCATTTTTTTTTCATTTTCATATATTTAGATAAAGGTGAGTGTAGATATGGAGGAAACCTCAATTCAACAATTCAGAAATATATGTGTATTTTGTGGATCTAGTCCTGGGGGAAATAAAGTGTTTGTAGAAGCAGCAAACAATCTAGGAAAAACATTAGCTGCAAGAAAAATTTATTTGATTTATGGACGGAGTAGCCTTGGGTTAATGGGGTGTGTGTCAATAGCTACACATTTAGGAAGAAGTCAAATTTTAGGTATTATTCCTACAGCTTTAGTTGTGGAAAACCTGACTAGGAAAATAATAGGGGAAGAATTACGAGTCTTATCCATACATGAACGTATAGCTAGAATGCTTTACAATGCAGACGCTTTTATTGCTTTACTAGGTGATTTTGGTACCTTGGAAGAAAATTTTCAAATTGCCTCTTGGGCCCAGCTGAATATCCACCGAAAACCCATAGGTTTGTTGAATGTTAATAACTATTTTGATTGTTTACTCTATTTTCTTGATCAAGCTGTGGAATAGAATTTTATTTCACATTCGGCGTGATAGATCCTCGTTTTCGCTACCAAGGCGGATGAATTGATTGACAAATTACAAGTAGTTACCTACGAACCTGACCCAGCAATAACTTGGATCGATTGGTCAGTGGGCCTTAACAAACGAAAATTAAATCTGACACTTCGTTTGTAAATTTTTCTTTGTTTTATTTATTTATCAGCATCATCATTTTAGTTTATATTTACTTAAGTGTCTCTCAAGTTTGTTTCTTTCAAATAACTGGCGTTTCAAGTAATGTCTCCTATACTTTATCTCTTTCTATTTAAATATTGAGGACAATGTTTCATCTGATTTGGAGGAGGATAGAAAATATAAGTTGCATTTTCAAAAAAAAAAAAAATTATGGTCCGACATTTGATTAAAATGGCAGAGTAAAGAGTTCATTCTTGAACTTTTGAGACGCACTCTAAGTCAAATTAGAATGACAGAGTAAGGAGTTTTATTTCTAACTTTTAAAATGCCTTTTAACTAATTTTTTGTTGTTTTATTTTATGTTTCATGTATTGTTGTTTATTGCTTATATTCTTGGTAATTCTTGTATAAAGGAATTTTCTTTTTTGCCTAAGTATGATTTCAAAATTATTTAGGTTGAGTCACTGTTTCTATTTAGGTTACTAAAATATTTTTGAGTACAACGCTAAGCCTTGTGATAAGACGGATGATTCAATTTATATAATCAAGAGAATTATCATGTTTAAGTATATATTTTTCTAATCTCACATATCTTTTGTGAGTAAGTGGAAAGGTTGAGAAAACAACTTATGAATCTTCATTGATCCTTTGAATTAGTTAATTTTTGTTTAAATTGATATTATTTAAATTATGAAATAAGTTGGTTGTATTTGTGTATAATATAATTTGGTGAGAAACCTTTGTAATGCTTTCTTGTATTCTTAAAAAATACAAAAAAAAAAAAACAAAATACCAAAAAAAAAAGAGAAGAATCAATTTAGTTTAATAAAATCTTTATTCAATTTTAGAAGACAAATATTTTGTAAAGCAATTTTCTCATCAAGTTATATTTGTATTATTCTCACAAGCCAATTAAAGTTCTAAAGCTGGCGTATGTTAGGAATAATTAATTTTTAAACAATTGATTTTTCTATCTTTGGATCAATGTTAGTTTATATGTCTGTCTTTAAAATTGACTTTTTCTTGAGTGCTTAATTGTTTTTCAATTCCATGAGAGAAATCCTAACCCTTTAAACAGTCATTCACTTGTGAGGATATGGAGTTGAGACTTTTACTTGGAGAAATTCTTAAGGCTATATCTGTTGTGATTTGTGGTAAAATGGTTACGGCTTAGTTCACACACATACACAATTTTTGAAAGTTATAATTGAAAAAACCATAATAGCAACAGTGATCTTGAACTGACTTTTTGTTTGAAATGTTTAGGTAGTTTTGTATATTCTATTTACGCTTGAATTGTTAGAGACTAGCAATAAGCTGGTTGGGGGCTATGATGAACACATAAAAATGTATATTTGTTAAGAGATTCAGTCGCCATTTAATGACACTAATTTTAGCATTTTTCTTATATTTTTAGCTTAAAATAAAGTGTTCTCCTTAAATTGTGATTAATAAATATTATTTGCACAAGTTTAGATAAAATGGATATAATTCTCAATGTAAAAATCGAAATGAAGAAATTCTTAAACCTAGAGCAACATGACTCAATCTTACATAAACTGAAGAATAGTTAAAAAGTCAAATCCAACATGTAATGGGCCAAAAATTGAGATACAATAGAATCGGGCTATAACTTTCGCTCAGCTTGACCCAACTCATATTTTTGGACCGTATCTCACAAAATACGTACTAAATCGGTATAATTCTTGAAGCTGTGAAATAATGACTTAATTATCAACAACTCTTATTTTGATGGTAAAGTCTAAATCAGCCGTTATCATGGATCAAATTGCATTGCAAATGGGTAAAAAGGTTGTTAGCCGAAATCTGATGTATCTTTAAAATTTTGCTCATATCTCATTGGATACTCATCCAATTTGCATGAATCCAATACCTATGAAAAGAAGAGATAAAATACTACAACTTTCATGTCGGCCACAGAGGCTACATCGGTCATTTATATTATAAAAAATGTGCTGCAATTCAGTGAATGAGTTATTAGCCTAAATTATTGAAGATTGATGTCACATTTTTATTCATTGCCTATATAAGGACACTTTTAGGACGTTTTCAATATTAGATAATTCTATCTTATTTTCTTCTCATTAACATGCATTGTAATCTAGACTAGAGTTCTTGGCAAGACTAAGAGATGAACTTTTATGTGTAATAAATCTACTTCTATGCTTTGATTCGTTGTCAAGAGCTACAAATATTTGTAAGTTTAATTTTGATTAAACTTTTATCTATTTTATTTTCTATAATCTAGAGGTTATAATTCTCATGTCTCATATATGTTCAGTCATGCTTTTCTTATGTGATTCTTGTTGAATTATAATTGTCATTGGTTACATTATTTTATATGTTAATCTTTTACTGCAATATTGTTGATTGATATATTGTCAATCTTGGATAACATGTAAAGACAATAAATGTTTGATATTCAAATTGATCTTTTACTGTAATGTTATCAAAATGATATACTGTCGATCTTAGATAACTTGTATAAATGAACATGATTTGTGTTTATATTTACAAATGAGTTTAGTCATATCAAATGCATGTGTTATCAAATGTGTTATATTTTACATATCTTTCGATTGATTGTTTAAATGTAAAACTGTCAATTGAGTTATAAACATTGAATTAAAGTGTAGAGTAGATTTATAAAATATAAATGTGATTTTTGAAATCTTGTTTAAATCATTATAGGACATTTTTCTCAATTCATAGATAATTTTATTTAATCCACTTAAATTAATTAATTAATTTTCTCATATGCTACTGTTTTAATATTTTACTTCACCAATTTATTTTGTCAAAAATATTTTCGTGAAAACGATACTTCAATCTATACTGTAATAACCGTATTACATTTTGAACATAAATACTTAATATAACTTTGTTTTTAAGTCAAACTGCAAACAAATAATTTTTTTCCTTAATTTAAGGTTGTTCTTAAGAGTTAAAGGAGAATTTGTTGAAATCAATATCTAATATTAGATAGTTTTGAAAATGCATATTGTGTTTTTAAAAGATGTGAAGGGAATATAATGGTTTATTGTTTAGTAAAATGGGTAAGTGGCATGCTTATCATGATTATATATTTTTTTCTTTGTTCATTAATAATTAATAAAACATTCTCATTAATTAAAAAAAAAAGCAATCAGTAATGCCATGCCACATTAAAAGAATTAAAGTCAGTAGATCACGTTAACATCATCATGCCAGTTAATTTTTATGCCCCATATTTGTAATTTCAGTTGTGGCAACAACGTCCCGGGACTCACTCCGCGTGGGCGGTGGCTAGCTTCTGCTTCATCATCTTTCCATTCTATCTGCCACCACTTACTTATTCTGCCGTGCCCATTTCTCATTATTATTACAAATTTTCAATGTGGGTTCAAACGTCAAAGGCAGTAACTTATAATTAATGTGAATATTTTTGCACCATCATTACAAACTTTGGCCCTTTTGATCGGTGAGTTTTTGTCAAATGAAACTCAAAACCCTAATTTTCATTTTATTGGTTTATAACTAGTAACTACCAAATCCAATATATGTAAATTATCTATATAAATTATTTCATGTAAATTAAAATAATATATAAATGTTGGTCCATGTAATTCATTTTAATTTATTTCATTAACTTTTATATTTTTCTAACTAATGCTTACATATTACGTAAAGAGTTTGTATATCTAATATTACTCATAATTTATTATTATCTTGTAGAGGTCTTTGTTTTTAGCTAAATAACTAGTTTATTCATTTATTTTTAAGCCTTACTTATCGTCTCATTATAATTTTCTTCTAATCACACGTAAGATAAATCAATTAGCCCTTAATTCTAAAGGCAAACGACAAAAAGACATTCTAATTTCTCTTTCAATCATATCTTACAAATGTTTAGAATTTTTTTTTTCAAAAAAAAGAGAGTCAAAATTGTTGAGAAATCTTTATTTCGTGTGTGATATATATGCAAAAGCTATGGATTAATAAGAGTGCAAGAGTGCCACACTAAATTGATAATCGTGCAATATCCACAGTCCAAAACAATTTATGTTATAAATTTATTGACTCCTTATTTAATGTTGATGTTCGAACGGTTTATATTTGTACAAATAATTTAGATTCACTACTAAAAAAAAAACTTACACAATGATAAAAAATTATTATCAAAAAGCATAATTTATTATAAATTTTATCTATCATCAAAAATAAAATCACTAATTTGTAATAAATGAAATCTATTATTTAATTGCATTATAACTATTATATAATAGAAATATTCTATCATGAAATTATGATATATTTTACTATTTAACTTTGATATATATATATATATATATATATATTTATGATAAGTAATACATGTCAGATTATGTGGCTTATAATATGGGAAATAACAACATCATGATGTCATGCTACTAATAAGTGATAATGATAATATATAGTCATCATACTTTTTTTTAATCTTAAATTGATGATAGAATTGTAAGATTTATTGGTAATTCTATGTATTAAAAAGTAGTGATTGTTTCATTTATATAGCAGAAACAATTTATTAAATTGAATGTTATAAAATTATATATATATATATATATTCCCAATTTAATAGTCGATGCATCTCATTCATTTCAAATACATAAAATTGAATATCCAATACGTTGAAATCATTAATTGTGGTAATACAAAAATTTATCACATCCAAAATACTGTATGGTTAGTCAATTAAGAAAATATAACAACTAAATTTAATATAATCTGTTTTCATTATGTATCCGATATGCTTCCATCTCCAAAATCTATTAATATAGTCAATGATCATTTAACAATAAAAAAAATAAATTTGTGTTTCTTCTAATGCCTCCTTGAAAATTCAAATTCAAATCCAACTCCACTCGATCTCTAAAGCAACTCAAAAACTTAAACAAATTACAACATGTAGATTTCCATTAAACTGCACAGGAAAAAAAAAAGATTTAAGTAAACTATAATTCATAAAATTTTACAAAAAAAATAAAAGAATACAACCAATTTTATCTATTGTTCCTAAACAACAACACAAAGGTCAAGTCATAGGACCTAAATAAGCAATTGAAAAGAAAAGAAAAAAAGCAATTTTATCAGTAAGTAGAGGTCTAAGTCATGGGATCTAAACAAGCAAATGAACTTGTTTTTCAACAATAGTATTTTTTTTCTACACTTTGGTGTCTTTATTTTATGTATTCATTATTGATATTAAAGATATCATATATTTTCACACACTAGGCACATAGAAATTCTACCATCTACAAGCAACAAGTACCAAGTCTCCAGGAACTAATAAATAAATTATGTACATTGCAAATTTTACAAAACAAACTCAATTCTACCATCATGAGCATTGACAAGTTAAGAATAAAAAAGTGCAAGTCATGCGATAGATTATAGTAAAATGGCCACAACAACAAAAGAAATCTATATTAAAAACTTAGGCTATGTTTAAATTACTTGAATATGTTGTTGATCGCGGTTAATAGTGTTCACATATCAACATCCCTTTTCAAGAGACTAAGCTATAAAAAGATAGAAAATTCTACCAACAAACATAGTCATTAAAATAATAACAACAAAAAAAAAAAATTAAGCCATCAAACTTTCAGTTGCTTTCCAGAAGAGAAGAAAGGGGAAAAAAAATATTCCTCATATCTATTCTGCTATAAACAAATTAGTTAAAATCTTACCATTTGTTGACATTAAACGAAGGAAATGTGCAAATTTAAAACTAAAACAGCACAATTCAACGCAATTAAATCAACAAAAGCGAAACGAAGTTAATAATTGAAATTAATTTAACTTTAGTTTGATTCAACGAGACTGTCTATTCCAGAATCAAATCAATTCGATAACAAGAAAATGAAAATTGGATAGAAATTCAGAAAACCCTAACCACAGAACAAGAATTGCAGCATTCACAGAATTGAGGACGTTTCGTAATTAGCAGACAATAAGATATTTCATTATTTATTTTATGATTCAAATAAATGCAAATTTAATTGCTAATTTGATTATTGTTATTATAAACCAATATTTTATTTCATTTTAACTAACTAACAACAAATAAAGCTAAATGATTCAATTAAAAATTAAAAAGTAAAAAAAAAAGAAAATTACCAGCAAATTTTCGCAGGAATCGCTGACAGCAAACCGAGATGGTGGGCGGAAGACCGCAAGGTTGATGGTAGAGCACCGAAATGATTTTCTCGAATTCAAATACGACAAATTTTTTTTTTGTTATAAATATAATGTAGCGTATTTGAACTGTAGTATATTTAGGAGGAATGTCGGAGAATTTTAATGACGATGATAAAAGATATATTAAAATTTAAAATATTGATATTTCGATTTTGAAAGATATAAATTATAAATCAATATTAAAAAAAGTTTGTGTTCATTGAGAATAAACAAGTCTGTCATAATCACTTCCTATTCACAAAGTGGTAACAACTAAATGAGTAGTATAATCTCAACAATACCGATAATTGTATTTTTGATAAACAGTATAAATAATAATTATTTTTTTTAATAATATTCAATAAAGACCTAATTTATACGCACTATAATGATTAGAAAGATAGAGGTGATGATGGTAATGAAAATTATGGTTATGGAATTAAAGCTGATGGATTGAATGAGATATTAAAAAGCAAATTATTTTTTTTAAATAGTTCTCTTTGTGAGTGGAATGATGCCTATAATTCACATGCAAGAGAAGATACAATTTAAGCATAATTTTTTTATTTATTTATTCCTTCGATATTACTATTAAACTTAGCCATATCAGATAAAGTATTGTGTACTGAAATTAAAAATGATTTGTAAAAAAGTTGTATGATATTAAAGATGAACTTCATGAGGTTATAAGCATATTAGCACTTAAGGGTAATTGGAGCTTCAAAGTTCATAAGTTTACAAAAGATTATTTTACAGCGATGCGATGATGAGATATAAAAATAGAGTAAAAATAGAGAGTGCGTACAATGTCAATGGAAGCATGGAAGTTCTTCATCATGAAGAGAATATATGTAGAGTACACATGTATTTGGACCGATTACATGATAGTCACCGGTAAACAAAAAGTTGAATTATTAGTAAAATAATAAAAAATAAGTTTGCATAAGTTAATAAAATTTATAGACCGAAAGAAATTCAAGCATACATATATAAAGAATTGGTCTAGAGTCAATGTATTTTATTGCTTAGCGAGCTAGGGAGCATACATACAGATTGATACAAGATGCTCCAGATGATTCATTTAGATTGTTTCATGTGTATTGCTATGTGCTAGAATAACAAAATTTGAGTACGGTTACTCACTTAAAAATTGACAATGATAATTATTTTAAGTATTTTTTTTATGTTGTTTGAATCATGCATTAGAGGTTTTTAGTCATTTATCTGAACCGTGATGTCTGTAATCATATGTAAAGATGAAAACAATATAAAATTTTCATTGGCATCAGGGATTGTTGACTCTAAGAACAATGCTTTTTGGACATAGTTTATGACCAAACGGTAAAGAGTAATTGGTGACTTTCAGGATTTAATATTTGTATCCAATCAACACGTTAGTATTGAGAGGACTATTTGGGATATATTTCCTAATGCATATCATAAATTTTGCATCTATCACTAAAAAAAAAATTTAGTGACAAAATATAAGATACCAACATAAAAGAAGAAAAAATATAAATTTTTAGTTACTTATTTTGTTGTTGGCAAGGCGTATTGCCTTTTTGACTTTCAATGCCAAATGAATAAAAGGCAAGCAATGAGACCTAATGCAACTAAATATTTGAAAGAGGATGTTGGTACGATAAAATAGGCTCGATTAATAGGTGCATTCAGAAGATACAATATCATAAACATTAATATCGTAGAGAGTATAATTCAGTAGCAAAATATGTGAGATCTTTTTTTGCGACCCCTTTAGTTGAGTAGATACAAAAGTTAACACAGTAGTGGTTTTATAATAGATGAGAGGTAATAAAAGGTATGATATCATTTTTAATGACTTAGACAAATCACAAAGTAATGAAGCATAATGGTAAATTTAGTCGAATGATAATTCACCAAATGGATAATTCATTATTTTTAATAAAGAAAAGAGGTAGAAATAGAATAATGAACATCACCACAAAGACATGCAGTTGTCAGAAATTTGACTTTTGACAACTATTTTATCCACATGCTATTGTTGTATCTAGACATATGATATCACAATACAAGGGTTTTTGTTTAATTTATTACACATCTAAGTGCTTATTTTATGCCTATAGCAAGTCAATCCTTCCAGTTGGCCATCCGTCAGATTAGATAATTCTAGACAAATTAACAAATATTGACATGCAGCCTCTCATAGCATGTCAACAAGCAGAGAAGCATAGAATGAATTGAATTCCATCATAAGAGGAGGAACCACAAAAAAATATCTTAGTCATTGTAAACAATATGTAGATAACCAACAGACATATTGGAACTATATTACTTTATATAGCAATTAATGTTTAATTATTAATTTTAATTTATGTTGTTGCAATAGAGTTATATGTTTGTTCGTAAAACTTAAATTGATATTTAATCTTTTTTCATTTGGTTTACTTTGTTT
Organism: Ailanthus altissimus; assembly: GCA_946807835.1. NCBI lineage: Eukaryota > Viridiplantae > Streptophyta > Magnoliopsida > Sapindales > Simaroubaceae > Ailanthus > Ailanthus altissimus. The sequence continues at coordinate 19,846,948 of OX327684.1, forward strand.
TCCTTTTGTTTTGTTTAAATATAGATAATTATATTCAAATATCGAAATTCTAGTAGAATTTCTCTTGTTTATAAATATTCCAAAACTTACAATTTAAAAAAAAAATTAACACTTCTATGCATTTTGCACATTTATACATCATCTCTGTGCGTACCTACCAAAGTCATGGACAACAGATAACTATATAATACAATTGTACATTTATATAACATTTTACACTTTTATATAACATAAAGCAGTTCTTATTTATTTTGAGGCATGCGTCCAAAAATTTATGGTTATATTTTTTAAAAAAAAAATATTAGTACTGGGGCCAAAATCGAGTGGTCGACCCAATATTAAGTAGTCAATAAATATATAAGTAAATATGCCACAGTCCCTACTCTGGACTCTTTAACGAGGCATATATTTCTTTAAATGTACAACATCAAATGGTGAGAAATCTTCCATTGCTTCTCTCTTAAGAGTATAAATTTTGCATGTTCAGAGATAATGTGGCATAAGAATACACAAAGGAAGCAAAAAAACTTTCAATACCTCATTAGCATATATCCATTAATGTTAGAATCGTAGATAGTAATCCTCCTCTATAGCAAATCGATCTCTGTCGTAATCAAATGCTCTATTTTGTAGTTCACTGAAATATATACCTATATAGATAATAGTAGTTTTATTATGAACTAATTGCATAATAACAAAAGAAAATGTATTTTTATGTCTTTTACCTTATCTACCTCAGCTTACAATTTAGCACTAAGTAAATCCTCCTTCAATCCTATCCATATGACAATAATGACAAATCCTATGTAATACCATTTAGAGCATGCTCGTTCTCTTGGTACAAACATCTAATGGACTCCTAAATTAATTTTATGATATTAAATTAAATTAATTATATCAATAAATTTATAGCATAATGTGAAAATAACAATCGGGGAAAAAATTTATAAAAAAAAATGTATCCATAACAACATAACCCTGTGAGTATGCTTGTACATACTTGCATTAGAAATGACTAATCAATTTTAGATATTCATTAATATGTTGCAAAACTTCACATATGTGTATAATTATTGATACCACTAATTCATAAAATAAAAAAAAGTAAGAATGTTCTTATAAAATCATCAAGCCAATCATTTAGGAGCTCATTAAACCATTTCTAATCAATATCGATCATAGGTAAGCTAACACCCCTTGATCATCCCAAAGCCAAGCCTAAAGCTCTGTAGGCACGGTTAAGTCTATTGGCTGTTGTGGATCCAAGTCAACTTCAAATTATTGCACGAAGCCTCAACTTCTAATTCTATCTTTCTTTCTTTCTTTTTTTTGTTGATATTTTTTTAATGAGATTAATATAAGGGGTGCGTTTAACACACATCCTTGCACTAGTGCCCAAACATGCTTAACCTTTGTGTAATTGTATCAGGTATAAATTAAAAATTTGTGGGGCTCTCAGGATCATACCACATGTCCGATTGTAACTGATGTTGTTACCCAACAGTAGGAGTATGAGTCTGAATGTCATCAATTATGCTTTCTTTAAACTAAAATAAAACAACACCAATAAATGTAATGAGTTGTAAAAAATATACAAAATATCGTGCCTTAGGTACAAAATGTACTTTTATTTTATTTGCGTTTGCAAACATGGTGGATAATTGAAAGTACTGCATTATGATTCATATATGATGTTAGAGCTCTGCTTTGTCTTTGTTCATCTTAGTCATAAACTCTGTATTTATAACTATCATCTAGTCCCTTAGATCATCAATCTTCTTTTCAATAACGTCATAGTGCAATGACGTGTTTGACTCAAATTATACATAAATAATTATAATCAATCTTTATAATATAATATTCATCAATATCAAATAATGAATTAAAAAAATCATTAAATTATATACCATTGCTCTAGGTGTTGGCGGAGCTTCGGAAGGGTAGCTACGTTGAACATCCATATCATCCCTAAGATCAATGACTTGGACATTCAACTTTACAATATGATCTAATATATAATCCCTTCCAAAGATTCATGACGAAATTCACAATTTCGCTACTATGAAAAACTTTTCATTCTTCTCATGTTTTATGGCACTAAAACTTGATAGAACCCGTTTTTTAGAATTATAAATGATTTAGACATATTTTGCTTCTTGAAAATAATTTGTTATTACATAAACAGATAATTAAATAATTAAACCAATTAATAAAAAATAAAATTAATAACAAATTAATTAAGAAAATAATTAACAAATAATTAAATATATTAATTAAATAAAATAAATTATTTATAAGTAAAAAAATAAATTTATTAGCTAAAAAATAAATATTTTAATATCAAAATATTAATTAATTTATAATTAATAAATAAATAAAACCAATTAATAACAAATTAAGTAACAAATAAATAAACATATTAATTAAATTAAATTAAATAATTATAATTAAACAAACAAATAAATCTATTAGATAACAAATATATATTAATAACAATTTATTAAATAATTAAATTTAAAAATGTAAAATGCGCCATTGGCACATTTACTTCGTTCTACTGATAGTAGTAGAATTGACCATTTATATGAAATTACATATCTCCCATAAAACAGTAAGGTCCTTGTTGTTGACCTCCCAATTATAAACCCATACCATGCTTTCCTCAAACCACAAAAAACCCTTGCAACATCTTTCAAATCTCTCATCACTCCATCTAAAATTAAAACTAAAGAATATGTTCAAGCTACAAAATTTAACCAATGCTTTCTTCCTACCATTACTAAAGAACAGCTTGTATCACTCAAGTTCCCAACAAATTTTATACCCTAATGGATCAAACAAAGGTATACCCATCTTTATTTTGGTGCTATCCATTTTGTTCTCACTTTTCATGGATGAAAAGGTTTAAAAACTGTAACAAGACTGGCTTTGTTAGATTCTCGATTCTCAACATATAAAGATGCTTGCATATGAACTATTCAAACAATTTTGAATGCAGGAACAATACTTGTCACCTTGTATCTAAATTTCTACAAGCCTATTTCTGACCCATACTTAGCCTAAGCCCTCAAAGCACAAATTCAGATCACATGAGCTATTTTAGAGGCAGACATTTATGCAGCAACTTTGCACTATCAAATGGTTTATAGAATATAGAACCATGCATAGAGTTTGGAACTCCTCACCAAAATCAAGATGGACTTCTTCTTTTTGTAGAATCAAATAAAGTACCATTATGTACTTATGTTCCTATATAGTTGTCAAACGAAAAGATTATTAAACTCCTACCATATATCTGGGTTACCAAATATGAGCAGAACTACAAACAAGCTTAGCCACTAAAAGTCTTACAATAAACCAAACATAGTTTTTTTCAAAGAAGAGGTGGCCAAAAAGAAATTTGCTTTGAAAAACTAGGACTATTTGTTCTTCCTTCTCCTTTTCTAACCCAATTCATGCTACAACAAAGTCATTACACTAAACCTGAAAAGTGTGAAGGCTTGTCTATCATATGTTTTGACAAAAATAGAAAACCCTTATACCCATTCAAGAGCCCCACAGGTCATTGCTATTGTGATCTAAATTGTCAATGCCCGGAGTGCCTAGAAGATCCTTTTTCAAATGATGATAACTATCTGAAAGGAAAACAAAGAAAAGAGTTCCCTATAACTCTTAAAAGAAAAGTATGACAGATGAGACTTAGATGTTGGATTACTCGAAGAGCCTTCAGGGAAATATAACTATTATGTCCTTTATTCTTCACCACAGAGAAAACCTATAAAAGCCTATTCTTAAAAATGCAAACCAGAAAAACCATTCCCAAGTCATCCCACACTTGCACTTAAACTAACCCCTTCAATTTGTATGTTTTTACCAGAAGACTTTCTTGTTCTAACACCATATACCAAACCAAAAGAAAGTACCTCCCATTAACAGAAGGTGAATCAATCCAAGGTAAGACGAGTAGATACATCTTTTAAGCAAAATAATCTTGTAGAAACAGTTATGAACTAGTAGTCTAAAAATATTGTTGCTCAAAATAAGGTTCTAAAAAGGATTGAAGAATATCAACTCAGAATTGAAGCCAAAATTGACCAAGGTTTCAATAATCATCAAGTTATCCTAAATAAGTTGAGATTAGAAATTAAAACTCTTCATGAGCATATCTTTGAGCTCATGCAAAAAGGTCTTCCCTTCTATGAGCAAGAAAAGAAGATAAATTATCTCAAGACTTAACTTCAGAGCCTTGAAAGAGACTTCATGCAACCAGCAAGACCAACCAGTTTACTTTTAAAACGTTCACAACCATTGCAGCCATCAAGCTCATCATTTTCAATTTTTAGGGATAACTTAACTCTCATGCCCAAACACAAACCAAAAGATCCATCCAAACACTATTTCAAAGATAAAGCCAAACAAACTACTCTCCAGACAACTTCATCCATCGAAAACCTTTCCATCATAGCATCAACAACCGAGCCTTCACTTCCTCTAATGCATCTTAAGTCATAAGCATTTTCTCTCAAACATCCAAAGGACAATTTATGGCTCTCAGATAAATAACTTCAGCTATTTTAAATAAGTCATCAAAGTCAAGTTTTTCAATACCAAGCTCACACATAGAATTCTAGAATGATTTAGTGTTAGATACACAATCTACTATTGGAATGTAATTTATAAATGAACCACATCCTCTTACATTTAGACAATACATAAAAGAATATGCTTCTTCTAAAATGGATGAGACAGACCAATCAACAACCCAGTTTTGCCCAAAAACTGTAAAAGAAGGATTAAAAAAATGACATTAGTTCACTTTCGACGATATTCCTCCCTAAAATGGGTGGATAAAATATTTAAATTCCAAGCCTTGTGTGTTATAGAAAGTCAAAAGCCTAATGTAACTATTCTAGATGTTATTCAAAAAGAAATTGATCATTTGCAAAGAATACTTAAGTATTGGTATTTACATCTAGGAGAATACAGACAATAAATGATGCGACAAAGCACCACAATTAAACAATTCTTCACCATCATATTTGCTAAATTTATTGGAGAAAATTCTAAGTTTACTGACAAAGCTCGAGAAGAATTCTTCAAAATGAAATACTGTTCTTTTAAACGGAAAGGTCTAGAGCTATATTTCAAGCAAGCCATGTCAATCTATTATATCCTTGGAATTAACCTTAAATAAGCTTATTTGAATTCTATCCAAGATTCGTTAGGCCAAGAAGCTTTGAAGATCATTGAATCAAAAGGAAAAACCTTGTCCAATGCTTCAATCGAAATGATTCAGTAGTCCATTATGACAGCTCTAGAAAAATTATGTGCCAAGCATAAGTTCTTTAAAGAACTTGATTATACAGGAAAGAAGATCCAAAAAGCTTGTAAAAGACCAGACTTAGTCATTAAGTACCCCAAGAAAGACTGTAGTTATTTTGTAAAAAAGAAGAAACATTATCAAAAACTCAAGTTCAGGACATAATTCAAACTAAGAAGAAAACGCTTCTTTAAAAATAAATTATCCTCATAATCCAAACTAAACAGATGTTTTATTTGTAAAGAGAAATGACATTTTGCAAAATAATGCCCACACAAAAATAAGAAGAAAAAAGTCTCTTCAACAATTGTTGCAGTTACTCATCTTAATCCAAAACAGCTTCCTCGTGAAGAAATATATTCTGAACAATCAGATGAGGATAGTGATGCAATTCTTGTCCTATCAGACTCTAATGATTCTTCTTCAGAATCCCTTAATATCCAAACAGTTTCACAAACCACAAAATCCATAATGTCCTTAACCCTAGTATCAATGATAGACCTCCAACTCCTCACATCCAAATATGACAAGCCCATCAAAATTGCTGGACTTATTGATATAGATACAGCCACATTTATTCTTAAGCCCAATATCCTTTCAGCCTCATTTTGGAAACCATTTCATTAAACCTTTCGTGCAGCCAATGATGAACTGTTTACTATTAATCTCATTAGTAAATCATTTTATCTTTCCTTTTTCCTTAGGGTTAAAACTTAAATACAAACTTTTAGGATCAGACTTACTAGAAAAATATTTAATCATTGGTTTTAACCTGATCCAAAAATTGTTAGAAAAAAGAGTCCAACCAAAATCAAATGGACTCAAGTTCAAGTCCTATTTTCTCCCATGGTATAAAACCTAAAACTATTTCACTATGAAAAGCTTGTCCAACATATTTGAACAAATCCAAGCCCATTCAGCCTCAAACTCCTATACTGAATTTTTATCCAAATGTCCAAACCCATTTTGAAAGAACTAAATTTTCTTTGTCCGTCTCCCATTTAAAAAGAATGAAGCCATAAATCCAACCAAAGCTACTCATCCTAGAATGTCTCCAGACCATTTAGCCTTAGCTAAAGAAGAATTAAATCAATTACTACTTGAAGGACTAATCGAGTCTACTTCATCATAGTGGGCATGCTAGGCATTTTATGTGAATAAAAGATCTGAACAAGTTAGAGGTAAATTACATCTTGTAATTAATTATCAACCCCTGAATAAATTTTTACAAGATGATAAGTCTCCTCTTCCCACAAAGCCAGTGATGAACACTTAAAATTACATATTTAATAAGGATTTTATATTATTATTTTATATTATTAGTGTCTTTAACCCCCCTTAACTTAAGTATGTTTACAATATTGTACATAATTAGCTTTTAACTGTTTTGTATTAGGTTCTGTAAAATAGGCATAACTTTCTACTTAAGAAACCAATTGGAGTGATTTTTGATCCTATGAAGAGCTGACTCACTGGACTAACATATTATATTTCACAAGACATTTGAAAATTGAGTGTTTAGAGGGTAAAAATAGCCTAGAATAGAATTGATCTACAGTGCAGGCCCAATCCGAACAGTCATCAATATTTAGCCTATAACTATAGAAATACGTATCTAATATGTATAAGACAACTCAATTTGAAAAGATAAGAGACTTATCTATAACTTTAATATTTTGAGTGACAGCTAATTCGGATCACATCAATTCCAAATTGGATAATCAAGTGGGTATATTAATGATAATCAATGTAAATTATTTGCCACCATTCTTGACTTTTATCATTTAAATGGTTTCTTCTTCATTTGTCTCGATTTATCCATGTTTTTATTTAAATAGGTAGCATATTTATGCCCAAAGAATGTAATTAGAGAGCAAGATTTTAGTTTAAAATACTTGTCTTTTGTATTATCTCTTTGTAATATTATTTCTCTTATTTACTATTCTAAAGTCATGTTAACTCTTCTTCCATTTCTTTTCTTTTTCTTTAGTTTTATTATGTCCAAGTAATTTTTTTTATACTAAAGTGAAAGGGTAAAACTCTTGGCAAGGAAATAATATATACCTATCTCTTATTCATGAATATAATGTTTCATTCTTAAGTTATGCAAATTTATATATGATGTATTTATTTTGTTTGTAATATTAATACTTTTTCTTCTAAAGTGGTATATTTTGATTTATTATAGACAATTTTTATAGTTGGCACAATAAAGTTTTGAAATCATTTACAATATTTGACGTATATACCCTTTCTTGTAAAGTGAGAGTGTTGATTTATTGTAGACAAATATAAAGATTGACATAATAAATACTTGAACCCATTTATAAGATTTGATGTATAATAATTGAAAGAAATAAATACTAATTAATATATAAATGGTGATGAACTTTAATTGTTATATCTTCCAGTTAGAACCTCATTCATGTGAGGATTCTAATTGAGTTATAAAAAGAGTTGAATATATTCTTACTTCATATGCTAAGAGTGGATCCCTCTAACCTTAGTTTTTATTTTTATTGGTTAATTGAATTAATATTTACAAACATTTTATACTGCATTAATTGTCTTTAAAATATTTATAGTTTGTAATTTTAATTCTACTTCCCTGTGGATCCACCCTGTTCTCACCGGGTTATTTATTAGTTCAACAATCCTGCACTTGAGAATAAACTCCTATATTTTGGATGTGTCAGTCAGCTTTATTCACCAAAATTGAAACAAATAGTTTTTTCAAAGTTTAATCTTAAAGCAGGATTCTGGTAGCTTGGTATCTATCACAATGATAGATATAAAACATCCTTTTGCATCCTTTATTACCATTATCAATGATTGTTTTTACCTTTTGGGTTAAAAATAACCCCATCAATTTTTTAAAAGGCTATAATAAGATCTTTGACCCCGTTTCTGACAATACACTAATGTACATTGATGATATTTTATTATTCCCAGATAGCTCACATTCTCATTACAATTTCTTTTATACTTTGGTGCATTACTCAACAGTATGAAATCATGATATCACCAACAAAATGTCAAGTGGGTCAGATAGAAATACATTTCCTTGGGATGCATATTATAGATGAACAATATTCTTTACAACCCCACATAGCCAACCAACTTGAAAGAATCATTGCCCAAGAAAACCATATTATTCCTCTATCAATTTGGATTTCACCTGAAGATTTAACACCATGGGAAATAGTGGATAGAGACCTTGAAGAAAGAGCTAAAGGAGCAGACGCATTGCTTAAAAGACAACATTTCCAAAAATCCTTAACTCACCAAAGAGAAGTAGATTATTCTCACCATCATTACCAACTCCCAATAGGATATCCCTTTTTAGGATTCCTTCTAGACCCACTTCAAATGCCACAATCAAGTGTTCCAACAGACAACATAGACATGGACAACAGCTAGGAGAAAATGACTAGAAAAATCCAAATGACCTGTCAAATCCAAATTTAAATCTATCACTGTTCCAGGATTCCCAGCCAGTCCCGTCTGAGTCAGAAGTCCAACAAGAAGCTGAAAATATACTAGTCCAAGACAGACAAATGTTTGAATTATTGGACCAACTCAAAGCACGAATATTCCAAAAGCTATATTATCCTAACTACACCAATGACAATAATTAAAGTTTTATGTCTTTATGTAATAATTAAAGTGTCTTTGTCTTATACTTTTGCTTTCAAAAAAGCTATGTGAATCATGTGTCTTTGCATTATGCTTTTACTGTGTGAATCATGGAGTCCAACGGTAACTAACTTTATATGAATCTTTTGTCTATATAAGAGTCCTAGTTGCTTCATTGTAAGGGCAAGAAACGGAGAAATAAAATGTGTGTTCTTTATAACAAGTTCTTCTAAATTTTTTTTCCTTAGGTCTCTGAATAGTTTTAACTTAGAAATATGAGTTAACAGAGTCAAAAGATCCTACAAGATGGGATATCTAATCTTTAAAAAAGACTAGTGCCACAATGCATTAAGTGCATTCTCCCGAAACACATCCTGATTTTTAGTAATAAACTTGGTGACCGCCGTAAATTTCATCGAGACAACGAGACCGTTAAAGACAATAGATTTGTTTGGTTACTATCAAAACCAAAAAAAATTTAGCGTACACTCATTTTAAGAGGAGGTCTTTATAGGCTATAGCCTGTGCATACCTCAAAGGTTAGCTCTCTCTCTCTCTCTCTCTCTCTCTCTCTCAAAAATGCAATTGGACAATTTGTTTTGCATTCCAAATTTATTATCATCCAAACTCCCCGCCCCTTGTTGGGATTTTTTGGTTCAAGTTTAGGGACTTAACCATATGAAAAAACGTGACGGTCCCAAATCCAACTGAACTGGCCCCTTTATTTAATCATTCCATTTTTTTTCCTGTACCATATCCGCCAGCTAATTTTAATGATGGATGCTGAAGCCTACAGTTCGGGACAATAAGTAAGATGGCCCTAAACAAATGCATGTGGCTTTCGTGCATTAAATTTGAGGCTCGTCATTGATTGTGACCTAAAATTGCTTAATTTTGTGGTTTCCACCATTAGAGGAACACTATGGCTCCTCTTAGGGTTCTAGTACTGATAATAATTATTCATTATTTGCGGTTACTTGTACCGCTTTTGTAGTTAATCGAGTTAACGTTTACTGAATCATCGTTTCCTGTTAATTCATTTTCATCTTACAGTTAATCGCTCTCGTTCTTTCATATCCGCAGAAAGCATACAACAAAGTTTGCTGAAGTAAGAAACTAAGGAGGGCTCTCTGAACAGAGAGAGAAATGAAACTTTTAATTCAATATGCTCCAACAGCTCGTAAAATCTGGTTTTTACTTTCAATTTCTTCATGATCTCTTAAAAAGACTGATTTACTACGCCTCACATAAATTAATTAATTATTTAATTTGATTTAGAAGCAGCATTTGCATCTGGGTGTTCTTCAATTTAGTAGATGAGAACAAGATAATTGTCATCGTAATTTATCATTTTCCAAGATTACTACTAGAACTGCAATTTTATAATTTATGATCGGCTCTTCCTCTATTATGGAAACTTGTGGAGAGAACGTGACAGCGAGACAGCTTTGCAGACACAAGCGTAAAATCCTTCCTGTTCCATACTCATTTTCGTTGAGCAAAAGGATGCCGTAGGCCAACAAAATATAATAAGCAGATGGCAAACTTTAAACACAATGAGCTTATACAGAATATTTTACTGGGAATTTTCAATATGTCATGAGCATAACAAAATTCCCAAGGAAAAATAAACAAAATACACAGGACGAAACAAATCCCAACGTACATGCATTCACGTTCTAAACAAAACCTTCTAACTATAGTGGGCGCAGAAGTGACAAAATGGGGCAGGATTTGCACTAATTACAATTCAAATATCACAACTGAAGCCCTATATCTACGTTTTGGACCAAAGCAACACTTACAAATGATCTGTAAAAGGAAAGAAAACAAATTTGTAAAGGGCATATTCTATCCGTCTATCCTTTCTTTCTCAAATCTGTGGAAAGTGTACTCTTACAACATCCACTTTCCGCAATTGAATCCTCTGTTTGTGCATCCAACTTCTGAAGGCTGTCAACAATGGTATCTCCAACTGTTGAATTTCCAGACATCGAAACCAAAGCAATGCTCTTCCCAATTGCATTGACATCTCTGGTTCCACAATAGAGACCGCGGCTTCCAGCAACAAGCATATTTTGTGTCTCATTGGCACTGGTCAGAACAGCAGGCAATACATCCATCAATGGAGGGTTGGTCTGGCTTGAACTACTAATGAGCAGTCGAAGGGTCTCTCTTGCACTGTTTTCCACCACAGAATTGTTCTCAGGAATCAATGGGTTCACAAGTTTTGGGTGCAATGAGGGAATAGTTGTTGACATAGCAGGGCCAGCACTTACCAAGTAGCCTTGACCTGAAGAACAAACATCAATAACTGGAATGTGAACAATTGGGTCACAAATTAAAGGCGTGAAAGTTGGGATGTGCTGCGAACTTGGCACTTGCAACTGAACCAATGGATCAGGCAGGAAAGCTGGGAAATCCAATGAAGGAATATCAGCAAGATTGCACGGTGGCTTCAACAAACTGGAGGGCCCATTGGCTGATAACAAAGAAGAAAGTGACGGGACTGAAGGAGATTCGCTTGGCAAGTTCGGTGGGAGTTCTGGAAGTGCTGTTGGATATGGCAGTGATGATGCACCTAAGGGACACCAACAGTAGTAAGGAGAGAAAAGAGGCAAACTTATGGAAGGGACTTGAGTTGCTAGGCTTGAAGTTTGCGGGACAGCCAACTTCCCTAGTGATTCTAGAAAACTTGAAGACAATTGGCAACTTTTGGCTTTGGGAATGTTTTCAGTTTCAAATTGATTGGAAAACAATTCATCGGTAGTAACTGGTGAAGTAACTGTCAGGTTGTCCACAGCTGACAAATAGCCATCTCCACGTCGCCTCATCTTTTCTCTAGCAACACTTCTTAAGGAGGACAAGTTCCTAGGCGGGCCCTCTTTAAAGGAACTAGATCTTGGACTGAGGCTACCCTGGTAGACTGAGTTGGCCTTTAATGCCTGACTGCCAGAGTGCCGGGATCGCAGGGATTTTACTGATGTTGATGAACATTGCGCATTTGGAGCTGAATCAGACAAATCAGATGTGGTATAGGAAGGAGCAAGGGAACTTAAACAACTTGCTTGGGCATTGCTAAGAGATGATCCCACTAGATAGGCACGAAGGTGAGTTGCTAGGTACCCAAGACGAGACTCACTGATTCCAGTCAATTCTGAAATTGATGGTTTCCTCGCGATTAAATCCCTTATCTGTTACATTTGGGAAAAAATGGAAAAACATTTTAAACCCACACCAAACACAAATTACAAACAATCAATTTGTAATTGAGAAATTGTTTTGTGCATGCATGAAAGTGTTTCATAGAAAAAGTTGTACATACCTTTGCAATCAATTCAATTCCCAAAAGCTTCGACTTTTCCGAACACCAAAAGTACACATCTGTGCCATCTGGACTCTTTATAAGGAATGATCGACCAGAATTGTCTGCTGGGATCTCATCAATTACAACAGCAGAGCGCTCAGATTCACTACTCAAGGTAAATAGTCTCTCCGTATGGCCATCATCCCCAATGAATGCAAGGCGCAAATTAGATGGTGGCAAGATGGTAAGACTTAAATTCCCCCTGTACCAAAATAAACAAAGATGGGGAAAGAAAAAAGTTGAGAAAGAGGAAACAGGAAAATTATTAAAGAAACACAAACAACCAAAAAAAAAAAGCAGAGTGCAGAGCAAGCAGTAAAAACATTTATGCATTGAAAAATTCACAGTAAGAGTTGATCATACACAGAAAGGATACTGACAAACACCGTGAAACAAGAGTTGTTAAAATCATATAAATGAATTTCATAACAGCCTCTACATAGAATAACTCTGAATCAAATTTCCAGCTTACAAAAATTTAAGCATTGAGAGATTCTACACAACTAAATCATAGCAGACTCGATGCCTTCCCAGCCAAGTGTCAAATGTATAAATCCACAACTCTAGTTGTCCAGATTAAAGGGCTAGACCTCTTTATTTTTTTAATGGCAAAACAAGTCACAAAGGCAGGACTATCAGAAACCTCAATTGCCGATGCCCTAAAGAAAGTTAACAATTACCTTACCAAGAGAACACATTTTCATAAAGGTCAAGTCTCACAAGCATTTAGTCCCTTGATATCCTACATCTACACTCCAACGAGGATGAAATTGCAGAAGACCCGGAACTTCTTACTACTACTATTTTTTTTCATCAACCAAAATCATTAAAAGCAAATTATCTGAATTGTAGGTGTCAATAACCTATTTTCGCATCTAGAGCCAAAACAGATATTTTGAAATATGTAACATTAACTTAGCATCACAAGCATAATCAAGTCACAGACGTAACAGTTAATTTCACTGTAATAAAAGTACTGACCCTGTATGTACAAAAAGCAGCAACAAACCGTATAATATAGGAGATGAAACTACCTTTACTTCCTCTTAATTCAGAGATCATTATAGAATACGCCCACTTTACCTACAAGTCAAAAGATATATTTATTCGGAAGGATGAACATTATCTCTATCAATAAACTAAATATAGAATCCTATAATTTCTACCATCATCCACCGTTACCAGATATACTTTCCGAAAAAATTATATTTGAAAGACAAAGACAGAATCAACACCAATGGACTTGTACCAACAAGTACTCCTAGATAAGAATTGCAAGCACACCAATAAAATTTGGAACAATAAAATATTTCACTAAAACCAGTTTTACATAAAACCATCATGATGATATACTATAATATTAAATAAACCTCCAAGTGATGCGAGTGGCAATCAACTACATAAATCATGATTAAAAGAATAATTAAATAACAAAAACTTCATTAAAGTTGCAATACTCCAACTAGACAAGAATTAAGCAACAAAGAATGTAAATAAAATTCAATTGTGGTTATCATACATTTTCTACGACAACAATCACGTCAAAAGCACACTTATATAATAAACTAGAAAATTCTCTTCCTGAGAAGAGGTTAATTTCAACATTTCACAGCAAAAAACAGAAGCCACATTAGCCTTGGCAGTACATGATCTAATTTATTAACATGCAAACTTACAGGCATATTAACATTCTTGACATACTGCAAAAGATCAGAACATTTTAAATTATGTATATTTTAAACCAGCAACCTGCATGGGATAATCAAACATTACTGCATATTATAAAACATCATATATCTTCAAAAAGCACCAGCATATCAACAAAAGATAATTTTGGATATGCTATAACTAAATTCATTAAACCACCTAATAAACAAAACAAGAAGAAAAAAAAGGAAATGACTTCCGGATTACAGGATAGCAACATCGTGAATTGAGAACACATAATCATTATATCGAAATATCTAAAAAAGAATGATAACAACATATTACTAACAGGAGTGGAAAAGATATTATTGAATTCCATCGAAGATTTAACATAAGAATCTTATCATAAATAATATAAGAATCAACTTACAAAGACACGTTATTTAAAGCCTTTTTAATTAAGCAAGAACAAAGTAAGTCCCACATTTCATTTTAAATACTTATGAATTGTGCTGAGAGACAGAAACGAAATAAGAAAAATGTTTGAAAGCCAGATCAATAATCAAGACCAACAAACATACTTCAACTGAATACAGAGTCAAATAGGGACACCCAAATCGCCAAAAATCGAGTTACCTTACAGAAGTAGGGCATAATAGAGTCCCTTGCTTGTTAATCTTCCCAACTCGGACAGACACAAGCGGTATGCAGAAGCACCTCGCTAGCATACACACTTCCGACGGCTCAAAGTGCTATTATTACATCAAAAGGAACCTATCATTAGCGTGATCAATAAAAAAAAATCCGATAAAATTCAAATAAAAACCATATTGATAAGAAAATAGGCCTCTGCCACGTGTACCTGACTCAGATGAGCCAACAACCGATCTTCGGCAATGCCACTCGACGCGTTTGACTTCAACAAAGGCTTCAATCTCTCGTCGGCGCGACAAGCTCCAATGACCTGCATATCGAGAGCCTGAAGCCACTGCAAAAACCTGTCTTCATCAACGGTGAGATTCTCCATCGGTCCGATCTCCCGCGATCCGATGGCCGAGGTCTCGACCTCGTCGTTGCCGGCCGAAGATACCGATGACGCGTCGGAGTAATCGTCGGCGTTTGTTTGATCCGCGCGATCGTCAATCATTTCTTGCTTCTTAGCGTTAGACATGGTAATTCGTTACGGATTTTTCAATCAACACGGATAGGAAACCCTAGATTTCAATTTCACCGGAAAATAGGGACTAAAATGTTGAGAAATTTTAAAAGAAGATCATACAATGAAATTATAAAGATTAAGTAAATTTTAGAAAGAGATGAAATAGCTTCCACAAGAAAATTCCTGGTTACCGAAACGCGAAGATAAGAGGAGCTGTCTGGGACTTGCTTATATAACAGAGAGCGAGCTATGCTGATGCCAGCCGGACTCCAAAGGGCGGTTATGGTTTTATCAAATTTAGTTTTGATATCAGTTTGAGATCCGTGACGTCAGCGGTTTGCTCCGTCGAGCCCGCAAGAGAGTTTATTGTTGATGACACCGTGCCACGTCATCCATTAGGTTTTCTTTCTGTGTGTGTTTGGTTGGCGTTAACGAGGAAGAACAACAAAAAAAGCCCCGTATGACGTGTTTCATTTTTTTTCTTAATAAATTAAAAAAATTAGGTTTTTTCTCTTTATGGTAATTAAAAAAATTGGGTTTTTGCACTTGAGTTTACTGTTTAATAGCAATGTTTGTGCACTCTGACATAAATTAGGGTTGAAGGAGTTTTTTTTTATTTTTTTGGATTATTAAAGATTTTGAGGTAATTGAAAGTTTTCTTAATTATTTAATAATTATAGTATAGTCATTAATAATTGTAATTTTTTTCAAATGTTGACTTTATAATAAAAATTTTAAAATGTATATTTTGTAATGAAATAGGATTCTTTTACATTTACTTAAGTGACAATTAAAAATTTACAATATATTATTCTTAAAAAAAAAGTTTCTTTTTTTTTTTAAAAAAAAAAAAAAATAGGTTTCTTAATTGGAGAATCAGGTGGAATGAAAGGGATTGATTTATTTATTAGGTGGAGACCTTTTTTTTTTAATGCGCGAGTGTGACCCAGAAGTAGGAATCGAGGACTCAATCTGAATCACACAGCTTTTTGACAAAAATATCTTTTATATGTGGGTCCCGCGCCAATAATTCAGTATTGACAGTCATGCACAACTGGATTTGATTGTAACGTAAACAAATACTGTTTGCATTAATAGATTTGAGAGTAATAAAATTATTTTACTCTTTAATTTTTTTTAAATAATTTTTAAAAAATAAAATAATTAAATTAATATAAAAATTAATAAAATAATAATTATTTTTAAAAAAATATGCCCCTGATTTGGCCAAGCAGACCAAATCAGTTCGATGACAATAGCGGCCAACCAACTTTTTTTATTTTTTATTTTTTATTTTTATTATTATATTTACTTCATTTATGTTTTAGTTGTTTTAATTTTTTAATTCTTTTATTATTGTTATTATTGTAATTTTTTAATTTTACTTTAAATTTTTTAAGTGTTTTTTAATTAAAAGCTTTTATTAAGATAAAAAAATTTTAAATCAACATTGAAAAGGTAATTTAGTTATTTAATGGATATTGACAAAAAAATTTGTTAAATTTAACAAAATATTCTTAATTGTAGAATATTTGTGCATAATTTATGAAACGTTTGAGTATTAATATAACTTTTTCAAATTTATTAATATTTTTATAATTAAATCTTACTTTAGGAATATTTTTGATAATATCTTTAATATATATAATATTTTAAAAAATTATTGTTAATAGTAAGCAATAGAGCATATACTTATAAAAAAAAGAATATAAAATTAATATTTAATAAATAAATTTTTTATCTTAATTTAAATATTTTAAAATATATATGTGTGTTCAACGAGATTAAAAAAATTGCATTGGGAGTTTATTAATATTAAATTTAGGAAGTATAATTTATATAATATATGTGTTGATGTCAGTTCAAAAAGTGTCTAATGAATTTTTTTATTTTAGAATTTTAGGCTTAATAATATGTTGTAATTTATTTAAAAATTTGTATATAATAAGAAGTTGTATTATGTTAGAATTATTTTCTTTGTAAAATAAAATTTTATTCAAGATTTTACAATTTATAAATAGACTTATTTTTTTTATTATAAATGATGAGCAATTCAATACGCTAATTTTTGTACAAATTTTTTTAACTTTTTACTTAATTTCTTTTTTTATTTTTATCATTCAACCTAAGATTCTATGATTTTGTGCATCTTTTTAAAGACTCAGATTCTATTCAACTTAAGATTCTGTGGTTTCGCGCATCTTTTTAATTACTCAAATTCTACAAGTTTACTGCACCACAACCTAAATCTAGTGATAAATCTCGCATGTTATTTTCTAACACAAGTTTATCCTTTTAAACCTCGCTTGTTCGTTGTAAAATCTTTTAATCTGGACTCTTTTAAAATTTGGGGCAACCTTTATCTAGCCTAACACACAGGTACACCATCCCAAAACATATTTTCGCAAACACTATGCAATGCATATATGTATGTTCATCGTCTTCTTATTTAACATCATTTATATGTGTGTTCATCGTCTTCTTATTTAACATCATTTACTTTAGAGCATTGAGCATTCTTAAAATCTAAATACCTGGTTAAGTATTTTATAGCTAACTGAAAACCAACTCTATTGACATAGTTCTGAGAGCAAATGAAGTAGCAATTTAAATAAAATATACGTCTTACTCGGATGTCACAAGACAAGCCCTGGGGCGATAGTAACCGAAAAGGATTTCAGAAGCCGCAAAATGGGGAATATTCTTGGCATCACAATGAGTTAAAATCCCCAAGTTTAATTATTTCGTAAATTTAAAAATTAAATAAATACATTACGCTCAAGCTTCACAAGCAGAGGCAGTTTAAAACAAATATTTGAGCATGTTTATTTTTTATTATAAAAAAATCTTTTTCATCCCATTTCATTTCATGTATATTGCAGACGGATCTTGTTCCAGCAAATTCTACTCGCCATATGTGAGAAGAATCCAACTCACTCCACCAAGTGGCTGCCAAACACCCTTTTGGGGTTGGCAACTCACGCTCCCCCATTTATAAACACAAGTTTTGAGTGCCATGGAAAAACAAATGAAACACTTGGAAGGCATCCTCTTTAGCTTACATGTAAGGTGTCGCACCCAGATGAAGATGAGCACTTCTCGGCTAATAAGGCTAGCCATTATCGACCTAATATTGCTGCTGCCAAACGCTTGCACCAGATTTGACCTAGGAATTGGAGAATCATTTTGGAAATGACTAAATTGATATACACAAAATACCAATCAGGGATATTGGAAAAAAAAATGCCAACCCTTTAACTTAATTTTGGGGCAATTTGGACTAAAGCTGTAATCTCTAGTCTAAATTTGATGAAAAGTCATTCATTTGGTTCGGTTGAAAATTCTTTCAAGGAAAGAATACTGATTATGAAAAATATCTGTATCATATCACAATTTTACTGGATATCTCTGTCTAGCCGATAACCTATGACAGGAGATCTGGAACTTTAAATCACTTCTTCTTCTTTGGTTCTTCTGAATATTCATCAATAAGTGCTACAACATCTTTCCAGAATAGGCCCTCCACCAAAATTCCATCTTTGGTGAACCTGCAACAATTGAAACAGAGCAGAAATGCAGAGTTAAATACTTCAAGCAGTTCCTAACCTCAAAAACCCATGCCATGCACGTGTGTATAGCATCTGTGTCGCAAGTGAATGTAGGGATGGCATCAGGCCGGCCTGGGTACCCCACCATACCTGGCCAGAATGTGACCTGGCCTGATGATGGATATGTAAATTAACTTCTTTTTCTATAAAATATTGCCTAAAGGTGTAAATCCTTGCGCAACAATATTTAACTATTTTTTTAATGATTTTTGAAATAAATGAAATCATGGAAACCAACTAGACTCTTTTATATAAAGAAAATTACTTTCTTTTTTCTATAAATAAAATAAGCTAAAACAAAAATGATATATTGTAAAATCTTAAAATTTCAACTTTAGAATATCAAAAAGGTGAATGAAAGACATCTGTGAAATATTCTTAACCTGAAGATTATACATATATATAATGTTTTATTTTTCTCTTAAAAAAAAAAATTATATAAGATGGTTTTGCCGAGAAAAATATTTTTATAATGTTAATGAAGTTGCAGGACCTATTTTTTTTTATATTTTTATAATAATTCAAACTGCAGTTCTTTTTTTGTAAAATAGGCAAAGAAAAATATCCATGGATATCCAGTATCTACCTGGTTAATACCCAGATCCATATCCAATTTTCAAATCCGGGTATGGATACCTCATTAGAGACTGGGCATGGGCATAGATATCCATACCCAGAAACTTGCCATCCCTAATGTCAGTGTGTAAGAGAGCAGGAAAAAGAGAAAGAGTGAGCGACCAAGTGAATGAGAGAAAGAAAGACAAACCACTGAGTAACGCTTCTGGTAAATTCTACCGGTTTCCCTGCAGAAATTGATTTTTGATCTGCGCTTGCTATTGTCAATGTGTAGAGATCAGAAAATCTTGGCAACTTGGAAGAAACCACCAAACCAGTACTAGTGAAGGAACCCTGTCCAACAAATTTGCTCTTTAGATGGTGAACAGAAAAAATTAAAGCAAAAAATTAGATATGCCAAGTCTTTCAAGAAGTGGAGCATTGTCCATGGGAATAATATGACAAATTTTCACTTAAACTACCAGAAAAGTGGAGAATAAAACCAATGAGTACAAGCATAAAAAGACACACAGAGCTTTAAAATTTAGGGGTCACCCATCAGCTTGTGCAGGAAAGACCTAAAAAGAACATATTTACCCTGGTTCTTGTTCTAGAATTAAACGAACCAGTATTACTCTAAACTCACCAAAACAATTCCAAATCTATCCCAAACATCTAAAGAAATTCTTATAATAATGAGACAGCTGAAAAAGAAATCAAAGACTTCCAAAATAAATCCTGGGTTCTCAGTGACTGGGATACCACTTGAAAAACAAATCATAAAGATACTAATTTGATTCCAAAACATGCACTTGAAGAGAAGAAGTTAGTTAATTAAGTAAACAAAGCATAGCACCATATGAAAAACCTCAACCTTTTACCACATATTAACACAATCAGTATGGAGATGAGCAATTTTGTCAATACCAGGGCCTACCCCAAGGATCCTAAATGAAACAACGATAAGGAGAATTTACTTAGAAACGCCCAAGTCTCAACCAATGTTGGAGGCTCAATTTTGCCATTCATTTTTCATTTTAGGTGCCAAGAGAGCTACAAATAAGCAGCAGTCAGAAGACATATTTGAGCGTTCTGGAAAATGACATCATAAGAATCCATCTCTCAAACCAACATAGTTTTGTTAGGATCTAGGGATATTAAAATAAATTATTCAACAATTTTCATGATTTGTAGAAACTCCATTGTAAGTTTGAATTGACAGAGAATTCGGCATGCAACATTCACTATATCCTTGTCTGACAACTAGAAGTACAGCTATAAAGATGTATGACACTCCATCCATAATATTGTCATGATTGTATCACATTCTGTGACTAATTCAGACACTTCTGAAAAGTATGAAATATTAACATTTTGAATTCACAATACACAACATTATATCCACTTCAGCCATTTAAATCAGGGTAGTCTGTCAGAGTTGTTTTGTTGTAGTTTAATAGGTAATTATTAGACATCAGCACGTTAAGCATTTAGACGGGTTACAATCCAAGATTCCTGTACCATGCACTGAGGCTTCACTGCCAAGTTCGGTGGGATCTTCAGAGAGTAACTAGCCAAGTATTGAGATAACCACAAAATAGTGCAACTTTATAAATATATAAACTTTTCATTTCATCGCATCCAAATATTATTACTGGTTAAAACTTCATTTCACCGTACAATATAAACACTGGGACATTATATATCTGTGAAAGCAGAGGTATGAAAAAGTTGTCTAAAAAAGTATACACCATAACAAAACATTACAATTGGAAATAGGTACTTACCTCAGGAGGATAAGTAAATAAGATTGCGTTCTTTTCCTTTGTGTGTATGATTAGCTGCAATATCCCATTGAAAACTATATACTTGCCAGAGTCAAGGATCAAACACACTTGAAATTAAAATCATTAGAAATAATCACTTCCCATAAAAGATAATATTCCATTTGGTTGCCAAGACAATTATCAAAAACAAAACAGGGGAAACATCTAAATTCAAGTGTATAATGCTGTTTCACTCTCATTAAACTCTCCAGCTAAACCAAATGATTGCAATATGTTTGGTTAATTTTAACAGGTAAAAACAAATGAAATAATCTTTTTACTTTTCTTTCCAATTTTCATTAAATTATCTTCTATTCTTGGTTGTCGTTACTCAAAAACATTTCTCCCCAACCAAACAGGTAATTAGTTTTTCCAGTTCCTAAACACTATGAAATCAGCAATGAATAATCTGATTCCATTTCCTCCATTTACTCAGCGACCAAGCATAATTCAACACACTATCAAGCCAAAACTAACTAAATTAAAAAAATATATAAACAACAGAAAGGATATAACACGATGCAGCCGATCAAAAAGTCACGATTCTCGGGGAACTTCTTCTTGTAAAATTGTGCAACCAAAGCAATGACAATAATAATCGTCCCCATAAACAACCGCACATTGCTCATTCTCACATCTTCCACGTATCCACGACTCGTAACAATCTATTGAAACGATATAAAAAAAAATAATCACTTGCAATAACTAAATCAATTGGTCAACGCCGGATCTAGGGTTTCATTGATTGCTGATTTACCTCAGAGACAGACTCGTCGAGGATGTGTTTGATGGAGTGGTGATCTAAGAGATTGGCCTTCTTAGGGTTGCTTTTGTTCACCATCTCTGATGATTTCTTCTCTTGCATTGGCTGCAGTCTCTGTCTGTAAACGGTTCACTGAATTTCAGAGCCTGTGGGCAGTCTAGTTGGTTGAGGTTTATCAAGCGTGGATGCGTTTTGGAAACGATGAGTGTGGTCATTTTTTAAAACAATTTTGGTTAGTCTTTTTACTAATTCGGTTACTTTTGACCAATTTGGTCACTTTTTGGTGATCTGGTCTGGTTTTACTAATTTTGTCATGCCTTAACAATACGGTCATTTTAATAGTTTGGTAAATTTTACCAACTTGGTCCTTTTCTTATGATTTCTTCATTTTATTAATAATTTGGTCATTTCTTAATAATCTGCTCATTTTTAATAATATTCTTCGTTTAAATTTATAAAAATTATTAAATTAAACATAAACTACATCCGCCCTCAATCTAATAAGATGTCAATGGAGAATGAGCCCCAAATCTCTTATTTCACTATGTAGTTTGACTAATTACTACCTATAAATATTATAAAAGAATGTGTCTATAGACCAGATGTAGATATTAACATCATTTTTAGAACGAGATTTAATATTAAAGGGATAATTAAAAAAGAGGACATAGTAGATAATGAGCACCAAAAGGAGACTGAAATTTATGATTAAAGCTACAAGCAACTATAAGAATATGTTATAGTGAATGAATCTATGTTTATAGAAGATATCTGAATAAAACGAACGATAAAAAGTAGGCTTAATCAACAGAATCATACCTTACTTTACATGATCAGATCACACAAATCTTTTAAGCAAGAAAAATGATACACATCCAACAAGCCCGGCATGGGCATTGCATCGTCTTGTTTCCACGACAAATACATATTGAAATACTGTCCCAAAAAAATGGTTGTACTAATGAAGTTATTCCTATGTTAATCCTTTTATATCCACCTTTTATTCAAGGCACAAATTATTGATTCATTAATCAACAATTTAACTAGCAACACTTGGCTAGTGTCGTAGAAGTAAACAGGTGATGGAGAGGTGAAGCCATGGTCAAGGAGGCTTTGATCTCACGGTATTGATCCTCCCCTTGGTAAGCAACAATCGTGCACCCTTGACTAGCTCTTCCTTAATCATAAACAAAACTGCAGCTGCAAGAACACTTTGTACAATTTTTGTGCCCATTCCTTTGTAAAAGCCGTGGAACCCTTCGTACCGTATCATCTTCAAGATGGCATCCGTTGTACCTGTATTAAAGTGATGGAAAAAAATATCATTACAGTATCAGTGAAAATTAAGAAACTAAGAAATGCAGAGTGAGATTAGTTTTCTTGGACAGATCGTGTGGGTCTCGGTGCTCTCCACTTTTACCTATCTTGGACAACGAACACAGATTGAGTTAGTTTATGCCTACCTATAACATTTTCCAGATCTTCACATCAGATTATTTTTTAGGGAAAAACTAGTTCAAGGCAAACCCAACTTGGTTGTAAACCCTTCAGCCATTTGGTGTCTATCACAAGGCTATGCCTATGCTAAGGTAAATGAGCATAAGCAGTGTAAGGTTCTGACGTCATTACTGGCATAATTCATCACAAAGCAGTTTCATCATACAAATCCAAACCTTCATAGTGGTGCCTTTTATCTCCGGTTGTAATTTGTTTCGCTTGAAGCCTCGACTACAAAGACAGAAGAAATAATAAGAAAAGTATTCCACCTAACACAATCAAAATACATCATTTAAACAATGACTCTAGTATAAACACATGAACAAACACATAAGAAACAAAGAAATTAGTATTAATACGGTCCTATTTATATATACGGTCTTGTAACCAAATCAATGAAAAGAAGTGGAAATCTTGGCTGGAAAGAAACTTTTTCTTGAGACTCCAAACTAGGGTACTTTATAAAACAAGATTACATCTTCTACAACTTCATTTCATATACCTTTACAACAAGAAGTGGATAGGTTACAACAGTGGCTCCAAGTTTTGCCAAAGCTCCAAGAAGAAATATCTAGCAAAATAAGCAATTTACTCAGCTAATTATTAAAATAACTTCAAATGGGTGGACAACAATATGTGAGCTGAACAGAAAGCTGAAAAGAAAGCCAACCTCTAAAGCAGTAACTCCACTGTTGTCCTTCTTACGCAAGGCATGTCTTTCCTTTAGCCTTTTTAACATGGTTTCATACAGCATAAATTGTATGGAAGGATTGCTCACCTATGAGCAATAGAAGGAAAAGTTAGTGATGCATCTTTGGCACCTACGAAAGCAAGTGCTCACGTACCATTATCAATGTTGGTAATACACCTTTCCAAAAGCCCCAAAGTCCAGCTTCATCATAGACTTCTTGAATCTGTAATATTCCACATGAAAAGTATATCAGATGAATTCTTAACCTTGGCTAGCATAAAAAACATAAAGAACTATGAAATGAAAAGTGATTGTACCCACCGCATGGCTAGTACCATAAGGGCGAGGCTCAATTGCAACATGAATTATTCCATCTGAAGAAAGCGACTCCGATTGATTAGGCTGGGACTTCTTTGATATTTTTGTATGAGTCTGCAGGGAAAAAATAGCTTGAAACAGGAACAAGTGATCTAATAGAAAGAGGGTAGGATGCCTGTCTTTCAGTCTATATATAAATTACCTGCATGCGTGTAACAACTACCCAAATGGGGATTGTCAACAACACATTCACACACCTACAAAAAGAAAGCATCAAGCATAATTTCAGTATTAAATTGCAATAACACGAAAAGGATAAGAAATAAAACAATAGACAAAAAATGTCATTTCCAAATATTCTCACTTGGTTTTCAATTTACTAAAAAGTTGAATAATTTTTTAAATACGGTTTGCCGTGTTCAAGTATTGTCCTAATTAAAAAATTACTTTTGTAGAAAGTTCATGCAATCAAAAGAATCAATCTTTTTGGGAAATAAATCTCTGACTTCATGGCTTCTTAGAATCGGAAAGCTTCATTCTGTAAGGATTTACAGCCTCAAATTACAGTAGAATATATGAACAGTGTATAAAATATAGACGTGAACTACATAAATCAAAATCAATGGGCCTGCCACAGACTGACTGGGATGTGTATAATGACAAATGACAAACCCACATGCCCCAATTGTTTTATAAAATTTAGAAATATACAATGAACAAAATACACAACAACACCATTAAAATTACCCAGCTAAAGCAGCCACGACAAGCGAGGAAAACATCCCAACTGATCCATCACCAATCCCTCTCTTCTTATGTTCAAGTGCAGTAGCTTCAGCTCTGTTCCTGAATATTTGATAGAAATAATAGTAAACACCCTGTATCATAGAAATGGTGAGTATATAAGAAGAAATAAAAGTAAGTGATGTGTCACAACAAAGAAAACAGAAACCTCTTTGTCCAAGCAAAATACATGAAACCTACTGCATTCCTGGTTATGTACCACTAAAAGTACTGTTTGAGACAAATGGGACTGAGATGCATTAACCAGTCTATAAAGCTTTGCACTATAAACAAACTGACACATCTCATTTTACAAATAGGCCGAGGATCCAGGATAACCAAGGGGTTGCAGTTAAGTAAACACATGAGCTTTAACTTGTACATTAACCAGTTTTATATATTTAATCAACCTTCAAGGGAAATTCTGGCTTACTAATCCAAATTTCATGTTTAAACTGTCTTCTCAACCTTCAGGAAAATCAGTCAGCTAGTTCTAAATGTAAATCTAAGTTTTCCATTTAGGTAGTCACCATAAACTCTCAAAACTGGTAACTATATTGCCTTCATCATAAGAAGAACTATAACAAAGAAAATAAATACAGATATTATGTCAAACACTTGAATGAAACAGTGGCACATATATCACCGCCATTGGGACCACGTACCCATTTACATTGAAAGTCACAATACATCTATCTATTTCATGTCTGCACTCTTCCATAATAGACTGGGGTAAATGAATAATAGACAAGGTAAATGAATTCATATTCATAAAAAACTTATAATTCAACAAAAATCACAGCCACCTTCTAATTTTTTCCCAGTTATAAATTAAATCTAAATTAAGTCACACTCCAATAGTTCCAACATTTCCACATTTAAATTCTTCCAAAACATTCTTCACAACCAAACAAATGAATAACAATTCAACATCTCACGTCTTCTCAACCACAAAAGCAGACAAAACTAAAGCATTCAAATCAAAATTAACAAGCAAGCAGATTTCAAATGGTATCACCAACACAATTAACACTTAATAAAGCAGAAAAAAACAAAAAAACAATAAAAACATAAACATAAAAACAAAAAAAAAAAAAACCAAAATGAAAGAGCTCTCTCACACCTGTGATGCAGCTGTACCGATGAGAGATGGTGTTAAACCTCCATACAACCGCCCCCATCCCTCATGTTTTACAACCTACAAATAGACCGAATGAAAAAAAAAGTCGTAAGTTACAGCTTACATTTCTCATTCTTTCTGAACATTAACCACAACTCAGCTTCCAATAAGCTAATTTAGTTAAATCAGATTTTAAAAATTTTACTATAGCTTCTTTTACTCCAATTAATATGAGCTAATATAATAAACAATTTCGGAATTAAATAAAAATTAAAAAGAAAAAGAACCTGAAACATTTGTTGAATGGTTCCAAGTTTCTTCTTCTCCTTCGTCAGACCACGCTCGGTTTGTTGCCGAGTATTAACCTATGCAGATCCAACACCCAAAAAAAAAAAAAAATCAACCAAAAAGTACCCAGAGAAAAAATAAAAATAATGAAAAATTAATAAAGATCAGGAACTAATCATACGGTTTGAAGAGGATAAGTGATGAGCTGAGCGATGATCCCTCCACCGGCTCCAGCCAGTCCATTTATCAAAGCGTCCGACATAGTAAAACAACACGAACTTTCCGAGAAAATTTGAGGAGCGTTATTTCCTCGGAAAAGTTTACGTTAAAAGAAAATGAAAAAAATAATAATCACGGTATGAGCGATCTACGTTTTTGTCCACATGCGTTGGCTATCAATATCACTAGACTGAGAGTTCCCATTTTCGGTTGTTGCGTTCAAGAAAGCAAGCAGCTTTGCAGAAATTTATATGACCAATTTGCCCCTGCATCAATATGCTGACGATACAGTTTATTTTGTCCTTTTTTGAATTTTTTTCGGTATTTCCTGATTTGCGTGTTCCATGATCCCTGCAAAGCTATTTTCATTTTAAAAATTATTAACAAAATTTAATGATTAACTTAATATGGAGATATTGGCATTCAAAAAAAAAAAAAACTTATTTAACTCCAAATGAAAATTTTTAGACCGGACCACTAAATTCCTTTTTTTAGTTAGTCTCAATAAATTTCAAAGCTAAGTTATTAAAAAAAATTAATGCAAAATTTTATTATAATCTATAACTCTAGAAAAATTTGTTGAAACTCTATTTTTTAAAAATTATTGATTAACTTAATATATAAATCTTAGCATTTAAAAAAAATTATAAACTGAATACACGGATGCTAGTATTGAAATATATACATATATTAATAAGAAATTAATATAAATTAATATTTCAATTTAGTTATTTAATTTAAACTAATTTATTTATTTTTACATAAATTCATATTCTAATAATATTTGATTTCTTAAATAAATTTATTTCTCTTTTAAGTTCTTCCTACTTTTATAGTTTAATATAAAATCTATATATAATCAAATATTCATTTATAAAAATGCAATACAATATTTGTCATTCTCTTTCAATCTCTCTTTATATATATATATAAAATTTTAAATAAAATTTTTGTGTTGCGCCACCACAAAATTATTTCAGGATATCCCAATAAATTTTCAAACAAGTATGTCTCATATATCGTGTCGTGTCATATAATTTAAATATTAAATAAATTGAGTATATATTTAAATGTCTAATTCGTTTAATAAACGAATACAATAAAAATTTAAAAATACTCTATATTAACACAACACAAATACAAATTGTTTACATGAATTGCCATCCTTACTCTAAGGAAACTCATACATCTATAATATTTATTAAATGAATTTTAATTATTAACTTAATATAGAGATGCCAACGTTTAATAAAAGAGCAAAATTAATAAAGAAAATTAGCGATTAATTTTTGAGTTGCCCCACCAAAGTATAATTTCGAGTTGATCCCAATAAATTTCCAAACTAATTTATTAAAAGTTAACTTTTAAAATTTTGGTTAGACTCATATGTCCATAAAATGTATTTTAGAAAAAAAATAATGATTAACTTGATATAGCCAACATGAAAAAAATAATAAATAAATCTTGATTTATTTTTTTTAGTCACCTCACGAAAGTTTTATTTGGAGTTAGTTTCAAAAATTTATAGTTATATTATTAAAAAGGAACTTCATAACTTTAAATGAAATCATGTATCCAATTGTGATATCTTTCTCGATTAATTACTTAATTGTCTTTGTGCATTCTTCTAATTAATGAAAGTGCACTATATTTTTGTTAAAAAAAATACTTTAATACTCAAATAAATATTTTGAAAAAAAGAATGGACTCCAATATATAGAGGAGCGTTTACAAAGACAAACAAGATTACAATGAATTAATAAATCAATCAATTGTGAATCTCATGCTATTGTATAAACAAATAATCATCTCTATTTATAGTATATGAATTCTAATCTCTTTCAAAAAATATATAAGTGTCCATATTTAATTTAACTTGATTTAATAAAATTTTAAGTCGTTAATATATCTTCAATCAAAAGATAAGGATTTAAATGAGATTCGTCTATTTATAAAAAAAATTTATTCATGCAAAATAATAATAGATCAATTGAAATTAAAATAGAACTCAAAATTTGATCCGTTCTCACCTCCTCATGACGTATACAATTTGTTTATGGGATCCATGAGTCAGAGGGTTAAACTACCTGTCAATTTAGTGTTGTTTTAAATTAAAGCGCAAGTGCATGATATCATAATAAGTAATAAATAGTGAATAGAGTATTGTTCTTACATAAAATTTTTATTCTACTTTTGTTAAGTACTAAAATTTTGTCTTTCTACTTTTATCCAAATAAACTAAAATTAAAAGATAATTAATATAATCTAAGTAAATAAAAAAAAATTATAAAGAGAGGTTAAAATTAACAAGTATAAATCACCAATATAGAATAAATCTAGGATTACAACTATTTTTCGATACTTTATTTGAATTAAGTAATTTTTTTTTTAAGTTAATCCCTCAATATAAATTATTGAGTAAAGCTCCTAATACATTCATTAACTTTTTTCAATGGTCAAGTGAATATATCTTATCTTAACAATTACCTATATTTTTATAGTAATAAGATAAGGACAAAATTCATTAAGAACAAGTCTTTTAAATCCATATATACCATATAAGTATATTTCTATCTCATATGAAACTCATAATTGTTACACTATAGTCATATATTAGTTTATCAAAACCTAAATACATAAATCCATTTTTCAAGTTCTTTATGATTCTTAAAATAATTTAATTATTAGTCAAATAAATAGAAAGCATTAAGTATAGACAAACTGAAAAATTATGATATTGAGTCTATAAAATAAAGAAAGCAACTAAAAAGAAGTTATAGAACATATAACAATCATAATTGTAATGCTAAAAATAAAAACTTAGCTAACGATGACAAATAGAGTTCTAAAACATATAACAATCATCATCACAAAGAAAAAGAAGTTATAACAGTTAAAAAGAACATAAGAAAAGAGATAATGCCTTGAAATCTTTGCCTTCTCTTTCTTGTCCAAGTCTCTTATTCAATCTCTAATTTTGCTATAAACTTTGAATAACTTGTTTTTGTTTGTACTCTCTTTTTATCTCCTTAATTTTGGCTTATAAGGTTTTTATTTATAGATTTGTAGCTTTAACTTAGGGCAATTGTTGCATATAGGGCAAGTAAAGATTTCCAAATTTCACTCTAGCATTGTAGCTCTGACTCTCCAGAGTTGCGATGTTGGCTCGATTTTGATTCACCATCATGGTACTACTTCATAGCACTGGGGTGCTCAACGTTTAGATCTAGATTATTTTTTGGTCATGTTAGCACTGTGATGCTGAGTCTTGGGCACTGCAACGCTCGAATACTGACTTTAGGGAGAAATCTCCTTTTCATTCTAGTTCTACAACTTTGTCATGCTGGCGCTGTGACACTCAAGTTCTATTTTAGGATCTTTCTTCAACACTGTGGCGCTTCCTTCTAGAGCCATGACGTTGGCTTTTATTTTGACCTTTTCACTCCCTTTTCATCTAATTTTAATCTTTCTTGAGCTAATTTTTTTTAAACCTATAAATAAACTATAATATAAATAAATAGTCAAATATTTAAAATTAAACAAAGAAATATTAAGTTTAAGGAGATAAAAACAATAATTATAATTAAGCCTTATCAATTGAATCCCTTGTTTCAAGGAGTTGGACCTTGTTTCTATAATGGGTTGTCTTTAAAGGCTAGATTATGAGCAACCTAGTTGGGCCTTTAAATAATAAACCTAATACCAAAAAATTTATGAAAACATTGTACTTAATGTGTATTTTGTTGGGCTTAACTGTTGGAAACAATAGTTTTTTTTAATACCAAAAAGAATTTTTTTTAGTTGTAATTAGATAAAAGTCTTTGGAGATTAAAAAAACTATTCTACCTCTATTTGCAAAAATTCAAAATTTGAGCTTTTAGGAGTAGAGTTTTATTTTATATTTATATACTAACACATATGCCATAATAATATTTTCTTACTTTCACAGCATATCTTTAATAAAAAAAAACCATATTCAATTAATATATTTTTAACATTTTGTTAAAAACTATTATATTTCTATATTTTTGCAACCATTATATCTCTACAAGGCTCAACCAAAATTTTTTTGGTCATAGATATATAGTATTTTATTTCCCCCCTAGATTTTGGCTTAGAAAACATGAGCTCAAACACTTTAGGCACACATTGGTCAGGGCTTACCATCCTTAATAAAGTCGAATAAGAGGTATCTTTGAGTTGGGCTATAGTCCTCAATCTTTTGAAGAGGAGTCCTCAACATTGGGAGTCCTCAGTATTGGGTACCCTCCTTAAATAAGTTAACTACCCTGGTCACATACTGGTGTTCTAAAATGGGCTTACTATAAAACACGAGATCTGAGATTCTCTCTGTAGATATAACCACTACAATCTCGATAGGAGTCTTACTAGAGTAAGCAATGTCTATTCTTGTTTTGGTAAAACTTTAATAAAAAAAAAGTCAAAGAAAGGAAAGTCTTAATGCCTTCTAATTCCAATAAAATTCTCTAACTATAAAGAGAACTCATATCAATACCCTATAAATAAGGTCTAAATTTCTTAGCTAAGGGAGATTCCTTTAACTCTAAAAAATCTTTTCTTTGTTTGTCCTTTTCTTTAGCTTTTTATTTCTTTTTCCGCCCTTTATTGACTTAAGTACTTGAGTGCCATCATCGAAAAAACCTTCGACATGGCTTAACCTATTTTTTATTACATAATTCTCGTTGAGCCCTACATCCTTAGAGCAAACCAGCTTAACCCACTCTTTATAAGGCTCAGTTACTGTTCCCAAAAGAAACAAATTCAACATGACGAAAAGCCATTAGATACAAGAATGAAAATTCATGAAAAATGCAAGTTCAAAAATTATGGTTACTCATAGCATGACTATTTAGAATAGTGAGCAGAACTTGCTAGTTGATGAGAATTCCAAATTATAGAACTAGGAACGATCTGTAGAAGTATAGAAAGAAATGTACCATACTAAGATAGAGAATCACCAACTTAGTGAGAAATATTTAAAGAGCGATTGAGAAAATCACAAGAGAAAACAGATGAGTTAAAAGGCTTATTGGTGGAAGTACTTAAGAAATACAAGAATTTAAAAGAACAACGAGAGCCCCAGTAGATCATTGAGTTGTAACACGATTAGCTGAACCTAGGAAATGTCTTCCCAATAGTCGAGGGTAGCAGGAACCTTATTTGGTTTACCTGAGAACAAAAGGGGAAATGAGTTCGAGCATGGTCACCTAAAGAAGAGAGTCACATATTGAATAAAAGGTTATATCAAAGGAACCTGACTGAGCTCCCTCTCAATTAGAAGTTGTCGATTTAGATAATATGAGGCAGAATGAAGGTGTCGAGAGAAACAAACATAATTTGGGTGAAAGGGATGCCTGAAGACTTCTAGGTCAGCTCAAGTGAGGAAATGAAAAGGGTGGAGAAATGGTCGAGAAATCTTAAACAAGCAGAATGAAAATAGCAAAATTAAAGAAGACACAAAAGAAGTGTTAAATAAGATTAAGAAAGAGAACGAGTAGTAAAGCTCGACATCTAAGATTATAAATCCTTTAGAAGAAAAAGTTAGTAAAATTGAGGAGCAATTACACCATCTTCTTAAAAAGGGAGGTAGACCAAAAATTTCTCCAAAAGCAACTAAGTAGGAAAAAAAGCCTTCTCTTACAGACAAGATCAGAGATATGAAATTACTAGTAGTCTTCAAATTACCAACCCTACCAATTTATATGGGTTTGACAGACTCAAACTACTATGTGGGCTAAATAACTAACCTGTTGTCAATTGCCCAGCTTAAATAGAATCAAATGTACTACATGTTCCATATAAACTTGGGAGGACAAACCCTTCTCTAGTACCGAAGTTTGAGATAGAGGAATATTTCCTCCTACAATGAGCTGACTAATCGTCCAGTATTTTTGAGAAGGCTAAGGACCCCCTAATAGTTGTGACAACTTAAATAAGGTCAAATTGAAAGTTTAAGGAGCTTCATAGGACATATTATCAGGAATTAATTCAATCTGGAGCATTTGATATGTCAATGTCCTTAGAAGCCCTTAAGGTAGGATTGAAGATAAGCTGCTTATGGTATTACTTGTTTGAGAATTCAATAGTAACTTATGTGGTTGCTTATGAACAAGAGCCCCAATACATCAAGATCGAAGAGGAAGAGGTAACAAAGAAATTAGATTTTCTAAAGAAAGTTGTGATGTATGAGCAAAGAAGTTCTCCCGATAGAAGGATGGTACAAGAATAAAATGGTAGAATGTCATTAAGACCGAAAAAATATCCTTAAAAAGACCAACCTCGAGAAGAGAATAGGAGGATAGAGTGAGAAGGCCTCCTCCTAGAATAGAAAGAGTGCAAAATGAGAGATTTATTTATTTTATTATTTCTTTGGCAGTAGTATTTGAAGCCATCAAAGGAAGGGCCTACTCAAGGAGCCAAAAGCTTTCTCAATCCCACCCAAGAGGTAAAACAAGAACCTGAGGTATGAATATCACTAAGACCACTAATAGGAGCGTAATTGCAATAGTATATTTATTAACCCGACTTGAGTATTTTCTCTAAATTATGAATATTTTGGTTATTTAATCATTTTGTAATCATAAATAGGTGCACGAGAAAAAATTTGATGAATAGAAACAAACAAGAGGTGAATCATATGAAAAATGAGTGAGATGTGCTCAAAATACACCATCGGTCAAACCTAGGTCTCAGTTCCGCGACGCCTGTGCGACATATAAAATGCCCTTTCAAAACTCCTATTTCGACTTGGATTTGAAGGCCCTCAAGTCTAGGGTTTTCATATATATAAAAGTACTATTTTAAGAGTCAAAACACATACTTTTGGAGAGGCAAAACTTAGGAAAATAATTCACAATACAAAATCAAAAGATCAAAACCAAAATTAAAGATTCAAGTTCAAGAATCAAGCTTTAAGTCAAGATTGAGAGAGAAGCAACCCAATAAGTCACCTTGATTAGTTTTTCTTATCATTATGTTCTTATTGTTATTCATGGATTGGTTTGAAATTTTTGGTTTAGTGATTAACTAAACTTGTTTTATTTAGGGTTAGACTATGTGAGCCTAGTATGTAGTTGGATTTTGTTAATTCTTAGTTTATAAACTTAATACATATAATTGATTCATTTTATCTTGTGTTTATTATTTTTATTATATCTAGCCAATATTTTGAATGATCAAGGAACCATGATGAACTTGACAAAAGAATTTATGTGTTTAACCTATGATAGTTTGATGCATGATTATAGGATAATAGCTATGAGTTCCTTATAGGATATATATATATATATATATATATATGACATGTATAGTTTGATTTAGACCTAGTCTTAATGAATTACATTTTATTCTGATTACCATAGATATATAGGTAGTTGTTAGAATGCGTAATATAGTCACTCGACCATCGACAAAGGCTTGTGATGAGATTAGAGTCTAGCCAATCAATTTGTATTAAGGGATTAACTAAGAAGTTAATGATTTTAATAAAATACTAGGCAATAAGTTGAAACCCTAGAGTATTATCAGTTGGTGGATTCATCTATTATTTGATTGTTATTTAGTTTTAGTTTAATTAATAAAATTAGGTTAATTTATTAAGTTTTAAATTTTAGATTTCTATGAATAGATATTAAGTAGATATAAGTTTAGTAATTTATTGATAGAATTAGATCGTATAGTCCTTATGAGAACGATATCTGGACTTAAATTCTATATTACTTGATACGATAGCTTGCGCTTATCTACTAAAGCATACATCAACCACGACCACACTACTAACAGATGCATACCTTTAAGGCACCAAGTGGATCGTTTGGTGAGAAATGAATATTTGAATAAATTTCAAGCCAACTTATAAAAAAAAGAACCACGGCCAACTGAGAACTTAGTGTTAGGGTTGGTGCTTATGTGCCATCCCTGAATGTACGTGTACTTGTGTATTTATACAAGTATACATTCCTATTAAATCACTAATACCCATTTATATGGTATTATGCATGTAACATTACAGACATTGTAGATCTGAAGGAGTTCGAATCAGATCTAAAGGGTTTAGATAAAGGCTTATAGTCAGCTACCCTGAGACATATAATTGCTAAATGTGAGCACAGCTAAGTGTTAGCTGGTTATAATACTCAGCAGATCCAAGAGCTGGAGCCTTGTCTGTAATAGGACATAGACCTGAAAATATATTAGTAATTGCATAGTTGCAAGAGTTACAATCGGGTGCCAGGAAATGCAAGTTGCGTAAGTATGTTCTTGAGTAATTGTCCTTGATCTATTTCTGCTGATGCGGGTCTATCGGTGAATACTTTTATATATAGATCAGTATATGTCGTACCTACTGGATATAGATGGTCGTTCCTGACTGACTGTGAGCTTGGAGCTCGTATTGACATATGGGTATCCAGTTAGGACTAGATATGGGACAGACTCACGAGGGCCCGATAGACACCCTATATAAGCTGTCAACTGAGGGTTCTCTCGAGTTGAGTAGTATACGTGGTCCTTTGACCTAAATGCCACGGTGGGCTTGTAAGTGATCCACCATACTTTGGTTCTATGCATGTCACAGACCTTTCATGGTGTGACCGCTGGGTGTCGCTGGGTATGGTTCGATGCTTATGGAGTCTAGTGCATATAGATACGAGATCCGTCAGCTCTTATAAGGAGTTTGATATTTAGATGCTTGGAGACTGTATCTCAAAAAATCTTGTGGCCACAAATATTAATCTCGGGAAAGAGTTCCATCAGGGTAGAACAATATGACAAAAGAGTTTGCGCATATTATTCAGTGAGATATAAGTTTGGAGATAAGATATGGATGAGCACTAGGGGATTTGACAGTGATAATCTATATCCCCGCACATCTAGGATATCATGACGAAAGGATTATACGTATGTGTTATAACCTTAACTTGCATGGTTCAACGCACTGGTTTGTATATCCGTGACGTGTGCATGGGGCATTGCTCACGGATTCATGGATTGAGTTTACCCAAGTGTAAAATTTAGTGGGACCCACTAGGAGATAAACTTGATAACTATTTATGAGGGGTAAAATGGTTATTTTTTACTTTGATTATTTAATTGTTAAATAATCAAAATATCTCTATTATTATATAATATAATATATTTTTATATTATATTATTTTATTATATGATATTATATATATATTAAGATTTTATTTAATGGTGCCATATAGTTGGCATCCATTAACATATAATATTATATTATATTATTATTTATATAATATATTATATTATATTATATATATATAAAGAAAAGAGAAAGAGAGATCTGAATTGTGATGAGGCCAAAAGTTGGTCGAGAGAGAAAGAGAAATGGAGAAAAGAGAAAGAAGAAAGAAGAAAGAAAGAAGAAGAAGAAAAAAAAAAAGAGAAAAATGAAATTGTTTTATTTTTTTTTATGCTTCCAATTGAAGTAATGGTGGATTGCTTTAAATTCTCTATTTTTTTTTTATCTTTTTGGAGAAAATGATAAAAACACACATTGACTATTTTGGGGTTTAAGAGTTAAACCCGGTGCTGGGCAAAGGGCTGTTGTCTAGCTCACTAAGTCCATCGTGTTGGTGACTAGAACTGCCCGTGAGTTGGTCTCCATGCAGACTCCAGAAAAAATACGTGTATAACGTTACACGTTATGGTGAGTTATCTAACCTAAAAATATATTAATGTGATTAATATATTTATTTATTGTGTTTATTACAAAATTTATATATTTCCACTGCGTTAGGCAATAAACACAATAGCACATGCATACATCCACACGTGCCTTAGATCATCTGTCAACAGTATTAAGATAAACTAATTTGAATAACAAAGAACTAATTTTATCAATTAAAATATATGACAATGAAGCACATATATTAAGTTTAAGTATTAATCCTACAAAGAAAATTAGTTTATGGCTACAAGAGAATTGTGACAAAAATATAAAGAAAATATAATACAATCAATAGTGAACTGATATAGACGTCAAATTGCTCTTGATTGAATAGCTTAAAAAACTCTTGCTGCAGTAGAATGCCCTGAATTTCTCTTTATTGCTACTTCAATTGTGCTCTAATTGCTTTATAAGACTTGTGTTGTGTGTCTCTTAAGTATATTTTGTGTTTTTTAAAGGCTATGAATGAATGACATTTTATAGGATTTAATTTGAGCTTGTAATCCTTAATTCTTGTCGGTTCAGGAATTGTGTGGCCGTTGGAGCAAAATTCTTCTATTGCTGTGGTGCTACACCTTAATGTTGGGATCACTGGAGCGATGGAATGATAGCTTTGAAGCGATAGCATAATTTTGCTGGGGTGAAATTCTGCGACTTGATCAGGCCTTATTTTAGTCTTTCTTGTTTTGATTATGGTCTTGCTGCTGAAGCGAAAATAATTGTACTGCTGGATTAAAAATTCACTAGTTTGAATATTTTGCAATTAAGTCCCTAGTTTTTGCTGTTTTGCGTTCTTGCTCTAATTTTTCATCTTATTCAATCAAAACCTTATAAGTAAACAATAATGCACATAAATAGCCATTTATTCTCATTAGATATTAAAATATCAAAATAAAACATGATAAAATAAATGACAAATATACCCTTATTATTTATTACACATGAAACTCATAACTGTTACGCTATGATCATATATAAAATTATTCAAGGCCAACACCTAAATTTATTTGTTAAGTTCATTAGAGTTCCCACAACAATCTAATTAGTGATCAAGTAACTAGAAAGCATTAAGTATAGAATAATTGAACAATTCTATTATTGAGTATATACAAATAAGAAAAGAATTTGAATTCAATCACATAGTAAGTTCAAAGTTGTAACCCTAGAATAAAAACTTAACTCATGATGAAATAAAGAGTTTTAGAGTTTATCAAGAAAAAAAACATCATGAAAATCATAGAAAACAAGAAAGATAAAGAGTTGAAAAAATAAAATTAATTTTGTTGCAATATTTAATTTTCTAGTCTTCTTAATCCTCTCAAAGTTGCTCTTTCTCTCTCTATTCTTGACTTTTAAAATAAGTTTTTAATGTTTTATTTATAAATTTATGTCTTTAAATTAGGTCAAAACTTCAAATATAAGTCAGCTTAGGATTTTTTTTCTTGCATGTTATTATTTACATAGTGCTACAACATTGGTTTTGGGTGCTAAAGATACTGATTTTAGTGTCGCAGTGCTACGATCTCAACACTGCAGAGATAGTACTATAGTAAAAAATACTGTAGTAGTTACTATAAAAAATTACTATAGCAAATTTGATATTTTTGTCGTATTTTCTTTGAATTTTCATCTTAAATAGCTTCATTGACTTCAAACTTACAAAATTATAATAAAGCACATTAAAATCCAAATAATTTTAATTTCAATGAACAAATA
The DNA here is from genome assembly GCA_946807835.1 of Ailanthus altissimus. Lineage (NCBI taxonomy): Eukaryota > Viridiplantae > Streptophyta > Magnoliopsida > Sapindales > Simaroubaceae > Ailanthus > Ailanthus altissimus. The sequence continues at coordinate 19,885,170 of OX327684.1, forward strand.
TTAAGTCTGGAAGATGAAAATATTATACCTAATTAACTCATATTAACCATCCTCAATAAAGCTTAATAAAAAGAGTTCTCGAGCTGGCTCGCAGCCCTCAATCATTTTAAGAGTAGTATTCAATATTAGGAATTCTCGGCATTGGATACACTCCTCGGATAATCTGACTACTTTAGTTGAACACTGGTGATCTAAAACAAGCTTACTACAAAAAAAAATCATGGGATTTGAGATTTTCTCTACAAATACAAACCTTACAATCTCAATAAGAGTCATATTCGGTAAGGGTGAGAAAAAAAGTACCTGAACAAAAATATTGAACCTGATTGGAACGAATCGGTTAACTAATTGATATTTTATTTTGGTCCCTGAATAAATTAAGTTCGGTCAATTTTACTTTAAAAAAAAAAGATCAAACTGAACAGAATCGAAGGGCATATATAAAATTTCATATAAAATTTTTATATAATTTACTTGGAGGATGTTAATTTTAATAGTTTTCTAACTTATTCAATTCATAGACTTTTAGTTAATTCAATGCTTAAAGTTGATAAACACTTTATTTGTTTAGATAATTTTTAATAATTTTGACTTGTTTAGTTTATAGACTTTAATTAATTTAGTGTTTAAAGTGACATACACTTTTTTTCTTTATTTTTTGCATTAATTTTATTTCTTACATAGATGATTCTAGCCTTTTAGAAAATATTTAGGAGACAAAAAATTAAACTGTATTGAACCAAATCAATTCAGTGTGGTTCGATTCTTACACATGATTTGGTATGGTTCGTAACTTAAAACAGAAAATCTAAAATTTTCAGTTTGGTTCTAAAAAATACCGAACCGTACTAACCCCTACTATTAGGGCAAGAAAGGTTTATCCTTGTTTTGAAAAAAAAAACTCTAATAAAAGAGTTCAAGAATGGAAAGTTTTTATGCTTTCTAATTCCAATAAAATTCTATGACAATAAGGAGAACTCATATCACAGTCCTATAAATATAGTCCAAATTGACGAGTTAAGGGAGATTCTTTTGACTCTAAAAAGCCTTTTTCCTTCTTTGTCTCTTTTTTTAGCCTTTCAATTCTTTTCCTAGCATTTGATGACTTAAATATCGAAGTGTTATCGCTAAAAAAACTTCCAACGTGGCCTAACCTATTTTTAGTTATAGGATTCTCGTTAAGCCCAACACCCTCAGAGTGAACCATCTTAGCCTGGTCTTCATGAAGCTTAGTTGTTGTTATCAAAAGAAACAAATCCAACTCGTTGATTCGAGAGTTGCCCAAATTTTTAGATCAATAATGATAATTTATTTAATTCGTTGATTATTATGTATTAATTTTACTTGAATTCTTGTAAATTTGTATTTATTAATATTTAGAGTTCTAATTATTTTGGCCATTATTTCAAAATTATCACAAAACTAAATTCTAGTATGACTCACTTTTGTGTTGTCTGTAAAAATGCGTTAGTAAATTTTAAATATTAAATTATAAATGTTATTTTATGTAAAAAAGATTGAATTATATAGAATTTGAATGTAAATTTTATTAAGTACTCTTTTTAGTAATTTGATAACAGACAAGCACTTTTAACAATGTGTGTTCAAACAATTTATTACTTTAAAAGAATGTTTTTAATTAACAACCAAATGATTAATAACTTTTACTTAAAAGTTCTACTTTTAAAAACTCCATTTTCAAAAACATTTTTGAAAAGTCAACTAAAAGCATCCTTATTAAATTCGTATATAAATAACAAAGTTAAAAAGGGGAAAATGAATCTAGTAAAAGAATAACAATAATAATAATGGTTAACTTAATATAGAAATGCCTTTAATTAAAAAAAGAAAAATAAAAATAATGACATTAGACAAAGTTTTCGGCCCTGCTACCAATTTTCGAATTTGTTGTTGCAAAATTTTCAGTTAATTTATTAAAAACAATAACTTCACAACTCTAAATAAATTCGTGCACCTAATAAATTTATTAAGAATTTTAATGATCAACTTTATATTGAGATATTGAGCTTGAGTACATAAATATGTAAACAATGATTATATTTAGACTGCACCATCAAAGTTAAATTTCAAGTTTGTCCTAATAAAATTTTCAACTAATTTATTTATAGAAAAAAGCAAAATTTTACAACTCTGAATGAATCAATGGGTCTTTAATTTAGAATAATACTATACTTTTCAAATGATATTTCAAATTTTTTATTTTAAATTAATGTATTAAGTAATTATTAAATAATGACATTGTGCGAATTCTAAAATCAAGTAATTATTAGATAATGAATTGTGCAAATTCCAAAGTTACTCATTAGGCTATTTCATCATTCAATAATTGCCTGATATATTATTTGAGATGAAAATTTTGAAAAATTATTTAGAAAGTAAAACATTATTTTTAAATTTATTAAAAACTTCTAATAATTAACTTTTATATAGAGATGTTGGGCATAAATAAAGAAAAGTAAATATAATAAAATATTTTAATGATTCACTTAATATATAATATTTGGACCATAACCAAATAGGCCAACTAGCCTGCGTCAAATACTTAAAATCTATTCTAGAATAAGCTTATAGCTAAGCCCATTCCCTTGAATGTAGGCGACCCATATTAGGTAATATATACTCATCGACTCACGGATCCCACAAATGGGTTGTGGACATCATGAGAGGCGAGAATGGGCTGAGCTCAATATTTAATTCAAATTATTGCGTATTAAATAATTATTTAAATGCCTGAAGCTTGCATTTAAGAAGAAATTAGTTTCAACGGTATAAATACACTTGAATGGCATTAAGAACACATTAATTACAATTTTAATCTCCAAATCATAATTAAAATCATTTGGATTATTATTATAATTATTTGAATAATAATTCAATTGATCTAAACTCTTATAAAAGTGAAGGAAAAATAAAAAGGGATGACTTAAAACTTTTTAAAAGAAGTAATCTCATTTCACATTTTAGGAACTCGAATTATATTCCTAGAACAGAAATCATCACTATTCTAAGTACCAATAATCCACTTCCACACACTTGTGCACTTTTTTGTCTTGCATGAGGACGAAGCGTCTTTTTTCAATTGTGGGAAGTTTGAGAGGATAACATGATAATTTATCGTGGAGTTTGAACTGTGGAACTTTAGTAGTGCTATCTATGGGAAGACATCCGAATCAAATAGTAATTTCTAAAGTTCACCAAATCAACATAAAAGAAAATGTCCAACTAGATAGCAAACTTGAGCAACACTAAAAAGAGAGAAACTAGCAAGTTGATCTCACAATGTTGGGAAGTCAAATTCCCTCAAAGATGACAAATATCCCAAGTCTAATAATAAAAAAGCTAAAAGAAACGGGGGAATGAGAATTGGGAATTAAGAGATAAATTGATCATTACAGAAATGTATGAAGAATTGAATAATAATCCAGTAGAAGAACAAAACAGGAAAGAGATCTAGAACACTTAAGTTCCTGAGGTGGATGTTGCATCTCATTAAGGAACTAAGAAAGAAGGAGCCTCTGAAGTTTTAAGAAATATAGATAGGGAAGACATAAGAGCTTCCATCTTGAAAGAGGTGGGAGAATTCTACGTAAAAATTAAAAAATCTATAGTCTTTTAAGATGTAATGACCCTAGCATAAAGTGTAAATCAAGACATATTTGTAAAAGCAATCAGGTATGTAGAAAGGGCAGATAAATTATACATTCTAAATTTCCAGATGTATGATGGAAATGGAGATCCAGAATAACATATTTTTCATTTTAATGAGCGAATGATAATGAACATCCAAAATGATGCATAAATATCTCATTTTCCCTTTTAGCCCAGCACAAGCTTAGTTATGCGGCTTGAAAGAGAATTTTATATCTAACTTTGATGAATTGACAACTTAGTTCATTACTCAATGTATACGAACAAAAGGAAGAAGAAAACAGCCTCAGACTTCTTCTTTATGAAACGGGGGAAAATAAATCGATCAGAAGTTTTTTTAATAGGTTCAATAACAAACTAAATGAATTGGGAAGTTATGATACAAAGAAAGCTGCCAAGCGTGTTGAAAGGTAATAAAAACCTCCATAGCAAATTATCGATATCTCATGCAGAAGAATTTTTCCTTATTTGAAATAATTGACTAGAAATCAAAGTAATGGATTAAAGAAGAAGATGATGACGCAGCTGTAGTTAAGGAGGCTTCCACGATTATAATGAGAAAATAAGGAAGTTTCTCATAGCAAGTGAGATATAGAAAGCAACTTACAACTTGAAGAAGAAAAAGATGACAAAAGACAGAGAGTTTATGAATTATACATCCCAATTAATACCTCAATAGAAAATATATGGGAAACATACAAAACTTTGGGGCTTTTTAGGAAGCCAAGATCAGTACTAGTTCTAGAGGCACAAATGGACCAAACTAAACATTGTGCCTTTCATAATGAATGTGGATATGATATTAGTTTTTACCGAACTCTTAGAATTCAAATACGTGATTTAATGAAAAATGGGCATTTAGTAGAATTCGGGTTAGAATTTACTCAAAAGAAGCAAACACAACAAGAATAAGCCCTAAAGCCAAGGTAGATGAAACCACAAATAAGGAAGAAATGAATCCTCCGATGTTAAACATTATTCATAGGTCATTGTATGATTTTAGTTACTTAGAAGAACAAGGCTAGTCAGAAAGAGAAGGAAACCTAAAAAAGGATCCATTGATGTGACCATAAAAGAACAAGGAGTAGAAATAACAAAAAAGTAAAAAAGTCAGGAAATCTTGGAAGGGTCACAGACTGAAGAAGGCCCAATATAAGATCATTGTAAACACTATCAATAAAGTAAGCAATGAACCAATTCTAAGTAACAGTACTTTATGAAATATTGACAGACAAAGAGGAAAATAATGAAAGATAGAAGCTTCTGTTTCGAAGGGCATTTAACGTCCAAAGGTGTAGAGTAACAGAAAGATTGCCAATAGTAGTAATGTTAAATAAGCAAGAACTAAGAAAGATCATCTTTTCTCGAGGATATTTAACTGGTTTGATCCTCTCATACCTTGATCCCTTGGTAATTAGCCTACGCGTAACTGGAATTTTAATCCAAAGGGTGCTAGTAGATGGAAAAAGTAGTGCAGACATCCTCTTTTAGGAAGCCTTTAAAGGGGAAGCGGTACCATCCACCTTGCACTAGGTAGTAAGATACGTTTCGACATAGAGATAGGAATAATGGATATTAAGAAAGAGCAAACATAAGCTAGATGGTGTTATGCCAATTCTCTTAAGCTTTCAAAAATTAAAAAGATTAGAAGATGGTATAAGGAATAGGAGAAATTAAGACAACGAGTCAACCTCCTATTATAGATAAACCATTAAAACAATAGAATTTATCTCTAGCAGAAGAAAAAACGAATTGAGCATAACAAATACTGGATCGGTGGTCAAAAGAACTTCCTCAGGAGTAGGACTATGTACCGCCCAATATTAAAAGAACTAAAGAAGTGATGTCGGACCCTAATGCCATCAAGAAAAAATAATATGAGGCGCCAACCTGACTGTACAAGAAAAGATGAAATGATAGAATTACTTAAAAAGAATCAAGATATCTTTGGCTGGACTTACAAAGATATGGTAGGGATTGATCCAAAAGTGATAAGTCACAATATCAACATTTGAAAGGATTACATTTTAGTTTGACAAAGACAAAGAATGTTTGTGCCAAAATAGAAAAAATTATAAGTGTTGAGGTAAATCGATTACTAGAGGTAGGATTTTTTTAGGAAGTGTAACACTAAAATTAGCTTTCCAATATCGTGGTTGCAATAAAGAAAATAGGGAGTGACGGGTTTGTGTTGACTATACGAATGTCAACAAAGTTACCACCAAAGATTCTTTTTAACTCCCTAAAACTGATCAGATGATAGATGCTGACACGTCCAAAATATAGTAGTTTATTCATAAGTGCAGGATTGTCGAAGTAATAAATAACTCGGTGAGAACGGGGTCGATCTACGGGGAAGTAGAATTAAAATTACAAACTATAAATACTTTAAAGACAAATAATACAGTATAAGATATTTGCAAATATTAATTCAATTAACCAATTCAAATAAAAGCTGAGGTTAGGGAGATCCACTCTTAGCATAAGAAGTAAAAATATATTTGACTTTTTTTATAACTCAATTGGAATCCTCACACAAAGGAGGTTCCAACTAGAAAATATAACAATTAAAGTTCATCATCATTTATATACTAATTAGTATTTATTTCTTTCAATTATTATACACCAAATTTTATAAATGGGTTCAAGTATTTATTATGCCAATATTTATATTTGTCTACAATAAATCAAGACTCTCACTTTACAAGAAATGGTATATACGCCAAATCTTGTAAATGGTTTCAAACATTTATTGCACCAACTATAAAGTTTGTCAATAATAAATCAAGATACACCACTTAGAAGAAAGAGTATTAATATTACAAACAAAATAAATACATCATATATAAATTTGCATAACTTAAGAATAAAATATTAAATTCATGAATAAGAGTTAAGTATTACCTTGCTAAGAGTTTCACTTTTTCACTTTAGCATAAAGAAAATTACTTGAACATAATAAAACTAAAGAAAGAGAAAAGAAATAGAAGAAGAGATAACATAACTTTACAATAGTAAACAAGAGAAATAATATTACAAAGAGATAATACAAAAGATAAGTATTTTGAACTAAAATTTAGCTCTCTAATTAAATGTTTTGGGCATAAACATACTACCTATTTATAGAAAAATATAGATAAATTGAGACAAATGAAGAGGGAACCACTTGGATGATAAAAGTTAAGAATGGTGGCAAATAATTTACATTGATTATCATTAATGCACCCACTTGCTTATCCAATTTAAAATTGATGTGGTTTGAATTAGCTGTCATTAAAAATATCAAAGTTATAGATAAATATCTTATCTTTCCAAATTGAGTTATCTCATATGTATTAGATACATATTTTTATAGTTATGGGTCAAATACTGATGACTGTTCAGATTGGGCCTGTATTATAGATCAGTTCTATTTTAGGATATTTTCATCCTCTAAACGCTCAAATTTTGAATGCCCTGTAAAATGCCATATGTTAGCCTATTGAATCAGTTCTTCACAGGATTAAGAATCACTCCAATTGAATTCCTAGGTAGAAATTTATGTCTATTTTACCGAACTTACCACAAAACAGTTAAAAGCCAATTAAGTACAATATTATAAACATATTTAAGTTAGGGTGGGTTAAAGACACTAGTAATACAAAACAATGATATAAAACCCTTATTAAATATGTAATTTCAAGTGTTCATCAGATGCTACAACAAATTATGAGAGCCTATCATTCTTGGATGCATACAACAGTTACAACCAAATCAAGATAGCTCTAAGAAATAAAAATAATATGAGCTTTGTGACAGAATAAGAAACCTTTTACTATACTATAATGCCATTCAAGTGAAAAATACAGAAGCTATCTATTAGAGATTGGTTCATAAGGTATTTAGGAAGCTTATAGGGAAGACTATGGAAACATATATAAATGACACAATTATCAAGAATAAAGAGTGTTCATCCTTAGAAAGTTCAAGATGTGATTAAATCCCACCAAGTTTATTTTTGGGATTTTATCTAGAATATTCTTGGGGCATATATTCAGTATAAGAGGAATTAATGTACATCATAGACAAGTTTGGTGCTTTGAAGAATGTGACAGTTCCCATAAGACCTAAAGAAGTGTAGATTCTAATAAGAAAAGTAGCAAACTTGAGTATATTCATTTCTGAATGTTAGACAAGTGTAAACTTTTCTTTCAAGCCATTAAAGCTTTAAAAGATAGCTCTTATAACCAGAACATGCAGAAGCTCTCTACAAATTAAAAAATATGCTTAGCAAAACCTCTAGTTTTATCTAGTACACAAACTAATGAGGTTCTATATTTATATCTTACAGTGTCCATTTGTTGTCGGTATAGTTTTACTCATAGAAGATGATAAGAGATAGAAAATCATCTTTCACACTAGTAAAGTGTTGATTGATAAAGAAAACAGGTACTTGGTAGCAAAGAAATTAGTTTAGCTCTTTCCAAAAATAAGGACAAACTAAAATATTACTTCAAATCTCATCATGTGGTCATATAAACTTCCTATCCACTCAAGTGCATCTTTCTAGACTATATGTCGTGGGATGAATAACAAAAATGGCTATAGGATTAATATACCTGAACATCAAATATAGGCCAAGAACATCAATTAATGGACAAGTAATGGCAGATTTCGTCTAAGAGTCCGGCCTGGTAATGGAAGATGATAATCTACTTTTAGAACTTGAAGAATTAGTGGAACTATAATGCATATAAATCCAGCAATAAAAGAAGAGCTGGGTTGGGGATCAGGATCCAGAGTCTAGAAGGGTTAATCTTGGAACATATAGTAAGGCTATTTTTCCTGACATCGAATAATAAAAGTGAATATAAGGCATTGATCGAAGGATAAACTATAACGCGTCAATTGAAGATAAAATAACTTTAAGTGCATATGGATTCAACATTGGTCATTTTTTCGTGGAACGACAATTACACGATAAAAGAAGAAAAAATGAAAGTATATCTAGTGAAGGAAAAATAGATAACCTGCCAATTATGAGAAGAAATAATTGCACCCAAGGGCACTAAATGTAGAAGTAGATAACTAGTTAAGGAAACAACGGCTAGAGAACACATAATGTTCAGATTAATTCAATTGCAAATTAGAGGAAAAATGGTGGTGACTAAAACTCGAGAAACAAAAATAATAGGCATGATGGAAATTACCAACTTGGATAACTAGATGGTCTTATACATATAATTTATTCAAAATGGAGAACTGCCCTCAGACTGAAAGAAAGACAAGAAGCTTTGAAGTGAATTTAGGATATTCACGAGGGAGATCTCTATATGAGAGCTTTCTATAAAATATACATGCAGTGTATGCAACTGGATGAAGAAAAGAAATTATAAAGGAAATCCATAAATGAGTTTATGGAAATCATTCTAGTAGAAGAAATGTTGCTTAGGAAGTAATGTGACAAGGTTATTATTGGCCTATAATACAACAAGATTCCCTAGAATATGCTAAGAAGTGCGAAAAATGTCAGAAGAATGCCACTTTAATCCACCTTTCAGATGGAGATTTAAACGTGGTATTTAGTTTCTACCTTTTGTTTAGAAGAGAATAAATGTCGTTAGACTTCTACCATTAGCAGCTGGAGTAAAATAGTTTGCCTTATTTGTGACATATTGCTTCTTTAAATTGGTAAAGGTTGAAACTTATTGCAGTATAACTAGAACAAAAGTAAAAAATTTCTTTTGGAACAACATAATCACTCGATATGGAATACCGCAGTGTTAGTCTGTAGCAATAAAACTCAATTTGTTAGTAAGATAATAACTTTGTTTTGCAATAAGTTCAACATACAATAGAGGTTCTCTTTCTAGAGTTATCCACAGGGAAACACGCAAGCGAAAGTAACGAACAAAATAATCTTCACAATGTTAAGGAAAAGATTGGAAAGGAAAAGATTGGAAAGGAAAAAAAAGGAAATAGCTTGCAAATATTTTTGGAGTAATTCAGGCATATAAGTCCACTGAGAATAGGTCCATAAGAAGTTCCCCTTATGCATTAGTTTATAGAGCAGAAGTAATACTTCCAATAGAAATATTCATCTCAATGTTAAGAACCAATCTGGTCAACTTAGAGCTTAATGATGAATCACTTTCCTTGGTAAAAGACTTAGTTGATTAAGCAAGAGACATCACTTTCATTCATGCTACAATTTATAAAAACAAAATGTAGAAGCATTATAATAGAAAAGTTTGCAAAAGAGAAATTAAGGAATGAGACTTAGTATTGAGAGAAGCTCTTGATATCAATAAGGAACAAAATGTAGGGAAGATAGTAAAAACATAGGAAGAACCTTACAAAATTATCAAGAAACTAGATTGGGAAGCTTATTTGTTACATACTATCGATGGGGAGCAGATTCCTCACCCATAAAATATTTCAAAGTTAAACAAATTCCATATGTAATATGATTACATAATTCTTTTATTCGGATTAATGGAGAATATGAGTTATTGCTATATCTAATACTATCATTTCATAAAAGCCTTCCTTAGAGAGTCATTAATTCTCGGATCATACCTCATCGAGAGCAAAGATTGTTAAGATTGTTATATTAACGTTCTTTAAAAGAACAAAAGCCTTCATTAGAGGATCGTTGATCCTCAGATCATACCTTATCAGAGTAAAGATTTTTAAGATTTTTAGATTTCCTTTCTTCAAAAGAATAAAAATCTTCCTTTGAGGATTGTTGATCCTTGGATCACACCTCTTTGGAAGCAAAGATCGATAGATTTGCCTTTTTTTAAAGAATAAAAACTCTTCCCTATAGGATCATTGATCCCTAGATCATATCTCTTTGGGAGAAAAAAATTGTTGGATCAACCTTTTTTAAAAAGATTGAGAGTTTTACTTGGAAGAACTGCTGATCCTCATTTCACACCTTGCCAAAGAAGAGGTTACTAAGATTATTATATAAACCTTATTTGTAAGAATTAAAAATCTTCTTAAGAGGATCATTGATCTTCGAGGTATACATCCTCAAAAGCATGAAAGCAGTAATATATCTTCTTGGGAATATTAGCAACCCTAAGCTCACACCTCATTCGAAGATTAAGTAGATTAGTAAAGGCAATTAAAATCCAACCAAATCTTTTGGGATTCCAGGAATTGATCCTGACTAAAAAGAAGATTAACTATTCTTAAGGGTGGCAAAATAGATCATGAAACGATTATTTGATATGAATTCAACACACTTTAAGTTATAAGAATAGGTAAATTAACACAAATAATAAATGGATTGAATTCATGTTACCCATTTATTAATCATGTTAAATATGTGTTTGAGCTCTATGATTCACAAAATTTTTTTAAAGTCACGTTACTGTTTAACTTACTGTTGAACTGGACGAATTAATTCACGATTCATTTAGAAACGAATTCATAGTTATTCGTTTAAAACTCAAATTCAATTATAAAAATAAATAAATATTTAATTTAAAATTAAAAACCCTAATTATAACTACTTACTCTACTCATTAAATTATTCTACACAAACACAAACACAAAGACACACATATAATTCTTCTTATTCTCCAGATCTAGCCACCATTGCCACCACTTATCAACATCACCACCATACAACATATCAAATCAAGTTCCATTCTTTTGTTGACCACTAAACGACCACTATCAAGCTTTCTTCTCAGGAGATCAGCCACAAACAATCATCTTAATAACTTTCTTCTCCGACCATCAGTTTCAAAAATGATACTAACGACGGTAACAGTTTGTGGTGTTAATCCATTCTTCTTTGGCCGCCAACAACGGTCGATTCTTCTCTGCTAGGATTACCACCATAGATCAACAACAATAGAAACAGCATTAACCAGAAACAATGTAACAGCAATAATTGAACTGTCGATCTATTCTTCTTCAGCCACAAACAACAGCTATCCATCTTCGCTAGAGCCACCATCACAGTCCACAGATCTAGTGATCAACAATAGCAAATAATAGTTTTTCTTCAACCACAAAATAATAGTTTATTTTGTTATATTATTTTAGTTTTATTTTAAGTGAATTGATGAATGATGACTTTTTTTCTTCAATTGTGTTGGATGAATTTTTTTAACATTGTATTTTAAAATAATTTTATTATTAGATGCATTTAAATACTTTATTTTTTATGCATTTTAAATTTTATTTATTGTGACTTAGACATTTTTATCATATTAAACGAATCGAATATTTTTATATAAACGAGTTAAATTTGGTGTTAAATCAAATTATGTATTCATATAAACGAATTAAATTTAATTTATTTATTTAAACGTGTCTAATCATGTCGTATTGTATAATTGGCATATTAAACAAATCTGTGTTTGAGTGCCTAATTCTTTTACATAAACGAATCATATTAAAAAATGATAAAAAAATTTAATACCTCATATTAACATGATACAAATATGATTCGTTTACATGAATTATCATTCCTAATTATTCTACATATGCAAAAAAGGAAAATATATTCCTAGAGATAAAATTTTCACGATAAAGGAAGTAATCACAAGTTATCAACTCATTATATACCATTTCAGGAACTAACACTTAGGAAAAGTTCTTTATACTTAGTGAGTTACTATATACATATTGCTTTATGTAAAGCCGATTGCATATTGAGGACATTGGTAATTATTGCATGCGATAAATTGAATGCCTGATTACTCAAAAAGCTGATATTAAAAACATTTATACATGAAAATTCTTTTATGAAAAGAATTAAAAATCTGATGTTGATGTTCTAAAAATAACCATTACAAAAATTAAACAAAAGAGAGACAAACTATACAAATTTTAGAATAGATAAAACATCAACAGCTATTCCTTATTAAAAGAGGATTCTTTAGGGAGGTCCCCTACTCCTAGATTTGCTTTAGAGGCACCTTTCTTTTCAGAGTCATAATTCATATTGCAGATGTTAACATTAAAATGTTTTGTTGACCATCCATGATACCAGCCCAGCATAACATCAAAGTTCTTTGGTAATTTTTGATATTTAATTAAATCATGCCCAAACCCGAAGCCACACCTGAAAGACCAAGCTGAAGATACTTGAACCTAGCATTTATAGAAGACACATGAGGCATTTGTTTTCTTTTGCCAACGACTATTTACAGCTTTCAGTTTCGCGATATAGTGGTCAAAGGCTTGCTCTGTTTATTTTAGTAAAGTCTCTAGCTCAATTAACTTTGCTTATGCAGTTCTCAACAAATTCGCTTTGTTGAGGATATCAAACCATGCACTTCAATTGGATACCCCAATGGCATTAACTAAGCCACAACCTTAATACCCATTTTACTCTATGCGCAGCAGAAAAAAATCATAACTCACACCATAGGTAAGAACACATAAGATTAACACATCAATAAAGATAAAGAAAATAAACCAATCACAAGACATAAGATATACGTGGTTCGGCCCAAATTGCCTACGTCCACGGAGGATCCATGATCCAGCTTCTTACTATTGAAATAGATCACAAAGTATCTTCTTACATTATCAATGATCCCATAAGACCACTTAGTATCTCCCATAGAGACCTTTAAGTATCTACCCTTGATCATTATGACTCCCTAAAACCTCTTCGTATCTCCTCATAAGAGATTTTTACAAGAAACACAAGAATAGCCCGAGCATCTAAGCCTAAAGGATCTATGGTGTTTCTCTTTTATTCACTCAAAGAACCTAAAGAAGAAAACACCCCCAAAGGTTACACCCTAGTGCACCACGCACTTAGTGCCTACCTAGCTCATCTATTCTCTCTTATGGTTACATTTTGAAACCTTAGATGCTTAATCTTAAATGAGGGTTTACAAGTGTTTATATAGGGTGTATTTCGTGCCTACAAACCCTATTCCTTGTTGGAGTAAGAGTCCGCTTGTTTTGGAAGTCCAAAATCCCAAAACTCGAAATCCCGAACAAAAACGGACTTTTTCACGCGTTCTGGCGCTGCGGCGCTCGTCCCTGGGCGCCGCGGCGCTGGCCCTTCTTGCGCCCAGCGCTGCGGCGCTGGCGACCCAACGCTGGTATTCTATGTTGAGCACCGCAGCGCTCATCCGTGGGCGCCGTGACTTTGGTCAGCTCCCCGTAATTTCTTCTTTTCCTTCGCGTCTTTGAGTCCCGTTTCACTTCCCCTTTCGTGTCCCATACATCTTAGACTTCTCCATACGTGTCTCACACGTTCTTAACTTCTTGTAACTCTCCACTTTGATATTCATCTCAATTCTTATTCAACCAAAATTATTAAATCACTAATTTTTCAACACACTCCAACTATAACCCTGTTCTTAATTTCATAGTACTGATCTTGCTCTTCCTAGAGCAAGACGTTGCTCGCAAACACTTGGTTTATTAACATCCTATTATAACTTTTCAAACTATCAACTCTATTTTTTAGCTCAATAACTTTCTTCTTCGTAGAAGCCACTTTATCCTCATTACCAATAAGGTAAGTATGCAGATCCATCTGCTCTCTTAGAAGATCATCATTGGCTATTCCGAGAATGTTATTATCTGTGGTCAGTTGATCCACATTCTTTTCAGCTTCGTAATAGAGGAAGAATTAGATGCATTATATTTCAACTTCTTATTCTCTTCCTCCAACCGATGAATCTCCTTCTCTAGTAGGAGGATTCGACCTTTCTAGAATTGGTCATCCTCTGAAAAATTCTATAGCTGCTCATATAAGACATTTGCCTACTATTGAGACACGTATGACTTTGCTTTAAATGCGTCTACAGTTAGCAGACTATCCTGAATATGCTACAAGTGAATAACTGATATCAGAAACTGAAATATGATATAATTTCAACAAGCAAATAACAAGTAAAAAAACTAACCATAAACATGGAAGTAGCATTTTTCAGCTTTTAGGCTTCGGTACTGATATTAAAAAGCCTCCTCAGCGTAGCACAATCAGCTCTTGTAAACAACCTAGACAAAATTACTACCACACTTCTCCGTCAGCCCGAAGAGGATAGAGTGCTTTACCGCCTCTCTAGTGCTCCGCTTGATGAATCATAGAGCAAACTCATCTTCATCCCTCTAGCTGTAATGAGGAGGAGAGCCTGACGATGTTAATATGAGGGATCCCCGTCACTTCCTCTAGCTCCACCACATTTTGTTCCTATTCTCATGGGAGAAGTGAAGCCCTTAGAGTTGGAGCTGGAACTGGAGTCACTGCTTACGTCAATTGAATTCTATGTAAAAATGGGATCGAAAAGTATTACAGTAAGTAAAAAAAGCCAGAAAATAAAAAATTTAAGTACCTTTGTACTTACTAGGAGGAATGAATTCTATTCCAATAACAAAGTCAAAAGCTAAGGGCTCATCTGTAAGGACTTAAGCCTTCTCATGTGCAGAAGATCCCCCATTCAGCATTTGGGGTAGGAACTTCATCAGCAAGCTGAGGCTTCTAAGAAACCTTTGAAACATCCTACTCACAACCACCTCAGGAACATTTTCGGTTGAATGAGACTTTTATACAGCTTCTGAGGCCTTCCTTTGAACAGGTTTCGGTTGGAGAGTAGGAACTGGAACCTTAGTAGATTTGACATTTGCCTTATAAAATTCGGAGTGGCCTTTGAACTTTCAAGAATTGCATAAATCTCTTTTCTTCTTCAAAGCCCTCGTCTTTCTCGCTCCATGATATGGCAGGTCAGGGAACGCGTCAGGGAGGTCTTCCATATAGGCTTGGAAATATGAAAGAATTAAAAAAAAAGTTAGTAAATAGAAATATATTCAGTATAACAAGAACTCAATGGAGTAAAGAACTTACCATCCTTGTCACTTGGAGGATGCGAAGAGGCTGCTCCATCCGCTGGAGGAGGAGGAACTAAAGCAAGTTCAGTAGTGATAGGACTAATGGTGGTCGCCACTAAAACAATTGGATTGACAGAAGAAGTTGGATTAGTAGAAATAGGAACACTAGGTCCCTGCAGTGGAATTGGGTCCGGGTGGCGAAACTGTCTTCTAAGTCTCCACTTGTAAATAGGAACTGATCAACATCCATACAAAAATCAAAAGGAAGTCCAAAATCTCACCTTTGTGGGAGACCCGTATAGCTTTAACATTAAAGTCTGTAAAAGAAAAAAGATAGTCAGGGAATCAAAAAAGCAAGAATCAAATAAATTAAAACAAAAGATTGAGGAAACTCGTATATGTCGAGGAAGACTGTTAAGTTAGTGTAGAGCTTTCCACGAAATCCTCACCAAGAAGCCCCTCACTAGAACCAGGAAGAAACAAAATTTCATCATGAAGGAAATCCCATAACATAATGCAATTGTGGAACGCTCTGGTATTGAAATCCAAGGAACTCACAGGGATTTGGAGGTCTAGAGATGTCAGTGCTAATAACCGGTCCTCCGCAATCAAATCACAAGAGAAGTGACAAACTTGTTCTCGGCGAGCATAACTACTAGGAATTGATGGTTATACAACTTGAATGAGAAATCTTCTATTTAAAGATGAAACTCTTAAGAAAACTCACCCTTCCAAGAGTGGAAGAAAAAGAAAGAGAGGTTTCCGGTTATAGTGACTACTAGTGGTGGATATATCATATGGGTAGCCAAGCCTTTTCTAATCGCCACTAATGACTAATGACAACATACTTCTTAAAACCCCTTTTTTTCTCCTCAAAGCAGAAAATGATTTTTTCTTATTAGAATAAAAATAATTAAGTTTCCTCTGTTTCAAAGTATATGTAATGAAAACATCGTAAAGGGCTAGGCAGTAAGGAGGAGAGATCATATGGTTTAGATGGCCATATCTTAGAGAAGACGAAAGATGCTTGGATGAATTTGAAAAGGGAAAAGGCTAATGACGTGTAGGAACTCATGGATTATGAGAAGAATAGGGAACCTGAAACAAGTTAAGCGTTCCTTAAACAGAGGTAATTCGCCTGTGTGAACGGATTAAGGATCATTAAGAGATTCCCGCACTCGAAGATTTCTAATCCTGACATATTATTAAAAAGTTGGAGCATGGACTTTAACTTATCAAAGAAAAACTATTTAATCTCTTCACTATTGTTATTGAATTTATAGAAGAAATTTCAAATTTTAGAGTTTTCTTAATTGGTAAAGAAAGAAGAAAAGATAAGGAATCGTGAGGTTGCTTTAGGGTAGAAACTAAAGGTGAAAAATTAGGGTAAAATTGGAGGGTTTATATAAAAAAAGAATTTAACTGTTGACGTTGGATGGAAAGTTACGTGATTGACAAAATAACAAGAGACAACAACGGGCGAAAAAGTTGAAAGATTAGTGGGACACGTGGCGCTTAATGATTGGTTAAATAAAAAAGTATATATTATAAACTTTCTATTTAAAAAGACACATTTTTTTTCACTTATATAAGATATCTATTAGTCTCATAACCGAATAGACTCAACTAGCCTGCCTCATATACTTAAAATTTATTCTAGAAGAAGTTCATAGCAGTTGGTCCACTTTCTTAAAGGCAGATGACCAAGGACCTGTTGATGGATCCCACACAAACAAGCCATGGAAGTTATGAGAGAAATGAACGAGCTAGAATTCAACAATTAATTTAAGTTATTGCATATTAAATAATTATTTAAATGCTAGGGACTTGTATTTAAGAAGAAATTAATTTTGATAGTATAAATATATTAGAATGACATTAGGAATACATTAATTGTAATTTTAATTATTAAATTATAAATGAGATCATTTGAGTTATTATTATAATTATCCGAGTAATAACTCTATTTTTTAACACTTATAAAATTGAAGGAAATATTAAAAAAATGATTTTTTTTCTAAATTTATCTTTTTATAAGATTTATAAATATTAGTTTTAATTGTGATTCTCAAATAATATGATAAGATAGAATGCAATAGAAATAAAGACAGAAAAAAATATGTTATATTTTTTAACAGTTAGAGTGAATTTTTTTATTTTAACATTCTAAATTTTTTAATTTAGAATAAATTAAATCTCTTCAAGTTGAATTTGAACTTATGACTAGTCAATTAATGGTCTATCACTCTACCATTAAGTTACTAAAAAATAATGAGAGATTATATCTTATAAAATTCAAATTCTATTTTTAACCCATGACCATTTAATATCATAATTTTGACTAAAAAAAGACTTTATGCAAACATATAGTTTGATCAAGTCAAGGGAAAGCGGATAACAAAATTGCTGCAACTGGAACTATTTCATCCGAAATTCATTTGGTTAAAGATATGGTTGAATATGTTTACAACTAAACATGTATATTAAAATCTTTTATATTTTGAACTAGTTATACAGGTTTCAAATGCTTTGTTTGTTTGTTTTAATGAATGCAAAATTCTTAAAGGAGGCAATTTTTTGGGGTCTAAATAAATTAATAAGACTTATTTGTGTCATTAAGTTCATTATTAATAAACATTCCAAATTCCAATAATTATTAATTACACTACCCATTAGAACACTCGTTACAGAAAGGCACTTTAGTCTCTCTAAACTTCTCCTCCTCATTATTATTCCTGCCCAATACCCACAATTTGATCACGACACAAAATGGCCAGGCAAGTTCCTCCCCCATAATTCTCTTGCAAACCTATTTACTTTTTAAATAAATGCAAATTTTACGTAACTTTTTTAATCTGTTTGGTTCTTTTTTTGCACTCAGGAGGCAGATTATATGGGAAAGATTCTAACAATTTGTGACGCAGAAACAAGACAATATTTTGCAAGAAGAAAGAAGAAGAAGAGGATGGTGTATGAATACAACGACGCCGAATTTGTTTTGGATTGCTCAATCTATCACGCTGAAGACGTTGATTCTCCTCCAAGCAGATACCCTAACGTAACCGGGAGAAACTACTGTGCTATTTTATGGGTGGAGCCTGGAAGAGAATTTCGCACTAAGGTTGTCAGAGGATTGCCAAACCCCATTTGGCAGGAGAAATTTTGGATTGTTTTAGAGCAGCCCTGGAGTTGCAGATTCCTGAACCTGGAGATCCTGAGGTTGAATTCTTATAAGACTGATCCTGGGACTTCAAGGGGCGTGGTCACGGTGGGCAGAGCTCGGATTGCTTTACCCAAGGAGATTTCAGTGAAGAAAAGTGGGAGATTTGGGCTTGTCAAATTAGAAGATATGGAGGTTAAGGGCGAAGGCCATGTTGTACTATCCATGAACCTGAAGAAGTTTGATCGTCCCGTTTATGCTTAGTGCTTGCTTTTGCTTTTGCTTTTGCTTTCGCTTTCGCTTTCATGCAGCCATTAGCTTTTCCTCTTTATTTTGTTTCAGGGGCCAAATTTTGATATTGCAAACGTTCAAGATTTTCCTGAATAAGATCTTTAAAGCTTACAAGTTACAGGTCTTATCGCGGTCCATACATCTTCTATTCTACGTCTTGGTCGTCAGATTTATTCCATATGAATTTGCCCTTGATTACTTTAAAATTTTACTCATTTAACCAACTCATACTGGCATATAAAAAATTTTAAAAAAAAAGTGAATTGCATGCTGTTTTTAAATAATTATTTAATAATTTTCTATTTTTCTTTTTAAGTAAAGAACTGAGGAGGACAAAAATCATGCAATGTTCTATAGTTAAAACGGAGTAACTCCATTATGAGTTTTATACGAGTTTAATACTGATTTGTGATAAGTTCGATAGTAATTTGTAATGAGGTTGAATTGAATTATGAGTTTGATTTGTATTATAGGTTTGATTTGATAGTGATTATAATGAGTTTGATTTCTATTGTAAATTTTTATATTGATATGAGTTTATTTCTATTATGAGTTTGATAATAATTTGATATTGATTTATAATGAATTTGATTTGTACGGTGAATTTTTGTATTAATATGAGTTAGATTTAAATTTGTAATGAATTTTATATATATCGTGAATTTAAGAATGGTAATTTTTCAGCCCAAGTCTAAAGGGCAAAATCGTCATTTCACGGTCCCATTTTACTATTTCCCTGTTCCGGGAAACAAAACGTTTCTAGTTTCCAAATGGCCACCTCTCGACCTCCGCCGTCAAGAGCTTTTGGACCTCGACCTCACGATAGTCTCCGCCAAACACCTCAAAAACGTCAACTGGAAAAACAACGGCATCCTCAAAGCCTACTGCGTCTTCTGGGTCGATCCGACCCACCGCCTCGCCACCCGCTCCGACGACTCCGGGTCGACTCTACCCGTCTGGAACGAGCGTTTCACGCTCCCCTTGACTCTCCCGCCCCGCGAATCGGTCTTCGCCTTAGATATCTTCCACTCCTTGCCCCCCGAAACCTCGAAGCCCTTGGTCGCCATGCTCCGGGTCCCGCTCCTTCACTTGACCGACCCGGGTGACGTGTCTCGCATCCGGACATTCAAGATGAGCCGCCCCTTGGGACGTCCTCAGGGTAAGATAAGGGTCAAGATTGGAGTCCGCTAACGACCCTGGCCTTTTTTCGTGAATTAGCATTTTACCCCTTCGCCTAGCCGTTATTCCCTTATGTCCCTCCACCGTTTTACCAAACACGGGACTACAGAGAACTCTCTCCCGCTCCGGTGCCTTATCCGCCTCTTACGCCGTCTCCGTCACCTTCTCAGTCGCCGTCGTTACCTCCGGACCGGTACAATCGGTATCCGTCGGAATATTACTACTCGTCGACTCCGCCTGCGCAGAAACCAGCTTACGATCGGGCGTCTGGCGGGTGCTGTGGGCCGTGGGCACCGGTGGATGTGGTGCAGTTCGATCAGATGTCGACGACGAGCGTTGGGAAAAAGGAGCTGGGGACGGGATTGGGTGTGGGCGAGAAAATTGCGGAGAAAGGAGTTAGATTTAGCTCGGGTGCAAGTGCTGATTACAGCGCTTATTGCGTTGATTATTAAGGTTAATTAACTACTAACTACTTAGATTTTTGGTTAAAATAGTAAATATGTACGTAGGTATATATTATTTTTGTTGAATTTCGATTTTGATGCTTGATGATGAAATGACGATAAGGAGAGTTTATTTGACGAGAGAAGCTCTATGTGATTTTTATGCAATTTTGAGTTCAAGGAATAAATTACTGTGCCTACATTTTGTTATAGTTATGCCTGTGCTACGTAAAGAAATAGTGTGTGCTTATTTTTTATGCCTTTGCAATCAAGAACAATGATGCAGCTATATTTGATTGTTGTGTCAGTAAAAGTATTAGTATTTGTATGTTGGTTGACTTGAGCTATCTAAGCGTGAAAGGAGAGGGCTGAAAGTGAGGGTGGATATTACTTTTCGTTTGTTTGATACAATGAAAAGAGAGAAAAATGTAATGGTGGTGAGGGAAAATTCTCCACAGCGGTTTGCATTTATCGCCCTTGCATTTGTTTCTTTGATAGTAGAAATTGGGGAAATCATTGATAGTATGTTAGTTTAGTCGATATTTTTGTTTCTTAGATTTTTACTCTTCTGTGCCTTTCCAGGCATCAATGGCTTATACTTTCTTGGCCACTTTTTATGGGAGAGTGAGAGAGATGCGATCAACATTTAACTTGAGTTTTCGTATACAACTTTGATTTCTACTTAGTTTCAAATGATTGTGTTACCTAGTGTGATAGATTAAATAAGGGATTTTGAAGCACCCTCTCACCAAGGGTTTTGCTTGCCTCTAGTTTTGGAAAGCGTCACTTGCCTTTATCTATGATATAGGTGTGACCATTTCAAACAGAGTAATTGTTGATTGTTGACTTGATTCTGTTTGTGATTCTTTAAATTCATGGTCTATTTGATGTCTGGTTTTAGTCTTAAAGTAGTTAAGTTTGCCACAAATAGAGAGCCAAATTGACTACGTATTGGAATAGAAGACTAATTAGAAATAGGAAGTATTGGTATTGCATTTGATTATTATTTAGCATTGAGATACAACAATGTTTGCTGAACATTTGCAATTCAGGCACCTGATAGAACGTTTGGAGGTGGAGATATCTTTGCTTTTAGTTTGTCTTTTCAGCTTTGTCCAATGGGGGGCAGCTGGTTTATGTTTTGTATTGGAACAAAGTGATTCTTCTTCCATTTGGATGGATTATGGTCATTACCGTTGTCATGGCATTCTGGTGCTTCGCCGTGGAATATATCTATAGTCTTTTGTAAGCATTCGCCTTTCGAGTTGTAGTTCTCCAGTTCTGTAGTTTGTGGAACTTTAAATGGGCTATGTCGCCCAACACGGCCGAGTAGCGGACCATGCCAAAATGGCATGGCTGGGTCCCTGCCAACATGAGCCATGTTGCTTATTTTCTTAAAAAAAATTAAATATATAATTTTTTTAATATGTATAATTATTTTTTTCTTACAAAAATTTTAAATTATTACAAATATTTTAAAAAATTTATTACAATTATTTTAATTATAATAACAATTAAGATTATAATTTATATATTGGATTAAAAATTTGAAATGTATACTCTATTAAAATTTAAAAATTTTACCTTGCAATTTTATTAAAGGTAAAAATTTAAAAATTTATTAATATTATTTAAATTTTAAAATTAGTGGATACAAATACAAAAATAAAGGGTCAAGTTTATATCATTATAGTTATAATATATCCCAACTAGGTTAATATTTATTAAATTTTATATTATTTACAAATTCAACCCTTGTTATATAATTATAGTTACAATGCGAATTTTTATTTTTAAATTCTAATGATTAAATCTCAAACTTAAAAGTTTTTAAAATCTTTGACCATCTCTCCTTATTAATTTTGCCTTCGATCATTTGTATTTTTTCAATCTTTTATGCACATTAAAACCTCTAGAGTATTTTATGCCAATCTTAATTATTTCTCGTCCAATATTCTATCACATAAACTAAAAGAAGATTTTGATGTTATAGTGGACATCAGAGGTGTTAGTAGATCTCGAGTCATGATAGATAACACAAAGTAAATTATTTCGTTTGATTTTCACTGTGACAAAATATCCAAAAAAAATTATTATTGCGTTCTCAACATAGAAGAGTAATCAATATTCACATTTTTTTTCAACTCATAAGCAACATAAATACTAAAACTAAAATCTACCTTTCATTTACCTTTCAGTAAAATAGTTCAAACACCTTGATCATAAAACATGCTGTTCATGTGTTTCTTCTATAGTTACAATTGATTTAAATTTATTCTCGTAGAAAATAAATAAGTGTATAATGAAATTATAAATTTCGTCAAAATCATATCAAAATCTCAGAAATTAAAACTTTTACACTAAACCAATTAATTCTGGGAATTATTATGGTTGTACAAATAAATGATTTAAGAAGTTTCCTCCAATATTTTTAGAATTTAATTTTCATAATAGTGCAAATATATAAAAAAAAAAAGGATTATCTCTATATTTAACAAAAATATCACTAATATTATATATAGATATATTATATATATATATGAGTCAAAGTAATAGAATATAAAAGTTGATGCACACATGAATATACTAATGTGACATTATAAATACTTCTAAAATGCAATTTCTCAATCATCATTACTTAGTATAAATTCATTCATTTTATCATTATAATAATATATAATATAATCATTAAAACTTACACAAGATTTCACCATCATATATGTGGCATTTTAACGAATTTTTATGTCAAGTTTAAACTTTTTACTATCCATTATAAAAAAATTTAACATAGTTTTAAAATCTTTTCATGTATCAGTTGATAAAGCAATAAATTTTATTGCATCTCTAATTTTTTTAATTTTAGAATTAATTATATTTAAACCATTTTGAACAATTAAATTAAAAATAAGTGTTTGCACGAATGCTCTGTATATTGCTGAAGAGAAAATAAAGTTATGAGATGAATTATATAAGTGAGGGTCTCCTTTTTATATACTAGCAGCCCTGTACAATCGACGGCTGAAATCTAACAATCTAATGGTGTATATACAAGATGAAATAATATGTCATAAAATATTCTTATATGCCATCATATATTCCCTAGAATATTCCTTTCTTAATTAAGGTTAACAACCTTAATAAATCGCGGGTTTGGCCTGGTTCTTCACCCATGTCAGCAGGTCTTCTAGAAGCTCCGGCCCGCGACTCGTTCCAAAAGCCCTTAAGGCCTCTAGGAGGCTTTGTCACGCATCAAGTGTTCGAGAAAATACTTGAGAACACTTGGGGCGTGACATTCTCCCCCACCAAATTCACGCAACGCCCTCGTCGCGTTTATTCTCCAATGTGAAATAAATTTAAACTTCTAATGTTCGTACTCTTTTTGTTTTTTAAATACTTCTAACATTTTTAATTATGGAAGCAAATTGACAACTAGAAATTTATGTAGATAAAAATAAAATATTTTCAAATTCATTTGGAGCATTAAGATTGAAATTTACCATTGTATATATAATAAAAATATAAATATGTAATTAGATAAATGAAATTTATGAAAAATAAAAAACTAAATAAATAATATGAGAGAATTGAGAGTGATTTGAATTGAGTTGAGAGTAAATTGAGGGAGTGTAGAGAAAATTGAGAGAGATTGACAGAATTGTGAAAATGGGAGAGAGAATGGTGTCTTTTATAAGGCACCCAGTATGCCCATTGATCAATTGTCACAATCTGACCGTTGATCAATAGTCTTTAAAAAAAGTTCTTATGTTTTTTTAAAGACTGCTGCACGTAGCAGCCTTTTCATAATTTTTGTTAAAAAAATGTTAAATTTTTTTATAAAAAAATTGGCCCATGAACCTACTATGTCAGCATAGCATAAAATGATTTTGTGTGATGCCAGTAGGCCGTGTTGAGTCACAGTTATTAGGATTGTGCTTATGTGCCATCCCAATTTTGTATAAATATTTGATATCTATACAGAGTATATTTTGTTATATCGTTAATTATTTTCTTAAAAATATGGTTTAATACTTGTTACGCTACAGACTCTATATTATCTAAAAGAGTTCAGATAGGGTCTAAAAGAGTTTAGACCAGTGTTAAGAGTTAGCAAATATTCTAAGAGTTGGAACATTGTCTGTAACGGAATAAAGGTATCAGAATATGCTTATAATGATATAGTTGCAAGAGTTGCAATGGGTTGTTAGGATGTGTCATTGTGCAAGTATGTTCTTAAATATATTGTTCATGATCTATCTCTACTGACGCAAGTCTGTTGGTAAATCCCATTAATTCACATAGATCAATGTATGTCAATATTTGTAGGGTACAGTTAGTCGTTCCTAGCTGACCAGGATCTTGGAGATTGTATAAGCATGCGGGTATTTAGTTAGGACTGAGTACTAAACAGACTCATGAGAACCCTAATAGACATCCTATATTGCCGTCAATGGGGTCCTCTCGAGTTAAGTAGTATATATGGTCCTATGACTTGAGCACTACGATAAGTTTGTGAGTGATCAATCATACTTTGATTCCACGTATGTAAAAGACCTTTTATAGTTTGACCACTAGGCGTCACTGGGTATGGTACAATGCTCATGGAGTTCGATGTGTGTAGATATGGGATCCATCAGTTTTCGTAGGGAGTGATATATCTAGATACTCCAAAATAGTATCTCAAGAAAGTCTTATGACTATAAGCAATGAATCCGAGAAAGAAGTTTTCACAGGGTTAAATAATATGGCAAAGAGTTTACTTATATTGTTCAATGAGATATCATTCTAGAGATAGGTTTATAGATGTGCATATGAAAATTTGACGGTGTTGATCTATGTCCCTGCACATCTAAGATATATATGATGAAAGGACTATACGTATGCGATGTAATCTCAACTTGCATAGTTTAATGCGCTGATTTGTAATATTCATGACATGTACGTAGAACATTGTTCACGGATTTATTGGGCGTGGACCTAGGGAGTCTAGCGATATTGAGTGTACTCGTTGTACACTGGGCAATGTACTAGATTAAATTATTTAATCCAATAATATTCAGCACTATCACAAGAATACGTGCGTGTCTGTATTTAAGCGTTAAATATAATAATTGGTCAATAATTGTTATTCACTAATTGTATAATAACACGTGGCATATAATGGATCCTTGGTTGAGTTTACTCAAGTGTGGGATTTAATGAGACCCACTAAGATGTATATTCGGTAACTTTTTATGAGGGGCAAAATGGTCATTTTATACTATAATTATTTAATTATTAAATAATCATAATATCTCGATTAAAATATATAATATTATATATATTGCATGATAGTTGTCAGACATATTATAATCTAATATATTATTTTAGCTCTTAATCGCTAAATAATATTATTTTTTTAATCAAAATAAAGAGATATATGTCTGTGATAAATGGGAAAGAGAAATGAGAAAGATAATTGTTATCTTTCAATTTTTTTTTTTTACTTATTTTTGCTCTTAAAAGGGTTTAGAAACAATTGTTGTTTCTTTTCTTCAACCGTGGGAGAGAAAGAGCAAAATAATGGAATTGGCCATTTGGGGTTAATTTCGTGTTGAATTAAAAGAGCTGCTGTTCTAATTTGTTAAGCTCACCAAATTGGTGATTAGAATTATCTATGAGTGAGACTTCGAACCAACTCTATATATACACGTGTAAAACGTTACACGTTCTTGTGATTTCTCAACTTTACTTTTGATATATTAATTTGATTAATATATGATTATGTGTTTATTGTATATTTTAAATATTCCGTTGTGTTAAATAGATATAAAATACGTATTTTTACAATAAAAACTATTACACATGTATACATTCTTATATATTTGATCTCCTATAGCGACCATGCTAGGTTTTTATGCTTGAACTGACACGACAAAAAATATTCCATGTCGTGTCAACCCAAGCATAAAAATTCACTTTAATCTAATTTTTGTAAATTGTGTCGGCTTAACACGATCTATTTATTATCTCTTTTTACAAATTATGTATTGCCTTTTTTTTGGGGGGGGGGGATTTGTAGAGTGGGTTTGGGCCCTGAGGATCTGCAGAGAAGTTAGTTATTAAACAGATGCTCACTTTTTTGCTTAACTCCTATTTCAGATGAGCTTGAGAAATCCCAAGCCTCGGACCAAGCTTTAATATATTCAACAAGCGTTTTCAGTTTGTGGCGCTTGGCATTGCCTCCCTGTTGATGCAGTAGCTGATTCCAAATTCACCAGGCAAATTGTGATCTATGGACTTGTTTATGTAGAAATGTAAACTAGTAACAAGCAAGCCTTTCTTTTTCTCTCTCTTTCTAATTCTCTTTTCACGTTATGTGAAATCGGCCGAGGCCTTACTTTGGTACTTATAAGGCAGATTCAAGCTTTGGACCAGCCAGATCCTTGTTTGAACTTTAGGCTAGAAACTCCATCCGTTTGGGCTAGCCCAGTAAATTGCCGAATGAACATAGAATTCTCCTAAGACAACCGCCTTTCGGATGATTGGGGTACTTGGAAAGAGTAGCGTTCATATAGCCACATCTATCTTCAGTGTTCTGAATTTTTCTGTTGGACTGGTAATTACAAAACCTTAGGCCCGCTGCCACTAACTTCGGCCTTTATAGCCAATATGGGTCAAGCTATTTCAACCCCATTTTCTATCTCCAAGGACCCCATTTTGAAATCGAATGACCTTAAATCTTTTCTTTTGAAAAGGATCTTAAATCTTTTAATAACCCTTCTAATTCCATAAATTTTAATTTACTTTAAAATTAAACGTAATTTAATTTCCATAAATTCCAGAATTAAACGTAATTTAATTCTGTCCCTCTATAAAAGTACTTTCCTTATTTTGTCAGGGCAAAGAAATTCGATATAATAAACTAAATTACGTTTCAACAATCACATTTTAAAAGACGAAATAAAGCTTCAATAATTGATTGTTAGTAAATGGTATTTTAAATTTTTTTATTTTAAATAATGTGTTAAGTAATTATTGAATAATAAAATAGTATAATAAATAATTTAAAATTTTATTATTTTATCATTTAATAATTATTTAATATATTAATTTGATATATCATTTAAAAAATATAACATTACTCAAAGTTATATTAATGCTTATCACCACCCAAAGTTGGTCAATGATTTGATTGTGGTGAGTTACTTTTCCTAATTTGTTCAATACCACTCTTTCTTTTATGATCTCTACAATTAAGCTATATGAGAATTTTAAATTTCTAATTCATTCTTCCGAAAAAGAATATGACTATCTTAAAGTTCTAAACCATTCTTTTGAAAAAGAATATGACTCTAATCACCATTCACAACTGCTAATAACTTAGAAAATGAGAATCTGAATTTTGTAACCCAACTATAAAAATATGGTATGTTTGGTCAAATAATTAGGATTAACGACGGTAACATTTCAACTTACGTCATCTACTTTGATTTTATTGTCTCACAACATTGAATCTTTGGAGCCTTTATTACTAAATAATAAAATTAGAAAAGTGTCCATAAAGTTGAGAACTGCCAGAAATCAGACAAAATATGGTCCTCTATTTATTGATGCTGAATACAATGAGCCAACCAATTCAATAATACTCACCTAGCACTTGCTAAACACAGCATCTCAAAGTTTTCATAGAATAGATTTGATGATAGTGCGAGACAACAATGTGTAGATGAATCTATTCATGAACATGCCGGATTAATTTCCTCTTTATCAAGTATGTTTGAAATGCTTGAATTTTACTTGTATATATCTCTGCCTGGTTTTGGCTTTATCCGTAGCGATCGAGCAGTAATATTGGGACAAATGCCCCCATATGTTCCTTGAAGAAACATAATAAAATGGAAATGAGTCTTTCTAAATCATGTTATCTTGACCAAAATATGTCTATATCAAAGAAAAACTGTAGTGATGGAGCTGCCACCAGGCAAAGCACATCCGTAGTTGAGGAATTACTATTTGTTGATGGAACTCACTACTGATAGATGCACTTGGAACATCTATATCTTGATTGTTTTTTTTATATCAACATGTTAAATTCACAGAATAAAGAATAAAAGTCTGGTTAATCACAAACAATATTGATCACATAACATGTTTATTGGCTTTACCACTATTGAGCAGCAATGGAACAAATGCCCATGCCACTTATTCTTTTTTGGACAAAAAATATTGATTAGAAAGACAAATGGGTTTTTTTTCTAGTGAATATTTTTTTACTATTGCAACCAGACATTGTTCAAAAGAAGTGGATTCTCACATCATTTGTACATATCTCCAAATTTAATGTTTGTGCTGGCAGAACAAACATTTGTGTTCTCTCTTTTCTTGGATTTAATTATTAGATCTTTGTGGAACCACAAATGATGGTGTCCAATGTACTTGTACCAATAAAGCGCATTGTTTTCTTGTAGAAATCAGACATTCCAGCCCCCCTTGGCCTTTTTATTTCTATTTTCAATGGGTCTTATCTCCTTTTCTCTGGGATCAAATAGATATGCGATGTTTGACCACAATGAATTGGACAAATCTTCAATATATCACAGGCACAATTGCCAATAAAGTTGGCTTATCTACAAAGTGGGATGTTGAAATAACCTTACTCGTTTCAATGTATAGTATATAAGATAATAAGAAAGACCTCACATTAACTAAATTTTAAATCAAGTCTTAGATTCAAAGTAACAATAATATCTTAAGACATTAATACATTTATGATTCTTTAACTAATTCACCAATTATGGATTTGTTGATGTCATTTGATTGGTGTAACTATTTAAATTTAAGCTTTTCACATAAACCCACTTCACATTTTGTATTTAATATCTTAAACTAGTCAAAGAGCACATAAAAACATTTACCATTAATGAATATCTTCAACTAGCCAAGGAGCACCCTTTAACAACATTTTCTCAATAACTAATATTTAAGCGAACAAGGAAAAATATCAATTTTATCCCTAATTTAATTAATATCTCTACATTTTATTATTGAATACTCAATTAGTTCAGGTAGAGATGAAAATGAATATTATTTAAAGATAAAAATAATAGTAAAAAAATAACCAAAAACACCCCTAAAAAGACTAATCGAGTATTTGAAAAAAAAAGAATTAAATTTATATGTATCAATTAAATTAAAGACGAAATTGAAATTTTTTCAACAATTAATAACATTTTGCTAACAACTTTACTTACGGAATTTATATAATCAAAGCTCCAACTACTTGCAAAATTAACCTTAACTTAACAAACACGAAAGTTGTGAGTTGAGTTAAATTAATTAAGATAGCCAATTAATCAAAGAGTTCCCAAACATATTAATCCAACAACTTGGCAATATCATTGGATAATCAATAACTTAACTCCAAGAACAAAATGATTTAGTGTTACACACATACACATATATATTATTGACCCTAAATTTTTTTTATTATCAAGTTAATAAGTTGAATTTATTTATTTTTTTAAAATATGATCAAAATTAATAAAAATAAAAAAAATCAGTGCAAGACATAGAATTTATAGTAGTTAAACTCAATGTGACCCTACATCTATTTTATCGAATTTGATGAACTATAACACTACATAATAATGATCTTATAATAAAGATATATGGAGAAAAATCTTTTGTAACAAAATAAATAATAACACCCCCAAAAAAATAATAGATATGTCACCTCTCCCTCTCTCACTCATAGAGCAAACTAGTTATTGATTACTTATTAACTTATGCCCATGCCTTTGATGGATCACACGAAAGTTTATGCCCATCTCTTATGGTTTAGCCCAATATTAATAAAATAGTAAGCATGTATGGATCGTATAATTTGTGTTAAATTAGGATATCACAATTATTTTTTAATTATGCTTTGCTTATTAAAGTTCTTCTAAAATAATGATGGTAATTCTCCTAGTTACTTAGAACTTTCCTAAAGTGTTCTGCTATAATAAAGGCAACTCATTTTTTACCCATTCAAAAATTATTTTTGAGCTTTTTGATAGATTATGCCTTAAACCAAAATTTAGAAGGAATAAGAGATTCTCAATTTTTAATGTTAATTTGTTGACATTTAAAACTTTATAACTATAGTCTCTTAGGTTGAGGGGGACTTTTAGAGTGCCTTTTTGAAGTATTAGGCTGATCAAATCCTTAATTTAATGACTTGATGAAGTGCTCTAGAAACTGTATTTATTAGTGTTAGGGTCAGTGTTTACGTGTCATCCCTCAATGTCAATATATTTGTGTTTTTATATAAGTGTACATTCCCATTAGATTGCTAATACCCATATATATGGTATTATGCATGTAATGTTACAGACATTATAGATCTGAAAGAGTTCAGATCAGATTTAAAAAAGTTTAGATAAGGGCTTAAAGTTAACCACACTGAGAGATATAAATGTTAAATGTTAGCACAGCTAAGTGTTAGCGGGTTATAATACTCAACAGATCTAATAGTTGAAGCCTTATCTGTAATGGGATATAGACATGAGAATATACTAGTAACTGCATAGTTGCAAGAGTTGGAATCGGGTGTCAGAAAATGCCAGTTACGCAAGTATGTTCTTAAATAATTGTCCCTGATCTATTTCTGCCGATGCGAGTCTATCGGTGGATAGCTTTATATATAGATCAGCATATGTCGTACCTATAGGGTACAAATGGTCATTCCTAACCGACTATGAGCTTGGAGCTCGTATTGACATATGGGTATTCAGTTAGGACTGGATATGGAACAGACTCACGAGGGCCTCCGTTAGACACTTATGTAAGCTGTCAACGGATGGTCCTCTCGGGTTGAGTAGTATACGTGGTCTTTTAACCTGAGTGTCACAGTAGGCTTGTAAGTGATCCACCATACTTTGGTTCCACCCATGTCACAAACCTTTTATGGTGTGACCGTTGGGTATGGTCCGATGTTATGGAGTCCGATGTGTACATATATGGGATCTGTCAGCTTGCATAAGGAGTTAGATATCTAGATGCTTCGAGACTGTATCTCAGAAAGTCTTATGGCCACAAGCAATCATCCTGAAAAAGAGTTCCGCCAGGGTGGAACAATATGGCAAAAGAGTTTGCACATGTTGTTCAGTGAGATACGAGTTTGAAGATAAGACATGGATGAGCACTAAGGGATTTAACGGTGATAATCTATATCCTTGCACATCCAGGATATCATGACGGAAGGATTATACGTATGCATTGTAACCTCAGCTTGTATGGTTCAATGCGTTGATTTGTATATTCGTGACGTGTGCGTGGGGCATTGTTCACGGACTCATAAAATAGTTTCATTTGACAAATCGGGCGTAGGACCCAGAGAGTCCCGTGATATGGAGTGTACTCGTTGTGTACTGGGGCAGTGTGTCGGATTAAAGTGTTTAATTTAGCAATATTCAGCACTACCACAGGAATGTGTGCGTGTCTGTATTTAAGTGTTAAATATAACAATTAGTCAATAATTGTTATTTACTAATTATATAGTGACACTTGGCGCATTGTGAACTCTCGGTTGAGTTTACCCAAGTATGGGTTTGGTGGGATCCACTAAGAGGTAAACTTGGTAACTATTTATAAGGGCAAAATGGTCATTTCATACTTTGATTATTTAATTGTTAAATAATCAAAATATCTCTCTTATTATATTATATAATATTTTTTTTATATTATTATATTATATTATATGATTTTGATATATAATAATATTATATTTTAGGTGCCAAATAGTTGGCACTCATTATTTATATTTTATTATTATTATATATATATATATTATATTATATTATATTATATATTATATTATTATTGTATTATATATTAGATATTTAAAGAGAAAAATCAAATTGTTTTATTTTTTTCTATGCTTCTAATTGAAGTAATGATAGATTGTTTCAAATTCTCCATTTCTTATCATTTTGGATAAAAGGATGAAAAACACACACCGGCCATTTTGAGAATTAAGAGTTAATCCCGGGCTGAATATAAGGCTGTTGTTCTAGCTCACCAAGCCCACCGTATTGGTGACTAGAATTGTCTGCGAGTTGGTCTCTATGCGGACTCTGAAAAATATATGTGTATAACGTTACACGTTGAGGTGAGTTCTCTATCCTATAAATATATTAATGCAATTAAAATATTTTATTTATTGTGTTTATTGCAAGTTTCACGCTTGCGTTAGACTTAAATATGTATTTAATATGTATTTAGGCAATAGACACAATAGCATATGCATACACCCACGTGTATTAGATCCCCGCCGACAAAAAATGGTATCAGAGCTATTTAGGACACATATGGTGTTGTTTGAGTGAATGGATACAAAAGACCCAGTGCAAATGACGCGTTTCAAGTGTTGAAATAGGTATGCCTATGGATGTGCACTGGGCGTTACAGCGCCAAAGGGTTGGCACCGCAGCGCTAGAGGTTGGACTTTCTAGCATTGCAGCGATGCAAGTTGGCGCCGCGGCAGCATACTGTTCACTTTGAACAGTAGCACATGAACAGTATTTCTACTGTTTGTAGCTACATTAATTTTGAATAGTGTTTTAAAATTAATTTTGCATGTGTAGATTTATGAGATGTAGTGATAAAATTTATCAGTCTATATTATAAATCGAGGTTTATGAGATATAGTAATAAAGAGTTATCGGTCTGCATTATAAATCAAAATTAATGTTTTCTATGCTAGTAACTACAATGAAAGCCCTACTAATGGGGATTAGTTGTGCTTACATAGAAAAATTAATTAATTGAAAATCACCATTCCTATGAGAATTAAGACCAAGGATAGAAAAATCTCTCTTAATCAGATTAAAGAATATTATATTATGGGATAATGTTTTATTCTAATCTGTCTTATGAATACGGTATTAGACGAGTCACGTCGACTTTTTTTCAATATTGCTACAGCATGAAGGACTTGGTCGATTGGGCTTGGACTATGCCGGTTAAACATGAGATGAGGCAAATATATGCGAAAGTATTGCCCAAAATTACTATTGCGTGAGGGTAGTATTGGTAACATATATTTGATCATTGACAAGTTAATTTGGAATACACTTATCCAATAGTACTACAGTATAAGGATAAGGTGTATTTAGGATCAAGTAGTAAGAGTTGCATAAGATGCAATTGACAAGTGTTGTCTACCTGTTGGGTTTACAAAGGCCAATATTGCTACAACATAAGTCCCTTAGTAAATTTCAATAGAATCTACTTCTTGCTGTATAGTTTAAGAAGTTTAAACTATTATTTTCCCATTTGAGAGATTATCGGGATTATGTAAAGCAATAGGAGAGAGTTTTAAATCGAAAATATATAATTAGTATACTTATGATTTAAAATGTTCCATTAACGATTTAATGATCATTCCGCTCACATCTCCCATTAATTTTAGTCTGTCAAGAATAATGGCCACTACGAACCAGTTTGTGTGCATAGTTGATGCAGTCCAACTCTAGGGTACTGGGAATTACTCTGACCGGCACATGAATCTCAGAAGTGTTCTGGATTCAATAAATTCTGGATTTATTATTGATCAGAGTTTGTTGTAAGGTATCTCTGATAACACCTCTCTAAAGGATAGTATAAAGAGAGTGTGACCCTCTTTGTAAATGGTGCTTTATCTTTTACTCCAAGTATATCTGGTGAGACCAGATGTGTAAGGAGAAAAAGACGAGGCAGATACCTAGGATAAATCCTCAGAGACAATATTTATCCAAAGATCAATAAGAGGGCTTATAGATAGAAAGTGTTTCCACTATAGTAAGGTTAGGTATTGAAAATCTCTCTACCCTAGAAGCCTTATAATTGTCAGAAAGACTCACAAAGTTTTGTGTTTGACAAATATAGAGATTTCTAGGGCATATGATGCTAGCTCAAGCTGAGTATGAGATACCGCACGTCCCTCTCATATCTACAATATGTTACAGGGATTGAGAGAGACTTTAATGCAACAGCTTGTAGAAGTAAAGTTGACAGTAAGAAATGGTGATTTTTTGCAAGTCTAATTTGTTGGGCAACTTGACTTACTTTTTGTATGCAATACAATAGTTGCATTGCATAATAAGTATGATGTTATATTAGCTGAATGTCAGTTAATAAATGGAGATTATATACAATTAGAAATGTCTATAGATCAGAATCCTTAAATGATACAGAGCTGTGGTATGTAAATTTAGGTTATATAGGCGTGAGACGCTTATCCGTTTAGTTAAGGATGGTTGGATTCTCAATCTAACCATAAAGACTTAACTAGTTTATGAATAATGTAATCACAGAGATGACCAAATATACCAGAATGTACTTTACATCCCTTCGATTAGATCGAGGTAGTGAGTACATTAATAGCAAAATTTTCCGTTTGTTTAAGAAAGAATGAGATTCTCACGCACTATAACCCTCTGGGTAATCCATAACATAATAATATTTTGGTGATGAGGAATCAGACTTTATTAGATATGGTCCAATTGATAATGAGTGTTATTGATTTATATCTGTGAAAATATGCTCCAAATGCAGTTGCTTATTAAGTAAAATTCCATCAGAAACTATTCCTTCCATTCTGTATGAGATACAGAAAGGAATGAAACTGTATCTTAAATTAGTTAAGACTTGGGGTTGTCCTGCTTACGTAAGAGTTATGCAGCAGGGTATCTTGTTTTGTAAGAGTTACTCAGTAAGATATATAGTACCCAAGAGGTACATGTATAGGTTCATTGTGTATCCTATGAATCCAATAGGATACTAGTTCTATGATTCAGAGAATCGAAGTGTGTTTGTTTTTCAATTCACCACTATTCTAAAGAAAAAGTTTCTCATAGATCGTGGAAATCATAGAAAAATTGAACTTGGTAAAGTCAATCTAGATATTAATGAACCAAGGATGGGAGCTCAGGCTCAATTAAGCAGTAACCTTTTAACACACTCTCCAAATGGGTCGGAAAGGATTTCTAGGTCACTTTTTGGTATGGCTGATGCCTGAAGGTGAACTTAAAGTTTTCTTAGTAGAAGAAAATTATCCTTAACCTATAGGGAGATGATGTCAGACATTGATTGGGGAAGCAATGAGAAGCCATTTAAAAACAAAATTGACTATATACATCAGAGTCAAGTCTAAAACTTGGTTAAACTACCAGTGGGAATTGTTCTCATTGGTTATAAAGCATTTCAAAGGGGTAGTGGGAGCCAGATGGAAGGTAGAGACCTTTTAGGCCTTATATTGGTTCTGAAAAGGTAATCTTCAATGATCTGGGATCAATTAAGAGGAAACTTTTGAACCAATATTGATGCTAAAGTCGAATAGTATTTTAATGGCTCTTACAGCATATTATGAATTTAAAGTTTAGCAGATGGATGTAAGGAAGGTGTTCCGGTATGAATACCTCGAGTAAGTGATATTCATGGAACAACTTGAAGGTTTTACGTCCAGCAGACTTCTGGTCTAGTGTGCAAGAAAGGTCAGTGAGAGTATGATAGTCTTCTTGATGCTCTTTGTTGATAACATACTGGTCATTAGAATGATGACAGTATGTTATAATCAGTCAGATAAGACTCATAAGAATTTCTCCATAAAAGATTTAGGAGAGACTTCTTTTATACTAGGTATAAAGCTTTATAGAGATAGAAGTAGGAAGCTGATAGGACTTTCTCAAATTATTTCACATCAATAGCATCTAAAAGGGTACGGTTTGTTAACTATGAGATAATTAATGTATCTTTTGGACTTGGTTCTCATCTTTCGAGGAGAGTGTCTTTTCAGATGAAAGATGAAAAAGTTAGAGTGTCTGACGCATCAAATACATCATATCTTCAGAGCTTGATGTATGTTGTGATGTGTTTGAGACCTGAGATTAGTTTGGCTGTAAGAGTTACGAGCCGATTTTAGTCTGATTCAGCAGACCGCCATTTGATGGTAGTCAAACATATCCTAAGGTACCTTGAAGGTACAAAGGATAAATTTCTCAAATATAGAGAAAGTAACTTACAAATGAGAAGATGCACGAAGTCAGACTTTAAGTTTGACCTAGATGATAGAGAGTCTACATCTGGGAAAGTACTAATTCTCATTAATACTAGGGGAGTTGGAATAGCACCAAACTGGGATTCCCTACTAATTCAGATTGGCGGAGCGAAAGCTGCAGTGAGGATTCGTAGATTTATCGCTGGTCTTGGAAGAGTTCCAAGACAGATGGATTCTATCACATAAGTTTGTAATAAAACAAAGCCATAGTACAAGCCAAGATACCAAGAGGACACTAGTACCATAATCATGTTGAGAGGAGTCTCGTTTGACTAGAGGTATCTTGACTAAATAAGAAGTGATTATTTGTAAAAGTATTTTATAAATAATTTAGCGGACCCACTTTCTAAGACCATGACTCTTAAAGTGTTTATGATACACGTAGAGTCGATGTGTATGAGATACCATCAAGAATGGCACTAGAGCAAGTGAGAGATTGTTAGGGTCGGTACTTACGTGTCATCCCTCAATGTACATATAGTATGTTTTTATACAATTGTACATTTCCATTAGATTATTAATACCCATATATATGGTATTATGCATGTAACGTTATAGACATTATAGATCTAAAGGAGTTCAAATCAGATTTAAAGGAGTTTAGATAAGGGCTTAAAGTTAGCCACAGTGAGAGATATAAATGCTAAATGTTAGCACAGCTAAGTGTTAGCCGGTTA
Organism: Ailanthus altissimus; assembly: GCA_946807835.1. Taxonomy (NCBI): domain Eukaryota; kingdom Viridiplantae; phylum Streptophyta; class Magnoliopsida; order Sapindales; family Simaroubaceae; genus Ailanthus; species Ailanthus altissimus. Next base: position 19,922,445 of record OX327684.1, read on the forward strand.
TAATACTCAGCAGATCCAATAGTTGAAGCCTTATCTGTAATGGATCATAGACATGAGAATATACTAGTAACTGCATAGTTGCAAGAGTTGGAATTGGGTGTCAGAAAATGCCAGTTACGCAAGTATGTTCTTAAATAATTGTCCCTAATCTATTTCTGCCGATGCGAGTCTGTCGGTGGATAGCTTTATATATAGATCAGCATATGTCGTACCTATAGGGTATAAATTGTCATTCCTAACCGACTATGAGCTTGGAGCTCGTATTGATATATGGGTATTCAGTTAGGACTGGATATGGAACAGACTCACAAGAGCCTCCGTTAGACACTTATGTAAGCTGTCAACGGATGGTCCTCTCGGGTTGAGTAGTATACGTGGTCTTTTAACCTGAGTGTCACGGTAGGCTTGTAAGTGATCTACCATACTTTGGTTTCACCCATGTCACAAACCTTTTATGGTGTGACCGTTGGGTATGGTCCGATGTTATGGAGTCTGGTGTGTACATATATGGGATATGTCAGCTTGCATAAGGAGTTAGATATCTAGATGCTTCGAGACTGTATCTCAGAAAGTCTTGTGGCCACAAGCAATCATCCCGAAAAAGAGTTCCGCCAGGGTGGAACAATATGGCAAAAGAGTTTGCACATGTTGTTCAGTGAGATACGAGTTTGGAGATAAGACATGGATAAGCACTAAGGGATTTAACGGTGATAATCTATATCCTCGCACATCCAGGATATCATGACGGAAAGACTATACATATGCATTGTAACCTCAGTTTGTATGGTTCAATGCGTTGATTTGTATATTCGTAACGTGTGCGTGGGGCATTGGTCATGGACTCATGGAATAGTTTCATTTGATAAATCGGGCGTAGGACCCAGAGAGTCCCGTGATATGGAGTATACTCGTTGTGCATTGGGGTAGTGTGTTGGATTAAAGTGTTTAATTCATCAATATTCAGCACTACCACGGGAATGTGTGCATGTCTGTATTTAAGTGTTAAATATAACAATTAGTCAATAATTGTTATTTACTAATTATATAATGACACTTGGCACATTGTGAACCCTCGGTTGAGTTTACCCAAGTATGGGTTTGGTGAGACCCAGTAAGGGGTAAACTTGGTATCTATTTATGAGGGGCAAAATGGTCATTTCATACTTTAATTATTTAATTGTTAAATAATCAAAATATCTCTCTTATTATATTATATAATATTTTTTATATTATATTATATTATATAATATTTTTTTTATATGATTTTTATATATAATAATATTATATTTTGGGTGCCAAATAGTTAGCACTCATTATTTATATTTTATTATTATTTTATATATATATATTATATTATATATTATTTTTGTTATTTTATTATATATTAGATATATAAAGAGAAAAAAAAAGAAAAAAATGAAATTGTTTTATTTTTCTCTATGTTTCTAATTGAAGTAATGGTAGATTGTTTCAAATTCTCCATTTCTTATCATTTTGGAGAAAATGATGAAAAACACACACCGGCCATTTTGGGGATTAAGAGTTAATCCCAGGCTGAATATCGGGCTGCTATTCTAGCTCACCAAGCCCACCGTATTTGTGACTAGAATTGCCTGCGAGTTGATCTATATGCGGACTCCGAAAAAAATATGTGTATAACGTTACACGTTGAGGTGAGTTCTCTATCCTATAAATATATTAATGCAATTAATATATTTTATTTATTGTATTTATTGCAAGTTTCACACTTCCGTTAAACTTAATTTGATATATATTTAGGCAATAGACAATCGCACATGCATACACCTACGTGTACTAGATCCTCCTCCAAAAATTAGTTCGAGGATTCTTCCTTGGGTTTGGTATCTCCTGAAGTGCTCTTCAAAATATTCAGATGAAGTAAGTACGGTGGTTCTTATTTCTTGGGTGGCCCTCGTAAGGGTAATTTGTCCTTACTTTAGTCTGATTCTTTTTGACGACTTTTGATGTAAATGTCTTATTCCTATAGTGCAACCCTACTCAAGTCTTACAAGCTCAAATCAAGCACTCGCCTAATGAGACTTTGACATTCTAGAGTAGAACCTTGTGCAAGCCTTACAAACCTTTAGTTGAAATAGAGGTTGCCCCTTATAAGGGGTCTGTAGTTAGTTTTCCTCTCGTTAGGGTCTTCAGTAATTTTACCCCTCATGGAGGGGCCTTCAGTAATTTTTGACCTTTGCAGTGGGATATTTCTATAATCTTTACCCTTTGCAAAGGATATTTTTGTAATCTTTGCTTTTTGCAGAGGGACCTTTCTGTAATCTTTGTCCTTCACGAAGACTTTTTTATAATCTTAGCCCTTTTCACAGACAGATATTTTTGTAATCTTACCTCTTGTAGAGGGGTCTTCAAATAATATTTTCTTTTGCATAAGGATTTTCAAGTATTTTACCCCTTGTGGAGGGGTCTTCAAATAATCTTTCTTATCGCAGAGAGATTTTAAAAAATTTCCCCTTGCAGAGGTGTCTTCAAATAATATTTTCGTTCGCAGAGGGATATTCAATAATCTTACCCTTTGTGGAAGGGTCTTTAAATGATCTTTTCCTTTGAGGAGGGATTTTCAAGAATCTTACCCCTCACGAAGGAGTCTTTAAATAATATTTCTCTCCGCAGAGGAATTTTCAAGAATTTTACCGATTATAAGGGTCTTTAAATAATATTTCCCTTTGCTGAGAGATTTTCAAGAACTTTACTCATCGTGAATGGGTCTTTATATAATCTTTTCTATCATGGAAGCATTTTCAAGTATTTTACCCCTTTGTAAAGGGGTCTTTATATAATATTTCCTTTTATATAGGGATTTTCAAGTATTTTACCACTTCGTGAAGGAGTCTTCAAATAATCTTTCCATTTGCAGAGGAATTTTCAAGTAATCTTATCCTTTGCGAAGGGTTTTTCAAGTATTTTACCCATTTCGCGCGGGTTTTCAAATAATTGCTTCCTTTGTAAAGGATTTATCAAGTAGTTTACCCCTTCGCGGAAGGACCTTCAAATAATCTCTCCCTTCGCGAAGGGATTTTCACGTTAAGCTTACCCTTTGTATAAGGTATTTCAAGTATTTTACCCCTTCGTGAAGGGATCTTTAAATAAGTAAGTTGTTCTTGAGGATAAAGATAATTTAAGTCATTGGTTGGTGACTTTGAATAAACACTTATATCACCTCAATGAGGACTTATATTGTCTCGAATAAGGACTTAGGCATCCTTAATAAGGGTTTAGGAGACTTCAATGAGGACTTAGAGGGCCTCGATAAGGGCTTGGCAACTTCGGTAAGGTCTTAGGCTGCCTTGATAAGGGCTTAGGATCCTTCTATAAGGTTTTAGGGTGCAACAGAGGTTTTTATTCATCCATCTGGCTAGTGATTGCAATGGATGGAATATTTTTGAAAGGACTCTATCTTAGTACAATATTTGTAGCAGTATGTAAAGATGGAAATAAAAAAAAAATTTCATTTGTATGTGGATTGTTGACTCAGATAATGATGTTTCTTAGGCGTGATTTATAGTCAAACTACAGAGAGTAATTGGTAACCATCAAAATTTAGTTTGTGTATCTGATTGACACGCTAGTATTGAGAGAGCTATACAGAGTGTGTTTCTTAATGCGTATGATGGGTTTTGCATCTTTAACTTGAAGAAAAATTTGGTGACAAAATATAAGTTATTTGACAAGTATATAGGAGTTTATTCCCAAGTGTAAGATTGTCGAAGTAATAATCCGGTGAAAACAGGGTTAATCCACAAGGAAATGGAATTAAAATTACAAACTATAAATACTCTACAAAAAATAAAGTAATATAAGACGTTTGCAAATATTAATTCAAATAATCAATTAAAATAAATGTTAGGGAGATCCACTCTTGACATATGAAATAAGAATATATTCAACTCTCTTTATAACTCAATTGAAATTCTCACACAAATGAAGTCTCTATCAAAAGATATAACAATTAAGGTTCATCATCATTTATATATTAACTTGTATTTATTTATTGTAATTATTATACACCAAATCTTATAAATGGGTTCAAGTAGTTATTATGTCAATCTTTATATTTATCTACAATAAATCATAACTCTTACTTTATAAGAAAGAGTATCTATGTCAAATCATGTAAATGGTTTAAAGCATTTATTATGCCAACTATAAAGGTTGTCTATAATAAATCAAGATACACCACTTTGCAAGAAAGGGTATCAATATTGAAAAATGAAATAAATACATTATATATAAATTTACTTAACTTAAGAATAGAACATTAAATTCTAAAATAAAAGTTAAGTATATATTATTACCTTACCAAGAGTTTCACCATTTCACCTTAGTAAAATAAAAATTACTTAAACATAATAAAATTAAAGGAAATAGATGGAAGAAGAGATAATAAGAACTTTAAAATAGTAAATAAAATAAATAATACTATCAAGAGATAATACAAAAGACAAGTGTTTTGAACTAAAATTTTGCTCTATAATTATATGCTTTGGGCATTAACAAGCCACCAATTTATAGAAAAATATGGATAATACAAAACAAATAAAGAAGGAACCACTTGGATGATAAAAGTTCAAAAATGATGTAACTAATTTACACTGATTATCATTAATGCACCAATTTAATTGTCCGATTTTGAATTGATGTGGTCTGAATTAACTTCCACAAAAAAAAAAAAGATAATTCTCTTATATTTTCAAATTGAGTTGTATCATATATATTAGATGCATATTTCTTTAGTTATGGGCAAAATACTGATGATTGTTCGGACTAAACCTATACTGCAAATTGTTATTTTTCTAGGCCATTTTTCAACCTTCAAATGCTCTAATTACAAATTACTTGTTAATCAAATATTTAATCTCATTAAGTCAACTATTTATAGGATCAAGAATCACTCCAATATGATTCTTAGATAGAAAGTTATTCTCATTTTACTGAACCTACTACAAAATAGTTAAAAGTTAATTTGGTGCAATATTTTAAACATGCTTAAGTTAGAGAGGTTAATGACACTAATAATGTAAAATAATGATGTAAAACTCTTATTAAATGTGTAATTTCAATTTTTTATCATTACCAACAAATAAGTTTAAAAAAGTGAAGACTTGCCTGCTTATTTTCTTTTACCCTGCCAAGGCATATTGTCTCTCTGATTTTAACACTAAACGAACAAGATGCGGGAAATGAGACCTGATGTAACTAAGTATTTGGTGGAGAATGTTGGTATAGGAAGATGGGCTCCATTAACTAATGCTTTCAAAATATATGATATCATGGCCACTAATATCATAGAAAGCATTAATGCGGTTGCAAAGAAGCAAGAAGGTTTCATGTGACCAATTTGGTAGAGCGGATACGAGAGCTAACTCAGGTGTGATTTTATCATAGACAAGAGACAACACAACGTATAACTACCATGTTGACAACTTGGGTAAATTGCAAGGTGATGAAACATAATGATTAAGTAAGTCAAATGACAGTTTATCTAATAGATGTTTCACGATTTTTAGTCAATGACGGTGGTAGAGACGAAATAATGTATTGAAAATGGTGCTTACATGTCATTCTGTTATTGTATGAATATTAATTATTTAATATTTATATAATAAATATTTTGAATAAAATTGTTAATATTAAATATATATAGTAAGATGCTTGTAACATTTCAAATATTGTATGATCTGAATGGGTTCAGATCTGATCTAAGGCGTTTAGACCGAGGCTAAAAGTTAGCAAGATTGAAAGTTATAAATATTAAGAGTTAGAACTGTAAGAAGTTGGTAAGTTATAAGAGTCAATAAAATCTAAAGAGTTAGAATCTTGTCTGAAATTGGACAAAGACCTAGGATATATTAGTAATGACATAGTTGTAAGAAGTTACAAATATTGTTAGAAAATATCATTGTGCAAATATGTTCTCAAATTTTAATGTTTCTGATTTATCTTCACTGATGCGGGTCTATTGATGAAGACCTTATTATATATAGATTAATGTATGTCTATATCTGGATCGTCTAAATAGTTAGACTTAATAGATCATGAGCTTAGTGAAAGCCTATAGAGGCATATGGGTATTCAATGAGGACTAGGCACTGAACAGACTCAATCAAGATTTCTAATAGACATCCCATAAAACCGTCAATGGAGGGTCCTCTCAAGTTGAGTAGTATTTGTGGTCCTTTGACCTGAACACCATTGTGGCCTTGTGATTGATCCATCAAACTTAGGTTCCACACATATTAGAGACCTTTCATGATCTGACTACTGGGTGTCGTCAGGTATAATCTGATGCTCATAGAGTCCGATGTATGTATATATGGGATCTATCAGCTCATATGGGTGAGTTGTATATTTTAGCCATAAGTAATAAACCTGAGAAAGAGTTTTCTGTGAGATAAACAATATCGCAAAAATGTTTGTAGATATTGTTTATTGAAATACAAATCTAAAGATAAGTTTAGAGTTGAGCACATAAAGACTTGATGGAGATGATTTATGTCTCCGCGCTTTCAAGATATATATGATTGAGGTATTATATGAATATGTATTTGTTGTGGGGGATCTAAGACACGTCGGTGTATGCATGTGCAATTGTATCTATTGCCTAAATATATATCAAATATATATTGAAGTCTGACGGAAGCGTGAAATTTGTAATAAATAAAATATATTAATCGTATTAATATATTTATAGGATAGAAAACTCACCTCAACGTGTAACGTTATACACGTATTTCCTCGGAGTTCGTATAGAGACCAACTCGCGGGCAGTTCTAGTCACCAATACGGTGGGCTTGGTGAGCTAGATTAGCAGCCCTATACACAGCACCGGGTTTAACTCTTAAACCCAAAAATAATCGATGTGTGTTTTTATCATTTTCTCCAAAAGAATAAGAAATTGAGGGGAATTTAAAGCAATTCACAATTGCTCCAATTAAAAGCATAGAAAAAATGAAATAATTTTATTTCTCCTTTTTTTTTTCTTCTTTCTTCTTCTTCTCTTCTTCTTTCTTTTCCTCCTTTCTCCATTTCTTTCTCTTCTCTCGGCCAAAACTAAAAAAACACTTCACAATACACACTTTCACATATATATCTCACCTTTATTAAAATAATAATATTACATATTATAATATTAAAAAGTCACTTTTATGGAATAAATAATAATAATAAATTAAATAATGCTTGACAACTAATAAGCATTATTTAATATAATAATATTATATAATAAAATAATATATAATATAATATTTTATTTGAGATATTTTGATTACTTAACAATTAAATAATCAATATGTAAAATGACTATATTACCTTTTATGAATAGTTACCAAGTATACTCCTAGTAGGTCCCACCAAATTTCACACTCGGGTAAACTCAACCGAGGGTTCACAATACATTACGTATCATTATACAATTAATAAACAACAATTATTGACTATTTGTTGTATTTAACACTTAAATACAGACATGTACGCATTCCCGTGGTAGTGCTGAATATTGTTAGATTAAACAATTTAATCTGACACGCTGCCCTAGTGCACAATGAGTACACTCCATATCGCAGGATTCCCTAGGTCCTAACCTGATTTGTTAAATGGAACTATTCCATGAGTGCTTGAGCAATACCCCATGCAAACGTCACGGATATACAAATCAACACATTGAACCATACAAGCTGAGGTTACAACATATACGTATAGTCCTTCCGTTATGATATCCTAGATGTACGGGGATATAGATTATCACCGTCAAATCCCTTAGTGCTCGTCCATGTCTTATCTCTAAACTCGTATCTCACTGAACAATATGTCCAAACTCTTTTGCCATATTTTTCCACCCTAGCGGAACTCTTTTTCGGGATTAGTGCTTGTGGCCACAAGACTTTCTGAGATACAATCTTAAAGCATCTGGATATCTAACTCCTTATGCGAGCTGATAGATCCCATATCTATACACACTGAACTCCATAAGCATTGGACCATATTCAGCAGTCACACCATGAAAGGTCTGTGACATGCGTGGAACCAAAGTATGGTGGATCACTTACTAGCCCACAGTGGCACTCAGGTCAAAGGACCACGTATACTACTCAACTCGAGAGAACCCTCTGTTGATGACTTACATAAGTGTCTATCAGAGGCCCTCGTGCGTCTGTCCCATATCCAGTCCTTACTGGATACCTATATGTCAATACGTGCTCCAAGCTCACAGTTGACTAGGAACGACCATCTATACCATATATGTATGACATATGCTGATCTATATATAAAGGTATCCACCGACAGACCTGCATTGGTAAAAATTGATCATGGACAATTATTCGAGAACATATTTGCGTAACTGGTATTTTTTGGCACCTGATTGCAACTCTTGTAACTATGCAGTTATTGGTATATTCATAGGTCTATGTCCCATTATAGACAAGGCTCTAACTCTTGGATCTACTGAGTATTATAACCAGCTAACATATAGTTGTGCTAACATTTAGCATTTATATTTCTCAGCATGGTTAATTATAAGCCCTTAGCTAAAATCCTTTAGATATGATCTGAACTTCTTCAGATTTTCAGATCATACAATGTCTGTAACGTTATATGTATAGTACCATATTAATGGGTATTAGTGATTTAATGGGAATGTACACTTTTATAAATATACAATTATATGTATATTCAGGGATAGCACGTAAGCACCGACCCTAACAATGGCCAACCCTATAGGTACCAACTTCAAACTCGTTAGGCATATATAGATGAGATCCCGGGTTCAAGGGAGGGGAGGTACGTCCTGCACCTGAGTGTGTTGGGGCACCAGCGCCTTGGCATACCCTGGTGAACCCTAGGTGACAGCTGGGGTAGGCTCACACACACTCTAACAAAGAGGTTGGCCTTTTTGTTAGAGTGTATGAGACTTACTAACTCTTTGGTTCACTAGCTGGATGACACCTCAGAGCCACCGGTGTCCAGCATATAATTTCTCAGGTTACCTACGCAGTCTTTTTTTTAAAGTGTATGGGACCTACTAACTCTTTGGTTCACCGGCTGGATGACACCTCAGAGCCATCGGCGTCCCAGCACACAATTTTTTAGGTTACTTGCGTTGGCCTTTTTGTTAAAGTGTATGGGACCTACTAACTCTTTAGTCCACCAGCTGGATGACACCTCAGAGCCATTGGCGTCCCAGCACACAATTCCTTAGGTTACTTGCGCCCCCAAGGATTCGAACCCCTGCCCCCATCTCCTTGGAGGCCTTATAGATCTTTAAAGGTTCGTCCTTGTACCCATCAGACATTGTACAATCTGAAGAACCTCTAAAGGCCTATAAGGCCTCCAAGGAGATGAGGGCAGGGATTCGAATCCTTGGGGGCACAGGTAACCTGAGGAATTGTGTGCTAGGACGCCGGTGGCTCTGAGGTGTCATTCAGCCGGTTGACCAAAGAGTTAGTAGGTCCCATACACTTTAACGGTATCAACTTGTATAGTTCAGTGCATCATTTTATAATTTACATAACGTGTATGTAGAGCACCATTTATGAATTTATGAAGTTCCCTAAGACAAACGGGTGTGAACCTAATGAGTCTCACAATATAAAGTGTACTCATTAAGCACTTGGTCGAATAGTTGAATCTAGGAAGATCTTGAATGGTAAAAAATATTTAAAGTCTCTCGAAAAGTTGCAAAATTTAAGTGTTAAGCCTATGATACAAGTGGCAAGTCCCACTTGCCACTTTATCCCTTAATTAGTTGCCACATGTCATGCCAATACCTTGTAATAGCATGACACATGGCAAGGTTTTAGCTAGCAAAAATGGCTAATTATCATTTGGCCACTTACTTCAACAATGTAAAGCATTGTCATGTTTAATATTAAAGCATGTGTTGGTCATTATTTAAAGACACTAAGAAAATTGAAGGGATTCTATTAGGCTAAGTCTTTAATAATAAGATTTCTCACGCTTATACTTATAGCATGAGGTGGCAATCATCATAATTATTACACAAGCTTTTTGGCTACTCATTTTTCCACAATTCAGCCACTCTATTAGCCATGCCACAAAGCTTTATCTTAAAATAAAGTGCAAGAATTGTTGCCTTGTCATGCTTAATTTGTAATAGCCATTAATTGAAAATTGGTTGGCCAAATTGGCGACAAAAATAGATATATAGGGGTCTTTAGGCAATTGCATAATGCAAGTTAATTAGTATAAAAATTAAAGCAAGAGTTGTTGATACTTAGCTGAAGTTTAAGAGAATAACAAGAAGCAAAAGTTGCTTCAAGTAATAAGTTCCCACTGAGAAAAAAAGCTACCATTTAGCTCAATGAATCACACCATGTCTTCAACTTGAATTGTTTAAAGCATATTTTTTGGGTGAGCTCCATTTATCTTATTAATATAATGAGATATGTATTTTATATTCTATTGCGTAAATTTTGCATGTGAGACGTGTAAAATTAAAATTAAAATGTACACACTTACCTTACATATAGCACACTTACATAGTAGATTTGTTATATGTACACACTTACTTTACATATAGCAAAAGTTGCTTCAAGTAATAAGTTCCCACTGAGAAACAAAGCTACCATTTAGCTCAATAAATCCCATCATGTCTTCAACTTGAATTGTTTAAAGTATGTTTTTTGGGTGAGCTCCATTTATCTTATTAATATAATGAAATATGTATTTTATATTCTGTTGCGAAAATTTTGCATGTGAGACGTGTAAAATTAAAATTAAAAGTACACACTTACCCTACATATAGCACACTTATATAGTGGATTTCCTACGAAGACATGCAGCTGTCAAAAGTTTAACTTTCAACTACTAGCTTGTTTCCATGTACTTGCCATATGCAGACATATAAGATTATCGTACGCGAGTTAGTATTTCCAGTTAGCCATCCGCTAGATTGGATAGTTCTAAAGAATTCGAGAAATATTGATATCCAACCTTTGATAATACATTATCAAACAGACAAACATATGATGAATCAGATTTCATCTCAAATGGAGGAACCATCGAAGAACATTTGTAGTCGTTGTAGACAACATAAACTAATCGACAAACGTGTTGAAACCTTATTGCTTTACATAGCAGGTGATGTATGTTTGTTTATAAAACTAAAATTTATATTTAACTTTTAATCTCACTATAGTATAAGCCTAATAATTTTTTTTTCAGCTGAGTCTGAGATGGAAGAAACGACTTGATCCCGATGTGCAATTTTGTAGAAGGATTTCACAAGATGAAGGATTATTACAAACCATTTTTATTATGTTATTTTGTATATTTGATGCCATAATATTTTATTAACATTTGCAATGCATTTAAATAATTATTGATTATATATATATATATTTTTCATTTAATGTTGATAGTTTTTAGTGGTGGATATATTATGAAAATTTATGTCGAGGTGTTAAATTTGTAAGTTACAAATTTGTGATGTTTGAAAAATAATGGAGACTCTGTCAAAATTTATGTACAATTTTATACATGTTCTTGTGTGTTTTTACGAAATTTTGACAAAATTTTTCCTATTTTATGAAGGTTCCCAAAACTTATATCTTAATAAAAATCACTTCTATACAATTATATATATCATCTCTTCACACATCCACTAAACACAGCGATGTCCAAATAACTATATAACACAAATGCATATATATATATATATATATATATATAATACATCTGTACATTGTTGTTTGCAATAGTCCATAAATATACAGTCAATTTATGTTTATAAAGGGCACCAATTTCAGAGAAGAAATCAAATGTTCGACCTAACATAAGGTACTCAAACATACAAGTAAATATGCCGTAATCTCTATTCTCGATCGTCTGTTAGGGTATTTTATCATTCAAATAAATAATTCAAAAATGCAACGTATCTGTATTAACTTCTTCCCTTAATTGATAAATTCTACACTTCAAAGATAATATCGCATGTACATACTCAGAGGTTCCATAAATTTTTCAATGGCTTCATCAGAGTTTCCATTCATATTAGAATCATACGACATAATCCCCATTTTAATAAGGTTGACCTATGCTGCAAACCAATGTTCTTGATTGAAATTCAATAGAATATATACCTTCAAAAGCCATTTATGTATTATTTAAAACTTATTGTATTAATAATAAAAAAAATTATTATTGTACTTTCATTAGCTTATTGATCGAAGCCTACATTTTAGCACTAACTAAATCCTCATTTGTTTCTTATGTAGCCAAAAATGCTGCAATCCATTGAACCTTAAATCTTGATTATTTAACAATTAAATAATTAAAATAAAAAATGACCATTTTGCCTTTCATAAATAGTTACCAAGTTTATCCCCTATGGGGTCCCACCAAATCCCATACTTGGGTAAACTCAACCGAGGATTCACAATACGCAACGTATCATAATACAATTAGTAAATAATAATTATTAACTAATTGTTATATTTAACACTCAAACACAGACGAGCACGAATTCCTGTGGTAGTGCTGAATATTACTGGATTAAACAATTTAATCCGGCAATGAATACACTCCATATCGCGGGACTCTTTAGGTCTTACGCTCGATTTATCAAATGAAACTATTCCATAAGTCCATGATCAATGCCCCACGTACACGTCACGGATATACAAATCAGAGCATTAACCCATACAAGTTAAGGTTACAATGCATACGTATAGTCCTTCCGTCATGATATCCTAGATGTGCGGGGATATAGATTATTACCGTCAAATCCCCTAGTGCTCGTCCATGTCTTATCTCTAGACTCGTATCTCACTGAACAATATGTGCAAACTCTTTTGCCATATTGTTCTACCCTAGCGGAACTCATTCTCGGGATGATTGCTTGTGGCCACAAGACTTTCTGAGATATAGTCTTGAAGCATTTGGATATCTAACTCCTTATACGAGCTGACGGATCCCATATCTATACACACCGGACTCCATAAGCATTGGACCATATCCAGCGGTCACACTATGAAAGGTCTATGACATGCGTGAAACCAAAGTATGGTGGATCACTTACAAGCCCACCGTGGCACTTAGGTTAAAAGACCACGTATACTACTCAACTCAAGAGAACCATCCATTGACGGCTTACATAAGTGTTTAACGGAGGCCCTCGTGAGTCTGTCCCATATCTAGTCCTAACTAGATACCCATATGTCAATACGAGCTCCAAGCTCACAGTCGGCTAAGAACGACCATCTATACCATATAAGTACGACATATGCTGATCTATATATAAAGGTATCCACTAACAGACCTGCATTAGTAGAAATAGATCATGGACAATTATTCGAGAACATACTTGCGTAACTAGCATTTTCTGGCACTCAATTGTAACTCTTGCAACTATACAGTTACTGGTATATTCCCAGGTCTATGTCCCATTACAGATAAGGCTCAAACTCTTGAATCTACTGAGTATTATAACTAGCTAACATTTAGCATTTATATTTCTCAACGTGGTTAACTATGAGCCCTTATCTATACTCTTTAGATCTAATCTGAGCTCTTTCAGATCTACAATGTCTAAAACGTTACATGCATAATACCATATATATGGGTATTAGCAATTTAATGAGAATGTACACTTGTATAAATACAAAAGTATATGTACATTCAGGGATGACACGTAAACATCGACCATAACAGCAACAGCCCACATGCTTCTCATATTTGTATGACACCAACTTTCTATGTACTTTTAAAACTTACACAAAATTTCAAATTTATTAACCATTAATAGAAAAGAGAATTTTCAACAAAATTTATATATATATTTTTCGTTCTATGTAAAAATATACAAAATTTTCATTTCTATTAAAGACAATATTTTTGACATCTTCATACAATAAAAGGCCCCTACTAGACCAATTTAAAAGGTGAGAAAAATGGTTACCCTCATTGTGCACAATCACCGAGCCACATCTCGGGATTACGTCGAAGATCCAAACCTGAGATAATAAAAAAATAAAAAGCTCAAATAATAACACTATTTTCTTATCTTCTCTAATGCAATATGAAAATAACAATGTTTTCTACATTTTAATAAAATAATGAATCGAAAAAAATTACTCACTAGGAATGCCTTGTAAAATGTGTGGAGATTATATCTTGAGGTACCTAACTACACGCATCCATCTACCAGTAAAGACAAGGTCCGAGCTTCCTTCTTCTGACCATTCTCTTTTCTGGCCTTTACTAATTTTTTCAATTGGCTCTGTGCTGAAGCTATTGTAGAGCACACTTTACGCAATCGTGCCCTACGGGTAGGCATTAAACTCATCTAAATCATCCACAAGGAGAAGCACAAAATATTGAACCGCTCTGCATCGATCATATGGCATCAACAATTTATAAAATACATAAAATAGACATATTTTTCATAGCATCTGTTCATCTTCAAACTTAATTATTTTGAACCACGGATTTAAATCCTTGTTGGTAAACTTATTTCTACCTTTAAAATATTTATCCTGCAGTCTATTATTCAATTTTGATTTCAACTCGTTTACCGAGGGATAATCTCTCATTCTCAAATCAATAATCATATAAAAATTTAGATAGGAGAATCTAATTCGTCTCTTATCTATATAAAACTATAATTCTTTATGTAAAATTTTAGTATGCACTTATCTTAATAAAATCTCATGTAGTAATATATCTGCGAATAAAATGTCGTGTACATTCAAAAAGTTGGTCAAAATATATGGTCATAAATAATTTTATCTGCCTTTTCATCAATTTGCTTTTTATTCATTCGATAAAATTTATTTTCTGTAACTATATAATCCTTTGATACGTTTTTCTTCTTTAAAAAATATTATTAATGTATAACCAATTACATAAGATTCCAAATATGTAAATTTTAATTAAAATTTTTAATTAATTACAAAATATTTAATAATTACTAAAATTTACAAATTACAAAATATAAAATAAAACCAAATTTAATACACAAAATCAAAACTAATAAAATATCAAATATTAATGAACAAAATTAAAGTATTGACTAAATTAAATAATTTTAATATTTACATTAAATACAATTAAATAAACTAAGTAAAAAAATTTAAAATTTTTTAAAACAAAGTAGCCACGTGGACTACTAAAATAATTTTAAACTCTCTTTTAGATATTTTTTATAGGTTAAATTTTCATGTTTCTAATTGAAAAATTCTCCTTTTTAATCAACTTCTTGAAATTAAGATCAAGATCAACCTTGTAAGCTTAATTTTAATATCGCGAGATGCACTCTGATTATATGAATTAATTATTAGCTATGCCTTTGAACAAGAACAACTAGGATGATGTAGACTGTTAGAGGAATCACCTTTCTCCCCGTAAGATTAGGTTAAAGTGAAAAACCATAATCAAGTTCAACCTTAAATCTTAACCTCTTTGTGTAGCAGAATAACCTGTATATCAAGCAAAATAGTAAGAATTCGAAGCATATAATAAAGAGTACAACACAATCACTTACGTAGTTCAGCCAATTGCCTCCATCCATGGTGAACCAAAGATCCTAGTCTCTCTTATTAACTCCCTAGAGATTTTACAAGAAAAACTCAATGAAGAACCCTTAAAAGGACCTAATGTTTAGTGTACCCTTACTCTACCACGAGCAATGAATACCCAAACAATAGTTTCACTATAGTGTACACAAACACTTAGTGTCTACCCAGTTCTCCCCCTCTCTTAGAGTCTCTCTTAATGCTTGATCTCAACTAAAGAGTTTACAAGTGTTTATATATGGATTATTTCGTACCTACTAACCTTAATCCTTATTCGAGTAAGAGTCCACTTATTTTAAAAATCTAAAACTTTCAAAAACTCAAAAATCGGGAACAAAAACAAACTCAGCCCGCTCTGACGCCGCGACACTGAGGTCTAGGCACCATGACGCTGAGTATACCACACCTAGCACTACGGCGTTGGGTTTCTGATTTGAGCACCGTGATGCTCAGCCTTGTTACCTGTTCTACATTTTTTCTTTACTTTCTTCGCCTCTTCGAGTCTCGTTTCCCTTCTCTTTTTGTGTCTCACATGTTCTAGACTTTTTCATATGTGTCCCACACATTCTAGACTTATTGTGACTCTCCTCTTTGATATTCATCTCAATTTTTGTTCAAATAAATTTGTTGAATCACTAAATCTCCGATAAAAACTTTTACTCCATTTGAATATGGCAAGTACAAGTGTCTCATACGTATTAAATTTTTTCATACGTGTCCCATACATTCTAAATTTATTGTCACTCTCCTCTTTGATATTCATATCAATTTTTATCCAAATAAATTTGTTAAATCATTAAATCTCTTATATAAACTTTTACTCCATTTGAAAATGACAGGTGCAAACCAAATTATACCTACAACTACATGCTAAAGATTTTAAAAGAGAGCCAAAATCTTTTACTAAAGTTGTCCATTTCTTAAAATGCATGCATTGTGGCCAATTATGAATATGCTTTGCCTAACCAAGATATCATTTGCGTTTATAATTTGCGCAATGTCACATCGCAATATGGCTCACCTCACTTATTCATTGAGGTTTTTTTTTTCTCTATATTTTTGTCACTTGTTCTACAAAAAAACCATATACGCAAATCATGAAAATGAAGAACAATATGATATGTAGCTGGATTCCCTTTAAAATTTTGAAGCTAAAACATAGCTATATGTAGCTAAAGATTTGCAAAGATCTTCGACCCACTTACTTTTTTGGTATTTACTCGTCTTCTTTCTTGAAAAATGATGATGATAGAGCCATGACCCATTTGCATTCAAAAGCTCAATCATTCGATATTACAGGTGATCTATTTGTGACCGAATTCAGATAACAAATAAAATATAATCTTCCCGAGGATTTTCTGAGTACCTATCACAAGTTCACATAATGAATACATGGTTGTCAATTGTGATAGCATGCGACTTGCGGATGGCATAGGGCAGGTGATATTTTTAGCTAGGATTCCTAGTTAATGACGACAAACAAATGAAAATGAAATGACATATCTTTAATATATCTTCTTATTATTAGTACCCTAAATTGCTTAAGTATGTATAGTCGAAAAACTACTTAACATATTAAATTTTTTTAAAAACAAATTAAAGACTTCTTAAGTTGAAAAGAATATTATATTATAGTCTCTTAACATTATTATTAGAATTTGTTTCCACAAGAGGCACTTGCGATGCTGTTATACGCTAATTTTGTCCAATAATGTTATGTCATTTAATTGTCTTCAGATGTTAGTTTTTAATTAAACGAAGAACAAATGATATTTTGCTCTCTAATTTTATAAATATATATTAATTTAATTTTATTATTTTAATATATATCATATTAATCGTTGCCGTTATAATATATTTGTGTAAAAGTTACTTTTTGAGAGAAAAAATATATTTTTAAATATATATTTAATTTAATTCAAAATTTAAAATAATGATAATATTAAGAAAATAAAATATTAAAAAATTTATATAAATATAAAATATTAAAACTTTATATAAATATAAAACATTAATGAACAACTCATTACTTTCTTTTTTTTCTTCTTCTTCTCTTTCTCGTATCTTTCTTAATTATAGAATTCCACCATCAAATCTTAAAACTGTTGAGAAAATGTTAAATTTTTTTTAGAAAAAAAGTTGAGAAATAAAATAGATAGGAATTGTTGCATTCCAGTGGTTGATTCACTAATGGGCAAAGGATATTTTTGTTCTTTGAATTTGACATAATTTTTAATTTTATTCTACAAATTTTAAAAAATTTAATTTTATTTTAATCCATCGTGAGATTCTGTTAGTTTTAAAACTAGAGAAGAAAAATAATTACTACATACAAAATTTTAAAATAGGCTAACATAAAATATCCACATTTCAACTACTACTTGGTTACTCTAAAATAAATAAGGGGTAGCCGATTAGTGGCCACCGTTGTCGGTGACCGACCGGTTGGCGGTGACCAATTGTGATTTAACTCAAAACTAACATCATTAAACTCAAAATTTTGTGATCTACATGATGGTGGAATTTATTTTATCAATAGAGCACTGTAGATTTGCCAAAAAAGAGGAAGAACATAGTGGTTGGTGGTAGCCATCATTGTTCGTCGTCGAACGGTCGGGCGGTGGCATGCACCGCTCCTCCATTCACCAGCGACCGCCAGCCAGTGCTGGTTGGAGGTGGTCACTGCCATTCTCCGTCGAACAGCGGGTGGTGGCATACACCGCCCCACCGTTCGATGGCGGAACGGCAGTGGCCGCCACCAACCACCATGTTCTTCCCCACTTTTGGCACATCTACAGTGCTTCATTGATAAAATAAATTCTACCATTGCGTAGATACAAAATTTTGAGTCCAATGATATTAATTTTGATTCAAATCACAATTGGTCACTGGCGATCGGTCGACCACTGACGATAGCAGATATTGACTGACTACTCCCTTTTTATTTATTATATATAATTATTTTATTGAACCTATTACAGTATGTCACGTGTTTTTATTTTTTATTTTTTAAAGACCTATTAATATTTGACACATATACATTGTTTAGTGTACTTGTATCACTGTTTCTAACTAATATATAACGGAGGGTAAAATTATTAATGTATTATTAAAAGAGATTTTCAGTCAAATCTAACAGAATCTCACTAACAAATTATGACAAAATTAAATTTTTTAAAATTTATAATACAAATTTTAAAATTAGATTAAATTCAAAGGATAAAAATATCTTTTGCCCAGTTATTTTTACCAAATAAGACTGAAAAATTGCGACTGGTCCATCTAATTCAGGTATCCTTCTTGATTGTCACTTAAAAAAACAAAGCTTCAAGTGATTAATGGTAGATCAAAAGTAGTAGATGCATTAGATATTTATTTTGTTTAAGAGGAAAAGAAAATGTCAACGAATTGTTTTTTTTTTTTTTTTTTTTGAGAGAGAGATACATATGTATACATATAAGAATATTCGCACCACTTAAAGAGAGGGGAAATCGAATCAGGTGGTTGGGAGGGGGTGAGCTTTGGAAGTGCTCAGCCCTCATTCTCAAATATCAACGAATTGTTGCTTTTCAGAATGCGTAAAATTTTATTAGAATGACTAAGTACTGTTGCGATGAATCAAAATTTTATTAGGATAATGCAGTTCCCTTTGTAAGTTCCTCACTGGCGGTTTGAAAAACTGTAAAATTTTATTAGAATGACTAAGTACTGTTGTGATGAATCAAAATTTTATTAGGATAATGCAGTTCCCTTTGTAAGTTCCTCACTGGCGGTTTGAAAAACTGTAGCCTTAATCAGGTCAACAAATTTCTGAGAGGTCATCCCACGCCATAATGAGAATG
Organism: Ailanthus altissimus; assembly: GCA_946807835.1. Taxonomy (NCBI): domain Eukaryota; kingdom Viridiplantae; phylum Streptophyta; class Magnoliopsida; order Sapindales; family Simaroubaceae; genus Ailanthus; species Ailanthus altissimus. The sequence goes on from OX327684.1 coordinate 19,941,856, forward strand.
AATTTTCTTCTATTTTGCTTTTCATAGTTTACTAATGGTTTTGATTTTTCTAAGAGATAATACAGTGGATTTAGAAGTAATTAGGTTCAGAAAATAAATAGAAAATTAAAGAGCTCTTGGAGTAGAATTAATGTGCTTCAATAGCATTTAGATTATTAAGAATGTGCTGTGAAGTAAAAGGTTTTCTTTTTCTCTTTATTTCATTTTCTTTGACAAAGATGCGAATCAAGTTATAGGCTCTAGAAATTCTTTATGGGTGTGATTTTTGAGATTTTGTATCGTTAGTCAATCTTAGGGATTGGTCTTTATCACCGATATTTTCATGTAATGAAGAGGGAGATAAGAAAGAGAAGAAGAAGAAGAAGAAGAAAGAGAGATGAGAAAGAGGGTTGGATATTTTTGAGTGGGTGGGGAGAGGAGAGAGGGGGAAATAAAAATTAAAAATTGGGGTAGAAAAAATAAAAAATAAAAATAGAGGGAAATGAAAATTATTTTATTTAATTTTTTACTTTAAATTTTTTTTACTACATTAAAAGTATTACAATAAAAGTAAATTATTTAACAAAAAATTTCTAACGACATGAATTAAAATGGTATATATTAAAAAAGTGAAAATTAAGTTAGTAGATATTCATAAATTATGATTAAAATGGCATTTTTCTTAAACGAATTTCAACATTCTCTTAAACACTTTATTAGCCTAATTCAAACTTAATAAATTAATAGTTATCTAATTGAATGATTAAAGAACAAAGAATTCATTTTTTCGCTTGTTGCTAGTCAATAAATATTTAGGGCTCGTTTAGTTAAATTTTCAAATAGAACTTTTTTAACATTGAACATTTTAAAATAAAATTTTTAAAATAGAGCTTTAAAAATAAAAAAAAAAATTTAAAAAATAATTAATTATTTAATTATTAATAAAAAAAAATTCTTTTAAAGTATTAGATTATTTAAAGTACTAGATCCACAGCCTCTTTAAATGATGTGTTATGTGGCTTCCTTCATTCCACGTATTATTGAAGGGGAAAAAGTGGCTTAATGTGCAGCAAAGTGCTTAGCAAAATGCATTTTTTTTTTCAACTTCTTTAGAGAATCTGAATGACACCCAAGACTTTTGCATATTTGGTTGCACCTCTTCAAAATGCATCAATCTTAGCACCAAAGACGACCCTGTTGCGGAGAAAGTAAAGACTTGTGTAGATTCTTGCTCAAAGACGTGCACTAAGATATAATCCACATCTATCTAAGTACAAATAATATCCTATTGTGCTATTTTCAATTCAAGGGAATAAATTTTTTTAAATAAAAAAAATTATTTTATGGTGAGGTTGTTGGCTTAGAGGGGCCGCGGTGATAGCTGAGAATAGTGAGAGGGGGCGGCGTGTGGGGGACTTTTGGGCGAAGGGGGGGTGAGGGGCCGATTTTGGGTAAGGGAGCGAGCTGATTTTGGGCTGGTGAACATAGTGGTGGTTGGTGGAGATGGTAGGTTGATTTTGGGTGAAGGAGGGCTAGTGATTTTGGGGGGAAGAAAAAAAAATTGAGGAGAAATAAAAATTAAGGGGAAATAAAAAAGAATTTTTTTTTTAATGCAAATTTTATAATCTAAATTTATAATAGTGTTAAAAAGACATATTTATCCTTAAAAAATTAATTTTAACTGAGTTTTTTAGACGGTAAGAATTAACAAAGTAATATTAAAAAGTTAAGAATGACATGAATAATTATAAAAAATATAAGGATTAAATGTCAATTTTTTCACACAAATATTAATAAAATCCAAAAAAGCTCTATTTTTAAAAGTCCAAAATTTGAATTGTTATAAATAGAGACAAAATAATTTTTTTAACCTCTAAAAATTTTTATTTAATTACAATCAAATCTCATCAAAAAAATTTAAAAAGAATTTTTGGTATTGAAAAAGTTCTTTTAACCTATAAAGAAGCCCAATCAAACAAGGACTTAAGTTGTATACATGTTATCTTTTCTTTTGATTAGCTAGGTTCATAGGTCTCTTTTGTGGCTGTGCAATTTTTCTTTTTGGTCTCTTTAGTTTTCATATTGCTGAGTGGTCTCTAGTACTTGAAACTTTCAATTTCTTTCTGTGGTTAGCATTACAATATGTTCAAGGACTTAGCATTCTAACACAGAGGTACATGATTCTCTGCTTCAAGACAATTTTAACAGCGATAGATGGCAAAAAACAAAAAAAGGCCAAGTTCATATCATCTTGTTTGTTACAACATGTGTAAACTGATTGCGGCCACCGCCATGCCCAGTTGCCGACTTCATTGGAAGCAAACGAAACCCTCCATTTGTTGACAATGAAATTAATATACACAGTAGCCTTAATAGTTTGCATCTCCTTGCCCAGTTTAATAGGTCACATTACTCTCCATATTTGTATTGTAAAAATAATTAAACTCTGATTGTCTTGGCGTTGGGGATCTTTTTCATATTAAATATATTTTTAGATAAAACATTTTTCACCTTTTACAAGAATATCTGAAAACACAATTTATTTGAGCTCAACACTCTATTAATAAAATATACTTCGTATTTCAAAATATATTTTTACTACATCCAACTACATCGCTATAGGTGGTTGGCAACCCATCTCCTTCATATTCGAGTATCTTAAATTTTCTTAGAACAAAATTTATTTTAAAAAAAAAATTAGACGAAAAGTCTCGAGTTATACTATGACAAAATTTTTGCAAAACAAAATTTAAAAATATTTAAATTAGGTGTCCGTAGTCAAAAAAGAAGTTTTTTTACTTTACACAAGCACACACTTAAAAATAAGTGTGGAAACATATCAAATTAAGTAAAACTTTTCTAAAGAAATTTCTTGAAACGTTTTAAGCAATTACGTTCACTTTGTCAAAGAAGTACTTACACGGAATATGATTCAATGAGAGTGAAAATATTAATAGATCAGTCAATTTTTCACACTCAATAAATTTATTAACACCCCCTATCCAAGAGTCAAGATATAGCTAGTCACTATGAAAATGAGCAAAAATACATAGAAAGACAAAGAAAATAGAAGAAAGTGCTGTTATAAAGATGAGCTTATATTAATGGCATTTATGTTGGTTTCAGGATGAGTTTGGTGACCTGAACCTATCAGCTAGAAGAAGTATCAAAGCGTCATTCATACAACAAGCAATAGCCGGCCAAAAATCCCTAATTCAAAGAACGTAAATGAACCCATGCAGAGTTCAAATTCAGGTACATGAATGCAAACCCTAACCCTAATAATTATTAGAAAGAGAAAATTACTTTATGTTATTATTGTGTCAATGCTTTGACTTGTGCAGTGAGTCCGGAGAGGAGATGGTTAACGTGGGAAGAATGTGTTATAATAACTAAATTATGTGAGCTATCAACGTCAGACAAGCAGTAGGTACCGTGAATATGATGAGATAATACAGTGTTAATTTGCTTTTTTGTCATTTATAAAAAGGTTCATTGCTTTGGTCCATTATGGTTATGTCATCTTATTACGAAGCAAATTAAGCCCTCTTTTTAAAATGCCTGTCGTTTTCAAATTTGTTTTGGAATTGTCTTTAAAGAGGAAATAAAATGATTGGCAGAATTTGGAATATGGATTTAAACCTTCCACCAAAAGAAATAAACAAATATATATATATATATATATATATTTAAGAAAAAGAGAGAGAGAGAGAGAGAATCGTTGGATGGAATTATTTACAAACGGGAAATCATGAAGATAGAAAATAACGACATACAAATCAACCATATATTCATTGAATTTTCCTTATTCTAAAAGATGGTTTAGTCTTTAGTATAATTAAATCATTGGACGTAATCCATGCCTTGACCTCAAAACCCCCAACATAGTTGTTCGTTCCCTTACGAACATGATTAATAAGAATCAAACCACAAATCCTTTGTATTGCTCTAGAGATCTTTTTATAAGATCAACTAATTAGTATTATTCGACATTCTTACAATTATTATTTTTTATTTTTGATATTTCTATTAGACATCTATCGGATCTCAATTTAGAAGAAGAAATTTACCATTTATCATCTTAATAAATTATTACCAAAAACTCCTTTAATATTTGATAATATCCACACAAAAAAAAAAAATTCTACGGTTATAACTATAATGATATAAATTAATTTTAAAAGGGTATAACAATTTTTTTATTTAAAAATCTACAATTATGTCTCTACAATATTAAACAATAATAATGCACTGTATAAACAGTAAATTAAAACTGTATAACATAATTTTAAATAATTAAATAATACTGCATAAACAATAAATTTATAATACATGTGTAAACCATAAATTTATAATACACTGTATAAACAGTAATTAGCACTGTATAACATATTTCTAAATAGTTAAATAATATTATGTAAACAATAAATTTATAATACATTGTATACACAATAATTAGTATTGTGTAACATATTTCTAAATAATTAAATAATATTGGGTAAATAATAAATTTATATTGTGTTGTAATTAATAATTTTCCTCTGTTTCTTAGGTTAATATAACTGCTAATATTGATATCTATATTTTAACAAAAATGCAAACATCCATATTAAATAATAATTTATAATATAATTAAGTCTCGTATTATTCTTATTAATTATTTTATTGTATAATTCTACTAATTTTATTATTTACACAATATAATTTTTTACTGTTTGAAATTGTACAAACACAATTATTGATTTTTTAAAATAAAAAGACTGTTATACTAATATTAAGTTAATTTATACTATTACAATTATAACAATAGAAAGATTTTTAGATATCAAAAAAAAAATTAGTAGTTAACGAAACTAATAAAAAAGTAAATGACAGTTATCTTTAAAATACGATTATTGTAATTTAGTTCTAAAGTTTTGTCAGTATAAATCCCATCTATCGAGAAAAAAATTGAAGAAAAATAAAAGAAAGAAAGACGATTCCATCACCTAACTACTAAGGATGATTTATTTGATGATCTTATTTATTTCACTATGACTCGATTGTGAGCAAGATTTGAATATCAAATTTATTGTATCGCTCTCAAATATTTTATTGGATCTCCCCATTGTATTGATATATTATTTTGATTCGACAACCTTATTTAGATCAAGCTTTTAATTTATTTTTTTTGGTTGCATGTTAATGATTTGGATAATCAAAACCCACTTCAATCTAGATTCTAAAACATAAATTATTGTTAGTAGAGAAGATGAACGATTAATTATGTCCAATTTAACTCATCAAATGGAAAACCCTAATGAATCTGCATGGCTGGTCTTGAACTGTCAATTGTTTTGCAGATGCCAAGGTTCACTGCAACATACACACACTCTCACTCCTAAAGAGTCCTTCCAAGTACTTGGACACCGTGGAATCAATGAATTTCCCGTAAAAGGAGAGCATTGGCATGTTTTAAGCTCTAAGGAAACAATAAATAAATAAATATAGATTAAACTAATTAATTTTGAACTGTCATACAAGTGGCAGATGTCAAAATACTCTGCAACTTCGATTCAAATATTTTTATTAATCAAACAATTTATTAAACCCCCCTCCAAGTACATATAATTTAAACCAAAATGTGACTATATAATAAGCTAATACATTTCTCCTCATAAAATAATCCCACCACAAACCGACAAATCAGAAATGGCGGTTTTAGGAGGTTCTTTTTATCACATTAATTAACCGACCTTTGTTGCATGTAATCTCAGACATATGGTTTCCTAAATATAAATGAATTAAGGCTTTAAAAAAATATCCCAAGTAGCCTGTAAGTACAGGATTGTTAACTAAGCAGTTAAGATTCTAGCCGACCTTTCTCGGGATTGAGAGAATGACAGCCAACATCCAGGTACGTAAATAGTCGGCGCAGTTCATAATCCTATAATCATATGGATGTATAATTTTTGGATTTTTAGTTCTCTCTTAATTTGTTGCATGAGAATTGTAATAGATTTGGTCATCGAATCTTAACTGTGATAAGCCAAAATCGTAATATCTTATAGATCTTATAGCCTATAGCCCTAGCTTCAACTAGCTATTTTGTTGATAAAAAAAATATTTATTTATGCCATTGTGATACAGCTTCGGAACTTATTAACGAACTTGTTCCATATCATTTTTAGAATCTCATTATTATTTGATCGTATAATTCAAACATGGGTTTCTTTCCTTTTGTTAATTTCTTTTTCTTTTTCAAGTCAACCTTTCAATTATTTAACTTAGATGTTTGTTTTCAAAATTATGTAATGTGATTTTGGAATCAAAAGCATAATTCCGATGTACCCTTTTAATTCTTTACTTTTGTTATCTCAAAAATCAATATACAAGTGAGAAAAGTAATCGAGAGACTGTTTACTGAGAGAAGTCTTAGACGCAACTCTCATGGTCAATTCTCGTCACCATTCACAGAACCTTACCTTGCTAGGCGCTAGCTCTTTCATCCAATGAATAGCTTGCATGTATGCCACGTAGAACCGAAACTCTCGCATGCAGATTGCCACGTAGTGCGCTCTCTTAAAGAGGGAAATAAAATCTGCCATTAATGAATTCTGATACAAATTGGGATGGCTGTGTAGCAAACATATCTCGTACATGTGGGCGTTTGTGTAATTCAAGATAGACCTTCAGTTGATATGGCTGAGATTTTAAGACAAATCAAGGATTTTCTCATCTTGATTTTGCCAAGAAAATCCCAGATTCAGTGTCGTGCTTCCATAATTGGCCCTAAGCAATCCAACCCATATCACCCCTTACGAATTTCCAATTAAATTCTCTTTTATAATATGATTTAGCATTTGAATATAAATGGACACTTGTCAACAGCCCATTAATGGGTTTCATTATCTTCCACTTGCAATAATCATACGATTTTAGCTTTAGAAATGCCGCCCCTAAGGACATGCCCGGATTGGCAAATCATCAAAAAGTCAAACAAAACAAAATTAACAATTCAATTAGGATTTGTATAATAAAAAAAAACAATTCAATTAAGAATTATATATTACTGTGCAGTTTAAATGTACATATTATAAAATTGAAAATAATTCATGATATTCCTAATCATATTTTTAGTTTTGTTTTGAATGATTTTCATCCTTTTGTTTAATGCCGTGATGTTTCTTTCAAAAGGAAAAAAAATGGAAAAAAGATAAAATTTTATCATTTTATAAAAAATTTATGTTCAAAATGCGTCTTGATATTTTTTAAAATACACATTAAATTTTTATTAATGTAATTGTGGAACTTCTTTTACAATGAAATAAAAGATAATTAAGGTCACATTTTGAATGATTTCAAAATTTATCTAAAATTATATTAAAAAATTAATATTTATTAATTTTTTTAAAGGCAGTGTTGTAATTATAAATTTAAGATACAAACTTTGTATTTCAATTTATATGTCACAAATTTATGACTCCTATTTATTAGATAACTATTAAAAAAATTAAATTATTATTTATATAGTAATTAGCAAATTATGCAATATCAATTCGGTGGATGAATACGTTAACTACCGCATCAGTTTGTATACAAATTTTGTATGCTAATTATATAAAAATTAAAATAACATTATTATTTTCTCAAGTGGTGTTAGAGCCTTAATTAATATGATGGACCAATTCAAAGAGCATTATCATGATTTTTGAGCAAAATTAGTTATATTCCCTATGAGAGCCAAATTACTCAAGGGGCTAACTATAAAAAAAATTACGGAAAAATTATCTTTTAAAACCCTCTCAAAAAGTTTCCATCAACCGGAGTTGTTCAGTTTTTTTATAGCTTTATTTCGGTTTTTAGCTTTAGATTAGATTCTTCTCTCCTCTCTCTTTCCCTCCCCTTTTTTTTAAGTTAAAATGTAATATTATAAATAATTTATAATATTACATTAGTATTGATAAAACTGTTAATATACATTAGACAAAATATTTTATATAGATAATATAAATTTTTTATAATCTGTTTGAACCTACTTCTTCAACAGTGGAGATATAACGAGATTTTAAAACGAAACTAATCTTATACAGGATATCTATCCCGATTATGATTAGGAAGAAATCGACCCTCACGCACAAGAGATTTAATCTCATGAATAAGGGGACTACCTCACAATAAGTTTAAAATGTGTGAGACATGTATGGAGAAGTATAAGACGTGTGGGATACGAAAGAAGAAGTGAAACGGGACTCGAAGATATGAAGAAAGCGAAGAAAACACGGGAGGTGCCACCATGGCTGAGCACCGCAGCTTCGAGCGCTGAGCATTGCGACGCCCAAACTAGAAGCCCAGCGCCGCGGCGATGGCCACAATAATGGCCAGCGTCACGGCGCTAAAAGCGTTAGGATGTCTGTTTTTGATCCAAATTTCAAGTTTTGAGAAGTTTTAAACTTCTAAACCAAGTGGACTCTTACTTCAACAAGGAATAGGGTTAGTAGGCACGAAATACATCCTATATAAACACTTGTAAACTATTTATTTCAGATTAAGCATTAAAAAAGATTCTAAGAGAGGGAAAGAACTGAGTAGACACTAAGTGCTTGTGTGCGCTAGGGTGAAATCGTCGTTTGAGTAATCATTGCTCGTGGTAGTGTAAGGATTCACTAAATATTAAGTCATTTTAAGGGTTTTTCATTGAGTTTTTCTTGTAAAATCTTTAGGGAGTTAATAAGAGATGCTAGGATTATTAGATCCACTATGGACGTAGGTAATTGACCAAATCACGTAAAATTGTATTGTGCTATTTTATATTCTACTTTGAATTCTTACTATTTTACTTAATTAATAAGTTATTCCACTGCGCAAAGAGGTTAAAATTTTAGGTTGAACTTAAAATTCTTTACTTCAACCTAATCTCAAAAGAGAGAAGGACGTTCCCTTCTCCAACAAATTGAATTTACATTTGTATTGGATGGAGGGTAGCTATAATAATGTATTGATTTATTTTATTTTTTCTTTTATGATGATAGATTTTTATCCCTCCTGTGTAAGGATTGAAGTTTTCTCTCATGTGTAAAAGTATGTTTTTCTTTTTTATGTAAATAGATTTTTTTTATACTAAAATAGTATGAATAATTTTTTATTGAGATAATTTTTTTATTATAGAATTTATATATATATGTCTTTATGAGAGAGTAGTAATAGATTTATCTAATTTATGGGTAGTGTTTATAATAATTTTCTTATTTTATATTAAAAGTCTTATAATATAATTTTATTAAATTAAATAATGATATTACATTGATATTGATATTAAAAAAAAAGCTAAATTACTCGAGTGTTAATATCTAAAACGGGCGTGTGCTCAATGAAAATTAACAGGAGGAAGAGGAACGTGCACACGCGGTTCTCAATCATGGCTCGAGATGATAATCACAAAAAGGAAAAGACAAATAAGCCAAATAAAATAAATAAATAAAAATATAAACCATGACAAATGTAAACAATAAAATATGTTAAAAGTGAGTACAGCATTGACCACCTCAGCAAGTTCATGCACCCAGCCATAAGCCCAACCTTATAAATACCTCCATCGTCTAAGCAACTACCCCACACTCACTCGCAAATTCATACACAGAGCTTGCGAGCGAGTTACGAAATTAAGACTGAGATCGAGAGAAAAAGCAAAAAAGAGGTACAAAATGGTGGCTTCCGATTCATTTTCTCCAATTTTTGTTTCAAAATGCACCGTTTTCCCAGACCAAATATCAAATCTTGGAGACTTGAAGCTCTCAGTCTCTGACCTTCCTATGCTCTCTTGTCATTATATTCAGAAGGGCGGGCTCTTCACCCGCCCGCCTATGCCTATTGACTCTTTGGTTTCCATTCTAAAGCAGGCTCTCTCTCAAACACTCACTCATTTTCCTCCGCTTGCTGGTCGCTTGAAGACTGACTCTGATGGGTACATTTATATCACCTGCAACGATGCCGGTGTCGATTTCATTCACAAAAACGCCAGCGTTTGGTCCGTTCGTGATGTCATTAGCCCGCTTCACGTTCCCGACATCGTCAAGAGCTTCTTCGCTCTCGATAGAACTGTCAGTTATGATGGTCATTATAAGCCGATTCTCACAGTTCAAGTTACGGAACTGGCTGACGGCGTTTTCATTGGCTGCGCTATGAACCACGCGGTCACAGACGGCACGTCGTTTTGGAATTTCTTCAACACATTCGCCGAGCTCACAAGAGGAGTGAAGAAAATCTTGAAGCAACCCGATTTTACTCGTGACTCAGTGTTGATTTCCCCGGCGGTGTTGAGAATTCCCAACAGTGGACCCAAGGTAACTTTCAATGAAAACGAGCCGTTGAGTGAGAGAATCTTCAGTTTCAGCAGGGAATCTATTTTGCAACTGAAAGCTAGAGTAAACAGCAAGAAATGGTTCGATAACGGCGACGTTGACGCCGTTGAATTACTCGGTAAACAAAGTAACGACACGTATCTCAACACCTGGTTAAAGAAAACGGAGTCAAACGTGGTCGAGATATCATCCTTTCAGTCTTTGTGCGCGCTTCTATGGCGGGCAGTGACACGTGCGAGAAAATTACACGCGAACAAGACGACGACGTTCAGAATGGCAGTGAATTGCCGTCACAGGCTGAACCCGAAGCTGAATTCATTATACTTCGGGAATGCGATTCAAAGCATACCCACGTACGCGTCAGCGGGTGACGTGTTGACTAAAGATCTGCAATGGTGCGCGGAGCAGCTGAACAAGAACGTGAACGCCCATGATGACAAAACGGTACGTCGTTTCGTTGAGGACTGGGAGATCGACCCGCGGGTGTTTCCGCTAGGGAATTTCGACGGTGCATCAATGACGATGGGTAGCTCGCCGAGATTCCCGATGTACGATAATGATTTTGGGTGGGGCCGGCCCTTGGCGGTTAGAAGCGGTAAGGCCAATAAGTTTGACGGTAAGATCTCCGCTTTTCCGGGGAGAGAAGGCGGTGGCAGCGTTGATCTGGAGGTAGTTTTGGCTCCAGGAACAATGGCTGGAATTGAATCTGATTATGAGTTCATGCAATATGTATCAAATTAATTGTATCATTAATATGATCATGATGTGAAAATTTCATGTGTGATTTGTTCTGGGCCGTTGGATTGACGGTTCGGATGGGTTTCAACGGCTGTGATTGGGTGTAGGCAGATGAGGAAAGGGTGGAGATGTTTTTGTGCATTTGTGGTATAGTTCTTGTTTCTATTGTAAGTTGTTTAAGTTATAAATTTAAATTTGGTTTTGCTCCCTTTAAACTTGGCAAGTTGGCTATTTCTTTGTGCTTTGTTATATCAAATTTTAATTGCAGCTATGATGTTGGATAATGAAGAAGTTTGACTTCTCTTACTAAGAAATTTGTTATAATTATGTCGGGGTTTTGGCTTCTTCCACTAAATTATTGTCTAAATTGGGATAAAGAACAAAAATTGGGATCAAAAGTGTGATCAAATTCTACTGTGAATAGTATGGCCAAATCCCCAAAAAGAAAATTTAAATCCCAAATGCACTCTGAAAGCAAAAATTAAAAAAAAAAAAAAAAAGCAGCTTTGCTTACCTATAGAATCAATCGATGAAAATAAGGACCACATGTGAAGAGCAAAGGAGGGAGGGGGAGGGGGGAGAAACACTTTTGCAGAATAAGTGAACTTAATCTTGCATTTGTGTGAGTCCATTGAAGTCCTTGAAAGATTTGATTTTGATTCAATGCCCACACTTGTAAAGGCCTAACAAACAAAACAAAATTTGATGGATAGAATTGGACGAGATAAATTCTTTTTGTGTGGCAAATTGCAAATATATAAGAATAAAATCTTTTTGCCCATCCTCTTCAACGACAAGGACGTCCATTTGTATCCAATGGGCTATCACATAAAGAACCCAACAAGAGTTAGATGTGGGTAAACAAATGTCCGAAACTCAAATGTCTGAATTGAGACATGTTTTTGCCCAATTTCCACTATAGTGTAGATGAGTTACTATCTTATCTCATCCTCATCCTCATCTTCATCTTCATCTTCATCCTCATCCTGTCATTCAATTGGCCATCATATATTGATATAAAATAAAATTAATTTAATCTAATTTTGTTTTCTGTTTTTACAAACAATTATTTAATTTCGGGTTTCGGCAACGGCAATTAACATATATCAATTATTAGTCTTTCCTTTTAAAATATATATATATATATATATACTGATCTTTAAATATAAATTGAATACCGTCGTTCAATATCATTCTAAATTAATTAAATTCAATTGCTTTCAATTAAAATCTTAATTTAAAATAGATTTGTATTATGTTTTACATTAAATAAATATTGAATGAATTTTAATTTTATATATACAGTGAACTCTTGAACACATAATAAAATTTTATACACATTATAAATTATATATAAATTATAAAAACTTATTAATGTACTAAATAGTTGTAATAATGTTGTTCATTATATGGTGAGTTACATAACATATTAAATTATTTTTTTTATATTGTAAGCTTTTAAATATGTGATAAAATTTTGTAGTATATTATAAATTGTTTAAAAATTATAAAATATTATTAATTTATTAAATAATAATATATGACAATATTACTCAATATATAATTAATTACGTAACTCACTAAATTATATATACATACGAATAATAATATTATATATTAAATTAATCTCTTAATTCATCGATAAATATTTAATCCGTAACACTTGTGTTCCTAAAAATTAATAAATAAATAAATAATAAACAGACTTGCTGGCTTTAGACCAAATTCCAAACCCAACTAATAAATAAATAAATAATATGCAGACTTGGTTGGATTTAGAGCAAATTGCAAGATCTGTTATCATTTTGAGGACTAGCCCAAATATGGGCCTAGCTCAGGCACATATTTATTTGTGTGTGTGATGTCTCAATTTTGACCAAGAAATCTTTTCTTGCCACATGTATCCTTTCAGTCCCAGTCTCAGAATAAAGATTGTTCACTTGCGATCCCTAGCCTTAATCCTAACTTTTAAGTTTTGAGATTATCGTTTTACGCTTGAATCAATTGATTTTTTAGTAATTATCTCAAGAAACTGAGGGGGAAGAGATGCCAAAATCACGCAAAAAATCTAATTTTCGACCATCAACATGATATAAGAGATCTCTGTTGAGGTAATTTTATGTACCATTTTAATTTAACTATACTTGCTTAATAATACTGTTCCATTGATCATTTCGTTTTCTTTTTATTTTTTGGACATCTTTATTTCTTGTGCTTTGTTGAAAGCTCTGAAAAGTGATCTGTTTGTTTTGCCGTGGTACTTAATTTCAGAGATTGACAGCTGGGAGTTATTGTAACAACTATCAAAAGGTGAAGCTCAAAACTTTGCTAGTTTGTAATGGCACTGAACTATTGTAAATTTTTGAATAATTTTGGAGCTTGAACAAAATATGCTATATCAGGGATTGAAAAGTAAAGGTCATTGACAGTGTGGCATGAATTTGCTTTTAGTGATTGGTTGCAAGTAAGATTTATCACGCCGCTTCAAGTTGGTAGAATTGCGAATTTAGATAGCAATACTTAGGTTAACATCCATAAGATCACAAAATATAAAATATTACGTAGCAGAAATATTTTTTTTCTCACTTTATATTATTAAAATATACAATATATTATTATAATTAGTAAAATAATAAATTATAAATTATAATTAAACATAATAAACACTAAATTTTTATGTGAAAAATTTAATTCGAAAAAAATTACAGTACCGTAGTTTAATATAAAAACTTTTATTATGATATAATAATGAGATTATAACAATATTCTCTCTAAAATCACACTAAAAATTCACTACAGTATTAAAAATAATAAATCTAACAAATTTTTCTTAAATATACATTTGTTAGATTCTACTAAATGAGAAATTAAATTAAAAATTAAATCTGATAGATTTGTAGAGTAAGATGTTAAGAACCCACCTTCAAAATTTGAGCAAAAACGGAGCTTAAATTATCATACAATCATAAAATAGAATATTAAAACCCTAAAACCCTCTTCATTCTCTTCTCTCGGCTCTCTCTCTACTTTCTCAATTCTATTTCTGTCGAAATCCTTGGCAAAAAATGAATTAAACGCACATGGTACTGTGTATTTATGAAAAATTTCATTAAACCTCTTAATGGTTAACTTCATACAAGTCTATAATTTTTATAAAATTATACATTAGCCCCTAGACTCACATGATGTGTGTTGGGTTATGTGGTGTAGGGTGGTACAAATAAAAACTTAGGGTTCTTTGCATGTGGATTGTGTTCATCATACAAACAATATACATATCTCATACATACATGTGCACAGCGGAAGATTAAATATAATGAACACAGAAAATAACATTTGATTAAACTTAAATTCGAAATTGAGAAATATCACCAATGAAGCCTTTGAATTAATTTTCTTTGAAGTCCACCATGAAGTGAATCTTTGATCAATTCTAGCAATCAACAAGGGTGGGTTTGATTGTCTAGAATGGCAGCATCTTAATCCAGCATTTATGTTTAACTCTTAAACATTTTCAAAGTTAAACAATTTAACTTAATCAAATTTGTTTTTTCTTTTATTCAACTCTTGAATAAATAAAACAAATCTTGTTTTTAGTTATTACATTTAGTAACCATTAATTCAATTTGTTTTGTTGTTCTAACACTTAAAACACAAAACAAACAATTTCAATTTCTCAAATTGAATTGGCTCCCAAAAATGCAAAACATATAAACTAAAAACTTTTCAAAAGATTAATTCTTTTCAATTTCATTTCACTTTATATACTAATGCATAAATTCCAAACTAATTTGAATTTCATTTGCATTTCATTTGGCTTAACCTAACCTTAGTTAACATTTAACCATAGTTAGATTACTTTAACTTAACCTTTAAGTTAATAAATATTTAATTAATTTAACCATAGTTAACTAACTTAACCATGGTTAGGTTAACCTTTACTTAACCATTAAGTAAAGTTAACTAACTTAACCTTATGGTTAACTTTTAACCTTAGTTAAGTTAAATCATTTATTTAACAATTAAACAAATAAATATTTATTTTAATTATTTAACAATTAAATAATCATAAAGTGAAATTACTATTATATCCTTACTCGGTTACCAAGTTAACCTAAAGTGGGTCCCACTATTTAACCATATACTTTAGTTAACGTAACCTTAGTAATTGCTGAATTATACTGTATTGAACAATTCAATACGGTACACTGCCCAAGTGCTCAAAGAGTACATTTCATATTGGGACTCTCTAGGTCTACACCCGATTTGTCAAATGGAACTATTCCATTAATCCGTAATCGATGCCCCACGCACACGTTACGAATATTACAAATCAGCGTGTCAGACCATACAAGTTGAGGTCATAACGTATACGTATAATCCTTCCATCATTTATACCCTGGATGTGCGGGGATATAGATCAGCACCATCAAATCCCCATTTGCTCATCCAATAAACTTATCTCCAGATTCGTATCTCTATAAACAATTTACGCAAACATTTTTGCTATATTGTTTAACCCTGTGGGAAACTCTTTTCCCGGGTTTATGCTTGTGGCCACAAGACTTTATGAAATACAATCTCGGAGCATCGGATATACAACTTACCTACGTAAGCTGATGGATCCCGTATCTATGCACACCGGACTCCATGAGCATCGGACCATACCCAGCGACACATAGCGGTCAGACCATGAAAGGTCTCTGACATATGTGGAACCAAAGCATGATGGATCACTCACAAGACCACCGTGGCGCTCAGGTCAAAGGACCACGATTACTACTCAACTCGAGATGACCTTCCTTTGACGGTTTCATAGGATATCTATTGGGGTCCTCATAAGTCTGTTCAGTATCCAGTCCTGACTGGATACCCGCATGTCTATACAAGCTCTAAGCTCATGGTCAGCTAAGAACAACCATCTGAACCAGTCAGATATAGACATACACTAATCTATATATTGTGAATTCACCGATAGACCCGCATTGATGATCATAGATCAAGAACATTATATTTGAGACATACTTACATAATGATATTTCTTAGCACCTATTGCAACTCTTTGCAACTATATCATTATAAGTATACTCTCAGGTCTTTGTCCCATTATAGACAAAGTTCTAACTCTTTAGACCTCGCTGACTCTTATAAACTGATAACTATTAACAGTGCTAACTATTAGCATTTATAACTCTCAGCTTTGATAACTATTAGTTCTGGTCTAAACTCCTTTAAACCAGATCTGAACTATTTCAGATCAAACAATGTCTGTAATGTTACAAGCATTTTACCATATTAATATGATATTAACAATATTTATTCGAAATGTTTATTGTATAAATATTAACAATTAATATTCATACAATATTGAAATGGCACGTGAGCACCAGCTCCAACAATGTGAACCCCACCAAAACATCTCCCCCTCCACGTCATGTGAGAGAATTCATTAGGCCTACTTTTTCTCTACAAATTTAAAGCTTTTCCTTAGACAATGACTTAGTTATCATGTCCGATCCGTTTTCATTTGTATGTATATTTTCAAGTTGTAGGAGTTTTGACTCTAACACACCACGTACCCAATGATATCTAACATCAATGTGCTTAGACCTTGAGTGGAATGTTAGGTTCTTTGACAAGTGAATGGCACTCTGACTGTCAGAGTAGACTATGTAGCTCTCTTGCTTACAAGTAACTCTTGTAGGAACTTATTCATTCGCAATGTTTTCTTACAAGGTTCAGTAAATGCAATATACTCAACTTTTGTGGTAGACTATGTAGCTCTCTTGTTTACACTCAACTCTTGTAGGAACTTTTTCATCTACAATGTTTTCTTGCAAGCTTCAGTAACTGCAATATACTCAGCTTTTGTGGTAAATAAAGCAACATATTTCTGAAGTTTGGATTGCCATGACACAACTCCCCTTGCAAATGTAATCATGTATCCTGATGTAGACTTCCTAGAATCTACATCTCTTACCATGTCTACATCTGTGTATTTATACAACACAGGTTTATCACTACCAAAACATAAACATGTTTTAAAGGTGCTTATAAGGTATTTGAAAATTTACTTCACTGTTAACCAGTGCTTTTTTCTAGGATTAAGGAGAAATCGACTAACAACACCAACTGCATGAGCTATATCTGGCCTTGTATAAACCATAACATACATCAAACTACCAACAGCTGATGTATAAGGCACTGCACCCATTTCTTTATTTTCTTTCTCACTTGTAGGAATTGCTTGGAACTAAGCTTGAAGTGACCTGTAATTGGTGAACTAACTGATTTTGTCTTACTCATGTTGAATCTTTTAAGAACCCTTTCAATGTAGTTTTTTAAGATAACTATAACTTCTCATTTTTCTTGTCACGGGAGATCTTCATGCCAAGGATTTTTTTACCCTGTTCTAAATCCTTCATAACAAATGACTTGTTGAGTTTTTTCTTTAACCCTTCAATTTTACTAGCATCATGATCAATAATCAACATATCATCCACATAAGCAGGAGAATAATGAAATTATCATCAGGAAATCTTTTTATAAAGATACAATGGTCTAATGTAGTCCTACTGAAACCATGATTGTCCATGAAAGAATCAAATTTCTTGTACCACTGTCTTGGTGCCTATTTCAGCTCATACAAACTTTTCTTCAACTTGTACACCAAATCTTCTTTGCCTTTGACTCTGAATCCCCCAGGCTGCTCCATATAGATTTCCTCCTCAAATTCACCATGAAGGAAAGCTATCTTTACATCAAATTGCTCAATCGCCAAGTTTAACAACTCAGATATAAGACATCTTCATTACAAGAGAAAGTTTTCTTCAAAATCAATTCATTTCTTCTAATCAAACCCTTTCACAACTAACCTAGCCTTATACCTTAGTTGTGAGTTATTTTCAGTCTTCAACATGTAAACCCATTTGTTCTTAAAAGCTTTTTTACCATTAGGAAGTTTTACTAACTTATAAATGTAGTTCTCATACAAAGATTTTATCTTATATTGCATAATTTTAAATAACTCATTCTTATGCTGGTGAGACATAACTTCTTAGAATTTTTTAGGCTCTACCCCGTTTATAAGCATCACTTACTCATGTAGTGGATATCTAGAGGAGTGATGACATTCTTTTATAGATCTTTTTAATTGAGGCTCAACTGGTGGATTATATGGTTTTGGAAGTGCTTCTTTAATTTATTATGCTGGACCATCATCATCAACTCTGACATAAAAATCTTATTGTGTGTTTCCTTTCATAATCATCATGAACTATATGTGGAGGAATTGATCTAGAAGTATCAGGAATAAGAATTTTATCAGATTCTTGAGGCTCCTTATCTTTCTCTATCCTATCAACTATCTGATATTCAAGAAATGATATTCAAGAAATGTAACATCTTTGTTCTGATGATTTTTCTGACTCACTGGATCCCATAATCTGTACCCAAAGTCTTCATGTGCATAACCTAAAAAGATAAACTCCATAGCCTTGTTGTCAAGCTTCTGTTGTGTGATTTCTATGCTAAGCGCAAATGCACGTTATCGGGAACAAGTAATATATGATGAGTTTGGTGTCGATCCCACAAGAAATTATTATTATCCTTAACCAAGTACTAAAATTGTGTAATCTTACTTTTATTTAAATAAATGATCAATTTGATTTGTTTATGTTAAAACTAATTACTAATTCTACAAATCAATCTTAATTGTGCAAACTATGTAAGCGTAAATACCATATGAAGAATATCTAGGATTATAGCTATCCCTAAATATGAATTCATTATCCCATTTTTAATCCCTTAATTTAATTATTGGTCACAACACGTATTTCATCACAAGCCTCTTCTAATAGTTGAGTGATTATACCTTAATCTACCGAATTCTTATATTCCTATGGTAATTCGAATAAATCAAGGTTCATTACGAACAAGTTGTATTGACCATACATGTCATATAGGCATATTCTTATCCTATATCGAAACTTGTAGATATTACTCCACAATCATGTATCAATTTGTCTAAATCTATACAATAGGATGCTTTTTTCAAGTTTATCCAAATGTTTCACAATCATCCAATCACAATTCCTAGTATATTGAAAGCATTAAGAACAACACAAATTGAATAATAAACTGAATTCATAACAATGGGAATCAAATACTCAAATTACGTCCACATATTGAGTTAAATGCTACAATCTTAGATAATGAAATTAATCAGCATAACAAGAGTTTAATGGCTAAATAATAATAATTAAACATGATACAACAATCCCAAACCGAATTTATGAAGACAAGGGTGCCTCTAATCAATCCATGGTATTTGGTTGAATCCTTCAAAAGTTAGCCAATATGCTCTTGATTGTGTAATATCTCTACAAAATAGATTTAAATGTTGTTTTTGCACAATATGAAGATGATTTCTGGGTTATAAACGTATTAGATTGAAAGAAAATGAGTTAGAGTTAGGTTATGGGTCGGGTTTTTGCGTTTGAAGGCTAAAGAGTGTATTTATAGAATCGTCAGAACGTTGGGGCTTTCATTTTTTGGATGCGGGAGCGTTGGCCACTATAGCAAATCAATGTTCAAGATCACTGTTCGTAACTGTAGCAATTTACTATAACAAATTTCCTCGTTTGCTCCAATTTCATTCTTTTCCATATTCTCCTGATTTAACACTAAAACAACAACATTTAACGCATAAAAAGCTCTTAAACTACTCAAAAATGAATAATTATTAAGATAAATGGGGTTGGATTATGGATCTAAAATATACTCATCAGCTTCGATCTCCCATCTTTTGGAATATAAACAAATGCCCTGCAACCTAACACTCTTAAATGCTTATATGAAACATCTTTCTCGGTCCAAACTCTTTCAGGTACATTATCATCCAAATGAGCTGAAGGAAAAAAGGTTAATTAAATTAACTGCAGTCCGTATTGCTTCACCCTAAAATTATTTAGATAGCTTTGCATCAGAGAGCATACACCTGATTCTTTCTTAAATCATTCTCCTCATTCTCTCTACCACATCATTTTACTAAGGAGTTTTTGGCACGGTCTTCTCAAGTCTGATACCCTGGGATCTATAATACTGCTCAAATGGTTCTCTGTACTCACCACTATTGTTTATTCTTACACATTTCAACTGTTTCATTGTCTCTCTCTTAACCTTAACATGAAAATCTTTAAAGACATTAAGCACCCAGTCTTTAGATTTTAGAGTAAGAACTCATACGTTTCTAAAATAGTCATCAATAAAAGTTATAAAATAAAGTATACCTCAACGTATTCTAGTTTACATAGTACATACATCAATGTTTATCAAATCAAGTAAAGTTGCTCTTCTAGATGGATAAAAATTATGAAATGCAATTATATATATCTTTCCTACCAAACAATGATCACATAGTTTGAAAGACTTACCTGCCAAGTTAGACAAAACATTCTTCTTGACTAGAACTTGAAGCCATTTCTCACTTATGTGGACAAGCCTTTTATGCCACAACTAAATGTCAAATTCTTTTGCTACTACATTGATATCTCTTTTTATGAGCTTAGCTTCCATAACATAGAGAGTGTTTATCTTTTTTCTTTTGGCTAAAATTATAGAACATTTACCAAAGTAGTTGCAATAATAATCATCATCAAGCTTGTTGGTAGAGATCAAATTCAAACGCATTTTTAGAATATATCTGGCATTCGTAAGTAGTTTTCTATTACCAACACCGGACTCCAAGTAAATATCTTTCATGCCTACAATCTTATATGTACCATCATTTTTCCATTCTAACATAGCCAAAATGACCACTAATGTAAGATATGAAGAAATCACCATTTGAAGTAACATGAAATGAAGCACTCGAATCAATCACCCAATCACTTGTACGATATGTGAGATTTATGAAGTTTTTATCATAAACAATAGTCATATCCCCATCAGCAACAGTTGCACTGCTCACTTGTTCACTTTTCTGTGATTCACCTCTTTTCTTAGCATGTTCTCTTTTTCATATTCTACACTCTCTCTTTATATGACTCATTTTATTATAATGGTAACACTTGACTTTTTTTCGTTGAGACTTGGATCTTCCTTTGTAGTTGTCATTGTCAGAACTTCTACTTTGACTTTTCCCTCGCTTTTCATGCTTCTCTATAACAAGTACTTCTGTCTCAGAGGAACTCATGCCTCTATTCTTTCTTCTAGCTTTTTATTTTACATTCTGTCCTTAACTATCTTTAAAGTTAGCTTCCTATTTGGCGCTGAATTATTTATTGACACCATTAATGTCCCCTAACTATCTGATAAGGAACTAAGCAATAACAATGCTTGTAACTCATCATATAGTAAAATATTCATAGTTGTAAATTCGTTCACTAGGCCTTGAAACTCATTGGTGTGCTCAGATATACTGCACCATTTCCTTGTATTTTAAATTTATAAGTCTCTTCATTAAATTAACTTTATTTTGTAGTGTAGACTGCTCATAAATGGACTCCGATTTTCTCTATATAACATCAATCTTGGTCTTTTTTGCCACATAGTGAAACACACTTTGATTTCTTCATTACCTAATAGTGCCAACACAATTTCTATGTAATTGGATCTACTCCTTATCACTCATTTTCTCAGATTTTGTAACATCCATTTTAATGGGTTCTTGTAGGTCTTTTACAAAAAGTAAATCCTTCATTTTGGACTTTTATATATCAGAATTTCATGCCTTCAATTTAATTATGTATGCAGAATTTTTATCAATTCTAATCAACACAAATTAAACATTGTACAACCTGACTAGCTCTAATATCACTTTGTTGGGAAAGATCACAAAATACTACGTAGCGAAAATATTATTTTTTCCACTTTGTGTTATTAAAATGGCAAGTGTATCATCATAATTAGCAAAATAATACTACCATAATTATAAACCATAATCAAGTATAATGGACACCAAATTTTTATGTGAAAAACTCAATTTGAAAAAAATCACAGGATTGTAGTCCGATATTAAAACTTTCATTATAATATAATAATGAGATTACAATAATAACCTCTCTAGAATTACACTAGATGCTCACCACAACATCAAGAATATTAATCTTAACTCAACAACAATAAATTTAACAAAATTTTCTCAAGTATACATTTGCTAGATTCTACTATATAAGAGGTTAAATCGAAAATCAAATCTGATAGAATTATATAGTAAGATGTTGGGAACTCACTTTCAAAATTTGAGTAAAAATGGAGTTCAAATTGTCATCCATTCATAAAGGAGAAGATTGAAACCCTAAAACCCTCTTCTTTCTCAATTTTGTTTCTGCCGAAATGTTTATTCTCAGTTAAAAACGAATTAAACGCACATGGTATTGTGCACTTATAAAAAATTTCATTCAACCCCTTAATAATTAATTTCATATAAATTCATAATTTTTATAAAATTATAAATTAATCTTTAAACTTACATAATATGGACCCTACCAACAATAGCAGATTCTTTGTTTTGGAGAACTCAATTTCTTTCATATTAATGGTGGTGTTGCTTGTTGGTTCTATTTGTTACTATGCTCAGACTTCTAGAGATACCACTAAGAAGGCCTCACCGCACCATTATAAATTTAGAGACCTCAAAAAATGAGGAGTTAGGGAAGATTGCGGAGATGATGATCGGGATGTTGCCTGACGACTTGCTTTTACTGTCTTTGTTCCTTCAAAGAAAACATCGAACATGATCTGAGGCTACAAGTGAATGATATTCTAGTAGGAGACAATTTGAACAATACATATGCAGTAGTTGCTTGAATTTTAGAATTCTCAGCCGTTCATCGGACAATATTCATCAGTGATGGTTCCTTTCTGCAAAGAGATTATCAGGTTTTTGGTTCCTTTCTGCAAAGAGATTATCAGGTTTTTGGTTCCTTTCTGCAAAGAGATTATCAGGGTTCATGTTACACAGTTCAAAGGATTCGGATGGAATGCTGATGGTGAATAGAGCTAAATCTGAAAGGGTAGATCTCAAGAAAGGGAAGATCGTTATACATATAATGGATGGAGTGATTATGGATGCCGAGTTTGAACAATCGGTTCAGCCTGATTACAATGAAGAAAATTGAGTGGAACTAACATATGGAGCCTTCACCGATGTAGCCATGTTGTTATCTACCATGTACCTTCTTGATTTTAGAAAAGATTTATAACAAGTCTAGGTTGATAGATGAGCCATTTGCAATTTCGCTGGGCGTATCTTGCACTACAGATGGGACTCTATAGGTGCATTATCTACGTTATCCATAGCTTTATCGTCGCACAATTCCTGTGAATTCCTTATTCTCAACTCATAAAGTTTAGCAATCTATTAGATTAATTTTGTTACAGCGACAAATGTGTTTTTGTTTTGTTGCCACAACCATAATTGAACACTAACGCATATGTTTCCTTGAGGGAAATTTGTTTAGACCAGTGTAATATTAATCCTATTAATTCGGCAGGCCGATGAAACAAATAAACAGAAGAAAGAGGAAACATCTGAGAATTATCCGTAACATTTGAGTAGCAGAGAACGAGCATAAAATTGCCACGAGACATTCGGTTTTGACATAATTGTAGAGGAAATGAGATTATAAGCAACAAGAAGTGGAGCAACTTTTTCAGTGAACAACAAACCCTTCTTTTCTCTCTTTCTGAGAAATCCAAATTCTCATACACCCCGAGAACTTTAGAGACGCTGATAATAACAATCGTCTCCAGAGTATAGACCTCTTGTAGAAAAATCAAAGCCAGCTATGGTTCCCTAAACTTAGCTTCTAGCAGCAGTGGGTACAGCAACAGGCTTTAAATCTTCTGCCTTTTCATGTTCTTTGTTGAGCATCTGAGAATTAGAGTTAAGTAAATTCAGCAGGGGTCATGAAATCCACGAACTGTAATGCAAATAATAAATTTACCATATGATAAAAATAGATGCAAATTGTGGTGGTTATGATGAAAATGCTTTAAAAGGACAGGCTACAGGCATGTCAGGATGAGAGCTCAAGCAATGGAAAGGATAAGATCAAAATCTAGAAAGAGAAGCTAAACCATGGAAAAGGGGATAATAATATCCTTGAATACACTTGAGAAAGAGAGGGCATGCTGAAAATAGATAGGCCATAAGTTAAATATCCAAGGTAGCTTGATCCAGAAAAAACATAAAACCCAGGATTGATTATATAACTGGCAACCTAAACTGTGATAGAAAAGGCTAGCCAGCCAAACAAATTAATTTATGCTTTAAGAGAGGGAGTGATGAATATGTTCTGGAGAGACACCTCAGAGCCCACAGTTTCGCTAGAATGGATGTGGCATCAAAACAAAGAACATGTAATGTTTGGACCTTGTGGAAACCTGATTGCCAGCATTTACAAAGTTTGACATTTTCTACCCCAACCTGTAGAAAATGCCAGCATCTTGATGTACAAAAAATAATAGAACCGACGCTATTCATACTGCAATTTTAAGAAGTTATGTCACCTTGTTATTGATTAAGTTGTGGAGAGCAATAACACTTCGGATGAGTGAAGAAAGATAAATAACCAGCATCATATCATTTGTTTTCACTGCATATGGTGGAAATATAGCAGCAATCCAAAAAATTAGTGGAAAAAAAAGGGGTGATACAATATAAGAATATCTTAAATCCTTTACCTGCAAAGGCTTTGATCAACTCAGACACATTAAGGTTTGGAAGAAGGTTGAACACATTCTACAGAATTTTTGAAAGATGAGAATGTAAGATGACTAATAACTGAGATAGTTACGAGGAAGGTAAATTTAACATACAGAAAAACAAAATATATAGGCAGCAGAAAAGTATACCTGTAAATGGTAAAGAATTTCATGGTTTAATGGCAGTTTTCCATCAATAACAAGATCAAGATAACTCCGTATCTCTCGAAGCCGTGCATCCAACCCTTTCAAAGCCATGAGTTTCCCAGTCATCTGTACAAATAAACTAACATATAAGTTTTATGCATAATAAATAATTGAAACCAAATTGGGAAAACATAAATGTCAACTTATATGAACAATAGTGCTTCTGCAGTTCAGCCTAGAGCCACTAAGGTTTCAAATATGAAATGGCAGGGTGCAATAAAAATGTTAATAAATAACCTCTGTTGCAAGAGTGCTAATAGTTGTATCCTTTACATCTCTAAGCAGGTGTTCAACACCTGAAAAAGGGGAAGGTAAATCAAAACCATAAACCAATGATAAAGTTAATACAATAAAAGCAACATGTATATGCTTCATATACAGAACAGGAAATGACTTCTAATTTATTATACAAGGATTCCCTCTCAAATGCATACCAATTTCTTCAACTTCATGAGCAGCAATTTCTGAGGGGACATGCACAAACACCTTCTGGCTTTTTTGAGTGGCATTCTGTAATCATACACACACCAATTAAGTTTGATGCACAAATGGTAGTACTTGTAAGAAAAGGCACGGCATTCTTTACATGTATGCTTTGACTGCATTACATTCTCTGATTTGAATAAACAATCAAATAAAAAATTGGTCATACTGGATATGTTCTTACCTCTTTAACCTCTTCAACGGCATAGTAAGCTTTTGTGGGTATTCCGAGCTCCTTTGGTTGGACGTCAATTATGACTAAGACAGGATTTGGTATAGAGCTGCAGTAAATGCAGAAAGGGGAAGGATCAAGATCCAAATTACACAATAAAATCCTAACTAATCAAACTGATAAGATAGGAAAGGGTAAAACCAAGAGAGTGCAAATTATATTATTTAACAACTCCATGAAAAATTTCTTTCATTTTAGATTTCATGGTTAGTATCTTACTTATTAAATAATCCGTGAATATCCAGGTCATTTTCTCGCAGTTTTGGACCTGTGCTGTACCACCCCACAACATGCTCTTTTGCTGAAAAAAGAAATTATTTAATTTGATAACATAAGACTCCTCATTACAAAAAAAAAAAAAAAAAAAAAAGAAAACGAAATTAAGATGCATAGATTGCAGTAATACCATTTATTCTCTTGAACATGGAAAACATTGATTCATGGTAATTGTGGTCAAGAAACCAGATGCTAGGGTCCTTGTCGTCCTCTTCAAACGGAACTGGAAATTAAAGAATCAAATAAAACACGAGTATTATTTTTCCTCCAAAATCAATAAGTAGCTAGAGATTCACTACCACTGGAAACCAACTAGAAAAAAAAAAAAAAAAAAAACTTTTCAACAAAGAGTGAAAAATCCTTTTCAGTTGTTTTACTGTACTTCAACATGATACTAAACAAAGCCATAACATTTACGCATCATATTACAAGCCCAATCAAATAGAAACGAACTGATAAAATTCAACATTATAAAATTAAATTTGCAATTTACGATTTTGCCCTTAGCACAACCAAAATGGACTCAAATTCAACCTATTTACAAAATCTAGTCCACAGTTACATCAACCTGAACTGCTGTTTCGTTTATCATAACTAAAATTCAAATAATAAAATATTTATAAAACAGATCTACGAAGAATTGACAAAATGAAGCGCGTGTGAATATACTCGCCTGCGTAGCTGTTGGTGACATCAATGGTTCCTTTAAAAGCGGAGCCCAGAAGCACGCCGACGACGCGTTTGCGAGTATCTTTGGCGACTCTATGGTAATTATCGACGATGCTGAGGAGAACCAGAGGGTGCACTATCACTTTCTCCACTGGTCTCGCCGATATTTGCTGCGTTTTTATCACGTCCATTTCGCGATATTTCGGTGTCTGAATTTGTTGATGTGTTTTTACTATTTGCTTCGATGAACTTGTAGAAGAATTTTCGATTGCTTGTTCTCCAGGAAAGGCTCCCTGCTGCATATAAAAACTTTTTGTATAATGTTTAGGTAATAACAACCAAGTCCCTAATGTTTTGCACATTCATAGATACAAATATAGTTTTTGTTTAAGCTTCATCTGAGATACTATACGTTTTTAAATATATAAGATTTGTCTCGCTTCATATAAGTTTTGGTTTTATTTTAGAGTAATATTACATTTTTTTTAAAAATATTTTAAATTAATATATTAAATAATTATTAAATGATAATTTTATGTAATTTTTAAAATTATGTATTATATTATTTTATTATTTAATAATTATTTAATATATTATACAAAATAAAATTTTAAAATATTACTTAAAAAAATGTAACATTATTTTTTATTTAACAAATTAAGTTTAAAATAAAAGCTACGTTCGTCTCCCTCTAGAAATCCTATGAAATTAGGGAATCGGGTGTTATTATCCCAAAAAAGTTGAACTTGGACCGGCCCGATTGGTGGCCCGTTTTGCGAGTGCATTGATGATGGACTAAGAGTCAACCTTGCCCAAACACATTCATAAAATTATAACAATATGAATTGCAAGTCTCCAAATTGTTGGTGATTGATTTTTTAACAGTATAACTGGTCTAAGATCAAGTGATTTAAGATTTTATTAATTTAATTTATAAGATTAATGAGTCTCTAATGACTCATTAAATGTATTTAAGAAAATATTCATATACTCAAAACTGCAACTTTATATCTGTCATGAACCACAAGAACATAAGATAAGTGTCATGAAATTTGTGGAGAGTTGCATTGAGCAACATTAGCAAGTAATCAATCTATATTCTATCCTCTAAAATACTTTTTTTTTTATTATTCTAAAAACTTAGGTTAATAATGTTATAAGTGAAAGATATAAATTTAGAGGAAGATCACACAATTGGCTGCGTGGTATAATGTTTTTGACTTTTTGTTATACATAATAAGTTCTATCTTTAGTTATGTATTATGCATAATTGCTACAAAAAAATTTGAAATATGTAAAGAAGTCGGTGCATTATTTGATACGCAATGACAAGTTCAGTCAAGGAAAGACTTGTGCATGAAATTCAAAGAAGGATGCAGACCCAATGTACGACTCCACTGATAACACCAGTATTTTTATGCATTTCAAGAAGACATTTCTCGTGAGAGGAAGCAAACAATTCCAAATTCCAATCACTCATCCAAACAAAAATCCAACAGAGTAAACACAGAGAGATTAAACAGCGTTTTATGTGCAAAGCAGAGGAGAATGTCCAAGAATTTTGAAATATTTTTAAAGAAAAATAAACTATAATTAATCACGAGTAAAAATTTCAACTACAATTAATTTCCAAATTTTGTCCCTTCTTCCCCCAGCACCCTCGATTCTAAACCTAAAATTTTCATTTTCTTTTTCGGTTAATAATAAGATCCAAAGCTTGGTTTACAGGAAGTTTAAACGCAGATCCAATGGTGGATGATCCATTTCTTTTCCAATTGTGTAAGAGAATGTTGCAGTCTGCTCCCTTAAATATTCAGTTCCATTATGCACTCTCAGCTTCTGTGATTCTTGTTCATCATAGGAATTTAGTGGGAAAAGTTGTAAAGTTTCAAACACACTTTCAGGTTGATCATCAGCAGCAGCTACACGCATATGATTAACCTCTAGAAAATCTGCGAATACCAACAAACGTAACCCTGTTGATATTAGATGAATAGAGAACAACGGAAGAAAAAGAAGATATTGATATGTAAGAAAGGAACTCTGTGATTGAAGTATGAACGTACGTTTTGGAGATGAAATCTCGTCCACCCGACGAATCACATCTTTTTGGTGATCAATATCAGCTGACACTTTGCGACGTTTCTGTCTTTCCCTAGCTTTATGGTTTTGAAACCAGTAGAAAACATTCTTACTCTCGATCTTGCCATAAAAGCTTAATTGGGTAGAGATTTTCTGGATCTGATCGGTGCTCGGGGTTCGGAGTCCCGACCTGAACAAGTCGGTCAGAACTTTAACCTGTTCGGTAGTCGGGTTCCAACGCCCGCACTTCGTTCCAGTGCCGTTACCGTTATTGCTATTGTCACTATCACGACCATCGCCACCATTACCAGCACGAACATGTCCAGCTTTAACGTAAAAGCCTGACAAGCTCTCGTCCATGTTATTTGAGTTCTGATGATAGAAAATACAAGTGTCTATGAATCAACTTTCTCTCGGAGCACAAAAGATTACGAGTTCGTGTGCTTATATATAATAAAAATACAAGAATATATAATTATTTTTTTAGTTACATGTTTTGTTTTATTGAATCGGTAATGAAATAAGGATGGGAGAATCAACCCTATGTTTTATACGAGTCTCTGCTTTGATTTTAGGGATTGTGATTTGTGAGATTGAGTTATGCTGCTGATATATATGATCGTTTTTATGTTAATTGTTGCCCGGTTTTTGTGCAGAGATATTGAGAGACATGCGCAAAAGCTGCCACTGTTGAACATTTTGGTCGGCGAGCAGACAAGAAGTTAAGTTTTATTTGTTATTACCAAACTATATGAATCTTTGTATTAAATTCCTTTTTGTAATCTTTTGAGTTGCTTTACAAAGAATAGAGATAGGGTTTTTGTGTTTTTCAGTAAAGTTTATGTGCACTTGCTAGTTGCTGCTCTATATTTTATAATTTGGTGCATATGCCTTTTGAAGGCTATTCTAATGAGCGAGTCCAAAATCACCACGACCTGTGAGTAATCTAAGCTTTGTTTTTAAACTAGAGCATATCTGCTAAAGAACGTAATAATGGGACAATACTTATATTATTATTTAAACGGTCGCATTAAAAAAAAAAGATTAATTGATGCAAGTGAAAGTCAAAGTTCTCATTGTCTGATCTTTATTGGACGGTTGTGATCTCTTCTAGTTCTCTCTGACAGATTTGCAGTTAAGTTGACCAAATCACTAGAATTCAGTCAAATAAAGTTGGGTTTAAACTTAAACCATCTTTTAAGGGATAGTGGGAACACAAACTAGAAGACAATAAAGCCACCAAATTGAAATTTGAGAGACAACTCATGACCAGCCAAAAGGTAAGCAAAACAGATTATTTTTTTGTCATGCGGCTCTTGTCTTGGACAACTACATGCCGTAAGTCCATTGTTTTACTCATTATTCATTAAGCTGCTTCATGCTTGCTTCAAAATGAAAGTTTGATTGTAGGTGAGTTAGCTAAAGCATGGTGAATGATCTCAAAAGTAAGTGATTACAGCTTTTGTACTTTAGGGTTTGTTTGTCCTGCAACTATAGAAACTTGAGCATGAGCACGAGTTTTTTGAGTATGGAAACGTCAAACTTCGGGATTTGCTTCACAGATAAGAGATTTGCTAAAGCCTGCCAGAAGCTATTATTTCACGAGTCATGTTGGCACTATAGACGAAGTTCAAACACCTCCCTATACTTTTTTTTTTTTTTAACTTAGCAGCCAATGCTTTAATGACACAGCAACTATATTACTTTGAACAGCATCACACTATTACCAAATGAGCCCTAAATCTACAGGATTATTACAAGAACGTGGATTTAGGGTAAAATTGTAATTAATTCTTACAGAAGCTAATTAAGTTAATTTATTTCCAAACAAGCCTTTTTAGTTCTGTCTGTCTAAATTTTGCTAATTGGCTTCTCTTCCTAATTCTATGTTAATCAGTAATTCTTGTGCTCAAGTAGGATATATTTAAAACTTAAATGTTGTAAAAATTTAGGTTCATTTGAACTTCTCTTAGTCAAGGAGATGCAGTGAAAACTTGTTGTGCGTGCTTAATTTATGCAATTCCCAAGGATGTTCTCTCAAACAAAATTATAATAAATGAATTTGTCTGTGAGCACTTGGCAGATTGGCACTAAGATTGCTGCTTTCTAAGTTCTAACTCCTAGGTATATTACTTTACTTGCCTACTCACTAAAATATTCTTTGCTTCTGTTTTTTTTTTTTTTTTTTATCGATTTGTTATTTTATTAAATACTATGCGATAGAAGCAACACGATTAGGTTGCTTTTTGTTTGTTGAATTTCTTTTCCTTCAAATTATGGCGTTTTTGTTTTCAATAATAGGATACACAAATTAAACAAATAACTAAAATTTTAAAATATATAAAAAATTAAAAAGAAAAAAATTAGAATAATTCTATGATAAAACCTCTCCACGATGATTATGTTACCCTTGTTTGAAATGGAATTAGATATTGAGCAAATCTTATCAAAAGCTAACAACATAGCTAGCGAGGGAATTGATGAAATTATGAAATGTACAAAGGCAAAGAAGATATAGGAAGGATATTTAAGACAGATGAGAAAGAAAAAAAAGTTCCATCCTTGTCTTTTTGATTGTCGTTTCTAAATGTCCCCGTAGATCCTTCAACACATGCATGCATGTAATAAGATATATTTATTTATAAACAATAAGAAAGCTCCGACATGCAGAAAAGAAAGAAAATGTTAAAATTGAGTGAGAAACGAGACGTCTGGTTAGGGGTAGGGCTAGAATTTACGATAGGGCACGCGTGAAATTTAGGCCGCCCCAGACTTGCGACGTCGCTTTTCTCGTCTCCGCCATGTCTGTCTGGTTATTATACGTTAGTAGTGGATGCTGAGTGGATGGAAAACTGGAAGCTAAGTTACAACAATGGCGACACAAAGTTGAATAATTAAGCACTATTAGTAAGTACTCTTGCATCATATTATTATTATAATTATTATTCTGAGCTGTGACTTAGCAACATGCATGAATTATTCCAAGGAGAAACATTCTAGAGGGTAACATGAGTGATTTTGATGACCAATCAATGGACGACAATTCATCCCAAAAGCAGAAAATACATACATCTTAATAGAACTGATCAAGTTATGTCCAATATATAAGACAATTAAACGGGTTAGGAACTTAGGATCCTGTAATTGAAAATGTTTTTAAAATTGAAACATAATAATATATCTGTTTCTGTCTTTCCATGAGTTAACTCAAGTTAAAATATTGTCAATTTAATAATTAATAACTACTTAATAACATGGAGGACTAAATAACTACTAATTTGGAGTTCTCCTCTCTTTAATTACTCTTATGTAGTTTTAGTCTCTTCAAGTGTTCGTGAAAATAAATTCAATTGAACTATTTGACCCTTTTATCTCTTTAAACCCCTATAATCGCACATTTTAATTAACTTTTATCTTCAATGAAATTACTAAAACAGACATGGAATTAATTTATTATCCAAAAAAGTTATCAATTATTGGCTATGACAGGGATTTTCACCTTGATTTCTTTCAATGCCATTAGCAACAAATCACTGAAACAAACTTGAATTCATGTCTTCTAAATTTTTCTACATCAATACCACGATTTATTTAATATGAATTTTATTGTCACCCATATAAATATATTAACCCCTATAATGATAATTATGGATTCACCACTAGTCCCGTGAATCTTTTCCGATCGATTTGATTTTTTAATATTAATTGCAAATTTTTTAGAACTTTAAATTTTCTCTCTTATTTACTTTATTTCTTTCTAAAATTTTACTACATTACATTACATTATATTTCAATGCTAACACATTTACAAAATAAACACAACTTAACAAAAATCATAGATATTTTGATTTATATATAGGATAAGTAGAAATTATAAATTAATAAAAAAATGACTTACTTTTTTTTTTACAATTTAAAACTTGAAATGTAGTTATTCTAAATATTGGAGTGCATTTTTTTGAGATGAATTTACAAGAATTTAAGTCGATTTTGTGTTTTTGTTATCAAATATTTTATTTATTAATATATTTTATCAACAAGGACAATTGTGTCTATATCACATTGAATTGGCTAATAAAAATTAACTTACTAATATGTGATTAAAAAAGAAAATTGCTTAAAATAATGTGCTATTTCTAAAAAATGTCCCATTTTTTATCCTATGGCGGCACTTTCTTTTCGGGTGGCTAATTTTCAGCCAGGATGAACCTAGATAGTGGCTTGTGGCGATGGAATATTATATATATCTGTATAAATATATGTAGAGTTTCTTAAATATTGATGTCATGTAATTTAATAATATAACTTAGAGGTATTAAATATAATTTTAAATTTTAAATTAACATCATTTTTTAAACAATTTCATATAATTGATTAAATCTCAAGATATTAAATACCATACTAATATGTTATAAGCAGATTATCAAGATTATCAAGACAACACCGTGCATGCATACTGACAAATGTCTAGACTTAACTATTTTCTTTTAAAAAAAAGACACAATTTAACCCCGTATCAGAGATTATTCCTACAACTCAAGATAATTACCTCTATTAAAAATGGAGAGTCATACTCTAACATAAGAAGGACAAAACAATCTTCACAAGGACAAAAATAATACAAAATACACTGTCACATAATTCCAACATTCTCCGTAGTTTACAATAATATATCCTATTCAAGATTTCAAACAAACAGCAACATCAAAAGAAAACGATAATCAAACTCAAATGGCGGCAAAGGAGGCTTAGAGGCCATTGCGATTCACTTTCCCATCAAATTTAGAACAAAGCTTCAGTTGTTGGTGAGCAGTGTTTGCTCAGGACGTAACAGTTGTATGCCTGACAGTAGTTGGCAACGACAACAAACTTTAGAGACTGGCAGGATGAGAACATGGGGCAACGATGCCCGATGGAGACATGGAGAATTTCGGCAAAGCCCAACCAGACGAAACCACAATAGAGGTTGACGAGGCTCAACAGAGATCGACAGATCTCAAATAAGACTAGCAACATCTTTGGAAGCTTGCACGGCGGAATACTAGCGACATCTTTGGATTTTCGCACGACGGAGGTTGAGGGCATCATTGGAACTTGCCTACAAAGGCGACCACATCTTTGGAGGCTGATGTCATCCATGGAGACTTGCACAGGCCTTGGTTTCCATCGAGAAACAAAAAAAAAAAAAAACATAGAGCAACGAAACCTAAAGGAGGGGAGACCTTAAAGGGAGGAGTATGACCTTTGGAGAGGGGCTGAGTGGAAATGAGGGCCATGGAGGCTTGCACAAGCCTTGGTTCCCATCGAGAAACAGAAAAAAGAAAACATAAAGCAGCAAAACCTAAAGGAGAGGAGAGGGGGACCGTAGAGGCAAGAGTGTGACCTCTGAAGAGGGGCTGAGTGGAAATGGGGGTTTTAAGGGGCCGCGCCAGGACTTCTTTTTCGTTGAGAGCGTTTTTCCCTATAGAAAAAGTTAACTCCGACCGTAAATTAACGTCGTTGAATTTCACAAAATCAGTGAACAAAACTTTAAGTCATATTTCCTATACATACACGTATTAATTCGTTCATTAATTTCTAATAATTGTGGAGAAAATAGACCATCACAAATATTCAAAATATACGAGTCGTAACATATTTACCATATAAACAAGAACTCCTCTCTGTAGTGTTGAATAAGCTACTTGCCGAGTTGTCGTTTAGATATGTTTCAATTCTCCGCGAAGTTGCTCCAGCCAAAAAGCATTGACAAACTTACAGGCATAGAACGACCGTTCTTAAAGCTCCCCAAAGTAAATAAACAATTGAAGGAGCGAGGGGTAGGAAAAGAAATAGGAAAACAAAGGATTAATGTTAAAATTGCGACAAGGACAAGCTACTCATTCAAAATCAAGCGCAAAAAAAATACAGCCTTTCCCAGAAAATAATCACATTCCTACAAGTCTATGATAGATCACTGACGGTTAAAACTCTTAAAATAAAATCATCTCATCACATGAATTGATCTACCAGATAAAAATTACGGCATCTGGGCAGCTGTGTTCAACTTTTCTGCCAAAGCAAGCTGGGTCCTGGTGATACTTGACAAATATATCAAGAGCAACTGGTCCTGGAAGAACCAAGAAAATCACAAATGAAAGAGTAAGAGTTGGATAAACAAATCCGTAAACGCTTGAGGTTGAGAAAAAATTTCCAACTGATTGCATAGTGCATGAAGCATAGCACAAAAACAACTTATATCAACTAAAACTTATAGAAGGACAAGTAAACCATACACTGAAACAAATTAACAAATACATTCATCATCATAGATATTGATTCCAACTACTGTAATAACTTAAGAAGCTTAAGACTAATCCTACCTGCAGGCTGTCATTTACAAGCTTGTCGAAAGCTGGAGGTGAAAGTTTGGGAAGGGAAGATACAGCCTCTGATAGAAAACGCCCTATGTTGTTATCAGGTGCAACACGCCCCTCCTGAAAAGAAAGACAAATATTGAAACAGATAAAAACCATCTGAGAATACCAGAAGAAAAAGTGAAATGATCACACTCACCACAACATCGTCCACATATTTGTAGACATCATTAATGAGAGTTACTAGCCGTTCCATCAAGACTTCCATTCCTTCCAAATCACTAGGAAGTTTGTCAACCATTGTTGTCTTCAGGATATCAACTGCCATCACGACCAAACTATTGATAATAGATTGCAGATGACAATAAAACCAGCCAATCATCTCAGTTTATCGTAAATTTCACAACAACTAGGGGTTGATAACTTGAGAAATAGCACTGGAATTAATTATATTTAGCAGGGAAAAAGAGAAGGAAGAATGAATGACATAAACATGCAGCACGTGAGGGTTTATTGAACTCAAAAGGGAAAGAGAGAAAAAAGAAGGGAATGACATAAAAATGCAGCACATGAGGATTATTGAACTCAACATACATTCTGCAGAAGTAAACATTGTATTCGATGCTATAATGCAACGTTGCATAACTAAATAACATTATTCTGAACATTAAGATGTCATACAACTAAACATTGTGTTCAATGATATAATGCATGTCCAGCAACCAGTGTACATATTTGGTATCACTAAAAGGACAAGTATATACATACATCCAACTCGCTCTGCTTCAACCATTCGGAGATCAAGAGGGATTTCTTGAAATTGTGCTGCAAGTTGCCGGTCTCCAAGAGATAAATTGATGGAAACATAAGCTTTAATGGCACCCTCTCCATTTCTGAATCCTGTATCTACAGTCAGGTGAACAGCATTGGAAACTTCTCTAGAGTAGAATTCATGGATCAAGGCACTGCCTCCAGTGACTCCAAATCCAGTTGAAAACCTGCACATATTAATAGAAGCAAAATGGTATAAGACGCCAATAATTTACATGGACAAAGAACTTCTGGGAAACCTATTAACCTGTTTTAAACGTAAGACGCATATAAATCATCCAAGCAAAACTACTAAGCCACAATGTAGGCAGAGTTAGAAGCTTCATAACTTGTTAAAATGCCTCAAACAACTGAATTATAAGAACTCCAGCAATATAAAAGAAAAAGGGAAAGTATAGTGGGATGAGAAGTACCATCCGACAATTACTTCCTGCGGGTTCACCTTCAAGTGAGACTTTAACATGGTATGATGGTATTCAATATCCAAAGCAACCTGCACATAACAAAATGCATAAGAATAAACTGCCAAGTTTGGCCAAACAAAAATATAATGCATTCTCCATTTAGTGGGATTAACCGAAAACATCAAACATAAATATACTAAAAGAAATCAACTTGCATTTCCTTGCATTCCCACCTCAGGGTGGGGGCTTCAAGTGCTGGTAACTTTGTAAATATTTTGTATTACGACGTTGTAATATGTCATCTATAAAAAAAAATTAAAAAAAAAGTAACAACCAAGTTGGGATGGCAGCAGATCAGATTTAGAACGAATACCTTTAAACTCACATCTGCATCTACCTCAAAAATGAAATACCAAATCCTTCACAAACTCGTTGCGAGTTTGGAGTTTCATTATCAAACTCGCCCAAGCAAATTTGTACTCCTTACCAAACCCACAACGAGTTATCCGCGAATTTTAAGCGGTTTGTAAATTAGTATAATAAAAAATATAAAATTATAACATTAATTTTAAAGAAAATTCATAAAACATAAAAATCAAAATCATATCACAAATTTTCAATTCAAGTCTTTCCATCAAAGTTAAACTCATTTCTAAATTAAAACTAATAAAAGCAATTTTTAATGGTTAATACAAACACTAGACAACATAATTACAAAGCAAGTCAATTAAACAAAAATGGTTTTTTCTTAAACTTGATTCAAGATTTAAGAATGTCTTACAAATGAATTTACATTAACATACTATAATTTTAAGATAAGCCAACTTACCAATTAACGAAGCCAATAACATATTAAACATTACAAGAGTAAAAAAATAATACAAAATGGCTATCAATCACCATCATGTGAAGAAAAAAATAAAAAACTTAAATAAAATGATTATCAATCTCCATCATGTAAAGAAAATTAACAAAAAAAGCAACCCATCTCTTTTAAAATATTCATATTACTTATTTAAGTAATGTAATGTCAATAAGATGAAGATTAAAAAGAGATAAAAATATGTCGTTTAAGAATCAAAGAAACATTTGATGAGTATGAGCAAATAACTTTGTAAGAATAAAGAATCCGAGATAACAAAACTGCAAGACAACATTTATATGACAAGTGAGAGTAAGAACAATTAATAGATTGAAGAAGAGATAAAAATCATTCTTTTAATCTTTTGTTTAGAGCTACAAGCCTACAACCAAAATGTAAACCCGTTGCAAGGTTTTAACTTTATATACCAAACCCATCCCAAATCCATTTTAAGTCTTACCAAATTCTTCCCAACAGAGACGGGTTCTAACGAATTTGCGAGTCATTTTGTCATCCCTACAACTAAGGCATGATTACATATTCCACGAAAAGTAATGCTGCAACAATTTCAAAAACCTCGTTTAGCACGCCGATAACTAAATTCAGTGTTCTCTCCCTAATTTTAAAACATGGAACTAAATCAAAGTATTCAACAATGCTTTTGTATCTGTTTATATATATATATATATATATAATTAACAGCATCTAACGGAACATAAGCAACAACCGAAGCAACTTGAAAATCTCTACTTTTAGAGAACAAACAAGCTAATGGAAATTTCATTACAATCCCTTTTCTACATCTTCTTCTTATTCTGTTTGGCAAAATTACTTAAATAGAGACAATAAATCAAAAACAAGAAAACAACACATTTTTTTTATAAATATGGACCTGATCGGAAAACTCGTTGTGAGGAACGACGTATGAGTTACGGATATCGACGGTGCCATCTGGTAAGACGGAGCCGAGGAGCGTGCCGATCACACGCTCGGCTTGGTCCGGGCGCCTCACGTAACAATCGCAGATGTTGAAAATCACCAATGGATGTACCTTCGCCGTTACAGTCGGCGTTGCCGCTGACGACGGTCCGAATTGTAGCACCGTCCGGTCGCTCGCCGCCATTGTTCTTCTCTGATCTCGATTTAGACTCGAAGCGCGATATAGCTAGGGTTTTGGGGGAGCTCGAAGTGGACAATCACTTGATATTACTAGGAGCCTTAATCCTGTGTGTCTTTTGATTTGAATTGGGCATTTTAAATGCCCCCATTTTTTAACTCACAAACTCTGTTCGTTAAAGCTGTGGGTCTAGTAAATAAAGATACGGGGGCTAAATAATACTACTCGTAAAGACATTAATAGGTCTTGCGTAGCCCAAAGTACTAGTTGGACCGAATTTCAGCAGGCCTAGAATCAGCTTATTATTTTTTAAGAGTAGTGCTTTGACAAATATGTAATATATATATATATATATATATATATTTATATATCTATATATAAGGAATAAGGATAATTTTGTCTCTGAATTTGGCCAAATATTTAATTTTATTCTTAAAGTTTCAAATTACTCAATTTTGTTCCTATTTATTAATCAGTTTTTGTTATATTAAACAATTGAAGAGTAAAATCGTAACTCAACAAAAATATATTAATACACTTTGGCAAGTGTAATAATTATTGATTATTAAATAAATAAATAAAAATAACTCTCCCACTGTTTGCTCATGGCAGGCCTCCATCGGTTGTAATGACAAAAACGCTTAAATCTATATTATTAAAATCAATTTTTTTTTATCTACACAATAGTCGAATTATTTTTTTTTACCAAAAAAAGACTAGATGGTTGGTGGCTTCTATAGTCGGATCTACCACCCTCTCATTGCTCCCATAGTATATTTGGCCACCTTCTGATTTTTGTTTTTGGTAAAAAAATTGATTCTATCAATGTGTATATAAAAACAAATAGAGTTTAATTATATAAATTTTAATTATTTTTATTGTTGAGATTGGTGGCCGACAGTGGGCTACGACCAATGGAGGCTTATATTAATTTTAAATAATTTATTTTTAAAAAATAAATATTAAAATTTGATCATATCTGAATGCTCCACATGTCTTTTTTTAAATTAATTGTCAATTATTTATTAACACGTGGATGCAATAATCAACACATGAATTCTCGCATAAACAAAAATATTATTATACAAAATAATAAAAATTTTCATTAAATGTAACAAAAATTAATTAATAGGGAGTGACAAAATTAGATAATTTAAAATTTTATGAATAAAATTAGATAATTCAAATTTTAAAGATAAAATTATCCTTTTTCCATTTATATAATATATCATCTCTAAACTCACGGTATATAAATTATAAATAGCAGGATAATGATACAAATTATTAACTCATGCATTTATTCCATTAGGGACTGATTGCTGAAGTAAAGTTAAAGAGTCGTTAGATGTTATTCAGTAGCTGGTAAGAAATGATATTCTAGGTTTGGTGTATAATACATCTGATACAACAATAAGTCATAACTTTGAATGAAATTGAAGTCATTAGATGTTATTCAGCAGCTGGTAAGAAATGAATTGGAATAACGTAATAGATGGGCAGTCGACTAAAAAAGTTTAATTATTGATATAAAAAATTGACCCACATGCTATTATAATGTGTATTGTGGGTAATTTGCCTACCTAATAACTTTAGCACTTAAACAATGAGGGCAGGCTACCCACATCTTTTTTTTTTTAATTATTATTTGATAAATTTTTGTTTCCTCGCCCTTATTCTAGCTAATGAATGTGGCGATGTATTATTGCGTTGCAAAGGGGTTGATATTATTTTATTATTTAAAAGAAAATTATTTACAGACAGTTCATCCTTTTAAAATATTAATAACTAAAAAGAATTAAGTATTGAATTATCTTTTAAATAGGTCTTTAAAAAAAAAAGAAAAATTGGAATGCTAACAAACGTTTATTATTAAGTTCACTCAATTCAATAGTACTAATTTTGGGAATGTTTAATACCTAAGTCATTGATGATTAAGTTGCCAATCCTTAAAATATATTATGTAATATACTTTATTTATTGGGCTATAGACAGATATTTTACTAAAAATTTATATTGTATCAATTTATTCCGGTGTATTTCTATTAAAGCATATACTCTAAGGAAGGGTATATGGTACTTGCCAATTTTTTTTAAAAATTGTAACATTATTAGTGTTTTATTAATGAAAACAATTATATTATTGTATAAATTTTAAAATTTTTAGTGTAATTATATAAATTTGAGTCAATTCTTTACCCGTGACCAGCAGTGATTAATAGTGGTGGAGAATCATTAATGATTGGTAGCTACATATTTTTTTTTAAATTTATTTCAAAATTATATTATTAAAAATAAAAAAAAACTATTAATACAATGATATGTGTTATTAAAATTTGTATAATTTTTATTTTAAAATACAAAATAAGTCATTTAACTATCCTAAATTATAAAATAGAAATGTAAGAGTAACGTGCATGAGATT
Organism: Ailanthus altissimus; assembly: GCA_946807835.1. Classification (NCBI taxonomy): domain Eukaryota; kingdom Viridiplantae; phylum Streptophyta; class Magnoliopsida; order Sapindales; family Simaroubaceae; genus Ailanthus; species Ailanthus altissimus. The sequence goes on from OX327684.1 coordinate 19,982,564, forward strand.
GGTTTGTAACTTAACCATGAGATGAATAGGTTACTTATAAAGATGACAAAATGACCAAAAAGTTTGCTAAAAGTGAGATTTCTCTTTAATTTTTATTTTACTAATATTATATTACTTATATAAATAATATAAATATTTTAAAATAAATAAGTTAATTTCTTCACATGACGAAATTTGATAATAATTTTATTTAACTTATTTATTAATATTTTTTTACATGATGGAGATTGATAATCATTTTGTTTTATTTTTTTAAATATTTAATATATTATTGACTTCATTAATTGACAAATTAACTTATTTTAAAATTATAATATACAAATATAAATTAATTTATAAGAGTGTTTCTAAATCTTAAATTAAGTCTAAAAAAAATTATTTTTATTTAATTGAGTTGTTTTGTAATTATGTTATTTAATTTTTGTAGTAATTATTTATAAGTTGTTTTTATTAGTTTTAACTTAAAAACAAATTTAACTTTTATCAAAAGATTTTTATTAAATTTAAATTTATAATATAATTTAATATTTTATTTTAAAAATAAATATAAATACATATTTAAGAATACCGATCTCAAACTTGCCCTATATTATTCTAATCCAGGTGGCTATTCTTAATTCTTGCGGAACCAAACGAGGACACAAGCGTCATCATTGTGCTGAGAGGAAATGGAAGCTGAGGCATCTGTAATTTTTTTTTAAATTTAATTTTCGCATTTTGTGGAGGTTCACCAAAATAAGAGAAAAAGAAATGGAAGCTGAGGTAACTATGTGTCATTTTCTGTCGACTAAACTCTAAAAGCCGTTAGCAAATATCATCAATGAGCTCAGAAGCAATGAACTTGTTGTCATCGTTACAAAATTCAAGTAAACTTAATCCGTCTGGAAACCGATAATGGAATTTTGACTTACTAATATAAAAGAAGTGTTCCTTGTATTAGTAAGCAACAGTGACTCTTTTAGCCATTTGCCAGGTCTAATGATGCGTTTAATTAATGTAACAAATAGCAAACCTAACACATAGAGGTCAATGTCAATATTTTAAAACTCTTCAACTTCAGAACATGGACCAGTATTGCTGCCCTAAATATAGTAGATATTTTATTTATCTCATATTTTTAAATCCTCACTATAATTAGTAAACCCAATGTAATAAATAGAATCCGAAATTGCATAACCAAGTGAACCCACAAAAAAATTGGGCACGTCTTTTACTTTAAATAGTACTCAAAGTTGAAGTGCTTAGATACAGCAAGCAAGGAAATAAAGAGCTAGATTCCATAGATATGGAGGAAGTGATTTTCATGAACAAAGGAGATGGAGAAAATAGCTTCCTTTAGAACTCTTCATTTACGGTCTGCTTAATAATTTTGTTTTTCCCTTTTCTTTTTCTTTTTCTTTTTAAAATAATATTTTTGTTTGTCATAACTTGCCATCAATCTCTAATAATGCAGCAAAGAGTGGTCGAATGTAGCATATTTGGGTTGTTCTTCGGGACCAAATTCATTTTCTGTAATGTCAACAACCATAGAGAATGTATAAAAAAAAAAAAATGCGAGGAATTAAATTTCCAAATGCCAGAGTTCCAATTTTACTTGAATGATCTACCTGGTAACTATGAAAGAGGTTTATGTTGGAAGGTGAGAAAGTGCTAAAAAAATAAAAGTAAACGAGAGAAAACTGAATGACTTCTTTTATTTCCTTTCGAGCTAACATCCTTTTATATACACATGAGAACATTTTGGAATGGCTATGATAAAAATACAAAATGGAAGAAAATTATCTAACTAACTTCTCCATTTGCATAACAACCTGCCAGTTCATCAATGTATAACAACCTTGAGAATAAATAAACCGTGCTTAGCTTAATCAACTTGCAACTTGCTAAATCCTCTATTTTGAATTTGTAACAACCTTCACTCCAATTCTGAAAGTATGCAGCAGCAGTACCATAAATGCTATTCTTCTCTAATATCCTCCCGCAAGTTGGAAGTCTTAGAAAAGACTTGAAGCTTGGATCCGAGATAGTTGAACCTATCTTAAGACAAAGGCGTAGTGAAAATATCTATTATCTTATCACAACTTGAAACAAATTTAACTTTTACTGTGCCAGCAGCTACTTTATCTTGGATGAAGTGAATATCCAATTCTTTATGCTTAGTATGAGCATGAAAAATTGGGTTAAATGTTAAGGCCTGTGCATTTTGATTATCACACTAAATAATAGGTGTGTTTAGAAACTGAATTTTTAGTTTTGACAGTAAGAATTTAATCCAGAGAACCTCTGAATATGCTAAGACTAAAGCTCTATACTCAGCCTCTGCTAAATACCTAGCCACTACACTTTATTTTTTAGATGACCAAGAAATTAAATTATTACCTAAATATACATAATATCCTCCAATAGATTGACATTTGTACCATAATCTGCATCTGAGTAAGTTGTGAGAGTTAGGCTGCCTGTTTTGACAAATTCTAAGCCATGATCTGGTGTAGATTTGAGATATCTCAATATTATTTTGCATGCTTGCCAATGCCTCACTGTTGGACAAGCAAAAAACTGACTAAGTTTGTGCACAAAATATGACAACTTAGGTTTTGTTAAGGTAACATATTGTAGAGCTCTAATAATACTTTTGTACATTGTTGGATCAACAAACACATCTCCTTCATCTTTGGTATATTTCTGTCCTATGCTCATGAGAGTATCATAACCCTTACAATCTTGCATTTTTGCCTTTGCTAACAGGTTAGAAATGTATTTGACTTGAGATAGATGAAGACCAATACGTGTAGGTGTTATTTCAATTTCAAGAAAGAAGTTAAAACTTCCTAAATCCTTTAAGGCAAAAACTCTGTTGATTTGGGCAATAATTTTTTTTAAATAAGTAGAGGAATGACCTGTTATAATAATGTCATCTATATATATCTAAACCAAGATCAGATTACCATTAATCCTCTTGAAAAACAAAGAAGTATTAAACTTTGAATTGATAAAATTCCATGTCACCAATGCATATTTAAGCTTCTCATACTAGGTCATTGGAGCATGTTTAAGACCATAAAGTGCCTTATTTAATTTACAAACATAAGAAGGAAACTAAGAACTTACAAAGTCCTCAGGTTGTGCCATATAAACTGTCTCATTCAGATCACCATTGTGGAAGGTATTGTTATTATCAATTTGTCTGATTTTTTAGCCATTCATAACTGCCAAGCTGATAACTATCTTAACTGTTGATGCTTTAACAATAAGGCTAAAAGTTTCAAAGTAATCTACTCCAGGTGCTTGCAAGAACCTTTTTGCTATTAACTTAGCTTTGTATTTTGAAAGTGACCCATCTGCATTATACTTTACTTTAACTGCCCATTTATTGTTAACTATTTTAGGTGTTGCAGTAGCTGGAACTAACTACCATGTCTAATTCTTAACTAAAGCATCATACTCCTCTTGCATAGCTTTCCTCCACTGATCATTGGATAAAGCTTCCTTGACTATTTTTATCTCAGGATGAACAACCAAGGATTGACTAATATAAGTTTTAGGCTTGAATATTCCTAGTTTAGATCTAGTGATCATAGGATGCAAAAAAGGAACTGTTAAAAGTTAATGTAGTTGTTGATTCTGGTATGAGGACATGTTAGAACTATTTTGAGATGATTGTGTTTGATTTACAGAAGAGTTATTTGTATTTGAATGTGAGGTTTGGTTAAGGTTTTGATGTAAAAGTGAATGGCTTAATGCTTGTGTTACTTCATGTGTAGCTGATATTACATCTTGTGAAGAGATTTTACATCTATTGACATGATTTTGAAGGTTTAGAACAAAACAAATGCTAGAACATTAATTTTGGCAGAACAATCATTTTTATTATCAGATGTTGATGACTCAAAACTCACATGTCTTGCAATAAAGTTCTTACCTGATGTATGCATGCATTTGTAGCCTTTGTGAGAAGAATTATAACCAAGAAACACATACTTATGCTTATTATAAGGTCTAAGAAATGGGAAAGAGGTACAACTAAATGGTTTTAAAAAAGTATAATCAAGTATTGAATTAAAGATTTTTGAAAATGGTGATTGATAGCTAAGAACAAGAGTGGGTAATCTATTGATTAAGTATGTAATAGTATAAAATAATTCCCACAAAAAAAAATGGCCATTTTAGCTTAAGCTAGCAAAGTTAAGCCTATCTCAACTATATGTCTGTGTTTTCTTTCAACAACCCTATTTTAATGATGTGTATATTGACATGTAATTCTAGACTAAATTCCATTATGTTTTAAGTGTTTAGAAAAGCTCATAAACTCCCCTCCCTAATCGGATTGTAGAGCCTTTATGACATATTCAAGTTGTTTTTAAACTTGTTTCTGAAATTGAATAAAGACATCTAAGGCTTCTGATTTATACTTTTGTGAAAAAGTTCAACTATACCTAGTGAAATCATCAACAAAGTTGATGTAATATTTATAATCATCCATTGATACAATAGGTGCTGGCCCTATAGGTCAATGTAGACAAGTGCAAGGGTTTTGTATCTTTTATATAGGTGGAAGGAAAATGACACTTGTGCAGTTTACCTAATTGACATGCATCATAAAAATCAAGCTTGTATTCTTTATTGCAAGATCTGGATTTTTACAAAGTTTGAATACAGACTTTAAGATTAAAGGACTTGGATGTTCAAACCTCTTATGCCAAAGATTACAATCATCAGAATTCAAGGGCTGGCTACTTGCAGATACAAGTAATGATTTACAACTAAACATTGAATTAGAAACAAATAAATCATATGCATACAATTGATTCTTATTTATATTACATTTGAAATCATTTTCAGAAAACAAGGACAACATAGAACTTGATTGACATGATTTAGAAGACTAAGAATGAAAACTTTCTGATGTCTCAAGTAAAGAACTTTTTCCAGTTAGTAGAAGCTTATATAAACCCTTCACAATTATACCCTACAACAGTACAATCCATTCTTTCTTGTCCTTTATAAGACATAAGTTAGAATAAAATTCGACATAAACATTATTATCACCTACAAATTTAGAAATGCTTATTAAATTTTTGGTTATTGCAAGAACATATAATATGCTATTTAGACTTAATTGTAGGTTATTTTTGGTTTTTAGCTTTACATTTCCAATAAAGGTAATATCCAAGCCTTGACAACAATTAGTCTATACCTGAGTACTCAACTTTGCTGTTGAGATTAAAAGCATCATGAGTCAAGTGATGTGTTACACATGAGTCAATGTACTATCCCTCATCTGCAGACTCTTCTTGCACTTGTTGTGCAGCAATAAAAATAGCTTTATTATTTGTGTCTCCTTGATTTCCAAGTCCTTGTCCACAAGTATTGTAATGCTCATTATTTGCTTTATAAACAATTGTTGGTCTTGGCATATAATCAGAATTAAATCTGTAGTAGCACTTTACTGCAGAGTGACCTTGCCTCGCACATATATGATAAATCAGCTTTACATTACCTCTCTTAAAAGGATTTCTTCCTCCATACTATGCATTATCCTTTTCTTTATTCATGGTAAAATTACCTCTACTAGCACTGTGATTGTAGAAGTTAGTATTAGTACTACCATTATTAAAATTGTTACTACTGAAGCCAACTTTGTTGTTTCCAGCATTGAAATTCTTCTTCTGTCCCTTTTGTGCAATAGTAGTATTGAAACCAGCTTGATTTACCGCTTTAGATGAATTACTTTGTAATATTATACTCTCTTGAGTTAATAACATGGTATAAGCTTCATTTAGACTAATAGATCTCAATTTACTTATTATCAAGACTACTACTGACTCAAAATCTAATCCAACTTCAATTTCTGACACTAAATGCATGATAAAGTCTTCTTCATCCAGAACATATCCAGCAGTTGCTAATTCGTCCACAATCTCTTTCAATTTGAGAAAGTACTCCGACATTGAAAGCTAAAATTTCTTAAACTTTGATAACTTGAACTTTAATTGTACTATTTTAGCTTTAGATTGTGAGCCAAACTATTTTTCAATTGCACTCTAAAGTTCAAATGAAGACTGAATTTTAATAACAAGACCTAAAATACTGTCATGAATTATAGAGAAAAGCTAGCTTAACAAAAATTGATTTTACCTGATCCAAATCTCAAACTTAGGATTTTTAGATTTACTCAACCTTAAATCTTCACTTCTCATGCTTTGATCTGTCAAACCATCACTTAAAAATTATTCTGGACATTTTGATACTCTATTGATTAGATTCTCAAGTCGGTTAGCTCTTATGACAGCAATGACTTATGATTCTAAATAATGTAATTAGATTTATCGAGTTTTACAGTAGAGGGAAGAGAATAAGATGAGTTTTGTAAAGTGTTTTGAGTAGAAGTAATAGATCTAGTGTTTAAACCACTTGCTTTTTTTTTTCTTCATATTTAGCTCTGATACCATATGAAAGATTGAAAGTTTCTATTTGGAAGTTGAGAAAGCGCTAGAAAAATAAAAGTACACAAGAGAAAACTGAATAATTTCTTTTATTTCCTTTCAATCTTAACTACAGAAAAAAAAAATACAAGAGCTAACACCTTTTATATATACAAGAACATTCTAGAATGGCTATGATAAAAATACAAAATAGAAGGAAACTAACTAACTAACTTGTCCATTTGCATAACAACTTGCCAGCTCAGCTGCCAACCCATCAATGTATAACAACCTTGAGAATAAATAAATTGTGCTTAGCTTAACTAACTTGCAACTTGTTAATTCCTCTGTTTTGAACCTATAACAACCTTCACGCCAATTCTGAAAGTATGCAGCAGTAGTACCACAAATGTTATTCTTCTATAATAGTAATGATTTCAACACACTATTCAAGGGTTTGTATGAATTTAATAAAAGACATAAGGACGTTTCATGCATTGTTATGTGTGCTCCTAGTTCTTTTCATGGTCGGCTTTCCCCCACAAACAGCCTGCATCTCGTTCATTCCTCTTATGTTGCCCATTGGCTCTCTAAGGTTCGTTTATTTACTTATGGACTTGGTTTTTATATATACGTTGATGTAACATTTCAACAATGATCGACATAAAAAAAAAAAACTCCAACACTAAAATTAAAAGTTAAATTATTGGAAACCCTAACATAAAAATTAAAACGTAATACGAAACCTTAACATAAAACTTGAAATTTTTTTCGTATTTCGATGAATTGTCTTAAGTATGTATGGTGGTAAATCTTTAGCATATAATTAATGTGTTTGTGAAGAGTATGCTCATTTTAAATTAAATAACTCTTATTGTCAAGGATAATAACAAATTTGACTCTAAATGATTTAGGCTATGTTTGAAATTGTAATGTTATAACCAATTATTTAGGGTATGTTTGGGATTGAGATGTTGTGCTTTTAATCATTAAACAGTAAATATATTAAGTGGTAAACATTAATTGTAAATAATAAAGTAAATTATTTAATTTTTAAAGTTAAATAGAAAAACAATATCTCAATTTTGAAACATTCCCTTAATTTCGAGGAGAGAGCTTCATTGCAATTTTTAATCGATTAAATGAGTCAAATTTGTCATTTTAGGACTTATCTGTAAGAGTCTTGGATTATATTCATCCTCAATTGCAGTTCTTGTTCATTGTCCAACTAGTTTATTATGCTAACTGGAAATAATATATAAACGAAGGTACTAAGATTGACAAACAAAGCAAGGTTGTCAATTATGAGAAAGTTGATTAACAATTATTGAAATATAATTTAAAGAACAAACCAAGTGCGTTGGGTACTTGAGGATCAAATACGGACACGAAAGGAGGATGAAAGACCCATGGCAGTGCCTAGGTATAGGTGTCGTGGTGCCCCAGACAATGAGTAGATGCCACAGCGCTAAGAGCCCAATGCTGCGACGCTAGGCATGATCGCCCAATGTCGTGGTACTAGGGAGTGAGCGTTGCGGCACTGATGCAGAAAACAGTTTCTCATTTTGGTTTGTTTTGTTTTGACTACCACTTATTCTAGGACTTCTTAAAATGACTCCTATATATTTAGGGTTAACCTAGATCGTTCTAAAGCCTATATAAAGACTCTTTATTAGTGTGTAAATACATCTTAGTAATAAATACAAGTATCTTTGTGATCATAACATTCTTTATAATTTTTAGTGAGAGAAACATCTTATTTACAAGAGAAAATGAGTTCTTTGTGAGTCTTTCTTGTAAAAGGCATACTTTGTGAGTTTTTTAAGATTCAATAATAAGAGAGTGTGATGTTGATCTGTCGTGAACATAGGCAAGTTATTGAACCACGTAAAATCTGTGCGTTGTTCTTCTACCTTCTCTCTCTCTAGATTCTTAATTGCTTGTTTCTACATTATATTACTTAGGATATTTACTTTTTTAATTGCATTCGCTTCACCAAACTGGTATCAAAGTTTAGTTGTAATCAAAATGCCTACACTCAAGTATGAGGTAGAGAAATTCAATGGTATGAATGACTTCAATCTGTGAAAGATGAAAGTTAAGGCGTTATTGGTAAGCCAACGGTTAGGCTCAGCATTAGAGGAAACTGTAGCTCCATCTAGTGAAAAAGAGAAAATGCTAGAGTTATCTAAGTCTAAAGTAGAAAGAAGGGACATTCAAGAAAGAGCTCATAGTATAATCGTTTTGTTATTGAGCGATAAAGTACTAAGAGAGGTAGCAGGTGAAACGATGACGATTGGTTTTTGAAAAAAGCTTGATTCTTTTTATATATGGAAATCATTGGTAAATAGATTGTATATAAAGAAGAAGTTGTATCAGTTATTCATGTCAGAAAGGACGCTAATTAAAGATCATATAGATGCCTTCAACAAGATCATTTTTTATCCTGAGTCTATCAACATCAAGATAGAAGATGAATATAGGGCGATTATCCTACTAAGTTCACTTTCCAAGAGTTATGAGAGCTTTGTTAATACATTTCTCTATAGCAAAGAGAGTTTAACAGTGAGCGTTGTGAAATCATAATTAAACTCAAAGTTATTAAGAATGCAAATTAAGGGCAATGTAGAAATTTTATCTATAAGAAGAAGGTTCTCATATAAAGATGGAAGGAAAAAAGGCTCAAGATCGAAGTCTAGGACTCCTAAGAATTTCTATTGCTACAAGAAAGAATGGGCACTTTATAAATGACTGTCTAGAGAAGAAAGCATAAGACAGGAAGAAAGCGGATGCTGCGTTTGCCTTTGATGATAGCTACGACAGCGCAAAAACTCTAGTCGTTACTGATGGTAAAAGTACTAAACAATGGGTTCTTGATTCTAGTTGTACATTTCACATGTGCCTGCAGAAGTCTTGGTTTATAAATTTTCACATTATAGGCGAGTGAGAGAGTTAAGAAGTTAGGTATGTTTCTGACCTCAAGAGGAACTTAATCTCACTAGGGACTTTAGACCAGAATGGGTGTTCCATCAGGATCGACGGAGAGGTTTTGAGAGTATTAAAAGGTTCCATGGTGATAATGAGATGAGAAAAGCACAAAGGTATTTATGTGCTTAAGGGTGAAATTGTAAGTGGTTCTGCATTATTCTCTATAGATGATGAAAATATGCAAACTAGGTTATGGCATCTTAGACTAGCACACATAAGTGAGGGAAATCTAAAAGAGTTATTTAGTCAAAAAGCATTTAGTGAGGATAGGTTCCAGCCATTGACGTTTTATGAACATTGTGTACTTGAGAAAACACATAGAGTGAGGTTTAGTACTGGTAAGCGCAAGCTTAAGGGGACTCTTGATTAGATATACTCGAATCTTTTGGGGCCAGCTCAGACAGATACTCGTAATAGTACTAAGTATTTTCTCAGTTTGATTGATGACTATTCAAGAAAGCTGTAGGTCTATATGTTGAAGAGTAAGGATCAAGTGTTTGATATATTTAAGACTTGGCTTTTATTGAGAATCAGACTGGCAAAATGGTGAAAAGGCTAAGAATTAACAATAGTCTCAAGTTTTGCAATAGAGAGTTTGATAACTTTTTTGCCAAGCATGGGATTACAAGACATAGAACTGTAAATCAACTCCACAGTAGAATGACGTAGTTGAGAGAATGAATAGGACCCTACTTGAAATGGTTAGATTCATGCTTACCAATACAAATATGTCCAAGGTATTTTGAGAAGAAGCTGTTGTGATTGCAGCTTATTTGATTAATAGAAGTCCCTCATCAACAATTGACTTCAAGATGCTATAAGAGAAATAGTCTGGCAACCCACCTAAGTATGACCACCTCAGAATTTTTTGTTGCCCTATCTTTGTACATGTTAAGGAGGGAAAATTGAAACCTAGAGATATTAAAGGGGTATATATAGAGTATCCTGAAAGAGAGAAAAGACACAATGTGTGTTTTAAGAGTTGATACCACCAAGGAGTATCATAAGTTGTGATGTGACATTCGATGAGACGACAGTATTGAAAGCCTCCTAAGAAGATGAGAAGGAAGAACCTGTATCCAAGGAAGACTCAGCACTCGAGTCAATAGAAGTTGAAGTGGAGGCTGAATATAGATCTGATATGCCTCTAGATTAGCACTTCAATAAGGAAATCCTTGAAGAAAAATCAAGAACACCGATGAATTCCTCTAAGTCTACCTAAAGAAAAACTATGACTCCTAAGATGGAACTTAAAGAGTACTAGCTAACTAGAGACAAGTTAAGGAGAACGATTAACCCATCAATTAGGTATGCACAAGCAGATTTAGTTGCTCGTGCCTTTAATTTTGCTTACACTCTTGAATTTGATGAGCCTAAAAAAATATTGAGGCTATGAAAAGTGAAAACAAGAAAGAATGGTAGCAGGCCACGAAAGAAGAGATTAATTCTCTTAGGAAGAATAATACTTGGACGTTGGTGGAAAGACCTCAAAAGAAACTAATTGGATGCAAGTAGGTGTATAAGGTGAATGAGGGGATACCAGAGATAGAGCGTACGAAATTCAAGGCTAGGTTAGTTGCATAAGATTTTACTCAGAGGGAAGGAGTTGACTTTTATTAGATATTATCTCCAATTGTCAAGCACACATCTATTAGAATTTTGTTAGTCATATGTACAAATCTTGATTTATATCTAGAGAAAATGGATATAAAGACAACATGTCTGCATGGAGAGCTTGAAGAAATTATTTATAGGGCATAACCGTAAGGGTTTGTAGAGCCCGAAAAAGAAGATCATGTTTATTTACTGAAGAAGTTGTTATATGGGTTAAAGCAATCACCTAGACAGTGGTAAAGGAGATTTGATGAGTTTATGATAGTTTGTGACTTTAGTAGGAGTAAGTGTCACGCCCCAGATCCAAAAGATCTGACACACGACATCACTTACATTCATTCAATAATACTTAAACATTCATTTTAATTTCTTTCAGAATTATAGCAATTGAATTATGACTGGGACAATTTGTAAACCGAAGATAAGCAAAGTTTTCTCAGAGATTAACACTCTACTACGTCACCAGTAGCAACTTTGTTACCGGAAGCCCAGAATATATTCATTGCAAATTCTTACTTAAAATCAATCCATTACTACACTTGGTGAAACTTAAACTAAATTCAATCACACACAATAAAATAATACATAAGTATTTATTCAAAAGGGACAAATCAAATATCTTATCCCACATGTCCCTAAATAAAACACTTAGCAACCTAACAACTTAGGGAACCCAAGGAACAGCAGAAGCCTTGCCAAATCCGCTAAGCACACATGTACCTTATTTACCTGAAATCACCATAAACTATAATGAGTATAAAACTCAGTAAGCATACTAGTTTTTTATATATCAAATACAAATACATATATGTACACAATGCATATGTATGATATGCTGTGATCAATTAAAATCATAATCTTATCAAATCACATATCATGTAAGCGCGTACACATTCTTTCAAAACATATAATAGGAATACCATCACTCAACTACTACTTAGTAGGACTTACATATCACATAATGAGCCAAATGTCACTCGTAGGTGACATACCGTATGAGAGGAATAGTACAAGTGAGATTTTTAAATCACACATATATAATGCTCATGCCCGAAGGTAAAAGCCAAACCTTCACCCTGATCATCGGTGAGTCCTCTCATATGCACCAAAACGCCACCACACGAATGTGATGACTCACTCTTCCTTTAGGTACCAATAGGATCCTCCCTACATACGGAACACATAACATATACCAATCTCGAAGGAAAGGCCACACATAAAGGCTCCAAAAATCACATAAAATGCTTACTAAGTCAACAGTGAGTTCAAGTACCCTCAAAACACAAAATATTTCTCATGGACATATTACACTTCAAAAGCTCTCTTTGTTAAACACATTTCACTTTGAAAGCTCACTTTCAAAAACACATGTATGTCATGTATATCCATGCTCACATTCATAAATACATATCTTCACATTTCATATCAAAATATACTTTGACATAACATAAACGTATTCCTAACCACATTTACAAAATCATACAAAATAATTACTACGTTTATTGTGATTTCAGTAAAAAGTCTAGTATACTTACCTCTTAACACTTTCAGCTACAAGGTTTAAATCTCCTTAACCTATCAATGGAGATTAATCCTTTTATAAGCCTCACAAAATACTTTAAATAGCTTACAAAATTATACACAATTCATTTATCACATCAAATTGGTTTAAATACTTGGTTTCTCAAAACCTGTCATTCTGACCACTTACACTTAACAAAATTTTCTAATACATCAAATGATGTCCAATTACTCCAAAATCAGAATATACCATTCTTGACTCATATATCCTTCATATATATGAATATTATATCAAAAGTTCTACACAATCCATTCCATACACACCATCGAATCCAAACTACTAACCTGACAGGATCAAGATACTTACTGAACAGTATTCAATCTCCTAATTTTATAAAATCATATACTAACTCAAAAATTATAAAACTACCATATAATTACTCTTAACACATATATCAATCGATGATAAATATTTCACTTCCAAATCACTGCCAAAATTATTTTAAAACTATTTTATTCCATAGCTTTAAAAATCTGTTAATCAAATACTGCAATGAGCTGATACACTTTAGAAAATCATAACACTTCAACCACATTGATCTAAATTCTCAATTCCGAGTATATCATATTAGACATATAAAATTATCATATTCCACAAATTCGTAATTTTTGAAGATCATTCAGTAGGACAAAATTGTTTTTCACTGTATCATACTGTTTACATAGGAAATTTCCAGAATTTCAGGGTCATTTTGGTAAATTCACAAAAACTTCAATTTCTGGAATTGTGAATCGATTCAAAGTCTCAGATGATCCTAAACATGTCTAATTCCATATACGCAAAATTCAAAACCAGAATCGAATCACAACAATTTATAAAATTCTTGGATCAAGAGACTATTAAGCAGAAATTCTGCAATCCATCATAATTTATCAAACTATCTTATAGATCATCATCAATTCTCAAAATATCATACGAAATACACATCAAATCCTCAATTATACATATTTCCAAAAATCAAAACTTAAAGAAATTAATATAATTAACACCAATAAATTGAGAAATAGTTGTGATATACCTCTTAAAATCCAAAATTTCAATTTCTTCTTCTTTTTCTTCTCCTTCTTCTCTTTCTCTCCCCTTTTTTTCTCTCTTCTCTCTCTCTAAAAGAGGTAGGTCGACCAAAATGAGAGAATTAGGGTTTTAAAAGTGTATTTTTATACTAAGTGGCTAATTTTTGGTATTTACAAATTTACCCCCAAAACTTTCAAAGTATTATAATTTGATCCCTAAAATAAATCTAAAGTCTTGCAATTAAACCCAATGCTAATAGTATGACCTTAACCTATACAAACACTACTAATAACAATATATAAATCAAGTATCAACAACATACAAATAAAATACGTATATTTATACATATGTAAATACTTATTCTTACCAGTCGTGGATACTGGTTACTACAGTAAGTATGATGGATGTGTGTACTTTAAAAGCTTGAGTTGTGGGATGATGTATTTACTTCTATACGTCAATGATATGTTGATCGCATGTAAGAACATGAAAGAGATACAGAAACTCAAGAAGCAGATGAGTTACAAGTTTGAGATGAAAGATTTAGGAGGAGCAAAGAGAATATTGGATATAGATATTGTAAGAGAAATAAAAGATGTTTTTTTTTTTATCTCAACAGCAATGTATACTCAAGATCTTAGAGAAGTTTGGTATGTCCAAAGTAAATGCTATCTCTACTCATTTGGCATGCATTTTAAACTTTCAGCACCACAGTCACCAACATCCGAATAAAAGAAAGTACAGATGAGTAAAGTACAGTATATAAGCGTTGTGGGGAGCATCATATATACAATTAATCGCACAAGACCAAATATAGCACAGGCTGTGAGCCTGGTAAGTAGATACATAGTGAATCCGGGTAAGGATCACTGGCTTACAGTGAAATAAATTTTAAGATATCTCAAAATGACGTCAAATCATGGGTTGATGTATAAAGAGGATGAAGACAACAATGTAATGGTAAGAGGATACATAGACTCAGACTATGCAGATGATCTAAACAAGAGAAGATCATTGACGGGTTACGTATTCATTGTATTTTGGGTATAGTGTGTGTTGGAGATCAGTTTACAACATGTGGTTACACTATCTATCACATAGGCAGAGTACATAGTTATTGGTGAAGTTATTAAGAAGACTATGTGGTTGAAAGGCATATGCGCGGAGGTAATTGTTAGGGTCGGTGCTTACATGTCATCCCTGAATGTACATATACTTGTATATTTATACAAGTGTACATTCCCATTAAATCGCTAATACCCATTTATATGGTATTATAAATGTAACATTACAGACATTGTATATCTGAAGGAGTTCGGATCAGATCTAAATGAGTTTAGATAAGGACTCATAGTTAGTCACGCTGAAAAATATAATTGCTAAAAGTTAGCACAATTAAGTATTAGCTGGTTATAATACTCAGCAGATTCAGGAGTTGAAGCCTTGTCTGTAATGGGACATAGACTTAGGAATATACTAGTAACTGCATAGTTACAATCGGGTGCTAGGAAATGCAAGTTGCGCAAGTATGTTCTTGAATAATTGTTCCTGATTTATTTCTGCAGATGCGAGTCTGTCGGTGGATACCTTTATATATAGATCAGCATATGTCGTATCTATTGGGTATAGATAGTCGTTCCTAACCGACTGTGAGCTTGGAGCTCGTATTGACATATGGTTATCTAGTTAGGACTAGATATGAGACAGACTCACGATGGCCTCCAATAGACACCTAATGTAAGCCGTCAACAGAGGGTCCTCTTGAGTTGAGTAGTATACGTGTTCCTTTGACCTGAGTGCCATGGTGGGCTTGTAAGTGATCCATCATATTTTGGTTCCACGCATGTCACAGACCTTTCATAGTGTGACCACTGGGTATCGCTGGGTATGGTCCGATGCTTATGAAGTCTGGTGCGTACAAATATGGGATCCGTCAACTCCCATATGGAGTTTGATATCCAGATGCTTCGAGACTATATCTCAAAAAGTCTTGTGGCCACAAGTAATTATCCCGGAAAAGAGTTCCGTCAGGGTCGAACAATATGGCAAATGAGTTTACACATATTGTTTATTGAGATACAAGTCTGGAGATAGGATATGGATGAGCACATGGGGATTTGACGGTGATAATTTATATCCCCACACATCTAGGATATCATGACAGAATGACTATACGTATGCGTTGTAACCTCAGTTTGTATGGTTCAACGCCCGATTTGTATATCTGTGACGTGTGCGTGGGGCATTGCTCACGGACTCATGGAATAGTCCCATTTGACGAATTAGGCGTAAGACCTAAGGAGTCCCGCAATATGGAGTGTACTCGTTGTGTACTGGAGCAATGTGCCAGATTAAATTGTTTAATCCAGTAATATTCAGCATTACCACAGGAATACGTGCATATCTGTATTTAAGTGTTAAATACAACAATTAGTTAATAATTATCATTTACTAATTGTATTAGGACACGTAGTGTATTATGAACCCTCAGTTGAGTTTACCCAAGTGTGAAATTTGGTAGGACCCACTAGGGGATAAACTTGGTAACTATTTATGAGGGAGAAAATGGTCATGACACACTATGATTATTTAATTGTTAAATAATCATTCTCTCTCTCTCTCCATTTTATATTATATAATATTTATTATTATTTATATTATATTATATATATAAATAAAGAAAAAGAGAAGAAGCAAGAGATTTTGGCCAAACGACCGAGAGAGAAAGAAAAGAAAAAATGGAGAGAAAGAGAAGAAAGAAAGAAAGAAGAAGAAGAAGAAAAGAAAAAAAAAAGAGGAAAAATGAAATTGTTTCATTTTTCTCTATGCTTCTAGTTGGAGTAATTGTGAATTGCTTCAAAACTTCATTTCTTATTCTTTTGGAGAAAATGATGTAAATTCACTCCCGGCCATTTTAGGAATTAAGAGTTAATCTCATGCTAAATATAAAGCTATTGTTCTAGCTCACCAAGCTCACCGAGTTGGTGACTAGAACTGCACACGAGTTGGTCTCCATGCGGACTCCAAGAAATAAATGTATAACGTTACACGTTCTGGTAAGTTCTCTGTTCCATAAATATATTAATGCGATTAATATATTGTATTTATTGTGTTTATTGCAAAATTTAAATATTTTCGCTGCGTTAGGTAATAGACACAATTGCACATGCATACACTCACGTGCCTAAGATCTGTCATCGCCGACAGTAATGGCTACTGAAGATGTGAACATTGGTGTGTATTGTAACAGTCAGAGTGTCATACACCTAAATAAGCATCAAGTATTTCATGAGAAGCCTAAACATATTGATGTGCAGCTCCATTACATTCGAGAGGTTATCCAAAGTAGTGAAGTTAGTCTAACAAAAATAGCGTCGTCTAAAAATTCTGCTGATATGTTGACTAAGCCACTACTATCGGTTAAGTTCATCCTATGCAATGACTTAATCGGAATCACTACTATGTGAAGGTGACCGAAGATGCGAAAATGAAATATTGAGATACTTTGTGAATGATTTTGAATTAAGGAGAGAATTTGTGAGAAAGTTGATTAAAATTAATCGAGATATGATTTGGAGAGTAAGCCAAGTGCATTGGGTACGCGGAGATTAAAGACGGATGCAAAAAGAGAACGAAAGATGCATAACAGTGCCTGGACGTGGGTGCCGCGGCATCAGGTTGTGGGCACAACGGCACCTCAAACAGTGAATAAGCGCTGTAGTGCTAGGGAGTGAGCGTCGCAACGCCGGTGCAGGAAATAGTTTCCTGTTTTAGTTTGTTTTGTTTCAACTCTCACTTATTCCAGAACTCCTTAAAATGACTCCCACATATTTAGGATTAATGTAGGTCATTCTAAAATTTATATAAAAGCTTTCTATTAGTTTGTAAATACATTTTAGTAATCAACACAAGTATCTTTGTGATTATAACATTCTTTACAATTCTTAATGATAGAAACTCATTGTTTACAAGAGAGAATGAGTTTTTTATAAGTCTTTATTGTAAAAGGCATAATTTGTGAGTACTTTGAGATTTAATAATAAGATAGTGTGATCCTAATCCACCGTAGACGTAGACAAGTTATCGAACCACATAAAATCTGTGCATTGTTCTTCTATTTTCTCTCTCTAAATTCTTAATTACTTGTTTCTATATTATATTACGTAAGATATTTGCTTATTTGATTACTTCCGCTTTAACACCAATAAACAAGGGGAAGATTTACATATTTATAACAAGCCCTCCCACTGTAAAAGAAGCATACTTGCTTGTCTTAATTTTAACAAGACTTTACCTTGTTTCTCAAGTCACGCGGCTCCAGGTTGTGGAAGGCCATCTATAGATTTCACCATAAGACTTTGTCAACATCCATGGGAACCTCTAGCTAAGGCCAAATAGCTGCATTGGTCTCCGAGGTTCTTTCCAAACTTAGATCACTTCTTTCAAACTTCAATAAGTTTTATAGTAATAATCTCGAATTTGAACTAATATGTGATGTTTCAATCTTACTTCACTATTTCATGCAAAGCTAGACTGTATATGGTTCAATAATATTTACATATAATGCAAATAGAATCTTGAATGGGAGATATAGAATCTCATTATAATTCCATTCCATTAGTAAAATCATATGAAGGCTTCGTTTGGGCTTTTGAGCTGTTACTATTTAGTTTTGAAGGTTAACTAGCTTAACTGTTTGATAAATACTTCCAAATTCCCTTCATGGTTAAGTTTATATAAAGCATTCAAAATTAGATTCATTTACTTTAAAAATTCTACTTATCAAACACTTGTATATTTTAACTTGAACGTTAGCGCTTCCATTTGACAGTGCTATGACTTCAAAGCTGTAATCCTACAATAACAAATATACTTAATCAAGTTTTATATTCAACTAAACTTGTTCTTTGCTGACTTATAGGGACTGATAGCAGAAGAGAAGCTAGATTCTTTTGATGTGCCATACTATACCCCATCGCAACAAGAGGTGAGAGATGTAGTGAACAAAGAGAGATCCTTCGCAATCGAGCTGCTTGATACATTTCCAATTGAGATTGGAGACAGGAATATTTGGAATAATGCATAAAACCTTTCTAAAAACATCAGATATATCCTTCACAGAATCAATAATTTCACACCATTTTGGAATGGAAATTGTTGACAAATTGTATGACAAGTTCACTCAGATAACAATCCAGGATTTGGCTACAAATACAGTACCATACAATGTCGTGAGATTGTATGGTACTGTGCTAAGGAGAAATTATTTTGTGTTAGCCAAGTGCTCTTGTCATTTGTAAACTAATAAGTAAAATATACGAGTGACGATCAGTCGTGAGATTAAGAAAGTTGTTTCTTGTATTTTCGAGAAAAAGTGACTCCTTTAGCTATTACTGGCCGCTTTGTATTTTATTGATCAGAATATTCCTATACTTTTGTTTATTATTATTTGTAAGAAGTTCATAAATTACACATATTTTTATATTAATATAATATTATTTATTTTAGACTTAAATTTTTATAATTTTATTATTGGACTCTACCTAAAAAGTCTTATATTAATGGAGATATAATTTACTCCTTATATATCTATAATTTTTCTCATTTATTTTTAATGCGGGACTTTATTTGTTTCCTTAACAATCTTCCCCTCGAACAAAAAATCGCGAAACCTCTCCTCAAACGATATTTCATCCATCTATCTTTCACGTAGGAAGATCTCGCTCTCTTTTTGGTACTCATCTTATACTCATCTTTACTGCGTTGTGGGAGCACGCCTTACGTGAAGCTTAGAGTACTGCCTACCTCAAGAGCCCACTATATCAGGTCAACTTCTTATCACTGCGCTGAGAGACATGCTTTATGTGAAGCCCACATCACTGCATTAAGATGACACACCTTACGTGATGCCCGAGAGTATATCACCACGTGTCCATAGAGCTTACTACGGATCCCATCGTAAACCGAGGCTCACCACTTTTTTGTTCAGCACCAAAGATTTCTTCCACATTGCTAACTTCGGGGCATGGCTCTGATACCACTTGTAAGGAGTCTATAAATCACACATATCTCCACATTGATATGATATTGTCTACTTTTGGTCTAAATTTTTATTGTTTTGCTATTGTGCTCTATCCAAAAGGTCTCATACTAATAGAGATATGGTTTACTTCTTATATATCAATAATCTTTCTCATTTTTTTTAATGTGAGATTTTATTCGTTTTCTTAACATTATTTAACAAGAAAGACCTAAAATAAAGTGGGCAATTTTTTTATGATTCCCAAAAGCTATAAAAACATGAACGTTGAAGGATTTGAGAAGAGAGTAAAGATGAGAGTGATGGTAAAAGAGAAAGACGATGTTCATTGAAGTTGGACTTCATAAGAGATGGGAGAGAATTGTTATAAACGAATGAAGAATACGACTTTAATTTTAAATGATATAGTCTTGAACTCAACTTGGATACAATAATAAAGAAAACTAACAAAACGAATTTTTTTTATAAAAAAAAACTAGTTTACAGGATTGTATCTAAAAACTATTTTTAGAGAAGTTTTAGCTAACATGTTTTCTTAAAATTTATGTATCTCTTTCTTTTCAAAATCATGGAACTGTTTTCAAATTTTATACCAACCGGGCAATTAATTCACATGTTAGAAAACATAAATTTTAATGGTCTACTGACATTTACCTCATTTATATGACACTATTAAATAATAAATTTTATATTAAAAATACGTGAGGACTTTTAAGTTATTGGATTCAGTCAAAACCAAAAGGAAAATAATTACAAACAAACACAAAACATGATTATAGTAATTTAGCTTCTTAGAGCCTACATCTATTTTATTGAGTTTTAGTTAACTCAAAATGCACTATTAAAGAGGATTCTTGTAAAAATACAACAAAGCAAAGTCTCAATAAAATAATATAATTATAGATATATTGTCTTGGAGCCTTGAGCACTGTAAGATACCTTTGAAGATTGTTTATGGAACCTTTAAGTTTGTGGTGAAACCTTGGCGGCTTTTGTCTACTTCCGTAGAATCAAGAAAAAAAATCAAAATTCAAAAAGTTCGGAGAAGAAAGGCTTAAAAAAAACATTTTCATGCCACTTATTTATATACGTTGTTGAGTTTCGTAACTGAAACCTTGTAGAATTATGACAAGTTATTACTCTTTTATTCTAGCCACCTCTTAAGATTGTAAAAGTCTTTCCCACTTAAGCTTCATTTTGAGATTATAAGAGAATTTGCATCATAAATTTTAGTATTCTCAATAATAAGAATGGTTTGGATTTTTAGGTCATTCTAAATTCTTGATTCTCAGTAAGTAGTAAATGAAAACTTCTCACTTAAGAGAAAGAGGAGGTGGGTCTCTTGTAGGGGTTGCGTAGTCGGCTTAGCTCTATTGTAAAGGATCCTTCTTTTTCCATTAATTTATGCTATCATTTGTTAAGTAGTTGTTAATTTTTTTTTTTCTTATCAATATGGTAATTATATAATAATTTGACACATTTGTATCATAATTATGTAAGTATAATATTGCTCAATAAATGTTATGTTTACGTAATTAAAATATAAAATTTATATTCTAACTAATGTAGCATACGATGTGCATCACAATACCTAACAAATGCTCAACTGTATTTCGTATTTGATTAAATTTGTAACTTTAGGGAGTGATTAAAAGAGAGAAGTTAGACTCCTTGGATGTGGCATATTATACCGCATGGCAACAGGAAATGACTGATCAGTGGAAATGGAAGGATCCTTTGCCAAGGAGCTGCTTGATACATTTTTCAATTGAGATCGGAGACAAGGGCATATGGAATAATGCCGAAAGACTTTCTAAATACATCAGATCCTTCACAGAAGCGACGACTTCTTACCATTTGGAAACGCAATATTAGTTGACAAATTGTACGACAAGTTCACTCAGATAACAATCCAGGATTTGGCTACAAATACAAGCTCACAAGCCTCGTCATTGTGCTAAGGAGAAATTATTTACTTCGTGTAATATCTAAGCACTTGTGTCATTTGTAAATTAAACCAAGCCGGCCATTGAATATAAAATGTGAGAGTGATGATCACTCGCGAGAATAAGAAAGTTATTGTGTATATATATTGTATTTCCTAGTAAAAGTGACTCTTTCTTGCTATCATTGGCTGTTTGTATTTTGTTGATAAGCATATTCTTGTGCTTGTGATGATTCCTGATTATCAAGAAAGAATTCAATATAAAATGGGGTTGTTAGGTCTTCAAAAGTTCTAATTTTAGAATAGACAAAGACAACCTAATACAAAGCCATCTATATTTATCTCTTTGGGTACATCAAGAGACCCTGGAATCTGGATCAATATTTAACTTAAAGCCTATGGAAAAAAATTTAGAAAAATTCTCATGTATATAAAATTTTATTAAATTACTCAATTAATATTTATATTTTTTTAAATACTTTAATTAGTCCTTAATGTTAAAAAAAATAAAGTTTGAAGAACTTTTTTTAATAACAATAAAGTAAATTAAAACTTCTAATCATGGCAAATAATTTTATAGTTGATCGAATTTATTTTAATGCTTCAAAAAATGAAGTTTAGGTATTATCTTTTTAAATGGTAAGGATTAACTAAAATATTTATATATATATTTATATATATAAGAACTAATTGAATAACTAAATATTTAAGATTAAGTTGATAATTTCAAAAAAATTTAACATATCCTAAATCGCTTATATATTCAGGATAAGAACAATATAGCCATAGCTCTACCTAACATTATATTAGATATATGATTAATATAGTCACATAAGAACGGTCCAATATATATATATATATATGTATGTATCTTGTTAATACTAAATAGCAAATATACAAACCTGGAATCAGGATTTAAATTTTGGTTGGCTAAATCATAACGTAATTTTTTAAATTTTATAAAAATAAAATAAATTTATATTTAAACTAAATTATAAAAAAATTATTTTTATTACATGTCAATAATAGATGAACCAAAAAATATATATATTGTTAACAATTTTAGCATATTCTTATATCAAAAAGCAATTCGATGTTTTATCATATCTCAAAAATCATTTTTAATTGATTCTATACTAAATTTTTTTATAATTTCTCTTTCAATATACGTGATCAATAAATCTGTGAGAAAGTCATCCTCTATTTTATTACAAAATCTTGCTTTGATAATACACATACATGAAAATTAATAAATTTAAAGCAAAAAATACAAAAACTAAGATCCATAAAACAATTACATCTAAAGTTATAATAGTAAGATATTAAAAAAAATACTTTCTAATATATAAATAAAAACTATTAAAAGATTTTAACTTACTTATTTTTTGAAGATTTTTTTTCTTGTTTTTTGAATTAGGAAGAAGAGTTTGACACAGATTGACAAAAAGATTAAATCATTAATGTATGGTGTTTTATAATTATGAGTCTATTTATATAGTTTAAATTGAAAAAATTCTTTTCCATATAGAAAAAGAATTACAAGCATAAAAATCTTTTATATTTTAAAAAAGATATATTCAAAGTAAGAAAAGAATTACAAATATAAATTTTATTTGGATTAAGAAAATAATGTATAGATAAGGGTACTTATAAATTTAAAATTATTTTTTATTAAGATAAAAAAATAAAGTTAGAAAAATATAAAAATAGGGACCAATTATAAATTTAAAATTATTTTTAGTAGAGAAAGAAAATTTTCTTTTTTGAAAGGAAAGAAACATTTCATTACTTGTGGACTAGGAAATTCCCTATTCAAAACTGAGTGCTAACTTTTGAACTACTAAATTTGTTAGCTTATGAGCTAAGAAATTACATGATCTTGGAACAAAATTCATCCTAGTATACTCCCCGATCCCTAGCTTGTCTTAAATCATCTGTATCAACAACTTGATGTCCTTCAAAGTAGTGATATTTTCATTTATCATTTCTAGAGCATTCCTTGCATCCAACTCTATTGCTATATCTTGAACCACAAGGTTCTCTGCAACTTACAAAACAGACCTTATAGCTTCTGCCTCAGCTTGCTCTACATCTCCCCAAATCCACAAGCAGATATAACCATTGCAACTAGTTCATCCTCACCATTATAGAACACCACTCCCATCCCTACTATTCTTTCTGCTGCTTTTATAACGGCATCAACTCTGATTTTGGTCCATCCTTGGGGGATAGAATGTTTCTCCTAAGTAGCATCTATTGATGAATCTTTTCTTTAGTTTCTCTTGATGTAGTCTCCAGATTAAAAGGATTCAAGGTAATCCCCAACCCTTTTTATAAGCCTGATTGGGGGTTCATATTTTTCAACTACTACAAGGTTGTTCCTCATTTGCCAACTTGCCAGAGGATCATAGACACATATGCAATTCATCCGTTGAGATATTTTCATTGGCCTGCATAATAAAGTCCCACAATTCTATTCTTCAAAGCCCTGAGATCAGCTTCCTATATTTTGTACACTTCCACAAATCTTGGCTTCTTTGCATTGCACCAAGCATGGAAGCTACTCTCTTAATCTTTTCTACACCTTCGGTATATAGGCTATTAATGATTTTCCTAGAATGTAAATTTACTGCTATAAGGAGAATGTTGGACACAGCTCTCCATATGAATATTTTGACCTTCTGTGGTATAGTTAGGTTTCAAATCAGCTTCCAGCATGCCTCCATTGGTACTTAAGGCTTTGCATCTATAGAAAAATTTTCTTTTAGAGCCACATAGTACCCATTTCTCACAGAATATGAGCCTCTTTTATTATAATGCCAATGGGGGAATCTTTAGTTTTAGTTGCTGTAAGGGGTATGCTCAGAATTTGATCTACATCATCCTCTCTAAAATGCTACCTAATGAAGTTTTCCTTCCATTTATTCCCTTCATCAATTAGCTTTTCTACCTTACGTCCCCTATCTAACATCCTAAGAGATATTGGTTTAAAAGTATGAACTATCGAGATCTAGTTTCTATTATAGACTTTTACTCTATCCCATTACCTATCAGCCACCTAATCTCTTTCCTCATAAGCTCTTATCCCCATAAAAGGCTTCTCCAATCATACGAGGGATTGCTCCCTATTTTAGCATCTAAGAAACTCCTTTGCTTGAAATATCTTACTATTAGGATTTTTGCACTTAATGATTCGAGGAAATGTACTAAACTCTAACATTATTTTATAAGCAAGGTTTGGTTAAAGTATCCCTGATCTCTAAACCCAAGCCCCCGTCTGCATTTTTGTTGGCATAATCTTTTCCAGCTTAACCAGTGCATTTTCCTTTTTTAATCCTTAGAGCATCACCAAAATCCAACAATCATTTTTTGATTGCCATCGCACAAGCTTCTTGGGAGCTTAAAAATGCTCATTGTACATGTAGGCACAGTCAGAGCCACAGCTTTAATAAGAACCTTCTTTCCTCCAAAGAGAAGAATTTCCCTTGCCAAGCTTTCACTTTGCTTGACTTTTCCAATATCACCTCATTGAAGAATTATTTCTTATTTCTTCTCACCATTGATGGCAATCCTAAATTTTCTCATGCATTGACATCTCTTTAAGTTTGAGGATAACCTTGATGGCATGAGCTTAGGATCTGAGGAGATTAAAACTGAAGAAGATAGATGATTTATCATAGTTGAAAACCTATCTTGAGGCCTTTGCATAAACTTCAAAAACTGTTTGATATTACTGCAATCCTTGTTGAAGCTATAATACAAATCAAACTATCATCAGTTAATTAGAGATGGGAAATGGATAAGTTGAAGCTAAAATGAATCCTTATCAGAGATGAGAGAGCCTTAGCACACAAAATAAATTACTAAAGGGAGAGAAGACATCATTGTCTTAATCCTTTGTAGGCTTTGAACTCCTTCTTTACCACTTTATTTAACATGATTGAAAAGGATGTTATGGTAATGCACCTCATGATCAAATTAATCCAATGTGTTGTAAAGCCTAGCATCCTCATAATGCCCTTCAAAAACTTTCCCGCAATCTTATCATATGCCTTGCTAATATCCAACTTAAAAGCTGTATAACCTTTTTTTTTCCTTCCTCTTATTTCTAATCTTATGTAAGCATTCATATCCTATGATTATATTCACTTATCATTCAGTTAGGAATGAATGCACTTTGGTTTGGGAAAATAATATAGTTGAGGACTTCTTTTAGTCTATTTGCTATTGTCTTAGCAATTACATTGCATAGACTTATAGGCTTAAAATCTATTGGTTTATAAGGGTTTTTAGTTTTTTAGATTAATGCAACAAGTGTATGGTTAATAGATTCAACACTACCCCTATGGTTTAGAATATGTAAGCATACCTTAATTGTATCCTCCCCTACCTGCTCCCAATGTCTTTGGTAGAAGCTAGTTGAAAGCCCATCTAGGCCAAGAGCCCTTGAAGGACATGACTGCCAGACAACTCTGATGATCTCTTCTATAATGAATGGCCTATCTATTTCATCGTTCACCTCCTCAGTTATTATTAACCTTAGTCATTGGATAACTTTATTTATATGTTCCTTAGAAGGGCATATTAACTCAAACAGTTTCCTGAAATAACCACTCAAGATTCTCTACATCTCCTGGACCTCATTTATCCATTCTCCATCTTCATCCAATAGTGCTCTGATTTTATTAGCTTCCTCCTACTGTTTGCTCTTGCATGGAAGTACTTAGTGATTTTATCCACCTCCTCCAGCCAGTTTACCTTAGAACTTTGTTTCTAATAAATTTCTTCCTCGTGTAATAAAAGATCAATATGTTTTTCCACTTCCCTGACTTTGTTGTTTGGATTATATTGTTGGTTAGCTATTTCGCATTGCTTTAACTCTTTCAGCAGTTTCTCTAGCCTTCTTTCTCTCCCTCTGAGTTATGATTTACTTCATATCTTCAATGCTACCTTTGTTCTTTCCACCTTTTGCAAGAAACATTCCATTGTCCCAATTTCTTTTTCTTGTTGTGTACTCTAGCTCTCCTTGACTATCTATAGTCATGTAAGCTCCAAGTATTCTCATAGCAGAACCTTGGGATGACTCTTTGCTTCCTTCATCTCTTCAAATTCCCTCTCTAAGCTTCAAGCATAATTAGCCAATGATTAGAATACATAGCTGTTATATGCTGGATTTTAAAGCTATTAAAATAATTAAACCAATCGTCATTGCATAATAATCTATCTATCATCTCTTTTATAAGATTTGGCCCAAAAAGTTTATTTACCTAGATGTATAAGAATCCATTCCATCCCGAATTATTAAGGTTACTTGTCTTAATAGCCTCTTTAAACTCGTCAACAATAGATACACTTCTTGGTTGCCTTCTATTTTTCTCCTCCAATTCTAAGATTTCATTTAAGCCTCCCCCACATACCCAAGGAAGCTCTAACACTTTTGATAATCTTTTAAGTAGCTACTATATGTGTTTTTTTCTTATTCTCTTCTAATAAACCATAAACTCCCGTATATCTTCATGTACAGACTCCATTCCTAATTACAGCATCTATATGGCACTTGTTTTAAGACAGAATTTGGAGATCAAATTTCTTATTCCATATTAACATTACCCCTCATTTCAGCCCATCTCTACTTATTGCAAAACAGTTCTAAAAATTTTAACCTTTGTCCAATTCGCCTCATCTGGCTCTTATATAGCTTGGTCTTTAAAAAAAATACAATGCTGAGCTTATGAGTTTGGAGAACCTTATTCAGTGCATGGAATGTTTGAGGGTTCCCCAGTCCTCGAACATTCCGGCTTATGATTTTCATTATTCTCAGTGGTCTGGCTATAAAATTCATTTCCAGTATCTAATTTAACATCCCTTTCTTTCTAAGGTATATCTAGTGTTGTCTTTGAGCTCCCGTGCTTTTTTAGGGGACTTTAATCTTTTTCTTCTCTTTCTTTTCTTTTCCAGTGTTGGCCTTTACCTCCTTTGGATCCCATCCCAGTCCTCTTGCTATAAGGTTCCATCTCTTTTTTCCTTTATTGTGCAAATGAGCCTATCCTTTCCAACTTGGGCTTTCTCTTTTGGCATTTTCCAACAATGCAAATCCATCTTGCTTTTTGTTTTGGCACCAACAATGGCCTCCCCATTTTCAATTCTCTCTCTTTTTTCTACCTCTTCTTTTCCTTTCCTCAATATGCCATTAATGCTCTACAATTTTTCTATATCTATTTCATAGCTTTCCTGTATATCCATATCTAGCACCATCTCATCTCTAGCTTCATAATGTGCTTTGGAACTCTCTTTTGATCTCAACGGTCTAATTTTGACGTGTTTGGATCTGTTTCCTTGCAGTTTTAAATCTTGATAGTGGGTTGGGTTATCTTCTCCTTCCTCCTCTTAGCATCCTAGACATCCTGAGCTGGTTTCTGGTATTCCCTACTGCTCCTCACTCCATTACTTCCATCATCTCTACACCACACCACCACACACCCCCCCCCCCCCCCCCCCCCCCCTCCCGGAATTCATTTCAATCCTTCTTTGTAGCTGCTTTCATCCGTTGAGTTTTCTCTTTCTCTCGTTCATGCTCTTATCCAGAGCTCAAAGGAAAAATCTTGTGTCCCCATTTCCTTTTCTACGAATATTCTTTCCTTGTCATTCTCTCTCTGCATTTTCTTTCTAATTTCCTCACATTCTTTGTATATGTGTCCTACTTTTCCATACCGGTAGGAAAATCCAGGTAGCTTCTTATAAAGCATAGGTTATGCGACTTCTTCATTTAGCTTCTTTACTCCTACTTTAACTAATCTTCTGAGCAGCTTTGTGATATCTATTCTTTCTTGTATGAATAAACTTCCTTAAACAACTTCCCTGCCTAGCCAAATTAACTTTTCTACAGACCTAATCTTACTTCTTAGCAGCCATGCCATTTTCTTCTGCATACATATAATTTGGATATTATGTATCTGAATCCTAAAAGAGGTAAACTCAAAAGGAAGTTTGTTTATCTCACAACTCAATAAGTATCTATTAATATGATAAGTGATTTATCAAAGTGCCACAGTTCCCTGCAACAACTTTCATTTTGTCTTCCTTCACTACAAACAGATACAAGAATCTATTTCCCCTCAGGAATCTATTCATTGTAGCTCTAAATGCTTCTTTATTAACTACCCAATTGGATAGAGCTTTCCCGGCTAAGCACCTTTCACTCGTCCTTTCCCTTGCCTCCTTGATTTCCCCAGACACTTCAATTACCTTACCTTTTCTTTAGAAATATTTAGTGAAATACGGAGTTATATCAGCTTCTCAGTGTCCACCCCTTTTTTGTTGTTAGCTATCTTTTTTCTCACCAACTTCCTTAACTACACCAGCTTTTAATTCAATGGTTGTTTGGTTGAAATAAATCAACACTCAACATGGGTGAGTTAACTAAACCATAAAGGCTTCACTCTTATTTTACTCCCTTTCTCATTGTAGTTGGTAAGCCATAGAGAGAGTGAAGAAAAGACCTGGATTCGCAAGTTTTTTTTTTTTTTTGGCTTGGTAACTAACATTAAATAATATATTAAAAAATAAATCTTTAATGTTAGTAGAAATTATTTTTTTAATATAACAAATTATGATTTATACACTATAAATAAGCATGCGATCTTACTCATTAGTAATTCAATCAATCTATTCATTCTACATTTTATATTCTATATTTTATACTCAATACTCATTAGCCAGAAACACATTCATTACTCTCTTCCTTGTCTTTAGGACATTCCTACATATAGCATATTTTTTTTTAGACAAATATTAACTTAAGCATCAATGTATTTTTTCTTACAGGAGGATGATGCATTCTGACAAATTCGATGAGTTATTAAAGGTAAGGAGGTAATTTTTACAATGTTCCAACTTTTAAAAAAATTAATGATGCTATCTATAAAAAGTTTGAATGAAAAGCCAAACTTTTTGAAAATGAAATCTAAAATTGCCATACAAAAAAGAAATCTAAAAGCAAAGAAAAAACTAAAAATTTAAACAAAAACTAAAGATGTTGTATTCATGGTGAATCAAGTCAAGGACATTCACATGCTAAAAAATATAGTGATCGCTGCACCAACATAACTTATAGTTCAATAGTTCCAGAACAAATAATCATAAAAGGTGCTAGAACCTTAAACACAAAGAAATAAAAAAGAGATGTTGGCTAGAAAAATTAAACCTAGATCCAATAAGTGAAAAGATTGCATAATAACCATTAAGCCAAAGCTATTTGGTACAATAATAAAATACAAAATACATAAACCATGCAAGCCATAAATCTAGCCACCACGGAACCACCACCTATCATCGTTTGCCGCCGCGCTAAAATGTCATAAGTCATCGAAAAATACACCATCAAATTAAATAAAAATTCGTCAGCTGATCCCCGCATTTCCTACGTTATCCACCATCGAAACCATAAAAAAAACAAGCAAAAAACTAATAAGGCCACTACTTTTTTGATCTTATCATTCTAATTGACATAAGACGCCAACCAAACCTTTGATAAACTTAGAACTAGTTGGCCAACCTTTTCTTTTGATTCTCGTCACTATCTGCCACCAAAATCACCAGAAAATGAATCAAAAATCCATTTGGTTACGGGCTATTCAGATCCCCAATGTTTCAAGTCTCTATTAATCACCAATAAGCCTTCGTTCAATTCAAAAAGGGTTGACTTATCTTTTCCCAAAAATTTCACACAATTTGTAGGGTTGATTTTAATGAAATCAAGGACAATGCATCTATCATCTCCTGTAGATTGGGAAACAATGAAAAAATACACTTCTTTTTATAAATTTTAGTTTACTTACTCCCAAACTACTTCTAAATTCTAATTGCATACATTAATTCGTTTCTGTTTAAATTTTTTTTTCAAATATACTACCACCCATTCACATTCTAAAGACTTTTCAAGGAGTTTCACCTTTACTTGAATAGAGATTCCACAAAGAAGTGATTCCTGAATTAATTACTACTTCTAGACCTAAGTAAATCGTTCTCACCAAGGACTATACAAAATTATTATGCACCTGGACCATGGAACCTATCTACTACAAACCAAATAATGGGAACCAACCCTACATCATGAGACCATCCAAGTTTTATGATTAAAATACTTTCTAATTTCCATATATTATTTCAATAAAACTAACAAATTCTATTTTCATATCTACAAGTTCAAAATACATCCCTTGGGAAGGCCATTATGCCTAAACTTAGGAACCTCATCCCGTTCCTATGAAAATAGATTATCCATGTCTGTACATCTTTTGGGAAGGCTATCTTTCCTGAACTTGGAAACCTCATCTCGCTCCTGTGAAAATGGGCTATCCATGTCCATAAATCCCTTAGAAAGACCACGGTGCTTAAACTTGGAAACCTCTTTTCACTCTTACGAAAATGGGTTATCCATGTTTGTACATCCCTTGGGAAGGAAATCGTGCTTGAACTTGGGAACCTCATCTAATTCCACCAAAACAAGTACTTTTCTTAAGAAAGACCATTGTATTTTAAAATGGGAATCCAATTCAGCAAAACTAACCTTAAATGGTCATTCTGACTTAACCAAGAAGCAAACCAAACAACACTTCCCATACAAGACTCCATACTTAGAATTGGAAACCAACCATCAATAATACTTCCATTGAGGAACTTCGTACCGTATCTTAGGAAGCAATCATCAAGTAAGACTCTTCTTAAAGATGTTGTGCCCTAAAATTTGGAGCTATTATCAAAACATGACATCCATGAAAAATGACTCATGCCTTAATCAATGACGTTTCCCTAGTCAATAAGAAAACACCTCCTCCAAAGGAAGCACAGAAACATCATAAAAGATAGAAGTCATGTCCAAAAACAAAATAAATACTTTCAAAAACAGCAATATGAGTCTCAAACAAGGAAGAATCCACTTCTGCCACATACTCTATTTACTTAACTTGCTATATTTCAAATACATATTCTATTTCCTTTACTTGGTGTATTATTATCATTTAAAGCACTTATCAAAATTTTATCGTATTCACAACATAGCAAATTACAAAAATAAGTGCAAGAAAATGGAAGTATACTTGTAAAATTGTTCTTTTCACCATCAAATAACATACATTATTTTTAGAAGTACATATATACATTTAAAAAATTCCAAACAGAGTAAAGCAAAATCATCTAAAGACTCTTATGAAAACTTTGTCACAAAATATAATGACCTATAAGGC
Organism: Ailanthus altissimus; assembly: GCA_946807835.1. Taxonomy (NCBI): domain Eukaryota; kingdom Viridiplantae; phylum Streptophyta; class Magnoliopsida; order Sapindales; family Simaroubaceae; genus Ailanthus; species Ailanthus altissimus. The sequence goes on from OX327684.1 coordinate 20,014,416, forward strand.
AGATAGGGAAGAGAATACCTTATCCTCGAACTCTCTCCTCAATCTGAGTCGATACCAACTATCCTTTCACCTCTTCTTTTTGGTTTCACTAGGGCAGGACCCTTCAGATCACTTATCTCAATGGAAACCTCTTCAAAAATGGAACCTACACTTAGAGACAACTTTTATGTCATAAAAAAAACAATCATTGACAAAAACTAGTGAAGTATCAATTACCTTATATAGTCACTTAAGTTTTTCATACTTTCAAGAGTTATCTTACAAATAACACTTATTCATTCTTCACAGAAAGTATTCATATGTCAAAAGCCTTTCTTGGGAGGATTGTGTACTAAACAGCCACCCTCTTTTGGAAGTATAACAAATGTTTTAGATTATTAAAAATATATTCATATAGCTTCTTCTTTTTTTTATAGAGTTGAGTTGTGTCTTGGAATAAGTATATGGAGGCCTACTTTAAAATTAGGATGATTAGAAAGAGTCATATGTCATAGGCTACTTACACAAATTTAAAATACTTCCTTGAAGAGGGTATGTGCCAAATAACTATCCTCCTTTGGAAGCACAGTATCAAAAGAATTTTTTAAAAGGGTCCAGTGTCTTTACTTTTGAAGCAAGTATATCAAAGACTTTTTTAAAAAAGAAAGCACTATATCAAATACTTTCATAAAAAATGAAAGCAAAAGCCTCCCTCACAGGAAGTATGATATTAAAAAATACTTTTACAATTGGAATCATAATATTTTTTTTTAAAGAAGCATCATGATTCAAAATTATTTTTTAGAATTACAGAATATCCAATAAATAACTTCCTAGGCAACTACACCACTACATTTGGAAGGTCAAATAATCCCTCCACGGATACGTTTAATAGGCAAGATCAAAATGAAAAGTCAAAAAGTATTCAAGAATGATCACTTAACCTTATCTTTGACTATATAAATATTGCTTTCAGATTACTGCGTTTTTTGAAAGTGACACTTAGATTTTTTTTTTTACATTTCATCATATATATGCTGAGATTTATCACAAGAAGCATGATATACCATTTTTCTCACATAATCACATGATTATGGCATCACTTATATGGAAGCATTTCTTTCACATGACAGTGTTCATAGACCTAGTTACAAATAAAAGTAAATATTATTGCTTCTAGAGTAACTAGACTAAAGCGAAGCAATGATAGTATCTCATAGACATCTAGAAACTCTAAAATACTCCAATGCATATCCATCTTTTACACTAGAAACATCTACACCATAAAAAGTATCGGGAAACATGATAGATGAAGCTCGCACTAGTAAAGAGCGTATGTAGAATGCTTCCACTCCTTCACTTTTGAGATGGCATCTGTTGGGCCCATTATCTATAGGCCTAACTAGCTCGCGTATAAATTAATTCACAAACCCATATTTCTGGTCCATCTTACCATGTAACCAAGTTGTCAACCCATGGATCCTACAAATAGGCCTTATCTTCATGGGGAGGCAGAAACGGATTAAACTGTGAATTCTATTCAGTTTTTAATTGTTTAATTAGTATTCTACATAAAGAAATACTTTTTACAAGTGAAAAAATTTTACTTAAATCCTTCTCCCTTATTTGAAACGGATTATAATTTCTAATTGACTTAGATTTAATTAAATCCGTAATTTGATGTATTCATACTCTAATATGATTTAGGATTGATACACTATATATAAGCGTGTTACCTTGCTCATTAGTTATTCAATCAAATCTATTCATTCTACGCTCCATATTCAATTCTCATTATTCAAAAACACATTCATCACTCTTATGCTTGTCTTTAGCACACTCTCACACATAGCATCTTTTTTTTTCCAAATAAATATTGACTTGAGCATCAAAGTACTTTTTCTTGCAAGAGGTCAATGCATTTTCATAAATTCAAAGAGTTATCAAGGCCAATAAAATAATTTTTGTGAGATTCTAGCTTTTAGAAACTTCCAGAGTTATTTTTGTCCTTGTCGTTATGGCGATTTTATTAAATATTTATTTATTTTTGGGTGAATAATATCCTTAATATTATAATTGACGAATGCTTGGTGCTAATTATTTGGGTGAAAAGTACAAAATTGTAAAAATACTCTCAAATTATTAAATAAGACAAAATTTAAGTAAATGTTCTAAAATCCTTCAAATAATTAAATAAAACAAAATGGAGAATACTTGGGGTCAAGATAAATATGTCCTAAAATACATATGAAACAAAAAGCAAAAACTTCAATAATTATGTACAACGGATGATAAACCAATGGGTATATCAAGTCATGATCACAAAGAAATTGTCTACGTTACAAACAAATGCCATTAAGCTAAAAATAAAAACCAAACTCATTTCTTAGTCACAATCTAAAAAAAAAAACCATTTTAACTTTCAAAGAAAGAATGTAGCATTACGGTGAAAATATGCAAAAACTGGATCAAAATCACTTTTTAAAAAAGTTGCTTTATTAAATACCCTTTATCAATCTTGTAGTCCAACGCTCTCACTGCCGTGTAAGCCGATTTGTAGATTCTCAAAGGCATGAATCGACAATATGACACCGTTTTTTTTATGGCTTTCGTGGAGTCGATCATCGGGAACATAATCACTTGTAGGCCCAGATCGAGGGCTTTTTTGGCCTAAGTTGGGCAACACTTAGGGAGGCATAGAATTGGGGGTGTCTATATGGCAGTGAGAGCTCGAAGGCAGGCAAAAGCATCTAAAATGCCACCCAGTCTGTGCTCCATGTCCACAATGGCAAAATCGTAGCTGGCCAAGCCCAAAAGTTTGGAAATAGTTGGAGAGAAAGAGAGGAGGTAGAGACTGTACATGGTTTTGTTGTTTTGGATGTGAGACTTTAAGGAATTGGTTGAGCAAGATGGGTTGGTATGAAAGGCACTTGATTCGATCGGTGAGATATTAGAAGAGGAGGCAGATGATTTTAGTGGGGTTAGCTTTGGGAAAATGAAATTGAGTTTATTGGGGTTGAATAAGAAGGCATTTTAGAAACAAAATGATTTTATTTTGCAAAAGTTTTGTAGTGGCCGCGACAAAATTAGTATAAGAGAGTAAATGTTTAGTTGAACTTTTTTATTAATTAAAAAAAAAAATTATTATTAAAAATTATTTTTAAACTTTTTTATGACGTTTGATTGTGATTGAGAAGAACTTTTAAAGATTAAAAAAAATTATTTTGCATTTAAGATTTTGAAAATGAAATTTTTTGAGCTTCTTTTAATATTTTTATATTAACACATATACCCTAATGAAATTTTCTTAATTTCATACCATACCCTTAATAAAAATAATCATATTCAATTATTTCTTTATATATTTGCAACTATCATATATCTACAAGGTTCTATAAAAAATATTTTTGTCATAAGTACATAATATTTTATTTTTAATTTTTATACCAAACACAATAAGTTATTTTAATTATTAATTGTTATGTATTAATTTTACTTGAATTTTATAAATTTGTATTTATTTATATTTAGAGTTCTAATTATTTTGGTCATTTTTTTACAATGATCGCAAATTTAAATTTTAGCACGAATTGCTTTTATATTATCTATAATAATATTTTAATAAATTTTAAAAATTAAATTATAAATTTTATTTTGTAAAAAAAATTAAACTATCTAAAATTTAAATGTAAGTTTTATTAAGTATCTTTTTTAGTAATTTAATAACAAATAAATATTATTTATAATATGTAACTAAACGATCTACTATTTTAAAAGATTTTTTTTAATTGATAATCAAATGATTAATAATTTTTTTTATTAAAAAAAAACTCAACTGTTAAAACCTATACTTTTAAAAGGTTTATTTTCAAAAATTGTATTTAAAAATTCCAACTAAATGAGCCTTGAGTACAGTCATGATGGAATTTTAAAATTAGTTGAATTGTAAAAGTGAATTGGGTTTTCCTTTTTCCTTTTATTATTGGATTTTGCATTTATGTTAATTTTTTACGCTAATGTTAAATGAGTGTGAAACGAGGCTCTCTTTTGTGATTTTAAATAGAACTCTAATTTCATTTTTTAAGAGAAATTTTTTATAAATAGTCGTTTTATTAGGATCATTTCTTATTTAGTCAATTTCAAAAAAATTTGATTTTGTATAGTCAAATAATTTAAAAGTTAATAAAAATATATATTTTTTACTATTTTAACAGTATTCGTTATTGTAAACAGTATGTATTACAGTAAACAATGCACACAATAACTACTTTTTTTTATTTATAATTTTATTTTATTATGTATAACATGATTATTTTATATTATTTATTTAAAATTATATTTATATTTGTTCAACTTTAAATTTATATTTATTTATAAAAATTATATTTGTTTTATTTAATTATATTATTTATTAATTATTTAATTTAATTATGTTATAATTATTTAATTAAAAAATTATTTTATATAATTAACTTAAATAATTAAAAAATAATATAATTATATAAAATAAATATAATTTTAATAATCAAATAAAAATTTATAATTAAATAATTGTAAATATAATTCTAGATAAATATATAAATTAATCATGTCATACATAATAAAATAAAATTATAAAAATTTAAATAAAATATTAGAGCACAATATCACCCAAATAAAGGGCGATTGGCCGTTCATCTCTCCAAAATGTCATCTAACAAGCTATTTGACGCGATGACACTATCATGACAATATAGGAGCGCGATAGAAATATTACACCCATATGGAAGCATGATAAAAATATTGCGCTCCATGAGAGCACGATAAAAATATCGTGCCCATATAAAGACATGATATTTTAATGGCGCAAAATTTTGGGGGCACAATAAAAATATTACACCTTTGTTTGGGTGCAACAAAAATATTTGGATGATATCTGATATTGTCCCCAAGTTGTTTTTTATTTTTATTTATTTTATATTTTTTATTTATAATAAATATTTTATTTATTATTTATTTTATTTTTTGTTTATTGTATTGGATAATTCATTATATTATTTCTTAAAATTTATGTTTATATTTTCTCTAAATTTAAGTTTATATTTGTTTATAAAATTATATTTATTTTATTTAATTATCTTCTTTGTTAATTATTTAAGTTAGTTATACTATTTATTCAATTTAATTGAACTATATTTTTAATTATATTATTTATTTAATTTTTATAATAATATTGTTAAATTAAATAATTAATAATAATATAATTAAATAAATAAATACAATTTTAATATACAAATACAAATTTAAATTTGAACAAATATAAATATAATTTTTAATAAATAATATAAACTAATCACATCATGCATAATAAAATATAAATATAAATAAATCAATTATCAAAACACAAATATTAAAATATAATTTTATCTTTTTTATATATATTTATAATACACGTGTATAAATTTACACGAGTGGGAGGAATCGAACTTTCACTTAATGATCAAGATACATCTAAATAGTGGAGGAATCAAACTTTCACCTAATAGTTAGAAATGAACTTTAAAGTACTAGCCAATATTAACATCCTAAGCTTAAGTATGCTTTTGGCTTTTAAATTTTATTTTTTAAGAGTTACCTTCACAACGATAAGGATTAAATTGACTTTTTGAAAAAATGAGAAAATTTTTAGATAAATTTTAAATTATGTAAGACTAAAATAGCATTTAAAAAAAATTAGTTGGAAAAAAGTAATTGAAGTCTGGCGCCACTTGCCACGCTCGCTAGAAAAAGGATGATACATGAAAGCGGCGGCAGGTACAGATTCATCAATTACAATTACACATGTGGAGAATGTAGACAAGACAAATCACTACGATTCTTGTAATATTTTAGAACAGAAACAGTGGAATATGAGTTATGGAACTAGTTTGGTTGGTGTTATTTTCGAAAATGACATTACACGAATCCACCGGGACCACCACAGCCATACAAATGTACAAAAGAGATAGTGCCCGGTTACTTAACACGGGGCCCACCGTTAAAGAAAAACGAAAAAGGAAAGGAAATAAAGGACACTTGCTTAAATTGCTTAGCGATTAAAAGCTTGCAGTAGTGCATATAGAAAAACCGTGTCAAAGAAAAAAAAAAAAAAAAGAAGGCCCAGCAGCCCGCTTGAAGAAATTACAATATTTCTTATGTACTAATGCACATAATTAAGCAAACTAACAGAAACTGTGTTTGAGATAATTCATATTATATCACAAGACACCAACAGCTATGTAAATATGCATCTGCAATCATCACCGTTGGAAGAGATGATCACTTTGATTTGAAGGGAATGGCCCTGATCACGACCTGGTGATACAAAGCTGCAAGTGCTGCTCCAATGAATGGTCCCACCCAGAAAATCCACTGCATCATGGAACAATAGCATCATGATTATCACAGTTCTATATGTATCTTAATCAAATCTTGTTCCGTAAGATAAAAATCAGTGGTGGACAAACTTACGTGGTCATCCCAGGCATGGTCCTTGTTGTAGATGATTGCAGCTCCAAGACTCCTAGCTGGGTTGATGCCAGTTCCAGTGATTGGAATAGTAGCCAAGTGAACCAAGAAGACAGCAAATCCAATTGGCAAAGGAGCCAAAATCTAACCATTCAAATCGATACAAGAAACATAGTGATTAAAACCAATAATACTTGTAAAGAGTTAACGATAGAATATGAGCAGAATAGAAAGAATAAAAAAAAAAACTTAACTGGAACATGGGAGTCTCTGGCACTACGTTTGGCATCAGTGGCAGAGAAAACAGTGTAGACAAGAACAAAGGTGCCAACAATCTCAGCACCCAGACCATCACCCTTGGTGTAGCCGTGGGCAATGACGTTGGCACCACCGCCGAGGCGCCCGAATTGGCCGGCACCCATGAAACCTTTTACGACGCCAGCACCGCAAATAGCCCCAAGGCACTGCATCACCATGTAGAAAAGTGCCCGTGTCAACGACAGCTTCCTCGCCAAAAACAGCCCAAATGTCACTGCCGGGTTTATGTGGCCACCTGCAACAAAAACATCGGTGAATTGAATAAATTGAAAAATATTAATCGTTGAAAATGAATTTAAACTCTCACGTTACTAACACTTGACGGTTTAAACTCTGGTACCATGTTAATGAAATTAGGCTCAGCGCTAAACTGTACCTGAGATGCCAGCAGTGCAGTAGACGAGAGCGAAGATCATGCCACCAAAGGCCCATGCGATCCCTTGAATACCAACGGTTGAGCACTTAGTCTCGGGCTTGACGACACCCATGACAGTCAAAACGGAGATGTACAAGAAAAGGAAAGTAGCTATGAACTCGGCGATCCCGGCTCTGTAAAACGACCAAGAAGTGAGCTCGCTCGCCTCGAACAGCGGTGCCGGTGGTGGCTCAGTGTAGTCCTTGCCGTCTTGGCTCTGCGCCGCCGTTCCAATCGGCTGCCTCTCGGTGAACTTGTTGGTTCCCAATCTAACATCCTCTTCTTTGCCCTCCATTTCTTTGCCTCTGCCCTTCTTTTCTTAGCTCAAAAACAACAAAAGGTTTCTGCTTTTTCTGCTTGTGGCCGTTTGATCTTGTGATGAATAGGTGGTTAATGTGGTGGGGTTTATATAATCAAGATGATGGAAGGTGGTGGGGCCCTATTAGTGTATAAAATTGAATTTATTTGCTTATCTTGTGACCGACCAATCATTTTCTTGGAATTTTAGCGAGTGGACGTAGATGCCCTTGTATTTTTGAGGAAAAAGACAATGTGAAGTGTCCTAGTTGGCTCAATTTCGTCCACAATTTTATGATGATGTTTTGTAGCCACCGTCCATCCATTGTCAAGCAGACCAAGTGACTAGAAAATAATGATTACAGGATTTCTTTCGTAATTTCAAGCTCTTGTAAGGGCAAAATATTGAAACTAAAACAAATAAGTCCTCATTTTTTTATTCTTTTTTTAATTTGTTTTTTACCCTCAAATATTTTTCCCCTTAATTTGGTTCTTCTTCATTTGAATTTTGAGGCCGGAAATTGGCGTTTAGAATTTTCTATTCATATAATTTTTTCGTATGAATATCTATACGTATTAAAATATAAATATTTAATTACATGTATTTATATCCATTAAACCTATACATTTGTATTGTATTTTAAAATATATGAACGCAGAATTTGTATTTGTTTCGTTATGTGACGAGGATTAACTTTACTTTTATCAATCAACCAATTTTTGCAGTCTAAAATTTCAAATAAAGTTTTAAACTATACAAGACAACACTGTACAAATTATTGCTAATAAAAAAAAAGTTCATCTAAGTTATAAAAAATATTTACTCTTATTTTTTTAATAAAAAATATAAAATAAAACGCTCTCTAATTTAAAATGAATGAAACGTGAAGTCTATATATTTTTATCAGTTTAAAAGATTTTACTAATTACATTAATTAGCACCCATTAACCCAAAAATTTAATTTTTTGAACTAACAAAACTTAAATTTATTTATAAGGGAAATGAAATTGAGTCTCCGTTATTGAGTTATGTTAAAATGGACGTTATTTGGTATTTTTGACACTTGTAATGAAAAATAAAGACAATGTTTGGTTTAATCGGTGATTATTTTTATAAAGATCATTTGATATTTAAGTCATTGTGTGTAGAATGTGACTAAAAAAGCATAAATAGAGAGCGTAGGTTATAAATTTTTTATTATCTTTAGCCATAATAACACTATTTTCTTTTATAAATAACCCTTGTGTTATTCTATAATTCAAGGTGAAAAATATAATTTTCATCTTTGTCGTGATGGGTGACAAATCTAAAATAATAGAATTAATTTTCATCTCAAAATTTTTAAAATTTATATTATTAAAAGATTTTAATTTTAGAGTTCTCGAGGTTATTTTTATCTGGTGATTTATAAATAGTTATTTGTGTTACGGGATTTTAACATTAATATTTTTTCTAACTTTGCAGTGTTTATTTTATCCATTAAATTGCGATGATCTCTTCAAATTTTAAATATAAATATCGAATAAATTTTTTTATTGATATAAATAAATTTCTAACATCAAACCCTTCGTTAACCTCAAGTCAAATTTAAGCCTCGATATCTTAAAGTTTTACTTTTAAATTTAGCTAGGCGTGCCCACGGTTTTAAGCCTACCTAAATAAGCTCTAGACCAAGCTTGGACCTTAGGGAAACAATACCTATAATTTATACTTTTACTTAAGAATTCGCACTTAAAGTATATAACCAATTGGTATATGATATTTAACTTGATCATCTTTTATTACTTGCAACTTTTTAAGTTAATAATATGACAAGCAACGTAAATGTATTAAGATAAACTTAAATGATGAAACTAATATTTCTTCTAGGGGTGTTTAAGCACAGAACAGAACTTTATCATTTTTAATTGGTGCGATTCTTTTCTTAAAGGAATAAGCCAATGATTACATCTGAATGAGTACAAATCTTACAGAAATTTTATGCTGGCAGGATTTTTTATTATTATTTACATGAGATGATAATTAATGGGGGATTGATGGAATTTCATTATACAAATCATGTCAACTAACATGTATTTTGTTGCTTATAATAGCGGTAATGACTTGTCTGGATAATATTGAATAGTCCCCATGATGTATGATATCAATACTCCGAATAATAATTTTGTGCTTTAGCTCCATCATCTCTTTCTCGCAAATTAACTTTAGGTTAAAAGCATCTTATTATTAAATTTGAAAAACTATATGGGGGCAATGGCTTGTGCACATTTGAGCAAATTCAAGCTCCTTGTCCCATAAAAAAAAAAAAGAATGAAAACGACATGGATAAGCATGTATTTAAATAAAACCCTAAAGTCCGGCTTCATTATTTTATATGTTTTTTGTTCATATAATCAACAATGTTAAATTATAACTTCATTATTTTAATACAATATTTATGTGCATAACAAAAGACGACAGCCACTCCTAACCAAAACGCAATTAAAATACAACACACAAACTTGATACGACAGTGAAGGGGGTGTATAAAATAGTGTTAAAATATACTGAATAATTATCCTTTCATCACCGCCTCTTGAATGAAGGCCAATGTTTTTTCGCTGATCTGGCCGCATCCTTTATCCTAATTAATATAAGACAATGCTTAATGAGCTAATTAATTACTTTTCCATTTTCTTCATATAATAAGGTTTAATTATCCCTAAAACCAGACAATATTATTGAAATCATTCCTTAATTTCCAAACATGATACTAATAACACCCGCCAACTTCACTCTTCAATAACCCCCTCAAATATTTTTTTTAAAAAGAAATCCCACCACCTTCTATAAGTATTTCTAGTCAAATTGTGGGTAGTTAATCAGCTATAGAGTGTTCATAAATAAAATGAAGAGAAATTAACAGTTTAATCTTCACCTTTTTCTTTTATTAAATTACTTACTATGTTTTTACCATTTTTTTTAAAATACTTCAATTAGTTCCCATCCAAAATATTTTATTAAGACTTACTTTTGAGTAGTAAATTTGTTTTTCATAATATTATAAATTAATATTATATTAAAATAAAAAATATAAATTAAATACCCCACATCTATTCCTTCGCTCTTTTCAACCACACCTCTTTCATTCTTCAAAATCCGAAAATCACTCTTTCCAACTACTGTCTCTCCCCACCTCCGTACGCATTGCCACCCTCCATATTTGATCATCATCTTCATACCTATTACTACCTATTCTCATCTCCATACCCACTAACGCCCTCTATACTCGTTGTCCCTCCCACTCCATATCAGTCCGCCCCACCTACTGTCATCCCCTACATCTCTTCCATAATTTTTTTTAATAATGAAAATTAAAATTTAAGAAGAGAGAAGATTTCAATTTAGTTATCTAATTTAAATTAATTTGTTTTCTTTTTTAAATAAATTTATATTATAATAATATTTGACTTTTTAAATTTTATTAAGTTTATTTCTCTTTTTTTTTTTACTTTTATAATTTATTATAAATTTTATATATACTTAAGTATTCATCAATGAAAATGTAATGTAATATTTTTTATTCTCTTTAAATATCTAGTGGGGTGGGATGTGAGAAAACGAAAATAAAAATTTAATATATTTTTTCTTATTTTTAATGAAATTTATAATATTAATATTAAATTGAGCCAACTATCACATTAAGGGTAGTTTGATAAAAACTCCTAAAAATTACTCACTTAATAGAATATTTTGGATCGTATGAACTAAGCGGTGTATTTGAGAAAAAAAAAAGTAGGGACTTAATGAATAATTTAAAAATAATATAGGGATTAAACTGTTAATTTTTCTAAAATGAATGTAAAAATTAAGAATTAAATATTTAATTTTCTTTTTACTGTAAACCAATTAACTACTAATTCTCATCTTAAATTAGTTTCAATTGATTTCTAATTAAAAATGGTTATGTTAAGACATCAAATTAAACACATATCACTTGTCTTTAGGTGGTCTGATTATCTCCATTACTACGGTGGAGTGGATGGGATCATTGTCTCTTAATTGACTCTTTTATAAGAAGTTTTTTCTTTCTTTTAAAAAAAAAAAGAGTAAATTCAACTGAACTTCAATGTATATATAATTTTGGTTGTAGTCTTGGTACCTCTCTGATTAAGTTTATAAATATCAATAGAGTACGTAATTGTAATGTAATAATAAATAAATAATTTTATTTTTTTTTTTAAAAGAAAGAAAGTCGGTCAACTAAATTTACAGTAAAATTATAATAAGCCGCCGCCCTAGTGGGATGACTAGGTGTCCAAATGCATAAAAATGGGAAACTGGAGTTGTAGCACGCAATGATGTAAATCCAAGCGTTGGTGCTAAACTTTCACCGTCCAAGTTGAATATGACTTGTATTGGTCCAGGCTTTGAATAAAGAGGGGTCTATAAGCTCACAGGCCGGTCCACATTATTAGCTTCGGAGTGAGTTTGGGAGTTTGGTATTCATAATAAAATACCATTTTTGTTAAAGCCATTAGTATTTCCGAAAATTGAGAATTTAGTTCAACTTAAGATATCAACGTGAAAAAAAAGTAATTTTTGTATTACTTTTCACTTATATTGATACAAATTATTTGAATTTTGTTTATGTTGATAATGGTTCTCGGTTAGATGTTGAATCATAAGTCATAAAAAAATTTCTTTTTGTAAACAGTGGTTTGGTTTGAAGTTGAATTGTTATGACCTTCCTCGAGCACTTCTTTTTACATCTGAGTCTAATATCTGAATTCACAAAATTCGTCAAGGTTATGTTGATGATTATATCTGAGAATGATGATCTGATGCTTAAGTTAGTGATAAAATCAGTACCAAAATTCAACATGGTCGAAAATAGTGGTTTTAGATTAGCTTACTTGATTTTCTTTTTTTTTCCGAATATGAAAATCACTTTTTCTCTTGCGCGAGCCATGATTCCCTTTGTACAAGTTTTTTTTAGGTGGTTAGTTGTTGCCACATGCCCCGTGCCATGGTGGTCGTCCAAGATTATAGGGAGCGTGAGTCAACGCCCCAAATTTTGCTGGTGATCTGAGATTGTGGAGATCAGGGGTTGGTGGGCTCATGCGACCGCATCTAAGGAGCAAAATGCGAATACTATACTCGACGTTGCCAGAATTCTTCGGGGTCATGGGCTTATGGCATGACCTCCGTGCATAAGAGGTAGTTATCGGAGCTAGGTGAATTGTGAGGTCTGGGGTATTTTTGTAGCCAAATACACCTGGATACCTACTGAGGATAAGTTCACCGGGCACTGGCTCTGAACATCTTATATCCTACTAGCTCTAAGTCTTAGGCTCTGTACAGAGGTCACAAAAGCATGGCTGAGCTCGATAAAGAATGTCCTTAACAGGTCAGGCCTCGAGAGACTAGTTCTTGAAATACTGGTCCTCAGGAGACTAAGGCCCAGGAGACTGAATATCTGCGTGTTGCCCGCTCTGCAAGGTTGGGCTGAGCCTGGGACCTTGACGTAACATTTTAAAAAAAATAAAATTATTATTAATATTAGTTTATACTTTCTAATTATCAAGATCCATTAATAAATTAAATTAGTGATAATAAGCGTGGCGATTCGGAAAGCCATTCGTCCTTTTCAGCTACTACTGTACTCTTTTCCGTTTTAAAGTCCAAACAAAATAGTCCCTTTTCACGAATCAAAACGCAAAATATCCGAGCGTTTCGCTATTCAGATGGGTCCCAACATAAAAAACTGTTCTAACGACCACCTAATCTCGCCGTCAATTCGTCAGTCATCTTCATCCGACAGCTAAAACGGCCTCTGCGTATCATCTCACACACTAGACGAGTCTCAGTTCTCCCAATCCATGGAAGATCTGATCTGAGACAGCGCAAGTACAGACACAGCCTCGAAGAAACCGAGAGAGGCTAATATCATCAATAACACAACGACACGTGTCAATCACTCTCCATTTTATGGGCGTAGTTCCTCTTCAGTTTTCACATTCGCTACACCTTTGCCACACTGTAAAATCTACACAGAAATAGAACCGAAGTAACGGTATTTATGCGGTGACCACGGGGAGATCTCGGCTTGGCTCGGCTCCTCTTCGGCCAGTCGCTTGAGTTTTTTTTTTTCTTTTTTCTTAAAAAAGAAGGAAGTTGATGGTGATCCGAGGGAGCTTGTTGTTTAATAACAACCGTCGAACGGTACAGAGGTTCAGGCAACTTGCGATCACAGCCGTTGGACCGTTCAAGATCAAGCTCTTACTTTGTTTTTGCATCGCGTTCACCGTTTTTCTACTCCTGAGCCGCGGCTCTTCTTTAACCGGATGGACCGATCAGAGCACTGACCCTCTGGACCGGTTATCTTCCCCACGGTTAGTACAGTTATAGATTCCTTTCCATGTTTAGTATCCACCCGAAGATAAAGGTGATTTCATTTAATTTCTATTTTTTAAAAACAATTTAGGGATGTTTCTAACTTCGTTCTGAATCTGATCATACGAACATTGTAGTTTTATTAGGTTATTAGTTAATAATATTTTATTGTTATTTTGAGCACAATATTGGAAATTTGTTACAGTGAAGTTGAAACAAGTACTAAATAATTAGTGTTTCTTGAAATAAATGACTTCAATTAACTAGTAATTGTAATTTTTATCTATATTAGAGTGATTTAATTTAATGTTCTTGAGTATTTATCATTGAAGTGACTTAGGGTTATGTTTTCAAGCTGGATTTTGTATATTTTGTTCGTAGGAAAGGATATGCTATCTTAATGAACACATGGAAGAGATATTATCTCTTGAAGCAGTCGGTTTCACACTATGCGTCGTGTCCTGGGCTCGATTCGATACATATTGTGTGGAGCGAGCCTGATCCTCCTTCAGATTCCCTTCAAAGGTTCTTAAACCATGTTGTACAGAAGAATTCCAGAGACAGGCAACGAGTTGAACTGAAATTTGATATCAATAGTGAAGACAGTTTGAACAATAGATTCAAAGTGATTAAGGATTTGAATGTTGATGCCGTCTTTTCAATCGATGACGATATTATATTTCCTTGCTCTTCGGTGAAGTTTGCTTTTGATGTTTGGCGGAGTGCACCAGATCAAATGGTGGGGTTTGTCCCACGAAAGCTTTGGGTTGAATCGGTATGTTTTTGTCTAACTGTATTCTTTAGTTGCAATTTCTAGTCTGATAATTCCTTCACATTTGGAGCAAGTAGTGTTCTATGTTGTCCTGTTGTATTTTCTTAATGCTTATTTACTAGTGAGTTTAGTGGCCTAGAAAATTTGTAGTAGTATTATGGGGTGAGAGAAATGCCTAAGTATGTTAATTGTGATTCCTTTAAGCTTTATATTCTTGTTCATTGTCCTCTGTCTTTGGAGGGAAAAGCATTTCTGCATATTATATATATTAACTTAGGAGATGGCTCCAGTCTGGCTGAAATGGTCTTGTGGGATTTTTATGCCAAGATGCTACTTCTTATACATAATAACACTGGGGAAAACCTGCCTAATTGTCCATTTCTCCAGGTCTCTTTTGCTTCCAACTACAAAAATAATTATGAGCTTTTTCATCCCCTTTTTTGTTGCAGATATTATTTTGTGGTCTAATTGTTTTATTGTGGGGATTGGAGAAATTATCATATATACAAAAATGTTGATTTGGGTTGTTGGACAGATTGATTGACTATATTAAGTAGCCTTTTCTTTAATTTATTTATTCTTTATCTTGTACAAACTCTATCAAATAAACTTGCACACTTAAAGAGCTACTATGTGACTGAGTATGCATTTTGTTATCCATATACCCTTAACCATTTATATCCAACGGTTCTAAGTTTAGGCCAGAAAACCACATAATCCAGATCTATTACTTCTGAGGTAATTAATCTTTTTGCAGAAAGCCAATAAGGATTATTATACATATGGAGGGTGGTGGTCTGTTTGGTGGACAGGTAAATACAATATGGTACTCTCAAAAGCTGCCTTTTTCCACAAAAAATATCTTCAGATATACACAAATGAGATGCCAGCTTCAATAAGAGAATTTGTGACCAAGAACAGGTTTTTCTTCAACTAAATTAATCCACTTGCCTTTTAGTTTTCATGTTTTTATTTTATTTTTTACATGTTAATTGCTCTCCTAACTATTTGATTGGTTCACCAGGAACTGTGAAGATATTGCAATGGCATTTCTTGTTGCCAATGTGACTGGTGCTCCCCCTATATGGGTGAAAGGTAAATTATACATTGATATGGATCATACACATTCATTTTGTTTATAAAATATCTTTCTCATCCTCTCCTTGTCCACTGGTGCTTTTGTATTTCTTATTACTATTTGTCTGTATTGTTGGTTTTGGCTTTAGAGAATTTCTGTCGTGCATTTTTCTACTTAATACTATGGACTTTCTGCATGTACAGAAAAGAGTTCAGAAACTCACTTGACAAAAACTTTATCAAAATAAAGATACTTTTATAGTAAACGAACATATCGGCATTGCTGTGAAAGAACCATAAAACCAATCCTTCAAGCCTCAACAAAGTGCAAACTAGCATAGTTGAGGTTTGAGAGTATTGCTTGTGAAAAGATGATTACTTGAAGGCCGTAGTTGTACATCATATTATTTTTTTGTGGTACATCTTGCACAGAACACATCTTTGTTATTTTACACCCCTGAGCCGAAACCTCCAAAGCTTTGAGGTGCTTTTTTTTTTTTATGCAGCTGGTTTGCACAGCTACTATTTGTATCTGCACAGGATTTTTGATATATTCTCCCTCTTTACATCCATTGGAGTTGTTGGATTTAAATGTTAATAGGTGATAGCTCTGGTCCTTAGGTTGTAGTGATTTCATGTCAACAGTTTGAGAATATCATTACAACCAAAGAATCAAACCAAATCCTTGTGTTAAAACTTGAACGGCACTTGCTATCAAAATGACTGTTTTCTTTTTTTTCCCCCTTTGAAATATTTTTTCAATACCTCTCATCTGTTTTAAAGCTGGTGTTGCCATTGTAGGTAAAATATATGAGATCGGTTCAACTGGAATTAGTAGCCTGGGAGGTCATAGTGAAAAAAGAACTTATTGCGTTAACAGATTTGCTGCTGAGTTTGGGAGAATGCCCTTAGTAACCACTTCAGTGAAGGCTGTTGATAGTCGCCATACATGGTTCTGGTGATGCTGTAAGTCTCCACTTCTTTTTGACATGCTAAATTTTCCACTTAAATTGGTTAAGAGCAACTTCAATTTTTTTTTAACTTGTAGTTTTGGGGTTGTAAAAAGTGAATTCTTCACATCATTTTTTGTATTTTGGCTATAGAAACAAACTTTTATTTCCTCTGAACATCTCTTGTATTTTTAGTACCATGACCAAGAGGCAGTTGCAATCTCAGATTTTAAATTGTTTTAGCTTGAAAAACTTTTCAACTTTGGTTAAAGGATGCTACCATTCAACGTCGACGTGTAAGGAAAAACTCCCAATTTCTCTTATTGTCTCAATTGCCTACTTGCGATATATGATCAGCTAATAATTTAGCGCTTGAAAATTCTGCTCACATGATTTACCTGGCTTTATTTATTGTCTAAAAAGAAAAAAAAAACCAGTTGCATTTGGGACTCTTTTATATCAATCTGTTGATCTCTGTCAGAATTGTCCTGGATAAGAAATTTTTCCACAAACGATGACGAAAAAATGAGGGTCATTATTTGGCCTCATCTAGGCAAATGAACAGAATGAGGAAAGAGTCACATCCAATAAAAAGAAGACAATGAACTCAGGGCAGGTTGAGGCCGTTTGAGCTGATATCAGGAATTGGCCAACCTCAGAAAATTAGCTTTAGTTAAGCTAGTAGGGCAACATTTGGTAAATGTTTATGATGAAAATTAACATAAAGCTCTCGCTGGAGGCCACGAGGAGCAGCATTTATTGGTGTACAAAGTACAAACCTCGCTAATATGACATCTCATCCACTGTTTTTATAGGACTCCAAAACACTGATTGATTAAACAACAAACAAATTAGACAAAATTCCCGGAACATTCCCTGTTATTAATGTACTAAGATGGTGGTGGTGCGCTTTTTCATGATGTGTCATCTATCTTTATTTAATCAAAAGGTCTTGTAGTTTCCATGAGAGCTGCTGAGAGGACAACAGGTCTCTTCACCACCTGTGTTCCAAAGGAAATTGGCATATTTGGAAGCATAAGATGAGCTACTTGGCTCCGCTGCCATTGCTTCCTGGTATCTTTCCTCTGCAGCCCAGACATCATTCCTTACTATCCATAAGAAGTCAGCATATCGACATAATGCCTCAGCATCCGGCGGCTCTATTTGTGTAGCTCGCTTGAAGCACTCTTCTGCTCTGTAAAAACAAATCCCACCAACATGCAAAAACAAACAGAATCAGCATCATAGTCTCCAGCCATCATCCCAGAGCAGAAAATGCACATATAGTGTCTCAATAAATAGAAAATCGTGCTTATTGAAGTGAAAAACATAATCCTAGAACCATCCATAGATATATGATCTCAAACAATATGTTCTATGCAAAAAAAATGTCTACCTCACTGATGAGTATTTGCTGATTGGATGCTTATCACTAGAAACTTTATACAGTTAACAGACGCATAAATCTCATTAGGTAATCCTACTTGTTACAATGCTAATTGGATGCAAAACTTAAACACCATTTTTACATCTAAAGAAATAAGCCTTCATACAAGAATGAACTAATTTGCATCATGAATTTCTTAAAACATCATAAACTAAATAAGATAACCAGAAAATACCTGTCATAGTCTCTAGCAACCAGATAAAGGAACTGAGCATAATTTGTGAGCAGAAGTAGATTATTTGGTTCCTCAGCTACAACCATTTGATAAAGAAGATCTGTTCGAAGATAGTCCACATAATCATCCGGTTCAATCTTCACAGTTACTGGAGTCACAAAATGCCTCACAGTTGCATGATCCAGAATCCTATATCCTGATTCCTCTTGCATCCTTGAAGCTTCCTCCAGTAGCAAGTTCCACAAATCCACCTCCTCTTTAGTCATATGATAATGTTCACCTGAAGAGACCTCAGATGTCTCATCGGGAATAAAGCTAGGGTACTGAGTTGAAGGTGATGATCTGCTCAAATGCCTGTCCCCATTCCCACTGGAGCCTAGGCCTGCCTTTCTGCCATCACCGTTGTTGCCAACATCAGAAGTTGAGACTAATAACTTCTTAATTGTCCTAGAATCAATCTCTGGTTGCTCTTGATTCTTCTCCTCTGTCAAAGACAAAGTCTGCGTGATGATCTCAGATGATCTTGGCGATGAACTAGCTGCAATGACTACGTCATTGTTATTGCTCGTTGAATGTACCGTGAAATTGGCCAAAAGAATCATCACATAGACCATCAAAGTGGGTGTCCGCCCAAACACTTGTTGAAAAAGCCAAACAAATGATGAATTCATTTCTCTTTGCAACTTGTTTATAATCTCCTCAAAGTCTTCACAATAAAGACTCTCCCTTATATGCAAGGCATAGATTTGAAGCTCTCTAATGATGAAAACTAATGAAGAAAATGCCTTCTTCACTGAACAATACGCAAAATCCCCTGCATCTCGAAAACCCTCTTGCCATTTTTGCTTTCTCTTTATCATCCTCAGTGATAGAGGAATCCCAACACAATTCGCCTTCTGTTCAATGTTTACTCTAACAATCTCTTCCCTCTCAGGCCAATACATTGACTCTGGCCAGACTCCAAGCAAATTATGCTCAAGCAGTTCATACTTTGAAGGCATAAATTGCATTGGAAACTCCATATTTACATCAATATCATTGTCGTTACGATCTTCATCATCATCATCATCATCAACAACAATGATATCTAACCTTTGTGCTAATTCCTCAGCTTGTTTTGATAACTCATCATCAAAAAAATCACTATAATTAGCACTAGAAGATCGCTTCAGACTACTACCTCTAGAACTACATGACTTTAAACCCCAACTCCTCAATCCGTTTTGATAGATAAGATGTGGGTTGCTTGTGCTATGAGTTTTAAACAAAGAAGATGAAACAAAATAGGCTTGTTTTTTAGATGATGAGTGTGTACAAGGCACTATAAGCTGTACGTTTGTTTGAATACTTTTTGGGGTAAAATTTAGTCCCATTTCTAACTATGGAACCCTGAAATTTTGATGAAGGAAACAAGAAATTAACAAAAAAACAGACGAGAGAAAGAGAGTTGGTAAATGAAGAAGAAGCAAGAAAAAGAAGAACTAGTTTAAAATCACTTGAAACCCGTGTAAAGAGGGTGACATGCCATATCTTTTTAAAAACAAATAGAGTGAAAAGCCAGCTTTATTATTATTATCTATAAAATCTCAAAAGCACATCAGATTTTTGAGAAGGTCTAGAAGTTACATATGCTTTTCAATTTGATCCTACCTGAAAATACTGGATAAACATAACAAAGCCATTTAAAGTCAAAGATTTTGTAATCCCAGCATGTGATTACAAAAATTCAACCCAAAAGGAATTGAAAAGCAACACAAATTGAAAGGTGACGCTACCGAGACCAACCCAATTGTTGAAATCAAAATGACAACCAAAAGGGAGATTCAAAACCTTACGAAAGCATGTAAAATTTTGTAAAGAAGGAGCCAAAAGCAAAGAGTCGTGAGGGTGCACCATTTTTGTTTTTCGAAAACTGTTTAAACAATGAAATAAGCGATGGGGAAGGCCAACGTTATTGAGTGAAACAAGGGATTGTTATGGGTGGACTGCGTGGGGGTTGTAACTCTTAAGAACTAACGTTGGGCTGTTGGGGACACTTGGCGTAACGGGGATTTGAGTTTTTGTTTTTAGTTTTTTCCCGAGTCACATGCAAATGCAATGCAAGTGTTTAGGGGGATTCAACCACGTTTAACTTTTTTCTATTTTCTTTTTTTTTTTTTGAAAAAATTGTGAACCATATTTTATCTTATCAGATCCTATTTTCAGTATACATTATCAAATTATTTATAAAAAAAATCTAAATCTGTCAATTTATCTCATTTAATACCAAAATTACCATATTATTATTGGGTTCTTTTAACTTAAGGCGATATCATGAGAAGATAGATTTTTGGTGAAATCTTATAATTTCTTCCAGTGTCGCGAAGGCTTACTGTTGTATGAAGTATCAAATTCCATAATGACTGATTTTTATGATCGATTACAAACTAATGAATCAGCTATCAATGACTTGAGACATGGGAACAAATTCAGGTTCAGCTTGTAGATCAAACCAAATACAACATTTCAGATGCTCTGCGGCATACTACTGCAAAATTGGATCACTGTCATTGAAGAGAAGAGAAGCAAAATTATGTATAGGAATAATCTTTGATTAAATATCATTAAATGAAATTATAATTTAATAAAATTGCAGAAGGAACAAGTGGCCTCAATTTTAGTTTTCTGGGGCCACTTAGGATTCTGTTTTGGCCCAGGCCCAATTTGCACCCTTAATTTTGAAAAAATTTCGTAAACGGCCCCAACTTTTATAGTTTTTTTGGGCTAAATTATACCATTTCAATTTTTTTGGCCAAACACTAAAGAATTGGACAGTTTTACCCTTCCTACTTTAAACCACGAAAATTATTTGCTCTCTCGATAAAACAATCATGAACTCTCTCAAAACCACTCAAACAAACCCATTATTTATAGATCAACTTCAAAACCGTCACATTTTAAAAATTAAAAATTAAATAATTGATTATAAAATTAAAATTTTTAAAAATGAACGAAAATTAGTGAATTTTAAAATTTAACGTTTTTTAGTTATGTCTTTAATAATAATGAGTGTAGATATCAAATTTAAAGTTAAAATAGTAAAATGATGGTTAAAAATAGTCACAATTGGCTGCAAACCATTGTAATTTACATCTTACCTGCAGTACACATGCCAGTGCATGCACCACACGTAGGACGCAGAGTGCTCATGCACATAGCATATATGTGTTATGAGCTTGGGCACTTAGCCTACCTTGCATTGCACACAGCATACCTGCGCAATAGGCATGTTGCGTATTGGGGCTTAACGCTCCACTGTGTTAAGCCTCCGTCGTGTGGTAATTTAAAAAAAAAATTATTTAATTTTATTTAATTTCATATATAAGAATGTAATAATTAATTTATATTAATTAATAAAAAAATTAAATTTATTTTCTTTATTTAAAATTAATATTGAATTAACTATTTTTTATCAACATAATAAATAAATGATATTATTAAAGTTAATATATTAAAGTTTTTAAATTTTGATTGAAAAATATACTTACATAAATAATAAATTATTATTTACTATTGGTAATTGTTTGTTATTAATTTGTTAAATTTATTTAATTATCTAATGATGCATTAATAATTTTTTTTAAGAAAGCAATACGTGTTGAAATCATATATAATTCCACAAAAGAGTTCTAATGATCGTCGATAACTAGTTACTCTAAGTTGAGGACTTTAGACTTTATCAAAAAGAAGTTGATGCATCGGTAGACAATTATTTAGAATTACATATTTTGATTATTTTCTGGATACACACAATATCAATTTTCAAGTACATTAATATATGAAATTTTATTAAAATAAGTGCATACTCAAAATTTATATAAAGAATTGTGATTTTTGGTATATCAAAGGTGCATTACATTCTCTTGTTTAAAATTTTATCTAATTACGAGTTTGAAGATGATAGATTATCCTTCAATAAAATAGGTGAACAAAAAATTCAAAAATAGACTATGGGATAAATATTTTATAAATAGAATAAAGTTGGCTTAATGTAGTTAAATTTAGTGCAGATGCTGTTAAAATATATATGTTTTACTTATTCCATAAACTGTTGGTGCCACATGATCAGAGTATAGCAGTTCAGTATTTTATTCTTCGCCTTGTGAATGATTTGGATGAGTTCAATGCCTACTTATGAGGCACGATATATGGAGCGTACTCTACTATAGTTTAAGTATGACACTAGTTAAAAAATTAATGAAGATTAGCAAAGGGAGCCATCAAGAGAAGGAAACATATAACATATATGTTTTTGGTCATGCATTGTTAGTGAGTAATTCTATTAATTCATCATTGCATTAAAATGTGGAGATTGTTATGTGTGATTGAGATTGTAATTTTTTATTATCTTAGGTTTAAATCTACGAGACGATTCTGATATGTGGATTTGCATTTGAACGTAAAGAGGGTGACCATTTTTCTTGCCTCCTAAATTGGTATAGCAAGGGCACCCTAATGTATGCAGACTTTGAAAGCATTCTCTTAAAAAAGAATAAAGATTTGGTATGTTTTTACACAATATAAATATATATTTTTTGGGAATTTTTTATTTTCGGTTTATGGTTAACAATTATGTGTATGTTTTGGAGGCATATAGGAAGTTGGTCCCTCGAAATCATGAGAAGAATAAGGATTATTAAACAGTAGTAAAATTATGTGGGTGATACTTGATTTATGTATTGTTATTAGTAGTGTTTGTATAGGTTAAGGTCATACTATTAGCATTGGGTTTAATTGTAAGACTTTAGATTTATTTTAGAGACCAAATTATAATACTTTGAAAGTTTTGGGGGCAAATTTGTAAATATAAAAAATTAGCCTCTTAGTATAAAAATACACTTTTAAAACCCTAATTCACTCTTTTGGGCTGAGCTATCCCTTTTAGAGTGAGAAAAGAGAGAAAGAAATGGGAGAGAAATAGAAGAAGAAGAAAAAAAAAATTAGAATTTTGGATTTTAAGAGGTATATCACACCTATTTCTCAATTTATTGGTATTAATTAAGTTAATTCTTTTAAATTTTAATTTCTAAAAATATGTATAATTGAGGATTTGATGTGTATTTCGTAAGATCTTATGAGAATTATGATGATCAATAAGATAGCTTGATAAATTATGATGAATTGTGGAATGTTTGCTTGATAGTCTCTTGATCCAGTAATTTTATAAATTGTTGTGATTCGATTCTGATTTTGAATTTTTATTATATGAAATTAGACATGTTTAGGATCATTTGAGACTTTGAATCGATTCAAAATTCCAGAAATTGAATTTATTGTGAATTTACCAAAATGATCCTGAAATTCTGGAAATTTCCTATATGAACAGTATGATACAGTGACAAACAATTTATGTCCTACTGAATGATCTTCGAAAAATTAAAAATTTATGGAATATGATAAATTTATATGTCTAATATGATATACTCAAAATTGAGAATTTAGATCAATGTGGTTGAAGTGTTATGATTTTCTAAAATGTATCAGCGCATTGCAGTATTTGATTAACATATTTTTAAAGCCATAGAATAAAATAGTTTTAAAATACTTTTGGAAGTTATTTTAAAGTGAAATATTTATTATGAATTGAGATATGTGTTAAGAGTAATTATGTGATAGTTTTATAATTTTTGAATTAGTATATGATTTTATAAAATTAGGAGATTGAATACTGTTCAATAAGTATCTTGATCCTGTCAGGTTAGTAGTTTGGCTTCGATGGTGTGTATGGAATGGATTGTATAGGAATGTTGATATAATATTTATATATATGAAGTATATATGAGTCAAGAATGATATATTATGATTTTGGAGTAATTGGACATCATTTGATGTATTAGGAAATTTTGTTAAATGTAAGTGGTCAGAATGACAAGTTTTGAGAAACTAAATATTTAGACCAATTTGATGTGATAAACGCATTGTGTATAACTTTGAAGCTATTTAAAGTATTTTGTGTGAATTGTGAGGCTTATGAAAGGATTGATCTCTATTGGTAGGTTAAGGAGATTTAAGCCTTGTAGCTGAAAGTGCTAATAGGTAAGCAGACTAGACTTTTACTGAAATCACAATAAGCATAGTAATTATCTATGTATGATTTTGTAAATGTGCTTAGAAATATGTTTATGTTATGCCAAAGTGTATTTGATATGAAATGTGAAAGATATATGTTTATGAATGTTAGCATTGGCATTGAGCATGGACATACATATATTTTTGAAAGTGAGCTTTTAAAATGAAATGTGTTAAACAAAGAAAGATTTGAATTGTAATATGTCTGTGAGAAACATTTTGTGTTTTGAGGATGTTTGAACTCACTATTGACTTAGTAGGCATCTTATGTGATTTGTGGAGCCTTTATATGTGGCCTTTCCTTCGGGATTGGTATATGTTATGTGTTCCGTATGTAGGGAGGATCTTATTGGTACCTAAAGGAATAGTGAGTCATCACATTCATGTGGTGGCGTATTAGTGCATGTGAGAGGACTCACCGATGATCAGGGTGAGGGTTTGACTTTTACCTTCGGGCATGAGCATTATATATGTGTTATTTAAAATCTCACTTGTACTATTCCTCTCATACGGTATGTCACCTACGAGTGACATTTAGCTCATTATGTGATATGTGATGTGTAAGTCCTATTAAGTAGTAGTTGAGTGATGGTATTCCTGTAATATGTTTTGAAAGAATGTGTAAGCGCTTACATGACATGTGATTTAATGAGATTTTGATTTTGATTGATCACAGTATATCATACATATGCATTGTGTACATATATGTATTTGTATTTGATATATGAAAAACTAGTATGCTTACTAAGTTTTATACTCATTATAGTTTATGGTGATTTCAGGTAAATAAGGTACATGTGTGCTTAGCAGATTTGGCAAGGCTTCTGCTGTTCCTTGGGTTCCCTAAGTTGCTAGGTTGCTGAGTGTTTTATTTGGGGACACGTGGGATAAGATATTTGATCTGTTCCTATTGAATAAATACTTATGTATTATTTTATTATGTGTGGTTGGATTTCGTTTAAGTTTCACCACGTGTGGTTATGGATTGATTTTAAGTAAGAATTTACAATGAATATATTCTGGGCTTCCGGTAACAAAGTTGCTACTGGTGACGTAGTAGAGTGTTAATCTCTGAGAAAACTCAGCGTATCTCCTGTTTACTAATTATCCCAGTCATAATTCAATTGCTATAATTCTGAAAGAAATTAAAATGAATGTTTAAATATTATTGAATGAGTGTAAGTTATGTCATGTACCGAATCTTTTAGGTTTGGGGCGTGACAGCTTTTAGTGGTATCAGAGCTAAGATATGATTCTGTAGACTTTTAAGTATCGAGTCAAGGGAACCGAACAGATGCCAAATCCTTAGGATTGTATTTGTAGCTTTGTTGTGTAAATATTTGACATATTGCTTAAATTTTTGTATGATTTTGTGAAGATGACACATTATCCAAGAGCTGCTAAGATTGTTGATGTTGTAGATAATGGTACCTTGAGGATCTATGAAAGCAGATGACTACTAAGATGGATAAAAACAAAGCAGAGATCTTTGCACGTGCTGACAAGCATGAGTAAGAAGATAGCTATTGATAAAGAAGAAATTTTTAATCAGATGAGGCTTATGATGAAGTCCCCTTAAAGCATCTAGGATGTTCTAGGGCGCAAATCGGTTAATGGTACATTTTGCACATGAATTTGTTGTTCTGGTACATTTATAACAACTCAATAAATTTATTAGTATTGTTTTGTTTCAGAAGAGAGAATGTATGGCTAATAACGTTCCAAAATAGACTCCAATAGTTGAGTATCAATATTAGTGGCAACCGTCCATGTATTTTGCAACTGAATGCCTCGCAAATGTTGAAATTATACCTCGATGCTGCTACACAAGGGATTAACAGGCATGGGCCAGTACAAAGATACATGGATTAAACACACTCTTTATACCAATCACGTTTTCAAGAAGGTCAAAAGAAGAGAAGTCGAATTGCAAGTACAAGCTTCAATTGATGTCTGCAAGCGACTATGGACGATAAATGAAGCAAAACATGCGAAACTTTTGGCTTGGATGGAAAATAACGAACAAAGACATTTTTTTACATGGGCTTAATGCTAATACAAAATATTTTAAGGAGGTCATGAACAACTGGCTTGATGATTTTGTAAGGATATTTATTTATTTTTAAAAAAAATGAATGAACATTATCAACACTTTTACACATTATATGTCATTTTGTAGTATATAAATATGTATCTCAAGTTGGTCTGTCTACAACAGGAGCACCTTTTGCAAGTGTACTCATAACATTGTACAGTTATAAATGTACATTTTTTTGGCATTTTTTTTATTGTTATTTAAATTAAGTTATAAATTTATCGGTCAACCTATTATAACTTAATGTCATATATATATTTTTTAGGAGTACATTAGACATGTACACTACGTGCAGACCCTTATGCCAAATGATATTCTATGGGATGCATTATTGTTGTCATATGCACAAGGAAGGAAAGATGATTTAGTTGGTGGTAAAATATAAGGTGAGGTCGATAAGGTAATGAAAGTAAAGTAATTTTTTAACCATTTATACTACGACTAGTTTATAATAAAACTAAAATGGTTTACGTAGGTATATAACCGCTTGAATTACAAACAAGAGCATAGTTTGTTGCAGAGATCGATTTTGTTTAGAGGAGGATTACACTATACGATTCTAACATGAATGCATATTATGACCAAGTGATTACAGATTTTATCATACCTGTCTATTGTCATGCCAATTTATATTTGCGAATGTAAATTTTATGAGTTTAGAGAAGAATTGAATGTAGATATGTTGCATTGTCCAGCGATTCCTTTTAAAGGAAGATGTACCTTAACAAATGGTCGAAAGTTGGGACTGTAGTATATTCACTTGTATGTTCATTGAGTACTTATGTTGGATCGACCATGGGATTTTGAATATATATATATATGTCTGTGTGTGTGTAGGGGGGGGTTGTGTTATATAATTATATATTGTCATTAATTTTGGTATATATGTGCAAATATGATATATAATTATATAAAAGTTTTTTTTTAATAATCTACAAATTTGGGAATGTCTATATAAGAATTTTTTTGTCAAATTTTCGATGGTGAATATAAGTGTTGTGTTATTTAAAACGCACGGGCATGTGTAATAACATGTAATATATAGTATATACAAGTTTAATATTCAGGAAAAATAAATAAATGCTAAGTCTATTAAAGTCAAAATATTCAATATAAAATAAGCCAATCGGTAATTAACTATATTTAACAATCAAATAATAAATATAACAATAAACTAAATAAAATGTAATTAAATATAAATTTTAGTTTTATAAATAAACATACATCAATTGTTATGTAAAACAATAGGGTTTTGACATGTCAATCATTTATGTCCCTTTTTTACAACAACTACAAACATTCTTCGATGGTAATCCACTTCATCCTACACCTGTTTGCCTGATGACGTGCTATAAGAGGTTAGATGTCAATATTTCTTAACTCATTTAGAACTATCCAATTTGACAGATGACCAACTGGAAGTACTAACTCGCTATAGGTACAGAATAAACATTTGAACGTGTCATGAGTCAAACAAAGACTCTCATGCCCTAGTCTCATATGTCTGTATATGATAAGCGCATGAGGACAAACTAGTTACTAAAAGTCAAACTTTCAATAGTTGCTGGTCTTTGCGGCGATATCTACTATTCCATCTTTTCCTCATTCCTCACTAGAAATCATAAATTATCCACTGTGCGAACTGTTATTCTATTAGCTTTATCATTGTGCTTCATCACCTTATGATTTGCCCAAGTCATCAACATAGGCATAATTTCTTTTGCTGCCTCCCGTCTATTATAAAATTATTTTTACATTAGCTCTCTATTCACTCCATCAAGCTGGTCACAAGAAGATATCTTGCATCTTTTGTAATTATATTAGTACTTTTTACGATATTAGTGATCATGATGTCGTATCTTCTGAATGCATTAACTGTTCAAGCCTATTTTTCTACACTAATATTCTTCTCCAAATACTTAGTTGCATCAAGTCTCATCTCTCGCATCTTATTCATTTAGTATTAAAAGTCCGAAAGGTAGTATACCTTGGTAACAAGAAAATAAGCAGTTAAGTATCCATTTTTTTTCTTCTGTTGATAACTTGTAATTTGTTACTAAATTCTTTTTTAAATGATAGATGCAAAACTCATAGTATGCATTAGAAAACACACCCGGAATAGCCCTTAGTCACTAATTACTCCTCGCGGTTTAACCATAAATAATATCCAAGACCACATCATTTTTTGAGTCAACAATCTCTTATGCTAATCGAAATATTTGTTTATTTCAATCTTTACATACCATTACAAACATTATACCAAGATAGTCACCTTTCAAAAATGCTCCATCAACTGCAATCATCAATAAGATGGATTATTAGAAACCTCTTATGCAGGGTCTCAAGACCATAAAAAATACTTAAAGTAATTATTGCTATCAATTTTTAAGTGAATAACCGTACTTGGATTATGTTGTTCCAGTACATAGCTGTATGCATGAAACAATCTAAAAGAATTCTCTGGAGCACATATTATCAATCTTAATGCATGTTGCATAGCTCACCAAGCTGTAGGATACATTATCTCAACACCAAATTCTTCATGTATGTCTACTTGAATTTTCTTTGGTCTATAATTTTTACTGATTGATACAAACTTATTTTTATTTACTTTACCAATAATACGACTCTTAGCTTATCGGTGACCATCTCGCAATCAATTCAAAACATAAGTGTGCTTTGCATCTACTCTCTTAACAATGAAGAACTGTTGCACTTTCATCGACACTGTACGTAATCTCCATTTGCATCTTTCATCGTCGCATTTCACCTCAAAACGATATTTGGTGGACCAATCAAATTTAAAGCTCTAGTTGCCTTTAAATGCTAGTATGCTTATAGCCTTTTTCACAAACAATAAAAACTCATTAACAATAAATTTTATCTTTATTGTTATACAACTTTTTCACAAACACATCTTTAATTTCAGTATCCGATACCTTATTCAATATATTCAAATTTAATAGTGGTATTGAAGATATGAATTGAAATGAGTTTTTTACTTGAACTTTATCTTCTATTGCATATGAATCATACACATCACACAACCTATGAAGAAAAGTATTAAAATATAATATGATCCATCCTCCGGTATGTCATTCAATCCAGTGGTTTCTATTTCATAATCGTCATTTTTATAACCATTATCATTACCAACATCATTACTATCATCTCCATATATCTGATTATTATAATATGTGTAAGTTAAGTGTTCGTTGAACATTGGAGAAGAATAATGATAATCATTTAGAAGGTTTGTCAGAAACATAAATGTTGAAATTGAATTGATTTAAGCCGACTTTTTTATGCTCAATGGGTACCTCTATATTATTTTTACACATAAGAGCTTGAACATATATTGTTATATATAGAGGTGTTAATTTTTTTTTTATGTAGGCCTAATCAAAGACCACATCATTATTATTTTTAAATGTAATTGGTCTCAACTTCATATTATTTAAATGAACATAAATTTTAAGAGTCACTTTATACTGTATCTGATCAACTCCAATTATATGACAAATTTTTTTCATCAATACTTCATATTTTATATTTTTTAGAACTAAAATGCCAATATTTTAAAATTCAATATATCTCTTAATACTATTACTGAAAGTCTCCCACCTTCTCCAGAAGTATACAATATTGAAATTATCCTAATGATACTTAAAACAAAAGACAATGTAAAAATTTTCATTAGAACAAGAAAAAAAAAATCATACAAATAGCTTGAAATGCGCATGATCAAGCTTTTAGCGCATACCAAGCATAGAAGCCAAGCACGCTAAGCACTGCCTCGGCCCACCATTCCTAATTTCGCATCAATCATTTTTTTGCACCTATTTTACACTATTTTCACTTTTTTAAAAACTAATTTACTCATTTTAAACATTCATATTGCAAAAGTATTTCATTTTCAATAAATATTAAATAATATATCTTTAATTTGAACAACTTACCAAATGCTTAAAGTCGATTTGCTAAGATTTGTCCGTCCACTTAATCGGATCTTTGAAGAGAAGTGTTAATAGTAAGGGTTTGAAGAGAAGTGTTAATAGTAAAGGTTGACACGGTTCGTTTTGATCTAATTTTAGTCAGAATCAAGTCGAATTGGGTTAATTCTGTTTTTCTATTAGAAGAAACCGAATTTAGGGATAAAAATCGAACCAACTTTTTTTCAATTCGATTCAGTTTAGTTTTTTTTTCGATTTTTGGACCAGTTGGGCCTATTTAAATGTGGGCTTTTTTGGTTTTTGTTTTCCTTAAATGTGGGCTTTTGATTGGACCACTTTGCAAAGAAACCAGCCCATCAATTACGGAAATAGAATTAAAAGAACATGTATAATGCATTGTTAGAGCTTAGTGAACTTACTAAGCTGATCAATTCAAGTATCTCCTATTGCAAGTAGAAAGACAACAATATCACATATTAGTCATCCCATAAAAAATTTGCTTTCCAAAAGCAAGTTCAGATTAGCTGAACAATAATATTTAGGGTCCAAGAAAATCATGTAGCAAAAATAGCTATTAGTGAAATTGGCTCCTAACAATCACAAATCTCGATGCCAAATTATGTAGTCAAAGTGACTACACTACTATGCATAATAGAAGAATACAACTACACATGAAGCCGTGAAAACAAAAAGTTAAAAAGCACATTGCTCTTACAAAATAAAAGAAAAAAAACGCTGCAACAAAAATAATGCGAGAAAATGAATGTGTTATTGGAAAATTAATGAACTTATTGGCTTGTTGTTGCTGTTCACGCTTCTCAATTGGAAAACAAATCACGCTTCTGGCTTGCTGTTGCTGCAGAGGCGAGATGAGAGAGGGCGGATACTTGAGGAAGATGAGAGAGGCTAAAGCTTGAAGGAGATGAGAGAGGCAAACTGGCGAAAGCTTGAGAAAAACCGCGAGGGAGATGAGAATTGAGAAAAAGAGAGATCGAATTAGATTTGCAGGGTTTGGAAATTTTTTTCTCAATTTATATAATAGTAATTCGATCTGGACGGGTGTACTACTAAATTTTTTCTTACCGCGCGACAAATTTGGTTCTTTTATTTATTGAACCGATTTTTGGGTTCGGTTTCGATTTTGACGGAAATTAAATTTATTTTCAATTAAAGTATTTTAATAGTTTTTATCGGTTTTGGGTACTCGAAGAAGTGTAAAATTATTGATCGAATTTTTATCAGTCTTTGGTACTCAAAAAAGTGTAAATTTATTGAATCGATTCAATCGAATCATTTAAAAGGGGAATCATAACGAATTTAACTTATTTTTTATTTGTCTTTTTTTATTTATAAATAAATAAATCTTACATTCATTCATACAATAAACAAAAAATAGAGGATTAATTTAAATTTTTACTAAGATTTCTTCTTTGTAAATATAAATGAAGAAGGAAAAAAAATTGTGTAGAAATAGACTGATTTTTTAGTTTTTTAATTTTTTTTAAAGAAAAAATGATATATTTGTCCCTTAAATTTGTCCATTTTATTTTAAGTTATTTAAATTTGTCAATCTCCTTTATTTCAGTTACTGTTAAATCTTATTATTGAATGATAAAATTGTAACTTAATAAAAAAATATTCATTCATTGTGATATATGTCAAATAATTATGAATTATTAAATAAATAAATAAAACTCTACTGTGAGCCATGACAATCACAGCAATCATCCGGTGATGGCTCGTCATTACTAATTACAAGACTCCAACGATAAAAATAATTAAAATTTAAATCATTAATTCTATTTTTTGTAATCTACATGATGTTGGGATCATTTTTTTACAAGAAGACGGCCAAATATGCAATAGTAGCCATGGGAAGTGGCAGCCGTCGGCAGTGCACGTCTTCGTTAAAGTGCACCGCCGTTGGGTGGAGAAGGGCGGCGGCCACCGATGATGCATGTCAAACGAAGCAACGATGCACTTCACTATTACTCCATTTGACGTGCACAGTGGCAGTAGCCTCCTATGGCTCTCATTGCAATTTGGTCGTCTTTTGTTATTTTTTCGGTAAAAAATGATCACATCATTGTGTAAATTATAAAAAATAGAGTTTAAAGATATAAATGTTGATCATTTTTATATTTGAAGTTCCGTGACCACCAATGGCGAGCCATTGCCGAATATCTGTGTCAGTGGAGGTTTTTATATTTTATTTTAATAATTTATTTTTAAAAATAAAATTTTAAATTTTTAAACAAATTATATTAAAATTAAACCTATTCAAATGTGTCAAGTGTCCATTTTTTTTTATTAATAACCAATCATATAATGACACGCAAAAATAATATTAATACTTGAGCACATACGCATAATCATCATGGATAAAATAGATACTGTACCAACATAATTGCATTTCTATTAAATTTAACGACAACTGACTATCGAAAATGGATGAATATAAGTAATTTGAAATAAGATGGACAAAATTGAGTAAAATGCCAAATTCAAGGAAAAAAGATGTTATTTTCTCTTTTTTAAACAATCAATATTTTTATTTAATAAAAATCAAACTGGACCAATTTGATTCGGGCCAATTTTTTCTGTTTCCAATATTTTTTACCCACTCCTAATTAGTAGGGGTTTAGGCATTTTTTTCTTTGAAGTTGATTATGCTAATGTTGAAAAAATATAGTTCTAGGGATAAAAGTGTCCGATTTTGAAATTTTTAACTAAAAAATTACAGGGTGAAAAAAAATACTATAAAATTTGGGGTCATTTACAAAATTTTTCCTTAATTTTATGGTCACTTAGGATATTTCTTCGACTAATGTCTTTTTCTTTTTTCTTTTTTCTTTTTAATAATATGCCAAATGTCACGTTTGCATATATAATATTTATCGTTAATGAATAATATAATGTATTTTATTTAATATAATAAATATTGAACTGTAAATCACAAATTCCAATTACTTCATTAGATTTTATTCCTAGCATTCAAGACTGACCCAAAATTTAAAGTACAAAATGTTAAAATATTAAAATATTTACGGTTAAAATATTTAAAAAAATTGTTACATTAAAATTTAATTATGCAATTATTTTAATGACAAAAATAATTCTTGTTGTAGTTAATGCATAAAAAAAACTATTTTTAAAAGGTAAAATAATAAACAAAGAAAATTATTGGACTGGGGGCATGACCTCCATAAATTTGTTGTAGGTCCACCCTTGTCCACATTGTAGTACTACCTACTTTTATATTATATATTTTTTTATTTTTTTTATTTTTTTTTCGAAAAAAAATTATTTGCATGTTTTTAATTTTTGTATAACAGCTAAAGAAGTGTTTGTTATTTTGACTGAATTCTGAATTAAGTTGAATGTTAAATTTAGTTGAATGACCTTTTTTTCTTAATATTTGAATTTAAATATTAAATATTATTTACTTTTTAAAATAAAAAACTTAAAACTAATACTTTATATTTAAAATAAAAAAAACTTAAAACTAATACTTTATATTTATGCCCTTGTGAATTTTTAATATTAAAACTAATAAAAAAAATGAAAAGTATATAACTAAAATAATATTTAATTATATAAATTATAACTGAAATAATGTTAATATGAATTTATTGTAGTTGTTACATTAAAAACACATTAATTATAAAATCAATCAACACAATAAGTACGTACTTTATACTATTGATATTTGATAAGAAATAAAAACAATGTAATATGTAAATTAGATAAGGATATGTTTAAGAAAGAAATTAGTAATATTATTCTCAGTTTTTAAACTGTGCTAGAAAGTTAAAAAAAATGGCTTTTTCAAT
This sequence comes from Ailanthus altissimus, assembly GCA_946807835.1. Lineage (NCBI taxonomy): Eukaryota > Viridiplantae > Streptophyta > Magnoliopsida > Sapindales > Simaroubaceae > Ailanthus > Ailanthus altissimus. The sequence goes on from OX327684.1 coordinate 20,048,697, forward strand.
CAAGCCAAAATAATTTAAAATTATTATTAGGTTAAAATAAATAAATAATTTAAATAACTGAATAAATTAAATTAAATCAAATTCAACATTAAGTCATAAAATTATTTATTATACCTAATATTTACTTGACACATAACTTTTAAATTTTAATTTGAAATAAAAATTTAAAATACTTAGCATTACTCGAAAAACAAACCACCTTTAATTTTGATGAATTAACTAGTTGATTAGTCTTACAAAATGAAAATAAAAGTTTGGAGATAGAATCCATCTCATACCAATTTTTAATGTGGCAATGACAACACTATTTTCATATTCTAGTAATAGGTGATACTAAGTAAATTGTAATTCGGGCCATTCTCTTTCAAATTTCTTCTTCTGATTTGAGAATTTAGGAAAAAAAAAGAAAGGCCAAAATCCAATTTTAATCTGGCCAAGACGTTCAAAATCACTACAAATAAACATCACAAAAATTGAGAGAAGAACAAAAGGGCGGGTTAGTATCATATTGTTTTGACGCGATGCAAATGCAATTAAGCAATGCATATAAGTCCCTTTTAACTCACTAAAAACGCTAAGCCCAGGTGTCTTTACGTATATGTGTTCACGTGTAAAAATTAAATGACTAGATTTGTATATATATTTAATGTCTAGTTAAAAATATGAATTATTTTAAATTTGTAAAAAAAATGAGATTAAATTTTTATAAAAGAAGGTAAAATTTAATTTAATTTACAGAGTATAAAGTTTAGGATAAATTTAAACTACGTAATAATAAGAGATTGTAAAATTTGAATTACTTTATAAATAAAATAAAATAAATTTTTGATAATTGAGTTATAAAAAGATCAACATATAAATTTTTTGAATATGTATGTAATGATGGTATCCCATGAAATATTAACCTTTTCAAAATTATATTTTAATCTCAATTTAAAAAAAATAATAATTTTAATTGAATAAAACTTTCTTATGCTAATAAATATTTAATATGGGCTAGATATTAAAAAAAAAACTCAAATGTGTTCATTACGTAAATTTTTTGGTCGGCATCGACAATATGCATGCAGCAGCGGCAAGTAATAACTCCAGTTGTCAATTACTCCATTTCAACTTGCCAACTTGATGAATGGGCACGAGCCACGAGCAGTTTAACAAACACATTCAGATTCATTACGAATGTCTACTGCGAAAAGAATTAATGGTAATCCATGTGCTTCCAAATTTCAACAACCTTTTTCCGATACCACTTGATGTTAAATTTAATTCTCTTCACCGTTCGATAAAAATGCCCATCTCGTTTAGTTTTTTTTTTATAAAAAAATTTAAATGTAATATTATAAATAAATACATAATATTATATGATAGATCTATTATTATACATCAGATAATATTATAATATAATTTAAATAATTACCAAAATATTTTATAAAAATAATATTTATTCTTTGTAACCCACTCGAATCTATTTTTTTTATAACAAAAATACAATTAAGTCTCATTATAGGACCTATTTTAAAAAAAATATTTATCTTTATTATAGATAAAGAAATTCAACTTTCACACAAAAGAGATTTTACTTTACAAATGAGATTATTTACCTCACTAGAGATAGATACAAAAAAACATTCAAATCAAATATTACAAAAATATATTTATGCTTAATTACAATATTATTCACACTAAACTCTAATCTAACCAAAACCACCAACACAAATAAAATTATCGCAAGGGATAAAACTAGAGACGGAGCCAGCGGCAAGTTTGTGGTAGCCGAAAATAACAAATAAGAATTGGATCTAAAAATGGTAAGAGCAATGCAACACACGCCGGCAAGTTGTTGAAGTTTGACATCAACCCAAAACAAACCAAAAAAGGCAAAGCACAACCACAAATTTGACCGAGTGACAAAGCACAAAATGCATGAATGCCGCACGGCGTGAAAGAGCCCAACAAGGCATGGCACCTGAAGATCTGATCAGTGGAGGCACAACTTTCATTGATCTGGTCGACTTTAACAGATTGCTCGGGCTGGTCACTAGATCCAAAAAGAAACCCAACAAAAAAAGAAAACCACAACAAAATAATAAAAAAAAAATGTACAAAAATAGTAAAGAAAGAAAAGAAAAACCTAATGAATAGTAGGAGAGATAAAATAGGGGTAGTTTGTGTACACCGAAAAGGGGCCAAAGCCCCCTCTCCGGTGGATATTTGATGGGGATGGTGGCTGATTTTTTTTTTGAGAAGTTGATAGGGCTTTTAGGTTTGCATTAGGAAGAATAGTTGGCCATCTTGTTTAGTTAAGAAGAAGAAAAATATGTGAAAATAGTTGAAAAGAATTTCGCAAATAATAAACTTCATTTTGTTTTCAATGACGACGAGGACCCTGTTAGCATTGCATTTGGCTCTGAGTGAAGGATATGGATAGATTTTGATTTTTGACTGAAAGCAAATACTGCAAGAACCATGAGACTTTCCTGGAGATCAATTTTAATCGTTTAAAATCTTGAATGATAACTACAAATCTTGCAAGGATTTTTCAGAGTGCGATTGATTGAGCCATCGATTATCGGAATTGAAGCCGAGCCTGCGTTATGGACATGCGGTTGAGCTCTCTTTCAAGTAGGGGTGTGAAATTCGGGGTCAGGACGGATTGTTCGGTCCTGTGTTGAGATGTCAAAATTTTAGGATAAATTTTGGAATAGACCGCGTTCGTACTCAAATTTGGACGGGACGGGTTGTGATATGGGACAAATTCGAAACATGGATTATTTTTAATTTATGTCTCTAATTGATTTAATTTTATATTTTTGGTTCAAAACTCTTAAGTTCATTATTGTTTTTAATTTATATTTTTGATCTAGAAATTTAATTTTAAGTTTTTTTAGATTTTAATAATTTTTTTATTTTTAGCTCAGATACATTAAATGTTATAATTTTAATTTTAATTATGTTAATGTTATAATTTCGATTTTAATTTTAATTATACCAAATGTTATAATACCGATTCTAATTTTAATTTAACTATATTAAATATTATAATTATAATTCTATTATGTTAAATTTAAATGTTATAATTTCAAATCAATAAATTTGTTTTCAATTTTAATTTTAATTTCACTTACGTTACTGTTATAATTCTTATTCTAATTTTAATTTAAACTACATTAAATATTATAATTCGATTCTAATTTTAATTTCAATTACGTTAAATGTTATAATTTCAATTCTAATTTTAATTCAACTTATGTTAATATTATAATTCCTATTCCAATTTTAATTCTACTTACGTTAATATTATAATTCATATTCTAATTTTAATTTAACCTAACATTAAATGTTATTATTTTTATTTTAATTCAAATTACGTTAAATGTTATAATTTTAATTTTAATTTCAATTACGTTAAGTATTATAATTTCGGTTCTAATTTTAATTTCAATTACGTTAATGTTATAATTCCTATTCCAACTTTAATTTCAATTACATTAGTGTTGTAATTTCTATTCCAATTTTAATTTCAATTACGTTAAATATTATAATTTTGATTCTAATTTTAATTTTAACTACGTTAAATGTTATATTCTAATTTCTACTACATTAAACTTACATGTTATAATTTCAAATCGACAAATCTAATTTCAATTGCGTTAAGTGTTATAATTCTGATTCCAATTTTAATTCCACTTACGTTAATATTATAGTTTCTATTCCAATTTTAATTTCAAATACGTTAAATGTTATAATTTCGATTCAAATTATAATTTTAAACCTTTAAATGTTATAATTCTAAATCGCAAATCTAATTTCAATACTAATTACGTTAAATATTTTAATTCTAATTCTAATTCCAATTATGTTAAGTATTATAATTTCAAATATGATTCTAATTTCAATTAGGTCAAATGTTATAATTTTGATTAAAATTATAATTTCAATTACGTCAAATATTATAATTTTGATTAAAATTATAATTTCAATTACGTTGAATGTTATAATTTAAATCTAATTTTGATTTCAACTATATTAAATGTTATAATTTCAAATCCAATTTCAACTACGTTAAGTGTCATAATTCAAATCGCAAATCTAATTTTAAATTTATTTACGTTAAATGTTATAATTTTGATTCTAATTTTAATTTTAACTATGTTAAATTTTATAATTTTGATTCCAATTTTAATTTCAATTATGTTAAATATTATAACTCTAAATAACGAATGCAATTTCAATTACGTTAAATATTATAATTATAATTATAATTTTTAATTATGTTAAATAGTATTAAAAGTTTCGAATCTAGAAGCTTCTAAAAATTACCTCTTAACCCTTTGAATTGTCAAAAAATTGTTGAAAAATAGCATCATCCTCTTATAAAAAAAGACACTCTAACACTTAAGTTAGTATTTGATCAATCACATGCATTCGTTGTGTATGAAACTGTATCAAGTAAGAGGATTTGAATGCTCCATGTGATTTTCAAATCAGTCTTCAAATGGGTATTCAGTGTGAAAGAATCATGAATCAATTAAATAACTTCTATCGAATAATCTACTTTTGTTTGAATGAATAAGTACTTAATGAACATAAGCCTAGGTAGCATGCATATTTATAGTGCATACAATCCTAATTTATATTGAATTATGAGTGCATGAATCCAAATTTAAGTATAATTTTATTAATTCGTAGTTAATAGAAATCATAATTCAATTCAATCAAGTAAAAATGATTTAAGTGAAATTTCATCCATTGTAAGAAACCTTTCTCCGCGTAAAATATCAATTAAATATTAATATCTTATTAAGATTTATGTTATGAGCTTGGACTATATGCAAGTTGGTTGAGCCTACAAATAATGAGACCAACACTTATAATGCAAATATAATTTTAATTTTAACTACGTTAAGAGTTATAATTTAATAATTTCAATTCCAATTCTAGTTTTTATTTTGTTAAATGTTATAATTTAAATTTAATTTTAATTTTAATTACGTTAAATATTATAATTTTAAATTTAAATTTAATTTTAATTACGTTAAATATAATTTCAAATGTAATTTTAATTATATTAAATATTATAATTTTAAATTTAATTTATTATTGATAATTTAATTAATCTTTAATATCAATTTGCTTAAATAAAGTCATGAATAAAAATTAAAATAAAATATTTAAAACAAAGTTTATAATTTATATTTTATAAAAAATATATTAAATTAACTTCTAATTAATTAATTAATAAAATTTAGTCTTTAATTATTTTAAAAAAAAATTAAATTAATAAAAAATGAGTTTTTTGTAGAAAATGTTCGAACTGAAACTGGAACATTTAAATTTCTCATTTTTCATTTCAAACATATCTCGACCATTTGTTCCGTCTCAAAAGTTTCGGGACAGAACAGAACTTTTGCCCGTCCTTACTTTCAAGTTCAAGATATGTTAATGTAAATTACTTCCAAGGCATATAAAGGAGGAACGTAAAGCAAAGCCTTTGTAAATTTCGGAAGAGGTTGAGCATACAAAAATGAATCAATATATGAACCTTGCAATTCTAAACCTAATCATATGAACAAAATATTTTACAAGCAAATTGTAATTAACATTGACTAATTATACAGAACACAAAATTCCTGCCCCAAAAATTAATACAATGAGTATTTTAAATCAGTTTTCTTTTTCTTTTTCTCACTTTAAGTGAATGCACTGTAAAATAATAATAATAATAACAAATATAAAGTTTTAACTCAATGTTTAATTTCATGGCTCCAAAACTCTCCCAAGAACGTCTTGGCCGCGTCCAAACTCGGAAAGTAAGTGGGCTCTAGAAATATTTGACTCAGTGAGTCGCCCGCCTCCCCACTTACCGCCACCACTCGGTTCGCCTTCGCCTCTAAACTCCCCATCACCACCGCCACTACTTGCTTGTACGCGTAAAAGAAGCGCTTTAATGCCGCCTCCACCGCCTGCAGACTCTGCACCAAGTGAATTTTCACATAATCCTTCTTCTCGCTGTACAGCCTCATCGCCGCCTCTTGAACCCTGGGCCCACCGCTTGGATCCACCTCCACTCCTAGGATTTCCGGGACCTTGTGTTTCAATTCTTTGGATAATCTAGTAATTTCGAAGAGTCCGCGTGAGCGGAAGCAGAACGGATCGGGTTCGGATACCGATGTGATTCCTAACTGGTTCTTCAGTCTGAGGAAATCGTCTGGGTCCATTAACAAGTGGAGATCTTCTATTTCTGATAGAAGCTTCCAGATTCTTTCTAGCAAGTAACAGTCGTTTGACGCCTTTTCGAATTCTTTGTTTCCGATTCTCGATACGATGCGTTTGAGGAGTTCCTGCATCGTGAAAATCCACGACTCGAGGATTTGGTGCGTCGTGTATAGACTTTGATTCTCGTGATTGTCTATGTTGTGCTCGTACGGATTCTTTTTCAGTGCGTGGAGTGCGTTGGGTTTGCACACGGCGTCGTATTGGAGGTTTGGCTTTCCAGCTAGGTTTGGCTCCCCTACGCCGAGAGTGTACGGACACCTCCTCATCTCGGATTCAATGGTGTACATAATTTTTTCTGCTACATCCTCGGATTTCTGCCACGCGGCCAGACGAGGCAGCAAGCTGTATTCGCTGGTCCTGTTAACTAACGTTGATTCTCCTCCAGGGATCTTCCACACCTCGGCGGAGCTTCCGTTGCGAGCTAGAACTCCGTTCGGTGATGTCAAATCATCGATCGGAGCTCCGTCAGCGCCGTCTTCCTCGGATAAAATCGCGATGAGCTGTATCTGACTTGTGGCCAAGGAATCTAACCGCCGTTTGAACTCGCGCCTGTTTGCGTATGGTCGGGGATCGGAGAATACAATCGAGACGAACCGGAAAGTGATCTCCAAAGCTTGCAGAGCCGATTTCAGAACGGCTTCGTTTTTCCAGTTGGGAAATTCTCTCGAGCTCCAGAGCTTCCTCAGCTCCGGAAGCCGAATATACTGCTCGTAAGCCGCGCAAGCGGAGTCTGAGCAAGGTATAGGCGATTTAGAAGCTCCACGAAACGACGTCGGAATTGAAACGTGAAGTTTATTAGAGAGTTTAGGAGATTTGCTCGGCATCTTTGTTTTGCAATCTAAGTCAACCATTTTGTGTCAGAGAAATGAGACGAAGTGGATTTGGTTCTGTTTATACGAGGTTCCTTTTTCTTTTCGGTGAAACGTAAGGGAGGAAGAGGGAGAGGCGTACATTTATAGGGCCGTGTTTGGTGATAAGAAGAGAAAATAGTGAAAGGCGCGTGGAATGACGAACGAGGAATTTGAAAGTCGCGGTGGCGTGGAAATTTTAAAATTTTCTTTCAGAGGTTTTTTTATTGTTAATTTATTTTTACGGATTTTCTTTTATAATTATTTTTTTGGGTTTGGGCACATGAAGCTTATCCATTTCACCTAACAAATAACACGGAAGGTGGCTTTGGTCTGATCTGCACTTTAGAAGCTGGCCCTGTTGGAATCGAAGGGGTGGAATTGAATTGGAGACGTTCGGGGTTGGACTTTGGTCGTTCTTTGTTATTGAGGAAAATAATATCTAGATGACTAAATTTTGAAACAAAAAATATAAATTATAGTGATTTTAAAATTTTGATTGGCACCTTTATTAATAAGCGGTTTCTATTTATTTTAATTGTTAAAAAAGTAAAAAATAAAAATTCAGCCTAAATTTAAAATTTATAATATGTTTGGTTAGACCGCGTGTCATGCTGTAATTTAATTGACACTTTTAATGATTAGATACAATAATTTGTTCATCTTCTTCTTCTCTTGTTTATTAACTCACTGAGTTTACTTATCTCATCACTTAAACCTTTTAAATCATTAAATTTAAATCTCTCGATACAAATAAAAATAAATCTATCATGTTTATCTCACAAAACCGACAGAAGCAATCGTAAAAACAACAAATGAAATTGCTCAACTACAAGCAATGTTAAAGCTCCTCCTTAAAAAATTCACTTCTATTTCGCCTCAAAAAGCTCCAATTCCATCTTCATTTTATCTTCTTCTTATTGAAACCTAATCATTGTTTAGTCAAAGATTAATTTTCACACTTGGTCACCGAAATTTTATCTAATCTTTAATGGCAAAAGATCCCATCACCTAAAGAGAACCTAAAGAAAGTCCAAAACTCACTATTCTTTGATGTCGATGATGCGCTTTCAAAAGAACGATCATTCAATCTTGTGAAGTGTCAAACGGGCACACTCATAAGGAGTCACGTAAAAATATACATAGTAGTGATGGAGGCATCGTTGCGCCATGCCAGACCAAGAAGATTATTTTAGTTAAATTAATTATTAATGAGGTAATTCATTTTCATGAAAAGTACATAAAGTTTTTTTATGATTAAAAGTTTTTTTCTTCAAAATATTAAATTTGAATACGCGTGTTTTGTGATGAAGCATATTGAGGCATCATCGCTAATTAGTAATGGTAAAATTAATACTAAATATAGCAAATAAGTTCAATTCGTAAATTATTTATTACTTTATATAAAGGGTAATGTTGTAATTTTTTTAAAAATATTTAGGGTCAAATTCGATTAACTTTATAAGTGTGAAGATAATTTTGTAAATGCATAGTCAATAATTGGTAATATAGTAATTTGTTTTGTCATTTTTTTGACATGAACATTAAAATTATAAAGCATAAACGAGCTTAACTTAAAATAGAGGCATAATCATACTTTTAATAGATTTATCGTTTCTCCAGTTAAAATAGATGAAAACTATTTACTAACAGTGGTGTCAATAAAATTTTTAAAACTAGTGAATTTGTATGTTTCTTTCTTCAAATTTTAGGAGTTGAAATATTTTTTTTTTGTTTGTTATTAGTCAATTAAGCTCGTGAACGATTGTGATCTAATATAATTGTTTCTATTGTACTTATAGTGTAGACAGTAGCCTTATTACACCACCTATGCATAGTTAATTATAGCATAATTTAATTTATACTTGTTGTGGTCATCTTTTAGAAAAGAATAATACTATAAATTTCAGTAGTTCTATCACGTAATATGACATTTATAATTGGATAATAAATTTGTATTACTCTTAAAATAATTTATGTTAATATCAATTTTTGAGTGATTTTAATCTAACGAGTTGAATTTATTTATTATTAGGAATAACAAATGGGCCTCTCAAAGGATTGGGCTAAAATTATCACTTTTTAGTGTTTGTTGGATTTTCAAAACTTTAAACTCATTCAAAATCAATCAAAATAAGATGAAAATAAACAAAGAAAAAATTAAAATAGTTTAGTTCAATGTAAACACATATCCCCTTCAACGAATTTTATTAGCTCACTCAAATACATATTGAATATTATTTTTTATAACAAGAGTACAAAAGGTCGAAGCAATCACATATATAGGTTCTTAGAGCCTATGGTGTTTTAATGGAGCCCAAAGAGGTTATAATGAAGCTTTATGGGCTATAATGGAGCCTGAAGGGCTGTAATAGTGCCTATGGGGATGTAATGGAGCTTTGTTATGCATATGTGGCTTTTAAAATTATTCTAAGAAAGAATCCAAGAAGAAGAAATCTCAAGTAGAAGTCTTCGTCCCCTTGTTTCATTGTTTAGCTCTTTTTTTTTTTACACGATTAGGTTATAGAGTCATTTTGGAGTTAAATTTGGAACATGTAAAGTCCTTTTAGAACAATGTCATATAGAGTCTTTTAGGACTAGAACTATACAATCCTTTTAAAACTGAAACATCTGACTTCGAGATCTTCAGAAATAAGTATAGTGTAAGTTCTCAATCAATTATGGATAAGCACCTTCTCGTCTGTCTCTAGAGGCTGATCAGCCTTAGAGGGTTTACATAGTCAACCTCTTAGATGACTTACATGATTGACCTCTTGGACGACTTTCAAGATCGACTTCTTAGGGGGTTTGCATGGTTGTCCTCTTGGACAACTTGTATGGTCAAGGCATACAATGGGCTTTGTAGAGATTAGGTTTTAGGTCAGAATAATGTTAACAATAGAGATCAAGGCAGCTACTACAGAGAATAGGGTTTTTACTTTTTAAGTGGAGATTTATTGGCTTATTTAGCGATTAACGAATCTTAGACCTAAACTAGGACTCTTCGGGAGGATAATATCACTCTCGTGAAAAGGAATATAGAGTTGACCAAGAAGCTAGACATTGCTGCTAATGTTGCAGTCGACAACATGTAAGATTTCGAGCACTTTGAGTGCTTGTTGTTACAAAATGTAAGCAAATAAAATTATTAAAGAAAAGCATTAGATTATAAATATGAGAGTAGTATTGTTTTGATCTCGTCATTTCATGATTTTTCTGACTTTTTGTCTTTGCATGCTCAAGCTCCTATATTTGTAGTTAGACTAATATGTTTATAGTATAACTTTTTCAAACACCTTGTAGTGGCCTTAATTGCGACTGTGGACTTCCTTGGGCATTTGTTGTTGTCATTTTCCTTATTTTGTTTTTCCTCGATCTTTATGTGCTTAGGTGTTCAGCATTCTACATTTTTATTTCATTTCCATATGCTCGTGTTTATATGTTTATAGTCTGACTCCCCAAACACCTTGTAATGGCCTTTTTTAATTGGGGCCAAGGACTTTAGGTGCTAGAATAATAATTTGGATGGTCCAAGTTAATAGTGCATTCAAGGGTGTATGCATGTAATTTGTACATGTTAAAAATTTTAAAATGCATGTCCAATATATATTGTGTAGTGGAATAATACAATATAATCAAAATATACATATTATAATTGAATTAAAAATAGTACAAGAATCGAATACATACCCTTGTAGACGATTTGGTGAAGAGTTTTTGAATTTTGAAGTTTGTTGAGCTCACAATGAAATCCTATCTTGAACAATTCTAGATTCCAATATTTGGTAGTATTATAGCAGTTAGAATGATAGCCTTTAATCAACGTTTCGTGCAATAATCAATAAACAACTCAACTCTTAAATTGGTTAAAGCATCAAATGCTTAAAATGGTGTTTAGGGACCTAAATGCAACTTTTTAAAAATTTTCATTGTCTCTCAACTCTTTTGCACCAATGTGCATTCAGCAACTCAATTCTATACAAATAAAACTTATTTTATTTTTCTTGTTAAACCTAAGACTTTCAAGTGCACACATGTCATACATGTATCCATGTGATGCCATGTAGGCTTATGTATAAGTGACAAATGTCACTCATCTATGCAAACATTTTGCATGGTTGAAATTTGTCACATGTATGCTACCATTGTCACAAAAATGGCCATGCATAGATGCCATATGTGCATTTGCATTTTTTCATGCAATAGGGACATATTTGTAACATTTACAAACTATCTTTCTCACTTTTCAAATAGGTCTTAAAACGTATCCCGCTTTTTAAAACATTCCTGAATTGATCCGTACTATCCATCCCACAACCCTCGTGCTCAATGAGTACACTTCATATTGCGAGACTATCTAGATTTACACCCGTTTATCTTACGGAACACTTTCGCAAGTTCGTAAACGATGCTCCACACACACCTTATGAATATTACAGAATGATGCATTAAACCATACAAGTAGAAGTCAACCATATATGTATAATTCATCTGTCACCTATATTCTTGAAAGAGCAGAGATATAGATCATCACCGTTAAAACTCTATTTGCTCGACTGTGAACTTATTTTCAGATTTGTATTTCCGTAAACAATATTCGCAAAAGAGTTTGCGAATATTGTTTAACCTTATGAAAAAATCTTTTTTAGATTTTATGCTTATGGCCACAAGACTTCTTGTAATTCAATCTCGAAGTATTAGGATATATAACTCACCTATATGAGCTAACAGATCCCATATCTACGCACACTAGATTCTATGAGCATCAAACCATACCCAGCGACACCCAGCGGTCAGACCATGAAAGGTCTCTGCCATGCATGGAATCAAAGTATGATGGATTACTCACTGCTCATGGAATCTAGTGTTCGTGATCCCATATCTACGCACACTAGATTCTATGAGCATCAAACCATACCCAGCGACACCCAGCGGTTAAACCATGAAAGGTCTCTGACATGCATGGAATCAAAGTATGTAGATTACTCACTAGCTCACCGTAGCGCTCAGGTCAAGGGATCACGAACACTATTAAACTCGAGAAGATCCTCAATTGACGGTTTTATGTGATGTCTATTGGATGCCCTCATGAGTCTGTTCAATATCCAATCCTTACTGAATAGCTGTATACCTATACGAACTTTCGCTAAGTCTATGGTCTGCTAAGACTAACTATTTGAACAATTCAGATATAAACATACACTAATTTAAAAGGAATACCGATCGACTTGTGTCAGTAATTATAGATCAAGAATGATGTTTTCGAGAACATATTGTGCAATAACATTTCCTAGCACCATTTATAACTCTTTACAACTATATCATTACTATATTATTCTTAGGTCTTTATCCCTATTTCAGACAAAGTTCTAAATCTTTAGAATTGCTAATTTTAGCGCTGCCCTAAACTCTTTTAGATCTACAATATCTGAAAAAGTTACAAGTTTCTGACCATATAATTATATATTAATGACTATTATTGATATGTTTACTGTATATCGAAATGGCACATAAGCACAATCTTCAACACAAGTACGAGCCCTCAATGTTCTTGTTAGATATCTGAAGAATCATCTTAACTTCAGCGACCGTTATTGGTTTGTCTGATTGAGATCTTCTAACAATTGTTGGTTATGTTCTTTGTCTCAAGAAGTTATTGGTTGTGTGATTGTTTTATATACTTTCAAGTAATTGAATTTTCATGACTTTTTGTTTTATTTCTATAGACAACGGTAAACTTTTGACCTCATATTTTGGAGATCTTAAGCCCACGTGTTGAATTTATTTATTCTTGAGAATAACGAATGAGCTTCTAAAAAAGCTGGGCTTAAATGATCACTCTTTAGTGTTTGTTTAGTTTTTAAAGTTTCAAACTCATTTAAGATAAATTAAAATAATACAAATACAAACAAGATTAAATTTAGCAATTCAATTCAATATTAACATATAACATATATTCAATTCAATTATAGCAATTCAATTCAATATACAAACAAGATTAAAGTATTTTAGGATTAGGACCATAGAGTCCTTTTAGAACTGAAAAATTTGACTTTGGAGTCATTGAGAATAAATATAATGTGATATATCGATCGATGGTGGATAAGCACATTTTCATCTGCTTTTGAGTGCTGATCGTCCTTAGAAGGTTTTTGTAGTTGACCTATTGGACAATTTACATAATAGGTCTCTTAGAGAGCTTTTGTGATTGACCTCTTAAATGATTTATGTGGTCACTTAGAATAGATGATATTCTATTATGAGCTAAAATCTTAAATACCCATGTAATGTTTTTTTGGAGGGTTGTAATGAACATTTTGAGGGATTAGACTTAAGCTGAAATTTTACAGAAAACTTTTTTTAGAAATACTTTTATTATTTATTTTTAAAAAAAAACTTTTTTTAATTTAATTAAAAAAAAGATGCAGCAATATTTGAGGCGTACATTATTACTCCAAAATAAATATAAATGCAATTAAAAATGAGTGATTAGGCTTTAAGAGTTCTTGTTTGAAAAAGACATCATAATTATGTCCATTTATTATTTTAGATACTTCACCATGTAGTGTTATTGTGAAAGTTGCATATTTATTTCATTTTTATCAAGTTTCACGATTATACAATTTATACTTGTCACACACACACACATATATATATATATATATTTTAAATTAATATTACATTAAGAAAGAGGGGTATTTATTGGATTCATTGTGCCGAATGCTAATTATCACGTAGATTCAATATTTCAACATGATCATCAACATCAGATTGTGACAATAGGCATGCTCCCAAAATATGAATGGTATTATCTGAAAATTTTGAAAATGTAGATTATGAATATAGATATATATCAATGTCATGGAAACACACTCAATGCAAAATACATAATAGAGGGAAATATATTGTGACAAATCTGATTGGAATTTATTGGGCCATCTTGATTAAGGCAATGGGATGTGCTGCAGCTGATTAAAAAATTGTTTTTTATTTTTTCTGGGATGCTTCCTAAGAGTTCCCATCTTTCATATCCATGGCCATGAGTCAAAACACGTCAGCTGACATGTGTGCGCTGTGTTCCTATTATTAATATTGCCCCACAATTTACTTCCAGGTTTTTGCGTCATGAAAACGACTGCTACCGAATCCTTAATAGGCATGGACATTGGAACTGGAATACTAAGATTTTACCCAGCAAGTCTGGAAAAGGTCAGAATCAAAGCGACTCTTGTTTTTTTAACTGAATTCTAACCCATTTGGTTGGCTATACAACAATTTCATGTTTCCAAAATCACAATTCTTGAGTCTTGACCATATACTATTTAATATGTGTCTATCTCAATCTTTGTTTTAGATGTTCTCTTTGAAAACATCTCTTAACAAACTATGCAATTTTTTTTTTCATTTTGTTGAACAGATACTTGGAATTTTGTACATCAAATGATTATTTTTTTTAGGGATAACAACTACATAGTTACTAGTTAATTAACTGGTAAAAGTGTTTTGAGCGATATTTAAAATTTTTGAATCAATCTTCAAATATATCAAGATATATAAAAAAAAAAGTTAAATTTTTTTTAATTATTTTGATTTTTTTAATGATTCTAATAGTACTTTCAAGCCCCCCTTATAAAAATAAACCAATAAATAAAAAACAATAGTGCGGATGGTTAACGTCTTAACGAGGCAAGGCACTTAGATTTGGTGTATCTCATCTCTTTTGGCTACTTTCCACCTATTTAGTTGCAAAAATTGTTGAATTTATGTCATTTTCCCAACTCAAATTAAAGGTTTCTTCGCCGGAAAGAAAAAATATAAACGGAATTAGAAAATTAAAAATGAAAAATCCAAATTATGGGAACTTGTTCCATTTTGGATAAGTCTCGTATCGCCCTTTTGTGGGCTTGTCTCATTTCCACTTGAAAAATTTGGCTAACGGAGATTAAAAGATTCTACTCTTTCAATCTCCCGCGTTTACCGCTTCAAGTTCAAAACTCTCACTTCTATGATTGGCCCACGTTTCGCCCACTGGTTGCTGGAATCGGCGTAGTGCACACCAGCTCGCCCGTGGTCTTTTTAGGCTTTAGCCCCCCCAACTAATCACGCGGTCAACACGTCCCTAATCTCGACACCTGGCGAACCCGTCACGTGCTCAACCCACTGTTTATCTACCCCACTTGTCCGATAACACGTCGGCACATCACGTTCATTGGCGGTGCCCAAACAGTCACATTGGGTAGCTCCGGATTGGCTGATCTTGATTCTTGATTGGCTTAGACGTCTAGTTAGTGGACACGCGTCCGTTTGTTTCGCGTTATGGGCCGCCGAATAATGAAAACAGAAACGGGATTATTATTCTTTTGTTATCTGCATTTGGGTAGTGCTTTAGTTTAGTTTGATATTATTATTATTATTATTATTATTTTGACTTTTAAGGGAGTCAAAAGTGTGCTAGCATTATTTTTGCTGACAAGGAGGCATGTTTTAGGGCATATAATGGGGGCATTAATTCATGGGCCCATTGATAGTCATTTTTATGTTTTATTTTTATTTTATCCGGTTTTAGATAAACAAGAATCGGAATTTCGGATTAGAATTAGACAGTGAAAACCATCGTAATTCTTTATGAGCAAAATGTAATAAAAATGTGAGTTGTATGCTGAAGGGAGATAAATTGAGTTTCTTCACGTCTAGAA
The DNA here is from genome assembly GCA_946807835.1 of Ailanthus altissimus. Classification (NCBI taxonomy): domain Eukaryota; kingdom Viridiplantae; phylum Streptophyta; class Magnoliopsida; order Sapindales; family Simaroubaceae; genus Ailanthus; species Ailanthus altissimus. The sequence continues at coordinate 20,064,517 of OX327684.1, forward strand.
GTAGAAGAAGTTGGCATTTCAACACGTTATTGTTCTGAATATGCCTTCGAATTTGATTATAAGAATATTACAATACGAATAAAAATAAAATTAAAAATAGGGTACTTGGATTGCTTGATTTGAATTTAACGTCTCCTTTTTTTTTTTACCGGATAGTATTCCAGATTAAGTTCTAAAGTGTTTTCATTTTGAAATCGTGCTCTTGTTTATTAATTGATCTCAACTTGGGATTTCGATGTACATTTCTTTTTAAATAGATATTTTATTATTAATTAAAATCAATATATTATATCATATATTATATATTCACTTATTAACATACGTTAAAACTAAATATTCTTTTACAAAATATAGATACAAATTAAATCTCATATATATATTTAAGAATTATTCCTATATTTAGAGAGTACTAATCTTAATAAGGATGAAGAATTCAATCTTTATGTAAGAGAAACAAAATCAATTTTTATATAAAAAGAGCAACACAAATTACATCCACTACCTAAATTCGGACATCTTTCATAAATTATAATAATAAACTCATTCAAATCCTAACCCTAATACCCACATAAAAAAAAAACACACAAAGCAAGTTTAAGTGTCCGCGAGAGGACTCGAGTGCCACTAGATTTAGGGTTGAGCATTACTAGTGAGCAATTTTTGATCAAGAGGCAATGGCTGTTTACCCGCCGATGGCCACAAGGAGGCTGGTGGAGGCACATCAAAACCCCGTATCAAATCAGCACAAGTTGACAATGTGCTCAATTACCTATTGCTCGGTCAGAAACCAAAAAGACGAAAAGCAGAAAAGAAAAAACAGAACGAAAAAAGAGGAAAAAAGAAAAGTAAGGAAAAAAAAGAGAGGTGGGATCGGGGGATGATATAAAGAAGACGTGTACACTAGAGAGGATGTCAAAACTTTTTTCTTTAATAGAGATAAGTTAAGACTTCATAAACGGCGGCTAATTTTTGTAGGGAAATAAGGGAGCGTTCTCGAAGAAAGAGAAAAATCATTTTTTTAGGTTGACCCCAAGATATGATTATCTCGGATTCCGATATACATGAAGTACAAATTAAAATTAAAATTAAAAATTAAAAATAAACCTTTGTTCCGATAAGAGCCTAAGCACCACGCTGAACATTCTTGCGTCATGACTTCCAAATGTTGATTATTAGTTGTATTAAACTTAATTTGATTATTTCAAATCAAATCATCTGCCCCACCACTAAGAAGACAAGTTTTAATGTCGGTCTTGGTAACGACTATTATAATTATATAGTAATGTCTTTTTTTTTAAACAAATTAATTAAAATAAAATTCTACGATGACCATTCTGTTTCCTTGTTCCTAAGTAATGGAATGGCAAATGAACATTACATGAAAGTGATGCCATCATTCTTGCCCCCTTGTTTTAAGTTAAAAATCATTTTCATTTTTTAGTAATTTTGACAACAAAATTGTTGCCATATAATGGCAAAAAAAAAAAAAAGCCTCTCTCTCTTTTTTTTTTCCTCTCGAATTATTTTTTTGGACATATTAAAATTTCATGTTGAACATAAGAGCAACCATAACTATTAAAAACAAATTTTAAAGTAAATATATAATATAGGTTACTCGAAATTACCTTAATGCATCTTTCAGTTCATTTATGAATCTAATTTCCAACCCACATGGATTACTATTGAATTAGGTTTTATTTTATATTAAGGTCACATCAAACTAAATTGAAAAATTTTACAAACGAACCGATTTCATTATCTACAAAAATATTAAGTTCAAATTAACAACCACTATTCAACTTTTCATTTCAGTGCCATGGACCGCATGTTTGAAGAATATTGTAAAATTATATAGAAGCAAATCAATAACTATTCTTGGACTGGGGCATGATTCATAATACTTCTTTTTTTATATATAATTTTTGACACAAATCTCTAATTATTAGATTATTTTTTATTTAATTGTTAAAATTAAAATTGATGTGTAATTATTATATTTTAAAATTTTAATTTAACTATTAATAGACCCCATCATAACTATAATAATAATAATATTTTCTCTCTTATATTTTATTGTACTTTTCTATTTCATTCAATTTATTTATTTTTCTCTCATATAAATACTTTTATTTTTTATTGGATATAAATATCATATTTAATTAATTTTAACAACTATTCTACTTTTTTTAGTAAATTAAATTTATAATTTTTTTAATTTAACTAATTTTCTTTTAATAAATTTTTTTTAGAACACACTAAAAATAACGTGATTATGTATGTAACTATTATTCACCTTTGATGCGTCTCGTATAATAAACTTAGTTATGGTATCAGTTCCTCATCAAACTTATTAGAAATATAAATGAGTTGTATATTTTCACTGTGAATCAAAAATTGTAAAATGGGAGGCTTTATAGGCTTCAACCTATTACAAAATATAAAAAAATACTATATATAGAAGAAAATAATTACAGATTATAAAATGTAAGAATATTATATCATTAATATAATTAATATTATATCAAATATATTAATAATATAATATCATATATTAATGCCCCTCATTTTTCCTCAAACTTAAGATGATAGAGTAGAAGTAAGTTTGAGTTTGAATAATAGAGTTTGGAAATGACCAAAAAGTGGAGATTTTTCTGAAGATATCAGCAGACTGATCTTCAGAAGAAATGGAGTAGAGAGTAATTGTTCCCTGATAAACATGTTGCCAAACAAAGTGACAATTTGTTTCAATGTGCTTAGTCCACTTATGAAAAATATCATTGTGAGCAATTTGAATGACACTTTGATTGTCACAATAAAAAGGTGTAACTCCAATGTAAGAAATACTCATATCTTTAAGAAGTCAGGGGAGCCAAACAATTTATTGGGTAGTATCAGTAAGAGCACGATACTCAATCTCAGTACTAGAACGAATAGTAGCTATCTGTTTTTGTACTTTTCCATGAAAGAAGAGAATCATTCAAGAAAAGACAAAATCCAATAGTCGATCGTCAATCCGTAGGATCACCTGCCTAATCTGCATCAGCATAATCTCGTAACACGAGAGAAGAATGAGTTAAAAAATAGAGGCTATGAAAAAGTGTACCTTTGAGATGACGTAGGATATAAAGAACTGTTGCATAATGAGAAGTACGAGGAGCGGCTATAAATTAACTAACTATTTGAACAGCATGAGCAATGTTTGGGCGAGTAACAGTGAGATAGACCAAACTACCAACCAACTGATGATAAAGGGTGACATCATTGAGAAAAGTACCATTAGAAGATCGGAGTTTGGTATTAATCTCTAGAGGAGTAGAGGCAATCTTACTATCTATCAAGCTAGCTTTAGCAAGTAGATCTGATGCATATTTAACCTGTAAGAGATAATACTCAGTAGAGTCGGGCAGTACTTCAAGGACAAGGAAATAACTAAGAGTGTCAAGATCTTTCATTTTAAAATATTGCTGAAAAAATTCATTGAGAGTAGAAATACCAACAAGATCATTACCCGTGATAATCATATCATCAATATAAAGAAGCAGTATAACACAACCAAGATCTGTTCTGCGGATGAAAATAGCTGAGTCGTAGAAGCTGGATTGAAAAACGTGTTTAGAAATAATGCTATTGAATTTTACAAATCAAACACGAGGTGTTGTTTAAGACCATATAAAGCTAGACAAAGTTTTTAGACCTTACTTAGGAGATGTGGATAACTAGAAGGAGGCTTCATATAGACTTCTTCAGAAAGATCACCATTAAGAAAATCATTTTTCACATCTATATAAAATAACGTCTAACCATGAACTGCAACAATAGCTAACAAACTCCAAACAGAAATTAAGCAATATGGGTAAAAGTTTCTTCATAATCAATTTTATATTTTTTAGTAAAGTCTTTTGCAAAAAGAAGAGCTTTATATTACTCAATAGACCCATAAGACTTGATCTTGATTTTGTACACCCATTTAAAATCAATGGCAGTTTTATTAGATGGAAGAAGAAAAAACTCCAAAGTATGTGATTTCTCAAAAGCCTACAATTCTTCTATCATTGCTTATTACCATACAGGATTAGCACTAGCTTCGGAATAAGAGTGATATTCATATAATGAAAGAGTAGTAGCAAAATAATGATAATCACAAAGTTTAACAAGAAGTTCTCTTACCCGAGAAGAACGATGAAGAAAAGGTGTAGAGGAGGCCTTAGGGATATTGAGAGCAGATCTTTCAGATGAGATAAAAGGCTTAGAATCAGGCATTATATTTGCAGACTCACATGTATGAAACTCAAAAGAAGTATCTGTAGGTGAAATATAAAAAAAAAAGATCAAAAGAATTATTTGTAAAAAAATTGTGAAATATGAGGAGACACATAATTAAAGTTAGATACAGAGAAAAATATTTTATGCTCAAGAAACACTATATTATGAGAAATACGAAAGCCGTTAGATATAAAATCCCAACACCTATAACCTTTATGTTCTATCCCATATCCAAGAAGCAACATAATCAAGCATGTGGCTCGAATTTGGTGTACTCATATTTTTGAAGTAGGATAAAGCAGACACAACAAAAAACTTTGAAGAGACTATAATTATGTGGAGTTCTATAAAAACTCTCATAAGGTGACATGTTCTCTATAATATGAGAAGGAACACGATTGATAATAAAGGCAGCGGTTAAGACAGCTTCTCCTTAAAAATGTTCAAGACAAGAGGAAGAAATAAGAAGAGCACAAGTGATGTCTAAAATATATTTGTGTTTACGTTCAGCTTTCCTATTTTACTGAGATATACCAGGATAAGACCTTTGACTTATAGTACCATGTTTCTATAGAAAATTTAAAAAATCAGAATTTCTATACTGCATGGTATTATTAGTACAAGAAACTTTAATAGGAGGTGATAACTCAGTTTTAACCATCTGAGCAAAATTTCCATAAATTTTAGTGAATTTTGATCATTGTTTCATAAGAAACAACTAAGTATATCGAGAGTAATCATCAACAAAGATCACAAAATATTTAAATCCTCCCATTGTGACATTTGGAGAAGGATCCCATATATCAGAATATACGAGATCAAACGGAGCATGAGAGACAGTAATACTATCATTAAAAGGTAAACTTGGTTGTTTAACTAAAAGACAAGTAAGACAATTATCTTTATTATCAGAAACAAAATCTAAAAGACCACTAGATATTAGAGATCAGATATGGTTAACTGATGTATGACTCAAATGAGAGTGCTAAAGGTGTAATAAAGGTACTGGAGAGGTAGATGCTGCAGATGAAGGATATAGTAGGGACAAATCTAAAGATATAAGTTCATACACACATCCAACCTTACGGCTTATCCCAAGTGTTCGACTTATCTTTGGATCCTGCATACAACAACCAGAAGCAGTAAATAAGACATTAAGACCAAGTTCACATAGTTAACCAATAGATAGAAGATTTAATGTGAGGTTAGGAATAAAAAAAAAGTCTGATACAGAAAAATTAACGCAAGATACATGACCAATATGATTAAATTTCATGAGAGAATCATTGGCATTTGAATAGAGGGTAAAGAAGAAGTAAAAGATTTAGAAGAGAAAATTATAGAATCAAAAGTCATGTGATTGTAGTATACAGAGTTAAAATACCAAGAAGAATTACCTGAAATATTAGAGGATGCAAAAATTAAGAGTTTACTAGAGTTAAAAAGGAGTAGACGGAGTAAAGATTCAAGATTATTAACCAAGTTACAAGAGAGACTTGTACTATCTTGTACAACAATAACAATAGGTTCTGTAAAAATAACACCTTAAGACAGTTCAAGTAAGTGACAATGATGATATGGTTTAGGTAAAGTAGAAATAGTAAGGAAATAAAGTTGAGAAGTATCTGACTTATCCATAGATCCCAAAAAATGTAATTTTGATCCCTCAACTAATTTTGAATATGCCAATAAATTTTTAATAATTATAATTTAACGCCAAAACTTTTAATAATTGTAAAATAGCCCTTCAATTTTATAAATTATAAATATACTTCTAAAAATTATATAATTTTGAAAATGACTTCAAATTTTTTGCAAATATCAAAATTACCCTAAAAGTATAAAAAAATAATGATTTGACATCAAAATATTAAAAAGTTTGTAAATAAACCCTTATTGCAAATCGAAGGACCAATTAGGAAATAGAGACACCATAGGTTGATAGATCTAGCAACGAGGAGATGAATGGAGCCGGCGGTGAGAAACCACGTGCCAAAAAATGGCGGAGATCTGAGGTGGACGGCAGAGGACGACAATTCTGTTCCGAGGTGCGTGGGGACGTGTGTAGCTTCGGATTGACAAGATTTCGGTGCCGTTGGAATCTTCAGTCGATTTTGAGTAAAGTCATCTGGGCGGTGCACGTTAACGCACCAAAAACTGGTCGAAATCTAAGGTGAACAGTAATAGAGGCTAAAAGTTTAGACGGTGCGTGAGGTTTAACTGGCTGATAGTGTCTAAACTTCTTGGCTGGGTGGTGTCAATTATGACGAACTCCGGTGAACTTCCGATGGCTTTCCGGCAAAACTCTAGTGAGCTTCCTAAGAGTTTTTGAAAACATTTTAGTAAGTTTCGCTGAACAACAAAATAGTGAAAGAATCAAATGTTACGCTCTAATGCCATATTAGATATATAATGCGCTATATATTTTAAATGTAAATCAAAAACTGTACAATAAAATTTTTTATATAGATTTTAACTTATTACAAAATAAAAAAATAACATTATATATAAAAAAAATAATTATAAATTATAAAAGATAAAAATATTATATTATTAATATAATTAAATATATTAATAACACTATATATAAAAAAATAATTATAGATTATAAAAAATAAAATTATTATATTATTAATATAATCAAATATATTAATAATATAATATAACACATTAATAATAATATTATACGTTAATAAAACTGATGAAGACCTTTTAGAGAGCCTACCGACGAAGAGAAAAGTTTTTTTTATGTGTCCTGAAAGTGAAAGTAGAGAAAGTACAAGGGTCGATTTGCTAGAGATGCAATCTGTGGACGAGATGTTGAGTGAGTTTCACCGGCTTCTCTCTGAACTCTCAAGAAATGTCACTGCATCAATTCATTTAGTGTCTACAGTGCTATTTTTCATGATTAATTTCTGCCTAATGTTTTAAGCTTTTATTATGCGCTACCGAATTTTGTAGTTCCATTTCAATGAAATTATCATTTTCCTGCTTACAACACTTGTTATTCTCATGAAGCAACATGTATTTTGTAATTCTTATACGAGACACGTCAAAGGTAAATAAGAGTTGCATACATAATCACATTGTTTTTAGTGTGTTCTAAAATTTTCTTATGAAAACTATTTTTTAGTTAAATTTTAAAAATTTAATTTACTAAAAGAAGTAGAGTAATTGTTAAAATTAGTTGAATATGGTATTTATACACAATAAAAAATAAAAGTATTTATATGAGAGAAAAAAATAAATCAAATGAAATAAAAAAGTAAAATAAAAGAGGAAAAATAAAATATTATTATTATAATTATGGTGGATCTATTAGTAGTTAAATAAAATTTAAAAAATATAAAAATTACACATCAACTTAAATCTTAAAATATAATCTGATGGTTAAAAACGTATATAAAAAATTGTGTAAAAAAATAGTAGTCATAGATTTTATTGTATTAAAATTTTATTTCAAGCATAAGAAAAGCAACCATTACTATTAAAAATAAAATTTAAAGTAAATATATAATATAAGTTACTCGAAATTACCTTAATGCATCTTTCAGTTCATTTATGAATCTAATTTCCAACCCACATTAAAATTTAATCAGGTTTTATTTTTATATTCAAGGTCACATCAAATTTTGCAAATGAACCGATTTCATTATCTACAAAAATAGCAAGTTCAAATTAACAACCACTATTCAACTTTTCAATTCAGTACCATAGACCGCGTGATTGAAGAATATTGTAAGATTATCCAGAAGCAAATGAAAAATCAGTAGCCTTATTGGCTTTGTAAATTGTTATTATAATTAAGAAGTCGTGGTCACTACTAATTACAAGTATATTTAATTTAAAAGAGCATTAAACGACCATTATAACCTCGTAATGGATAAACATTACATTAGAATGATATAACTTTTTGTCTCCTTATTGCAAGTAAAAAATATCTTAAAGCACTTAAAATAAAGCTCAAGTGGGGACGAATTGTTATAAAAGAATTAAGCAACAAGAGGCAATTAAGCCCTTAAAACTAGCCACTTGTTTAACATTCATTCCTTTTCATCCAACTTTTCCTTTTAGTATTTATCTGCCATGTCATTGTTTGATAATCTCTTACCAAAAGTGTTTAAAATATTATATCTCAAAATTTAAGTTGTATTCTAATTTTTAAAAAATTTCATTTTCATTCTCATTCTCATTCCATCGCGAACCAAAACCCTAATTAGGGTTTTTCTTTTGAAGTCACGAATGGAGTGTCTTCATCTTTAACTTTATTCTTGAAGGCATATGCAAAAGTAAGAGCAGAAGAGTGAAGATACAATATACTTTTGAGACGGTGATCATAATGTAAAAGTGCTTCCTAAAGCGATAGTAAAGGGAAGTATACATTGTATAAGGAAAACTAATAGCAACATTTCACTGTTAGACTTTGAAAGAAAGGTAAACAAAGAACATTCAATCTGTTATAAAGTCAAGAATAATAATTGCTACATCATGAAAGATTGGTTCCATTATATTGCCCAAAGCAGAAGAAAAGGAATTCATGGGACACCATCTATATATGTTCTGTATACTTATATATTTGTGCAATATACCATTCTTGTTATATGCTCTGAAAATTTTGGTGTGATGGGGAATGATGGCTAAATAGATAGTATCAAGCCCTATTACTATCACAAAGTTAGGAATTAGTCAAGTCTAAACCTACTATTGAAAAAGTATTTTTCATTAAAGAATTTACAAGAAATTCAAACCACAAAAAGAGCCCCGGCAGAAGTGCAGAATATATGTGCCACAAGCCAAAATTAGTTGTAATACCAAATCATTTTCTTTTCTTTTATGTCTGGGGGTAATTGGGTAAAGAAGGAATTTTATCAATCTCTTTTTGATAGTATACGAAAATAAACTCTAAATATAAATATCAATTAAGTAAGTTAATTTATGTAGTTTTGTATTCTATGGAAATTGAATCAATTGAATTACTTTCTATATTCTTCTATGTTCATTTGGAACCATACATTTGACCAGCTTAAGCTTTTTAGCACATGGTTTGGATTCGGTGTCATATTAGATCGGAAATTTGTGAAAATCGGCAACAAGAAGGATCCAATATTGAGGTGTAACTCCAATATTTTGGCCCAATAAAAGTCAGGTCTAAGACTAATAAAGAACAAAAGAAACTAAATTAACTCTCAAATATTTGAGAATAATCTTCCCTAATGAATTGAAATATTTTTAAAATTAATTAATATGATTTAATATATTTCGTAACCCGGTTAAAAGACACAGGAGATCGAGGGTAATCAAATGTGCCACACACAAAGAGGCCCTGTTTGAATAGCTTTATCAGAGAATCTGGGGCTGACAAAGAAATGCTAGACATGATCCAAATTTATTATCAAGAAAATTGACAGGGAAATCAATAAATGGAGAAATTGTTTTGATATTGAGATTTCAACAAGAAGATATTCATCTCGAATTCCTTTTGTGATTTTATAAGTGTTGAAATTGGTCATTTAAAAGTAAACATTGAGTATGATTTTAAATTAAAGATTAATGAAAAGTCGATAAGGTTAAATATATTAAACGCATGAGAAATAGAGCGAAATAAAAAACTGAAAGTAAAGTGGGGCTAGAATCATGTGAAGGGACACTTTCTTAAGATTGGGCACCACGGTGCTAGTTACTTAAACTCAAAAACTCTAATGTTGTGGCACAGCTTTTGTGCGCTCTGACGCTATATCGAGATTGTTTAAGTCGGTTTTAAATTTTTTAAATGTGTGGACTCTTATTCTAACTAGAAATAGAATTTCTAAGGATATTTTGAAGTTTATATAAACTCTTATAACCCTTTTGAATAATTAGACATTAGAGAAAAAAACTATAACAGAAAGAATAGAGAGCTAAAGGGCACTTGAGTGCTGGGTGCACAAGAAAATGCAATAAGAGTGCTGGGTGTACAAGATAGTGCAATAAGAGTGTTTGAGTACTGTATATAAAAAAATACTGATAGATCATTTGAGAGAGCTGTCTGTTATTGTATTCATTGATTATCTTTTGTAAGAGATTTTTGTGATCTAAATAAAGGAAACTAGGATTTCGTAATCCATCATGAACGTAAGCATTTGTTACCAAACCACGTAAATTACTTCTGCCTTGTATGTGTGGTTATTTATCTATTTCTGTGTGATCTTTTTTTATTTTTGATTATTTGAGATTGAAGTATTTCATAAAGCGTTTCAAGATTTTTAGAGTACACATTAAAAATTTCAACAAAAAGATAATATTTCAACATTATAAGCAAGATTGTGGTGCTTAAAATGTCTAGAGAATTATCCTTACATTGGCCACCATTACAGCTCCGGCTTCTATATTAAGAAGGACTTGATAAGGAAAATTTTTGTAAACAACCATTTTTTCAAGCTAATTTCTAATTTAGTCAAGAATTATATTTTCTAATTTTTATCGCCATTAATTTCATAAATTGATAAAAATACCCTTATCTTATATATAAGTCTCTCCTTTTAAAATATAAATATAAACTTCATAATATTAAAAACATACGCACTTGAGATTTTAAGAATTTGAATTCAATTATCCAAAAAGAATCACATTGTTACAAGAAAAGTGAAATTGATATGTATTTTTTTATATTATAGTTTATTTTTATGTCATTTTTTATTAATTTAAAATTTATTGAAGATACAAATATATCTATTATCTAAATCAAAATTTATTTTGAAAAATAAATATAGTGTCTAAAACTGAATGCATTATGTAATGGTATTAGTTTCTAGTTATGAAATGTAGAGAACAAAAAAAAAAATCGCATTGCAGGAGTGCTTTTTATCATGCCTAGTAATTGGCGCAATAATAACTTATTGCGCCTAGGCATGATAGTTTTTATTGTGCCAATAAATCGAATTATTATTTTTAATTCATTTTTTGTAATTTATAATTTTTTATATATAAGTACTATGGACACTGAGCCACTTCCAGTATGTTTTAAGGAAATATGAGAGAGTTTTAGTAAAGGCCAAGAAAGATATGTTGGGTACTAAAGTATCATTATGTCGATTCCTACAAATGTGACTTATCAATAACTTTGTAATATTGTGTGTCGTTGAATTGAAGTTAATTTTGATCAACGTAGTGTGCCTATGAGAATTTAGTGCCCACAATAGAAATAAATGATATACCGTTGGCGATTAAATGATCAAGATATGCAGTTTTTATTGGGGATTAATACAAATTTGGAGATAAGTTTACGGTTGAGCATATAAAGATTTGACGGTGATGATCTATATCCATACTCTTCTAAGGATATAGGTGACAGAGGGATTATAATGATATGTTTAACCTCAACTTGTATAGTTCAATGCACTGTTCTATAATATCTGTAACGTGTGTGTGAGGCATCGTTCACGGACTTGCGGAAGTGTTCTTTAAGATAAAGGGTGTGAACTTAGAGAGTCTCACAATATGAGGTGTACTTGTTGAGCACGGGGGTAGCTGGACGGATAGTATTGATCGATCCAGGAAGGTTTTAGAAAGTAGGATATGTTTTAGGACCTATTTAAAAAGTGAAAACTGTAGTTTGTAAATATTACAAATAGGCTCCTTTTGCATGAAAAGGTGTAAATGCACACATGACATCCATGCGTGGCCATTTGTATGACAAATGACAGCATGCATGGAGTTATATGTAATAAATGTCAACCACACAAAGTGTTTGCATGGATAAGTGATATTCATCATTCATGCATAAGCTTGCATAGCAACACATGCCTTAATGATAGACGTGTACACATAAAGTGTCTTAGGCCATTTAAAACAAATGAAAACAATTTCATTTGTTAGAGAATTCAATTGTTTAAAGAAAAATTTGTCCAAAGTATTTGAGAAAAAATGGCAACTTTGAAAAGTTGCATTTTGGTCCCTAAACATAATTCTAAAATATTTAATGCTTCAACTAGTTCAAGTGTTAAACTTGTTTTGATTTCTGCACGAAATATACATCAAAGGGTACCATTCTAACTACACTAATTCCACAAAACGCTAGAGTTTAGAATTGTCCAAGAAATGACTTCATTGTGAGCTTAACAAACTTTAAAGTTTAATAATCTTCACCGAATCATCTACAAGGGTATGTATTCGATTCTTGTACTATTTTTGATTCAGTTGTAATGTGCATATGTTGATTATATTATTTTATTCTGTTGTGTAATGTATATTGGAAATGCATTTGAAAATTTTCAACATATACACAATCACATACATGCATCATTTAATGCACTAATAGATCATCGTCAAGTAAAGAGTCAAATTATTGCTCAAATAATTAAAGAAATATACAAATGTCATTTTGTAGACTAAAAAAGATCCAAGCCGATGTGCAGGAGGAATATGGTATGAACTTAATATACATGATGGATTATCAAGCTAAAGAGCTTGCACTGAGGATGATAGCTGATACCCTAGAGGATTCATTCATACTATTTTTTACATATTGTTATATGGTAGAAAATGAGAATCCAGGCACTATGAATTATTTGAAGACAAATGGTAGTAGATACTTATTGTACTTTATTATGGCATTGGGTTATTGTATTTGAATTTTTCACTATTCTAATAGACCAGTAATTGCTATGGATGATACTTTTTTTTGAAAAACTTGTATCTCAGTTATATATTTAGTTTATAAGGATAGAAATAATCAGATTTATCTATTGGTATGAGCCATTATTGATTCAAAAAATGATGCATTATGAATAGTTTATAGAGAAATTACAAGGTATTATTTATGATATCAATGATATAATATTTGTATCAGTAAAGTATTTATGAATGTCAACCATAGGCTGTGTATATATCACTTGAAGAGCAATTTAATACCGAAATATAAACTTCTAATAGAAAAACAAAAAAAGAAAGATAGATTCCCAACGACATATTTTTTCACTGCAAAAGTATATCTATTATATGATTTTCAAAACCAAATGAATAATATGAGAGATATAAAATTTGAGTCAATTAAGTATTTAGAGTAGGAGGCTGGTTGTAGCAAGTGGGCAAATCATGTAAGTGCATTAAAGGGTGCATCCATGTGATTATATACAAGTTCATTAAATTCAAAATGCATGTTTAACCACATAATTATGCAGCGGAATAAAATAGTTTAATCAACATATACACACAAAAAATTATATCAAACACATTATGTATAACAGAAACATACCCTTGAAGACAATTCAGTGAAGATTCAAAATTTTGAAACTCACTCAAAGTGATCTCATTGATCAATTCTAGTTTGCAATGTATGGTGGGATTACAAATTTAAAATAGTAGTATTTGTTTGAATTTTTAGCAATAATTTCAAATTCAAGGCAGTTCAACATTTGTACTTTTCTCTCATGTAGTAAAAATAGAAATAAGGACCTTATTGAAACATTTTCAAACTTTAGTTTATATATGGCTAAAAATGGGGACCAATTTGTAATATTTCAAATTGGTCCCCATTTTTAGCCAAATATTATTGCAAAGTTTCTTAAACTTTTCCAATGGAAGCTTGGCACTGTGTGACAGAGACACGAGAGAAGGAAAATGCCTAAAAAGTTCTCCGAGGATCAACACTATAAAAGGGAAGAGAAAAGCAAAAAGAAGAGGATGATGCCCAAAAGAGTAGAAGAATTAACACAGAGAAAGAAAAGGTTTTCTTCTCTTCACCCTGAACGGGTTTTTTCTTCATTTCTTATCAGACTCCCTTCATAAAGACCAATTCTGACTTAAGCATTAGAGAGTCTTCACCAGAACCCACCCCAATGAGACCATCATAATGAGTCTTGTTTGTGATTTGCAGGTTCTGTTATAGCCACCGAAGAAGAAGAGACCCAAGCTCCTACAAACAAGCATGACTACGAAGAGGCGCAAATGTTGATTTTCGCTAACAAATAAATTTAAAGCTCGTTGGCCCGAAAAACTATTTTTTTTATCAATGGTTTTTTGTGCCGTCTATGGGAAACAAACAAAAAGCTTTGTCCAAGAAGACGACAGCTGGCTATGGCAAAGCAGTCATCCACTGGCAGAAATCTCACCACTAGGGAATGAGGCCCAGACCCAAATAGGAATGGAGGTCATGGAAATAGGCCTCTTCATTAAATATAAACCTCATTTCCATTCGAAATCCAGGCAGAGCTGAGAACCCTGAGGGACGAAAGAGAAGAAATAAGAACATTCATAGCTGAATTGATCAGAAGCAAACGGAGGGAAGCGAGAAATAACGACAAAAGGGAATCTTAGGCGAAGATCCTGGAATAGACAGATTGGAGGAACAGGTCGGGGAATTTGCATCATTTGGCTGGAGCAACCAAGATAAGTCAGGCACTCCCCGAGAGAGAGGAGGTGCAGACTGGAGATTTCGAGTAGGCAGCAAGAAAGAGCCATCTGCTGAACAACGACAGCCTTAACAGGGCGAATCGGACTTGGAGAGGAAGGTTTGTAATTTGAAAGGAAAGTTGGGGAGCCTCTTAGCGAAGAAGGAGATGAAAGATTAGCCTCTTATGAAGAAGACAGAAAGAGAAAGAAAATCGCTGCTGAAAGATGAGTTGAGAGACGTAGGGCTTCTGAGTAGGTTTCGACTCCCAAACCTATTCATCTATAGGGGAGTCACTGATCCCAATCACTATGTTGATCAGATTACTGACTTGCTGTCAATTGCAGGGCTGAGACAGGACCAGATGTGTAGACTTTTCCATATGAACTTGGAGGGGGCCTGCTCTACTCTAATATAAGGGCTTAAAATAGTGTAGTATCACCTTCTACCATGAGCTGACTGAGAAGTTTGCATAATACTTTCAAGGTTCGTATGAGGTAATTAAAGACCCAGAGCAACTAAAGCGGGTTAGATAGAGTAAATATGAGAGCATCAAGAATTTCATCCAAAGATTTCACAATGAGGTAATAGCCTTGGGACTTTTGACCAGCCCATCGCCTTAAACGCCCTCAAGTTAGGGTTAAGGTTGAATAGATTCTGGTATTACCTGGCAAATAACAACGTTATGAATTTGTGACAACATATAACAAGGTGTCAGAGTATGTATCAATAGAAGAAGGTGAAGAGGCCAAAAGATCCTTTGTCGAGCTGTCCAAGGGGCATGTCACGACCTGATAAAATGATAGATATAGGGGAATGAAAGGACCTCTACCTTATCCATATAAATATAAGAGGCTGAACGATGACTACCATCCTTCACAGAGGGAAAATTTCACAAACTAGCACTACACGCCGAACAGCTGGAGGAATAATATGCCGAACAATGAGCCTAAAAATTAGAGAGATAGGACAAACAGGTTTTGCCAGAGTAGCTTGCCCAAGCAGCCTCGAAGACCGAGGAATCATAAACACTCAATTAGAGAGAGAAGGGTGGCTCGTGTTGAAAAGTTTCTTCCTCTAACCGTACCACTTGAAGATATTTACGAAGAGATTCAGAATCGAGGTGTGCTACACAAATTTTTTTAAAGGAAATAGAGTAGAGCGGTGATCAGATCTGAAGAAGTGGTGCGGCATGCATAGGAGGCTAGGTCATACCACGAGGGAATGCTTCGAGTTGAGGAAGCAAGTAGACGCTCTGATAAAGAATGTGTACCTGGAAGCGTTCCAAGTGAACTGATAGCTCATATATGCTGACTAGCCCAACGGATTAAATCCCGACCCTGTTATGATTATTTCTAGCAGACCTACATTGGCAGAAGAATTTAATAAGTAGCATAAAAACTACTTCAAGTACTCAATGATGGTGCACCAAGTTATGTACAACGCTCCTCTAGCCAAGAAACCTAGGTTATGGTAGGAGGTACCAATCATGTTCACAGAGGAGAACGCACAGAGAGTCAGTTACCCTAATGATGACCTACTTATGATAGAAGTGCTAGTAGCAGGTGAAAAGATAAATAGGGTATTTGTCGATCCAGGTACTTTGGTCGACGTAATCTTTAAAGAAACCTTGGATGAGCTAAAAATCAAGAACCTGCACGTAGAAGGGACCCAAACACCGTTGCAGGGGTTTGAAGACAGCTGTGTGATGCTATTTGGAGTAGTGGCTCTGCCCTTCACTATAAGAAAGAAGGCCTACAAGAAAATCATGATGACCAAATTCGTGGTAGTCGATCAGCCTTTTTCGTACAAGATCCTCCTTAGGCGGCCATTCATGGTAAGTACAAATGCTGCCCTATCCATTCAATATTTAAAGATAAAATTTCTAGTAGAGGAGGGAAACAGAGTAGTGTCGAGGGATCAGAAGGTGGCCAGGGGTTGTTACGCTGTATTAATAAGGTTGGCATTTTGTATTTCTACTGTCAACCCGAGAGAAGAACTCGACAAATCCCTAGAGCCAACAGAGGAATTGCAGGTCAGAACTGAGGAACCTTAGAGAGCGGTTTGGATGGGAACCTAGTTAGAGCAAGCAGTCAAGAGAGATTTGACCTAATTGGCTCGTGAATTTTTAGACGTCTTCGCTTGATCCCAAAAAGACATGCTTGAGATCGATCTAAAACTGAATTTCCACAGGCTGATCATCAACCCCACATCTTGACCGGTTAAACAGAAAAGTAGACTCTTTAACCAGGAGTGGAATGAAGTTGTAGCAACAAAGGTGGAGAAGCTATCGGTAGCAGGTTTTATTAGGAAAGTCCATTACCTTAACCAGTTGGCCACGTGGTAATGGTAAAAAAGGCCAACGAGAAGTGGAGGATGTGTGAAGACTTTACCGATATGAATAAAGCATATCCAAATGATAATTTTCTCCTCTTAAAGATCGACCAGCTTGTGGACGCCACAGATAGGCACAAGCTGCTGAGCTTCATGGGTGCCTTCTCCGGCTATAATCAAATTCTGGTGTTTTCCCCCAAGCTAACAAAAAATATCGTTTATCACCCACCAGAGGACTTATTGCTATCAAGTGATATCGTTCGGGTTAATAAATGCTGGAGCTACCTATCAAAGATTGGTGAACAAACTTTTCAAAAACCTGATCATAAGGAATATGAAAGTTTACGTAGATGATATGATAGCCAAGTCTATAAAGGCAAAGAACTACGTGGCTAATCTGAGGGAAATGTTTATGATTTTAAGGGAGAACGGAATGAGGCTAAACCCAAAAAAATATGCTTTCGGAGTAAAGTCTGAAAATTGCTTGGGCTTCATAGTAAGCGAAAGGAAGATAAAAGTCAACCCAGATAAAGTCTAAACCATTCTAAAAATAAAGTCCCCAAGTATGGTAAAGGAGATCTAACGACTCACAGAAAAGATCGCGGCTTTGAACAGGTTCATTTTCAAGGCTATGGATAAATGCTTCACTTTCTTCCAGGTAATAAAAAGGAAGGAAATGAATAGGTGGATGGAGGAGTGTGAACAAGCTTTCGGATAATTAAAAGCCTACATTTCCGAACTGGTACACTTAGCCATCCCTATACCAGGGGAGGTATTGATGTTGTACCTAGGAGTCTCAAAATAGGCTGTAAGCTCGGTGCTGACCAAAAACAAAAAAGGGTGCAACTGCAAGTATATTACATAAGTGATGCCTTCATTAGTCCAGAGACTCGATATCCTCCCATGAGCTGTTAGCTCTAGCCCTTATCGTGTCGGGAAGAAAGTTACAGTCTTACTTCCAGGCACACACTATTCTTGTACTGATTAACCTGCTATTAAGGCAGATTCTGCACAAACCGGACCTGCTTGGCTGATTGGTTAAATGGGTCATAGAGCTGAGTTAGTTCGATATTCACTATAAGTCTTGAACGGCTATCAAAGGGCAGGCCTTGGCTGAATTTATAGCCGAATGTACCCGCGAGTCAAAAGAGGTCGAGGAGACGGGTGCCCCAGCCTCCAATCTAGCTTTGGAAAGGTAGCTGCTCTACATTGACGGGGCATCCAACCTGTAAGGGAGTGGAGTAGAGATTGTTCTTGTGAGCCTTAAAAGAGATGAGGCCAGTTACCCAGTTTACTACAGGTTCAAAGCCTCGAATAATGAGGCAGAATACGAAGCTCTCCTAGCCAGATTAAGAGTAGCTCGGACGCTGACTGTAAAGGAAGTGTTGGTGAAAAGTGACTTTCAGTTAGTGGTGAATTGAGTTAATGGCAGCTTTGAGGTCAGGGAAAAAAGAATGGCCGCATATCTGGCAAAATTAAAGAGTCGGATAAGCCAGTTCAAAAAAGTGCAAGTGAAACTGATCTCAAGAAATGAGAATCACCGAGTAGACATCATCGCCAAAATAACGTCAGGTGAAGATGCTCAGTTACCCTAAACAATCCCCGTGGAACTCATATTAGAGCTCAGCATCCAAGAAGAAGAGCAGATCATACAAATCAAGTTACAACCAATCTAGATAGACCCTATTAAGGACTATATTTTGAATGGGACAATTTTGACTAAAAAAATTAAAGCTCGGACAATTAAATACCTAGCTACCAAATACTCGATGATCGACAAGGTGTTATACCAAAGAGGTTTCTTGCACCTTTATATGAAACGCTTGGTCTCGTTGGAGGCGAAATGAATCCTTAAGGAAATCCACGAGGGAGTCTGTGGTAATTACTCGGGGACAAAAGCATCGGCTCATAAAGTGTTTAGGATCGGGTATTACTGGTCAACCACTTAACAGAATGCTAAAAGCCTGGTTCAACGCTGCGACGCATATCAAAGATTCACGAACAAGATTCAAACACCCGCGAAAAAAGTGACCACAATGAGTGGACCCTGGCCATTCGCCTAATGGGGGCTCGACTTGATAGTACCTTTGCCCAGAGGCAAGGGATTTTGTAGATATGTAGTAGTTGCAGTTTACTACTTCACCAAATAAATTGAGGCCAAGCCACTGTTAAAGATAACAGAGAAAAGTGTCTGAGATTTCGTTTGGAGAAATGTGATATACAGGTATAGAATCTCTCGTACTATCATCATTGACCATAGAAAGTAGTTCAACAACAATAGCTTCAAGAACTTTTATGTCCAACTCATTCGCCTCCCCCACACATCCCAAGACCAATGGCCAGGTTGAATATTTCAACAAGTTGGTTAAGAAACTACTCAATAAGAAATTAACAGAGAGAAATGGAGTATGGATAGAATAGTTGCCAAAAGTACTGTGGGTGCTTCAAACAACTAATAAGACAACCATGGGCGAGACATCATTCTCATTAGCTTTCGGGAGCAAAGCGGTAATTCCTGTAGAGATGAGAACCCTAACTTACTAGGTGCTGAATTTCTTTGAAGTTGTCAACAATGAGCTAATACAGAGACGATTGGATTTAGTCAAACAACTAAGAGACAAGGCCCAGATTCCAGTAGTGGTGTACCAATAAAAGGGTTAAGGCCAGGGAATTCAAAGAGGAAGACCTAGTGCTGAGGAGAGTAGTACTCAACACAATAAATCAAGTGGACGGGGTCCTTGGCCTGACCTGGGAAGGGCCGTCTAAAGTCTTCAGACGCATTAGGGGAGCCTATGAGCTCGAAGGGGTAAGCGGATGAGTCGTGAGGAAACTGTGGAATGCCGAACTACTGAAGAAATATTATTCTTAACTCTGCTTTACTTTTTATGCAAAGGTTATTCTCTATATACGAACATCGTTCTTAGTAAAGTCATTTGTACTCTTGCATGTATCTTCATGGAAAACAAGCTGATTAAAATATGGAAAGGAATGCTCATAAACGATGCCCTTAGGATATCTAACAATGCCCCCCACCCCAGAGGATTATTACAAAAGAAATTGTTGAGTCGACCTAAGTGGATTGACGCCCTCTAAAGGTAAGCCCTGGACCGTTTAAAACGTTATATCACATCATCATTATCATGACATCATCATCACATCACGTTGTCATTTATCATTGCATCGTCGTGTCATCCTCATTACGTTATGACCGGTTTGATGCTCACAAAGCATTTTACTATCATCGGCTCTACGCCCACGGGGAATTTCGCCATGATTAGTTTGATGCTTACAGAGCATATCACCGTTACTGGATCAACACAAGGGTAATTAAGAAGGCTAGGTGGGGCGAAGGCTGTGGCATTTCTACAACATCACTGTGGCCTTTTCCACGATGTCCATTGAAAAGGGTTTGATTGTGGCCTTTCCACGATATCACTGTAGAATTTTCACAGTACCCATGGCATGTTATTCAGTGTTATTACAATAAGCCGATGTCTTAAAGATACTGCAAGCTACTCGATCATCCCTGTTTCTCAAAGTCTGTTCATTATCAACGGTTTCAGAATCGCAGTAAACTACTCAGTCGACGTTAATGCTTCAAGTCGGCCATTATTTTTCGATGATCCCTCGAGGTGGTCGCCAGCCTTTGTATCTCACCGACCTTGTTACCAACAACTTCCCAATTATGCCTTTGCCAAGCAGGACAGCGACAGGCCGCTTATTATCTTGGTTTTTACTAACTATTGTCATACTTCCACGTAAAGCCGACTATTATCTAATAACTCTCAGACTTAGATTTATATTTTTATCCCTGAACTGATTCAGTTAGCTATGGCACTTGTTAGCTGAGCGGGTCTCTATTTCTATTTATTATGGAGATCGCGCTTGATGCCTTATGGCCTTGCAGGAACTCCTCATTCTACAACAAAAGCTCACCAAGTCATGAACCATCGTTATTACTTGATCGTTATAAGCAGTTTGGCATTACGGTTAGCTTTTCTTGTTATAATTTTTATCATTATCATGAACAGCTCGACTAAGAACAACATATTACAAATTCGATATTGTAATTTGCCCGATTTTATTATTATGATTTTTCCTATATGAGTAACCAGATTTACTACAAATAATTATAAGAACAACAAATTGGCACAATAGCTGGAAGAATGAAAAATACTTGTAGTAATTGGTAAAGAATATTACAAGAAGTTTCAGACATTACAAAAAGTTCTAAACTTTACAAAAAGGAGAAAGAGGAGAAGATGGGAAAGAAAGATGAGAAGATGGAAGAGAAAGAGAAGAAAGTAGAGGAGAAAGAGGAAAAGGTAAAAGAGAAGCTTGTTGGCTTATGCAATTAGGGCCGTGCCAAGCACCTCCAAGTCCATAATAAGTACCGCCTTGGGATTGAGTTTGACCGGAGGGTTGGCTAGGGTAGGAGGATCGGCTGAAACTTTAGCTGGCCCAAGAGGCTGAGCAGTAGTAGCCTTACCCTTGATGGCAGAAGGAGCAGCTTCGTTGGTGCTTGCAACTACAACACCACCACCAACTGCAGTTGCATCGACATGAGTAGCATCACCACCAGAAGGCACTGTGGCCAAGTTCCATGACCATTGGAGGTTGATTTTCGGGTAGTGCTCCACGAAGAGGTCGATTGACCTTAGAAACCCCTTCATTGCTCCTCGACGGAAGCTCTTATCATGACTAAAAGACCAGTGATTTCTTTGCTACTCTAGATTATTCACCAAGGAATTCTTGCTCTACTCGATCAGCTCATTCTCTCGCAGAGCCGTCTCTAGCTATGTCTCGAGTTCCTCATTTTATCACGTCAGCTCAGTAATACGGCTCCCCGCCAAAGCCAGAGAGTTGGTCATCTTCTGCTCAACTAGCCTCTTCTAGTGATGAAGCTCTGATAGCTTGCTCTCTACCTCGGCACAGGGAATCATCATCTCCTCTAGCTTGGCCACTGTCTCATTCACTATTCTCTTCTCCTGCTTGGTAATTCTCTTTGCCTACTATGTCTTAGCTCAAGACCGAGCAAAATCATCCTCAGCCCTCTAGGCTCGAGTTGCTATATCGAGCATCCTGACCCGAAATCAAGAAAGAAGGAAGACGGACTACATGAAACATTAAAAAAGTCAAAACATGTGAACATATGAGCAAGATGAACAGAACAACAAAGGGCAGGAAGTACTTACATCAAGAACAAACCCCATTGCAACAATGAACCCCGTGATAGGGTCCAGGGAAGATATTATTGAGTGTTGATTTATTTAGGGTGCAAGCATGTGGTATATGTGTTTAACAACAAAATTACATATCTCATACGTATACATACACAGCGAAAGCATAAAAATTTACAATAAACACAATTATTATATATTAATAACGAAATTGAGAAATAACCCTTGAAGCCTTTGGATCAAAATTCTTGAAGTCCACTTAAAATGCAAACTTTGATCAATTCTAGTAATCAACAATGGTGAGATTGATTATCTAGAATAACAGTATTTTAATCCAGTAATAAGTTTACCAAATTAAACTTAAGTTTTTTCTTTTCCTTAGATTAACACTTAATTAATAACTCAAACTCTTATTTTTATTTAATTGACTTTAAGCCTAATGAAAAGTAAATTTAATTATGAATTCAACAATTAAATTCAAAATTAAGAGAACAAATTTTCTTTTTTCTTTCTCTTTGATGGCCAGCCAAACACCTAACAAAAAAATAAAATAAAATTCAAAATGTTATTTCATTTTGCAAATATATACAAATGAATTTTATTTTATTTTAATTTCACTTAATTTGAATTTGTATTTAACTTAACCTGATCATAGTTAACATTTAACCCTAGTTAAGTTAGTTTAACTTAACCCTTAGGTTAAATAAATATTTAAATAATCTAACTCTAGTTAACTAACTTAACCACAATTAGGTTAACTTTTACTTAACCATTAAGTAAGGTTAACTTAACTTAATCATATGGTTAACTTTTAACTATAGTTAAGTTAAATTATTTATTTAACTATTAAATAAATATTTATTTTAATTATTTAATAATTAAATAATTATTAAATAAAATTATATTTATGCCCTTACTAGATTACTAAGTTAACCTAAAGTGGGTCCTATTATTAAATAAAATAATTTCATTTGTTGAATTTTACTGTATTGAACTATTTAATAGGGTACGCTGCCTAAGTGCACAAAGAGTACATTTCACATTGGGACTCCTTAGGTCCATGCCTGATTCGTCAAATGGAATTATTCCATAAGTCCGTGATAGATGCCCCACGTACACGTCACGAATATAACAAATTAACGCATTAGACCTTCAGGTTGAGGTTACTACATATTCGTATAATCCTTCCGTCATTATATCTTAGAGAGATATAAATCATCACCGTCAAATTCTCTTAAACTCATTCATGAACTTATCTCAAGATTCATATCATAATGAACAATATACGCAAACACTTTTGCTATATTGTTCAACCCTGTAAAAAACTCTTTTCTCCGGTTCATTGCTTATGGCCATAAGACTTTGTAAGATACAATCTCGGAGCATCGGATATACAACCTACCTATGTGAGCTGGTGGATTCCGTATCTATACACACCGAACTCCATGAGCATCGGACCATACCCAGTGACACATAGTGGTCAGACTATAAAAAGGTCTCTAACATATGTGGAACCAAAGTATGGTGGGTCACCCACAAGCTCACCGTGGCGCTCAGGTCGAAGGACTACGAATATTACTCAATTTGAGAGGACTTTCCTTTGACGAATTCATAGGATATCTATTGGCGTGCTCGTGAGTCTATTCAGTATCCAATCCTAAATGAATATCTACATGTTTATACGAGCTTCCACTAAGCTCATGGTCAGTTAAGAACAATCATCTGTACAATACAGATATAGACGTACACTGATCTATATTATAGTAATTCACCAATAGACCCGCATTGGTAAACATAGATCAGGAACACTATGTTTGAGAACATACTTACATAATGACAATTCCTAGCATTTTTTGTAACTATGTCATTACAAGTAGACTCTCAAATCTTTATCCCATTATAGACAAGGTTCTAACTCTTTAGATCTTGCTAACTCTTATAACCTGCTAACTCTTAGCATTTATAACTCTCAGCATTGCTAATTCTTAGCACTGGTCTAAACTCCTTTAAATTAGATCTCAACGTCTTCAGATCATACAATGTCTATAGTGTTACAAGCTTTAGTACTATTTAATAAAGGTTATTAGCGATTTAATAAAATATTCATTGTATAGATATTACAAAATAAATATTCATACAAATAGAAATGACATGTAAGTACAAATCCTAACAGATATTTGACCCTCCCAGGCTAGGGTCAAGTACCTCTCCATTTCTCGCATCACAAGGAGCAGAAAGCCCAGGCCCTCCCTTACTTTTAGGATTAGCATAGAAGCAGACACGCAAAAGAGAGGACTTTCGCTAGATAACAGCCCATCCCGTCTTCTGGAGTTGGGTGCCGTCACGGCTTAGCCAATCGAGGTTGTTGTGTTAAGGGCCGACCCGATGAACCCCATCCCCTGCCTTGAGTTTAGGAGGAAGGGGTGTCTTGTGCTCGAGGAGGAGTCTGAGTAGATGCTTGCATTCTCTTCGAAGAGTCGCTCTAAACTTATCCCCCATCCTGGACAGTTAGGCTTCGTGTAGTCTTTTCTTCGAGGGCCCGCCTATTAGCAGCATGACCAGACAACCCTCACCCATGGGACGGTCCCCTCTTTCAAATTTCTCCTGAGTTAGGGTGGAACAGTAGCCCATGACACTGTCAAAATTCAAAAAACGCTGACCACCTAAAGCAAAGAAGCCTTCGGTCTGGCTCTGCTTCCTTCTCTCAATGCTACCTTGTTCAAACATTCCTACATAGCGTATACAGTATGAGCTCAAGTATACTGAGGGAGGATTGGTCCAAGGCAAAGAAAAATAAAAACTTACTTTCAATACGGGGTAGGGACGGCACGGAAGTAACAAGGCTTGATCCAACTAGGCTGGCCGATGACGGTAGCTCCTAAATCGGGCAGGTATGCTAAAGTGCGATGGTTATCCGATTGAGTATTTGCTCGGACACCTCACATCAGTAGCCCAAGTCACTACAAGAAAATCAGAGATGTCAGCTGAGTAGTATAGGGTAACAAGAAGAATTCTCAAGTATAAAAAGGCAAGGACCTGTATCCACAGAAAAACTAGCAGCGACGACCCACTATCTCCTATTTCTCTTAGGTGTTGGGATTTGTGCTTACGTGCCATCCCTTTTATGTATAAATATTTGTTTTATGTTTATACATTTATGATTTCAATATATCACTAATTATTTTATTTATAAATATGGTAAGATGCTTGTAACATTTTAGACATTGTATGATCTGAATGAGTTCAGATCTGATCTAAAGGAGTTTAGATCAGAACTAAGAGTTAGTAAAATCTAAAGAGTTAGAGCCTTGTCTGAAATGGGACAAAGACCTAAGAATATATTAATAATGACATAGTTGCAATGGGTTGCAAATGGTGCTAAGAAATGTTGTTATGCAAATATGTTCTTAAATTTAATGTTCCTGATCTACCTTCACTAATTCGGGTCTGCTAGTGAAGATCTTAATATATATATAGATCAGTGTATGTCTATATCTGGATAGTCCAGATGGTTAGTCTTAGCAGACCATGAGTTTAGTGGAAACTCGTATAGAGATACAAGTATTCAGTAAGGACTGAATATTGAACAGACTCACAAAGATCTCCAATAGACATCCCATAAAGCCGTCAATGGAGGATCTTTCGAGTTGAGTAGATTCGTGGTCCTTAGACCTGAGTGCCACGGTGGACTTGTTAGTGGTCCATCATACTTTGGTTCCACATATATTAGATACCTTTCATGGTCTGACCGCTAGGTGTCGCTGGGTATGGTCCGATGCTAATGGAGTCCGGTGTGTACAAATATGGGATCCATCAACTCAATTGGGTGAGTAAAATATCCTTCAACTCCAAGATTGTATTTCAGAAAGTCTTATAGCCATAAGCAGACATCCAAGAATGTTTTTGGGAAAATAATATCGTGAAAGTGTTTACGGATATTATTTATTGAAATACAAATCTAGAGATAAGTTTATGGTTGAGCACATGGAGACTTGACGGTGTTGATCTATATCTTCGCTCTTCTAGGATATTTATGATGGAAGGATTATACGAATATGTTATAACCTCAACTTGTATGGTCTAATGCGCCGTTTTGTAATATCTATAACATGTGTGTGGGACATTATTCACGGACGTGTGAAATAGTTTCATATGACAAATTGGGCATGGACCTAGAGAGTCTCACAATATGAAGTGTACTCGTTGTGCACTGGGGCGGCGAATTGGATTGAATAATTAATCCAATAATTTCCAGCAAAATGAAAAATGTTTCTAGGTTCCTTTTATTATTCACTTGTCAATAATTGAAGGTAAAACACATTATTGGTTTACAAGAGTTGTTAACCAATAAGAAATTGACAAGTGACATAATCTTGCTCCATAAATAATTTACCATGTATTTACCTATTTACCTTACTTGGTAAATACATATATGGTAAATGTAAATATTCAAAATAGTTTTGAATTATTAATATTTTATATATTAATCAAATTATTATTATTAATTGGAATAAGTGGCAAACACCATTTACTAATAGAGAATGCACTTGTTATTAATAATAAGAAAAGTTTACCACTTTGTAATTCTTAAATGATGCACTAAGGAAGTGGTAAAACCACTTAACATTGATTAAATGCCATTTACTCTCTAGAAATTGATTCAATTGGTTGAATCAAATTGGTGAGTGAAAAATATGATAGATTAATGTTTGTAATGGCAAACATGGTTAAGTGGTGGTGGAGCACTAAGAGAAATCATTCTTTGTACTTAAGAAAGAATTGAAAGAGTTCAATTGGTGCAAGATAGAGTGAAATTCGTTCTAGGAGAAAAGAGAGAGAATTGAGAGCTTTTCCTAAGTGTTTTTCTCAAAGTGTTGAGAGAAAATGCAAAGGCTTACCAAGCTACAACATATAGAGTTGTAAAGAACTATAGAAAACACCCAATTCTTCTCATCTCTTGGTAGTAATTATAAGGACAAATTGTTTTAAGTGTTAAAACAATCATTTGCTAGAAATTCAAGGCTGCCATTCTAGCTTCACAATCCCACCGAATTTAGTTGTGAACTAGAATTGTGCAAGGGAACACTTCAATGTGAGCTCAACAAATTGAAGCTTGGAGTTCTTGAAGAATTGTAAAGCTACCTTAATATCCGGGTAGGTTATTTATTTGTTATTCATTTTATATCATGCATGAAATATATATATATGAGATATATATGTACTTGAATGATCATACATGCTTGAATATGTTACATATTGTTTAATATGTATGAATACTTCCGTTGCGTATTTAATTTTTAAAATTATACACATCTATACACATCACACACCATATCACACAACATTAGGGACCCTCTGAACCTACTCTCCCCCAACAAAGAACCAATCCCCATTCCAGTCTTTCATAGAGGTAGGTCAATTAGGAATTGAATTTTAGAGGTCGTGGAAAGAGAGGTAGTAGAAACCCCTTTGGCTCCTATTATTACTTCTGAAGTGGTACTAGTAGCATAGTTCTTGAAAAGGGGGGAGCTATTTCTCCGAGAATTGGGTCATAGCTGACATGGAACTATTTCTAAGCGAGCTAGTATCTTAGCAAAATATCACAGTATAGGAAGCCTAAGGCCCAACCTCAAGAACTCCATATGGATGGCCACTTCACCATTGATAAGGCTGCTCGGATTGTAATATATGATTCTTATTATTAGTGTAGGTGCCTAGATTTTGGTATAAAGCGATAAAGATACTGTTAGGTTACCCTATTTCAACCATATTAGAAATATTTTCTTATGGTGCGCGTGAGAGGTATTAGACCTAAATTGGTATTTTCATAGTAAATCGGAGAGTCGAACGGTCATGAAATATTTTTGGAACTTTTTCTATTGGCTTGAAAAAGGAAATTTCAATTTAACATATGGATTTCCATATAAGTGTTATGCATAGAACAAACATTTGTTAAGAAACAAAATCCATATGTTAGAAAATGGACCAATTGGAGACAAGTGGATGGATTGCCAAATTGGAAGCCTAGTTGGTTCCTTTGACTATTCTAACTAAATAGTTAGAAAGGAACCAATTAAATACTTTCATTTTTAACTAGTGGTAATTTAAAATTTTAAAATTAGTTGAGGGGCAAATTAGACTTTTGGGAGAGTACTATATAAGGATGAAGTGTCTAAAAATTTGGCTAAGTTAAAAGTATAATATGTTAGAGCAAAATAGGTGATTTTCGGCCATGAGAGGAATATACTGCTATAGTGAAATTCAATACTTTTTTCATGAGTTTTCATGCCTGATCAAGTTAAAATCAAGCTAAATATAAGTTCCTAAGATCAATTGAGGTTTGCACTAGTGAAAACCTAAGGAAAAGAGGTAAGAAAGACCTTATTTAGTGATGGTGGTTTATGATTTTTCAAGATCACTTCAATTAATGTATTTGTGTGAATTCTTGATTTAGATTGATTTGAATTTAAGTGTGAAGCTCAAAGGAGACACCAAACTAAAGGAATTAGTAAGGTAAGAATTAATATTTTGTGTGATCTTGTTGTAGGAACTTCAATTGAATGTTATTAGGGCATTAGAATTAAATTGGCATAATTTGAATGTTATTGGAACAAGAAATTGAGAAAAGAATTGTGTTGGGTGAGAAAAAGAATTCGGTTACGTTAGGGATTTTAGGGTTTGAGTTGTGTTTTGGTTCAATTATTGTGTATAAATAATTCCTTATGTTAATTGGATGTATATGCATGATGAAAAATCAAAAAATGAAGAAAATTGGACATAATTGTCCATTCTTGGTAAGATGAAGGGCAATTATGTCCAACTAATTTTATAGGGTGTTAAGGAATTTTTTTGGCATCGGATGGTGAATTAAATAAGATTGAATGACTTCGTAAATAAAAATCGAAATGTGGAATCCATTCGGGCTTTGTAAGTCGAATAGGGCGCTTATTAGTTTAAGTGAAATTTTAGCATTTGTAAAGGTTCTAAATGTCATTTATGGCGTGTAGGTGAAGAAAATCGAAAACAGTAAAAGAAGAAAAAATTTCGGAGAAGAATTGAGTTTGAAGCGGTTGATGAGTGAAAATCTATAATGGTTTATCTTTCGTTTAATTTGTTTTCATATATTAAAATTGTATGTTTTATGTGATTTTTAATGCATAAGCATGATTTACGATTTTAGTATACAGTTATAATTATGCATTTCTTTGTTCAGTTTAAGAAACAGTTATTAAATTAGTTTAAAAGGCCATTGGTACCCTCAGATTTACAGTGTGGTGATAGTTTAAGACCCGTCCGATATATCTCGTACGCATGGGCAAGCATTGGGGAGTGAGTCACTAATTCCAAGAAGTCGGGTTGTCGAGTCATGTAAGTCGCTCTATGTATACGGGGTATTGTCTCGCTGTATGTAGGCGATGTAAAATTTCGCTGCATAGCTAGTGAGATGTCTTTAGATGTCACAGTGGGTGTTGCTAGTTTAGACGCCCTATGACCTACTCACATTGTGCGGTGCTAGTTTAGTCATTGCGTAAGTATAGAGTTTTAGATTTACTATTGGTGCAGTTTAAAAAAAAATTGCCGAACAAGATTTTTAATAGTTTTTGAGTTACTGAACACATATTATGTATTTATATGTGTACATGTTAGTTATTATTTTTACAAATTCTAGAAATTGTTCACAGATATTATTAATAAAAATCACTCGGCAAGATTTTATCAACATATAACCATTTTACAGTTCTATAATAGTTTTAGAAGCATATTTTATGTAGTTTTCAGAATTTAATATTTATACAAAATTTTATATTTTCACTAGAAATCTTAAATGCACTTACTAAGCTCCTGTAGCTCACTCGTTTTGTGTTTTATGTTTTCTGAACCCCCTCTCTAGGTGCAGGTCTTGGTGTGCAAGTTGCTAATTCTCCTACAATAGATTAGTAGGTCAAGACAGACGATCATTTTGTAAATATAAATGTGCTGAGTAGCACGTTTTGATTTTTGTATAATAGTTATAGACTTTGTGCATATTGTACATATGTTTCGAACAAACAAGAAATGTTTCGATAATACAGTGATAGTTTTACTTTTCATTAGTAAATTAATTTTGTGATTAGAATAAAATTGTTGTTTGGAGCTGGATTTGATTTTGGAAGGACCGGAAGTCCTATTTGGTAGTTGAGAAAAATATTTGAATAGAAGTGTGATCTTTATTGCAAATTTTAGTTTTTGGATTCTAAAAAAAAATAGAGGAAACTATGTCCGTTTTTTTTAAATTTGGTAAATTATCTTCATAAATATTATGAGATTTAGTTGGTATTAGTAAGAATTAAAAAGGATTCACCTCGTAGAATTTCTTACTTTTGATAGTTAAATTCTGAGAAATTTTCGTTGGGGTGCCGGCGAGGCACACTAGGATCTACAGTAGAGAGTCTTGGGGTGGGTCTTTTCACGGATAATCCTACTTGGTGGGCAGCCTAAGGGTGACCAACTCAGAGATGTCGTAGGAGTGCCTAATAAGGTCCAGGTCGGCCTCATTCAAACAGAATGTACAATACCTAGTGTACAGCTCAAACTCTACCACATCTTCACCATCTACCCCCTCAGGAACTTTTGGGTCATTACCCTCCCCCTCTCTAATACTGAAGACTAGCATAGCCTTAATAATAGTCACTCCCGTAAAAGAGGGCTAGTCACTCCCGTAAAAGAAGGAACGTCACCCGCTGAGGTGGACGCCCCTCCGCTACTTTTGCCCCTACTACCCCTCTTAACCAATGGGACCTCTGAGGTCGTTTCTTCCTCCTCTTCAGTCATGTTTATGGTTGAAAAACCTAAATTATCTTTAAAAGCTATTAAAATACAAAGAATAATTTTTTAAAGGCTATAAACACTACAAGGCAAGGACAAAAACAGCCAAGCATAACCATAAAAATAGCAAACAAAGAGAAATAAACAATAAGCATTAAAACAAAATTCAGAAGCAACCAAAGTAAGAAAATAATGGCAGAAACCCAGTAAATGACCTAAAGACTACAAAAGCTACCCTAGAAAACTAAAGCAAACTCAAGTAATATAAACCCTCAATGCTAGAATATTGAATAGAAACTACGATAAAAGAGAGGCGAAATGAGGGAGAACTTACCAGAATGATGCTCAGAAATTAGAAAGCAAAACCAACAACAACTGAGAACCACCAAACAAAGAAGATGCCTTCGCACGAAAGAAACAAAATCAAACCAACGAAGCAAAATTGCAATAATAAAGAAAAATGCAGAATAGAGAGGTGAATAAAGAAGGAGGTAAACTATTGCTATGCAACAGTGGAGCAATCCAGATTGTTCAGATCAAATGAACGGACAAGATCAGCAGAAAAACCAAAGAGACCCTTATTGGGATAAGGAGATGTGACACTTTGGGTTCCCAAGCACATTAAATTCGTGCCTTTTTTAAGAATAGTGACCTAGGTCATCAGATTCAGCAGATCGAATGGCCCAAATCATTTTTGATCGACCAAACGTTACTCAGAAAACAAG
The DNA here is from genome assembly GCA_946807835.1 of Ailanthus altissimus. NCBI lineage: Eukaryota > Viridiplantae > Streptophyta > Magnoliopsida > Sapindales > Simaroubaceae > Ailanthus > Ailanthus altissimus. The sequence continues at coordinate 20,096,190 of OX327684.1, forward strand.
AAAGACGTTATCTTTAGGTCTCAACTATCTCCAACCACACGATCAGAAGCAGATCAATGGATAAAGGCAAGTTCATTGATCAAGGAGCTTTCAAATGAGTCAAGGATGACGCTTGGGAAGATTTATCATTATTACTCGAAGAAAGTATGGGAAAAGCCACCACTACGTGACAGTAACACGACGAACAGCCATGACATCATCACACCATGCCAACTAGTTTTGACATCCTTAAAAATCACAACAAAAAACACTTGACAGCATAACACCCCTTAAAACCTCGTTCGGACCAGCTCGGACAGGTGATAAACCAATAGAAGTAAAGGGAGTAAACAGAGATCAAAGCTTAGCCTTACTTTTTCCTCCTCGTTCATGTATCTAAAACACACAAGATTTTGCAGGACTTTCTTTGTTGTCAAAGCTATTATTGTGGCAATAGGATTTTTAATGCTCTCCATATAAAGATCTTCACTTTATTTTGAACAAGACTCAACCATATGAATTTTCACCACTCACCCATTGTCCTAGAGGATTCAGCTTTCCTTATGCTCCTTGCTTCTAAGGCTAGAAAGTAGCCACTTTTAATTGAGTAATCCCCTCTTTTTGTATAGTGCTAACATATACTATCATCTGTTTTGGTAAGTGGCAGTGGTATTCTAATAATAAGTTCAGCATCTATCTCATCAAAATGTTGTTTGAGAATTTCCTCTTTCCATTTATTTTTTATCATCAATTAGCAGCTCCATTTTACTATTATTTGGGGTGGGGGTTGGGGTGGGGGTTGGTTTATAGGCTTAAGAGTGGATTCCCTTGGCAGCCAATTAGTTTGATAAGTTCTGATACTCGACTAACCACCTAATGCCTTTTTTTAGTAGGCCTCTCCCCCATAGCAAGCTCCTCCATATGTATGGTGGATTACTACCTATTTTAGCTTCCAAGAAGTCCTCATTTTTGAAGTATTTGGCCTTGAGAATTCTAACTATAAGGGATTCTGGTTGCTGAATTAGCCTCCATCCTTGTTTTGCTAACATTGCTTGGTTGAAGCATTGAAACTCTCTAAAGCGTAGCCCTTCTTGTTGCTTCCCCTGGCATAGGCTATCCCATTTTGTCCAATGGATCGTCCTGTCTTGGGAACTCTTTGATCCCCACAAAAATCTAGCTATGATTTTCTGCATATCCTCACAAAGGCTCCTCAGTAGCTTAAAAACACTCATAGCTGTGATTTTCCACCACTAGAAAATAGTCTTTCATTCCATTTGCGAACTTTATTTGATATTTTAAGCTTGAGATCATTGAAAATTTGTCTCTTATTCCTTCCAATTATAGATGGTAGGCTTAGATACTTCTCATGTATTGAGAGACTCTCTTGAGCTTGAAGACATTTTGCAAATTCTGTGCTTGGATTGCGTTGATGTTGGGACTGCAAAACACTGAGGACTTCTCAAAGTTGAATACCTGTCCTGAGGCTTCAAAGTAGCTGTCAAGAATCTGCTTCAATCTGCTACACTCCTGGTCTGAAGCATTAGAGAAAATCAGACTGTCATCAGCAAATAATAAGTATGAGATTGATAATTCCTTGCTGAACTTAATCTCTCTTAACTGCCTTCTTGATACAGCTTGATTAATCATTGACGATAACATTTCTGCACGCATCACAAAGAAATAGGGTGAAAGAGAGCACCATTGTTGAAGCCCTCTGTGGACTGGAAAATAACCTTTAACTTCTCTATTGATTATTACAGAAAAAGTTGTTGTTGAGATACATCTCATCACTAAATCTGTCCACTTTGTTGTAAACCCCAATTTAATCATTACATCTCTTACGAGGGACCACTCTATTCTTTTGTAAGTTTACTTGTATCAAATTTTAATGCCACATAACCTCCCTTTCCTTTTTTCTTGCATCTTATATGAAGACACTCATATTCAAGGATTATGTTATCACTAATCAGCCTATTTGAAAGAAAAGCACTCTGATTTGAGGATACAATTTTACTCGCCCCTTCTTTAATCTATTAGCAATGAAATGACATATTACATTGCACAAGCTAATTGGTCTAAAATCATGTGTGTTTTGTGGGTGCTGTTTCTTAGGAATCAAAGCAATTGGAGTGTGATTGAATGTTGAGATTTTACCTCGCTGATTAAGCATATGAAGACGTGTTAACAGTGTCCTCTCCTACAATTTGCCAATGTTTTTGAAAAAAACCTGCAGACAGCCCATCTGGTTGAGGAGCTTTTGCTGAATTAGAGTGCCAGACTGCACTGATAATTTCTTCCCTGGTAAAAGGTTTGTTCAACTCTTCATTCATCTCCTTTGTCACCCTTTCATTTATCCCTGACAATGCTGTACTTCTTTGGTCCTCTGTAGGGTTGGATGAAGCAAATAAATTGGAGAAGTATCCACAAATCACATATTCCAGCCCCTGATCACTCTCTGTCCACTTTCCATCTTCCCCGCATAGGCCTTTTATTTCGTTCTTCTTTCTTCAGTTGGCTGCATAAGCATGGAAAAATTTATTATTCCTATCCCTTTCCCTATACCATATCTCTCAATCTCTGCCTCCAATAAACCTCATCCTCCAACAGCAAAATATCGATCTGTTTTTCTAGGTCCCTTATCCTGCTGGCTGATAGATAATGCTGAATTAGAACTAAAGCTTTGGTTAAGCTCCTTCATTAATTGCCTCAGCTTTCTCTACCTTCCTTTGAATTCACTCTTACTCCATTCTATCAATCCTTTTTTTAACTTCCTCTGCTTTTCCCTGAAATCTGTTATTACACCATTTCCTGTACTGTTTTTAGCTTTCCAAATTCTTTAACAGTTCTGTGGCAGTCTTCATGAGTATCCCACATGTCTTCATAATGAAATTTAGTGTTTACATGCTTCTTTCTTCCCAGCCAATCTCTCTGTTCCCAGCCCTCTAACAAGATAGGACAGTGGTCCGATGCTGTAGCCATCAGATGTTGGACTCGCATCCTGCAATACAATTTTATTAAGTTCTGTACTCCTTAAGAATTTGTCTAGCCTTTCCTCCTCTAGCTTTGATCCATACCTCTTGTTTGACCACGTGTAAGGGTATCCATTCCATCCTAAGTCAGAGAGCCCACAAAATCTAATCGTACTCTGAAATTCTTCTATAGCCTCAACCCTTCTAGGATGACCTCCATCTTTCTCATTGGTATCCAGTGTCTCGTTAAAATCACCGCAACACATCCATGGAAGTCTACACATTGTTGCTAGTCGATTGAGTAGAGTCCATTTATGCTTCTTCTAGTTGGATTCAGGCATCCCATAGATCCCTGTTAGTCTCCATTTCCGGCAATTGTCATCTAAAATTACAGTATCAATATAGCTTCTGCTGTATGACATAACTTCCATCTTGGTGTTGTTCCATAATATCACTACCCCTCCACTTCGGTCATTGCTATTTACTGCAAAACAGTTGTCAAATTTGAGTCGTCTTCCTATCCCTCATCCTGTTCTCATCTAATTTGGTCTCACAAAGAAAAGTTATTTTGGTTTTTTTTTTTGTTGGAGAATATTATTAAAGGATCAATCAAAACGTCTGTTGATTCCCCAGGCCTTGGACGTTCCAACTCATGACTATCATGGCTCTTGGCGAGATGGAAACCAGCCTCCACCGCTAGAAATTTCATATTTCGTATCTGCGTCGCTTTTAGGTTCCTGTCTGCGGCAGTAACTTTCAGTTACAACACTCCCTTCACTATTAGAATTAGAATGTTATGGATTTTTTGTTGGCAAAGACAAAAGACAACTTCTTTCGGAAATGAAAATTAGATTTATTACGTTTATGATTACTTATCCAACTCGCAGTAACGAGCTTCATTTAAGACGGTAAGATTTCCATTAATTGGTCAAATTTTCAAGCGTTAACTGTTTCAAATCTATTTCAAATAAAACGGATCTGAAGATTTGACAATTCCATTGAGATGAGGAATGCATTATATATATTACGTTAATGATTTCTGTTCAACGTGTATGTTGCGCACAGAACTTCTATTAGCACTCTTGGAATGAGCTAGACACTAGAATTTCGAAAATAGAATGGAAAAAGTAACATCGTTTATGACCCAGAACGACAATTGTTATGGTCGCCAAGGATAAGACTCGACCAGCGGCACTTTGAAGCAGATAAGCTGCGGTCATATTATTACGCCTCATTTCAAAGAGAGAACCTCGGTACCTATAGTAGTTATTTATCCATTACACCTCAACTGAAAACAAATTTCAGGGTAAAGAAGAACATTAATCCTATGTGCATCTCTTTGGAGTTACTTGTAATTTCAAATGTTAATCTGAAAATGACAATTAAAAACAACCATTGATTGATGCTAGGGCAACAAACATGAACCACAGCTCATCCAGTAATTTTGATCTATGTTGCATTCATTCCTAAAAATGTGTTAAATTTTAAAATTATGAAGTCTAGAATGTTCAACTTCAGCACAACATTCTACTATAGCAATAAAATCAAGTACCTGTGTAAATATTAGGGCATACTAATTAAAGAACAAATATAAACCTTAAAACATGTAAAAATACTTGTATCCAAGAAGATCAAAGAACAAATATAAATCTTAAAACATGTAAAGTACTTCTATGCAAGAAGATTTATTAGTCTCCTAAACAAAGCATTATATAGAACTTATCAATCTTCAAAAGAACAGAGTCAAGGAAGGAAAGTATAATGAAGAAACTATAGCAAATAAAATAATAATAAAAAAACATTACCACAATATTAAACTCCTAAGTTGCATAATAAATGACGGTGAACTTAATCAAACAAGCTGAAGCCCATATCATCATCAGACTCCTCAGCAGGCTCTTCCATCTTCTCTTCCTCCTTAACAGCAACCGGGGCAGCATCACCAGCAGCAGCAACCGGCGCAGCGGCAACTGCAAACTTGCTGGGGTCCTGCATTCACATGATTTAAACAATTAAGAAATTTTGAGAGCAATGAATACAGCACAATGCAAAGAGCAGGACAGTGTCAATTTTAAAAAAAGAATGCATGCAACACAAACCTTTAGGTACTCCTTCACTTTGTCAGCCTGAGGGAAAGAATACTCAGTTGTAACTGCAACAGCAAGAACATTCTTATAGGCATTGATGAACATGTGAGAAGCAGCTGCCAGAGTTGGGTATGAGATGGCCAGTGCCAGAGAGGTGACCATTGAGACACCCAAAGCAAACTTCTCAATAAGGTCTTCCTCAGTTAAGTCAAGCACCTCTGGGCTGAACACAGAGCCATTGTCATAGACTGACCGGATAACAAGACCATATGAGAAGGGCCTAATCCCAAGCTTTGCAAGGAGGGCTGCCTCAGAGGAACCCACTTTGTCACCCTTCTTAATAAGCTCCACAGGGGTGATAATTTCAACAGTACCCTTGTTAATCTTCGTGGGAATATTAAGCACCTGAATTGATATAAAATTGAAATTGTAAGATATCAAGAAAACCACACACAATTAACAAATTCAACTTTGCCATATAGTGAAACTATTTACCTGGAAGAAAGAGGTCTGGGAGGGATCAAGACCAGTGTTGCCAGGAGGGACAACCACATCAATCGGAGCAACCAAACCAACACGGGCAGGAGCTCCAACCTGTTCCATAAGATCATATTAACATTGATAGAGCTACAGAAGAATCATGAAGAACATACTGAAAACATTTATCAGCAAGAAGATCAAACAATATCATGTCAGCACATCAATAAAAGCACTCAAGCAATTAGTACAAAACTGAAAAAAAATGAACATCCCCCCTGCAACCACAGTGAGAAAAATAAAGACCCAAACCAAAAAGAAACAAAAAAAACTTATAGGAAATGCACTCCACATCTCAATGGCACTATCAAATGCTCACATCCATTCACCAAAAAAAGTATATTCAGATACTGTTAGTGTTACCACCAAAACAATACCAACTACACAAATCTTTCATGCACCAAATCTACAAAACGAGGTCAATTAAATTGCTACCACACAACCAAAATTATAGTCCAGTACGATTATATAAATTATACATTAAGATGAATCAATACGAAATAACTTTCCCATAACATAAGCCACATAAACTATGAGCAATGTATTATGTTTAGTCTGCCAAGAAGAATTCATAAACCTCAAAAAAAATGGGAAGCCTCTACTGTTAGATTCTTCTAGCTAAATTAACTAAAACAAAATAACTAACATAACATACCTAAGTGTGTGCTAATAAATAACAAAAAAAAATTCTCACTGATTAAGTTAATGAATAAATTGACAGGAAAAAGCAAGAATACCAAAAACTCACCTTGTACTTTCCAACCTCCTCGCTCACTTCCTTCAAATCACCCTTTGTGAAAATCAATCCCACATTACCCTAATTCAAAAACAACAAAAAATAACCCATTAATAAAACCCAATAAAAAAATTCTACAAACAGATTAAAAAAAAACAATGATAAAAATAAAAACTTTACCTGAAGAAGCGGAATGAGATTGAGAAAGACCTTGTTGCCGGTGTTCTCAGCGTGAATTCTGATAGACCTTTTCATCATGGTGTTCTTTCCCATAAGCACGACGGAGTCGCCACGCAGACCCCTGCGAATGCTTTGCAATTGATTCGAGCCTACGTTATCGGCGGCGGCAATGAGGATCTGGCTGTACTCGTCGAGCAATTGGCATAGCTTGGCGTCGTAAGCGATCTTCTTATCGGCTTTGGATGGTTTCACCGCCATTTGATTTTTAGGGTTTCTAAAAGAACTAAAAGAAATCAAGACAAAATCGAGGGCCAAGACGAAGCGTCCGAGGCTTGTCAAGGCGGACAGCGTTAAAGCGCCGTCTCTTTAACCTCAACGAGATTGAGATGAAGGAAATGAAACGGAGAATATAAATTTGAGAACTGTTGGGCTGTTAAGTGAAGAAGTGAGAGGTTGACGTGTTTATGTAGTGAGAGAAACAGGAAGTGAGAGTTAGGGTTTATTGAAACCCTAGATCGGACGGGTGTTATTGTTTTTTGCTTTTGGGATCGGATGGTTGGAACTTGGTTTACCTGTTATGGATCTAAATGGGCCGGAATTGGTTGTTGAATTAGGGATGATTTAGATGGTTGAGTAAAGTATCGAAATGGGTCCATTTTAACTAATTCATGAGTATGAGCAAATAATGTCATACCACAAGTTGTTTTCTAAATGATTTTTGAAACAAATTAATAAAAAAAAAGATCAAGAGAGCTAAATATATAGAATATTAATGTCGTTTGGCATGATTTTTAATTTTTAATTTTTTTTACGACAAAGAAGAGTTTATGACAGAGTACGAAAGTTGTCTTACACCTATATAGAGACGAGCTCAAATTTTAGCTAAAATTTCTTTTAAATCTTTCATTTATATATTTTAGGAAAATAGATGTATAGAAAAATTGATAAATCGAACTGAATCGAGTGAACCAAATCGAATTGTCTTTTTGGTTGAGTTTTATTTTGGCTAGTGCAATTTCAAATTTTCAAACCAAAAATTGATTTGAAAATTGATTTTTTTTTTAAAAAAAGAAGAAAATACTCATAATATTTTAGGAATGAAACTAAACTAAATCGAATTAAAAACTGAACTGTAAACCTAATTTAAACTTATCCGAAGCAAAAAGTTTAAATTAAGAACTGAACCAAATAAAAAAAGTGAGTTTAATTTAAACTTATTTGAAGTCAAAAATTCAAACCAAGAATTGAATCGAATAGGTTTGATTCTCCCTTAAGCTGATTCGGTTTTCGATTTAATTTTTTTAAAATTGATTGGCTTGATTCAGCTTTTAATTTACTTTAAAAACTGAACTGAACCAAAAAAACTTACCTCTACTTAAAAGTTTTTTTAAAAAAAAAAGCAAATCTCGATAATTTATAAACTCATTTACATATTTATTAAAATAATTGTTACCATTAACTTTGATAGTATAAACGATAAAAATAAAAATTGACCTCGTTTTAATTAAAAAAAAATAGGTTTCGTTAATTTTAATTAGTAGAAATAGTACAAATAAAAATTCATCATGTTTTAACTAAAAAATTAAAATTAAATTAAATGCTAAAAAGATAGCTTAAACATTTAATTTTATAATTAAAGACCACATACTTTAACCAACTCAACTATTCTAACCTTATATTTATGGATAAATTCACAAATTTTATTAACATATTATTCTCAATACCACATGTTAATTATTTTTTTATTCTAACTTATTATTTATGTATGGATCCGTAAATTTTATTAATATATTCCAATCTATGGATATGTAAATTTTATTAATATATTATCTTTAATATTATATTTTAATAATTTTTAATATATTATAGTTTATAAATTTACAAATTTTATTAATATATTATCGTCAATACTACATTTTAATAATTTTTGAATATATTATAGTTTATGGATTTACAAATTTTAATAACATATTATAGTTTATAGATCTAAAAATTTTATTAACATATTATTCTCAAAACTATATATTAATAATTAAACTTTGATAAACTATATGACAAATAATAGTACTCACCGCTAAGTTATAACAAATTTTGTGATATACTATTAAATAGAAAATACAAAAAGGTGAAATGACAAGATCTTAGCTATCATATCTCGCTACTAGTCACTGATCATTGTCGGTCACCGACCCCTATTACCCATTGCCACTAATCATCACCCACCTCTGTCGGGCGAAATTCGTTAACATAAAATTAAAATAGTTTAGTTGATTAAAATGCGTAATTCTTACACGAGGTTAAAAAATTAAGCCATCTTTTTAACATTCTAAATTTTTTTTCAGTTAAAATATGGGCAAATAATACATTTTTATCATTTTTTATTTATTTTTATTTTAAAGATAATAAAATTCATGATATAAATAAGATTTTTGAAATTATTGAAGTTTGTATGTTATTTTTCTAAAATCTTAGAGTCGCATATTCTTTTCCTTATATTTTACAAAATCTATATTAATTGTTATAATTTCACAATTTTTATTGAAAGTTAATATTTTTATTAAACTTTTACTTGTATAAACATTAACGATATTGTAAATACATCTTAAAATAATATCACATCACATTTAAGATTTTATTTTATAAGAGTTAAAGGTACTAACTGAATTAACTAATCCTTCTTAGTTGCTCGTCTAGATTTAGGATTCGATTCTATCTATAACGAGATGAGGGTGTGTGTGTTGTTAGGGGGCTCATCCAGGTCTGGGGTTCGATTCCGCCTATGACGGAATGAGAGTGTGTGTATTGTTAAGGGGTACGTGTGTTGTACACTTAAAAAAAAAAAGTTTATTTTATAAAATATAATAAGCGGGTTGCCTACGGTTCATTTGAGATCCGACTTCTGGTACCCGCCAACTAACGGTATCTAACTTTAGCGTTTAGATCCTATATTTCATCACCAAATAAATTTTCATCCTCCATCTTTGGATCAAAAACACCATTTGCCCGATGGCGTCACCTTGTAGAGATCGGACGGCTGAGTTCCGATCTCTGTCCCAAACTCTGAAGAAGATCGGAGGAACCACAGCCATTAATCAAGCTGACAATTCCTTTGCAGCTCCGAAGCCTCCGATCTCAGCCTCTTCTAGATCCGAATTCAACAAGAAGGCTTCTCTAATCGGGTTGGGCATCCACGAAACCTCTCAAAAAATTGCTAGACTCGCCAAATGTAATCCCTTTTTTTTTTAATTCATTTCTTAATTTTTGTTTAAGTTCTTTTTTAATATTCGTCTATTGAAGTGAAGTGAAGTTCAAGTTCAAAATGGAAGCACACACGTAATGATTCTTTGAAATTTTAGGTGGCAATAAAATTCTGTTCAAGGTTGTTGACTAAGGCATTCTTTGGTTATCTTTAGTAAGGGAATTGGTTTATTGAATTGGAAATTAAATTTTTTAGTAAAAAAGAAACAAAAGCACACGCATTTTAGCTTCTAGCAAATTATGCAATGCTCACCTTAGGTTTTGAAATTCAATGTAGTGGCAAAAAGGTCATCCATGTTCGATGATCCGATTGTGGAGATACAGGAGTTGACAGCTTTGATAAAGAATGACATTACAGCTCTGAATATGGCTCTTTCGGATCTGCAGATCCTTCAAAACATGGAGATTGCAGACAGAAATCATTCCGAGGATAGAGTGGTGCATTCCACTACTGTTTGCGATGACTTGAAGAGCAAACTCATGGGTGCTACTAAAGAGCTTCAAGATGTGTTAACAACACGAACTGAGGTTTTTGCTCTCTTGAATTTTAGTTTTTGCTTCTTTCTTCACCCCATTTTAGCATATTTTTATGGCTACATGGTTTTTGTTATAGAACATAAAGGCTCATGAAAATAGAAGGCAGATATTTTCCAAAAATGCATTGAGAGACAGCCCATTTAGACAGCAAGCAAAACCTGTAACTGAGCCACCTCCTTGGTCAAGTTCAGTTGATGCATCTGAGAGTTCACAACCATCAGTGTGAGTATTTCCTTTTGGTAGACTATTTTATCTTTTCAACATTATATCTTTAATACTGTCATTTTGTAACAATATTAATTTATAGAGGATCAATTTTCAGTTATATGCATGTAATGAGCCACAGCAAGGTTTAGTAAAAGTTTTAATCACACAGAAAAACTTTGAAATACCTCTTAGTTATGTATTATCGCGAAATGATCTTGGGTGTGCCTTGATATATACCATAGAGCGTAAACAATCAGAAAGACCTGTGTTTGTGTTAAACATGTGACCAGATGGCCCTGTGTCCCAGTAAGAAGAAAATATAATAGAAAGACAATGCGAAGTTGTTTCGTGCTGTCTATAAATCCATGTGTTTGTGGAGTTTCTATGAAATGTGCCTATGAACCAAATTTCATAATGTTCACATATTGATGTTACATTTTGTGCTATGTCTACGTTTCTTTCTCTCCTTTTATTTATAGAATGGTAGCTTTCCTTTAGTCATTATTTTATTTATTTCTTCCTTTTCCTTGTGACTAGATTGCCACCAGGCGGAGTTCAAGTTGGAAACCAACTGAGGTGTGTTTTCTTTCATTATGCATTCCATTTTTGAGTTTGAGGTTTTTGCTATTTTGCAAATCTTGCATCTTCTTGACGAATTCTAGTATTTTCACAACTTTTAGTTTCAGCAAACAATTGTATCCTGTGGCTTAATTGTGCACCATGTTTGGAGAACTACTATATTGGTTATACATGCGCACATAATAATTTATCTTTTATGTACATTTAGAACACTCATAACCACTAAACTTGTTTAGAATGGGCCTATGTCTGACATTATTTACTTCTCTTGTCTGTTCTGGTTTATCTTTGTGCAACTATAGTAGCTTCCCTAAATTCAAAACAAATTTACTATAAGGAGGGTCTTTTTTTTCTTCTTTTTTTGTATAGGCAAGGTGAAACTAAACAAGAACAAAATCCAATGAAAGATAAAACTAAAGGCCCTAGTTCTTCTCTCCTTCCACTTCTCTTAAAGAGGAAAAATATAGATGAAATTGACATGATAAAACTTTTAAACAGGTATGTCATAAAGGCCGACTAGGTAACTATCTATTCTTTTATCAAGTGTTGTTAGAAAGCAGCTTATGTTTTCATACTTCTCTTGGCAATGAGACACCTATTGATTTGAATTGTCTAGTCTGACAGGAGTTTCTTTTTTATTTTCGAATTTGGACCTGGTTGCTGAAAATTATACTCATTGATTTTTTTGTAATCATTTGTGGATGTGTTTTATAATACTTGTGTTGGATCTTGCCTAAACAGACGAAGGCCAGCTGTGGACAACACTCCCTCACACCAAATGGAAATGTCTATGTTACAGCAGGTAATTCCTCGGCAAGAGAATTACTCACAAAGTCGGGCAGTTGCTCTTCACAATGTTGAAGCCACAATTACAGAACTCGGTGGGATCTTTACGCATCTGGCCACAATGGTTGCACAGCAAGGGGAATTAGCTATCAGGTCTGCTGATGTTACTAAAATACTTGATATGTGACTTTAGATGTCAATACCGCTTATCTCTCTGCTATTTTTTCTTTTGAAAATTATCTCTCTGCTATTAATTACACATAAGTGGTCAATTCCAATCTTTTTGATTGCTTGATTTTTTCATTTTAACACTTCAGAACTTTTGAGTTGTTAGTGTTGAATCTATCTGGCTGATGTGAACAGGATTGATGATAACATGGATGAGTCATTGGCTAATGTTGAAGGTGCCCGTAATGCCTTGTTGAGGTATCTTAACCAAATTTCATCAAATAGATGGCTTATGATCAAGATATTTGCTGTCATTATATTTTTCTTGATGGTTTTTCTGTTTTTCGTGGCTTAAATTGAATATGGAGCCTCCAACAGTTTGGTTGCTGCATGGGCAATATGGACATTTCACTGTCCACTAATATAGCTTGTCAAATATTGGTTGCAATGTTGGCTTATATATTGTACTGTAAATTCAATTGGCTTTCCCCTTTATTTTTAGCTGTAGTTAGAAGCATATTTGGTCCATTATGTTTATTGGTTCCAAGAATATAGAAAGCAAATTTTATTCATCAAATGGTTGGTTTTATGATTGCAATTGTGACTGTATTATAAACTGATAAGAGTTGTACGTTATTGCAATACAGAGAATATAGATCTTCTTTTTCTCTGATGCCTTTCCCAAGATTTTATTTATTTAATTGAAAAATATTATTATTTGATACTAGGCGATGATAGGATCTTGGTAACATTTGAATTGATGGTGACCGCTTGAAAAAGTATGAATCACCAGTTATTGAGTGTTTCTGAAATTTGTGGAATTGTTATATGCTCATTGATTGGGGGAGGGGGACCTAGCCCTATGAGTTAATAGATGGTGAGAATCTGGAGGATATATACATACATATTTTCTAACTTTGGAATGCAGTCCAGCAACAAGCTTTTCTTGTTGAAGCCATAAGAGAGTAGCTAATCATTTAATTGTGCTGTCGACTCACATTCATTGCCATCTTAGTAATAATAATTAATTGGGCACTTTTGAGATTTGAGACCATAATTCCCATTTTCTAGTTTATAGATGTCGCAAATCAATTTTACTAATGATCACAGTGTCGCAGACTCTACAATTGCAATTAACTTTAAAAAGAAAATTATTCTATCGAGTAATTTTGCCTCGGAGTCACATCATTTGACCCCTATTTTAGTCTCATCCGCCCTCATTTTTTAATGTATTCTGTTTAAACTCCACTTTACACTTATTATCACTTCACTTGTAAATTTTTTTAATATATCTATCTCTATAAAATAATTTAAACTTTTTTTTCCTATATAGTTCTTATACTGCCTTTTTTTTTTTTTCAGAAATCAGTTTTTTACTTATTTTTTTAATCTTAAATAAGAACTCTTAATTAAGTCAAAGCTACTCAAAAAAATTTCATATACTGATCATAGGGCTGAAAAGATTTTTGCCTATTTCATGTCTTATAAACTCAAGTAATTGGTATTTATAAAAAAAAAGAGAAAATTGTTTTTAAATTTTATGACAACTTTTTTTTTTTAAAAAAAAAGGTGTTCAAGGTGTAAATAAATACTAGGGTTTATGATACATTCGAAAAAAAAATGCACATGAGTGCATAATTTTGTTGGCCTTTTGGCAATTTTGTTTCGGGAAAAAAAAATAAAATTAATATATAACTAGTAAATGAGGGTAATGAGATAAACGTGGGGTCAATGGCATCACTTTTTGCCAAACCATTTTTATAAACCAAAAGACCAATCTATTTTTTGTCCCACTCCCACAGAGGGACTGTAGCACTGTTCTTATTTACTAACATAGTTTGTATTATCCATTGACCATTCTTACTTTTATTAGAAACTCACCTCTAATGTTGCAGTCCCTTATTTAGGCTCAAAATTAGAGTTTTTAAAAGTGGACACTTAAATAAAATTTGGAAGTTTAAAAAAAAAGTAGTAGATAGCATTCTTTTTTAATAAAAAAAAATATAAAATAGATACAACTGCTTTTGTTAATTAAAAATAATAATAATAAATAAAATATTTGAAAATAAATACATTAAAAATCATTTTTCTTTTTGAAAATCTATTTGAAAAAACATACTTCAATATTTAGTGATGAAGTTTTGGGAAAAAAAATAGGGTGAATAGAGAGAAAAAAAATTATAAATCTAAAAAATTTAAAAAATTTTGCTGCTTGGATTAAAAATTCATCGTGCGAGTAATTCTTACGGATGAGAAACATTGTGCAAAAATTTATTTAAGTAATTTAATTAAATAAATAATTATTTAATTATATTTTTAATAAAATAATTAATTACTTCTTATAGTTAATTAATTATTTAAACATTATAAATTAAAACAATATAAAAAACAAAAATGTATTTCCATGTGCCATTTCTTGCGAGGGGTCATTGGCGCGCCTCTTGCACGCGAGAAGAGACGCGCATCAATGTGTCACGTGCTTCACTCACCAACAATAGGCACCTACCCTCGTAAGTTTTGGTGCTTCCCATTTTTTGCTTGTCGCTTGATTATTTTTTGCGGGTTTTGTATGAATTTTTAAATTGAGGGTTTTTTTTAATTTAAATATTTTTTAATTAAATGATTTTTAATAATTTGTCAACTTTTTTTCGTTTGAATTTTTAAAAATTTTTTTTGACTTGTATTTGTATAACTTATGTGTCATTTTTCCATCTTGTTGTATTTATATAACTTAAGTTTGTGATTTAATATCATCTATTATGGTATTTGATTACAATAAAGTTATATTTTATCACAATAACTTAGCCTATATTTATTATCTCTCTCTCTCTCTTATATATATATATATATATAAAATTCACATTAATTCAAATCCAAAACATGCATAACATTTGTTTGTTTATTTTGAGGTATGTGTCAACAATTTTATGATTGTCTTTTGTCTAAAAAATAACATGTTTTGAGACTAAAATTTAGAGGTTGACTCAATATAAAGTACTCAATGAATATATAAATAAAAATCTCATAATCCATACTCTAGATCTTTGTTGTGGCACTCTCTCTCTTAACTTAATTACATTGAAGGGCGACAAGTCTAGTACAATATCTCTCTTAAAATCATAAAACCTACAGGCCTAAAGATAATGTGGTATCAAAATGTATAATAAAGTGACACGAGTCTTTATCACGTCGTCAATATATCCATTAAAGCTGGAATCATAGAGAATGATCTTTTGATGTACCTAATCCACCTTAACCACAATCTAATGCTCACACTTATAGTTTTTTGAAAATATAAACCTATATAAAGTTAGACATTTTCTTATAAATAATACAATATAAATAAAAATATTAAAATTTTTTAACTTAAATTTTTTTATACCTTATCAACCTCAGTTCACAGTTTATCACCTAATAATTTTTCTTTAAGTCTTAATCCATATGACAACTGACATGAGACTCGTGTAATAGCATATAGGTTTATAACGTATTACATGTAGACGAAATTACAAGTCTCTTAAAATTTTAGCAAAACAAGCAATCAGTATATATAAATGACACAATAAGAAAATTAAAGTGCTAAAAAGCTTATAAAACATACGCATTTACACAAGTAAACTCTTGTGGCAATGTGCTATGATACTTGCATTGTCTTTGATGAACCAACTTAAGTACTTATTCATATGCTGTAAAACCTAATAGATAAAGTTAAAAATTAATTGCTTTAAAAGCCAATGAAATCAAATATATATGTCATTTTTACTAACAAGGTCATCTAGCTAGTTCTTTAAAAATTAATTACTTTAACTGACACGACCCTTACCACTGCGAAGTCAAGCTTTAAACTTAGCTTGGATAGCTAGGTCTATTGGTTGTAATGGATTCACGTCTAGCTTCGACTTACCGTATTGAGGTTATATTGAAGTTCAGTCTTCCCATTCCTTATCTTTCATGGTATGGGATCGGTACATAGAGTGTATTTGACCCATCCGTCCTTGTACTACTACCCATACATACTTAGACCATTACGAGGATCAGGTAATATTTGTATGCTAGCAGGGCTGTCAATTAAGTATTGCATGTTTGACTGCATGTCATACCCAGCAAGTGGAGTCTCTGCATTATCCGTTGTGTTTTCTCCAAACTGAAATAAAATATACAAGTAGATAAGTTATGTAACATAAATTAAATTTTTGTAAGTGATATTTATTCCCTTACAATATTCTAACTTATGTCAGCCTGAAAGGAACACAACTAAAAATACTGCATCATCAATTGCATCTGATGTATAATATTATCATGGACCTGATTAATCCTCTAAAAAACAAACTCTCAGTCCTGATTTATTCTCTTTGTCAACTCAACTTTATCCAATTTCATATGTTCCCACAATTGTTCAATTTTATGTGCAATATTATAATTTAATGATGTTCTTTGTGCAAACTATACAGAAAAATAACCATAGTCAATTCACATTTTAATACACTAATTAAACCTATTTGTGAGAAGATAATATACCATTGCTCTAGATACTTGTGGGACTTCTTTTTTATGGCCATCCTTAACATCCATATCATCTTTGGGGTCAATGAAACAAACTAAGCTCCCAAAGGACGATGCAGTACTACGATATGGCAAGTCTCTGCCATAGCTCTCAATTGAAGTTCCTAAATTTTCAATCAATTGGATGACCTCTTCCTCCTTCTCATGTTCCTTTAGTACTAACTTATGATGTATCTCCAAAACCAACAAATGTTTTAAAATTTTTATATCACATAATTGTTAACCAATAAATTAAATTATAGAATTATAATTGAATAGGATAAAATAGATTAAAAATATACTAGACCTTTCTTTAAATTTATTGGTTCAATGTATGTGAGCAAATGAGTCCCTCTATTCTACCTAAGGGTAGGCAAAAAAGTACCTGAACCAAAAATACCGAACCAAACTGGGTGGTTTAGTTTGGTATTTAAGTATAATAATTAACCGATCATTTTTATTTATTTTGGTTCTCGAATAAATTAGGTTCAGTTTGGTTTAGATTTTCTTTTAGTAAATCCAAACCAAATTGAACCAAAAGGTATACATAAAATTTCACACAAATTTTTTATATAATTTGTTTAGTAATTTTTAATTTTAATAGTTTTCTAACTTGTTTAGTTCATAAACTTTAATTAATTTGGTGCTTGAAAGTCAATGATAACTTTATTTGTTTGGACAGACTTTAATTTTAATAATTTCTAACTTGTTTAGTTCATTGACTTTTAATTAATTTGGTACTTAAAATTAATAGATATTTTATTTGTTTAGATGAACTTTTATTTTTAAACTTGTTTAGTTCATAAATTTTAATTAATTTGGTGTTTAAAGTTGACATACACTTTTTTTCTTTATTTTTTGCATAAAATTTATCTCTTATATATATAATTTTAGTCTTTTAAAAAATATTTTAGAGAACAAACTGAACTGAATCGAATTGAATCAATTTGGTATAGTTTGCTTCTTATAGATAATTTAGTATGGTTCAATTCTAAAAATAAAAATTTTAATTTTTTTTTGTTTGGTTTGGTTTTAAAAAATACTGAACCAAATCGTACTGCACCAACTCTAGCTTTGCTAATTCAAAATGTGAGAGAAGCAGTCACCGCTCCGATTACCAAAAACCTCACTACATACCATTATTACCTTGTAAATCCATACATTAGATAATTAAAAAATAACAAATTATTCTCAATAAAAATAAATTATTAAGATTAATAATAATCAATAAAATTATTACACACCTGAAAGCTGTACAAAAATTTGTACACATTATATTTCTCCATTCCATCCTTAGCAATGGCTTTTTTACGTTTACTAACTTTTGGAAAGCTACTTTGCTAAGTAAGTCATACAAACACACCATACAATATTGCCTTATGAATACTTATTAAACTTATCCAGATTGTCGACTATACTTAACACAAAGTTTTAAGTCCCCTAACAATCATTTTGTGGGATCAAAACATGATGAAGAACATATAATAAACTTGATTTTGTTGCATCTTCATCATCAACTTGTTGTAAATCCAGAATAATGAACCAAGTATCTATAAACTTGTAGATCAAAGTCTTTCTATCCGGAAAGAATGTCTTTTACAATCGATTACTCAATTTTTTTCTTAACTCTTGAATGGATGGGTAATCTCCCATCTTCAACCCTATAATTACAATAAACTCTTTTTGAAAGAATCAAGTGCACTTCTTACTAATATAAAACTAGATTTTCTCGTATAAATTGGCAGTTTGAATTTGCTGTAACAAAATTTCATAAACCAATATCCCTAAGAATGTGATACTTCACATATTCAAATATCTCCTCACACAAGTTGCATTAAACAATTTCGACTGACTTGGCGTCAGTTTATGTCTGATAAGATCAAGCGCCTACATCTATGAGCAAGATGTAATCGACGCTAAAAAAAATTTAGTTTAAAAAATTCTATTTTATTTGGAAACATCATTCTTCTTGTAAAAATAAATAAAAAATAAAATTTTAAAAAAACAAATATTTCAAATAAATAAAATTAAATAAATTATTAAATAAATTATTAAACAAACATATTAATAACGTTAATTTTTAGGATATGAATTAAGTTATTTTGTATTTAAATAATAACTAAAATTAAATTAAATTATGAATAATTTCATTATTTATTTTAGTATTTATTTATTAATAATTAATAATGATTAATTAAAGCAAACAACCTTGTATTTATTAATGAATAATTATTATTCAAAAATTTTTAAAATAAATTATGCACGTCCACTAGGCACTTCTCATGGGTTTCGAGTAGCATTCAAAATGTTTATGTGCAAAAGGTAGATGACAGTTGGCCACCATGCCAACCGCCATTTGCATTTGCAAAAAATGTATTTTAAAGTCATTTTTAGTTGAATTTTTTCTATTTCAACACATTTTCAACACAACTACCTATATTTCACCTATTTAACTTACAATGTAATTATTTTCACTCAATTTCAATATAAAATACTAATTTCATCTAACATTCAAAAAAATTTATCAATTATTAGCCGTTTTTTTGAATTTGAAGTCAACCACCAGTATAAGAAGATGTTGATTTACACAATATCGCTTCTGAAATTACCGCTTTATGCAATGAGTGAAAATGAGTGTTTTTGAGAGAGAGAGAGAGAGAGAGAGAGTTGAATTAGGCTTAGTAGAGAAAGAGTGCTTTTGTTTTTATGTGTTTTTTATATGGAACGGGAAAATAAAACTTAGGGTATAATTGTCTAATTTTAAATTTTTTAACTACAAAAAATTAACATTTACATTTGGGCTAAAAAAATAATAACTTAAATTTTGAGTTATTTTTAAAAACATTCTCATAAAAACTTGAGTTTATTTTTATACACTTGTTATGAGTCATGCACTTGCAATGAATTCATAAGACTATTTTTTTTTATTAATATTATTTACCCACTCTTATAAGTTAAAGATAATTTTTTTTTTAAATACAAGACAATATGTAAAAGCTTTTCCCAAGAAATTATAGAAATGTTTTCTTTGTATATTTTTTCAAGCTTCAAGCCTCAAGAATACATTATTATGTTTTAAAATAAGTAAAAATAAAAACCCATTTTAGTATGACAATTGACATCCATAATTTCCAATCCCCCTTAAATTACTTCTTTTCATTCATTTAAAAATGCATCCCTTTGTCCATTGCATTACCAACTATATTTTGCTTATAACATGAGGAATAAATTTTGGTTAAACGGTACAAGATATACATAAGAAAAGGTAGACATAAAGTTGAAAAGTTTGGATTGGCTTGAAGAAGAAAAAGAAAAAGAGAACCCACTTTCCTTTCTTTTGCTATGGGAAGAGCTTCCATGCTTTCATTATTTGCTTGTAAGATAACTATATGAGGCCTTTCAAAATTCTAAAGATCTTAATATTTACGAAATCCCAAAACTGTCTAAGTTGTTGATAAGGGCTTCTCGTCTCATAAAAGCATTTTCCGATATGCTTTCTGCCTAACAATAAATCTTATCTCTGACATAACAACTCCTTAATTTGCATTATGCAAAATTCTTAGTTGTTTATTCCATCTTGAGATTATTTATGTACGAGAAGGTATTGTTGAAGAAACTAGATAAGCTTTTAAATTTATTCTAAAAAAAAAATTATTAGTTTTGTCTTTGCATTTATTTTAATTTACTTATAAGTTTTTATTTTTTTAAAAATATTTAATTTTTTTTAAAGAATGTAAATAGTTAAATTTTAAAGATGAAAATAATAATAAAATAGTCGTAATTAAATATTTTAAAAAATAAAAATTTAATAATAAGTTAAAATAAAAGTGAGGATGAATGTGATTGTTTTTTGGAAAAAATTTAAAAATAACCCTTAAAATTTGTTATTATTCTTTTTTAACCAACTTTCAAATCATTATCTTTTATTAACCAAATATTTTAAAATAGGACACTTTTATCCTAAAATCAAAATGATACTATTTTCCTACTCTTTCCACTTAACTAAATTTTGAACATATAAAAATTTTGTTAGCTAAAAAATCTTAAAGTTGTCATTGCGTAGATTGGGTCTTAAACAACATATTTGTTGCTTCAAATCAAGAAAATGGGCGATTCTTGGTAAGATTTTAAAATTTTTTGAGAATTTTTAATGTTGTTAGAAATTAGTTAGAATTTGCATTTAAAGTTAGAAATATGTGAAATTAATGAATTATATGTGAAAAATGAGTTAGAATGGTATAAAAAAAATTAAAAATGAACAAAAAAAAAGAGAGTTTGGGGGTGCATTTTATTGAAACCAGACAGTGGCGGCCTGGTTTCTCTATAATCTCAGGGCCATCTCGGGCCCGAGATGGGGGCCCGAGATGGGTCCAAGGGTAGGCGTGCACCGTGAGCTCAAGATGGCTCTCGAGATGCGCCATGTGGTGCCTTGATAGGCTGTCACGTGGCACAATTATAATTTTTTTTAAAAATAAAGTCTAATTTTATTTAAAATTTTCCATAAATTAAATATAATTCTATTAAGTAATTAATTAATTAATAAGTTGATTAATATTATAAATTTACCTATATAATATAATTTTGTATATGTGTTATTAAGTAATAATAATTTTAATTTTTTGTAACATTATTTATTTAATGAGTACATTTTTTAATTAATTATATATTAAAAAAGAATAATTTAATTAATTATTATAATATGTTGATTAATATGTTAGTGTTTAATTTTCCTTTCCCTTTTATGTCTATTGTTTGAATTAATATATTACACAGCAGATGCAGCAGATAATAATGTACTTTAGGCAGTCATGTTTATTCTAACCCAACGAAAGCCAAAATATGGTGAGCAAAATAAATTTAAAATCATAATATCTTAATTGCAGTTTGACTTATTTTAATATATACATATATTTTAGTTTGGAGAGAACATATCGATAGGTTGTTAATATAGTTTTTAGACCGCAACTATTGGTCATGAGATACAACCCTAGCCACTGATTAACAGTCCTGCAAGTGTTGAGATCTTACCTGCCCCGCATAAGGGTGTGAGTCAGTATGTGAGACTGTATAGATCTACATGGTATTTGCACACCTCATATACAAATCTCTTTCCAAAAAAGATACATGAAAATAAAAAATTGAAATTCAAGTAGAACCTCAAGCAGACATGAATCCATTGCAGCAGATAGACTCGGCCATTTTAGTTGAGTTTTAGGTCTGGTTGGACAAGGATGAGGGTGTAGTCATCTTACCTGACCTTGAAGCTAACCCAACATAGTTTCGGGAATTGCTACATACTTAGCTAGATGACTTTATAAGAAAATTTATTTATTTGAATTTAGACATTTACTTGACGGTAATCATATGTGTTGAAATATATTAAATAATTTATAATTTTAATTATTTTCTAATGCAATATATTAATGAGTATTTAAAGGTAGTCCGACTTAAATAAAATTATTATATTAATGCATTGCTATAGTTGTCCACTATTGTGGACTCGTACTTATTTCTAAGTGTTGAATTAAATTAAATTTATTTTCTTACATGCACTTTATTGATTACTCGTTTGTTGTCATTTTAGGAGAATTTTAGACTCTTCTATGAGCAACATAAAAATGACATTTTTGCAATTACATGGAGTGATGATGTGTTATCGTATACCCATGACACGAAAGAAGATTTACTCAGTACACGGATGTAGATTGAGGTTGACAAGGTAAAATATAATATTTGTTAAAAGAGTTTTTTTTATATAATTATAATACTATTTACGAGACTAATTAATTTTATGTAGGTTTATATTCTTGTTAATTACAATCAACATCATTGGGTTACGGTTGAGGTGGACATCTTGTATCGGTAAATAGTGATCTACGATTCTAGCATCGAGGGATATACCAATGGCATGATTGAGAATTATGTTGCACCATTATTTATGTTGTTATCCCACTACCTAGATGATTGTAGATTTTATGAGCAATGAAAAACTACACATGACTTAATCATTTTTCATGTAGTTGGGTTAAAGAAGGGAGTACCGTAACAGATAATAAATAGTAAAAATTGTGGAGTTTATGTTTATATATTTAAAGAATTTTGATGTAGTGTTGTCCTTTAGAATTTAGTCATAATCTCGGGTCATTTTTTAGGACCGAAATGACGATTGATTTATGAAAATATGCCAAAGAAAAAAGAAAATCAAATATTTAAATGTTTATAGAGTTGTTGTAGACAAATTAATTTTATACATTTAATGGCCTTTAGCAAAAATGGTAAATGTATAATTAGTTAATGCATGCATTTATAACGATAATTAAGAAAAAAAGAAACAAAACAAACTAATAAATTAAATACAATTGTAATAAAGTACAATTAACTAGTTAAATAAGGATAATAGCAACAAAATACAAATACAAATATAAATCATAAAGGACATATCAATTGCTATATAATGCAATTAGGTTTCGACATGTTTGCCAATTATATCCATACTGCTGACAACAATCGCATACATTCTTTGTAGGTGCCTCACATTGCGATGAAATTCAATTCTTCCGACGTCTTCCTAATTGTCGGCGTACTGTAAGAGGCTAGATGTCAGCAGTTTTCAACTTCTCTGGAATAATTTAATCTGACGGATGACCAACCAAATTTACTAAATCACTGTATGCATGCAATAAAGACTCAGTCGTGTAATATTATTAACAAAGAGTCTGGTATTGCAATTTGGTCTGCTTGCATACTGCAAGTGTATGGGCACACGGTAGCTACCGTAGATCAAATTTTCGGCAACTACATGACTTTGCAGGGATGTCCACTATTCTATTTCTATTTTCGTTCTTAATGACAAAGCGAGATTGATCAACTGCATACACTGTCATATGAGTAGAGTCATCATTGTGCTTCCAAACATTTTCATAGGCCTAATTTGTCAAAACGTTTGACATATTTTCTGCAGCCACACGTCTCTCAACAAACCATCTTTGCCTTAACTCTCGAATCCACTTAACTAAAGCAGTCATTGTCATGCCACGTGCTTCCTTTGCAACAACATTAATGCTCTCTGCAATGTTGGTGGTCATGATGTCATATCTTCTAAATGTTCCCCTTGATTGAGCCCATTTTGAGAAACCATCCTCCTCATCCAAGTATTTAGTTTCCTTAAGTTTAATTTCTTGCATCTTCTTAATTTTCCTTTGAAAGTCAGCTAGGCGATACGCCTTGGCAACAACAAAATAGGAAGCTAAATAGTTGACATAAAATGAGTATGAATCGATGGTGGGTTTTGATTGGGGGGCTATATATAATCTTCATAAACGGGAGCTATAGGATCCATTATTACACATAGAGGACAATACGATTTTCTGTTGGCGTTAAAAAAGAATCGAACATCACTGTCATTTCTAATTTTAATAGGTTTTAACTTATACCTCATTGCATCAATTTTGATTTTCAAAGTCATCTTATAGTTCACATTGTCGACTCCCAAAGTATAGCATACTTTATTTAAAAGATCTTCAAATTTAATATATTTTGGAACCGAAATCTCAAAGTCATGGACAATTTTTATAAATAACCTTTAAATTTTATTATTATTCTTTTTTAATCAACCTTTAATGCATAATTTTTTATTAGTCAAGCATTTAATAATAGAACATTTATACCCCAAATAAAAATTTTAATTCTTCTCTTTTGTCTCTCTATCGATCTAAGAATCATATTGTTGAACTAACATTTTTAAAGTTGTCATTATGTAAATCGAGTGTTGCTAAACATATTTATCATTTTAAATTAAAAAAAATTGATTATTGTAAGTTTTTTTAAACTTTTTAAAATTAGCTAGAAATTAGTAAAAAATTATATTTGAAGCTATAAATAGATGTTATTGATAAATTAAACGTTAAAAATAAATTAGAATGACTTAAAAAATGTTGAAATATGATTAAAAATATAATTTTTTAGTGTGTTTGGTTGAAATCAGATGACGGCCAGTGCAATGCCTCGTCATCTTCTAATTTTAAAAATTTCGAAGTCATCTCAGATCCAAGATGCCAGGTGCTATTTTGCACCACATGATACCATCATATATTGCCACATGGCGTCATATAATTTTTTATTATTTTAAAAATTATTTTAATTATATATATTTTATTTTATTATATTTTATTTTTAAATATTATAATATTGCAAAACTTTCTCAATTTTTTTTTAAAATATAAATTTAGTGATACAAAAATTGATGTCTTCATTTAATTAGGATGAGTTGGTTGTAGTTTAGGCAATGTATTTCATAAGTCAAAGTTAGGCCCATAAATTAAACAAAACATTCCATTGGTTGTATTGGTTTTTGATAATTAACATGTCAAATCCAATTTTAAATGGCTTCAACCTTCAAGCTTTTTTCCCATTAATGGCAGGCATGAGTATGATATTTCAAATCATCTTTTGTTTTTTCCTTCCATGAAAGATTTGGTAGATGGTGGAAGCCTAGAAGGTGAACACTGAAAAGACCAATGAGCCAAACCAAAAAAAAAAAAAACCGTAAAATTTGGCCACCAAAACCTAACTCTTGTGCAACAGTTAGAAAATAGTACTGCACTGGGCAGCACATCTGAGACAAAAACCCTTAATGCAAATTTGGATTGCAAGAAATTAATTTCAGGGCAAGAGGTGAACTAAAACCGAATTTTGGTGAAAGCAGCTGGTGCTGTTAGTTGGCATGTGAGCATGTCTAGTGGGGGTAACAATAAAAATAAAGAGTGGATTTTGTCAAGATTTTCTATCAGTTTGGTGGTCTTTGCCTGCTTTATTTTCTTTATACACATCAATTTGATGTAACATTTTCTTTATCTTTGGAAGAGCAAGATACCACCTAATTTGCTGCCAATTTTTTTTGAGTCAATCAAAATTTGATAGAAACCAAATCTGTGGGTTAGGATATGGTTTCAATTTCTTCTAGGCATTTTCAGCTTTAGTGTAGTAGTGTGTAAGGGTGAACCGGTTTTTTAATCCTGTCGATTTTTTTGGTTTCGAGGTCAAAATGTAGGCTTTTTAATTTTTTTTTAATTTTAAATTGTGAGCTTTTAATTTAATTCTCTAAAAAATTTAGTACATCAAGTTTTTTTATTAATCTCTCACATTCATGAAGCAGATTGTTGAGAAGGGTTTTTTACAAGCACGAAAACAATTTTTTGACAATTCACAAGTTGTAAGTTTGATCCCGATCTCAGAACTTTTATTAGGTCATTATTAGACCTAATTTTTGGACCTATTTTATATTAAGATAATTATAATTTATTTAGTTTGAGATAACTTTAAATTTTTTATTTATTAATAATATACGAATTTCTCATAATATCTATAAAAATAAAATTATCCTATTTCATGAAAATAAAATACCATCAAAATAAAATTGACCATCAAAATAATAACCAATTTTTTTTTTAAATTTTTTTAGTTCAATTATTATTTAGCGAAAATTGAACTAGACTAGTCAATTTTTCCTAAATAATAATTAGATTGATTTTTTATTAAAATAAAAAATGGAATCGAATTGATTGGTCCGGTTCAATTTAATTTTTAATTTTATTTACCCACCCTTAGTAGTATGACTATGGTAATAGAAGAATTCTAATAATAAGATTTTTTGTTGTTGCAAAGTTTGTTAGATTTCTCTTAAATAATAATTTTACTTTAACAAGACCTTAAAATTGAATCAGTTTTTAGTCTTTTCGTTTTTAATGCAGACTCGAGGCTATAGATTGTTATAATGAATTAAACAATATGTATAAAACTCATGGGATGCCTGCCTATTTTATCAGAAGTTTTGGCCAAGGGTAGGTTCTATGGTGACTCAGGCCTGTTTCCAGGTTCTGAATGGAGAAGCATCTCCAGCGTCTCTTAATAGTACGATGAGTACTTTTCTACCTAAAATTGACCAACCTTAGTATGTAAGTGACTATCAGTCGATTAATCTATGTAATTTTTCTTATAAAATTATTTCTAAAGTTCTGACTAATAGGTTGAAGAAAGTTTTACATTCTTAGTAAGTGACTACTAGTGACAGTCTGCTTTTATTCTTTGATAATGCAATGGTGAGCTTTGAATGCATGCATGTTCTAAAAAAAGAAGAAGACTGATTCTTCGGGGTGGTTTGCTCTAAAATTGGATATGGCAATAGGTTTGTGATAGAGTGGAGTGGGGGAAACCTTCATGCCATGATGGTTTAGCTAGGTTTTCTCGAAAATTTTATTGGTCGAATAATGGAGTGTATTTCTTCGGTTTCTTATTCTTTCCTTATCAATGGGAAACCTTTGGGAAAATTAGTTCCATCTAGGGGTTTAAGATAAGGGCAACCTTTGTCTCCGCATCTCTTCATTATTTGTGCAAAAGGCTTGGCTGTTTGATTCGGGATGCTGAAGAAAAGAAATTAATTCAGGGTATTCGGTGCGGTAAGGGTGGCCCGGTTGTTTCTCATTTGTTTTATGCAGACGACAATATTCTTTTCCTAAAGGCGAGGCAATCGATGTGTGTTAAGGCTTACAAGATTCTTTAAGTTCAGAAGATTCTTGATATGTATTCTTAGGCTTCAGACAACTAGTAAATTATCACAAGTCTGCTATGTGTTTCTGCAAGGGCTTGTCAAGTACTCTGCTTAACACATTAGGAAGAATTTTGGGTGTACAGCAGATGGATTCGTGTGGTAAGTATCTCGGTCTTCTCAGTATAGTGGGAAAGAAAAAGGTGGATGTGTTTAACTCCATTAAGAAGTGTATTTGGAAGAAATCGCAGGGATTGGAAAGGAAGCTTTTTTCAGCATAGGGAAGAGAGGTGATGCTTAAAGCAATTGTCCAGGCAATCTCAACATATGTTATGAGTATTTTTCGTCTCCCTAGTTCCTTAATCCAGGAGATCCATCGAATGTGTACGAGGTTCTGGTGGGGTGGTGATGAGGATTCCTAGAAGATTTATTGGTGTAAGTGGAAGACTCTCTATTGCCCCAAGTCTTCAGGTGGCGTGGGTTTTAAAGATTTGGAATTGTTTAATAAGGCTTTACTTGCAAAGCAATGTTGGCAGTTGCAGAATAATCCAACATTGCTATTTACTCGTGTTCTTCGTGGTGATACTTCCCGCGATCAACATTGTTGCAAGCTCCCATTCCAAATTTGGCTTCCTATATATGGTGTAGTATCATGCGGGGAAGGGATTGGTTGGCTCAGGGTACTTGCTGGTGGGTAGGGAATGGTGAAAATATTTTGGTGAGACAAGATCGCTGGATTCCGAGATCGTGGACTTTTAAGACGGAGTCTAATATGCCATGTGACCTGAATACTACGGTGTCTCGTTTAAAACTTCCTTCAGGACAATGGAATTTCGACTTAATCCGGACCTGGTTTGAACAAGAGGAAGCGAATCTAATTCTTGGGTTGCCTACTTTGAATAATTTATTAGATGATCAACTTATGCGGCATTTTGATAGCAGGGGCTCCTATTCTATTCACAGTGGGTATTGGGAGGCTTCACAAAGTTGAGATGATCCTATTGGTTCATGTTCATCTAATCTGCGAAGTTGGTAGAAGTTCCTCTGGAGTTTAAGTCTACCAAATAAAGTTAAAAGTTTTTATTTGCAAGGCTTGGCATGGCGGCCGCCAACTATGGCAATATTGAAGTTTCGAAAAATCCCTGTAGAGTCAATTTGTTGGTACTGCAAGGCTGAAGCAAAATCTGTGTTCCATGATCCTTGGGTTTGTAACAAACTGAAGGTTATTCGGAAGTCCATTGCTTAATGGAATAACCTGTCTAAGGGTCGCCATATGGATTTTAAGGAGTTTATTATGCTGTGCAAAGAATCAATACTATTGAATGAGTTTATATCACGTCTTAAATTTAAAAGATTTGAAATATGATATAATTTATATTTATTTAATAGTGTACACTCATAATTAATATTGTATAAAATTTTAAATTTAAATTTAATATAAGAATCTTTATCAAATTGCTAATAAGTTCAATACAAAGATCCATCTATGACCATACTCGATGAAATATAAATAAGATACAATCACACCTAATAAAATAATACATAAATATTTATTTAATAGGGACAAATCAAATATTTTAAATCACGTGTCTACAAATGAAATACTCAACAACCTAACAACTTAAGGAATCTAAGGGACAACAAAAGCCTTACCAAATATGCTAAGTATACATGTACCTTATTTACTTGAAATCACCATAAATTATAATGAGTATAAAATTCAATAAACATACTAATTTTTCATATATCAAAATATAAATACATATATATATACACAATGTATATGTATAATATACCGTGATAAATCAAAATCATAATCTTATCAAATCACATATCAAGTAAGCGCTTACACATTCTTTCAAAACATATAATAGGAATACCATCACTCAACTACTATTTAGTAAGACTTCCATATCACATATCACATATCACATAATAAGCCAAATGTCATTCGTCGATGACATACTGTATGAGAGGAATAGTATAAGTGAGGGTTAAATTACACATATATAATGCTTATACTCAAAGGTAAGAGCAAAACCCTCACCCTGATCATCGGTGAGTCCTCTCACATGCACCAATACGCCACCACACGAATGTGATGACTCACTATTCCTTTAGGTACCAATAGGATCCTCCCTACATATGGAACATATAATATATATTAATCTCGAAGGAAAGGCCACATATAAAAGCTTCACAAATCACATAAGGTGCCTACTAAGTAAATAGTGAGTTTAAGCATCCTTAAAACACAAAACGTATCTCATGGACATTTTTCATTTCAAAAGCTTTCTTTGTTAAACACATTTTATTTTGAAAGCTCACTTTCATAAACACAGGTATGTCCATGCTCAATGTCAATGCTCACATTCATAAACATATGTCTTTCACATTTCATATCAAATATGCTTTGACATAACATAAACATATTTTTAAGCACATTTTCCAAATCATACATAAACAATTACTATGTTTATTGTGATTTCAGTAAAAGTTTAGTATACTTACCTCTTAACACTTTCGGATAGAAGGCTTAATTCTCCTTAACCTATCAATGAAAATTAATCATTTCATAAACCTCAACATTCACACAAAACACTTTAAATAGCTTGCAAAATTACACATATTGCACTCATCACATCGAATTGGTCTAATTACTTGATTTCTCAAAACCTGTCATTCTGACCACTTACACTTAACAAATTTTTTTTATACATCAAATGATGTCCAATTGCTCCAAAATCAGATATATCTTTCTTAACTCATATATCCTCCTTATTTATGAATATTATATCATAATTCCTATACAATCTATTTCATAAACACCATCAAATTCAAACTATTATCCTAGCGGGATCAAGATATTTACTAAACAACATTCAGTCTCCCAATTTTATAAAATCATATACTAACTCAAAAATTATAAAATTATCACAGAATTACTCTTAATACACATCTCTATTAATGATAAATATTTTATTTCAAAATCTCTGCCAAAAGTATTTTAGAACCATTTTATTCTATAGCTTTAAAAATCTGTTAATCAAATACTACAATAAGCTGATACACTTTAAAAAATCATAACAATTTAACCACATTGATCTAAATTTTAAATTCTAAGTATATCATATTAGACATATAAATTTATCATATTCCATAAAATTGTAATTTTTGAAGATCATTAGCAGATCAAAAATCATTTCTCACTATAGCATATTGTTAACACAAAATTTTCAGAATTTCAGGGTCATTTTTGTAAATTCATTAAAAATTTGATTTCTGAAATTTTTAATCGATTCAAAGTCTCAAATGATTTTAGAAATGTCTAGTTTCATATTTTCAAAATCAAAAACTAGAACCAAAGTACAAGAATTTATAAAATTCTCAGATCAAGAGACTATCAAGTAGAATTTGTGCAAATTCATCATGATTTATCAAGTTATCTACATAATCATCATCAATTCTTAATATTTCTTACAAAATCCACATCAAGTCCTCAATTGTACATATTTTTAAAAATCAAAACTTAAAGAAATTAACTTAATTAACACCAATAAATTGAGAAATAGTTATGATATACTTTTTAAAACTCAAAATTCTAATTTCTTCTTCTTCTCCTTTTCTCCCCTCTATTTCTCTCTCTAAAGGGGTGACTCGACCCAAAAATGAGTAAATTAGGGTTTAAAATGTGTATTTTTATACTAAGAAGTTAATTTTTAGTATTTATAAATTAACCCCCAAAAATTTTAAAGTATTACAATTTGGTCTTTAAAATAAATCTAAAGTCTTACAAATAAACTCAATACTAATAGTATGTCCTTAATTTATACAAACAATACTAATAACAATACATAAATTAAGTATTATCAACATACAAATAAAATATGAATATTATACATATATATAAATATTTATTCTTTTTGGTGTTGGATAAGTGGTTACTACAGTTTATGCTTCTAGTGATTGTGTGAGAATATTGATTAAAAATTATCGAGATATGATTTGGTGAACAAGCCAAGTGTGTAGGGTGTGCAAGGATTGAAGACGGATGAGAAAAGAGGCAATTAATGAGGAAAAGAGTGCCAGGCGCTAGCGCCGCAGAGACTAGGAGTGGGCGCTGTGGCTCCTAAACTAGAATGTGAGCGCCGCGGCGTCAGGTGATCAGCGCCACGGCTCCTAGGCGGGTGTACTAGCATCGCGGCGCTGGGCACGGGAATTTGTTTCCCATTTTAAGACTTTCTTATTTGTCTCCTACTTGCTTCAGGACTCTCTAATACAACTCCCACACATTTAGAGTAAACCTAGGATGTCCTAAAGCCTATATAAAGGCTCTCTATTGGCTTGTAAATACATCCTTGTGATAACCCAAGAAATCTTAGTGATTAAACCTTTTTTATGATTCTTAGTGAGAAAAAATCCTTAGATTATAAGAGAGAGTTTTTCTTAGTGATCTTTCTTGTAAAAGGCATACTTTGTGAGTGTCTTGTGATTCAATAATAAGAGTGAGTGATCTTGATCTGCCGTGAACGTAGGCCAGTTATCGAACCACATAATTTCTGGGTGTTCTCCTTTTTTCCTTTTTTTTTCTTAATTGCTTATTTTACATTATTTGCTTGGGTGATATTGCTTGTTTGTGGGCTTCTGCTTCAACAAACTGGTATCAGAGCTCGGTTCTAAGCAGACATGACTACACTCAAGTATGAGGTATAGATATTCAATGGTATAAATGACTTCAATCTGTGAAAGATAAAGATAAATGCATTGTTAGTAAGCCAAAGGTTAGGCTCGACATTAAAGGAAACTGCAGCTCCATCTAGTGATGAAGAGAAGACGTCAGAGTCATCTAAAGCTAAAGCAGAAAGAAGGGACATTCAAGAAAGAGCTCATAGCATAATCGTTATATCATTGAGCGATGAAGTACTAAGGGAAGTAGCAGGTGAGACGATGGCGACAGGTCTTTGAAAAAAGTTTGACTATCTTTATATGTGAAAATCGTTGGCCAACAGATTGTATATAAATAAGAAGCTGTATCAGCTGTCCATGTTAGAGGGGACGCCGATGAAAGATCATATAAACGCCTTTAATAAGATCATCTTGATCTTAAGTCTATCATTATCAAGATAGAAGATGAAGTTAGAGCAATTATCCTTCTGAGTTCATTCCCTAAGAGTTATGAGAGCTTTGTTGATACGCTACTCTATGGCAGAGAAAGTTTAATGATGAGTGATATGAAGTCATCATTAAACTTAAAGTTATTAGAAAAACAGATCGAAGGCAATGAAAAAAGTTTAAATGTAAGAAGAAGACTCTCATATAGAGATGGAAGAAAAAATGGCTTAAGATCGAAGTCTAAGACTTCTAAGAAGTGCTACTGCTGCAAGAAAGATGAGCACTTTATAAAGGACTGTCTTGAGAAGAGAGCATAAGATAAGAAGAAAGAGGATGTTGCGCTTGCTTATAATGATAGCTATGACAGCGCAGAGACAGACACTCGTCGCTACTGATGGTAAGAACATTAAACAATGGGTTCTTGATTCTGGTTGTACTTTTCACATGTGCCCGCATAAGTCTTGGTTTATAAATTTTTAGCCCATTAGTGGTGGTAAGATGTTAATGGGTAATGATGTTGTATGTTAGATAATGGAAATTGGTAGTGTTAAACTTAGGCTGCATGATATGCGAGTGAGAGAGTTGACAGATGTTAGGTATGTTCCTGACCTTAAGAGGAACTTGATCTCACTAATGACTTTAAACCAGAATAAGTGTTCCATCAGGATCGACGGAGGGGTTTTGAGAGTGTTGAAGGGTTCTATGGTCGTAATAAGAGGAGAGAAGCACAAAGATATTTATGTGCTTAAGGGTGAAGTCAAGAATGGTTCTGTA
The DNA here is from genome assembly GCA_946807835.1 of Ailanthus altissimus. Classification (NCBI taxonomy): domain Eukaryota; kingdom Viridiplantae; phylum Streptophyta; class Magnoliopsida; order Sapindales; family Simaroubaceae; genus Ailanthus; species Ailanthus altissimus. The sequence continues at coordinate 20,129,184 of OX327684.1, forward strand.
TTATTCTCTGTAGATGATGAGAGTATGTAAACTAAGTTATGGCATCTTAGACTGGCACACATAGGCGAGAGAAACCTGAAGGAGTTATTTAGTCAAAAGGCGTTTGGTGAGGATAAGTTCCAGCCCTTAGAGTTTTGTGAGCATTGTGTGCTTGGGAAAGCACATAGGGTGAGGTTTAGTACCGGCGAGTACAAGACTAAGGGGACTCTTAACTACATACACTCGGATCTTTGGGGACCAGCTCAAACAGCTACTCGTGGTGGTGCCAAGTATTTTCTTAGTTTAATTGATGACTATTAAAGAAAGTTGTGAGTCTATGTGTTGAAGAGTAAGAATCAAATGTTTGATGTATTTAAGACTTGGAAGACTCTTGTTGAGAATCAGATTGGTAAAAGGGTGAAGAGGTTGAAAGCTGACAATGGCCTTGAATTATGCAATAGAGAGTTTAATGGATTTTGTGCCAATCATGGGATTGCAAGGTATAGAATGGTGAGATCAACACCACAACAGAATGACGTAGCTGAGAGAATGAATAAGACCCTACTTGAAAGGGTTAGATGCATGCTTACCAATGCAAAGATGTCCAAGGCATTTTGGGGAGAGGCTGTAGTGACGCCAACTTATTTTATTAATAGAAGTCCTTCTTCGATAATTGACTTCAAGACATCAGAAGAGAAATAGTTTGGCAATCCTCCTAAGTATGACTACTTCAGAGTACTTAGTTGCCTTATTTTTGTATATGTTAAGGAGGGGAAGTTGGAACCTAGAGCTATCAAAGATGTATTTATAAGATATCCTGAAGGAGTGAAAGGATACAATGTGTGGTGTAAAGACTTGACACCACCAAGGAGTATAATAAGTCATGACATGACATTCGATAAGACGACGATGCTGAAAACCTCCCAAGAAGATGAGAAAAAAGAATTTGTGCCTAAGGAAGACTCAGCACTTGAGTCAATAGAAGTTGAAGTAGAACCTAAGAGTAGATCTGATATACCCCCAGATCAGAACTTCAATGAGGAGATCCTTAAAGATAAATCAAGAAAATCGACGAGTTCCTCTAAGACCACCCAAAGAAAGACTAGGACTCATGAGATGGAACTTGAAGAGTACCAGCTAGCCAGAGACAGGCTAAGGAGAACAATTAACCTACTAGTCAGGTATGCACAAGCAGATTTAGTTACTCATGCGTTTGACTCTGCTTACATTTTTGAGTATGATGATCCTAAGACATATAGTGAGGTTATGAAGAGTGAAAACAAAAAAGAATAGTAGCAGACCATGGAAGAAGAGATTAGTTCTCTTAGGAAATACAATACTTAAAAGTTGGTGGAGAAACCTCAAAAGAAATTAGTTTGGTATAAATGGGTGTATAAGGTGAAGGAGGGGATACCGGAGATAGAGCCTACGAGATTCAAGGCTAGGTTAGTCGCACAAGGTTTTACTTAGAGAGAAGGAGTTGATTTTTATGAGATATTATCTCAAATCGTCAAGAACACATCTATTAGGGTTTTATTATACATGTGTGCAAATCTTGATTTACAACTAGAGCAAATGGATGTAAAGATAGCTTTTCTGCATGGAGAGCTTGAAGAGACGATATACATTGCACAGCCGCAAGGGTTCGAGGAGTCCAGGAAAGAAGATCATACTTATTTGCTAAAGAAGTCATTTTATGGGTTAAAATAATTACTTAGACAGTGGTATAAGAGATTTGATGAGTTTATGATGGCTTGTGGCTTTAGTAGAAGCAAGTATGATGGATGCGTGTACTTCGAGAACATAAGTTGTAGGATGATTATTTGCTTCTATACATCGATGATATGTTGATTGCATGTAAGAACATGGAAGAAATACATAAGCTTAAGAAGCAATTGAGTGACGAGTTTAAGATAAAGGATTTTGGAGCAGCAAAGAGAATTTTAGGTATGGATATTGTGAGGGAAACAAGAGATGTTATCTTCTTATCCCAACAGCGATATATACTCAAAATTCTAGAAAATTTTAGTATGTCCAACGTAAAGGTTGTGTCTACTCCTTTAGCCATAGATTTCAGATTTTTAGCAGCACAGTTGCCGATATCCGAAGAGGAGAAACTACAGTTGAGTAAAGTACTGTATGCTAGCGTTGTGGGGAGCATAATGTATACAATGGTTTGTACAAGACTAAAAATAGCATAGGCTGTGAGTGTGGTGAGTAAATACATGGCAAATTCGGGTAAAGATCACTGGCTTGTAGTGAAGTGAATTTTGAGATATGTCAAGGGGACGGCAAATCACGGGTTGATGTATAAGAGGGATAGGACAGTAGTGAAATGATAAGATGATACATAGACTTAGATTATACAAGTGATCTAGAGAAAAAAAGATCGTTGACGGGCTACGTATTCACAGTGTTTGGGTGTAGTGTATGTTGGAGATCAGTTCTAACATATGTGGTTGCACTATCTACCACAGAGATAGAGTACGTAGCTGTTGGTGAAGCTATTAAGGAGGCCATGTGGTTAAAAGGCATATATGCGAAGGTATTGGTTAGTGAGGATGTGAACACCAGTATATGTTATGATAGTCAGAGTGCCATACACATAAGCAAGCATCAAATGTTTCATGATAGGTCAAAACACATTAATGTGAGGCTCCATTACATTCGAGAGATTGTTCAAAGTGGTGAAGTTAGTCTAACAAAGATAGCGTCGTCTAAAAATCCTACTGATATGTTGACTAAGCCACTGCATTCGGTGAAGTTCATCTTATACAAGGACTTAATTTGAGTCACTGCTTTGTGAGGGTGACTGAAGATACGAAAATGAGAGATCGAGTTGCTTTGTGGATGATTTTGAATCAAGGAGGAGATTTGTGAGAATATTGATTAAAAACCATCGGGATATGATTTGGAGAACAAGCCAAGTACGTAGGGTGCGCAAGGATCAAGACGGATGCGAAAGGAGATGAAAAACGAGAAAATGAGTATCAGGTGCCTGTGTCGCAACGACCAAGAGTGGGCGTTGCGGCGCCCAAACCAGAACGTGAGCACCACGGCTCCCAGGCGGGCGCACCAACGCTGTCGCAATGGGCATTGAGTGCGGGAATTTGTTTCCCATTTTGAGACTTTCTTATTTGTCTTCCACTTGTTTCAAGACTCTCTAATACGACTTTAACACTTTTAGGGTAAACTTAAGACGTCTTAAATCCTATATAAAGGCTCTCTATTGGCTTATAAACACATCTTTATGATAACCCAAGAAATTTTAGTGATTAAATCTTCTTTGTGATTCTTAGTAAGAGAAAATTCCTAAACTATAAGAGAGAGTTTTTCTTAGTTATTTTTCTTATAAAAGACATACTTTGTGAGTGTTTTGTGATTCAATAATAAGAATGAGTAATTTTAATCCACCGTAAACGTAGGCAAATTGTTGCACCACATAATTTTAAAATATTCTTCTTTTACTCTTTCTCTCTTTATTTTTTTAATTATTTGTTCTGCATTATTTATTAGGGTGATATAACTTTTTTGTATGCTTTTGCTATAACAAATTATTTTGTAGCAGATATGGTATAATAGAAACCGAGCCGTGCATTCCAAAGCTAACATGGCAAATGTCGAAATTTTCGAATGGTCCTCCAACTATCTTGATGAGTTCCTGGAAGCGAATATGAGACTGCTGGATTCGAATGCTTTGCTTGCTGCCGTTTCTGTGAGCTGAACGCCTCCTCCGGCAGGGTGAGAAAAATACATACAGATGCAACTTTCCCTAAGGACAGAAGGAGTTGCGGTTTAGGCTGGGTTATTAGAGATTGTTCAGGCGGTGTTTCGGCAGCTGAAAGTGTGATTATTTCTGGTCAATTTCTGTGGAATTGGAGGAGGCGATGGCGGTTCTGCAGGGGATCAAATGAGCAGTTTCATTGGATATGGTACCTGCCATAGCGGAAATAGATTCCGCCAAAATTGCTAAGATGATTCAGAGTAAATCTTTGGGCTTTGCTGAGCTCGATCTGGTCCTGGCCGAGATTTATTCTTTTATTTCTCCTTTATGTAGAAGGATGGTTGTTCATATTAATTGGGGTACTAATCAGGTGGCTTACCACCTAGCAAAATTTGCCTTGTCTGTTTCAATGGAGCAAGTTTGGCTGGCAGGATTCCTTCCTTCCCTTTTGCATGTAGTTAAAGCAAATATGCCTGCTTCCTGTTCTCAGTTCTAATAAAATCCATCTATTTTCCTCTATAAAAAAAAAGTATATCGAGAATTTGAAAATATGTGACTTGTCATCTTTATTTTTATTTTTTAAAGGTGTGACTGAACTTTTGTTCACTAGAAATATATATCAATAGAATTAAAATATCCAAGTGTTTGTGTAGTTCAATTTTGTTAGAATTAAGTAACCTTAATTAGTGGTTAAGTGTCCATAGTTTGAGTTAAAATCACATCGAAGTGCTTCTTGGTCTTTTTTTTCTCTTCTTATTTTATCTGTACTAGCTACAGAGAAAGTACAGTAAAAGAAGAGTAAAGCCTTAATGGCTACTGAAACTTGCTTAAACTGAGTGGAGAGGTTATTAATCTTTGTTGTCTACTTTTATTGCTGATTGGTGGTGACAGGGGGATCGGTAAGGAATTTTATAGAGGAGCTATGTATATTGAAAAACTCGGTTAACTGTGCAATTCATTAACTATTTCGTAAGAAGAGAGGGAGGTTCTTGAAATCTGGAGACACTTCAAAGAAAAAGGAGAAAGAATGAGCGCTAGGGAAAGTACTTTCAAGCCAAGTTGTAAATAGAGAATCATTTAGGGCTACAATGAAGCAAATCTGAAACCTGTTATGAACTTGCAGATAAAGATTTTGGGGAGTAATAGGTTTTGTGCCATTTTGGTGCAAAGGAGGATAAAAGAAACGTCATAGCAGCGGAATTATGGCATTTTGATAAATTTTTCTGATTGTTTTGACAGAAGGTTCTGGAATAGAAGAGGTCAATAACTTCTCTTTTTAGTTCACATCATTCTGGTCCAAGTACACAACATCTCAATTATGGGTAAGCATAGAAGCATAGTATGTTTGTTGGGCAGCTCAATAGGGCAAGTGGAAGAAATAGAATTTGATGGTCAAGGTGGTTATATGGGAAAATTTGTAAGGGTTAAAGTTAGAATTGCTATTACAAAAACTCCTAGAAGATTTGTTAAAATAGAAGTGAAAGGATTGAATGAAGAGGTCACATTACAAATACTCCATGATTTCTACTACCAATGTGAAAGAATAGGATATACCTATAGAGTGTGGGAAGAGTTCAAGTTGAAGCAGCAAAAGAAAAAAGGAAAAGAAGAGGAACCTAAATGAATGAAACAAGGGTGAATGAGTTTGTTTATCAGTTACAGATGAGAGCAGAAACTATGAAAGAGAATTTAAGATAAGCTAGGGAGAAGGAAAGATTATAGAGGGCAAAAGAGACAACAAATTAAACAAAAGCAACTACAAGCACAAAAAAGCAGCACAAGAACTAATAAAAAAAATGGTTGAAAGCAATAAAGGAAAAGGAATATAAAATCAAATGGTAAAGATGAAAGAAAAAATTGACTCGCCAAATTGGACCGAAACTCAAAGAAGAAAGAAAATATACCCTTAAGAAAAGAGTCATTGAGATTGGGGGAGATCCTTAAGACCATTAATGAGACATGGGATGAGATGTTGATTGATGTATGATATAATAGTTAAGTGTAAATGCACGCTATTGTATCAAGTAATATAAAATTTTAAATTCAGATATCGTTCTCACAAAGACTAGATAATCTAATTCTATCAATCAATTACTAAATTTATATCTATTTAACTATTATTTAGAAAAACTAAAATTTAATTAACTAACATAGTTCTATCAAATTGAACTAAATCTAACTATCAAATAAACAAAGAGTTGAATTCAACAATTGATAACAATCTAGGATTTCAACTTATCCCCTAGTATTTAATTAGATTTATTAACTTCTTAATTAATCATTTAATACAAATTGATTGGTTAAACTTTAATCTCATCACAAGCCTCTATCGATGGTTGAGTGACTATATTACGCATTCTAACAACTACATATATGTCTATGGTATCAAAATATAATGTAATTCATTAAGACCGGGTCTAAATTATACCATACATGCCATCTAGGTACATGTCTATCTTATATGAAATTTATAGTTGTTACTCTATGATCATACATCAAACTGTCATAAGTTAAATACATAAATCCCTTTATCAAGTTCATCATAGTTTCTCAATTATTCAAAAATTGGTTAGATATAATGAAAGCAATAAACTTAAAATAAAATGAATCAATTATATGTATTAAATTCATAAACTAAGAAAAGTCAATAAAATCTAACTATATACTAGGTTTAATAGTCTAACCCTAGATAAAATAAGTTTAGCTCATCACTAAACTAAGAGTATCAAACCAATCCATGAATAATAGCAAGAACAAGAACATAATAATAAAAAAAGAGAAGAAAAATTAATCAAGAAGATGCCTTAGGTTGCTTCTCCCTCTTCTTTGACTTGAAGCTTGAATCTTGAACTTGAATATTGATTTCTTGGATTTGACATCTTGATTGTGTATTGTGAATTATTTCTCTAAAGTTTTCTTCTTTACTGTGTTTTGGCTTATAAAAGAGTGCTTTTATAGGTATTAGAAACCCTAAGGTCGAGGGCCTTCGAATCCAAGTCAAAATAAGACATTTAAGAAGGTACTTTTATTAGTCGCATAGGTGCTGCTGCGATGGAGTTTGGCGTCGTGGTGCTCGGACTTGGAATAGTACGGATGGTGGGGGAACTTTGGGTGTTAGGGCGCCCAACTTTTTTTCTTAAGCGCTGCAATGCCCAGTCCTGGGCACTAGTGCTCTCGTATTTTGAGCAAAACTTTTTAGTTTATGTTCGTTTTGCCTTCTGTTTGTCCTGAATCGTCACATTTTTTGTCATACACCTATTTATAAAAAAACAACAACTTAATAGCCAAAAATTCATAAATTGGAACAAAACTTACGTTCGGGGTGTTAAATATACTTAGTGTATTTACGCCTCTATCAAATACTCATAAACTTAAAACTTTGCTCGTCCTCGAGTAAAATAAAAACAAATAATCACAAATTCTTATTGACTCTATATTAAAACGTAAAACTAAAACATAAGCCTCGGTTGATTAGACGATCATCCTTATTATCTCAAAGGTTGTTAAATGACACAAGTCTTTTTAGAACTTAATAAACAACTTACAATAACTTATTATACCATTCATTAAAGTATTTTATTCTCTCATATAATTGATCACTTGTATGTGTGTGTAATAAGCAAATAATTAGTCAAATGAAACATAGATTTTCTCAATAACTTAAGAAAGTATATGAAGATGATGTCTCGGTATAATTTCAATAATAACACTACTATAAATTTGCTTTTTATACTACTCTCTACTAATATAAAAATACATACGTCAAGTGATCTATTTAGAACTTTTCTTAACTTGTAACGTAAGGCCATGGTCAAAGTGGGATAAAATGATATATATATATATAAAGAGCAAATCACACTATGAACTCTTATACTTTACTTAAAAAATTATTGATTCATTTTCTCTTTGATTTATCTCATCCTCAAACTTATATTATTCTCAATTATTTTAATCACTCTTATGTAAAGAATTGTTTCTTTTTTTTTAAGTTGAGGGTATTGCAAATTTAAAGCTCTTTTCTTTTCATATTTTTAAAATGTATTCCTAAACTTAGATTGATCAGCACCTTCAAGACTTATTGCTTTCTACTTCAGTAGCATTTTCTCACACAACCATAACCTTTTTTCTTTTAAGAATATTTCTAAGTAAACTCAAAGTTTATGATATTATGAGTAATTTTAGGATAAATAAGGTCTATCAACTTGTAATGTGGTTAAATAGAAAAAAATGGGTATTTAGACTAAAAAAGGGTAACTAAGAATAAGTTATATCAAGGTAGGCTAGAAAAGGCTCAATCAGTCTAAAGATACCTAATGTCATTTTTCTATTCAAGTGTTTCTTAGAATTTTGCTTTAAGTCGTAATTAAGCAAATTTTAGAATGTTAGTCTTCGAGACTGTAGTGTACTATTTAAGTAAGAGTATCTCTAAGCAAAAAATTCAACTAATAGATACTTATTATTAACATGCTAAAAAATAAGTGATCAAAAATAAAATTGAACTCAGTCCATGATTCATGATATAAGATTTATCTCAAACGTCTATCATTTCTTAGAGACTTGCAAAAATAAATTTAACCAATATTCTATTTTTTATCATGGACTAATGATCATCTTTTTAATCAAAACTTACAACTAAAACTTTTTTACCACAAGATAACTAATCAAATCATACAGCAAAATAAACATAGGTTATGTGTTTCCCATCCTCAAACTTAAATTAGACATTATCATCAATATTGAAAAATAAACTTAAAAGTAAGAAAAACTCTCCCAGTAGATTAAGTAGAAACATTGTAACGTTGTATCTTGATGAATATAATTGCGATTTTATTTGCGTCTAATGCTTGCAAATGTTCATCCAGCTTCTTTGAATATTTGACTTATTGATTTTATTCCTAAAAGAAAAAGAAACTAACATTACTAAAATTGAAAATAATAAAAAATAAATAAAATTTACTTGGTTTGCCTCCTAAGAAGTGATTGATTTAACGCTATTAGCTTGGTAGGGATCTTTCTTTTCTTATTGTGGATCAAAGTTGATGGTGGAAGCATCATTGTATGTGATTTTGCTGTTCTTTCTCTCTTTTGGCTTCTATATCTCTGCAATTAGACCTTGGGCAGCAAATTTTACTTCATTTTTCTTGTGCTTCTTCGGAAAGACTTGAATTTTAGACCAGGGAAGTGATTCTCTTATGCCATTCTCTTTGATCCTCTTATCAAGATGCTGCTCCTTCTTCTTCTTTCTTCTCTTTCCGAGCTTTAAAGCATTCTTTATAATGTGAGGATTGATAAGAGCATATTTGTTATATATTATCTCATGTTTTTAATTTTGATATTTTATTATTTTATGAGAATAAATGACTATTTATGTAAACTTTTCAAAATATGCAGTTCATCACCCTAGCGCCATAAGGATTTTTGCCTCAGTGCTGGAACGGTGATTAAAATAAGAAAATTAAAAAAAAGACCTGTTTAAGTAACAGTTTACCGCCTCAGCGCTAGCAAGCTATTACGCCAGCGACAACCTAGCACTTTAGTGTTAGACCTTCGCCACTCTAATGATACATATTTTTACACGCAGCGCCCCAACGATAGTAAGATAGCGCCCTGACAGTAGTACTGACAGAACCCGACTCGAGACCCTCTACTATAGATCCCAGCGGCCCTGCCGGGCACCCCGACGGAAGTTCCTCCGAACCTAACTGGGTAAGTTAAGAAATTCCGTGAGGCGAACCCCTTTTTAATTCTTGTTACTACTAAGAAGATCTAGTAATATACATGAAAACGACATCTTAGTTTTAAAAATAAACGGACAGAGTTTCCCCTATTTTTCGGAACATCCATATAAACCTGCAAAGAAATTTCACTTCTAATTCCAACACATCTCAATTTTGCTAATTCGGACCTCCGGTCCTTTTCAAATCAAATCCAACACAACTCAATTATTTCGTGTAAATCACAAAATAAGCATAATCATAAAAAGTAAAAACGATCATCATAAACTGGAAATCTCTTTTTCTTGATTCAACACATACTTACAAATATACATGCCTACAACTATTATGCATAAAGTAAAGAGTGCTATTAGCACATTTACATGTACAAAAAGTATCTTTGGATTCGGCCCACTACTCGGCGATAGGAGAATCAGCAGCTTGCGTTCCGAGACCTGCACCTGGGAAAGGGGTTTAAAACATAAAACATAAAACGAGTGAGCTAAAGGAGCTCAGTGAGTGTAAATGAGAATTCAATTACAAGAATATTATACAAAGATAACAAATTCTAAAGTACATGCAGAAATTATGCTTCTAAAACGGATGTAAAATTGTAAAATGGTTTCTAATATCATATGCTAATGAAATCTTGCCGAGCGGGTTTTATCTACATCTTTGGAAAACTATATTCAGAATCTGTATAACATAATAACTACTGTGTGCATATAAATGCATAAATGCTATCGGTAAATCGAAAACTAGTAAAATTCTCGCTCGGCCATTTTTTTTCTAAACTGTACCAATGGTAACCCTAAAGCTCTATACCCACGCAACGACTCAACTAGCACCGCATACGTGAGTAGGTCACGGGGCACCTCAACTAGCAGCACCCACAGTGACATCTCAAGACATCTCACTGGCTACGCAGCGGAATCCTACATCGCATGCATATAGCGAGACAATATCCCGTACACATAGAGCGACTCACATGACTCGACATCCTGACTTTCCAGAGTTAGTGACACACCCCCAAGACCTGCCCATGTGCACGGGATATACCGGCCGGGTCTAATACAATCATCACCACTATAATCTGAGGGTACCAATGGCCTTAAAACAAATGCAGTAATTTCCAAACTGTTTCACAAATCGATCATGTAAAAGCATGTCTATGAATATATCAAGATCATAAATCATGTTTATGCATCGAAAGCTCATAAAACATACATAGTCATTGTGCGAAAACATAATAACCGAAAAGTAAAAGAAATGGCAGATTTCCACTCACAACCGCTCCGCGCTCAATTTCGCTCCCGATTCCTGCTCCTGTTAACGCTCTCGGTTATCCTCACCTACGCGCCATAAATGACATTTAAAACCAAATCAAACACTAGAATCTCATTTAACTACTAAATGCCCTAATCGGCATACAAAGCCCGGAGGTAAACTACTTCCCGATTTTAGTTACGGAGCCATAATCGAAACTAACTCACTATCAGGCGCCCTGAAAATTATTGAACACCTTATCATTTGATTGGACATACTTGCCCTTCACCTTTCCAACATGGACAATTATGTCCCATTTTCTTCATTTTTGGGTTTTTCATCAACCATATACATTCAATTCACAAAATGCATCATTTACACACAACAATTCAATCAAAACACCACTCAATTCCTCACTTTCCTAAAGTGGCAGAATTTCACCCTAGATTCCAACACATTCCTTTTCTCAATTTTTTGTTCCAATTACAACAAAATCATGCCAATTTCATTCTAAAGCCCTAATTACAATCAATTGAAATCTCTACAACAAAATCACCAAAAACCCTAATTCTCACCTTGCCAATTTCTTCAAATTGATAACTCCTTCAAGCTCCAAACTAGAATTTAACTCAATCTAAGCCAAGAATACACATAAGAACATCAATTAACACATTCTTGAATTCTCACTTATCAAACTCATAAAAGATGCTTTTCTTACCTCTTTTTCTTGAATTTCCACTAATAGAGACTTCAATTGAGCTTAGGGATGGGTTTGTAACCTTAATTTGGCTTGATTACACATGAAAAATCATGAAAAAAAACTTGAATAGTTACTGTAGCAGCACCCCCCCTTTGAAGCTCGAATTTCTCTCTCTTTTTAGCTAAGTGTTAGTTTTGATTTCTCTTCAAATTTCTACACACTTCTAACATATATATATAGTGCTCCCTCAATTTACCATTTTGCCCTTCAACTTACTTAAAACTTCTAATTTGCCATTAGTTAAAAACTAATTATGTAATTAGTTCATTTGTAACTATCTAGTTAGAATAGTTCAAAGAACCAACTAGAACTTCCAACTTGACAATCTATGAGATTTCTTCTAATTGGTCCATTCTCTAATATATGGATTATGTTTCTCAACAAAGGCTTGTTCCATTCATAACCCTTAAATGGAAATTCATGTAGTAAATTAGAATTTTCTTTTCCAAGCCAATAGAGAAAAATTCTAAAAATATTCTAGGGTCATCCGGCGTACCGATCAAGTGTGAAATTATCAAATTAGGTCTGATATCTCTCATGTGCACTATAAAGAAAATATTTCTAATAGGGTTAAAATCGAGTAACCCTACGGTGTCTTATTTGTTCTATACCGAAATCTAGGCGCCAATACTACTAATAGGGATTGGATATTACAAGTACGATTCCTGACCCGACAAGAATTAGAGATTTTAAGCTCATATTAATCCCTATAAAAGGCCACTCATCTCCAACCTTTAGAGAGCATCCAAGAACATCAAGAACATACAACAAAGTTCTTAGAGAGAAATTAGAGCTTAATTGAAGTAGCTATAGAGAGAGATCCAAGGCATTCTTAGGCATCAAGAGTTTCTTAGGTAACGTAATCAAGAGCAATTCTACATCTATATCAGTTTACTATTGATTGTATCAAGATTTTTTATTATTTTTGCCACTGTTCTCTTATAGACATGAACTAAAATTTTCTTTCTAGGGTTAATACTTGAACTTAATATGTGTGCTTAATTATCATATCATTTTAATATTTAATAAACTTAGTTCTATGTTATTCAATTTACTTGTTCTTAATGCTTTAATATATCTGGCAATATATGGTGAATGAATTGGTAATATTTTGATAAAATTGAAAGAAGAATTATTATATTTAGACCTAGGTAATTTGATACATGATTGTAGAGAAACATTCAATGTTGCATATGCAAGTTTTAAATCAGGATAGGAATATACCTAATTGGCATATATGATCAATAAGACTTAATCTTAATGAATCTTAATTTATTACAAGTACCATAGGAATATAGGTATTTGATAAATTAAGGTATACTTGCATGACCTTAGGAGAGACTTGTGAATACATGAGTGTCTTGATCAATAACAAGAACTAAGAGAGTTAAATATTAAAGGATTAATCATTGAAAGCATATTGAGGGGATAACATTAATCCTAGGTTTTCTCTATATTACTTTCATCTAAATCTCTTTACATTGTGTCATTACTTTTATATTCTTTAAATTCATTCTTAGACTTTTATTTTCTAAATAATTACTAGAAATACATAATTTTAGTACTTTGTTAAAAAGTAGAAATTATCTATGTGGGTTCGACATCCGACTATTTTGTCCCTTTATTACTTGTATATGATAGTATATACTTGTATTCAATTTTAAGATATAGAAATATTCAAGGATTCAATATCTCCATGTGTCCTTAAGTTGCTTGGCATTTCGCTGCAGAATATCAATACTGCAACAGTCTACATTTTCAGATAGAAACTTAATCTACTTGAAGACTTTTAATGTTGTTATGTCATCTTGTACCCCTCATGGTCATCTTCCCTTTTTTAACATCAATGGCCTTATATCCCATGGCTAAAAAGTATTTTCCAAGGATGATAGAGATCTCCTTGTCTTCTTTTATGTCTAGGACGATAAATCTGTAAGGAAGATGAACTTATTCACTTTTACTAGCACGTCCTGTATGATTCCTTTCAGATAGGCGAGAGAGCGATCAACAAGTTGAATTGTAACATTTACTGGCTTTGCTTCTCTCAAACCTAGCTTGTTGTAGATGAAAAAAGGCATGAGATTAATGCTTGCTCCTAGATCGCATAGAGTTTTACCAAGGTTAGGATTGCCAATGGAGCACGGTATGGTAAATCTTCTAAGATCTTTAAGCTTAGGAGGTAGCTTCTTCTGAAGAATGGCGCTACACTCATCTGTCAGTTTTCTGATTTTATAATCTTCTAATATTATATTATTTGAAAGGATGCTTTTCATAAACTTGACGTAACTAGGCATTTGTTCTAGTGTGTCTATAAAAAGAAGATTAATATGTAATTTCTTAAATATTTCAAGAAATTTCAAAAATTGCTTATCTAGTTTCTTCTTTTGTAGCCTTTAGGGAATAGTGAAAGAGGAGCAAGATGCTGATTCTGTATGTTATTACTAGTATTTTCTCCTAAGTTGCCACTTTTATGTACATCAAGATTTTTCTACACTTGTATACCAATTTCTACTGCCCATCTTTTGTTTTTGCACTTACGAAACTACTTTGCTACCTATTTGTCCGTTTCTGCACTTGGTTGATACCTCTATAGCCTTTCAGAAAAAGATATAAGTGGTCTATATAGCTTCATTTCTTCTTATTGTGCCACATTCTCCTTCTCATTCACCATTGATGGTGGTGGTTTAGATATGTTTTCATATAGAATCTTACCACTCCTTAAGTTAATGGTTTGACATTACTCTATATTTCATCTTGGATTTGCTTTGGTATCACTTGATAGAGTGTATTAAGGTCACGTATTGATTGCAGTAGCAAGTTATCCTATTTAAACCTCTAATTTCTTCAAGGTTGCTAAATGATTATGCATCATGGCGTCATTTAACTTCATATAGTGTGTAAACATGTTTTCCAATGACTGATTCTTCTCTTGCAGTAGCTAGAATCCTAGGGGATTCAATGATCTAGATGACTCTTTGGTTGTTATGCCAAGAGAAGTTACGATGATCTCTCCACCTCGGATTATAAAAATTAGGTTATGGGTTAAGTTGTTGTCGATTAACGTTGCCCATATAATTTGCCATCTCCATACACTGCCTATTCATGTTAAGCCAAGAGAAGTTACACCAAGAGAAGTTACACCAAGAGAAGTTATGATGATCTCTCCACCCCAAATTATAAAAATTAGATTATGGATTAGGTAGTTGTTGATTAACATTGCCTGTATAATTCGCCATCTCCATACACCGCTTATTTATGTGGTTATTATTACAAAAGCTGCATGTCATTTGATGGATCTTGACGACATTCAATGCATTTATCTTCTTGGATAAGGTATTGATTTGTGTTGCCAATGCATTGAATGCGTCAATCTCATATACACCGGCGACTCTCTAAAGTGTAACTTTTTCAGTTGGTCATTGGTAATTGTTTGATGCCATCTCTTCTAATAGATCAAAAGCCTCATCCATAGACTTATTTATTATAGCCCATCCAGTAGCAGTATCTACAATGGTCCTTAAATGGCCTATTAGTCCATTATAAAATGTTTGAACTAGTAGCCATTTAAGGACTCCGTAGTGAGGACACTTCTCAACATATCCTTGAAACACTCTCATACCTCATAAAATGACTCGCCATCAATTTGAATGAATAAGGTGATGTCATTCCTTATCATTATTATCTTTACTAGTATGAAGAATTTGGCTAGAAAATAAGCTAGATCATTCCATATCGATATGGATCTAGATGGTAATAACATTAGCCAACTATTGGCTTTGTCCCTTAATAAGAAAGAAAATAGTTTTAGTTGGATGACATCATCTAAGAATCCATTGTACTTGAAAGTATCATAAATTTTTAAGAAATTTATGATATGCATGTTAAGATCATCATTGGGAGCTCAATTATTCAAAATATTAGCCAGATTTAATGAAAGTAGTAAACTTAAGATAGATTGAATCAATTATATGTATTAAGTTTATAAATTAAGAAAAGTCAATAAAATTCAAATATATACTAGGTTCAATAGTCTAACCATAGATAAAACAAGTTTAGCTCATCACTAAACTAAAGGTATCATACCAATCCATGAATAACAGTAAGAACAAGAACATAACAATAAGAAAAGAGAAGAAAAATCAATCAAGAGTTTCCTTTGTTGCTTCCATCTCTTCTTTGACTTGAAGCTTGAATCTTAAACTTAAGTATTAATTTCTTGGCTTTGATCTCTTGATTTTGTGTTGTGAATTATTTCTCTTAGTTTTCCTCTTTACTATGTTTTGGTTCATAAAAGAGTACTTTTATAGGTATTAGACACCAAGGTTGAGAGCCTTCAAATCTAAGTCAAAATAGAACATTTAGGAAGGTGTTTTTATTAGTCGCACAGGGGTTGTGGCTTTGAGGTTGGGCACCATGGCGCTCGAACTTGGAACAACATAGATGGTGGAGGAACTCTAGGAAACCCAACACCTAACTTTCTACATTGGGCCCTGCGGTGACCAATCTTGGGCATCTTAGCACCTAGGCCCGAGTTCTGGTCCCCTCGTATTTTGAGCACAACTTCTTTAATTCGCATTTGTTTCACCTTCTGTTTATTTTGAATCATCGCATTTTTTGTCATGCACCCATTTATGATAAAAAATTCATAAATTAGAGCAAACTTATGTTCGGGATGTTAAATATACTTAGTGCATTTACGCCCTTATCATTGATAAACCTTGATTTACAAGAATCCATAGGGAAAATAAAGGAAAGAAAGCATAATATTAATGGTGACTTGAGCGGAAAGTTTGAAGATAGGGGTGAGGTGGGAAATGATAGAAGGAAAATTAAAGGAATTGGCACTAAAATTGAGCACCAAGCTATATTAGGCCAAGAGTTGCCACTAATGAAAAAGGCCCAAAAAGGTGTAATAAATAGGCCATTTTAAAATATTTTGAGATAAGTAAAAAAGAAATGGAAAAGTATGACAAAGGAACTGAGTTTGGAAGTAAAAAATGGACTGAGGCCAAAGTTGGGGAAAAGTACAGAAAGGGAGTCTAAACTTGAAAGTTAAACAAATAGGTATAAGAAATTTCAAATAATGAAGCAATCCCCTGTTTTGATCTTGGAAGGAGATGGAAACTTAAAGAATGAGGAAAGTAACTATATGTAATCGGTGATGGTTGGTCCTTAACCCCCATCAAGCACATTGAAAATTTAAGTTAGAAGATTCAAGGTTTGAAGAACCCTCAAGCATTTCGAGCTCTCAATAAAATTCTCTAACAAAATAAGCCTATTATTTTGTTACCTTTTGAAACTAAATTATAAGGGAACCAGATAAGACAGATTGATAGCTAATTGCAATTTAAGAACTGTTGTCCAATAAGTATAGAAGGCTTGGGGGAGTGGCTCTATTGTGGAATAATGATACAAACCTCTAGATATTGTCATTTAGAAGATGTCTTACTGATTATCTAATCAACAAAGAAGATGCTAAAGCTTTGAGGTTCACTGGAATCTATGCTTACTAAAGACTCGCTAAAAGAAGCATATGTGAAAGCTACTTAAAAGATTGGCACAACTACCAAAACTCTTATAAATTTGTAGTAAGGACTTTAATGAAATTTTACAAATTAAAGAGAAAGACGGAGGCCAATCAAGAAATATAAGTGCTATAGAAGAGTTTCAAAAGGTTGTTAGGATGAGCAAACCTATTAACTGGGATGAAGTGGTTTTCCTTGCACTTTGTCAAATAGACAATTTAAACTGAGTATGATAGAAGAGAGAATGGCTAGTTTTTATATAATGAGGGTTAGAACAACTACCATGGAGAGTTTAAAGTGCTATAATTAATAGCTAAGAGCTTTACTAACTGCTTTATTATAGTTGAAGCTTGGGAAAAGAATAATTAGAAGAGAAAGGGATAGAAAGTAGAACCCAAGTTCCACTATAAAGGCATATAAAGTCTTAATGAGGAGTGTATGAGATAGTTAGAGAGGGCTTGAGTATCCATGAAGGTTTTAAAAGTAAGTCAATTGGTTGTTTTATTGAGAAGGTTAAGAGTCCAAAGTTAACTTTGGAAGAATACAATAAGAAGGAATTCAGGGGAAGGAAGAAGAAATTGGAGTAGTTGTTGAAAGAGTTGAAGAATTGTAAAATCTCAAATTGATACTATACTATATAATGAGGAAACATATTAGAGAAAAGGTCTAGAGCATTTTAGCTATAAGAGGGAAATGGGAATATGAAGTCCTTCCATGCAAAAGCAAACAATAGAAGGAAAAAAAAAACAATTAAATGACTGATTAATGAAGAAAAAGAGTGCATTAAGGAGAAGTAAAAGATGAAGCAAATTTTAAGTAAGTACTTATGAAGCTTTTTAAATCAACAAGGCCCTTTATAAAGCAAAGGAGTAAAGCTATTCAAGGGTTAGAAATTAAAATAATTAAAAAAATAAATGAAGAGCTAAGTAAACCATTTACAAAAAAAGAAGTTATAAGGGCTATTTAGTAATCGAATCCCTCAAATGCCCCTAGTCTAGATGACTTGTTAACAGGATTCTATCAAAAGTACTGGATGCATATAAGAGATGACAAAATCAAAGCATGTCTCCATATCTTAAACTAAAAAGGTAATGTGGCAGCCTTTAATCACACTCTAATAACTCTGGTTCTAAAATCCCTACACCTACCCCTAGTAATAAAAAAATTTCAGACCAATAAGTTTATGCAATGTAGTTTATCAGTTCATTACTAAAACTATTGCTAATAGATTGAAAAAGGTGCTTAATCACATCATCTCACCCAACTAAAGTGAGATGGTGCTTACGTGTCATTCCAATTTGGATAAATATTTTACATTTATATAATACACATTTTAATAAAATTGTTATTGTTAAATATATAGTACTAAGCTTATTACTTTTTAGACATATTAGATATAAAAGAGTTTATATTTGATCTAAAGAAGTTTAAGTCAGTGCTAAAAGTTAGCATTTTAAGAGTTAGAAGCCGTTTTGAAATGGGATAAAGACTTGAGAATATATTAATAATGATATAGTTGTAAGGAGTTGTAAATAGTTCTAGAAAATATGTCATTATGTAGTATATTCTTGAAAATATTGTTCTTAATCTATGGTTGTTGACACGAGTCGATTGGTATGCCTTTCAGATACGTGTATGTTTGTATTTGAATTGTTCAGATAGTTAATTTTAGTAGACTATGGGCTTAATGAAAGCTCGTATAGGCATGCAGGTATTCAGTAAAGATTGGGTGCTGAACAGACTCATGAGGACTTTTAATAGACATCCTATAGAGCTGCCACTAGAGGGTCTTCTCGAGTTGAGTAACATTTATGGCCTTTTGACCTGAGTGTCATGATGGGCTTGTGAGTGATCCACCATGCTTTGATTCCATGAATGTCAAAGATATTTCATGATTTGAACTCTAGGTGTCATTAGGTATGGTCCGATGCTTATAGAGTCTGATGTGCGTAGATATAGGATTCATTAGCTTATATGAGTGAGTTGTATATCCTGATACTTTAAGATTATATTTCAGGATGTCTTACAACCATAAGCATTAAACTTTAGAAAAGATTTTTTCGTAGAATTAAATTATAACTTAAAAGAGTTTGTAGATATTATTTACGAAAATAAAAATCTAGAGATAAGTTCACGGTCGAGCATATAAAGATTTGACGATGATGATTTATATTTCTACTTTCTAGGATATAGATGATGAAAAGATTATACATATATGGTTGACCTTAACTTGATATGATACAACGTGTTATTTTGTAATATCCGTAACGTGTGTGTAGGGTATCGTTCACAACTTGCGGAAGAGTTTTGGAAGATAAACTAGTGTAAACATAGGGAATCACAATATAAAGTGTACTCGTTGAGCACTTGGTAGTGGACTGGGTTAAACATTTGATCTGTGAAGATTTTGAAAAGCGGGATCATTCTTCTTTAGCCCAAATGTCTCTAGGAATCAAGCTTATGCCCTTAAAGAGATTTTCTAGCTTAAGGAAGTTTCGATGCATGAAAAGTATCTAGGGCTGCCATCTATGGTTAGAAGAAATAAGAGACAATTTTTTAGTAAATTTAAGTTGAGGATGTTTAGTAAGATAAGTGGGTGGGAGAGAAAACTCTTCTTCAGTTAAGGTAAAGAAGTATTAATCAAGGCAGTAGCTCAAGTTGCACCAACATATTTCATGAGTATCTTAAAATTTCTTAGGGGTCTATGTGAGGATTTATAGATATTGCTAATTGGATTCTGGTGGGGATTAAAGGAATTAGAAAATAGGAGAATAAATTAGGCTAGTTGAAAAGAATTATGCCAAAAGAAAAGTAAACAGGGTCATGGATTCTAAGATTTCATCTGCTTCAACCAAGCCTTGCTACTAAAAGGCCGAAGGATCTTATAATCCCCTAAATCCTTAACTATAAGAATACTCTAAAGTAAGTATTTTAAACATGAAAATTTTTTGGATGCTAGTTTGGGGATAACCTGTAAGGACCAAAATCCCACATCGGGCAGACTCGTCCAAAATGAAGGCCTTATAAGGAGTGATCACGCGTACCTATGTGAGGAGCCTTTCGAGGTTGGTGATTCGTTCTGCCCATCAAGGACAAAACTATGAGGGGGAAGGACGCGTGCGTGAACTCCAAAGCAGACAATACCTTGCACATAGATATGGGCTCTTTCATTTGATATCAGAGCTGAGGACGACTCTATTTAGATGGTGGAGGGTATTGTAAGGACCTAAATCCCACATCAAGCAGACTCGTTCAAAGTGAAGGCCTTATTAGGAGTGATCACGCGTACTTGTGTGAGGCATTTTTTAGGGATGATGATTTGTTCCGCCCATAAAAGATAAAACCATGAGGAAAAAGGACGCGTGCATAAACCTCAAAGCGAACAATATCTTACACAGGGATGTGAGCTTTTTCATAACCCATCATATGTTTGGAGGAGTATCCTACGAGGGAGACAAGTACTATAAAAAGGTACAAGATGGCTGATGGGCAAGGGAGGCACAATTGGAATATATAACAGTAATTAGATCCCAAGAGCTTCCACCTTAAAACCAATATCCTAGATGCTCTCATGTGACAGTAAAGTTGAGTTTCTAATTAATAAGGATATAAATAGAGAAAAGAGGCAATTGAACAACACTTTTAGGAGGAGGACGTGAAGCAAATCCTGAGCATTTCTCTTCCTTTAGCAAAAGTGAAGGATTAAATTTGCTGGCACTATAATAAGAAGGGTATATACTCAATAAAAAATAGCTATCATGTGACTTTGGGTTATAAGTTTCCCACTAATCCAAAATCCTCAACAAGCAGGGAGAAATGGTGGAAAATTTTGTAGGCCATATTAGCCCTACAGAAAGTTAAAATATTTATATAGAAAGCATGATCCAATATGCTACCTACTGTTGCTACCTTATTCTCCAAGAAAAGGGTAGATCACTCAATCTATCAAAGGTACTTTAAGAGGTGGAAAATAGTTTTCATGCTCTGGTCAAATGCAAAGCATCCAATAAATTATGGAATTGCTCTTAATATGTAGACCTGATAAGAGGGCTCCAGAAGATGGACCTCTAAAATTTTATTCAATATGCCATATCAATTGCATTCAAAGAAGAAATTGCTAGGTTAGTTATGATCTTATGGGTTAAATGGCAATTGAGAAACAACTACATTACAACTAAAAAACACGAGGATCCAGTTAAATTAATTGCAAGAGTAGAAGCATATCTTGCTTCTAGCCAAATAGGAGACCAAAATCAAATGGCCCCGAATCAATGTTCTAAATCTAAAGAGATTTAGGAACTAGAAGATTCTCTTGAATGATGGTATAAGGTGAACATGTATGCTGCTACGGACTCCAAAGAATGAAAAGCTAGCTTAGGTGTGGCAATAATTGAAGCAGAGGCTATTTGGTTTAGCTTACAAACTATAGTAGGACTTGACTTAAACTTTGTGATTATAGAATCAGATGCTCAAAATGTAGTTGAATTGGTGAAAAGAACTATATGCTCTTTAAAGGAAGTAAAATAGGTGGTTAAAAGCATCCAAGAAAAACTTTGAGGGTAAAGATTAGCTTAGGATTAGATATATTCCCACATCTTGTAATTACTAGCTCATCAACTAACAAAATTGGCACTCTTTTATTATATACTAAAACTTGGTTGGATAACTTTTTAGTTTCTTTAAAGTAATAAAATGCCCTTACTTAAGAAAAAAGTAATTTTAATTAGTGACCTACAGAATTTTGTCCAAGATATAGAACATTAGATTGAGTGTTACATATTATAATGTTGATAATTAATAAAGTTTAATAAATAATTTTTTCCAAATAAAAATAGCTCTAGTCTTATAAAAAAAACATGTTACAATTATATGAAAATACAAACTTTATATTTTGGCCTAACTATTTGAAAAACTTTAAATCTCTTTGTTGGCCTAACTCTTGATATTGTAAAGCCTAACTCTTGATATATATAAAATTAATCTACTTGGTTGTGTAACTCATTATATAATGAGTAATATTATCACATATCACTGTATAATAAATTAATAATTTTTATATAATTTATAATATATTACAGAATACTACTATGTGTCTAAAACTTTATTATGTAATGAGCTATGTAATTTATCAGATGAATTATGTATATATATATATAATCAGATTATAGGCAATAATTTTGCTTAAATTTCTCTTAATCTTTCATAAATTTGATTGTCCATACTCATTTAAGAGTCTAATACAAATAACTCACTATTTATTTAAATTCTCGATCATAATTATTATGTAGGAGAGATAGCCCTCCTAGTTGAGGCAATACAGTTTTGACACATGCATTCCCAAAGCTTCTTTAAAATCATGGGACCTGAAATTATTTATTGCTTCTCTTCTTCATTTTTAGAGTTCTCTACGAAATCCTTCAATAATTTTTTTTAAAAAAAAGTATAGGCAAATAATGTTCACTCCATGGCTCACTATAAACTTGACAATAATATTAATCGATTGATATTATCAAATAATTATATTCATACATACCAATTCTAGGACCCATATAAATCAATTCTTTTGTAGAGTAATGATTACTTTGTAGTCATGCTGGTAGGGATTAAAGCTGGCCAATGCAACATGAACAGTTATCCGCAGGCAATGTAATAAGGTCATGTTCTTATATACATTTGGTCCAATGATGTGGACAATGGAATTCATTGATTGGTTTAATTTTATATGTAATTAAATGAAAGAAAAACCAATAAATGGCAGTTATAGCAGTTTTTGAATTGATTTTTTTTAAATAAAAAAATTAAGAACTCTTAAGTTTCTTGATCATTCATTTCTCATAATTTATAATAGAATAATAATATTAAATGGTTAAAACAAAGTTTAACTCAATCACCCTTTTTTTGGTAATTTAAATTTTTTTAAAATTTTTTTACTGAATTTTCTTTTTGTAATATTGACGATTATCACTCTTTTAGTAAATTTATAATAGTTAGAAAATCTTTTTAAGAATGTAATTGATCAATGTTTTAGAAAAAAATAGAATAAATAAAGTTCCTGATTATTATGAGTTTAAAAGAAAAAAAGGAATTAATAATTATTGATTTGACTATGGGACAAATTAATAATTTCCTTTCTTCGAAATTTTTGAGTTATAAATTTTTATATATTATGTGAATATTAGTTCAACTAAGTTAATAAACACTTCCTTTCAAAAAAAGAAAAGGTTAATGAACTTTTTAGATAACACAAAGAAATAACTGGTTTTAAAATTATTCACACTAAAATTAAGAAGTTTAATTTATATTTTATTAGTATTTTATTTATAAAGTTAGAATACAGAGTCTGTATTACAACAGATGTTTCACTAGAGGTGGTAAAATAGATTATGATATAATTATTCGAGATAAATTCGATACACTTTAAGCATATATGGAGAGAAAAAAATTGATATAATTAATAAATAAATTAAATTCGTATTACATATTTATTAATCATGTCAAATATGTATTTGAGCTTTGTAATTTATAAATTTTTTTAACTCATGTTAAATTAAATGAATCAAATTAATTCCTTTAAAAATGAATTTATGTTTATTTTTATAAAATACAATTAAGACACAAATTTAATTATAAAATAAAATTTTTTTTTTAACTTTTTTATGGACTTTAAAATTTATTTATTGTGACTTAAACTCGTTTCATCATATTCAATAAATTGAATCAGTGTTATTATTTGTTTAAATTAATATAATTATAAACGAATCGAATCGTATAAATGAATTGAATTTTATCTATTTATTTAAACGTGTTTAGTTGTGTCCTGTTGTATAATTCATATATTAAATTAATTAAATCTGTGCTTGATTGTCCGATTTGTATATGTAAACAAATCATATGTGAATATGATAAAAAATTATTAATATTCTATATTGACATGATACAAATACGATTCATTTACATGCATTGCAACCCTTATATGTTACTAATCAATGACTGTCACTTATTAAGTAATTGTTAACTTTTTAATTCTTATTAACATGATAGTTATATTATATCAATCAATAATAAACACATCGAAAGCACGTTAGTTGGAATATATAATTTCTATTCTAACTTTGTAAGTCTAGTATTATTATATTTTATATAATAACTAGTGCCAGACTTACATGGTTGAGATATAAAATTTGTATCTTAATTAATGTGTCATTAATCAGTGACTATCACTTGTCAAATAGTTGTTGACTTTTTAATTTTTATTAATGTGATAGTTATACAATTTTAATTAGACACATTAGATGCTATATCGATTGAGATATGAACTTTATTTTCAACTATATTATTAGAATTTGGTGATTCAAAATCATATTTTAATATGATTTTAACTTGGAGACTAATGAGGAGTTGATATGAGAATAAGTACATGTTTGGCATATGAGAAAATATCAAAAAGAGAGAGCCGGAAGTCAGGAGGGGCACGAAAGCATAAGAGGAGGCTTTTTTTAGGCTTTGTTGTAGCATTAGCCTGATGTCGCATTGGCACTAACCTTTGGTGCCATAGTGCACACTTTCAAGAAATTAGCATTTTAAGCCATCTTGATTAGTTTCAGTCGGTTTTAAATTTTTTAAATACGTGGACTAGTCTTCCAACAAAAAATAGGGTTTTTAAGAACGTTTTAGAGCCTATATAAACTCTTGTAAATCTCTTAGATTATCAAGCATCAAAGGTATTTAAAGAGTGTTGAATAAAGATCTTGTAAAGCATTAAGATGCTGAGTGTGTGAGAGAGAATGCTAGTACATGAGTCCTTGAGTGCTGAGTCGCAAAAGGACAATGATAGACCATTTGGAGATCTTATATATTATTGTATTCCTTGTATCTTGTGAGAGATCTTTGTGATCTAAGAATTTTTTATGAACTGAGTAATAAAAGAAGTTAGAATCCCGTGATCGTGAACATAGGTATTTGTTATCGAACCGCGTAAATTTCTTGTGCCATGTGTGTGATTTATCTCTATTTTGTTTTGTATGATCTTTTTATTCTAGTTTTACTTATGGGTGAAGTCTTCTATACACACTTAAGATTTTAGGGTGCTAAACTACCAAGAGATGGTGTTAGGGCACGTAACAACTTCAATAAATTGGTATCAAAGCCAAGGTCATGGTGATTGACAAGTGTGAAGACGAAAGAATGGGGAAAAGATCAAAGCCTAGATGTGTAGCAGTCTTGACTAAGAAAAGATTGTGAACTACAAGTGAAATGATTGAGAATAGAGATTGAACAGTAATTAAAAAGAAATACAAAGATAGGTGAAGATGCTGCAATAGTTTATAAGGAGGGCTTAAAGTTGAAAAATCTTTGGTAGCTTTAAAGGAACATTGAAGGTGTTTAAAGAGTATATGGTAATAATAGAGGTGAGAAGCACAATGAAGGTTATGTGCTTGATGGGAATGCTGCGAGTGGCTCAATATAGATTGTTGAAGGGATGCAGACTAAAAGGCAACCTTGAAGATTAACCGAAGGTAGTGATAGGAGTTGAAAGAGAATGTTTGAAAAATGTACTGTTGGCAGATATTAGTTTCAACTATCGAGGTATTATAATGGTGTCAAAAGTAACATTGGAGATCACAATACAAAGGTTACTCAAGATGATATGCATTAGTATTTTTAGAGATCGAAGTTATGAGCCTTAGTGGAGTTAAGTCAATAAAAGACTTAACTAAATCAATACTAGAGTAATTGAGCATTGGTTGAAGAGGAGATGGATCATAAAAAGTCTCTTGAAGAGATTTTGAATCAATGAGGAGTTTGTTAGAATTTGGTGATTCAAAATCATATTTAAGTATAATTTTGAGTTGCTGACTAATGATGAGTCAACATGAGATCAAGTACACGTTGGATGTACAAGAAATGGATAAAAATAAAGAGCCAAAAGCGAGGAGGGGCACGAAAGTACAAAAGAAGTTCTCTAAATTTAACGTTTTAAACATCTTAATTAATTTGAAATTTTGAGTTCTCTAAACACATGAGCTCGCATTCTATCAAAAAATAGAGTTTTTAGAAACATTTTAGAGCCTATATAAATTTTTGTAAACCTTTTATATTATCAAGCATCAAAGGCATGTAAGAGAGTGCTAAATAGAGAGTTTGTAGAGCACTAATGCGCTAAGTACACGAGAGAGAGAGAGAAAGAGTGCTGTTATGAGAGTACTTGAATACTGAATACACAAGAGAGCATTAATAGACCCTTTGAAGAGCTCATTGATTATTATATTTTTTTACTTGTGATAGATCTTTGTGATTTAAGAATTTTTTGTGAACTGAGAAATAAAAGAAGTTAAGATTTCGTGATCTATTATGAACGTAAATATCCGTTAATGAACTACGTAATTTCTTGTGCTTTATGTATGATTATTTTTTTTATATGATCATTTTATTTATAAATAAAAAAATTTTATATGCACTTAAAATTTTAAGATACTAAATTATTAAAAATTAAGGCATGAAAAAAGTCCAACATATATTAGTGTTATATAATATATATGTATAGGCACACTTGATTGACTTTCTTATAACCACTTAGGCATATGTTAGAAATATTAAATTATTTTTCTGTTTATAAAAAATTTTATTCTCTTTTTCATTACCTTTATTTGCTTTTTCACACAAACATTATCGTCTTATATTTATTCTCAAAATGATTGGGGGTGAAATATTAAAATGGGTATTGGACCCTTGACATCGATGATATTGGCGAGGCATGCCACTCTGGATCTCCTATCTTCATAATTATCCATTTCATTTCAATTCTTTGCTTATAAAATTAAATGTTATAAAATACAAACAATATTTAACATGTCACGTAATGATTTACGTGCCATTAAAATAATGAAAAAAGAAAAACTAAAGCATGCCCTAGGATGCTTGTTCGACCCTTAAACAAATATGTAGATTCTATCCAAGGCATAGAAAGTGACAGAAAATACCAATGACAAGCTACAAAGAGGAAAAAAATAAAAAAGCTACAAGCTATAAGCTGAAGATCAACTTGTATCTAAATCTTTCTTTGAAAAAAAAAAAGTAAAGCAAAAAGCTTTTCAAGATTATGATAAACTCAGTAACAGATAATATCATTCTTATTCATTCTAGTGAGTACCAAATTCCTTGTCAATTCTAATCATCATCATTATGGCCCCATTTCTAAGTTATGAATTTATGGAAAATAAAATTCATCCACATCTCAAAATCATCACGTTCATCTGTTGTCTAGTTATGTTTGATAGAAGACGTGAGATCTATAAGTTGATTGAAAAAAATCTAAAATATATTTATTGATAATGAAAGAAAATTGGCTCAATGAACCTTGGTTTTTACAGTCAAATTCTTATTTCATTATTTAAAAAATATTTTTTTATTTGAGTAATTTTATTTTAGTTTTCTTTTTTTTGACTTATAATTAACTTGAAAGAGAGGATATATCCTCACGTACAAACTATTCAATTTGCAATGGCACCATGCCATACTAGATAGTTGTTTCATTCTGTACACAAAATGCATAATGAGCTAACTCGTGAGCTACCCGGTCTAATGTGCGATAGTGATACTTGAAAGAACACATTGAAAAAGACTCTGCAAGGGACTGAATATCTTAAAGGATGAAGCCAATTTCAGCAGCCGAAGAATTCCGTTCCTGGATATTACAAATTACAGCGGCAGCATCAAAGCTTACTTCCAAAACTGTGATACCCACATAACTCATTTTAGTTTTCTAAATAACTCATTTTTTAAAGTAAAATAAATACAAATATCCATCGAGTATATAATTTATCATCAGTAATTATTGGAGAACAAGGGTTTGTTTGTGTTAACTGCCTAACTCATCCCTTAAGGCATTACGTCTCCCGCAAATATCTTTATTTTTTTTTTCTTTATTCGGGTTTTATGACCGATACTCATTAAACTTTAATCTTTTTTATTAATGTGGAATTTATGTACACTTCTTCACCTTTCGATGCATGTGCCTATCGTTAACCTTCACTCAAATAAATTTGACCATGCATTGTATTCATTATTGAGGTTGATTTTCTTTTCTTTTAATTTTTTTTTAAATTTTGGTTAATTATTAAATTGGTCCGACCAATCTTACTATTTTAAAATTAATGGTAGACCTTATTAAATATACTGGCCCAAGTTTAATATAATTTGACTTGACACTTCTTTACACAACTCAATATTATCAGAAGGCTTGAATCCAAACTTTCTACTTATAATAGGTAAAAACTTGACCCATTGACATGTTATTATTTCTTGCAAAGGAAAGAAAATGCGAGGAAATAAAGAGATATGTTTGGAGCTGATTTTATGTTCTTTTTCAATTAAAAATTTCTAGGTTCAAGCATGATTATGAATTTAAAGCCAATTTGGTTTCTTCTGAATGCATAATCTTGCATGTTTCCACGCACACACAAATCCTCTTTTAAATTTGGTTTCACCACTATATAAGCATGTTATTTTCATCGATTATTCATTTATTCAACTCAATTCAATAAATTAAAACATTCTTAAATCATAAGAAGCATTCTCTAATAACATCTTCAAGCATCCATTACCGTCTTGCTTACTTTAGAAGCAATTCTTACACACATAACATCTCTTTTTTCGATCAAACATTTACATGAGCGTCGGATTTTTTTTTAAGAGGATGGTGCTATTCTTCCAAACTAACTTGAGATAGATTGAAGGCAAAAAGGAGGAGAACAATGGTGTTCTCAAATTTTTTAAAGAGATTCAAGGGTGATAAGGTATTTGCTAGATGTTTCGAAACTTGAAAACCTTAGGGGCATCATTTGTAGGAAAATCTTAGAAGGATAAAAAAGACTTTCTCATATTCAAAATAATAATTAAAAAAAATGTCTAACCTACAAATAACCGCCCTAAACTAGATAACACCGAAGACAGAGGCCTCAAACTTCTGATTTAGCAGCTCTTGAAGCCAACATCCTCATAAGTATAGCTAATTTATTTTCTAAATTGATAAAACAAGTAGATAATTCTTGAAAGGAGAATTTAGAGTTACGAGAAAACATCATGATGCTAGAGAGAGGTACCAATTAAGACAACGAGATTGAAGATGAACAATCATTGAATACCGAACATAAACAAAATATGGAGGTATAGGCTCCAAACAAGATAATTGAAAATGATCAATCCAAAATAGAATGGGGGGACCTAGCCCAAAATCTCTAGGAAACTAGACAAAGAAGATATGAAAGCTTACATATTTAAATAAGTAGGAGAGTTGTACGCAAAGATTCACAAAAATAAGATCCTTAGAAAATGCAGTAGCCTTAACAAGATAGTTAAATCAAGATCCTTTTATCGTAGCAATAAGGATAATTGAGAGACTAGACAAACTCAATATACCCAATTTTCATATGTTCGATAGAACCGCGAATTTAGAAGAACATATATTCTACTTCAATTCTATGATGATAATGCATGCTTATAGTGGACCCCTAAAGTGAATCGTTTTCCCTTCTATCCTAAAGGGTCTAGCCCAAACTGAGTTTTGAATTCTTAAAGAAAATTCAATTTTTACGATTGAAGAATTGATCGAACAATTCATATATTTGTAACATGAAAAAGAAAAAGATGACCTCAGACCTCTTTTCTATAAAACAAAGAGATGAGGTTAATCTGTAGTTTCCTCAACATGTTTAATATGGAACTTAGTGAACTGAGAAGGTACGACTCAGAGATAGTCGCCCAAGCATATAAAAAAGCAGTCAGACCTTCCACCATTTACTATAAATACTTAGTTCAAAAGAACTTGACTTTCTCTGAGCTAATTAATCAGCATCTTGAATAGTGGATAAGGGAAAAAGAAGAAAAAGCCTCCATGAAGAAGGAAACTTTATGGTAACCACAAAAAAGCAAGAAATCTCCTCCCAAAAGGAGAACTACGAAAAGCAACCACAATAAAAGGATAGAAACGAGAAAGACCTTTCAACCAAACAGAAAGCAACAATGAGAAAAGACCACGAGATTTTTTTGAACCATTAATTCCCATAAACACGCCAGTAGAAAAGATATAGGAGAAGCTTAAGGATTCTAGGATATTTTAAAAGCCGAGACCTATAGATACATCAATAGATTGATGAGATGGTTCTAAGCATGACTCTTTCCATAATGACTATGAACACACAATCTAGGGATGTTGAGCACTAAGATACCAGATCCATCATTTGATGAGGGATAAGCACCTAAACGAGTATTGATTCAAAGATAATGTTAACAATAATACAAAACTAATAGCAAAACCAAAAGATGTGACTAAAGAAAATGACGAAGAAGAAGGCATTCTAGTTTTAAATACAATCTATAGATCTCCTTTAATTTCTCAGAGATAAGAGGAAGGTTTGCAGAACTAATTATAGAAAAGGTAGACTAAACTACCCTTCAAGTACTTGAGGGACCATAGAAAAATGCCCACCCAACGTAAGACACCATAGAATCTCTGTCAATAAGAATAACTGTGAACTAGTTTTATGTTAACATTGTACACGGTCATTCGCCTGAAAAAGAAGGAAAAGATGAAAAGTAGAGACCACTATTCAGAAAAGCAGCTAAAGTCTAAAGATGTAGAATTGTAGAAACTTTTACAACACTTTCCATTACATAAGAGCTTGGGGAAATAAATTTTTTCCAAGAAGATAATTGATCTGATGATGCTACACCTAAATCCCCTAGTGGTTAGTTTGAATATAAGTGGAACAATCGCTAGACGAGTCTTGGTATATGAAGGCAGCAATGTAAACATTTTGTTCTAGAAAGCATTAAAAGGATTGAAACTCAATTTAGACGACTTTAAAAATTGCCTTCGAAAGAGGTAAGGTGCAGGTTAAGTGGGTACTTGTTCTAGTACCAAGAAAATGATTAGACGTATATTATCTAGTAGTTAAAGCGCTCACATCATACAATGCCATAGCAAGGCATTTTTGGATCCATTACATAGAAGTGGTCCCTCTACTCTCTACTAAATAATTAGATACGTCTTAACTACTTGAAGGAGAGTCATTAACATCAAGGGCAAGCAAGTCTAGGCAAAGTAATGCTATACTAACGCTTGAAAATCAACTGATGATACACCTTGAAACACAAAAAAAGAAGAAACTTCTAAGAAAACCAGTGAATCAACAAAAGAATAGGTTCTTCCACCTCCTAAGGTGGAACCTCTCATTAAATAACAATTATAGGATCAATAGCCAAAGGGACTTCCTTTAGAAAAGGTATACACGACACCCAGCATAGAAAAAACTAAAAAAGTAATCTTAGACAATACAACTCCCAATTGTAAAATCCTCTTTGGTACAAACTTAACCAATGAATGGAGAGAAAAGATGATAAGGTTGCTAACTAGGAACCAAGACATTTTTGCTTAGTCGCATAAAGACATTGTAGAGATCGATCTTTAACTTGCATGCTACATACTAAACATACAAAAACAATATAAATCAATTCAAAAGAAATGACGAAGATTTGTTCTTGACCAGAACCAAATTAGAAGCAAAGAATTTGACAGACTGCTCGAAATTAAGTTCATAAGGGAAGTAAACTATCTAGATTGACTTTCCAATGTCATAGTTGTGGCAAGAAAAAAAATGGAAAGTTGAGGGTTTACGTAGATTAAACCAACTTGAATAAAGCCAAATTAAAGGAAAGACTCATTCTCACTTCCTAAAATAGATTAGATGGTTGACACTATAACAAAAATGAAAGAATTTCATTTTTAGATGCATTGATGACACAATAATCAAGTGTAAGAAAGCCAAAACCATATAGCTGACTTACAAGAAGTCTTTGACAGGTTACAAAAATACAAGATGTGATTAAACCAAGCCAAGTGCACTTTTGGCATATCCTTGAGTATAAAAGGGATTAAGGTAGACCATGCATAAGTTTCAAGCATTGAGAAATATCATAGTCTCATGCACATTGAAAAAGATCCAAACTTAACTAGAAGAATAACAGCTTTGAATCGGTTCACATCTAAGATGTCATACAAGTACAAACCCTTTTTTCAAGCACTAAAAGTTAAAAAGCATTACAATTGGGGTCCAAAATAGATAGTAGCATTACAATAACTCAAGGAATACCTTAGAAAACCATTAATTCTGTCTACATTGCTTCTCAAATAAATCTTATATCTATATCTCGCCGTGTCAACCATAGAAGTAAGTGCAGCATTAGTCAAGGAACAAGAAAATCAATAAAAACCATTCTTTTACACAAGTAAGATATCAACAGATGAAAAGCTAGATATTCAGCAGTAGAAAAGCTTGTCCTAGCCCTATTACATGCTAAAGATAAACTTCGCCACTACTTAGAAACATATCCAATAGTCATCTATAGTTTATACACACTCAAGGATATCCTATCAAGACTGGATATAGTTGGCATGATAAGTAAGATGGCTATAGGACTAATTCACTTAGACTTAAGCTTCCAACTAAAAACAATAATCAAAAGACAAGCATTTTTTGACCTTTTACTTAAATGTGAACCATAAATACAAGAAGATTCATTACTTCTAGAACTGATGGAACCAATAAGAACCTAGAAAATGAACATAGATAGAGCTTTAAACAACAGAGATATAGGTCTTATAGTATGGATAAGAAGTCCAAATGGCCTAATCCTCGAGCATGCAATAAAACTCCAAACATCAACCTCCAATAATGAAGTCGAATATAAAGCCCTAATTGAAGAATTGACAATGACACGCCAACTAATCATTAAGAAGTTAGAAATCCTTACGGACTCCACACTCATTACTTTCTAATTGAATGGTAACTAAACCACCAAGAAAAAATTAATGAGAAAACTATTAGCAAAAGTAAAGAAGCTTATAGAATGCTTGTAATATGTCACTGTCTCATAGATTCCATAAGAATAAAATATAAATGTAGATAGGCTAGCAAAAGATGCTTCAATTACAGAGCATCTATTAACTAGAATAATCCCAATACTAATTAGAGACAAGACGAAAACTAATAACAATGAAGAATTGAAACACAAAGCATAATAGAGTTCACTACCTCAAATAATTAGATGACACCCTATATTGAATACTCAAAAAATGTAAAGCTTCTTGTGCATCGAAAGGAAGCAAGAAAACTACAAAGCAAGGCAAAGAGGTTAACCATTAAAGACAACCAACTTTATATGCGATCTTTCTTTGGCATCTACATGAGATATGTACCTGTAGAAAATGGAAAGAAAATATTTGAGGAAAATTCATGAGAGGATGCGTGGGAACCATTCAAATAGAGGCTTCCTCGCACACAAAACCATGCGTCATAGATATTTCTAGCTCTATATTAAAAGAGACACCTTAAAGTATATCAAATGATGCGAGAAGTGTTAAAAATATACAATCCTCATCCATCAACCTACAGGAGATCTGAATCATTTTTAGTTCTTAACCTTTCATCTAGTGGGGGATGAATATTATAAGACCTCTTAAACTCATCGCCAGAGGCAAATGATTCGTCTTTCTAGCCATATATTACTTTACTAAGTAGGTGGAAGTAGAAGCCTATAACAATATCACCAGAATATAATGATGCGATATTTCTATATCATAAATTAAGTGCAAGTATAACTATCGTATGCAAGTAATAAAGAGACTAATTAGTCGGATGTCGAACCCACAGGGATAATTTTTTCTTTTTAACCAATTACTAAAATTATATCTTCCTAATAATTATTTAGAAAAATAAAAATTCAAGAATGAATGTAGAAAAATATAAAAGTAAAAACACAATGCAATGAGATTTAAAGATAGCAACGTAGAGAAAACCTAGGATTAATATTATCCCTCAATATGTTTCTAATGATTAATCCTCTAATATTTAACTCACTTAGTCTTTATTATTGATCAAGACACTAATGTATTCACAAGCCTCTTCCAAGGTCATGCAAGTATATCTTAGTTTACCAAATACCTATATTCCTATGGTACTTGTAATAAATTAAGATTCATTAAGATTAGGTCTTATTGATCATACATGCCAATTAGGTATATTCTCATCCTAAATTGAAACTTGCATATGCAACATTGAATGTTACTCTACAATCATCCATCAAATTACCTAGGTCTAAATATTATGATTCCTCTTCCGAGTTTATCAATAATATTATCAATTCATTCACCATATATTGGCCAGATATATTGAAGCATTAGACACAAGTAATTTAAATAATAAATGATTAAGTTTATTAAATATTCGAAAGATATGGCAATTAAGTACACATATTGAGTTCAAATATTAACGCTAGAAAACAAGTTTAGCTCATGGCTACAAGAGAACAGCAGTAAAAATAATTATAAATCATGATACAATTATTAGCAAACCGATATAGACGTCGAATTGCTCTTAATTGCGCTGCCTAGGAACTCTTGATGCCGAAGAACGTCTTGTATCTCTCTCTAAAGTTGCTTCAATTAAGCTCCTATTGCTCTCCAAGACTCGTGCTCTGTATTCTTGGTGCTCTTGGGTCGTCTTGGATTCTTTCTTGAAGGCTGGGAACGAGTGGCTTTATATAGGGATTGATATGAGCTTGAAAATCTCAATTCTCGTCGGACTAGGACTCGCACTACCGCTGGCGCGCTATGCATCTGTCGCTGGGGCGACGCGTGAAAAAGCTATTACCGCTGGAGCGATGGTATCTTGGTGCTGGGGCGCTGTATGAAAACGGCTTCACCGCTGGCGTGATATGTTGATAGCGCTGGGGCGATGGAGCGTCGCTGGCTCGGTGACTCGTAGGCGCTGGGGCGCTAGACGAGACTTAAGCAGGTCATTTTTCTTATTTCGATCACTATTCTAGCGCTGGGGCTACAATACTTGTGGCGCGAGGGCGCTGAACTCATAATTTGAAAACTTTGCATTTTATTCTTTAAATTTCGTTCAAGTCCCTATAAATAACAATAATGCAGATAAATAGCCATCTATTCTCATAAAATCATAAAATATCAATAATAAAAACATGAGAAAATATATGACACATTTGGCCTTATCATATAAGTAAAAAGATTCATCTGGTAAACTATAATCATAAGGTATAAGATACCACAAGTGTTGGTATCAGATAATTGGAAGCAATGCATCAGGTCCGTAGTCATTTCATTTGGAAACAAATTCAAAATCAAGTTACGATTCTCTTTTCATAACTATCCACAATGACGAGTAAGCTGAAATTACCAATTGCATGATCTTCACGATGCAAAGAAAAGGTTCGGACCTAAAAAAAAGAAGTGGCTTAAGGAACTTCCACAGTCCTTTAAACCTACAAGACACTTGATAATAGATCAATAAAAACCTCGCCTTACTTGTTAGTTTATAGAATAGAGGCAATACTTCCTATGGAAGCCTTCATCCTAACCTTAAAAGCGAGAACAATATAACTAGAGCTTAACGATGAAGCATTATCCTAGCTAAAGACTTAGCTAATGGGGCACGAGAGACTTAACTAATGAGGCACGAGAGATATTATAACAATCCATTCAGTAATATACAAGACAAGAATGCACATATAGTACAAAAACTAGTTTCGAAGAAGAGAAATTAATAAGGGCAACCTAATTCTATAGAAAGCATTTGATATTAACAAGGAACAAAATGCTAGAAAGATGGCTGAAATATGAGAAGGTCTATACAAAGTCATAAAAAATATAGATAGAGGAGATTTCATACTATAAGATATGGTAAGAAACCCGTCCCAACTCCATGGAATATTTTTAAGCTAAAAAGATTCTATATATAACTTTACTTTTTATCTTATGTTAATTTTAATAAAGATTACAGTTTCTTCTTCTAATTTTACGAACATGCCAAACTTTCCTTGTAAGGGTCATCATACCCAAACTCAAAAAGTAGACCCTGTCCTACAAAGATAGGTCATAGGTTTTGGACTATGAGGTACCTTGTAACCATCATACCTGGACTTGGTATGCCATTACATCCAATAGAACTGTCTTTTAGAAGTCATTATGACTTAACCAAGGGAACAAAATGAAATAATAATTCCCATGAGGCACTTTATATCCAAAAATTAGGAAATAGGAAAAAGTAAGATTTCCCTTGAAGACTTCGTACCTCATACATGAAAATAGTTATCAAATTAAACATCTATGGAAAGCACCAGCATTTCAGTCAACAAAGCTTCCCTAGTCAAGAAGGAACAACTCCTTCAAAGTAAGCACAAGAACATCATTCAAAAAGGGAGAAATCATATCTAAAAATAGAACGAGTACTTCTAAAGGACAACAATTTGAATCCCAAATAGGAAAATATCTACTTCTTTTATATACATAGTCATTTCCTTAGTCCTTTTCAATTGCATATTTTCTTTATTTTGAATTATTAATACCATATAAAACACTTGTCAAATTTTCATCATTCTCACAAGTACAAGCAAAGTACACAAACAAACATAAAGAAAAGGAAATTTATACTTAGTAAATATCTTTTTCTTTTATTAACCAAAAGATGTACAAAATGGAAGTACAACAAAGTATAGGATATAAAATCAAACATAATCATCTAGAGACTTTAGAGGTCAGCTCCATGACATCTGGATCTGCTTCTATTACTTCATTCTCATCTAAGTAGTTATTGATCTGGCAATGGTAACCATCATAATGCTTGAGGACCAACATTTTATAAAATCTATAGGTTACATTAAAATCACTAGGAAGCTCTCTATAAGTAGCTAGATCATGGCCAGAATGAAATTCACAATGAAAGCCATGTCTTAATGCCACACACATCTCTCGATTAAAGACTTCTTTGGCCTCAACTAGTTTTCTCTCCGATAAACCTTCAAACGCATCCTTCTTTATCTTAGCATCAATAATAGACCTTTGAATACTTTTAGAGATACTCACAACTCCTTTGCCACTTTCCCTAATTAGAAAGCTCACGTTTCTACCAACTTTAACAAATTTTCTCCCACAGTAGCACAATTTATTGTGACCCTCAATTCATTATGCTTGGCCATCAACTTCACATTTATCACTAAAAGCTATCATAAAGCTAGCACATAGAGCTTTTAAGGGAATCTTTCCCTTTCTGCAACTCCTTAACCTCAGCTACCAAAAGATCTTTCCCTATCTACAGGTTTTTCTACCTCCTCTTTTGGATAGGGTACTCTTTAGTCATACTGCCTAAAGGAAGAATGCGCCTTAGTTCACTCCCTCAACAGACCCATATTAGCAAGTCGCATCTCCTCAAGATCTCTAGATAAATACTTCAGATCTTGACGAAGCTCACTTTTACAACGAGTATTTTCTAGTTTAACCCAGAACCTTTGATTCTTTTCTTCCAACTGTTGGAGATCAGCATTAAGTACAAACTTACATCTATGCAAGAATGCTTCCTCTTCAACACTCTTATCTACCCACTTTCTTAAATGCTCGGTTTCTTACTCGACATCCTGAAGCTCTTTTTTATAAGCCTCTATGATGAGAAAACTATCTTACAAGGCCTACAAAAGTAATAAGACAAAGACTTAACAAATCTTCATCAAATAATAAAGGGTTTCATGATCATTAAACAAACTAATATATACCGTATAAGTGGAAATAATGCTTACACACAACCAATCACTAGCTCATAAATTGGGGACTAAAGATAAGTCTGTCTCCATAAATAACCTCCCCAAGACTTTTACAACACTCTTACCACCAATCCTCAAAATAGTCGACTCTCAAACATAATCGCTAGTCTCTCTGCCAAAATCGAGGAGCAAGCTTATTTGGAAAGCATCAAGACTGATAAAGATGTGAATGCAAAGGTGAAAACCTCGCGCTTACCCTGACACCCAAACTAAAACTTGCCCATTATTTACTTTTACTCTTCGATTCTACTCCTTGAATGGGGGCAAGACCTTCAGAACCTTCTAAAGCACCTGATATCGATAGGTTCCTTTACAAAAGTGAAACATTGAAGAGATAGTAAATTTGCAAAAAAGTAACCATGATCCATAAAAGAATTCACGAGGGAAAAAGAATCACAAAAAAAAAAAAAAAGAAACAAAGAAACCTTAGTAGGGGGCATGAAAGGTTCTAGAGCCA
The DNA here is from genome assembly GCA_946807835.1 of Ailanthus altissimus. NCBI lineage: Eukaryota > Viridiplantae > Streptophyta > Magnoliopsida > Sapindales > Simaroubaceae > Ailanthus > Ailanthus altissimus. The sequence continues at coordinate 20,167,282 of OX327684.1, forward strand.
GTTCAAAGAAAAGTCATCCTACAATGGAACCTACTCAGCTCCCACAATAGACTTTGATAGGGAAAAAATGCCTTGGGGGAAAATCTAGGTATTAAATCCCTTTATAATAGATGCAGCCTCATCTTGTAGAATCTTCAGCATCTTCTCAAGAGCCTCTAACATAACTTCTGCAACTATTGGAGTAACTCCCTTACTTTCAACAAGTACTTGAATGAGGATTTATCTTGACCTTCTTTGTTGGAGAGACCTTGACACTCCCAGGGATATTTTATAATCCTTTTCTTTTAATGCATGGCTTCTCCGATAAAAAAATATTCTGATCACACATCTAGAAGTTATTCTATAAAATATTAGAGAACTGCCAAAGAAATAAAAAAATTAGTCAACATCCAAAAGAAACAAAAATAATGTACTAGAGAAAATTCACTTATTATTGATTACCTTCCTCTTCACAAGACGATACACCTGCAGGAATAGCAACAAATGTCCTTGTACCCAAAGAAAATGTTTGTGGTTGAGGATTCATGAATGAAATTAAGTCTACATAAATGACTTATGAAGAAACTTGCGTAACTCCACTTCCCAAAATCATAGAACTAGCATGGATTGCTTTAGGAATATCACATGACCCTTGATCAGCCTCCCGTTTAACCACAATAGAACTATCAACACTCAAGGATGAACTAAAAGGTAGAATCAAGAACTTCCCCTTCCTTAAAGACTTTGATTGCTTGTATTGGTGAAGGTGCTCAAAAGTAAAAGAACAAATAAATTAAGTTACGAAAAAAAATTTGAAAATTAAAGGAAGTGATTTTGAAACTTATGTCTAAAAAAAACCCTTTGTAAGAAAAAAATAGTTAATATATCCTCATCAAATGGAGGTTCCCTATATAAAAAAAAATGTTCTTCTAAAATTAAGAATTCTTGACACAAGACACGGTAGCGAAAACCTACTAAATCAAAAGAAGTACCAGCTTTGATGGTCAAATATTAAGGGGTTAACGTTTATAAATCCTCTTCTTAGTGCACACAAAAAGTGTAGCACCCTCTTAAACTTTATATACTTTCTATAGTGTCTCAGGCATATAAATATACATGTGATTAATCGGTTCCTTCTATAAGAAATTTTGAAACAATCTCCCCCACCCTAGAATAGGAAGAAAAGAAATAGTCATAAACACCAAAATAAGTGTTTACTTTAAAGAGAAGCTATGACTGCTTTTAATCTCCATTAATAAAAATAGACCTTTCTTTAAAACTAGTTCTCTTTCCTCTAAATTCTTTAAAGAATTTTCTTCCTCCCTTGGCTTTTTGGTCTTTCAAACAGATCAATTTATAAGTAAGGAAGACATCATGGTCAAATAGTAAAGAGGATTCATAATATAGTCTAGGATGGCTATATCCTAAAGTAAATAAAACACATTAAGGTGGATCTGAAGAGGAGATAGACTCATAACATGTAAAAACTTTAGGATCATGAGAGGGATAAGGAACATAAAACATTTGAGGTGCTTCCCAAAGAGGGGAAGTTCACTTAGTTTCATAGTTTTAGGTTCTCGATGAGAATCATTCTGAGGAAAGACCTTAACTATTATGTCCTTTAGTATTTGATAAGTCATTTTCAGCTCACAAATGAGAAAAGAACTTATACTTTAAACCATTTTTTAGGTGGAAAAAGTTTTCTAGAGAATTAAAAGGCGCTCTTTTGGAAGAATAAATATCCAAAAGCCTCTTAAATATTTGCAATATGGATAAAGGTAGGAATATTATTTTATATTCAAATTTAGGATAAATCGATTCCTATTAAAGTATATGATTTCTAAAAAGTCAAAAATATCATCATGATTAGATGGTTCTCGATTTTTGAATATGTAATTATTAAAGAATATTGGGTTTATAAGAAAGACAGATGGTGCTTGTTGATTGGTCAAAGTGAAGAAGTGTATCCTACATGCTTCTTAAAAGAGATACAATCATTCAATTAGCCAAACCAACCCATACCACTTAAGAATAATGGTAGACCTTTTTAAAGATGTTAGTCCAAGTTTAATATAATTGAACCTTATACTTTCTTGCACACTACCCAATATTATTAGAAAGTCGGATCCATAATTTTTTCCCATAACAAGTTAAACCCAATCCATTAACTCTAGTATTTTCTGAAAAGGAAAGGAAATACGCAGGAATAAGAAAATATATTTGGAATTGATTTTTTTTTTGTCTTTTTTCGATTATAAATTTCTAAGTTCAAGCATGATATGAATTCTAATTTAATTTGTTTTCTTCTGAATGAATTGAATTTTGCATGTTTCTAAGCACACACAAATCCTATTTCGAATTTGGTTCTACCACTATATAAGCATACTATTTTTCATTAATTATTCATTTAATTCAATCATTCTTAAAACATAAAAAAATTCTTTAAGAATATGTCAAATATTCATTACCCTCTTGCTTGTTTTAAGAGCACTTATTACACACACAACACTTTTTTTATTTATTAAAGTGTTGGAGTATTTTTTTTAGAAAGACGGTTCTATTCTTCTAAACTAACTTGGAAGAGATTAAAGGCAAGAAGAAAGGAGACACTGAGCATATTATGGAAAAAGTTAATGAATGGAAGATCAAGGGAGGATGAAGGACCCTCCACCCACTAGCAAATTAGACCATATTTTATTTTAGCTCATCGCAAGAGAATAGTCAGAGAAAATTTTTTGTCACAAACAAAACATCATTTTCAAGCTAGTTTTTTACTACGAAACATTGAGTAGTTCACCAAATTCATGGCTCGTTATTCCTTCTCATCCTCCTTACCTCTCTCTCTATATATATATATATATGTGTGTGTGTGTATGTATGTATGTGTGTGCATACCAAATCACTATTTCCTTTCTCTATTCCATCCATTTATTTTATAACAATCAATTACTAGTATAACTTATAATAATATTTATTTAATATATTTAAAGTTTGGAAGTGGATTGTTATCCTGAGTTCTTTTATCACTAATTTCATTTTTAATATGGACATTCGTATTTTACATGATCGGTAGTAAAATAACATTATATTAGTAGCAAAATAATATTATCGTTGTTTGTTTAATTATATATAACTATAGATACATATTTGGGCAAGCGGGGGGGAATATGGCCCTCGAATTTTGGTGGATTATTTTGTGTTATATTAAATTAAAGAAGAGGCAATGATTGTGACGAGGATATTATAATTTGACCCATTTAAAGGAAATGAATCTTTGCTTTCCTCAATATTATAAGTGCTAGAAGTATCTTTCAAATGTGTTATTACATTATATTTACATGTTACACTCTTTTCCTATGTTCGACCATTATTTATGGCCCAATTAGTTTGCACATAGTCTAATCTCATCAGGTAATTGAACCCACTAATTCATAGGTTTCACAAATGAATCATTGGTTTTATGAAGGGGCAAGCACAAATTAATTCAAATCCTATTCAAAATTTAATTGATTAGTTATTATTCTGCATGAAGAAAGATTTTCTACAAGTGATGAAATTCCACTTAAACTATTTTTCTTTATTTAAAAAGAATTATAATTCCTAATTAGTTATAGTTTAATTAAATTATACTTTGATTTAGATTCATGCATTCATATTTTGATATGGATTAAAATTTACACATTATAAATAAGCATGCTATCTTGGCTTATGATTTATTCAATTCAATTTAAGCACTCTTGAGACTCTTAAACATTCTATGAGAGCATCCTTTAGCATCCAATTAACCTTTTGCTTGCCTTAGAAATACTCCTTACACACATAACACCTCAGTTTTCATCAAACACTAATTTAAGCGTCGGAGTGTTTTCTTTTGTATGAGAATAATGTTGTTATCCATATCTAGAAGTAATTAAAGGCAAAAAGGCAAAAGATGTTGGTGTTCTCAAAATTTCCAAAGAGGTTCAAAGGTAATGAGGTTATTTTTTTAGGTTCTAAAAATCAGGAACTTTAGTGGTATTGTCTGTGGGAAGTTTCAGAAGGATAAATAGACGTTTTCGATCCAAACACCATCAAGAGTTTATCTAACCTAGATAACACCGAGAATGGAGACATCGACATTTTTGAACTAGCATTCTTAAAAATTACATTCTTACAAATGTGGATAATTTACTTTCTAAATTGATGAACCAAATAGAAGATTATCGAATGGAGAATTTGGAATTGCGGGATAAAGTTATGGTAATGAAAAAAGGCTTGAATCAAGATAATAACTTTAAAGATGAACCACCGCAAGATGTCAATCCTAAACAAACCTTAGAGGTAGAGATTCCAATATAGTTCTTGAAAATTGCGTTTAAAGCAAAGTCAAGGAACCTACCCTTGAAATCTATAAGCAATTAGATGGAAAAGACATGAAGGCATATATTCTTAAGGAATGAGGAGAATTCTAAGCAAAGATGCACAAATTAAGGTCCTCTAAGGATGTAGTGGCCTTAGCTCAAAAGGTAAACTAGGATCCTTTTACTAAAGCAATAAGAACAACTAAAAAGGCAGATAAATATATTATGCCTAGCTTTCATATGTTCGACTAGACTATAGATCGTGAAGAGTATATATTCTTTTTTAATTTCAGAATGATTATGTACACCTACAATGAACCCTTAAAATGTATCATTTTCCCTTCTAGCTTGAAGGGTTCGCTCAAGTTTGGTTTTAAGTACTTGAAGAGAATTTAATTCTTCATTGAAGGAATTGAACGTAAAATTCATTGCATAATATATCCAGAATAGGAAGAAGAATAAGACAACCTCAAACATTTTTTTTTTCTTTTGTGAAACAAAGAGAAACTAAATTAATATAAAGCTTCCTCAATTAATTTAATAAAGAGTTGTGATTCTGAGATAGCTGCTCAGGCACACAAGAAAGTATTCAGATTATCCACCCCATACTACAGATACTTAGTTCGAAAGAACTTTATTTCCTTTAAACTTATCAACCAAGAATTGAAACAATGGATTAGAGAGGAAGAAGAGAAGACAACTACAACAAAAATGTTTCCTTGATCATAACGTGGGAGTAAGAAAGTTCATCAGAGGAAAGATTACTAGAAGTAAACTTCTGTAATAGAAGATAATAATGCTAAAAAGAGACTAAAATAGATAATTCAACCCACAATCCCGATCAATACTACTGTCTAGAAAATCTGGCCCAAATATACAAACTTCAGACTCTTTAGAGATCTAAAGCTCATACTGATTCCATAATATCAAAGGGACCAAACTAAGTATTGTGTTTTCCATAATGAGTACGAACACAACACCAGTAGCTGCAGATCTTTGAAAGGTCAGATAAAAGACAGTACAAAAAAAGGTCATTTAGCCAAATTTAGACTATAGATAGAACATAAAGAAGCTACCAGAACTAGAGAAAGATCCCCAACATCATGAGATTATTGGATGTCAATTATTCTAATGTGTATGCATGTGATGTATGTGTTAGGGTTAGTGCTTACGTGTCATTCCTGAATGTACATATACTTGTGTATTTATACAAGTGTATATTTCCATTAAATCGCTAATACCTATTTATATGGTACTATGCAATGTAACATTACAAACATTATATGATTTGAAGGAGTTCAGATCAAATCTAAAATAGTTTAGATAAGGGCTCATAGTTGACCACACTAAGAGATATAAATACTAAATATTAGCACAGCTAAGTGTTAGCTGGTTATAATACTCAGCGAAGATCCAAGAGTTGGTCTTTTCACACATTGATTATTTAATTGTTAAAATAATTAAAATATCTCAAATAAAATATACTTACGTGTCATCCCTGAATGTACATATACTTGTATATTTATACAAGTGTATATTTCCATTAAATCGCTAATACCTATTTATATAGTACTATGCAATGTAACATTACAAACATTATATGATTTGAAGGAGTTCAGATCAAATCTAAAATAGTTTAGATAAGGGCTCATAGTTGACCACACTGAGAGATATAAATACTAAATATTAGCACAACTAAGTGTTAGCTGGTTATAATACTCAGCGAAGATCCAAGAGTTGGTCTTTTCATACATTGATTATTTAATTGTTAAATAATTAAAATATCTCAAATAAAATATAATATTATATATATTATTTTATTATATAATATTATTATATTAAATAATGTCATTTAGTAGGCATCTATTTTATATATTTTATTATTATTTAATATAATAATATTATTTTTTCATAAAAGTGTTTTTTGTTTAATATTACAATATATAATATTATTATTTTATTATGTGAGATATATAATGTGTGTGAAATGTGTTTTTAGGAAGGAGTGTGTGTATTTGGCCGAGAATGGAAATGGAGAAAAGAGAAATAAATTGAATTGGTACCGAGAAAAGAAAGAAAGAAGAAGAAAATTAAAAAAAAAGGAAAAAAAAATTGTTTCATTTTTCTCCTTGGTACAAAAAAAAGCAATTGTAAATTGCTTTAATCTCCATTTCTTATCCTTTTAGAGAAAAGGATATATATACACCACCGACCATTTTGAAGTTAAGAGTTAATCCTATTCTGGTATATAGGGTTGCTATTGTAGCTCACTAAGCCCACCGTGTTGGTGATTAGAACTGGCAACGAGTTGGTCTCTATGCAGACTCTGAGAAAATACATGTATAATTTTATACGTTCAGTTGATTTCTCAACACCACTAATATATTAATGTGATTAATATATTTTATTTATTGTGTATATTGTATGTTTAAATGCTTCCGTTGCGTTTAATATGTATATGATACGTATTTTAGACAATGGACACAATTGCACATACATACACCCATATGTATTAGATCCCCAACAAAAATGGTATCAGAGCCATTTATGACATATTTGGGTGTTGTTTGAGTGAATGGATAAAAAAGGCCCAGTTTAAATGACGCGTTTCAAGTATTGAAACGGGTATACCAAAGGGGGAGTATTGGGCATTGCCGTGCCAGATCACTGGCGCCGCAGCGCTGGGGGTTCGACCTCTTAGCACTGAAGATCTGGCATCGCAGCGCTGGCGAGCCCGCATTGGGGCGGTGAAGCTTCTGAAATTCGCACCCCAACGGTGAAGGTTGAGTGCTGCGATGCTGGGGGTTTAACCTCTCAGCGCTGCAGCAAAGTGAGTTGGCATCGAGGCGCTAGGGGCTCGACCTCCCAACGCTACAGTGATGCCATTTGGCACCACGATGGTTTTCTATTCACTTGAATAGTAGCAAATGAACAGTATTTTTTTTACTGTTCACATCTACATTATTTTTTAACAGTGTTTCAAAATTAATTTTGCATGTGTAGGTTTATGAGATGTAGTGATAAAAGTTATCAGTTTACATTATAAATCTGAGTTTATGAGATGCAGTGATAAGAGTTATCAGTCTGCATTATAAACCAAGATTAATTTTTGTGTTGGTAACCACAATGGGAGCTCTACTGGTGAGGGTTAGTTGTGTTTACATAGAAAAATTAATTAATTGAGAATCACCTTCCTTATGAGAATAGAGACCAAGGTTATAAATAAAAATTTTGCTTAATCAGATTGAAGAATATTACATTATGAGATAATGTTTTATTCTGATCCGTCTTATTAATACGGTATTAGACAAGTCATGTCGGCCTTTTTTCAATATTGCTACAGTGTGAGGGACTTGGTCAGTTGGGCTTAGACTATACCGGTTAAACATAAGATGAGAAAAATATATGCGAAAGTATTGCCTAATATTGCTACAACGTGAGGGTAGTATAGATAGCATATCTTTAATCATTCACAAGTTAATCTATAATACACTTACCCAATATTGTTACAGTGTGAGGATAAAGTGTATTCAGGATCAAGTGGTAAGAGTTGCATAAGATTCAATTGACAAATGTTGTCACCTGTTGGGTTTACAAAGACCAATATTATAGCGTGAAGCCTGAGTAAATTTCAATGGGATCTACTTCCCGTTGTATAGTTTAAAAGGTTTAAACTATCATCTTCCTGCTCGAGAGATTACCAAAATTATGTAAAGTAGTGGGATGGCGTTTTAAATTGAAAATGTATAATCAGTATACCCATGATTTAAAACGTTTTATTAGCAATTTAATGACCATTCTGCTTACATCTCTTGTCATTTTTTGCCTGTCTAGTTTAATGGCCACTACAAACTAGTTGGTATGCATAATTGATGCAGTCCAACTCTAAGAGTACTTGAAATTACTTTGACTAGTAGATGAATCTCAGAAATGTTCTAGATTCAAAAAAATTTAGATTTGTTGTTTATCAAAGTTTGCCATAAGATATTTTTGGTAACACCTCTCTAGAAGATATGAATAGAGAGGGTGTGACCCTCTTTATTCAGGATGCTTTATCTTTTACTCCAAGTATATCTGGTGAGACTAGATGTGTGAGGAGAAGAAGATGAGGCAAATACCCAGGATAACTCCCCAGAGGAAAAAAAACAAAAATCAACAAGAGAGCAATGTAGATGGAAAGTGTTTCCATTGCAGTAACGTTGGGCATTGAAAAGTCCTCTACCCTAGAAGCCTTATAATTGTTAGGAAGACTCTTATAGGTTTGTGTTAAACAAACATAGACATTTCTATGACATAGAATGCCAGTTCAAGGTGGGTATGAGATATCGCATGTCTCTCTCATATCTGCAATATGTTACATGAATTAAGAGAGACTAGAATGCAACAACTTGTAGAAGTAATGTTAAGAGTAGGAAATTGTGATTTCTTGCAGGTCCAAGTTGTTAGACAGCTTTACTTACTTCTCAGATGCGATACAATGGTTGTATTGCATAATTAGTATAATATCCAAAACATCGTTCGACATATTTTATCCCTTCTTATATTTGACAGTGAATGATATCGTACGAATATTAAGAATTGTTCCTTATGTTTATATGATGTGAATAATGTTTTAATTAGCTGAATATCAGTTAATAAATGGATATTATATATAGTTAAAAATGTCTGTAAATCGAAATCCTTAAATAATACGGAGCTGTGGTATATAAGTTTAGGTAATATAGACGTGAGACGCTTATTCGTCTGGTTAAAGATGGTTGGATTCTATTCTGATCATAAAAACTTAACCAGTTTATGAATAATGTATTCAAGGAGATGACCAAATATATCAGAATGTACATCACATCCCTTTGATTAGATCAAGGTAGTGAGTACATTAATATCAAGTTTTTCTCTTTGTTTAAAAGAGAATAAGATTATCATTCACTAAGTCCTCCGAGTTCTCCACAATATAATGATATTTCAGAGATAAGGAATTGGACTTTATTAGATATGGTCCGATCGATAATGAGTGTTACCGATCTATATCTGTGAGTATCTGCTGCAAAGACAACTGCTTATTAAGCAGAGTTCCTTCAAAAGCTGATCTTTCTATTTTGTATGTGATATAGAAAGGAAGGAAGCCATATCTTAAATAAGTTAAGACTTGAAACTATCCTGCTTATATAAGAGTTACGCATTAGGGTATCTTGTTTTATAATAGTTACTCAACAAGATAAATAACACCCAAGAGGTACAACTATAGGTCCATTGTGTATCTTGTGAATTCAATACTAGTCATATAATTCAGAGAAGCGAAGTGTGTTCATTTCTCGATTTACCACCATTCTAGAGGAAGAGTTTCTCATGGATCGTGGGAATCATAGAAAGATTGAACTTGGTGAAGTTAATCTAAAAATCAATGAACCAAAGATGGGAACTCATGCTCAAATGGGTCAGAAAGGATTTCTAGGTCACATTTTAGGTATGTTTGATGCTTGAAGGTGAACTTGGAGTTTTCTTGGTAGAAAAAAATTATCCTTTAACCTATAGCAAGACAATGTTAGACATCAATTCGGGAAATAACAAGAAGCCATGAAAATAAAAATTAATTCTATGCATCAGAATCAAGTCCGGGACTTGGTAAAGCTACCCGTGGGAATTGTTCTCATTGGTTGTAAAAGATTTACAAGAGGTAGTGGGAGCCAGATGAAAGGTAGAGACTTTCTAGGCCCTATATTGGTTCTAGAAATGTATTCTTCAGTGATCTGGCATCTATTAAGAGGAAACCATTAGAACAATATTAATGTTAAAGTCAATTAGATTGTTATTGGCTCTTGCAGCATAATATAACTTTGAGGTTTAGCAGATGGATGTAAAGATGACATTCCTGAAGGGATATCTCGAGTAAGAGATATTCATGGAAGAGCATAAATATTTTATGCCCAGCCAGACTTCTGTCTAGTGTGTAGGCTGAAGAAGTCCATTTGTGAGCTTAAACAAGCCTCTCGAAGCTGGAATCATTATTTTGATGAGATAATCAGATTTTCTGGTTTCATAAAAAATGATGAGGAAGCTTGTGTGCATGAAAGGTTAGTGGGAGCATGATAGTCTTCTTGATGCTTTTTATTGATAACATATTGGTCATTCGGAATAATGTTGATATGTTATAGTCGGTCAAAGTAACTTATAAGACTTCTGGTCTGGTGTGCAGACTAAAGAAGTCTATTTGGAAGAAGTTTCCTTTATATTAGGTATAAACTTTATAGAGATAGAGCGAGGAAGCTAATAGGACTTTTCTAAATTAATTCACATCAATAGCGTCTTAAAAGGTACAGATTTTTTAACTATGAGTTAGTTAACGTATCTTTTGAACTTAGTGTTTATCTTTTGAGGAGAGTGTCTGACGTATTAGATACATCAACTCTTGAAAGCTTGATGTATGCTATGATGTATTTGAGACCTGATATCAGTTTGGCTGTAAGAGTTATGAGTCAGATTTAGTCTGATTCAGGTGACTATCATTTTATGGTAGTTAAACATATCCTAAGGTACCTTGAGGGTATAAAGGATAAGTTTCTCAAATATGGAGAAAGTGACTTACAAGTGAGAAGATGCACAGAGTCAGAAGTCTAGTTTAACCTAAATGTTAGAGAGTCTACATCTCGAAATATGGTTATTCTCATTAGTACTAAATGAGTTGAAATTGCACCAAACTAGAATTCACTACTGATTTATTATGTGCCCAGCGAAAGTGGCAATGAGGATTCATAGGTTTATCGCTCGGCTTGGAAGAGTTCCAAGATAGATGAACCCTATCCCATAGTTTTACGATAAAAATTGACCGTTGTACAAGCCGAGATACTAAGAGAACACCAGTACTCTAATTATATTGAGATGAGTCTTACATGACTAGAGGGATCTTGGCTTAAGAAGATGTGATTATTTGTAGAAGTATTTTATAAATAATTTAGTTGACTCACTATTTAAAGCCATGACTCCAAAAGTGTTTATAAAACACGTGGAGTTGATGTGTATGAGATACCATCAGGAATGACCCTAGAGCAAGTGAGAGATTGTTAGAGTTGGTGCTTACGTGCCATCCCTGAATGTATATATACTTGTGTATTTATACAAGTGTATATTTCTATTAAATCGCTAATACCTATTTATATGGTACTATACAATGTAACATTATAAACATTGTATGATCTGAAGGAGTTCCAATCAGATCTAAAGGAGTTTAGATAAGGGCTCATAGTTGGCAATGCTGAGAGATATAAATGTTAAATGTTAGAACAGTTAAGTGTTAGCTGGTTATAATACTCAACGAAGATCCAAGAGTTGGAATCTTGTCTATAATGAGACATAGACCTACGAATATACTAGTAACTGCATAGTTGCAAGAGTTGCAATCGGGTGCTAGAAAATACTAGTTGTGCAAGTTGTTTTCAAATAATTATCCTTGATCTATTTTTATCAATGTGGGTCTGTCGGTGGATACTTTTAATATATAGATCAGCATATGTCATACCTATAGGGTATAGATGGTCATTCTTAGCCGACTGTAAACTTGGAGCTTGTATTGACATATGAGTATCCAGTTAGGACTGAATATGGGATAGACTCACGAGGGTTTCTATGTAAGTCATCAACGAAGGGTCCTCTCGAGTTGAGTAGTATACGTGGTCCTTTGACCTGAGTGCCACGGTGGGCTTGTAAGTGATCCACCATACTTTGGTTCCACGCATGTCACAAACCTTTCATGTTGTGACCATTGGGTGTCAATGGGTATGGTTCGATGCTTATGGAGTCTGGTGTGTACAGATATGGTATCCATCAGCTCACATAGAGAGTTAGATATCTAGATGCTTCGAGATTGTATATTAGAAAGTCTTGTGGCCACAATATGGCAAAAGAGTTTGTATATATTGTTCATTGAGATACAAAACTGGAGATAAGACATGGATTATGTCAGAAAGTCTTGTGGTCACAATATGGCAAAGGAGTTTGTACATATTGTTCATTGAGATACAAAACTGGAGATAAGACATGGATGAGCACTAGGGGATTTAACAGTAATAATCTATATCCCCAGCACATCCAGGATATCATGACGGAAGGACTATACGTATGCGTTGTAACCTCAACTTGTATGGTTCAACATGCTGATTTGTATATCCATGACGTATGCGTGGGGCAATGTTCACAGACTCATGGAATAGTTCCATTGAACGAATTGGACATAGACCTAGGGAGTCCCGTGATATAAAGTGTACTCGTTGTGCACTGGGCAACGTGCCAGATTAAATTGTTTAATCTAGTACTATCATGGGAATGTGTGCGTGTCTGTATTTAAGTGTTAAATACAACAAGTAGTTAATAATTATTATTTACTAATTGTATAATGACATGTGGTGCATTGTGAACCATCGATTAAGTTTACCTAAGTGTAGAATATGGTGGGACCTATTAGGGGTATACTTGGTAACTATTTATGAGGGACAAAACGGTCTTCTCACACATTAATTATTTAGTTGTTAAATAATCAAAATATCTCAAATAAAATAAATTATTATAAATTATTTTATTATATAATATTATTATATTAAACAATGCTATTTAGTTGGCATCCATTTTATATATTTTATTATTATTTGATATAATAATATTATTTTTTGATAAAAGTATTTTTTGTTTATATATATAATATTATTATTTTATTATGTGAGATATATAATGTGTATGAAATGTGTTTTTAGGAAAGAGTGTGTGTATTTGGCCGAGAATGGAAATGGAGAAAAGAGAAATAAAATGAATTGGTGCTAAGAAAAGAAAGAAAGAAGAAGAAAAAAAAAGATGAGAGAAATTGAAATTGTTTCATTTTTTTTCTTGGTACCAAAAGAAGTAATTGTGAATTGTTTTAATATCTATTTTTTATCCTTTTAGAAAAAAGGATAAATATACACCACCGGCCATTTTGGGGTTAAGAGTTAATCTCGTTCTAGTATATAGAGCTGCTGTTCTAACTCACCAAGTTCACCGTGTTGGTGACTAGAACTGGCAACGAGTTGGTTTTCATGCGGACTCCGAGGAAATACGTGTATAACTTTACACGTTCAGGTGATTTCTCAGCACTACTAATATATTAATATGATTAATATATTTTATTTATTGTATTTATTTGTATGTTTTAATCCTTCCGCCGCGTTTAATATGTATATAATACGTATTTTAGGCAATAGACACAATTGCATATGCATACACTCACGTGTATTAGATCCCCAACAGTATGTGTTGATTATATAAATATACATATCTCATACATAAATAAGTACAGTAGAAGATTAAAAATTATACAATGAACACACTATATATATAATTAATAAAATTAATTACAGAATTGAGAAATTCACCTTTGAAACTTTTGGATTAAATTTTTGGAGTCTATAAGAATTAAACTTGTTGACAATTCTAGTAATCAACTTGGGTGGGTTTGATTAGCGAGAATAGCAGTATAATCCAACAATGATTTAACTCTTTAATTCATTTATATTAACACTTAATCTAATAAAAAATTAATTTATTTTATCTTTTATTTAACTATTAAACAATTAAAACAAATCTATTTAGTTATTACAATAAATACCCTTAATGAAAATAAAAGAAGAATTATTAATTTCAACTCTTAAAATAATAAAATAAGAAATAATTTCTTTTCTTTTCTTTCTCTCTAAATGGCTCACAAATGTAAAAAAACTAAAACTTATAAATTTGTTAATTTTATTTCACTTTATATACTAATGAATAATTTCAAATAAATTTGAACTTTATTTGCATTTAATTTAGCTATTCAATTAACCAAAATTAACATTTAACCTTAGTTGAGTTAAATTAACTTAACCCTTAAGTTAATAAATATCCAACTAAACTAATCATAGAGTTAACTATTAATCCTAGTTAAGTTAACATTGATTTAATAATAAAAATAAAATATCTAGATTTTTATTTAACCTAACCATAGTTAACAATTAACAATAGTTAAGTTAAGCACAAAATATCTTTTAACTTAATCCTTAGGTTAACAATTAACCATGCTTAAGTTAGATTTTTATTTAATTATTATTTAAATAAATATCTTGATTGTTTAATAATTAAATAATTAATAAAATAAAATTATCATTATACCTTTACTAAGTTACTAAGTTAAATCAAAGTAGGTCCCATATATTTTAGTTAACTTAACCATAGTAATTTGTTTTATTTTATACTGTATTGAACTGTTCAATACAATATACTGCACATTTGCACAACGAGTACATTTTATATTGGGACTCTCTAAGTTCATGCACAATTCTTCCAATGAAACTATATCATGAGTTCATGAACAATGCCCTACGCATATGTCATGGATATCACAAATTAGCGCATTATACCATGCAAGTTGAGGTCAGAACACATACTTATAATCCTTCCATTATTATACCTTGGATGTACAGAGGTATAAATTAGCACCGTCAAATCTTCATTTGCTCATCTATGAACTTTTCTCCAGATTTGTATCTCAATAAACAATATACGAAAACACTTTTGCGATATTATTGTTTGCGTATATTGTTTAACATTATGGGAAACTCATTTCTTGAGTTTATTATTTATGACCATTATATTTTCTAAGATATAATCTCAAAGCATCGGATATACAACTTACCTATGTAAGTTAATGGATTTCGTATTTACGCACACCGAACTCCATGAGCATAAGATCATATCTAGCGACACATAGTGGTCAAACCATGAAAGGTCTCACAAGCTTACTGTAGTGCTCAGGTCAAAGGATCACAAATACTACTAAACTTGAGAAGACATTCATTTGACGATTTCATAAGATATTTATTGAGGTCCTCATAAGTCTATTCAGTATCCAATCCTAACTGGAAACCCACATGCCTATACAAGCTCTAAGCTCATGGTCAGCTAAGAACAACTATTTGCACTAGTCAGATATAGATATATACTCATCTATATGATAGTGATTCACCGATAGACCCGCATTAGTAAATATAGATAAAAAATACTATGTTTAAGAACATACTTGTATAATGACATTTTTTAGCACTTGTTACAACTCTTTACAGCTGTGTCATTACCAGTATACTCTCAGGTCTTTGTCCCATTTCAAACAAGGCTTTTAACTCTTATAATTTTGCTAACTCTTAGTAGTGCCAACTCTTAGCATTGCTAACTCTTAGCCCTGGTCTAAACTCCTTTAGACTAGATCTAAATTCCTTCAGATCATACAATACCTGTAACGTTACAAGCTTAATACCATATAATTAATATTAATGATTTTATTTGAAATATTTCTTGTATTAATATTTAACAATTAATATTTATACAATATTAGAATGACACGTAAGCACCAACTCCAACAAAGATTTATTTAAATTTTTTTAAAAAAAGGTTTTTATGTTTAAACACATTTTTTCAAATTCTATTTTTCGTTAGTACAATAACCTAACTCATTCTGTAGATTATCTTACTCGGTTATTCCACTTACAAGAATAGGACTTCCTTGAAAGGGTCTCATACTATTTCTTTAGAAGCAAACAAATCGACGACTTCATTAGAAGGATTTTACACCCTTACCTTAGAAGAAAATATAGTGAAAGAATTTTCTAGAATGATTCCATACCCTTACCTTAGAAGCAAATACATCTAAAACTTTCCTAGAAGGGTTTTGTACCCTTGTCTTAGAAGAAAAAACATCTAAGAATTCTCTGGAAGGGTCTCACGCCTTTGTCTTGAAAGCAAAAAAATCAATAAGACTTCCTTGGAAGGATCTCATATCCTTGCCTTAAAAAAAAAAATAAATTGGTAAGACTTCCTTAAAAAGATCTCATATCCTCACCTTAGAAAAAAACAAATTGGTAAGACTTCCTTAGAAGGATCTCATATCCTTGCCTTAGAAGAAAAGAAATTGGTAAGACTTCCCCTAGAAGGATCTCGTATCTTTGCCTTGAAAGCAAACACATTTAATAATTCCCTAAAAGAGTTTCACGCCCTTGCATTGAAAGTAAACAAATCAGTAAGACTTCCTTGGAAGGATCTTATATCTTTGCCATAACTGCAAGCACATCTAAAGACTTCGTTGAAAGAGGTCTTATGCCTTTACCTTGACTGCAAACACGAATAAATAAGGATTCCTTAGAAATGTCTTATACCCTTGCCTTATAAGTACATACTTGATAGGGGCATAAAAGTATTAGTATAATTTATACTCAACTTTCATATTTTGTCCTAAATCATAAATATTTAGCTATTTAATTGTGGTTTTTGATCATAAATAGATGCACGATGGAACATGTGACGTATAGGAACAAAAGGGAGGCAAATCGGACGTCAAACTAAGAAGTTACGCTCAAAATACGAAAAGGGCACCAGGCTAGCGACTGAGTGCCTCGGCATCCACAACCCAGCACCGCGGTGCTCGTGGTGGTAAATAGTAACTCATAAACAGTATTTTGCTACAATGAGTCATGAACAGGGATTTGAAGGAAAAAAAACCCTATAAATAGAAAGCCAAAAACCTTAAGAGGACGAGGAGAGAAAAATAGATAAAAGAGGCAAAAATTTAGAGGGAGAATTCACAACACAAATAAAATATCAAAGCCAAAGATTGAAGAACCAAGATCAAGATTCAAGCTTTAAGTCAAGATTGAGAGAGAATCATATCAAGGAGTCACTTTGATTAGTTTTTCTTCTCTTTCTTTATCATTATGTTCTTTTTCTTGTTGATCTTTATGAATTGGTTTGATACTTTTAGTTTTGTGATGGGTTAATTTGTTCATCTAGGGTTAGACTATGTGAACTTAGTATGGATTTGGATTGTGTTAATTTTTAGTTTATGAACTTGATACATTCAATTGATTCATTCTATCTTGTGTTTAATGCTTTTATTATACCTGATCAATATTATGAATGATTGAGGAACTATGATAAACTCGACGGATGGATTCATGTGTTTAGCCTATGATAGCTTGATGCATGATCATAGGGTAACAACTATGAGTTCCATCTAGGATAGACATATACCTAGGTAGCATGTATGGTCTAATTTAGACTTGATCTTAATGAATTACATTCTGATTTGATTACCATAGACATATAGGTGATTGTTGGAATGTGTAATATAGTCACTTGACCATTGACAAAGACTTACGATGAGATTAGTGTCTAAGCTAATCAATTGGTATTAAGGGATTACCTAAGTGGTTAATGAGTCCAATGAAATATTAGGAGACGTGTCAAAGCCCTAGATTATCTTTATTTGTGAATTCTACTCTTTGCTTTTATTTATTCAATTGAGATAATTAGATTAGTTAAAAAAATTCTAGATTTTCATTTTCTTAATAAAAGTTAAGTAGGTATAATTTTAGTATTTGATTTATAGAATTAGATCGCATAGTCCTTGTGGGATCGATATCTGAACTTAAAATCCTATATTACTTGATATGATAGCGTGCACTTGCACTTAGCTACTATAGCATCAGAATCAAGTTTTTGGCGCCGTTGTTGGGGACTAGTTTTATCAATTCTTTAGATCAATACTAATACCAAACTACTTACTTTTAATTCAAATTTTTGTTTTCTCGTTCTTATTTTTGTTTTATCTTCTTCTTTTTACTTTGATTTTCTTTTTATTTTGCTTTGATAGTTTATACCATGAAGGGAAACAACGATCACATCAATAATCCTATGTTTGAGCCCATGATACCACAGAGTTTTGAAAGAGTGTATTGTCCTAACAATAATTGGTGTTCAGTCTAGTATTTGATTTGGCGACCAACCATTAATGCTAATAACTTTGAGATTAAGCCAAATATTATTCAGATGCTGAAAGAAACTGTAATATTCAGCGGAGCTCTCAATTATGATCCTAATATGCATATCATAAATTTCTTGAAATTTTATGATGCCTTTAAATACAACGGAGTCTTCAATGATGCCATCAAATTAAGATTATTCCTTTTCTCTTTAAGGGATAGAGCTAAGAGTTGGTTGATGTCATTGCCGTCAGGATCCATATCAACGTGGGAAGATTTAGCACAGACATTCTTAGCCAAGTTCTTTCCACCAGCAAAGACTGCAAATATGAGAAATGACATCACCTCATTTAGTCAGATTGATGGAGAGTCATTGTATGAGGCATGGGAACGCTTCAAGGACATGTTGAGAAAGTGTCCTCATCATGGAGTTCCTAAATAGTTATTAGTCCAAACGTTCTATAATGGATTAGTAGGCCATTTGAGGACTATTGTAGATGTCACTACTGGAGGAGCTTTAATGAATAAGTCTATTAGAAGAGATGGTATTAAATAGTTACCAATGGCCAGCAGAGAAAGTTACACCTAAGAGAGTTGCCGGTATATATGAAATTGACGCATTCAATGCATTGATAGCTCAAATCAATATTTTATCTAAAAAGTTTGATGCATTAAATGACGTCAAAACTTGACAAGAGACATACGACTTTTGTGGTGATAACCACATGAATAGGCAATGTATGAAAGCAGTAAATTATATGGCAATTTTAACCGACAACCACCTAACCCACAATTTAACTTCTTTAACCTAGGGTGGAGAGATCATCCAAACTTCTCTTGGCATTACAATCAAGAGGAGCCATCTAGACCAATGAATCCCCCAGGATTTCTACCACCACAAGAAAAGAAGCCGACATTGGAAGACATGTTTGTACAATATATAAAGTCCAATGATGCCATCTTACAGAATCATTCAGCATCATTGAAGAATTTGGAGGTACAAATGGGACAACTTGCTGCTGTAATTAATAGGAGACCTCAAGAAACTCTACCAAGTGATATCGAGACAAATCCAAAAGGAAGTGTAGAGGACTATCAAATCGTCAACTTACGAAGTGGTAAGAGCTTACAAGAAAACACATTCACACCGCTACCACCAAGTATAGAGGAGAAGAAAGTGCAAAAAAATAAAGTACAACCATATAGATTATCGATTCCTTTTCTTCAAAGGCTACAGAGGTGTCAAATAAGTGTTGAAATGAAAAATCAACAGCATACCAGTCCAGAAAATAATACAGAATCTCAAAAAAGTGCAGAATTCTCAACAATAGAATGTGTAAAAATTGGTATTAAAGTACAGTAACATTGTAAGGTGCAGAAAAGTGACAACACAGTAGAAAATATCAGTAACAAAGAGCAGAATTAGCCCATGCGCACTATGTTACTTGACCGTTGTAGCATTAATGTAGTGCCATCAAACACCAAAGAGCTCAAAGACATGGAGATGTTGAATCCTCATATAAAAAAGAATGCGTTAAGGCATAGAAAGGAAAGAAAGAAGAAGAAAAAAAAGAAGCAGTACGATGATAGGATCAAAGAGAATGACACAAAAGAGACACTTCACCGGTCTAAGATTCAAGTCTTTCCGGAGAAACACGAGGAGAAAGAGGAACAAGTTGCTGCACAAAATCAAATAAAGAAGACATGGAAGCTAAAAGAAAGAAAGCCTAACAAGCTCACATATAAAGATGCTTTCACCATTGACTTTGATCCCCCATAAGAGTAGAAAGAGCTCTGCCAAGCCGACGGCGTTAAATCAAGCGCTTATTGGGAGGCAACCCAAGTAAATTTTTATTTTTATTAGCTTATTTTCAGTTTTAGTTATATTAGTTTCTTTATTTCTTTTAGGAATAAAATTAGCAAGTCAAGTATTCAAGAAAGCAGCTCAAGCAATTTCAAGTATTAGAAGTAAAAGAATACCGCAGTTCAATCAATGGGCAACAACGTTGCATTGCTTCGGCTTCATCTACTAGGGGAAGTTTTCTTACTTTTAAGTTTTTTTTTTAAACATTGAGGACAATGTCTAATTTAAGTTTGGGGGTGGAAAACACATAACTTGTGTTTATTTTTATTGCATGATTTGAGTGGCTGTCTTGTGGAGTAATTTTGTTTTTGTCTAGTTTTAGTTGAGATGATGATCATTAGTCCATGATAAGAAATAAAATATTGGCTGAATTTATTTTCATAAGTTTTTAGGAAATAATAGAGGCTGGAGATAATTTTTATATCATGAATCTTGAACTGATTTCAAGCTTATTTTTGATCACTTATTCTTGAGCATATTGAAATAAGCATGCATTAGTTGAATTTTTTGCTTAGAGTTATTCATGCTTAAGTAGTACACCACAGTCTCGAAGACCAATACTCTAGGACTTGCTTGATTACTATTTGAGGTAAAATCTTAGAATTTACATGCTTAAGAAAATGACATTAGGCCATCTTTGGACTGTTTGAGCCTTTTTGAGCTTACCTTATATGTATATTTATCCCTAGTCACCCCATTTGAGCCTAATTATCCTTTTTTTTTTATATTTAACTACATTACAAGCTTAAAGACTTTGAGTTTACTTATCCTAAAATCTACCGGTAGCACCATAAACTTTGAGTTTACTTAGAAATATTCTTAAAATGAAAAAGGTTGTGGATGTATGAAAGAATGGTATTGTAATGAAAAGTAATAAGTCTTAAAGGTGCATATTATTCTAAGTTTGGGGGTAAAAAAAAAGAAAAAGAAATAGAACATGTTTAAATGCATAATACCCCCAACTTAAGAAAAAGAAGAAATTCCTTGTAAAAGGGATTAAAAGAAAAATGAGAATAGCATAAGTTTGGAGGAAGAGATGAATAATCAAGGAGGAGAAGGAATCAAAAGGTTTCTGAGTAAAGTCTAAGTGTTAACGGTGTGATTTGCGCTTTATATATATCGTTATAACCCATCTTTACCTTAGCCTTACATTACAAGCTAAATAAAGTCCTAAATAGATCCCTAGACATGTGTATTTTACATTAATGGAGAGTAGTATAAAAATCAAACTTATGGTAATGTTATAATTAAAAATATGTCGAGATATCATATTTATGTATTTCTTAAGTATTGAGTAAATCTATGTTCTATTTAGCTAATTGCTTGCTTATTACACACATGCACAAGTGATCATTTACAAGGGAGGATGAAGTACTTGATCAATGGTATGAGGATTGTTAAAAGTTATTTATTAATTTCTGAAAAGTCTTGTGCTATTTTTTGCAACCTTTGAGACAACAATATTGATCATCTAATCAATCGAAGCTTGATTTTTAGTTTTTAGTTTTATTTTTGAGTTATAAATAAGTTGTGAATGTTTTTCTTTATTTTACTTGAGGACAAGCAAAGTCTTAAGTTTGGGGGTATTTGATAGGGGCGTAAAAGCACTAGTATAATTTGTACTCAACTTTCATATTTTGCTCTAAATCACAAATATTTGGCTATTTAATTATGGTTTTTGATAATTAATAGATGCACGACAGAAAATGTGACGTATAAGAATAAAAGGGAGGCGAATCGGACGTCAAATGAAAAAGTTACGCTCAAAATACGAAAAGGGCACCAGGCCAGCGACCGAGCGCCGCGGCGCTTGTGGTGGTAAATAGTAACTCGTAAACAGTATTTTGCTACAATAAGTTATGAACAGTGATTTGAAGGAAAAAAAACCTATAAATAGAAAGCCAAAAATCCTAAGAGGACGAAGAGAGAAAAAGAGAGAAAAGAGGTAAAAATTTAGAGAGAGAATTCACAACACAAATAATATATCAAAGCCAAAGATTAAAGAACCAAGATCAAAATTCAAGCTTCAAGTCAAGATTGAGGGAGAAGCACATCAAGGAGTCACTTTGATTAGTTTTTCTTCTCTTTCTTTATTATTATGTTCTTTTTCTTGTTGATCTTTATGAATTGGTTTGATACATTTAGTTTTGTGATGGGTTAATTTGTCCATCTAGGGTTAGACTATGTGAACTTAGTATGGATTTGGATTGTGTTAATTTTTAGTTTATGAACTTGATACATTCAGTTGATTCATTCTATCTTGTGTTTAATGCTTTCATTATACCTGATCAATATTATGAATGATTGAGGAACTATGATGAACTCGACGGATGGATTCAAGTGTTTAGCCTATGATAGTTTGATGCATGATCATAGGGTAACAACTATGAGTTCCATCTAGGATAGACATATACCTAGGTGACATGTATGGTCTAATTTAGACTTGATCTTAATGAATTACATTCTGATTTGATTACCATAGACATATAGGTGATTGTTGGAATGTGTAATATAGTCACTTGACCATCGACAGAGACTTGCGATGAGATTAGTGTCTAAACCAATCAATTGGTATTAAGGGATTAACTAAGTGGTTAATGAGTCTAATGAAATATTAGGGAACGAGTCAAAGCCCTAGATTATCTTTATTTGTGAATTCTACTCTTTGCTTTTATTTATTTAATTGAGATAATTAGATTAGTTAAAAAAAAAATCTAGATTTTCATTTTCTGAATAAAAATTAAGTAGGTATAATATTAGTACTTGATTTATAGAATTAGATTGCATAGTCCCTATGGGATCGATATCTGGACTTAAATCCTATATTACTTGATACGATAGTGTGCATTTGCGCTTACTTCATTGGAAGGGTCTCGTGCCTTTGTCTTAGAAGTAAACACATCTAAAGACTTTCCTGAAGGGTCCTATATCATTTCCTTGAAAGTAAACACATCTATGACTTCTATAAAATGGTCTAGTGCCATTGCCTTAGAAGTAAACATGACATAAGACTTTTTTGGAGAGGTTTCATGCCCTTTCCTTGGAAGCAAACATACCATAAGACTTCTCTAGAAGGGTTTAACACCTTTACCAAGAAATATCTATACCATAAAGACTTTCCTTAAAAGGTCTTGTACCTTTGCTTAATAAGCATTACCTGAAAAACTTCCCTTGAAGGGCCTTGTGTCTGTACTTAAGAAGCATTACTAGAAAGACTTTCCTTAGGGATCTCGTACCTTAGCTTGGGATGTGTACCAAAAAGACTTCCCTTAGAGAATTTCGTGTCTTAGCTTGCAAAGCACCATTAGCAAGGCTTCATTAGATGAGCTTATGCCTTTACCTTGGAAGTACACAAATCACTCAAATATCTATATTCAAGCAATGAACTTTATAGACAACAAATCAAAGGGATCGAACCATCCTAAAACACAAAGATGATTTGCTTGAATAATCATCTTGGACCGGAAGCACAACAACAAAGCTCCTAGTGATAGCGTAAGAGGAAAAGGCAGTAGAGGAAGGAGGATACCCCCTCCTAAAATTCTCTCCCTAATTTGAGCCTGCATTAGCCGTCTTTTCACATCTTCTTTTTGGTTCGCTCTAAGAGGAGAAGTATGACCCTTTAAATCACTCATCTCGATAGAATGCTTTATAAAAGCAAAACCTACAAGAGGTAGTAAACCTCACTTGGAGACAACAACAACCACATACTTCCATGTCATTAGGCCAATCCTTAATGAAAATTAGCTAAGTATCAATTACATTATCTAATCACTTTACTTAATTTTTCATACTTTTACAAGCTTAGCTAAAAAATAACACTTACTCTTTTCTATAAGAAATATTTTGTCATATAAACCCTTCCCTTAGAGGGTCGAGTATCGAATGACAACCCTCAATTGGAAGTTTAAGCAGATGTTTTAAAATTATTACTAAGTAAAAGTTACTACATAATGATTTAAAGCACTTAATACACTTTTCTAGTGGAATCATATTATGTCCTAAAATGAGTATAGGAAGACTCCCAATTTTTTGCAAATTGTAAAACATTCATTAGAAGGGTTTGTTTGCCTAGTAACCACACTTTTTTGGAAGAATAATATCAAAAGACTTCATTGGAAGGGTCCAATGCCTTTCACATTTGAAGCAAACATATCAAAGATTTCCCTAAAAAAAGAAGCACCATATAACTTCCCTTAAAATAAAAGCAAAACCCTTTTTTTTTAACAAAAATCACAATATTACAAAATACTTCATGATCGAATGCATAGCAATCAATTTCTGTAACCACGAAGTATCCTACAAAGAAATTCCTAAGCAATTATGTCGTTACTCTCAGAACATTAAACAATCTTTTCATGGATACATCTAACAAACAAGGTCAACACGAATTGTATTCAAGAAGTATCATTTACTTTATTTGATTTATTCAATTACTATGTTTAAACTAATACTTTTGGAAAGCAATACTTGTCAAAATTTCTATCGCACATCTACTAGTTGTAGAAAGTAATATAGTAGATAAGCAACATGGCTATACTAGAGAAGTAATGTTTAGCCAATTTTTATACATTCTTTCATATGTACCCAAGAAGCATAACTTACCATCTTCTCTCACATGGTGTACCCAAGAAGCATAACTTACCATCTTCTCTCACATGGTTACATAATTATTATATTATATATATATAAGTAATCTTTTATATAATATTATCTAGGGACCAAATTAGAAATAGAAGTATTATTGCTTATAAAGTAATTAGACTAAAGCGAGAGGATAGTAATGATAATATCGCAAATAAATCTGAAAGCTTTAAAATGCAATACGCATCCATCCATTACACTATAAGTATCTCTACTATTCAAAAAAGCATGACTATCAAAATCAATGATTTCAAGGAAGTAATCGGAAGCATAAAAAGTTTGGAAGTACGAAGTGCTAGTTGGTAGAAAAGTGAAGGAGTTCATCTTATCTAGAACACTTTCACTCATTTATTTATCTTTTTTTTTTATTTTGTTTTGGGGGTGAGGGTTAGAGGTATCTGTTAGGCTCATTATTTATTGGCCCAACTAGCTTGTGCGTAGCATAATCAATGAGCCTAGATTTCAAAATCATCTTACCAAGTAATCAAGTTTATCAACTCATAGATCCCACAAACGGGTTAGGGGCTTTATATGGAGGTGAAAACGAATTAATTCAAATCCTATTCAGTTATTGTTTTACGTGAAAAATGATTTCTCACGAGTGGTAGAATTTTATTTAAATCTTCTCATTTGTTTGAAATAGATTATAATTCTTAATTAACTACAATTTAATTAAATCATATTTTAATTTAAATTTATACATTCATACTCTAATACTAATTATGATTTATACATTATAAATAAATATGTTATATTAGCTCATAATTTATTCAATTCAATTTAAACACTTTTAAGATCTTTAAATAGTCTTGAGAGTATTTTTTAGTATTCAATTAATCTCTTACTTGTCTTAGAAATACTTCTTACACACACAACATCATCTTTTTTTTAATTAAATATTGACTTAAATGTTAGAATTTTTTTATTATAAGAGGATGAGAATTTTGATTATTTATCAATTCTATATTTATCAATAATAAAATATTGTTCTTTTAAATCCAAAAGTAATTGAAGTTAAGGAGGATGACGATGGTATTTTCGAAATCTGAAAAAAAAAAAAACAGTTCAAGGATAACGAAACCATTAATTTCATACTACAGTCATAATTCATGCCAATAAATATTCCACATATTAATCATCCACTCAGGTTTCAAATAATGTTTATGAATGCTTATCCCGTCATCCTCCCTTCTCATCCAGGATAGATATTTCATTCGCCTTTCGAGGGTTTTACTTAAATTAAGTTTTTTTGTTTTTTTAAAAAAAATCGATATTTAAATTCGACAAGTTATTAACCATTATTTGGTATAGAATTATTGTAAAGTGAAATTACTAGTCATAAAATAGAAAAAACACAAATTTAATTATTGAATGAAAGTTGGTTACACTTTAATTATTATGTTTTAAAAGTATGTGTAAATATATTTTTATACCAAACGAGCTTTAAAAATCTGGTGCCATCACAAATTAAGTTTGTTGGGCTTTAGTTGAAAATTTTAAACCTACATAAAGTCGAATCTACTCATTATGCAGAAAATCTAGTCATGTTAGTAAATATTTTTAAAGAATGTAAATATTTTCTTTTTAATTAAATTTTAAATTGATAAACTATTCTTAATAAGCACCTACTCAAAATTAACCAAAGGTAAACAAACCAAAGTGGGAATTGATTGCCTTTGTGCTCTACATAGCTGGACTTTCTTTATGAAGAGATACTACTAAAATAGAAGCTGGTTTTTCTTTATTATAGAAGAAAATTTAGAAAGCATTTTTGAGTTTAGATTTTAGTAATAAATGGTTGGATAGATTTTGATTTTTAGAATCTATGCTATCATGATAGACACGTTCAAGTTCATGAGAGCGTGTTACAATGGTTCTTACTTCTTAGTTGTTGCTTGCAATTTTGATGTGAATGAATGAATTAATGGGTAGAATTAGGTAGGTATAAAATAGGTAATATCTTTAATTTTAGAAAAATATTTCCGATTCATAATTCTTCATCATTCTAATGTACAACTCAAGGATTATCAATCCATTTATTATTAATTATTATTATTTCTATTTTTAGGACAATATTATCACGACAGACAACGAGAATAATTATTTATAATGATAATATTTTTAATTAAAAAAAAATTCTCATTGAAAAACGCAATAACACATCTCTAGTCTATACAATTTCGTTAAACGATGTCGTTTTTGTGTCGTGCTTGAAAAAGTGGCTGCGGTTAAAACATCACAGTGCCTGGAATAAATGTCATTTGACACGACATACAATTTGCAGAGACTGGAATTGGGTATGTTACATTATTTTATTTGGATCTGTGCTGTACAATACATTCATGGAAACCATGTACTAAATGCTCTATATATTCGACTCGGTAGAGTGAGAGTGACCACACACAGAGACATGAGAGACTGGAGAGAAAATTTTTATAAAAAATAAAAATTTGTAAGCAAAAGTACAGTGATAGATCATAGAAGCTATCTATAAGATCTCTGCAACTGTTAACAGAAAACACAGCGCCAGAGTTTTGAGTTGTTAAAGAAAGAGAGTTTGAAGTTTAAGTTAAACGTAGCAATAACAATAACAAGGGCAAAAAGCAAAGCATGCAAAAATAGATTTCGTGTTGTGGTCTTTAACACACACTAGTTCTGTTTCTGCTGCCAAGTAACAAAAAAGCAGCAGCGCCAGGCAGCCGCTCCTGGTTTCACACTCTCTCATCAGGTGGTGCTTCTTTTCTTGCTTGTCAGATCTTGGGTTTTGATCTCCTCATTCATTGTTTGGCTGTTTGGCACGAAAATCCTATAGGAAAAAAAAATCTAATTTGAGCCTTGAAAAAGGTCATTTAAGGCTACTGCCAAATGCTGGAATTGTAAAGACTTTATTTCTTTTAAACTTTGTGACTGCTGGGCTACACCAGTGGCGATATACTCTGAATTCTTGCTCTGAAAGGTAAAACTATACAAACACATTCAGTGTCTCTTTCCTTTGAAAGAGAGTTAAACAAGGAAGCCAATTTGCTGAGTTCAGACATTTGGCGATAAAAGAGTGTTTAGGCTCCCCACATCCTTTATAAATCATCAAGAGTCTTCAAAACAAGGTAACATAAACTAAGACTGTTGGTATCATATAGTTTGTTTCTTGAATTTACTTTTGGTTTTTTCATTTTAATTTTCTGGGTTTGGGTTAAAAGTTTGATATATGTTGTTGGTTTTATGTGTTGCAGATCTATATATTTTTTTTGGAAGTTGAAGCAACATGTTGTCACAGAAACAAGCAGAGGAAGAAATGGTCTCAAGCTTTAACGAGAGTGCGGAGAATGAAGAGAAAGAAGAAGAGAATGAGGCAGATCACTCAAAGTTTGGCCTCAAAAGCTTTCTTTGGCATGGTGGGTCTGTTTATGATGCCTGGTTTAGCTGTGCTTCAAATCAGGTACAATAACAATTCTAAGAAAATAAAACAGAAAAAACAATCTCAACTTTATCAAATTTTGATGAAAGAGTTGGCGATTTATTCTTTATTGTGTTCTGAACTACAGGTTGCTCAGGTTTTGTTGACTTTGCCATACTCTTTCTCTCAAATGGGGATGCTATCAGGCATTATATTGCAGGTTTTCTATGGTATTATGGGAAGCTGGACTGCATATCTTATCAGTGTTCTCTATGTGGAGTATCGAAGCAGAAAGGAGAAAGAGAATGTCAGCTTCAAGAACCATGTCATACAGGTTAGCTTTTCAAGAACAACCCATATAAAAAATTCAATTTTTTGATCACTTAAGTTCACTTGTTTCTTTGTCGTCGTTGTTGTTTTATTTAAATTTTTTTTTTTCCAATTTTCAAAAATCTGCAGTGGTTTGAAGTGCTAGATGGTCTTCTGGGTCCATGCTGGAAAGCTGTTGGATTAGCCTTCAACTGTACTTTTCTCCTCTTTGGATCTGTCATCCAACTCATAGCTTGTGCAAGGTCTTTAATCTTCTAATTCTTTAACTTTTCTCTATTTTTTATGTATTAAATTTTGGTTTAAAGTCTTGTTTTATTTCATCTAATAATTTCTGCTTCTTGCTGTGATGACAGTAATATATACTATATAAATGACAAATTAGACAAGAGGACATGGACTTACATCTTTGGAGCTTGTTGTGCCACCACCGTCTTCATACCCTCATTTCACAATTACAGAATTTGGTCATTCCTTGGCCTTGGTATGACCACTTATACCGCCTGGTATTTGACCATTGCAGCTGTTGTTAATGGCCAGGTAATTTAATTCAACAATTCGGATGCTATCGAGGTGGCTTCTTCGCTTATCAGCCTTAAGATTTGAACCCTTTTCCTTTCTCGTTTGCAGGTTGATGGTGCGAATCACTCCGGCCCAACCAAGTTGGTTTTGTACTTCACAGGCGCCACCAATATACTCTACACTTTTGGTGGACATGCAGTTACTGTGTAAGTGAACTTTTTTTATAATTAAAGGTGAAGAAAAGTTGCAAAAAGAAAATAAAATCTATTGTAAGGTAGATTTTACTGACAGCTTTTGTTTGCCATTACTGGGCTTGAAGAAGACAAATATTTGTTTTCAAACTCATTAGCGTCCTTAAACTGGTTTGATCTGTATATCAAATGCCAACAGAGTTGAATTCTGTTTTGGCATATCTTGTTGCCTCAGATGTTAGTCATGTTATGCTTAATTTTGTGTTTGGTACTGGTTTAAAAAATTTTGTGGGTAGGTGGATTTTAAAAATTTATCCACTTGATGCTTTTGACTGCCTACTGCCGGTGGAAATCACAGCTTACTTTTCATGATTTTGAATGAAATTTTATCTGCAAATCTAGAGGGTCCTCTGCTACTTTAGCTGAAGATTTTTCCCCATTTTGCAGAGGATTTTGATTCGTTTCTTTGCTAAAAAGTATCATCAATATGGCATGTCCCACATATTCATTTTGGCAATAGACTTTTGAGAGATAGGACCTGGTTAAGTTAAAATATTTGGCTGAAAATGATGAGAGTGAAATTAAGGAGTTACTGAATTTTAACGTTACAGAGAAATTATGCATGCAATGTGGAAGCCTCAGAAATTCAAGTACATTTATCTTCTTGCCACCCTTTACGTGTTCACTCTAACAATTCCGTCTGCTGCTGCTGTTTACTGGGCTTTCGGCGACCAACTCCTCACACATTCAAATGCCTTTTCACTGCTTCCACATAGTGGATGGCGTGATGCTGCAGTTATCCTAATGCTAATCCACCAGGTTTGCACCCAGTAAGATACAACCAATTTTTGTGATTATGATAGGCCAGTTGAGCAACTGAGTTGGCATGACAAATATTTTGGCTTTACTATTTTGCAGTTCATAACATTTGGTTTTGCGTGTACTCCATTATATTTTGTTTGGGAGAAAGTGGTGGGAATGCATGACACAAAGAGCATGTGTTTGAGGGCACTTGCCCGGTTGCCTGTGGTGATACCTATATGGTTCTTAGCCATTATATTTCCTTTCTTTGGTCCCATTAACTCAGCTGTGGGGGCTCTTCTGGTCAGCTTCACTGTCTACATCATCCCTTCTTTAGCCCATATGCTCACTTACAGATCAGCCTCTGCTCGACAGGTAAATGGTCCAATCTTTCAACCTCTCGTCTTCAATTTATATCTAAAGTACCAACTACTTGTTAGCTGCCACAGTAATTTTCTGGTCTGTGATTGGAATTTCAATGCTGTGACAAATAATTGATAGACAATTGCCCGTCATTCATTAGGACTGTAGCAAGCCTTTTGTCCAAAACCTTTAGTACCAAGAACAATAGTAATTTCTCCCAAAATGGGGATTCTGACTGTTGCTTTACGGGGTTATATTAATCTAATTGTGTTACGACATGGTTCCAGCCTTATAACGTAGCTTAGAGGTTCTTAGACTCCAGGTCACTTGAATTTTAGGTCCATTAGTTGGTTTAATGCTTGAAAATTGCAAATTTATGAACTAAAGATGAGGTTGGTAGTCTTTCCTTGTCAGTCAGTTATGAGCTATTTTCGCTCTTACATCATTGTACCACTCTGCATCTTGGAATTAGCTGAAAAGATAACCTGCTTGTTTAAGCTATAAACCCTTTTTTTGCACATTATTAGATTTTCATTAAAGAAGAAGAATTTATAACTTGACGCTTATACTACATCTCTTTACTGTTGGTTAGGATTTTGAAAATATCGTTCTAACAGAAAAAAGCAAAGTGAAGTTTGCTTTTGAAAACAATACAACCACTTATATATTGCTATTTGAAACAATTTTTTTTATATGCCTTTATAGAATGACATCTACAAGTCCTCTGACATAATTTTTTCGTTCGTAATTCTTGTCTAAGCAGAATTCAGTGGAGAAGCTTCCATTCTTCCTCCCTAGTTGGACAGCCATGTTTGTGGTGAACACATTTGTAGTCGTATGGGTATTCGTAGTTGGTTTTGGATTGGGTGGATGGGCTAGCATGACCAACTTCATCAAGCAAGTCGACACATTTGGACTCTTTGCCAAGTGCTATCAGTGCCCGCCGCCAGCCGGAGCAGCTGCGGCACATCACTGAGTATGGACCTAACATTGTTGAACCGAAAATCTGCCCACACTTCCCATATCGGCATTCCTAACGTTCTATCTTATTATATTGTACATAGGGAAGCATCAGCAGCTTCATCTCTCTTATGTGTGGTGTATTTTCCCTCGTTTGTTCTTTGGTTCAACACTTCTATTTCAATAGTAGATGATCGTGAATGTTTATATTCTCTCTGGTATAAAAGCAAAATTTATATTTGCTTTAAATCTTGCCTATAATTTCCACAGATCAACTTGATTAATATAAGAAAAATTCTTAAGGGCATGGATGCTTCGGTGTCCTTCACATGCATGGTTTAAAGATTTGGTACCTTCTATTCAAAAACTTCGTTGCTTGTGAATTCACATGAATACAAAGCATATAATTACAATCAATAATCAAAATTTAAATCTACCCTTTGACACTCGTGGTTCTTTTTTTTTTCTTTAAATTTTTTAAAAATTCTTTTTAGAGTAAAGGACATTTATATTCTTAAGAGTATTGTATTTAACTATACCTTTATAGTTTTAATAATATTTATTTATACTCAATAAAATGGTAATATAATAAATTTAATAAAGGGTAATATAATAAATTTAATAAAGTGCATATTGAAAATAGTTCTTTGCTATCGATTGTGGATTGAATTTGATCATTAGTAGATATTGTTAAACTCGTGGAAGGTCACTATTTTCATAAATAGTATTATACGTAAATAATTATTGATGATAAATAGTATCTATCATGATTAATACTGTTTATATATGATATTATTTATATAAACAGTATTGTCGTGTACTATTTAGTAATTTTTTTTTAAAATTATAGCCACTTTAATAATATTCATTTACACTTCTAATAAAAAAGTAATATAATAAATTTAATAAAGTGCATATTGAAAATAATCTTCTGCTATCGTTTGTGAATTGAATTTGGTTATTAATAGATAATGTTTGTGAAAGGTCACTATTCTCATAAATAGTATTATAC
Source organism: Ailanthus altissimus (assembly GCA_946807835.1). NCBI lineage: Eukaryota > Viridiplantae > Streptophyta > Magnoliopsida > Sapindales > Simaroubaceae > Ailanthus > Ailanthus altissimus. The sequence goes on from OX327684.1 coordinate 20,199,484, forward strand.
GTAAATAATGTAGGGTATTTTTTTCAAATGATTATTGATGGTAAACAATATCTGCTATAGTTAACACTATTCACGTATGGTACTATTTATATGAACAGTATTATTGTGTATTATTTAATAATTTTTTTTTAAATTTACGGTCGCTTTTTCACAACAGCGAGTTTCACTTGTGAAACCTTTTTACAACAGGCAAGTTGGTCGTGATCGCGTTGCAATAAAGAACTTATATAAATGTAATCTACAAAAATTGTTCGGAGCTTATTTTTTGCTCATACCCATGGTATTATTTGTGTTTATTGTAGATCGAATTTAGATGTTTAAAGATGTAAAAATTATAAATTCAAGTATCAAAACAATAAAATTTAACTAAAAATTTAAATTTTGAATCAACAATTTCACTAAATAGTATAGGAGCGGAATTGTTCACTTGAATAATACCACATGTGTATAATATTTATCATGCAATACAATTCACCATAAATAAATCATTTGAAAAATGTCATGAGTTATCCACGTGTGATACTGTTTATATAAATAATAATATTTTGTTATCTCGACAGTATTTATAGTGACCAATTTCGATCCACAAGTAGCAGCAGAGATGCAATTAGGTATCGAACAATACGGTGTGAATGGCTTTTATCCTTCTTTCTATCACATGAATTCGTTACTATTCTGTCTGTCTTGTTGCTCTACAATATTCTGTGAGGTTTGACTAGTCAAAGAAGTATTCTGAAGAATTATTATTCATATGTCAAATCACAAATGCATCTCCTAAATGAATTCTTCTCCAACCCAACACAGAATTTTTTATTTATTATTCCAGTTAAAACATCATAAAAGGAACAAAAACAGGTTTTTTTTTTAATAATGTACCACTAGATTACTAATTTTCTATACAAATTGTTGTAGCATGCAAATATACAAATTAATGTACAAATTCTCTATACAAATTAATGTAGCATGTAAACATTGATTAGATAAAATATAAAAGTTAATGAAATAAATTAATATTTGTATGCCACTTATGTTTGTATACAGAGTTTGTAGATGAAGTGTTATTATTATTTTTCATCTGATAATGTTATATGTTTTTAGTTAATATCTTAATTTTTTCATTATAAATTATTTGTCACTTATTGATAAAAAAGTTGTGATTAATTATCTAAAATTTACTATTATTTAATAAATTAATGACATCATTTAAGATAAAAAAGATAAAAATATTAATTTAAATTGTATAATTTTTTTATCATCTTAATATAAGCAGTCACTTAACTACTTTTTTTTTTACAGTTGATTATTTCTTTAACATAATTAATGGTAATTATTTTACAGACTACAATAATTCCAAACTGACACTCAGCTACACTTGCAATGAAAGTGATACTTCTAATATTGAAAGCAAAGAGAATACCGCAATATCATTTTTCCAAGTTTCCAACACACATTGTTTGAATCCTTTTTGCTTTTTCATATGTTTCTTTTCAAATAAAGAGAGTGAGCTTTTAAGAAAAAGGCATTTTGATAAAATAAAAGAAGAAGGATATGACAGCATATTGGGTTTGAGATGAAATTTTAAAATTAATTGTATATGTTTTAAAAATAAAATATTATTTTTTTTAAAATTATTGTAGGTTTAAAATTTTATTATCAAATTTACTAAGAGATATGTACTTTTTATCAAATTTATAATAAATTATTTGTGAATTTTAAAAGGTTATGAATTAAAATAATAAAAAATATATAAAATAATAATATTAATTTTAAAGATAATTTATAAAAAATAATATTTAAAACTAAAATATATTATTTAAAAATTAAAAAATATTTGATAAGTTTGAGTCAATAATTTTATGAGAATAAAGAATTAGATATAACAAATCTATAAGATGACGTTTGTATAACAATAAAAATAAAAACGATTGATGGATTAAAGATGAGATAATTTTTTTAAAATTTTTTATTTAGTGTTAAAAAAAGCAACATTGATTAATTTTTTTAAAATAAAAAATAAAAATATTTACAAATACTATAATAAATATTCACAATATATTTTATTTAACTTATATCTATCTCAAATTAATTTTAATTTTATATATCAAACTCGCTTTAAATTCACTCCAAATTTTAACAAATCTTTTCAAAAAGCAAATTCTATCAAGTTTGCTATTCCTTTTGCCATCCGGAATCCTTTTCATTTCTTTACTTCTTTTCGGTTGATTTTACGTGTAAAAATAAAATATGATAATAATAAAATAAAAAAAAAGCTCTGGAGAAAAGTAACTTTCAAATTACTATTTTAAACATGAAAGGTGATCTAATCATAGCATTATCATATAAATCTTCACTTTATTCCCAAAATGAAATTTAAATTTCACCATTCGCGTGATTGATAGCAGTGAATGCAAAGCAATCAAGTCTTTATTTTTTAACCTTAAGAGACTACACTGCTACATTCACTCTAAAAGAAGGAAAGAATCTTCCGTTACATGTTTATATATAATTCATTCTAAATATCCAGCTACGAATCAAACAGGGTGATGATTACTTTCAAGTCTAGAAAAAGAATTATACCCCTACATCCTTATCGGTTCCCCTCAATCCTAATTCGTCCAAATCTAAATTCTCTCTATGTTGACCATACTTTTTTTTTTATAAAAAAAAAAAAAAAGAATTGAGAATCATACTTAAAAATTCCTTTGACAATGGAAATAAAAAGATTGAGTTTAAATAAATTTTTTTTAAGCTTCTCAAACGTAATAGATTTATTTTTTTTTTAATTTTTTTTTTATATTTTTATTAGATTTATTTTTTTTATTTTAATTTATTCTTATTATATTTAATCTCATTTAAGTTTATATTTTTTCTATTTTAATATATTATAAACTCTATAAATATTTAAACATTAATATATGAGAATACAATAATATAATATTTTCCCTCTTTAAATATCTACATGGTATGAGAACCTTTCCTCAATTAATTTTTTTTTTACTTCCATCATGTCGTTGTGCAGTAGCCACGCAAAATCGTGTATGCAATTAAATAAGGGCTGTTACATAATAGTCAAAATAGGTTCATAATCAATTATTTATTTTTTTTAAAAAAATTAAATATTAATCAATTTCTTAATACTATATTTAATTCCCATGCTTCTTCATTCTTGTAAACAATAATCACAAACAGTGTCCATAAACAGTATCATTGTCTTGGTTAAATATTATTCTTATATTTTTCTCTTAAACTATGGCTACCTTTCACTCTTTCCGTCTCTATATGTTACTTCAGTTCTATTATGAGATTAAAATCTTATAAATTATTTTTCTCTCATTCTATTTTATTATGAAATTAAATTTTTATAACTAATTTCTCTCATCTTCTATATTATTATAGAATTAAACTCTTATATATTATTTTTCTTCTCTTCTATTCTGTCAATGAATTAAACTCCTATAAATTATTTATCAATTTTTTTTTTCAAATGGGCCTTTTTTTTTTACTTTATTTTAAGAATTAATTTTCTTCCATTCCCAAAAAGAATCATTACTTGTATTATTTGAAAGGTTTCACCTCTTTTTATTTTCAAATGTGTTTTTATTTTTTATTTAATTTTAAAGGGTGGCCCATTCCATCCTTAAAAGGGTTTGTTTTTTCCTTCCTAATACTTTATTCATCTTCTTGTTCTAGTTTTAAAATCCTTTATGCTCAACAACTTGAGCTATTCTTCAACTTTTTTTTCTCATTTTTAATTTCTTTTCTATATATCTCTCTTCTTTTGTAATTGTTCCTTTCTTCTTTTCTTTTGATACTTCTTTCAATGAAGAATAATTATCAATAATATAAAATTATTATTTATCTTTTTCTTTTAACATTTTATTGTTTGTTAAGTCAAATCAACAACAGTCGCTTGATCTTATTTAATAGCAAGTACTTCAACATTTTTCACCAATCTCCATCAAAGTGCAGCAATATTACCACCCTAACTGTTGTAGCGCTTTTTTTTCTGTATCATTATCGCTATATTACTGTCTACTCCAACCGCTACACACTTATTTTCTCTTTATAAATAATAAGATTAGACTCTTCCTTTTGACATTCTCCTCTTAACGGATAAGATTGAACTCTATTAAGAGTTTTATCTTACAGGAGCATAATAAAGGAAATTAAGTGATTTAATTTATTTATTTTAAAAATTACTATTTTGATTTCTCAACTTATTAGGTTTATTTCTCTTTTTAAAATTATTTTTTCTTTTTATGTTTATCTTTTTTCTAATTAGATTTTTTTTTTATTTTAGTTTATTCCTATTAAGTTTATTTCTCTTTTAGATTTATATTTGTTATTTTAATTTATTGTAAACTTTATAAATACTTAAGCATTCATCAATAAAAACACAACAATGCAATATTTCTTTTCTCTCTAAAACTTTACACCTAGACAATGCAATATTTCTTTTTTTCTCTAAATCTCTACACCTTCTGGACCTTTTATCCATGATAACTTTTCGTTTTTAAATTCAACTTCTTAGCTTCACAGGGTAATTAAGAATTAACACAAGTAATATCATCATTAAAGTTTCTTAACGAGAACTCATAGGAGCACAAAATAATTTTTATCATGTAAGATCTTCAATATATGGTCCAATAATCAGTTAAATACACTGAATATTTAAGCCCTCAAAACCACTCCCACGAAATTAAAACTTTAATATTATAGTTCATTTGATGCAATTACATTCAACACAATTACATAATTTAACTCCAAAGACTTATAGCTAACTACATATGATCGACAATGAAAATTGGTAAAATTTTAATGTCTAGTTCAGTTGGATGCACTTACTTATGAGCAAAACTAGCACATGCTTCAACTACCGTGGCTCCGTGACTACCTTACCAAAAACTGCACCAAACTTTGGTAACTCGTTCTCCAATTTTGCGGCTTCAATTAGCCTACTCTTCATGCTATCTTCCTCTCTCTTGGCCATTACTTGCAAGCTCAAAATCTAACTCTCAAGCCTACCCTTGTCCATTCTATGATTATCAGCCTTGATTCTTTAACCTTTTTTTTATCGAAGATAGTGACTACTTTAGCTCCACCAATCTTCTCCTCAGTGGAATCACATTGTACCCTACATTGTGCAACTCTTCCATTGTTTTTCAAAGCTTTTCGGCTGACCCAGAAATTTACTGCTTGTAAAGATTTAATTTCTTTGACTGTTTCTTCAAAAATTTGATCCCATGCAAATACAAGTTCTTTCTCGTTAGATCAGAGTGGTTTCGGAGCTGATAAAAAAATGGGTTCCGAGGTATGACATTCAAGGTTCTAGAAACCATTGTCAATGGCAAAGAAGAGTTTGACAATGGTAAAGAAGAGTTAAATCTCATCTTTAAAGGGAAGACCAACCTTAGACACAATGCCATCAAAAGCACATTTTTTGACCCAGATTTAATACGTCCAATCAATCTCACCAGCATTAATTTCGTCTCGGATGAAACTACTGGTGAAGAACTATAGGCAGCTGCTGCAACATTTGGAAACAAACCATTTGGCAATGCAGTTGCAGTGACAGTGGAGCTAGAGGTAGACAACTTGCCATCAAATGGGTTACAGGCAGGAGCTTCCTCCGCAGATACAGAGGCATCAGCATCACTAATCCGCAGAGATGAACTTGTATGGAATTCACGACATTTTTTACCAATCCCGTGTTTTCTCCTAGAGTGAAAAGAACTACTGTTGTCTATGTTAGGAACCTAATTGCAGTTCTTTAGAAAAAGATTAAAGAATCCCTATTGTACATACACTAAAGACATTATTTAAATCAATTACACTAATAATATACTAACATCACGGAAATATTTACACTATGTTGAAGCAGAGAAAGCTGAAAGACTGAAAATTGAGTCAGCTATCATATCAGCCAATCATGGTGTAAAGTATCAAAACTTAACTAGCATCGTGAGTTTGCATTGAGAGAGAGAAGAAATATTCCAGAAGAACGAAGGATGAAAGATCCTGAAAGATCAAAACATATAATGTGTTGAAAATTGATCATTTAAAATTAAGGATGAGTTTTGATTTTGAGTTGAAGACTAATAAATAATTAGCAAAAAATCTAGTAGGTAAAGGTTGTGTTGGGAAGGAGTAAAATGAAAAGCCAGAAGCAAGAAACTGTTCACGCGACAACTTATGGGTATTTCTTGTTTTAACTCAATTGGCCTTTTTAAGTGAAAGTTGGACTCTTACAAATAAAGACTCTTATTCCAACTATGTTAAGGGTTTCTAGAGTTAGTATTAACACTATATAAACTCTTATAACTCTTTGTAATTGACATCAATTATCACAACACAACTACACACAAGAGAAAAATCCTATATCATAAGAGAGACAATTTAGTGAGAAATTATTGAGAGTTCTTTGTGAGTTTTGATATTCTTATAAAATGCATACTTTAAGATTGCCTTGTGATTTAATAATGAAGAAGTGAGATCTTGATCTGCCGTGGACATAGTCAAGTTCTTGAACCACGTAAATTATTGTGTTTTCTTTTACCTTTCTCTCTCTAGATTGCTTCATAATTGCTTGTTAATGCGTCATATTGTTTGCTTGATACGCTTCTGCTTCAACAAACTGGTATCAGAGGTTATTTCTAAGTAGTCATGACCACACCTAAGTATGGAGTAGAGAAATTCAATGGGATGAATAATTTCAATATGTGAAAGATTAAGGTGACATCATTACTGGTGAGCCAACAATTAGGCTTGGCCCTAGAAGAGACTGCAGCTCCATCTAGTGAAGAAAAAAGACACCAGAGTCATCAAAGGCTAGAGCAGAGAAGAAAGACATTTAGGAAAGGGCTCATAGTATAATCGTTTTGTCATTAAGCGATGAAGTTTTAAGGGAAGTTGCAGAAGAAAATATAACTATTGGTCTTTAAAATAAGTTAGATTTTCTTTGTAAGAGAAAGTCATTGGCCAATCATCTGTATATAAATAAGAAACTTTATCAGCTATTAATGCCTGAGAAGACGCTGATAAAAGACCATATAGATACATTCAACAAGATTATTACTGATCTTGAGACTATGAATATAAAGATAGAATATGAAGATAAAGCGATTATTTTGTTGAGTTCTCTCCCTGCAACTATGAATACTTTGTTGATATGTTACTCTATGGCAAAGAAATTTAACCATGAGTGATGTGTAATCATCATTAACCTCAAAGAAATTAGGAAGACAAATAGAGCTACTACATAAGATTTATCTACAAGAGGAAGAGTCTCACATAAAGATAGAAAAAAGAAGAGCTCAAGATCAAAATTTAGGGGCACTCCAAGAAAGTGCTATTGCTACAAGAAAAAGAAGCACTTCATAAAGGATTATCTAAAGAAAAAAGTAAATGACAAAAAGAGAAAAGTCGGATACTACCTTAACTTATGATGACAACTATGACAACATAGAAACTCTAGTCGCTTTTGATGGTAAGATTTCTGACCAATGAGTTTTAGATTTTGGTTGTACATTTTACATGAGTCCCAATAGGTCACGACTTATTAATTTTCAACCTATTAGTGGAGGAAATGTGTTAATGGGTAATGACATAGCATGTTAGGTGATGAAAATTGGTAGCATTAGACTTAAATTACATGATAACAGAGTGAGAAAGTTAGTAGAAGTTATTAAATATGTTCTTGACCTTAAAGGGAATTTGATCTCACTAGGGACATTAGACTAGAATGGTTATACTATTAGGATTGACGGAAGGCTTATGAAAGTGTTAAAAGGTTCTATAGTTATGATGAGAGGTGAAAAGTGCAAAGAAGTATATGTGTTAAAGGGATAGGTAGTGAGTGGTTCTACATCATTCTTTATTGCTGATGAGAATATGCAAACCAAATTATGGCCAGCACACCTAAGTGAGAAGAACTTAAAAGGATTATTTAGTCAAAAGGCATTTGGTGAGAATAAGTTCCAACCATTAGAGTTTTGTGAGCATTGTGTGTTAGGTAAAGTACATAGAGTAAAGTTTAATATCGGAGAGCATAAAACTGAAGAGACTCTTGAATACATACACTCAGATCTCTGGAGACTTGTATAATCAGTCACTTATGATATGGCTAGATATTTTCTCACATTCATTGATGATTATTCAATGAAGTTGTTGATATGTATGTTGAATATTAAGGAGTAACTATTTGATATGTTTAAAACATAAAAGGCATTTGTTGAGAATTAAACTGGTAAAAAGATTAAGAGGTTAAGAACTAACAATGGCATAGAGTATTCCAATAGGCAGTTTGACGACTTTTGTGCTAAGCATGAGATCGCAAGGTATAAAATTGTGAGATCAACACCACAGCAGAGTAGTACGGCGGAGAATATAAATAGAACTTTACTTGAAAGGGTTAAATGCATATTGAGTAATGCGAAGATGTCCAAGGTATTTTGGGATGAGGCTGTAATGACAGCAGCCTTTTTTATCAATAGAAATCCTTCTTCCGTGAAAGACTTGAAGACCCAGAAGAAAAGTGGTCTGACAGCTATCCCAAGTATAATCACCTCAAGATATTTGGTTGCCCAGCTTTCGTGCATGTGAAGCAAGGAAAATTATAGCCTAGAGCTATGAAGAGGATATTTATAGGGTATCCCAAAAGTGTAAGAGGATACAAGGTGTGGTGTAAAGAGTTAACGCCACCAAGAAGTATTATAAGTAAAGATGTGACGTTCAATGAGACGACAATACTGAAAAAGCTTTAAGCAGATGAGAAAAAAGAACCCATGCCCAAGGAAATTTCAGCATAAAAAATAATTGAAGTTGAAGTAGACTTTAAAAGTAAATATGATATGTCTCTAGATTAACACTTCAGCAAGGTAACCTTTAAAGTTGAGTAAAAGACATTTGTGAGCTCCTATAAGTCCACCCAAAGCAAAACTAAGACTCTTGAGATAAAACTTAAAGAGTACCAACTAGCCAAAGATAGGCTAAGGAGAATGATAAACCCACTAATCCGGTATGCTCAAGCAGATTTAGTTGCTCATACTTCGAATTATGCACAAACTTTTGAGTATGATAAGCCTAAGTCGTATAGTGAGGTTATGAAGAGTGAGAATAGTGATAAATGGCGACAGACCATGAAAGACGAGATTAATTTTTTTATGAAGAATAATACTTGGGTATTGGTGGATAGACCTGATGAATACATAAAAATGCATATTTATTAAGAGATTCAGTTACCATTTAATGTCACTAATTTTAACATTTTTGTAATTTTAGCTTGAAATGAAGTTTTTCTCCTTAAATTGTGATTAATGAATGTTATTTGCACAGGTTTAGATAAAATGGACATAACTCTCAATGTAAAAATAAAAATGAAGAAATTATTAAACTTAGAGTAACATGACTCAATCTTATACAAACTTGAAAAACAGTTGAGAAGCCAAATCATAAACATGTTATAGGCCAAAAAATGAAATACAATAGAATCGGGCTACAACTTCCGCTTAGCTTGATCCAACTCACATATTTAGACCGTATCTCACAAAATACATACCCAATTGATATAATTCTTGAAGCTATAAAATACTAAATTAATTATCAACAACTCTTATGTTGATAGGAAAGTCCAAATCAGCCGTTATCATGAACCATATTATCTTGCAAGTGGGTAAAAAGGTTGTTAGCCTAAATCTGATGTATCTTTGGTAATTTGCCCATATCTCATTGGATACTCATCCAATTTGCTTGAAAATGGTTCCTATGGAAAGAAGAGACAAAATTATATAACTTTTATGTTGGCCATAAAAGCTACATTGGTCATTTACATTATTAAAAAGGTGCTGCAAATGGGTAAATGAGTTATTGGCCTAAATTATTAAAGATTGATGTCACACATGACATATTTTCATTCATTGCCTATATAAGGACACTCTTAGGACATTTTCAACATTAGATAATTCTCTCTTATTTTCTTCTCATTAACATGTATTGTAATCTAGGCTAAAGTTCTTGGCAAGGTTAAGAGATGAACTTTTATGTGTAATAAATCTACTTCTGTACTTTGATTCGTTATCAAAAGCTACAAATGTTTGTAAGTTTGGTTTTGCTTAAACTCTTATCTATTTTATTTTCTATAATCCTAAGGTTATAATTCTCATGTTTCATATATGTTCAGTTATGCTTTTCTTATGTGATTCTTGTTGAATTATAATTGTTATTGGTTATATTATTTTATATATTAATCTTTTACTGCAATATTGTCAATTGATATATTGTCAATCTTGGATAACATGTAAAGACAATAAATATTTGATATTCAAGTTGATCGTTTACTGCAATATTGTCTAAATGATATATTGTCGATTTTAGATAACTTGTATAAATGCACATGGTTTGTGTTAATGTTTACAAAGAGTTTAGTTACATTAAATATACGTGTTATCAAATGTGTTATATTTTACATATCTTTCAATTGATTGTTTGGGATGTGAAACTTTCAATTGTGTTATAAACATTGAATCAAAGTGTAGAGTAGATTTACAAAGTATAATTGTGATTTTTGAAGCCTTGCTTAAATCATCATAAGACATTTTCCTCAAATCATAGACAATTCTATCTTATCCACTTAAACCAATTAATTAATTTTCTCATTTGCTACTACTTTAATATTTTACTTCACCAATTTATTTTGCCAAAAGCTTCCTTGTGGGATCGACACCTCAATTTATATTGCGATAGCCACATTACATTTTGAACGTAAATAAAACCTCAAAAGAAACTAGTATGATGCAAATGGGTGTATAAGGTTAAGGATAAGATATTGGAAGTGGAGCCTACGAGGTTTAAGGCTAGGCCTGTAGTACAAGATTTTACTCTGAGAGAGGGGATTGACTTTCAGGAGATTTTCTCTTCAATCTTCAAGCACACATCTATTAGGATTTTGTTAGTCATGTATGCAAACCCTGATTTACATCTAGAGCAAATGTAAGGATAGATTTCCTATATATATAGCTAGAATATAAGATATACATGTCACATCCACAAGAGTTTGTAGAACCCGGGATGGAAAAACATGCTTGCTTGTTGAGAAGTTGTTATATAGGTTGAGACAATCTCCTAGGCAATGGTATAGGAGATTTGATAATTTTATGATGACCTATGGGTTTAATAGAAATAAGTATGATGTTTGTATATACTTTAAGAGCTTTAAGTAGTGGGATGATTATTTATTTGCTTTTATATGTATATTATATACTGATTGCATATAAAGATATGAAAGAGATATAGAAATTGAAGAAACAGTTGAGTGACGAGTTTGAGATGAAGAATTTGGGAGAATCAAAGAGGATTTTGGAGATGAATGATGAACACTTGAAATTACACATTTAATAAGAGTTTTACATGATTGTTTTGTATTACTAGTGTATTTAATTTTCTTAACTTAAGTATGTTTACAATATTGTAATTAATTATCTTATAACTGTTTTGTGGTAGGTTCGGTAAAATAGGCATAACTTTCTACCCAAAGATCCAATTAAGGTGATTCTTAATCCTGTGCAAAGCTGACTCAATGGGCTAACATATTGTATTTCACAAAGCATTGGAAATTCGAGTGTTTAGAGGGTGAAAATTGGCCTAGAACAGAATTGATCTGCAGTACAGGCCCAGTTTGAACAGTTATCAGTATTTGGCCCATAACTATAGAAATACGTATCTAATACGTATGAGATCACTCAATTTGGAAAGATAAGAGACTTATATACAACTTTTATGTTTTGAGTGACAACTAATTCGGATCACATCAATTTCAAATTGGATAATCAAGTGGGTGCCCAAGTGATAATGAATGCAAATTATTTTGCCACCATTCTTGACTTTCATCAACCAAGTAGTTCCCTCCAAATTTGTCTCGATTTATCCATGTTTTTCTATAAATAGGTGGCTTGTTTATGCCTAAAGAATATAATTAGAAAGTTAGAATTTAGTTCAAAATACTTTTCCTTTGCATCCATTTTCTTGTACTATTATTTCTCTTGTTTACTATTAAGTCATGTTATTTCTTCTTCCATTTCTTTTCTTTTCATTTAGTTTTATTATGTCCAAATAATTTTGTTTAAGCTAAGGTGAAAGGGTGAAGCTCTTGGCAAGGTAATAAGATATGTTTAATATTTATTCATGAATTTAATGCTTCATTTTTAAGTTATGCAAATTTATATATGATGTATTTATTTTGTTTGTAGAATTAATACCCTTTCTTCTAAAGTGGTGATTCTTGATTTATTATTGACAAACTTAATACTTGGCACAATAAATTCTTGAAACCATTTACAAGATTTGGTTTATATAACCTTTCTTATAAAGTGGGAGTCTTGATTTATTGTAGACAAATATAAAGATTGGCATAATAAATACTTGAACCCATTTATAAGATTTGGTGTATAATAATTGAAAGAAATAAATACTAATCAATATATAAATGATGATGAACGTTAATTGCTATTTTTTCCGGTTGGAACCTCCTTTGTGAGAGGATTCCAATTGAGTTATAAAAAAATAAAAAGTTAAATATATTCTTATTTCTTATGCCAAGAGTGAATCTCCATAACCTTAGCTTTTTATTTGAATTGGTTAATTGAAATAATATTTACAAACATCTTATACTGCATTAATTATCTTTAAAGTGTTTATAATTTGTAATTTTAATTCTACTTCCCTGTGGATCAACCCCGTTCTCATCGGGTTATTTATTACTTCGATAATCCTGCACTTGGGAATAACTTCTATATTCTGGACGTGTCAAGTTTTTGGCGCCGTTGCCGGGTAGGTAACGTTAATATTTTGTTTTGTTGTTATTTGTTTGTTTATTTTATTTTCATGGAAGGCTGAGCCTCCTAGTCGTTATTTATTATTCGTTTTTTTTTTTATTTTTTTTATTTTCATGGAAGGCCGAGCCTCCTAACGTACTTTATTATTATTCTGTTTTTATTTTCGCGGAAGGCTGAGCCTCCTACTCTTTATTTCGTTTATTTATTATTTATTATTTTTTACTTTTTATTTTAGTTTTTTTTTAATTTTCATGGAAGGCCGAGCCTCCTAACGTACTTTACTTTATTTATTATTCGCCTTTTATTTTCGCTTTTTATTTTAATGGAAGGCTAAGCCTCCTACTATTTATTTATTAACTTTTTATTATATAATCTAACATCACTAATCTAACTTCTAATTATTTATCTTTATTTTGCTTTTAGTTTTACATATTTTATTTACTTGTGTGTAATATTTTATTTTATTTACCTGTGTTTAATATTTTATTTGTATTATTGTTATTGTATTTTGTTTTGTTTCTTTTTATGAGCGGTTGGTTTCGAGATCCTAATTCTCATCGTTTAGTAAAAGGTAATTTCAAAACTTCTTTTGATAATTTGTTAGATTCTCCTTCATCTTCTCGTTCTTCACCAAGTAACACCATGAGCGAAAATCAAATTGAGGGACTCATAGACCCAGGGGACAATCAGTCCCAACATAATGACCATAACCGACCTAGGACACTTAGAGACTATATGAACCCTACACGAACCGGTGCACCATTTTGCTTAATTTTTCCACCGGATGCAACGCATTTTAATTTTAAGCTAGGCATTATCCAACTTTTACCCACTTTTCATGGCTTAGATGCAGAGAACCCTTATCTACATCTAAGAGAATTTGAAGAAGTGTGTAACACGTATAATGATCAAAATTGTAGCATGAACACAATTCGACTTAAGCTTTTCCCTTTTTCTTTAAAAGATAAAGCTAAAACATGGCTACAAAACCTTAGGCTAGGATCCATTTCTTTATGGGACGAGATGCAACAACAATTCCTGAAAAAGTTTTTTCCCTCCCATAGAACAAATTCTTTCAAAAGACAAATCACCACTTTTGCCCAAAAACCAGGAGAGACCCTTTACCAATGTTGGGAAAGGTATAAAGAATTACTTAATACCTGTCCCCATCATGGTTTTGAAACATGGAGAGTAGTCTCAAATTTCTATGAGGGCTTAACACCCCAAGTTAGGCAAATGGTAGAAATGATGTGTAATGGAACATTTGAGGAAAAAGACCCAGAAGAGGCAATGAATTATCTTGACTTACTAGCAGAAAATGCTCAAAATTGGGACACTGCTGGTACCTGTGAGGCACCTAGCAAAAATCAAACTACTACATCTAGTGGGGGTATTTATCATCTTAAGGAAGACCATGACCTTCAAGCCAAATTAGCATCCCTTGCTAGAAAAGTCGAAACCTTAGAAATGAAAAAAAGTGGTCAAATAAAATCTGTTCAAGAAATTGTATGTCACATTTGTGAAACCCATGATCACCCTACCAATGATTGCCCAACTTTGCCTGCATTTAGGGAATGTCTCCATGAACAAGCCAATGTTTTAAACACGTTCAAACGGTCAAACAATAACCCATATTCACAAAACTATAATCCTGGATGGCGAAATCACCCAAATTTTAGTTGGAGGAATGACACTCAAGCACAGGCTTCGCAACCACCTTTCCAACCACACCAAAACTTTCAAAATCATCAAGGTTATGCACCATATGTCCCACCTCCTAGGAAAAATCTTGAAGAAACCTTGCATACATTCATTGAAAAATAAGAGTCTGTTAATTCTCAAAATGCTCAAACATTTGCTGATTTGAAAGATACTCTTGCTAAATTTGCATCTACACTGAACATTCATGAGAAAGGAAAATTTCCTTCTCAACCACAGCCAAACCCCAAAGGATAACATAACTCAAATGCATGTAGTTCAGGAAGCCAACACATGGATCAAGTTAAAGCAGTTATCACTCTTCGGAGTGGTAAAATTGTTGAAAAAGAAATTCATGAACCTCATGAGAGCGATGAATCAATCTCTAAGGGCAAGGAAAGTGTTGAACCTACACTTAATGAAGAAAACACCAAACCTTCACCTCCACCCCCATTTCCTCATGCATTACGTAATACTAAGAAGATGAATCACAATCCTGAAAATTTTAAAATCTTCAAACAGGTAAAAGTTAATATTCCTTTACTGGATGCTATTAAACAGGTTCCATCTTATGCAAAAATTTTGAAAGACTTATGCACAGTAAAAAGAAAACTGAATGTGAAAAAGAAAGCATTTTTAGCTGAACAAGTAAGTGCCATTCTTCAGAACAATAATTCTTTGAAATATAAAGACCCTGGTTGTCCTACAATTTCATGTATTATTGGAAGTCATAAAATTGAACAAGCCTTACTTGATCTTGGTGCTAGTGTGAATTTATTGCCGTATTCAGTTTATCAACAACTCAATCTCGGGGAGTTAAAATCAACATCTGTAACTCTTTTACTTGCTGATAGATCAATAAAAGTACCAAGAGGAACAGTAGAGGATGTCTTAGTTCAAGTTGATAAATTCATATATCCTGTGGATTTTATCGTCTTGGACACAGAACCTGTCAAATGATGTAATCCGATACCTGTTATTTTAGGTCGTCCATTTTTAGCAACTTCTAACGCTTTGATTAATTGCAGGAATTGAGTAATGAAGCTTTCATTTGGAAACATGACACTTAAACTCAATGTTTTTAATATGTGTAAGCAACCATATGAAGAGGAGGATGAAAGTGAAGAAGGTGACATGATTGAAACGATTGTGGAGGATCATATTCAAAAAGGGAGTTCTACCGATCCCTTAGAAATGTGTTTAATAAATTCATTTGAGTCAAATATACAATTAGATCCTGAAATCTCTGACATATGTTCTTTACTTGACTGTGCACAGGTGATTGAAAATAAAAGATGGAAACTAAAGTTTGAAGAATTGAGAGAAAATGAGGATAAAAAGAACGAAATTTCAAAGTTGGAGTTAAAACCTCTGCCTGAAGGACTGAAATATGCATTTCTTGGAGAGAAACAAACTTACCCGGTGGTAATCGCTTCTACACTCACAAGTGAACAAGAAGATAAGTTGATTGAATTATTGAAAATGCATAAAAATGCAATTGGGTGGACTTTAAAAGACATAAATGGTATTAATCCTTTGATTTGCACACATAGAATACACCTAGAGGATAATGCCAAAACTTCCCAACAACCTCAAAGGAGATTAAATCCACATATGAAAGAGGTAGTGAGAGCTGAAGTTCTCAAATTACTTAAAGTAGGAATCATCTATCCGATCTCAGATAGTAAGTGGGTAAGTCCTACTCAGGTAGTACCAAAAAAATCTGGAATCACAGTCATTGAAAATGAAAAAGGTGAGTTAATACCAACTCGAGTCTCATCTAGTTGGAGGATGTGCATAGATTATAGAAAATTGAACTTGGCCACTAGAAAAGACCATTTTCCTTTACCATTCCTTGATCAGATTATAGAAAGAGTAGCAGGACATCCATACTATTGCTTTCTAGATGGTTACTCTGGCTATTATCAAATTCCTATAGCACTAGAAGACCAAGAAAAGACTACATTCACATGTCCTTTTGGAACCTTTGCTTTTAGAAGAATGCCCTTTGGACTTTGTAATGCCCCAGCAACATTTCAGAGATGTATGTTAAGTATTTTTAGTGACATGATTGAGCATTATTTAGAAGTTTTCATGGATGATTTAACTGTGTTTGGAAATTCTTTTGATAATTGTCTTGAAAACTTAGAAAAGGTCTTAAAACGATGTGAAGAAAAGAGTCTTGTATTGAACTGGGAAAAATGTCACTACATGGTTACTTCTGGAATTGTTTTGGGACATATAGTATCTTTTAAAGGAATTGAAGTGGATAAGGCAAAAGTCGAACTCATTACACATTTGCCTCCACCAAAAACAGTCAGAGAAGTCCGATCCTTTTTAGGACATGCTGGATTCTATAGGAGGTTCATAAAAAACTTTAGTGCTATATCTAAACCTCTTTGTAACCTCTTAGCAAAAGATGTATCATTTAAGTGGACTCAAGAGTGTCAAAATTCATTTGAAAAATTAATTGGCCTCTTAACATCTGCTCCTATCATACAATCTCCTGACTGGTCTTTACCTTTTGAGCTCATGTGTGATGCTAGTGACTACGCTGTTGGTGTTGTATTAGGACAAAGAAAAGAAGGTAAATCCTATGTAATTTATTACGCGAGTAGAACTTTAAACAGTGCACAAATGAATTACACAACAACTGAAAAAGAACTACTTGCTGTAATATTTGCATTAGACAAATTTCGTTCTTACTTAATTGGTTCTTCAACTATTGTATTTACTGACCATGCTGCTGTAAGGTACTTAATGTCAAAACAGGATGCAAAACCAAGACTGATTCGATGGATTCTATTGCTTCAAGAATTATTATCACTATCAAGGATAAGAAGGGAGCTGAAAATGTTGTTGCAGATCACTTATCAAGACTCACACCAGATTCATCAACAGAAATAACACCTATTAATGATTCTTTTCCTGATGAATTATTATTTTCTACTGTTACAATGCCCTGGTATGCTAATATTGTTAATTTTCTTGTAACAGGAGAAATGCCACCTCAATGGAATGCTCAAGACAAAAGAAAATTTTTAACGGAGGTGAGAAAGTTTTATTGGGATGATCCTTATCTCTTTAAATATTGTCGTGATCAAATATTTCGAAGATGCATACCCGACAATGAGGTAAATAAAGTTATTGAATTTTGTCATTCTGAAGCATGTGGGGGACATTTCTCATCAAAGAAAACAGCTGCAAAAATCTTACAGTGCGGATTTTATTGGCCCACTTTATTTAAAGATACACATGCATTTTGTATAACTTGTGAAAATTGTCAAAAGTTGGGATCAATTTCAAAACGAAACATGATGCCTTTGAACCCCATTCTTGTTATTGAAATCTTTGATTGTTGGGGGATAGATTTTATGGGACCATTTCCATTATCATTTGGATTTACGTATATCTTAGTTGCAGTAGATTATGTCTCAAAATGGATTGAGGCTATTCCATGTCGACATAATGACCATAAAACAGTCATGAAATTTTTGAAAGAAAATATCTTAAGTCGATTTGGAATCCCTCGAGCCATTATAAGTGATGGGGGTAAGCATTTTTGTAATAGACCATTTGAAACATTAGTGAAAAAATATGGTATTACTCATAAAGTTGCCACCCTTTATCATCCTCAGACAAGTGGACAAGTTGAATTAGCAAATAGGGAGATAAAACAAATTTTAGAAAAAACTATAAACCCAAATCGCAAAGATTGGTCTTTAAGACTAATTGATGCACTGTGGGCTTATAGAACTGCTTTTAAAACTTCATTGGGTATGTCTCCCTATAGGATAGTTTATGGAAAACCTTGTCACTTACCTGTGGAACTTGAGCATAAAGCCTACTGGGCTATTAAAACTTTCAATGAAAATCTTGATTCTGCTGGACACATACGTAAATTACAAATAAATGAACTTGAAGAATTGAGAAATGATGCATATGAGAATTCAAAAATTCATAAAGCTAAAATTAAAGCCTTTCATGATAAAAAAATTCAGAGAAAAACATTTGACACTGGTCAGAAGGTTTTGCTTTATAATTCTCGACTTCACATATTCCCTGGAAAATTAAGATCAAGATGGAGTGGCCCTTTTATTGTGAAACATGTGTACCCTTATGGAACAATTGACATTGAAAATCCTAGAAATGGGAATGTGTTTAAGGTAAATGGGCAAAGACTCAAGCCGTTTCTAGAAAACCAAGCTTTTCATGAAGAATTTACGTTCCTGTCGAATCCTTGTTACGAGACCAATGAATCTTTGTTTTATATATTTACATATTTATATATATTTATTCTTCTTCTAACATTTTTTTTTTACTTGCAGGTTAATTTAGTAGTTTTGTTAAAGTTTTATTTTGCACCCCGGTTAAGCGGCGGATAACGGTACTCCGTGATATTTCAAATCGGTTTTGTCAGTTTCCCATAATTACTGATATCTTCTCTTCTTCCCCCTTTTCTTAAAAAAAAAAATGGATGACATTCTAAAAAATTTGAAAAAGCGTTTTCCCTCATTGCCTCAAAATTCCTTGAAGAAAATTTACCAAGCAAGATGTGAAAGATTAAGGTTATTAATGATTATGAATATACCTGTTGATTTACGTTGGTTAATTGAAGCCAAAGTTAGATTGACAGGTGAATTTTCAGACTCATTAATTTCCTACATGCCTGGCTTAGGTAAAAGCTCTTTTTCAAAAAAACGAAGAGCAAAACGATTAAATGTTTGTTACAAGTGTGCACGCATGACTTGCAACACACGTTGCCGCACTTTAGGAATGGTGTCTGTATATCGTGAAGATAAAATTAGGTTCATTAAGGATGGCCTGAGTAAGGAGTCTTTAGATAATATCTTATCGACTCTTGAGACGCATCCTAGTGGATATGTGCATATTGCAATTCATGAATTATGGGACATATTCCTAAAAGAACATAAGCGGTACAGTCTCGGGAATCTGACTTTAAAAGACCCTGTTTGCCAATTTATAAGAAAATTGGATGGGAAGCCTATCCCCGACCCATAGAGGGCGTTTAAGCCGTTACTGGACGTAAAATCAGAGAAAGATGTGAGCCACAATCACAACTACTTGTATATATTTACTATAGCTGTTATTTTTAAATGTTTCATTTCAAACTCAAATATCTTTTCAATAATCAACCACCTATAATTCTTTTTGAAAATTTTGCATTTTAAGCCGACAACCCATGTGACTTTTCCAGCTAACAAATTGAAAATTGGTAAAAGGTATTGAATCTTGTATTTCAAGCCAATAACCATGTGATTTAACTTTGTAATACCTTTTGGCTCTATAAATACATTGCATTATTTCTGCATCTTTGTACAAACTCAAAATCATTCAAGAGAGAGGGTGAGTGTAATAATGGAAGGATCATCAACTCGTAAATTCACAAAAATTTGTGTCTTTTGTGGATCCAGCCCTGGAAAAACTAGTGAGTTTATAGAAGCAGCAGAAACCCTTGGTAAGATGTTAGCTGAGCGCAATATTCATTTAGTATATGGGGGAGGTAGTCTTGGATTAATGGGACGTGTGGCAACCGCTGCACAAAATAATGGCAGTCGAGTTTTGGGTATCATACCAAAAGCTCTAGCTGTTGGAGACATTGTAGGAAAAACAATTGGGGATGAGTTACAGG
Organism: Ailanthus altissimus; assembly: GCA_946807835.1. Classification (NCBI taxonomy): domain Eukaryota; kingdom Viridiplantae; phylum Streptophyta; class Magnoliopsida; order Sapindales; family Simaroubaceae; genus Ailanthus; species Ailanthus altissimus. The sequence goes on from OX327684.1 coordinate 20,219,662, forward strand.
TATCATCAATGCATTAACGAATTTCTTTTATGCTTCGTAATGCTGATGCCTTCATAGCTCTACCTGGAGGTTTCGGAACATTGGAGGAAATTTTTCAAATTGTCTCATGGGCACAATTGCAAATCCATAAAAAAACCCATTGGTTTGTTAAACGTTGATGGTTTTTATAATGGGTTGTTATCTTTTCTTGACTATGCGGTGGAAAAATAATTCGTCTCATCTATAGCACGACAGATCCTCATTTCTGCTTCAACTGTTGATCAGTTACTCGATGAACTACAAGCTTTTACACCTCTATCTGATCTAACAATGAGTCAGATAGATTGGTATACTGATAACAGTGAAAAGAAACGCAGGATAGATTTGACGCTTCGTCTGTAGCCTATCTATTTCTATGTATTTTTAAGCTTTTTTGTGTGGCTTGTTTTATTTTTTTTGTGTGGCTTGTTTTATTTTGTTGCAGGTTTAATTTTTAATAAAAGATGTTTCAGGTGATATCTTCTATATTTTACTCTTTCTATATTTTGACATTGAGGATAATGTCTCAATCTGGTTGGGGGGAGGATAGTTGATATATAATGTTAGTGTTAATTATTTTATTTTGTTGTTGTTATCACTTTGTTATGTAAAAAAAAAAAATTATCATGAATGGCGTGAGTAAAATGTTCATTTATGTATTCTTGAGACGCATTCTAGTTCTAGAATGGCAGAGTAAAGAGTACATTATAAACTTTTGAAACACATTCTAATTGGTTTATTTTTAATGCATTTTATGTATAATTGTTTGTTGCTTAAGTTTTTGGTAACTCTTGCGTAAATAAATTTACTTTACTATCGATGTATGATTTCAAAATTGTTTAGTTTAAATCACTTTCTCTATTTAGGTTACTAAAGAATAACTTCTGAAATTATTTCTTGAGAACAATACTAAACCTTGTGGTAAGATGGATGATTCAATATATATAGCCAAGAGAATTTCCATGTTTAAGTATACATATTATTTTCTAAACTCACATATCTTTTGTGAGTGAGTGGAGAGATTTGAGATAACAGCTTACGAACTTTCATTGATCCTTTGAAATGATTAATTTTTATTTGGAATGACATTATTTGGGATGATGAATGATTTGGTTGCTTAGCTGAAGGATAAAAAAAAAAAAATTGGAAAAGTATTATGGTGATAAATTGCTCTTATGTTGTAATGATTCCTTATGTCTTTCAAAAAAAAAAATAGGAGTAAAAAAAAAATAAAAAAAAAAAAGAAAGAAAAGAAGTCAATTCAGTTTAATAAAGTCTTCATTCAATTTTAGAAGACTAAAGTCATTAGGAAGCAAACTTATCACCGAATTCTATATTCGTAAGATTCGCATTAAATAATTAAAGTCTTGAAGCTGGCATTTGACAATAATGGTTTGACTCTAAATATTTAATTTTTCTATCTTTGGATCAATGTTAGTTTGTCTGTCTGTCCTTAAATGTAACTTTTTCTTGAGCGATTATCTGTTTTCCAACTCCATGAGTGAAATTCTAAGTCATTAAACAAGTTATTCACCTGTAAGGATATGGAGTTGAGGCTTTTACTTGGAACATTTTTAAGGCTATATATGTTGTGGTTTGTGGTAAGAAGGCTTTGGCTTAATTCACACACACACAAAAATATTTTTGGAAGTTATGATTGAAATAACCTTTATAGCGATTATGATTTTAAAACTGACGTTTTGTTTGAAATACTTAGGTAGTGTTCAAATTTTATTTATGCTCGAATTGCTAGGGACTAGCAATAAGCCAGTTGGGGGGTGTGATGAACACTTAAAATTACACATTTAATAAGAGTTTTACATGATTGTTTTGTATTACTAGTGTATTTAATTTTCTTAACTTAAGTATGTTTACAATATTGTAATTAATTATCTTATAACTGTTTTGTGGCAGGTTCGGTAAAATGGGCATAACTTTCTACCCAAAGATCCAATTGAGGTGATTCTTAATCCTGTACAGAGTTGACTCAATGGGCTAACATATTGTATTTCACAAAGCATTGGAAATTCGAGTGTTTAGAGGGTGAAAATTGGCCTAGAACAGAATTGATCTGCAGTACAGGCCCAGTTTGAACATTTATCAGTATTTGGCCCATAACTATAGAAATACGTATCTAATACGTATGAGATCACTCAATTTGGAAAGATAAGAGACTTATATACAACTTTTATGTTTTGAGTGACAGCTAATTCGGATCACATCAATTTCAAATTGGATAATCAAGTGGGTGCCCAAGTGATAATGAATGCAAATTATTTTGCCACCATTCTTGACTTTCATCAACCAAGTGGTTCCCTCCAAATTTGTCTCGATTTATCCATGTTTTTCTATAAATAGGTGGCTTGTTTATGCCTAAAGAATATAATTAGAAAGTTAGAATTTAGTTCAAAATACTTTTCCTTTGTATCCATTTCCTTGTACTATTATTTCTCTTGTTTACTATTAAGTCATGTTATTTCTTCTTCCATTTCTTTTCTTTTCATTTAGTTTTATTATGTCCAAATAATTTTGTTTAAGCTAAGGTGAAAGGGTGAAGCTCTTGGCAAGGTAATAAGATATGTTTAATATTTATTCATGAATTTAATGCTTCATTTTTAAGTTATGCAAATTTATATATGATGTATTTATTTTGTTTGTAGAATTAATACCCTTTCTTCTAAAGTGGTGATTCTTGATTTATTATTGACAAACTTAATACTTGGCACAATAAATTCTTGAAACCATTTACAAGATTTGGTTTATATAACCTTTCTTATAAAGTGGGAGTCTTGATTTATTGTAGACAAATATAAAGATTGGCATAATAAATACTTGAACCCATTTATAAGATTTGGTGTATAATAATTGAAAGAAATAAATACTAATCAATATATAAATGATGATGAACGGTAATTGCTATTTTTTCCGGTTGGAACCTCCTTTGTGAGAGGATTCCAATTGAGTTATAAAAAAATAAAAAGTTAAATATATTCTTATTTCTTATGCCAAGAGTGAATCTCCATAACCTTAGCTTTTTATTTGAATTGGTTAATTGAAATAATATTTACAAACATCTTATACTGCATTAATTATCTTTAAAGTGTTTATAATTTGTAATTTTAATTCTACTTCCCTGTGGATCGACCCCGTTCTCATCGGGTTATTTATTACTTCGACAATCCTGCACTTAAGAATAACTTCTATATTCTGGACGTGTCAATGAATATTGTAAGAGAAAGGAGAAACGTCATCTTCTTGTCACAGCATCCATATATATATTTAAAAATCTAAAAAAAAATTGTATATCTAATGCTAAGGCTATCTCCACATTATTGGCCATGCATTTTAAACTTTCAGAAGCACAGTCATCGAAATTCAAAAAGGAGAACCTCATATGAATAAATTACCGTATGCTAACGTTATTGAGAGTATCATATATGTGATAGTTTGCACAAGACCTAACATAGCACAAGCAGTGAGTGTCATGAATAGATCTATGGTGAATCCAAAAAAAGATCACTAGCTTGCAGTAAAATGGATATTGAGATATCTCAAAGGAATGTCAGATCATAGTTTGTTGTATAAAATGGCTGAGAATAAAAATGAAATGGTAAGAAGATACGTCAAATCAGATTATGCAGGCGATCTCGATAAAAAAAGGTTTTTAACTAGGTATATATTCACAGAGTTTATATGTAATATATGTTGGAGGTCGATTCTATAGCACGTGGAAGCACTATCAACCACAAAGGTAGAGTGTTAACTGTAGGTGAAGTTATTAAGAAGGCTGTGTGGTTAAAAGATATCTACACATCAATATTGGCTATTAAACATGTTGACACTAGAGTATACTATGATATCCAGAGTGTCATACAACTAAGCAAGCATCAAGTGTTTCACGAGAGATCTAAATACATTGATTTGCAACTTCATTTCATCAGAGAAATTATTCAAAGTGGCAAGATTAGTCTAATGAGATTATGCCATCTAAAAATCCAACTAACATGTTGACTAAGCGATTGTCATTGGTTAAATTCATCCTATGCAAAAACTTAATCAGAGTCACTACTATGTAAGGGTGACCGAAGATGCGGAGATGAAAGATCTTGAAAGCTTCGAGGATGATTTTAAATCAAAGAGGGGTTTGTTGAAAATTAGAGATTCAAAATCAATGATGAGTTTTGATTTTGAGTTGGAGACAAATAAAGAGTTAGCAAGAAGTCTAATACGTAAAGGTCAGATAAGAAGAAGCAAAATGAAAACTCAAAAGTAAGGAACTGTTCACACAACAGGGGTACTTTTATGCAACACTATTCACGTAACAACTTATGGGTATTTTTTATTTTAGCTCAATTGACTTCTTTAAGTGGCATTTGGACTCCTACAAGTAAGAACTTTTATTTAAACTAGTATACACCTTTGTAACTCCTTGTAATTGACATCAATTATCACAACACAACTGCATACAAAAAAAAAATCTTAGATTACAAGAAAGACAATTTAGTGAAAAATTGTTGAGAGTTCTTTGTGAGCTTTGATATTCTTCTAAAAGGCATATTTTGTAAGTACCTAGTGATTCAATAATCAAGAAGTGAGATCTTGATTCACTATAGACATAGGCAAGTTGTCAAACTACATAAAATCTTATATTGTTTTCTACCTTTCTATCTTTAGATTGCTTTATAATTACTTGTTACTACGCCATATTGTTTTCGTGATACGCTTCCACTTTAACATAATGTCTAACATGTTTTGAGTATCAACACTTAACTAAAGTAAAAATAAAATATATACATAATGTTAAAGTAAAAGAACTAAAGGTGAAAGAGGATCCTAATGTTGTGCATTCTCATGGCTACTAAAAATAAGATAAGTTATCAAAACTTATAATGTCATACATGTTTAAAAGTATCAAGATTGAACTAGAATAAAAATAAAAATACTTACAAGATGATGAAGTAGAAGAAGCAAAGCTGACATACCCTAATGGTAAGCCTGTTCCCATGGCTGCTGAGCAGAAAATGGGATAAGAAATCAAAACATATACATCTTACATGTTTTGAAATGTCAACACACAAAGATAGTAAAACTAAAAATACTTACAAAATTTTGAAGAAAAATCGATTATAAAGAATCCTAATGCTGAGCCTATTCCCATGGCTACTAAGTAAAAAATGAAATATGTAATCAAAATATATGACATCTTACATGTTTTAAATTATCAACACTCAAAATAGAGTAAAAAGAAAAATACTAACAAAAGGGTAAAATAGAAGAAGTGAAGGTGACAGATCCCAATGTTGAGCCCGTTCTCATGGTTACAAAGTAGAAAATGAGAGAAATGATCAAAACATATAATGTCTAACATGTTTTAAGAGTCAACACTATACTAGAGTAAATATAAGAATACTTAAAAGATGTTGAAGAAAAAGAAGAAGCAAAGGTGACAGATCCTAATGCTAAGCTTATTCTCATGACTGCTTGGCAGAAAATGAGATATGTTATCAAATTATATAACGTCTTAAATGTTTTAAAGTATCAACATTTGATTAGAGTAAGAATAAACATACTTACAAAATAGTGAATGTTGAAAATTAGTGATTCAAAATTAAGGATGAGTTTTAAGTTAAAGACCAATGAAGAGTTAACAATAAGTCTAGTACGTGAAGATCGTGCTAGGAAGGAGCAAAATGAAAAGCCAGAAGCAATGAATTATTTACGCGGTGAGTATTATTTACATAACACTATTCACTCATGTACTATTCACTTGGCAACTTATGGATATTTATTGTTTTAGCTCAATCAATTTATTTAAGTGAGATTTAGACTCATACAAGTAAAAACTCTTATTCCAACTAGGTTTTGAGTTTTTCTAAGGCATCCAAAGCCTATATAAAGGCTCATATTAGTTTGTAAACATATTACAATAACTACAACACAAACACAAGAGAGAAAACTCTTTAGTCTACAAGAGAGATAAATTGTAAGGCCTCTGTGAGTGCAATTGGGAGTGTTCTCTGTGAAGCTTGAGTTATTTCTTATAAAATGTATATTTTGTGAATGCCTTGTGATTTTTAATAAGAGAAGTGAGATCTTGATCCGCCGTAAATGTAAGCAAGTTACCAAACCACATAAATTCTTTTGTGCTTTTTCATATTTTCTTTCTCTTTTTTATTCTCGATTGCTTGTTCCTGTATTATATTACTTGAGTTTATTGATTCCGCTTCAACAAACTGGTATCAAACTTCGGCTCTTAGTAGACAAGACCAATCCTAAATATGAAGTAGAAAAATTCAACGGATCAAATGATTTCAATCTGTGGAAGATAAAGGTGATGGTGTTACTGGTGAGCCAATATTTAGGCTTGGCGTTAGAAAAGACTACAGCTCTATCTTGTAGGGAAAAAAAGACATCAGAATTATCTAAGGCTGAAGTAGAAAGAAAATACATTTAGAAAATGGCTCAAAGTATAATCGTTCTGTCATTGAGCAATGAAGTATTAAGAGAAGTAGTAGATGAAAAGACGATGATTGATATTTGGAAGAAGTTTGGCTCTCTTTATATGCGGAAGTTATTAGCCAACAAATTGCATATAAAAAAGAAGTTATATCAGTTATCCATGTCTGATGGGACGCCGATAAAAGACCATATAGACTCCTTCAATAAGATCATCATTGATCTTAAAGCTATCAATAAAAAGATAGAGGATGAAGACAAGACGATCTCTTATTGAGCTCACTTCCTAGAAGCTTCGAGCACTTTGTTGATACACTTCTCTTCGATAGAGAGAGTTTAATGATGAGTAATGTGAAATCATCATTAAACTTAAAACAATTAGGAAGACAGATAAAGGTTAATGCAGAAAAATTTATCTACAAGAAGGAGAGCCTTATATAGAGATAGAAAGAAGAATAGCTCAAGATCAAAGTCTAGGTGTCACACCCCAGACCCAAAAAATATGACACACGACATAACTTACACTCATTCAATAATATGCAGTCATAATTAATATTACATAAAATTTCAAACTTAAATTCAACATAGGAATCCTTAGCAAGTTGCTAGTAAGTTCAACACAAAGTTTCACTCATGACCATACTTGGTGAAATATAAATCAAATACAACCACACCTAATAAAATAATACATAAGTATTTATTTAATAGGGACAAATAAAATATCTTAAACTATGTGTCCAAAAATAAAATAATTAGCAACTTAGAAACTTAGGGAACCCAAGGGACAGCAGAAGTCTTGCCAAATCCGCTAAGCATACATGTACCTTATTTACCTAAAATCACCATAAACTATAATGAGTATGAAACTCAGTAAGCATACTAGTTTTTCATATATCAAAATACAAATACATATATGTACACAATGCATGTGTATGATATACTGTGATAAATCAAAATTATAATCTTATCAAATCACATGTCAGGTAAGTGCTTACACATTCTTTCAAAATATATAATAGGAATACCATCACTCAACTATTACTTAGTAGGACTTTCATATCACATAATGAGCCAAATGTCACTCGTAGGTGACATACCGTATGAAAGAAATAGTATAAGTGAGGTTTAAATTACACATATATAATGCTCATGCCTGAAGGTAAGAGCCAAACCCTCACCCTGATCATCGATAAGTCCTCTCACATGCACCAATATGCCACCACACGAATGTGATGACTCAATCTTCATTTAAATACCAATAGGATCCTCTTTACATACGGAACACATAACGTATACCAATCCCGAAGGAAAAGCCACACATAAAGGCTCTAAAAATCACATAAAGTGCCTATTAAGTAAATAGTGAGTTCAAGCATCCTCAAAACACAAAACGTATCTCATGGACATTTTCCACTTCAAAAGCATTCTTTGTTAAACACATTTCATTTTGAAAGCTCACTTTCATAAACACATGTATATCCATGTTCAATATCAATGCTCACATTCATAAACATATGTCTTTCACATTTTATATCAAATATACTTTGACATAACATAAACATATTTCTAAGCACATTTGTAAAATCATATGTAGACAATTACTATACTTATTGTGATTTTAGTAAAAGTTTAGTATACTTACCTCTTAACACTTTTGGCTACAAGGCTTAATTCTCCTTAACCTATCAATGGAGATTAATCCTTTTATAAGCCTTAAACTTCACACAAAACACTTTAAATAGCTTACAAAACTACACATATTGCACTTGTCATATCGAATTGGTCTAATTACTCAGTTTCTCAAAACTTGTCATTCTGACCACTTACACTTAATAAAATTTTCTTATACATCAAATGATGTCCAATTGCTCTAAAATTAGAATATATCTTTATTCACTCATATATATTTCTTATATATGAATACTATATTATAATTCCTACACAATCCATTTCATAAACACCATCAAATCAAACTATTATTCTGGCGGGATTAAGATATTTACTAGACAGTATTCAGTCTCCCAATTGTATAAAATCATATACTAATTCAAAAATTATAAAACTATCACAGAATTACTCTTGACACATATCTCAATCCATGATAAATATGTTACTTCAAAATCCCTTCCAAAAGTATTTTAAAACTATTTTACTCTATAGCTTTAAACATCTGTTAATCAAATACTACAATGAGCTGACACTCTTTAGAAAATCATAACAATTTAACCACATTGATCTAAATTCTCAATTCTAAGTATATCATATTAGACATATAAATTTATTATATTTCAAAAATTCGTAATTTTTTAAAGATCATTCAGCAGATTAAAAATTATTTGTCACTGTATCATACTGTTAACACAGGAAATTTATAGAATTTCAGGGTCAATTTGATAAATTCATTACAAATTCAATTTCTAGAATTTTCAATCTATTCAAAGTCTTAAATGATTCTTACATGTCTAATTTCATAGTCTCAAAAGAAAAAATCAGAATTGAAGCACAACAATTTATAAAATTTCCGGATCAAGAGACTATTAAGTAGAAATTCTGTAATTCATCATGATTTATCAAGCTATTTACATAATCATCATCAATTCTCAATATATCTTACAAAATCCACATCAAATCCCTAATTTTTTCATTTGTCCAGAAATCAAAACTTAAAGGAATCAACTTAATTAACACCAATAAATTGAGAAATAGTTATGATATATCTCTTAAAATCTAAAATTTTAATTTCTTCTTCTTCTCTTTCTCTCCTCTCTATTTCTCTATTTTCTCTCTCTAAAGGGGTGGTTCGACCCAAAAATGAGTAAATTAGGGTTTAAAATGTGTATTTTTATACTAAGAGGCTAACTTTTAGTATTTACAAATTAATCTCCAAAACTTTTAAAGTATTACAATTTGGTCCCTAAATAAATTTAAAGTCTTGCAAATAAACCCAATACTAATAGTAGGTCCTTAATCTATACAAATACTACTAATAATAATACATAAATCAAGTATCATCAACATACAAATAAAATATGAATTAATCTCCAAAACTTTTAAAGTATTACAATTTGGTCCCTAAATAAATTTAAAGTCTTGCAAATAAACCCAATACTAATAGTAGGTCCTTAATCTATACAAATACTACTAATAATAATACATAAATCAAGTATCATCAACATACAAATAAAATATAAATATTATGCATATATATAAATATTTATTCTTTTCGGTGTTGGATAAGTGGTTACTACACTAGGGGCATTTTTAGAAAGTGCTATTGCTACAAAATAAAATAGGCACTTCATAAAGGATTCTCCGGAGAAGAAATCCAAAGATAAGAAGGTAGATGCTATGTTTACCTATGATGATAGCTACGACAACGCAGAGACTCTAGTCTTCACTGATGGTAAAAGTTCTATACAATGGGTTTTAAATTCTGATTATTCTTTTCACATGTGCTTATATAAGTTATGGTTTGTCAATTTCTAACCCATTAGTAGTGATAAAGTATTAATGAGTAATGACGTAGTGTGTCAAGTGATTAGACTTAAGTTATTAATAGAAATTTGTAGTATTAGACTTAAGTTACATGATAGGCCAGTGAAAGAGTTGTTAGAAGTTAGGTATGTTTTTTACCTAAAACAATACTTGATCTCACTAGGTATGTTAGACCAGAATAGGTGTTTTATCAGGATTGACGGAGGAATTTTAAGAGTGTTCAAGGGTTTTATGGTTGTGATAAGAGATGAGAAGCATAAAAGAGTATATGTGCTAAAAGATGCAGTGAGTGGTTTTGCATTATTCTTTATGGCTGACGAGAATATACAAACCAAGTTGTGGCATCTTAAATTAGCACATTTAGGTAAAAGGAACTTAAATGAGTTATTTAGTTAAAAGGTGTTTGGTGAGGATAAGTTCCAACTACTTAAGTTTTATGAGAATTACGTACTAGGTAAAGCACATAGAGTTAGCTTTAATACCGGAGAGCACAGAATTAAGGGGACTCTTGACTACATACACTCATATCTTTGGGGACCAGTGCAGACAATGATCTATGATAGGGCTAGATATTTTCTTTCATTTACAAATGATTATTTAAGGAAGTTATAAGTTTATGTGTTGAAGAACAAAGAGCAAGTGTTTGATACGTTCAAAACTTGGAAGACCTTTGTTGAGAATCAGATTAGTAAAAAGGCTAAGGAATGACAACAACCTCGAGTTTTACAATAGACAGTTTAATGGGTTTTGTGCTAAGTATGGATTGTAAGGCATACAACTGTGAGATCAATACCACAGTAAAACAAACTGGCTGAAATGATGAATATAACTCTTTTGAAAAGGCTTAGATGAATGTTTACCAATACAAAGATGTTTAAGGCCTTTTGAAGTGAACCTGTGATGACGGCATCTTATTTGATCAATATAAATCTCTCATCGGTGATAGACTCAAGACCGTAGAAGAGAAATAGTCTAGCAGCCCTCCTAAGTATGATCACCTTAGAATATTTGGCTGCCCATCTTTCGTGCATATGAAACAAGGTAAATTAGAACCTAAAGCTATGAAGAGGATATTTATAGGGTATTCCAAATGTATGAAAGGATACAAGGTGTGGTGCAAAGAGTTGAAGCCACCAAAGAGTATCATAAGCTATAATATGACGTTTGATGAAATGACAATGTTGAAAGCTTCTCAAGAAGATGAGAAAGAAAAACTTGTGGCCAAGGAAGATTCAACATCCAAATCAATTAAAAGTTAAGGAAAGTCTAAGTGTAGATCTAATATGCCCCTAGATTAGCACTTTAACAAGGATATACTTAATGTTGAGCTAAGAACACTGCGAGTTCCTTCAAGTTTACCCAAAGAGTGACTAGGACTCTTGAGATAAAACTTGAAGATTACTAGCTAATAAGAGATAGGCTAAGGAGAATGATAAACTCGTCAATCAGGTATACACAAGTAGATTTTGTTGCTTATGCTTTTAATTCCGCTTGCACTCTTGAGTTTGATGAACCTAAGACATATAATAAGGCTATAAAGAGTGAGAATCGAGATAAATGGCAGCAGGCCATAAAAGATGAGATTAGTTCCGTTAGAAAGAATAACAACTGAGTATTGGTAGATAAACCTCAAAAGAAAATAATCTAGTTGAGTATAAGTTGGTATATGAGGTTAAGGAATGAATATTAATGGTAGATTCTATAATGTTTAAAGTTAGGCTTGTTGCACAAAGTTTTGCTTAGAGAGAGGGAATAAACTTCCATGAGATTTTTTTTCTAACCGTCAAGCATACATCCATTGAGGTTCTGTTATCCATGTATACAAATCGTAATTTACATCTAGAGCAGATGGATGTAAAGACAGCTTTTCTGTATGGAGAACTTGAAGAGAAGATTTACATGTCACAATCGTAAGGGTTTATAGAGCCCAAAAAAGAAGAGCATGATTGTTTACTAAGAATTCATTATATGGGTTAACGTAATTACCTAGACATTGGTAAAAGAGATTCGATGATTTTATAATAACTTGTGGGTTTAGTAGAAACAAGTATGATGGATGCGTGTACCTTAAAAGTTTGAATAGTGGGATGATGATGCATTTACTTTTGTATGTAAATGATATGTTTATTACATCTAGAGATATAGAAGAGATACAAAAATTGAAGAAGTAGTTGAGTGATGAGTTTGAGATGAAGGATTTGGGAACAACAAAGAGGAAATTAGGTATGGACATTATGAGGGAAAGAAGAGACGTTATCTTCTTGTCATAGAAGTGATATATACTCAAAATCCTAGAAAAATTTGCTATATCCAATGTGAAGGTTGTCTTCACTCATTTCAACTTTCAACAATACAGTCGCCAAAATATGAAGAGGAGAAATTACAAAAGAATAAACTACCGTATGCGAACACTGTGAAGAGCATTATGTATACAATGATTTACGCGAAACTAAACATAGTATAGGTTGTGAGTATGGTAAGTAAATATATGGCGAATTCGGATAAGGATTACTAGCTTGCAGTAAAGTGAATATTTAGATATCTCAAGGGAATGTTGGGTTATAGGTTAATGTATAAAAGAGTTATAAACAAGAGTAAAATGATAAGATGATACTTTGACTCAGATTATGCAAGTGATTTAGACAAGAAAAGATCATTAATGGATTACGTATTTATAATTTTTTAGTGTAGTATATGCTGAAGATCGATTTTACTGCATATGGTAGCACTTTCTACCACAGAGGTAGAGTTTATAGTTGTATGTGAAGCTATTAAGGAGGCCGTGTGGTTAAAAGGGATATGTGCAGAGGTAATGGCTACTGAAGACGTCAACATCGGTGTTCATTATAACAGCCAAAGTACCGTACACCTAAGCAAGTATTAATTGTTTCACAAAAGGTCTAAACACATTGATGTACGGCCCCATATCATTCTAGAACTTTTTCAAAGTGGTGAGATTAGTCTAACAAAGATTGCATCGTCTGAAACTCTCACTGACATATTGACTAAGTCATTACCCTCGGTTAAGTTCGTCCTATGTAAAGACTTGACCGAAGTCACTATTATATGAAGGTGGCCGATGATGTAGAGATGAAAGATCTTAGAAGCTTTGAAGATGATTTTGAGTCAATGAGAGATTTGTTGGAAATTAAGGATGAGTTTTGAGTTGAAAACCAATAAAGAGTTAGTAAGAAGTCTAGTATGTAAAAGTTGTGCTAGGAAGGAATAAAACAAAAAGTCAGAAGTAAGGAATTATTCACACGGTTGGTACTATTTATAGGTACTATTGACGTGGCAACTTTGGGTATTTTTTGTTTTAGCTCAATTGACTTTTTTAAGTGGGATTTGAATACATACAAATAAAGATTATTATTCCAACTAGATAAAATCAACTTGCAAATATTTTAAGTTACTTATTGCATTATTATGTTTTAAGTATTTTAATCAAGTCCACTTTATTTTTGGTTGATCATTGAATTTATTTTCATTTTGCTATGGTGAGTTTTTATTTCCATTTGTTTTGATTGAACTATAATTGCCTTGTTTGTTGTTATTCAAATGCTATACTATTTTGATTGGTTCTTTTTGAGGAGTTATATTTAATGCCTACTTCTAGCATCTTCACTTGTTTTTTAAGCCCTAAATTTTCTTTTACTCCATATTTGTTTACAATGTTTAGGTCAAAAAAATTTAATGGGCATGTATTATCGTATTACGAAGGTACAACATAACAAAAGGTTAAAGAAAAGGCACGTGGCACCATTCCAGAAATTCTTTAAAAGACTTTCCCATAACAAATTTAAGAAATAATAGAAGCGGTGATTTAGTTATCTAGTTGTTTATTTTATTGCAAGTTCAAATAAGATGTAATTTATATCATATTTAAGATATAGTTATCATTAAAGATTAGGATTTTTATAGATTAGAATTGTTATTTAAATATCTATTGTTATCCTTTAATTAGTAAGGATGGTAGTTGCTTGTTGGAATTGTATTTAAAGACATAATCTATAAAATGGAGAACAAGCAAGAACTTTCAATAAAATTATGAGATCAGTGAGCTATCTCCAAAATTGAGTTTTCATATTACAAATTATCAAAACAGAGAAAGGTAGGAAAAATCCAAACAAGTCTCATTCTCTGGTTAAATTCAAAGGCAGTCCTGAAGTATCTTGACACCTATTTGCAGAAGAGAAGGCAGTTATCATCGCAAACCCATGAAAACATGAGGCTCTCCTGTACCCTTCATTTGTTGCTTCAATAGGACTAAAATGGATGTACACTAGGCAAAAGAACTCTATTCTAATTATGACGACCAATTTACACCAAGGCATAAATGCAATAAATTGTTCTAGTTGGAAGGAATCGATGTTAATGAGGACTCTGTCGACGACATTAACGAACCTAAGATTTCAATGCATGCTATATCAGGTGCTCCTTCCTCTTAAATAATGTAAATCACTGACGATATTCAAGGATAACCATTGTTGATGTAATTAACTTGGGTAGCATTTACAGTTTTGTTAAAGAATTATTGAGAAGCCAGCTTCGAATTCCAATTGAGACAAGAACTAATTTAAAAGCAGTGGTGGCCAATGAACGAAAATTGACATGTCATGGACTTTATCGATTGTTACCAATTAAATTAGGTAAACAAATATTTTACTTTGACCTCTTTTGATTGCCTTTATATGGTTTTGGTGCGGTGTTAGAGTTTAAACTAGTGCTTACATGCTATTCCAATATTGTATAAATATTAATTGTTTAATATTTATAAAATAAATATTTCAAACAAAATCGTTAATATTAAACATATATATAGTATAATGCTTGTAACATTTCAGACATTATATGATCTAAAAGAGTTTAGATCTGGTCTAAAAGAGTTTAGATCAGTATTAAGAGTTAGCAATACTAAGAGTTATAAATGCTAAGAATTAGCATATTATAAGAGTCGGCGAAATTTAAGGAGTTAGAGTCTTGTTTGAAACGGAACAAAGACCTAAGAGTATACTAGTAATGACATAGTTACAAAGAGCTGCAATAAGTGCTAAGAAATATCATTATGCAAGTATGTTCTCAAACACTGTGTTTCTGATCTATTTTCACCGATGCGAGTCTATTGGTGAATCCCTTTCATATAGATTAGTATATATCTATATCTGTATAGTATAGCTGATTTTTCTTAGCTGACCATGAGTTTAGTTAAAGCTTGTATAGACATGCAGATATTCAGTCAGGACTGGATACTGAATAAACTCATGAAGGCCTCAATAGACATCTTATGAAACTATCAATGATAGGTCCTCTTGAGTTGAGTAGTATTCGCAGTCATTTGACATGAGCGCTACTATAGACTTATAAATGATCCACCATACTTTTTATTTCACGTATGTCAGAGACCTATTATAGTCTGATCGCTATATATCACTAGGTATGATCCAATGTTCATGGAGTCTGGTGTGCGTAGGTATGAGATCCATCAGCTTATATAGGTAAGTGTAAATTCGATGCTTTGAGATTGTATCTCACAAAATCTTATAGCCATAAGTATTCAACCCGAGAAATGAGTTTTTCATAGAGTTAAACAATTTTGCAAAATTGTTTGTGTATATTATTTATCGAGATCCGAATCTGGGGATAAGTTTATGGATAAGCAAATAGGGATTTGACGATGTTGATCTATATCCCCACACATCCAAGGTATAATGATAGAAGGATTATACGTATGCGTAATGACTTTAACTTGTATGGTTTAATGCGCTGATTTGTAATATCTATGACGTGTGTGTTGAGTATTAATCACGGACTTATGAAATAGTTTCATTTAATGAACTGGGCATGGACCTAGGGAGTCCCACAATATGAGGTGTACTCATTATGCACTGGGGGCAGCATACCGGAGTAAATAATTCAATCCAGTAAAATCTAGCAAATTACTATTGTTAAGTTAACTAAAGTATGTGGTAAAAGTGGAACGTACTTTGGGTTAACTTGGTAACCAAGTAAGGGTTTAAGAGTAATTTCACTTAATTAATTATTTAATTATTAAATAAGCAAGATATTTTATTTTATTATTAAATAATATTTAACTTAACTATAGTTAATTATTAATTAAAGAGTTAGGTTGATAGATATTTTGTTTACTTAAGAGTTAAGTAAAACTTAATTTAACCTAAGTTAATTGTTAACTCTAGTGTTGGGTTAAAAATTAAAATATTTTATTATTAAATAAAAGTTTAATTTAACATTGATTAATTATTAACTCTAAGATAAGATTAAAGTGAAATTAAACCTAAATAAAATATAAATTAATTTAAAATTAAATGCATTTGTATATAATAGTGAAATTAATCAAAATTTCATAAATGAATATTTTACAAATTTTTAAAGTGGCCACTCATTTAAAGAGAAAGAGAAGAAAATAAATTGTTTCTTATTTTATTATCTCAATTGTTGAATAAATATGAAACAAACAATTTATCAGATTAAAAGTTAAACTAAATAATTTAAGTGTTAAATTGGTACTAGATTATAGGCTGTCTTTCTAGCCAATTAAACAATGACTACAAACAAACAATTCAGATGCTTCTATCTGAATTCTAGTTGGTCTTTCAATAATCAACCGAACTTTCACCATCTCGACATTGGGATCATTGCATCATTTTGGACTCTAGTTGTGGATCTATAATAGTATGGCTTTACAGCTATCCTCACATGTAGAAAGATGAGATCGAAAGACAGTGCCAAGACATGTTTAATCAGGGCATCATCAGACCCAATTACTCCTTATTTTCATCTCCTGTTATCCTTGTTAAAAAAAGCTAACAATTCTTGGCGCTTTTTTTGTTGACTATAGGGCCTTGAATAACAAAACAATTAAGGATAAATTTTCCATCCCCATTATTGATGAATTTTTAGAGGAATTACATGGGGCACATTATTTTTCCAAACTCGACTTATGGTCTAAATACCATCAAGTTTGTGTACACTTAGAGAATGTAGAGAAAACAACTTTCTGCACTCATCATGGACACTTTGAGTTCCTAGTCATGCAATTCGACCATATCAATGCCCCATCAACTTTTCAAGCCCTTATAAATATAATCTTCCAACAATATCTATGTAAATTTGTTATTGTATTTTTTGATGACATACTTATATACAGCCGCACTTGGGCAGATCATTTGCACCATCTTCGCATTGTGTTTTAACAATATTCTTTGTTCCTTAAAGAATCTAAATGTTCTTTTGTTCAATCACAGATAGCCTATTTACGACATATTATATCTGCAGAAGGAGTATGAGATGATGAAGAAAACATTTCGGCAATGATCACATGTCCACAACCTACAACAGTTCAGACTCTATAGGAATATTTTGGGCTCACTGGCTATTATCGAAAATTCATCTAGAATTATAGAATTCCCCCTTTATTATTATGCTGCTAAAGAATTCATTCACCTAGACCACTAAATCATTGGCAGCTTCCGAGCTCTCAAAAAGGCAATGACTACAACCCTCGTTATGGCACTACCCAACTTTCATAAAACCTTTATGGTTGAATATGATGCTTCCGATGTTGGCGTGTGAGTCATTCTACAATAAAAAGGTAAGCCAATAAATTTCTTCAACAGACCTTTGGCATAACACCACCATCACTTATGAAAAAAAACTCGTAGGTCTCACTAAAGCCATGCGTCATTAGAGGCCGTATCTCTAGGACAAAATGTTTAATTTGCACAGATAATTATTCCCTTAAATTCCTTCTCGATCAGCAATTTACCACTTCTATTTAGCAACATTAGCTATCCAAATTAATGGGATTTAATTTCATTGTCGAATACTGTGTCGGCAGAGAAAATAAGGCTGTTGACGCCTTATCTTGCCATGAGGAGGACATTGTTGTCCTAACTACCATATCCATGCCCCAACTCAAGCTCTTTGAAGGTCTTGCAGATGAAGTTACCCACTCCTCAACACTCAACAAAATGGTCTCTGATATTCAATTTGGGCAGCAGCCACTTTCTTGAAAATTTAATGATGGGCTAATTTTTTTATAGCAACAAAGTATATGTTGACCCTCACTCTATTTATATCCTCACAGCTTTACAAGATCAGTACCATGAAGGATATTAAAAAATCCTACATCACATATCAATGAATTTTTATTGGCCCAAAACATGGCAACACATCCAAGACTACATTTGTTGCTATTTAATTTGTCAAAAAAAAAAGTCAAACGCTTTAACTTGTTAGACTTGTGCAGCCCTTGCCAGTTTTGCATCACGTATAGGCTGATATATCTCTTGACTTCATTGATGTTTTACCTTTTGCTTATGGGAAGTCTGTTCTATTAGTCGTGGTATATCATTTCTCAAAATATGTTCACTTAATTCCATTATCTCACCCATTGTTTACGCTCAAAATATAACGCGGCTATCGCAGTATAGATTGAGGTGTCGATCCCACGAGGAAGCTCTTGGCAAAATAGGTTAGTGAAGTAAAATATTAAAGCAGTAGCAAAGGGTTAATTGATTTAAACGGATGAGATAGAATTGTCTATGAATTGAGGAAAATGTCTTATGATGATTTAAGCAAGGCTTTGAGAATCACAATTATGCTTTATAAATCTACTTTATACTTTGATTCGATATTTATAACTCAACTGAAAGTTTCACATCCCAAACAATCAATCGGAAGGTATGTAATATATAGCACATTTGATAACACATGTATTTGATTTAGTTAAACTCTTTGCAAGCATTAACACACATCATGTTATTTATACAAGTTATCTAAGATCGACAATATATCATTTTGACAATATTGCAGTAAAAGATTAACTTGAATATCAAACATTTATTGCCCTTACATGTTATCCAAGATCGACAATATATCAAATTGACAATACTGCAGTAAAAGATTAACATATAAAACAATATAACCAGTAACGATTATAAATCAACATGAATCACATAAGAAAAGCATGACTGAACATATATGAGACATGAGAATTATAACCTCTGGATTATAGAAAATAAAATAGATAAGAGTTTAATCAAAACCAAACTTACAACATTTATAGCTCTTGACACCGAATCAAAGCATGGAAGTAGATTTACTACACATAAAAGTTCATCTCTTAGCCTTGCTAGGAACTCTAGCCTAAATTACAATACATGTTAATGAGAATAAAAGAAGAGAGAAAATTCTATTAAAAACGTCCTAAGGGTCTCCTTATATAGGCAATGAATGGACATATGTCATGGATGACATCAATCTTCAATAATTTTAAGCCAATAACTCGTGTATCCACTTGCAGCACATTTTTGATAATGTAAATGATCAATTCAGCTTCTGCAGCCGACATGAAAGTTGTATAATTTTGACTCTTCTTTCCATAGGCATTGATTTCATGCAAATTGGATGCGTATCCAATGAGATATGAGCAAAATTCCAAAGATACATCAGAATTCGGCCAACAACCATTTTACCCACTTACAATGCGATTTGGTCCATGATAACGGCTGATTTGGACTTTACCATAAACATACGAGTTGTTGATAGTAAAGTCAGCAATTCACAGCTTTAAGAATTATACCAATTGAGTACGTATTTTGTGAGATACGGTCCAAATACGTGAATTGGGTCAAGCTGGGTAAGAGTTGTAGTCCGATTCTGTTGTATCTCAATTTTTGGCCCATAACATGTTGGATTTGGCTTTTCCACTATTCTTCAAATTTGTGTAAGATTGAGTCATGTTGCACCTGGTTCAATAATTTCTTCATTTTGATTTCTACATTGAGAGTTATGTCCAGTTTACCTAAACCTGTCCAAATAACATTCATTAATCACAATTTAAGGAGAACACTTTATTTCAAGCTAAAAATACAGAAAACACTAAAATTAGTGACATTAAATGGTGATTAAATCTCTTAACAACATGCATTTTCATGTGTTCATCACAGCCCCCAACCAGCTTATTGCTAGTCTCTAGCAATTCAAGCGTAAATAGAATATGCAAAACTACCTAAGCACTTCAATCAAAACGTTAGTTCGAGATCACTGTTGCTATCATGGTTTTTTCAATTACAACTTCCGTAATTTGTGTGTGTGTGAACTAAGCCATAACCATCTAACCACAAACCACAATAGATATAGCCTTGAGAATTTCTCCAAGTAAAAGCCTCAACTCCATATCCTCACAGGTGTATGACTGTTTAAAAGGTTAGGACTTCTCTTATGGAGTTGGAAAACAGTTAAGCACTCAAGAAAAAGTCAATTTTAAGGACAGACATATAAACTAACATTGATCCGAAGATAGGAAAATTATTTGTTTAAAAATCAATTATTCATATCATACGCCAACTTTAGAACTTTAATTGGCTTGTGAGAATAATACAATTATAACTTGGTGAGAAAACTGTTTTACAAGGTATTTGTCTTCTAAAATTGAATGAAGACTTTATTAAACTCAATTGCTTCTTTTTTTTTTTCTTGTTTTTGGTATTTTTGTGTGTTTTTTTTTTTTTTTTTTTTGAAGAATACAAGGAAGCATTACAAAGATTTCTCACCAAATTATATTATGCACAAATGTAACCAACTTATCCCTTAATTCAAATAAAGTATACCTAATATATACTTAAACATGGGAATTCTCTTGGCTATATAAATTGAATCATCCATCTTACCACAAGGCTTAGCATTGTGCTCAAAAATATTTTGGAAGTCATTCTTTAGTAACCTAGATAGAAACAGTGACTCAACCTAAACAATTCTGAAATCATACTTAAGTAGAAAAGCAAATTCCTTTATACAAGAATTACCAAGACTACAAGCAGTAAATGACAATGCATGAAATATAAAACAAAATAACAAAAAGTTAGTTAAAATGCATTTCAAAAGTTAGTACTAAAACTCCTTACTCTGTCATTCTAATTTGACCTAGAATGCGTCTCAAGAGTTCAAGAATGAACTCTTTACTCTGCCATTTTAATCAAATGTCGGACCACAAATTTTTTTTTTTTTTTTTTACAAAATGCAACGTATGTCTACTATCCTCCCCCCAAACCAGATGAAACATTGTCCTCAATGTTTAAATAGAAAGAGATAAAGTATAGGAGACATTACCTGAAACGCCAGTTATTTGAAAGAAACAAACCTGAGAGACACTTAAGCAAATATAAACTAAAATGATGGTACTGATAAATAAATAAATAAAAAGAAAAATTTACAAACGAAGTGTCAGATCCAATTTTCGCTTGTTAAGGCTCACTGACCAATCGATCCGAGTTATTGCTGGGTCAGGTTCGTAGGTAACTGCCTGTAATTTGTTAATCAATTCATCCGCCTCAGTAGCAGAAACCAGGATCTGTCGTGCCGAATGTGAAATAAAATTCTGTTCCACAGCTTGATCAAGAAAACAAAGTAAGCAATCAAAATAGTTATTAACATTCAACAAACCTATGGGTTTTCGGTGGATATTCAGTTGGGCCCAAGAGACAATTTGAAAAATTTCTTCCAAGGTACCAAAACCACCTGGTAAAGCAATAAAAGCGTCTGTATTGCAAAGCATTCTGGCTATACGTTCATGCATGGATGAGACTCGTAATTCTTCCCCTATTGTTTTCCCGGTCAGGTTTTCCACGGCCAAAGCTGTAGAAATAATACCTAAAACTTGACTTCCTCCTAAATGTGCAGCTGTTGACACACACCTCATTAGCCCAAGGCTACCTCCTCCATAAATCAAATGAATTTTTCTTGTAGCTAATGTTTTTCCTAGATTGTTTGCTGCTTCTACGAACACTTTACTCTCCCCAGGACTAGATCCACAAAATACACATATATTTCGAAATTGTCGAACTTGGGTTTCCTCCATATCTACTCTCACCTTTATCTCAATATTGAAAATGAAGAAACTGAGGTGCTGTATTTATAGAGTGCCAAATGATAACAATGATTATGGTAACCCGACAGTTTGTCAAAAGAGAGTTAAAAATAAAACACAAAAATTTATACATAATGACCCGCATGCATTATTGAACAAAAAGATTTGAATTTAAGACATCTACATGAGTAGCCCTACTATTCATAAAATAAAGGTTGAAATTAAAACACATGTATTTACAAGTAGTTGTGATTGTGGCTCACATTTTCCTCTGGTTTTACGTCCAGTAACGGCTTAAACGCCCTCTATGGGTCGGGGATAGGCTTCCCATCCAATTTTCTTATAAATTGGCAAACAGGGTCTTTTAGAGTCAGATTCCCGAGACTATACCGTTAATGTTCATTTTTGAATTTGTTCCATAAATCGAGAAGTTCACGTTGCACGAGCCCACAGGGATGCGTCTCAAGAGTCAATAGGATATCATCCAAAGACTCCTTACTCAGTCCATCCTTAATGAACTGAATTTTGTCTTCTCGATTTCTAGATACGAATCCTAAAGAACGACAACTCCGATTACAATTCCATCGAGCACATTTATGACAGACTTGTAACCTTTTTGCTCGTCGCCTTTTGGCATAAGAGCTTCTTCCAAGACCAGGCATATGAGAAACAAAATCATTTTCAAACTCACTAGACAACCGAACCTTGGCTTTAATTAACCAACGAAGGTCCACAGGGATATTACCCAACATCAATAGCCTTAGTCTTTCACACCGTGCTTTGTAAATCTTAAGTAGAGCATTTTGAGGAAATTAAGGAAAACGTTTTTTAAGGTTGGCAAGAATGCGATCCATTTTGAAAGAGAGAAAAGAGATGAATGCACAGTTTGAGGGACAGTTTTTAGGGAACTGAGAAACCGACTTTAATAGTCATGGAGTACCGTATCCGCCACTTGACCGGGAAATAAAATCACACTGAAGAAAAAATAAAAAGAAGAAAATAAAGTAAAATAAAATGTGCAGGAAAATAAAAGCAAAAATAGAAAGTCAAAAGATAAAATATAGACAAAATATAAAATATGGTACAGATAGATTGAACCTGATCAATCACGATAGACGGGATCCACAAGAGGGATCTCGCCTAGGTACATAGAGTCGTTTACCTTTTCCACGTAGCTTTTTAGCCGCTGTTCATTCACTTTGAAAGTCCGTCCATCAGTAGGGTCTTCTATTTCAACAGTACCATTAGGAAAAACATGTCTTACCATAAATGGACCAGTCCATCGAGATCTCAACTTTCCAGGGTGTAAATGCAATCGAGAATCATAAAGATAGACCCGTTGATTTGGCTCAAAGTGTTTCCTTGAGATCTGTTTATCATGGGCTACTTTCATTTTAGCTTTGTAAATTCTGGAGTTGTCATATGCGTCATTTTGTAGCTCTTCTATTTCTGACAATTGTAACTTTCTCTGGAGACTTGCAACATTCAAATCAAAGTTAAGGGCTTTGATAACCCAATAAGCTTTATGAGGTTTTCTAGAACTGAAATGTGTTCCTTGGTCACCAATGATGACACGTGGTGTCTCGAGTTTTGATGATTTTGGTTTCTCCCTCTCACATGGCAACTTTTCAATGCCTGGTTTCCAAAATCGAATCCCTTTATCCTGTGAGTCAAAAATACTAAACATATCAGTTGTTTCATCAGGATAATACAATTCTTCAATATCAAAATCAAAGAGATTTTCTAAAGAATTAGAGCCATGATTTTTATAAGCTTCCTCCGCTCCAAGTGTGTCTATCATATATGAATGATAGCATTCGTCTTCTTCTCGTGATTGCTTATCAATATGAAAAATGTTCACCTCAAGAGTCATATTCCCAAAACATAATTTCATTAGACCATTTCTGCAATTAATAAGAGCGTTAGCAGTGGCTAGAAAAGGTCTCCCCAAAATAAGAGGGATTTTTGACTCCATGTTAACAACAGAATGAGTATCTAAAACAAGAAAATCAACAGGATAGTAAAATTTGTCAATTTGCAACAAAACATCTTCTATTATTCCCCGTGGTTTCTTGATTGATCGGTCAGCTAATTATAGGACTACAGATGTTGGTTTAATCTCACCAAGTCCTAACTGCAAGTAAATAGAATAAGGCATTAAATTTACACTTGCTCCTAAGTCCAATAAAGCTTGACCAAACTCATGTGTCCCAATTTGGCAGGAGATTGTGGGACATCCTGGGTCTTTTTACTTGGGTGGTGTCTTTTGTTCAATCACTGCACTTACCTGTTCTGCTAAAAATGCAGTTTTCTTCACATGGTGTTTTCTTTTGATAGTGCATAAATCCTTGATGACTTTGGCATAAGTTGGAACCTGCTTAATCAAATGTAACAAGGGAAGATTAATTTTAACTTGTTTCAAATGTTCTAAAATCTCACCTTGAATTTCTGAATTTTTCCCAACCGGTCGAAGAGCTTGAGGAAAAGGCACTGGGATTGAAAACTTACTTTCGGGCTCTTTTGCCATTGTGGCCTCTTTTTCAAAGGGGGCATCTTTACTACTCGTAGATGTGTTAATTTCAGGAGTAGGCTCACTTACAATCTTACCACTTCGAGTAGTAATGACATTAACTTCTTTGAGATTTTGAACATCAGAAGTAGAAGCTTGTGCCATGAATTGTCCTTTTGGATTGGATTGAGGTTGAGATGGAAACTTACCTCGCTCTTGTACAGTTAAGGCACTGGTCAATTTTGTGATTTGACTCTTGATTTCTTTGTTTTCGTCCACCACCTGTGCAAGAATTGTTTCAAATTTTTGATTAGTCTTACTTTGTGCCTCCATAAATGCTTGTAATGTATCCTCTAAAGAACTCCTAGTTGGTCGTGCATTATATTGAGGTACAACATAAGACTTGGGTGCTTGTTGTTCTTGTTTCCATTGGTTGTTAGCTTGTTGGTCAGATTTTCAACTGAAATTTGGGTGGTTTCTCCAGCTAGGATTATATGTTTCAGAGTAGGGTGAATAAGGCTTCTTGTACATCCCTAGGGCATTACATTGTTCCTCATATATCCCTCTCATCTCACTATACGTGGGACAATCCTGAGCTAAGTGTTCCGCTCCTCCACAGACAAAACAGACATCGTGTGACTCAACTCTAGCAACCGTGTGGGTGACCCTTCTATCTTTGGATTTCAAGGCCTCTAACTCCCTAGTTAAGACCTCTAATTGGGCTTTGAGGTTATCCTCTTCCCTAAGATGGAAAACTCCATTGGGTCGTGACCTATTTGTGCTTTCAGCAATGCTAGGTCCAGTCCATGTATGGGCTTTTTCGGCTAAGTCATTAAGGAATTCTATGGCTTCCTCAGGATCTTTGTGAAGGAACTCCTCATTACACATCATCTCAATAAATTGGGGCGCTCTAATTATGAGTCCCTCATAGAAATAACTAACCAAGCGCCAATTTTCATACCCATGGTGAGGGCACAGATTTAGCAACTCTTTAAACCTTTCCCATGCTTGATATAAGGTTTCACTGTCTTTTTGGGAGAATGAAGAAATTTTTCTTTTCAGGCCATTAGTTTTGTGTTGTGGGAAGTATTTATTGAAAAATGCTTAGGTCATTTCTGCCCAAGTTCCTATAGACCTCGGCCTCAAAGAGTATAGCCAACTCTTTGCTTTGTCTTTCAAAGAAAAAGGGAAAAATTTAAGCCTAACAGTGTCTATGGAATGTGGCAATTACCTCTTCAAATTCCCTAACATGTACATAAGGATTTTCACTATCTAGACCATGAAAAGTGGGAAGAAGTTGTATCATTCCAGGTTTAAAATCCGAATGTGGTATGTTAGGTGGAAATATAATGCATGATTGTGTGGCTGTGCGAGTAGGATGCAAGTAATCTTTTAGAGTTCTAACGGGGTTTTCTTCGTGTTGGCTCATTGTGTTAGAATTACAAGATGAACTAGAAGGTGAATTCTCTTCAATTACAAATTGTGGGAGTGGTTCTAGTTCTAGTTCTAGTTCTCTCACAAATCTTCCTCATTTGTCTCTAGGTCAATGCATACATCCTAATTTTTTTTTTTTTTTTTTAGGAAAGAAATGCTTAAGGAAAATTAAGAAGTGGAATAAACACAACAAGAAATAGAAATAAGTTAGGTGGTAAGACCAACCATGAAATATAAATACAATAACTAAACAAAAGACTATAAAATACGAAAAAAGTACAATAAATAAATAATAAAAAGAAAATACAATAAGTAAATAAATAAAAGGTTAGGCGGTAGAACCGGCCATAAAAAGAAAATACAACATGTTAACTAAAGTAAATAAAGTGCAATAAATACGTAAAAGAAAATGAAAATAAAGTACAATAAAAAAAAGTGTAATAAATAAATAAAGTACAATAAGAAATAAAGAAACTAAGTTAGGCGGTAGAACCAGCCACAAAATAAAAGAAAATACAACAAATTAACTAAAAAAAAGTACAATAAATAAATAAAAGAAAGTGAACGAAGTTAGGCGGTAAAACTAGCCATTAAAAAAAGTGCAATAAATAAACTAAAGAAAATAAAGTGCAATAAATAAATAAAAGAAAGTGAACGAAGTTAGGCGGTAAAACCAGCCATTAAAAAAAATGCAATAAATAAACTAAAGAAAATAAAGTGCAATAAATAGATAAAGGAAAATAAACTAATTAGGCGGCAAAACCAGCCATTAAGATAATATAAAATATAACAAATTAACTAAAGAAAATAAAATAAATTAAGTGGTAGAACCAACCATGAATAATAAATAAATTACAACAAAGAAAATAAAACTAAGAGTTTACAAAGAAAAGAAAATAGACAAAGTTACCACTTTAGTATTTATAATCGCAACCGACTTTCGCTTAGTGTGCTTCCCCGGCAACAGCGCCAAATTTTTTGTTTACGCTCAAAATATAACGCGGCTATCGCAGTATAGATTGAGGTGTCGATCCCACGAGGAAGCTCTTGGCAAAATAGGTTAGTGAAGTAAAATATTAAAGCAGTAGCAAAGGGTTAATTGATTTAAACGGATGAGATAGAATTGTCTATGAATTGAGGAAAATGTCTTATGATGATTTAAGCAAGGCTTTGAGAATCACAATTATGCTTTATAAATCTACTCTATACTTTGATTCGATATTTATAACTCAACTGAAAGTTTCACATCCCAAACAATCAATCGAAAGGTATGTAATATATAGCACATTTGATAACACATGTATTTGATTTAGTTAAACTCTTTGCAAGCATTAACACACATCATGTTATTTATACAAGTTATCTAAGATCGACAATATATCATTTTGACAATATTGTAGTAAAAGATTAACTTGAATATCAAACATTTATTGCCCTTACATGTTATCCAAGATCGACAATATATCAAATTGACAATACTGCAGTAAAAGATTAACATATAAAACAATATAACCAGTAACGATTATAAATCAACATGAATCACATAAGAAAAGCATGACTGAACATATATGAGACATGAGAATTATAACCTCTGGATTATAGAAAATAAAATAGATAAGAGTTTAATCAAAACCAAACTTACAACATTTATAGCTCTTGACACCGAATCAAAGCATGGAAGTAGATTTACTACACATAAAAGTTCATCTCTTAGCCTTGCTAGGAACTCTAGCCTAAATTACAATACATGTTAATGAGAATAAAAGAAGAGAGAAAATTCTATTAAAAACGTCCTAAGGGTCTCCTTATATAGGCAATGAATGGACATATGTCATGGATGACATCAATCTTCAATAATTTTAAGCCAATAACTCGTGTATCCACTTGCAGCACATTTTTGATAATGTAAATGATCAATTCAGCTTCTGCAGCCGACATGAAAGTTGTAGAATTTTGACTCTTCTTTCCATAGGCACTGATTTCATGCAAATTGGATGCGTATCCAATGAGATATGAGCAAAATTCCAAAGATACATCAGAATTCGGCCAACAACCATTTTACCCACTTACAATGCGATTTGGTCCATGATAACGGCTGATTTGGACTTTACCATAAACATACGAGTTGTTGATATTAAAGTCAGCGATTCACAGCTTCAAGAATTATACCAATTGAGTACGTATTTTATGAGATACGGTCCAAATACGTGAATTGGGTCAAGCTGGGTAAGAGTTGTAGTCCGATTCTGTTGTATCTTAATTTTTGGCCCATAATATGTTGGATTTGGCTTTTCCACTATTCTTCAAATTTGTGTAAGATTGAGTCATGTTGCACCTGGTTCAAGAATTTCTTCATTTTGATTTCTACATTGAGAGTTATGTCCAGTTTACCTAAACCTGTCCAAATAACATTCATTAATCACAATTTAAGGAGAACACTTTATTTCAAGCTAAAAATACAGAAAACACTAAAATTAGTGACATTAAATGGTGATTAAATCTCTTAACAACATGCATTTTCATGTGTTCATCACCCATATTCAGCCACATTAGCAGCTCATCTCTTTTTTGACAATATATTTAAATTACATAGCTTTTCGGAGACCATTGTCAGCAATCAAAATGTTACTTTCACGAGCTCTTTTTAGACTGAATTGTTTAAATTGTGTGGCACCAAATTGGCCTTTAGCTTCGCTTATCACCCACAGAGTGACATCCAAACAGAAGTTGTTAATCGTAACATTGAAATGTACCTATGTTGCTTCACGGGTGACAAACTAAAACACTGGGTCAAATGGATTCCATGGGCTGAATATGCCTACAATATAGGCTACCACTCTTTCTTGAAGACAATAACTTTTGATGTTGTGTATGGCTGTACTTTGCCTCACCTCTTTAACTATAGTTTTGAAATAGCTCACATAGAAGCTGTTAACCAAGAGTTACAGAACCGCGATTAAGTTTTACACTTGTTACGTAACCGTCTTTTACATGTTCAACAACGTATAAAGACCTCTTATGATAAACATCATTGGGACATCTCTTTTGCCATTGGAGATTAGGTTCTAATGAAGCTTTAATCTTAGCTAAATTCCTCTTCACACTAAAAAGAATAGAAAACTCTCCCTGAAGTTTTATGGTTCTTTCCCCATTGAAGCAAAGATTGGTTCAGTGGCTTATCACATAACATTTCCTCCTACCAAATTTCACCATGTGTTTCATATTTCCTGCTTAAAAAAATTCCATGGAACTCTTGCTACTACTACACTCACTTTACATACCACCTACAAAAGAGAAGTCATTCTTATACCCCAGGCAATCTTGGACAGCAAAATCGTGGATAGCAATGCTCACCTTCTTACTCACTAGGAAGGACTATCCCCTACAGATGCTTCATCGAAACCTATCCACCATTTACTCGAGCAACATCCTGCTTTTGCGCTTAAGGTCAAGCGCGCTGTGGAGGGAATGAGTGATGTTATGAAAGTATAACACAACAAAAGGTCAAAGGCAAAGTACATGGCACCATTCCAGAAATTCTTTAAGAGATTTTCCAATGGCAAGTTCAAGAAATAATAGAAGAGATGATTTAGTTATCTGGTTGTTTATTTTACTGCAAATTAAAATAAAATATGTAATTATATCTTCTTTAAGATATAGTTATCATCAAATATTAGGATTGTTATTAGGATTCTATTGTTATCCCCTTATTAGTAGGGATGTCAGTTGCTTGTTGGAATTGTATTTAAAGACATTATCAATAAAATGGAGAACAAGCAAGAACTTTAATTAAAATTATAAAATCAGTGAGCTCTCTTCAAAATTGAGCTCTCATATTATAAATTATCAAAATAAAGAGAGATAGAAAAAATTCAAACAAACCCCCTTCTTAGATTGAATTTAAAAATAATTTTAAAGTATCTCGACCCATTACTTGATACAAAGGCAACTAACATATCTTATCTGCATTTTTTTCATTTTTGAAGGACAATACACTTGCTGAGCCTCAAGTGGGGTTCTTGCAATTCCCCAATCAGGCAGAGAGGCTTTAGATGTTGCTTTACCTGTCTATGAGAATCTGGAGTTAGCATCACAGTCGACTGGGGCTTTGGACACTGAATTGTTTACTCAAATATCAGGTAAAAGGTTTTCCATTTATTCTCAAAGGTTCATGTCACAGACCTTATGTGAAAGAATAATGTGCCCTCTTCCCCTTCCAAATTTTTCTTCCCTGTGCTTTGAACATTATTTTTTCAATCAGTAGTCACTTGGATCAAGTCCTTTCATTTCTTGTACGGCACAAAAACTGTAAATTCCTTTAATATTGATAAATTAGAATTGTGTTCAAACATCCCTCCCAAATTCATTTTCACTTGATAAGTTGTGTCCTTACTTAATAGGTGACGTTGATGTGCTACCATCTGGAGAAGGAATTGGACAGCAAGACTTGAACTTGAACCAGCAAGACGAGAAACAGCAAAACACTAATGTCAACGGAAACACTGATAAAAATTCCAGTTTTCTTGATGATATTGGTAATAATAATGTCTTCCCACCACATGCCACTCACGCTGAACAACTGATGGACAGCATTCCAACTCAGCAGTGCTGACCTTACTATGGATGGATCGGCAGTGACGATGAGGTTAGGGACGATGATTTTGTGGATCTAGAGCCAGCACCATTACCAGAAGAATTAGCAAGGCTACTTTATGGCGCAAATATGAGAAGCAAGGCTACTTTATAACAAGGTGGGATTTGAGGCCTGAGGATATGAAGGCATTTGGTGCTCCTCTCTTACACTTTTTCATGCTCCTCGTACATCCGCAGAAACTTTTCTTCAGCAAATATGATAGATAAAGCTTGCCATTCATCAAATAATTGGATAGTTAATCCATGTATTATAGAAAATAGTCAATACCATCAGTTCAATTCGTTTCAATTTACTTACTGGTGAGTGTAATCAGTCTATACTGTTTCGCATTAACCATGCTTCTTATTTCATCTCCTTGGCAAGAAAAGTAGCAAATTGTTCCTAACAAGTTAAAAATAAAAACTTTTTCGTTGTAGAGATTTTAGCTTTTGAGTAATATTATATATTCGGAGTTGTATTATAAGTAATTATATGTTAAATAATTATTAAATAGTAAATTAGTATAAATTTTAAAATTATTTATTATATTTAATAATTATTTAATACATTATTATTTGAGATATAATTTATAATATAAATTTAAAATTCTTTAGCCTTTATTCAACAAACTCAAATAAAAGATTAAAAAAAAAATTTGGTTTTAAATCAAATAGTAATAAAAATCTATACTTAGTAGATTGTCCATTTAATATTTAAAAGCTCATTTGATATTAAATTAAAATAATTCTTAGTATTGAACCCAAAAAAAAATAGTTTTCTTAAGAATGTTTAGATATGTTAAAAAAAAGTGTGTTTAGAAACAATGCAGTACTTCATCCTTTGACTGGCCTACAATTTGCCGCAAAATCTATGAAAATCTCTAATGACTAATATAACCACTCAAATGACAAAAGAAAAATTGTATCGAAAAAATAATAATAAAAGAAAATATTTATCGCTTAAAAAAGTTTCTTACTCTCTAATATTATGACTTCTTCAAACAAGTGTCAACCCCTGATTGGTGGCTCTACGCCCGCCTTCCAATACATAAATATCCATTAACAGAAAAATCTTATTTCTCGTTATTCGTGCGCACTTGTCGGTTGCCAGATAAGACTCAGACATCTCCCAATCTTTAAACCAAAACCATAAAAAACTCCAATTTTCCAATGAAACTAATGTTTCAGTTTCAATCCCACTAAAGCTTCTGTTCTTTTTTTATTATTATTGTTAATTTTCTTTGGTCCAAATTAAAAAAAAAAATGAACTTCACGACAACTTTTGGCGAGAACTCGAGTCTGTTGGCACAATGCAGTTCTTGTTGTCATCTTCAAGTTCAGCCTTTTTTAGCTTCTTCACATGTCACTTTTAGTCGCCCAGAACGGTGTCGTTTGAAAAGTTTCAGCTCCTACCAGGCTTCAAGGTAATGGATCTTTCATGCTCACTGAGTAGTTGATTTGTTTAATTTATTTATTTATCTTTTAAGTAATGGATGGCAGTGTTTGTTACATAGGTTTTGCAGGAGTAAGAGAGAGATTATTTGTAGAGTAACTGATACACAGACTGAACCAGATAGTAATAATGATAAGGTGCTTTTCTTTTCTTTTTAAATTTCTTTTTTGGTTGTTATTGTACAATTTATTCATACAGATGCTGAATTTCAATAAGAAGGATGATTATTATGGGCAAAGATTTGTTTTTGAGTCCATATTCTTTGAATTTTACAATTTTGTAATGGAATTGAAATTCATTTTGATGGTTATCCTTGCATCAAACAACAAGATTTTTAATTTGGGTTCGGAACTTGCGATTTGATTTAACTAGTGAAAACTGAAAAGTACCCCAACTTTGTGCAACCAAAGACCAGGCCTTGGTTTTGAGTACTTAAGACACAGGTGCAAAAATGGAGCAAATTGGAAAGCTTTATTTAAGATTTCACATGCTTCATGGTTGCATGAGGTATAATCTTTCATGGAATGTTGAAACATGTCTTCAAATTGCCTATCCTTGGCTTTATAAAGTATGATTTTTTGAAACAATTTTGTTTCTTTAACTGAATGAATTTATCTAGGAAAAGGAAATACATGAAGATGGAGAAAACCAACCTGCCACTGGTTCCCAACAGAAAAGTAATGACCCCCAGCTTGACTTGCAACTAGATTCAGAGCCTCAAGTTGTAAACCAAATAAATGGCAGCAATGCAGAAACTAACTCTCAAGGTGGCGACCAGGTATTCATTAGTGAGTTCTTAAAGCTATGCAAATGTGATTTGCTGTCGCTAGATAGCTTTTCTATCGGATGATCATCATATAATTGATGTTTACTCTGTGTGAGCTGATGGATTCACTTTCCACTCTTTATCCGTAGTTGGAATTTATAGGAATGGGAAAAATATTATTTAATTTCCTTTCTTGCCGTTACAGTTTATGCTTCTCCATGTTGTTTATTAGAAAATCTAAATTGAAGAGTAGAGATTTTGCTCCATATAGTGGCTTGTAGTGATTTCATCATGGACGAAATATTGAGGTTCATGAGCTTGTCTTCATATAATTCAAATTATATCAAGTCATAAAAGGTTCAAATAGGAGATAAAATATTGAAGAGGCTCCCATTCTGAGTTACACTACTCTTGGATGTTGATAATATAGAAGTTGGCTTTAAGGTTCAAATTATATCAAGTCATATAAGGTTCAAACTATATCAAGTCATACAAGGTTCAAATAGGAAACAGTTAGCTTTCTTTTGTAGAGTAGGGTGATTATTTTTTCGTCTGACCTTTATTGCATTAAGTTTGTCTTTGAAGCAGGATGTTGATAATGTAGAAGTTGCTAGTGGTTCCCCTTTGCCAGGTGTGAAGGTGATTATGATCTGCACATTTTTAATTGTAAATTAGAACAGAGATCATCTTTCCATGACATCTTACTTTACTTCTTCTGATCAGCCTCAGCAACTGGATGAATTAATAAGGATTCCAAAGGAGACAATAGATATTCTAAAGGACCAAGTGTTTGGCTTTGATACTTTTTTTGTGACAAACCAGGAGCCGTATGAGGTGAGCAGATTGCTTGGATGGCTTTTCTTTTTTCATTTACTATTTTCATCTGTGAAGCGTTTATATGAATAAGTATAACAACAAATGGAGTATATAGCCAGAGTTGCAAACCCCAATGGATGTTGAAGTTTATCATGATCTTTCAAATTTTTGGAGTACTTTGTTCATTTATAAGGATTTCAAATCTCTCATTTACAAAGGAATTAGAGTCTGCCAGTAAATAAAATATGGAACAACAATTGGCAAAATTGTGTTACTTTTTCCAGTTGACTGCTGCCTTTTCGTTGGCAAGTTTATAAATTTTTTGAACTTATAGATTTACTTTTGTCAGGGTGGAGTTTTGTTTAAAGGAAATCTGAGAGGGCAGGCTGCTAAAAGCTATGAAAAGATATCAACAAGGATGGAGGTATGTAGATCTGCACTCCATCCATTATAATATCTGTGAAATTTTGATTTCCTTGGTAAACTTACTTTTATTGCTCAATATTATGCAGAATAAATTTGGGGATCAGTATAAGCTTTTCCTTCTGGTCAACCCAGAGGATGATAAACCAGTAGCAGTTGTAGTTCCAAAGAAAACATTGCAACCAGAGACAACAGGTGATTATTTAGCTCTTGCGGAACAAAAATTTATTATGCCATTATCGAACCTCGCATTGTAACTGAAAATCACTTTGTTGGAACTTCAAGACATAAACCATGAATACTTTTTTATTTCTTCCACAGCTGTCCCAGAATGGTTTGCAGCTGGGGCATTTGGGCTGGTTACTGTGTTCACATTACTTCTCCGGAATGTTCCTGCACTGCAGTCCAACTTACTGTAAGTGGTTCTATATGACTTCTTATAGTCATATACATTCAAAAGAATACAACATATGGCTTGTTTTTAACCCTATGGATAATGCCACTGAAATGTCACCTTCATTTTCCTTTTTCTTCTTTGAGATTATGGATTTTGCAAACTTTGCAGTTTAATAAGCATAATCACACTACATTGCAATTGCAGCATACAATATGATAATCTGTTAGATGGTTCAGTCAAGTGCCCTATCTTATTTAGTTATTTATTTACTTATTTAGCAAAATCTTAGATGCTGGGAAGTATCTAATAGGAAATATTATCAATGATAAAAGTTAATATTAGAAGGGAATTCATGATATTCAGAGCTAGCAGGTAAAAAGAGAAACCTAAATCTTGGTAGTCCTCAAGGATTGTGGAGATGATCTCTCTGAATTACTCTATTTTGAACTGTGAAGCATTTGCTTCAATGCTGAGATACTTCATGAGGTGACAGTTGTATTTCAATTATTTGACTGCAACAATTTCTCATGCTGCAGATCAACTTTTGACAATCTTAACTTGTTGACAAATGGTCTTCCTGGAGCTCTTGTTACTGCACTCGTTCTAGGGGTGCATGAACTTGGCCACATTTTAGTTGCAAAAAGCACTGGAGTTAAGCTTGGGGTGCCATACTTTGTTCCTAGTTGGCAGGTGATATATTCATGTTTGTTCTGCACTAAACTTTAGTTGGAAGGAGTTCCCAATTTCTCCCCATTTGCACTTACCGTTGAGAATTTCAGCATGGAGAAACGCATTTATCGATTCATTTTGTGTTTTGTGCACATATATGCAAGTCTAATGAACTGTTTTGGTGGCAGATAGGCTCTTTTGGTGCTATAACTAGGATTAGAAATATTGTTCCCAAGCGCGAAGATCTTCTTAAGGTTGCAGCAGCAGGACCTTTGGCTGGGTTTTCCTTGGGCTTTGTTCTTTTACTTTTGGGATTCATCCTCCCACCCAGTGATGGTATAGGCATTGTTGTTGATGCTTCTGTGTTTCATGAGTCATTTCTTGCTGGGGGTCTTGGTAAGCAGTTTATTTCAAACAGACAGATGAAAAAATGGGTTTTCATGTCTGTCTGTTGCATGTTTTTCTTTGAATCTTTCACTGCTTTATAAACTGCTAATTCTGGCAATATGCTACTTATTTGAATTTACCAGCACTTTGGCATGAAATAATTGTATTGACTCTGGATTTCTCTCTCTTTTTTTACAGCAAAGCTTCTTCTTGGCGATGCACTCAAGGAAGGCACTCCCATATCTGTTAACCCATTAGTGATTTGGTCATGGGCTGGACTACTTATAAATGCCATCAACAGCATCCCTGCAGGAGAGCTAGATGGTGGCAGAATTTCTTTTGCAATATGGGGAAGAAAGGTATTTTGTTTGAGATTAATTCTATGCTAAAGAATCACTTAACCATGAATTCAAATAGATTACTACTGAAAGCTTCTTTGACTAGCCTAATAAACATCCTTAGACCTTCAAACTTCAAAGTTTCTTCATCCCAGCTATCTACTGAAGATCATACATGTTTAAACACATAAATTAGATATTTGTGTAAGTTAGTAATGGAGATGTGTTACAGTGATCAAGATTTCTATTTTACAGGCTTCAGCGCGCTTCACGGCTGCCTCAATTGTGCTGCTAGGCCTATCCTCGCTTTTTAATGATGTGGCATTCTACTGGGTGGTGCTTATATTCTTCTTGCAGAGGGGACCGATTGCTCCGCTCTCTGAGGAAATCACGGATCCTGATCAAAAAGACGTTGCCCTTGGAGTTTTAGTTTTGCTCTTAGGGTTATTGGTATGTTTACCATACCCATTTCCTTTTACAGATGAAGTCATTGCAAATTTCTAGTTAGTAATTTCTTATCTATACTCCAATCCTTTTGATAGATATAATTAAGACTTGATAGTTTGTCCCAGTAGGATTTTTCCGAGATAATGGTCCTTGTGTACATCCTGGCTTGTAAAGTAGCTCAAATTTACATGAAGCCGTTTATCATTAACAATTTTCGAAATTGAGGACTACTACACATTGAGCCATTTACGCCCCTAAATCACACATGGACTGAAAAATAAACCTTTTTGCTTGATGAGAAGCACTTTTCAGATTAAAAAGGTCAAGACGCAGTACTCGATCGGTCCATAAATTTTTGAAACTAGGTTCTAGAATTTTGTTACGCACTTGCATTGCTAAATCATCAAAGTGAATAATTTAGATTGAAGTCCCAAGAACCTTCAATTTGATGATATATTACTGGTCCTAACAGCATGGTCATTGGGAAGTTGGAAGACATGATAGGATATGAGAAAGAACACATCTACTAATCCACTGATGATGCAAAAATAGGGGTGTAAGAACAGAGTTTTAAGGTAACCTGAGATGAAATTAATTACTTTTTATTAGTACGAAAAAGTTGGTGAGTGGTTATCTAATATTAGTTATCTAAGTAAAAGTTGGTATTTACTGTACGAGGGTCGCTTGTGTTTGATTGTATTGTTAATTTTTATTAATGTGTTAAGTATACAATACTAATTAATAATGAATATATAAAATGTTATGTCAGTGAAAATATAAATAATATATTTTTATTATATAAATATAATATTATTGTTACTTTTTAACGTAAGTTAAAAATCACACGCGGAAAAAATTTAATTGAAAGGAAGAAATACAATAAAAATACCTAATATTTAATCTTATTCAGCACCTATAATGGCTATACTGTTAAAGTTAAGAAATATATATATATATATATATATAGTAGTCTCTAAACAATACCCCAAAGAGACAGAATCCCATCTTCTAGTTTAATTACGATGAAGCATGTGTTTCACATACCAACAGTGAGTGCAAGTGGGTAGCTGTTACGAGGCTATTCAAAGGTAAAAGTAAAATGACTGGCAGAATTGACAATTTCTGCCATGGTTGCTGTCTTAGCTATTTTCTCATTTGTTTTCCTTTAGTTTTATGTGAGATTTTTAAGGAAACAGGGTCAGTTGTATACGAGACATGTACCAAAAGATCAACATCTCGTGATAATGATTAATGTGACCATACTGTTATTCAAAACCATGTTTCTTTGTTTTCAAAAATTAAACTATCTCCGTCCAAACTTTTTAATTAAAAAAAAAACTCTCTCATGGATATTATTGGGAAACGATGAAAATCCAATAGATTTGGAATGATCTTATCATCTAAGAGGACCAACACTGACTTTTTTTTCAAGCAGAGCATAGCGTGTTTGTGTGTGTATACTGTCGTTATTTATTATCCTAAAAGTTGATTTTCTTTTTCAATCCTTTGTGTAAGCAATTTAAAGTTCTTTGTAGAACCTTCACATCAATTACTAGTTTACTTTTGCATACTATTTTTATTTAATAAAAATGCCCTGTTCTCTTATAAAAAAAATAACGTTTTAACTTAAAGGTTATAAAAAAAAAGAATATTACGTATGAAGAAGTTTTTGCACAAATAAATTGGATAATAATAAATGTTTGTATAAGTTGTAACTTCTTACTGATGTGATATTTTTATATTTTTAAAATTAAATTTAAGTATATGTAATAAATAATGAAGGAGTTTATAAAGTCAAATGTTGAATTTATAAAGATAATTTTTATTTTTTATTAAATATTAAAATTATATCTTTATTATAATTATTTAGAAAAATTAAATTTTAATTTTGTAATAAATTTAAATAAAATGAAAGTACAAAAAATAAATGACACAACTCAAATAAAATAAGAAAATAGCAATATAGAGAAAGCCTAAGATTAATTACTATCCTTCAATATGTTTTCTAAAAATTAATCATTTTAATATTTATATCCCTTAATTTTTATTATTGGTCAAGATACTAATGTATTTACAGACCTCTCTCAAGGTCATGCAAATATATCCTAATTTACCAAATACTTATATTCTTATGGTATTTGTAATAAATTAAGATTCATTAAGAACAAAACTTATTGACTATACATGCTAATTATGTATATTCCTATCTTAATTTGAAACTTACATATGCAACATTGAATGTTACTCTACAATCATGCATCAAATTATTTATGTCTAAATACAATAATACCTCTTCCAAGTTCATCAAAGTATTACCAAATCAATCATAATATTGATCAGATATAATGAAGTATTAAAAATAAATAATTTGAATAATGAATAATTGAGTTCAAATAAATATTAAAAAGATCCCACAATTAAGTTCACATATTGAGTTCAAGTAATAACTCTATAAAATAAATTTAGCTTATGGTAACAAGAGAATTATGGCTGAAAAATAAAATAAATATGATACAACTAAAAGCAAATCAATATAAACGTAATTCGCAATTCGTTGATACGTCAAAGATTCACCAATAATCTCTTGCTTTCTTGAATTTTTCTTACATCTCTCTTTAAAAATTGTTCTTTTCCAATGTGTTGTGGCTCTAAAAGTCTTAAGTTTTGTATTTTTTTTAAGTCTGAAACGAGTGGCCTTTATATAAGGATTAATTGGAGTCTTGGAATTGTATTTCTTTTAGGTTTAGAAAAAATTGCATTGTTCATTGCTGCAGTGAATACTATTCATCACTGGGGTGAATGTATTGTAGCACAAGGGGGGGTACTGTTCACTCGGCACTGATCACTCGGCACTACAGCGAGATGTCTTGGGCGCTAAAATTTTCGTTGGGGCGAAATACTATTCACCACTTCAGCTATGCACTATA
This sequence comes from Ailanthus altissimus, assembly GCA_946807835.1. Lineage (NCBI taxonomy): Eukaryota > Viridiplantae > Streptophyta > Magnoliopsida > Sapindales > Simaroubaceae > Ailanthus > Ailanthus altissimus. The sequence goes on from OX327684.1 coordinate 20,258,719, forward strand.
ACAATATCACTGTTCACCCATATAATGTAGTGGTTACTGTAACGTTATTACTGTAGCATTTTATATTTTGCTTTATTTTTCTTAAAGTTTTATCTCCAATTGCTCCATTTAAACCTACAAAATGACAATAAAACATATAAAAAGTCTAATATTTTATTAAAATGAGCAATTAATCAAGTTAAGGTAATAAAAATAATAAATATTATTTATACTTATCACTTACGAATGAATTGAATGAATTATGAACAAATATTCATGAATATTTATAGTGTATAAGCTCAAATCCTTTTCCAGGGACCTAGACCACTTTTTTTACTAAGTCGCTTTCTTGACTTGTTAGAGACATATGATAAAGTAGTGTCTCTTAAATTGGAAGCTTACGAGACACACTTCCTCACTTTCTAACCAACAAGCGTCAGTGTCATTAGTTTGAAACTCACGCTCACTTTTTAAATATTATTATTCCAGATAGGATTATTTCAATCAGTACTCTTTTTTTTTCCTCTTTCATTTCTAATTCTGATTTTAAAAAATCCTAAAACTATTTATTAATTATCTCTCAAACTATTTATTAATTCCAATCAGTATTCCATATCAAAAAATTATACAAAAATGGTGAGAAGTCTTAACTCTTTCTCCATAGAGGAATTGAAGTCTACATTTCACATCCTTAAAGGTGTCGAAATTCGAGCTCTCCCAACTAGTGAACCCCATCGAGAATTAAAAATTGTTAAACTTGGGAAATTACCTCTATTCTAGAAGCATCTTCTTTGCTTCCGTTTTCTAAATCCATCCATTATTCTCAAATTTTTGCATGTGACAGGACTTTCTCCTCTCCAAATTCACCTTAACGTATTCCATTTTTTTGAGATGTTAACATCTTGAATCACATGATTTTGACCACCTTATGGCCTAATATTATATGACGTTTTCCTGACTTATAACCTACTATGTTCAAAAATTAATTATTTTTGGTTCCTTAGAGGTGAGAAGAGACTGTTCATTAATTTTAAAGACTGTAAGGCCAGCTTTGAGAAGAGTATGATAGTGATAAGTGGGGATTAGAAGATACCAAGTTAACCTTTATAAAGTAAATACTTAACTTGGGAAGTACAATTAGAGGACCAGCCTCACTTTCCCTTCTATCTCAAGGAGAAAAAAGCTTTTAAAGAAGTAGTTTTAGAAGAAAGCAATCTCTAACAAGCACCTATATAACCTTAAGTTGTTATTGAGATACACCCAGTGTCGAGGGTGCTTCATTTCCCCTCAGCCTTCATCATAGAAGACGAGTGTAGACTCTAACTCCCATTGACTTAAGCATTGTTGCAGGCACCCCGTCCTTTGATACCAAATACTTCTAGAATCACATATTGTTTTATGATTTTTTGTCTTTGGACATTTTGTTCCCACAGGGGAAAAATCAAGATGGTGAGAATATTTTCGCTCCTTATATTTTTAAGGGTTTTTTCTTAACATTATTGAGTTCTAAATAGATTAATTCCTTTTATTGTGTTTTTCTTTTTTGTATAATGTTTTATGACTCATTTTGCTTATATAGCTGCCCTTGGAAGCAGTTTGGGTCTTAATGGAATGTAAGATTTTAATCTTAGCTTTGTTGACTTTTCTTTAGTATTTGATAGCATCCCTGGTGTAGGTGAACAATTTGAGGATGCTTTTGAGGCTTTAGAAGCAATTCCATGAGACTCAAAGGTTTTAAAGATGGGTGCTACTTTTGCCTTTAAGCATGGTGTTGAATTAGGAGCCATTGATCCATTTGCTACACTGTCGGCTTTAATCAAACTTTTATTGGTGCCTCTTCTTCCCAAGTATGTCCCATTACAAGTGAGGCCCAAGCTTCCTCATCAGTCAAAGCTAGTTCCACAGTTTTTTTTGTAGAGGAAATCATTCCTCTAACCACTTTTGCTCGCAAGGAAAAAGGTAACTCGACCTTGTTAGTTCTTTTTTATTTGATATTTGTGCAAGATATGAGTTTGTCCTTTGTTATTTAAAGATGTCCAAGCTTTTATGGAGGGTTTTCAGAAGTGGCTTTGAGCTTCCTACGACGAATGATAAAAAAATTGAAGACCCAAAAATTAAAGAAAATAGGATCTATGATTATACTTGAAGCATAAAGGCTTATCCTACTTCTAAGAGACAAAGAGCTGAACCCTCTAATGACATTTCAAATTTGAGGGTTGTGCCAAAGGCATGGTTCCGAGGTCAATGTCGAGTGCTTACTAAGTACAAGTGCACACTATCATGACAAGTAATATATGATGAGTGAAATATCATCCCACAAAGAGTTTATATGTATTTTTAAATTAATTACTAAAATGGATCCTCTTGATTTTATCCCAACAATTGATTCTTTAAATTATAAATAAAAACTAAATTTAATACTAACTAATGAACCTTAAATAAACAAGCAACAAGACTATAAAATTAATGAATGAGAATATTTAGAATTATAGTTTTCCTCCAATAAGCTCTACTAATGATGTTATCTCGAATGCCAATCCCTTAATCTAATTATTGGTCACAACACAACACTCATCATAAGCCTCTTTCGATAGTCAAGCAACTATACCTTAGCTCACCCACTACCTATATTCCTATGTAATGCAATTAAGCCAAGATTTATTAAGCGCAAGTTGTATTAACTATGCATGCCAATTAGGTATATTCATATCTTAATTTTAAACTCACAACTACTACATTATAATTATGCATCAATTTATCATAGGCTTTACAATATGATGCCTTTTCTAAGTTTTTCTTAATGTACCAAAGATCATTCGACAACTAGCCAGGTTATTTGAAAGCATTAAGAATAAATAAATTGAATAAAAAACTAAGCTCATGACATTCAAGGAGAAAAATATTCAAAATCACATATTGAGTTTAAAACTATAATCCTAGATAATAAATTTAGTTTAACATAATGAAAGAAAAATGACTAAACAATAAAAATCATAGTACAATAAATCCCAAACCACATAAAGTGCAGATGATAAGAATCCAAATCAGCCATTTGGCCTTAGTTGAATGATCTTCCTTATAGCTAGCAACTCTTAAATTGTATTGTCCTTGGATGAATCTTATCTCCAAGTGATTCTAAGTGTTGTGTGCTATCTTTGGCATTAAAAAGGATGGTTTTTTTTTTTTTGGCTTTGAACGATTTAACTTGAAGAGGAAATGAAGTTGAATTGTCAAAAGCTTCTAGAGTCTTCCAAAAAGTGAGCTTTTATAATACCAATGATAACTATAACGCCGCGATGTTTTCTCTAGAATGTTAGGGCATTTTTAATTTTATTGTACTAACGCTGTGGCAATCACTATTTCCAATGATGAGGCGTTCTTGATGCAAGTGAGATATTGATAGAATGTGGGAGCATTGCCTAGATTTTATGCTGTGGTGTTCACACAGCTCACGCTCCAACGTTGGTTTCTTGTATAAATGCTGAGGCATTCATTCTTTATCATGAACGTTGGCATGTTGAAGAGGAGAATGTTGAGGTGTTCATCACTTATTTGTACTTCACTTCTGAATTTTTACTCTTTGGCTTCAGTTTTCGATGCTTCCACCTTAATTCCTTTAGCATTCATCCTTTATATGATTTATCCTATAAAATTAACACTTAAATGCATAATTAACATGAAATTACTTGAAAATAAGCAAATATCTAAGTTAGAATAGAGCCAAAATATATAACTAAATCAAATTTACCAAACTTAGATAACTGCTCATTCTCGAGCAATATAAGAGAGAAAGAGAAACACACCAAAGAAAACACAATACTAAATGGCTAAAAAGAAATAAAAGTAACAAGTAATTAAAAACATATGAAAACTATTTACATGGTCGAGTTGATTTAATGGTTACTCATTTGTCTCAAAGACTATTCCACTTAACTTTAACTCCTCCAGAATTGATATATAGCTCTTCAAAATTCACAAATATCATCATTAAGCACTTTTCTTCTTCTTAATAAGTGGCCAATCATGTGTGTGTGTGAATTAAGCATATATTAATTAAAATTTACATAGATTGACTCAAATACCCAAAATTATGCAAAAACGTTTTGTCTCGACATATGTTTATTTACAAGATACTATCATAGGCTAGTTTTCCATACAACTCTCCATTAATGTAGGAATACACATGAATAGGAATTGATTAGGACTTATAATAGATTGTAATATAAGGTTAGGGTCAATGTGGGTTATTTGGATAAAAAACGGCTTCATTCACACTATGAACACCAAATCCTCTTAGCTAACATTTGAATTTGCTACCCTTGATTTCATTCCATACCCCTTCTCCAAAAAAAAAAATATTAAATATTTTTAATAGGATTATTTTATTCAATTATTCAAAAAAATAATAATAAACTAAGCATGACTCCTCCGCACTTATAGTTATTCACCTCTCTTCCCTGAAGCGTAATGTGGCGCTTACTCACTAAATTTTTGTTATATTCAACTTTTACACCACCTAACTCAACACATTCCCAATATACTCAATGTTCACAGTGTTCAGGGTATTTAAACTTAAGGGTAGGCTTGTAATGTGGTTATTTAAGAAAAAAAGGTAGTCCACGCTTAATTGAGGTAACTAGGGATCAATGTAAACTCAGTGTAGGCTAAAAAAGTTCAAACAGTCCAAAGATAACCTAATTTCTTTTTCCAATTCTTGTCCTTCATAGGATTTTGCCTTAAGCTGTAATCAAACAAGTTTTAAATTGCTTGGTCATTGAAACTGTGGTATACTACTTTAAGCATGAGCAAATCTAATATAAATTCAACTAACATAAGCTTTATATAAGTGCTAAAAAAATAATGATCACAAATAAAAGTCAAATTCTATCTAGATATTGGTGAATGAATTATTTCGAGTATATACCTCTTCCAAAGTAGTTGAAAATATAAGCTATTTAGTCAAATTTTCATCATAGACTAGCAGTCATTATCACAACCTGACAAAACAACAACAAAGCAATAAACAACACAAAAAAAACCTTTACATAAAATTCACGTTATATTATTGTTGCTTTTCTTGTGAAACTATCAAATACGAAGACATAAAAGTAATAAACATAAAAACATAAAACTAACATAAAGTAAGCATAAAACAAGGATAAGAAATTCAAGCCTAATACAAACAAAGGAAGTGTTTTCTTGCCCCTAACTAAAAGTTTGACATAGTCCCCATGGCAGCAGAAATAAAAGTGAAACTGAAACACTTCCATAGTTGAAGAAGTGCTGGCTCAGTCATCCAAGTCCTCTTCAGCTATGCCAAAGCATCTTAACCAACAGTCTGATCATCCTCTAAAGGTGGAGATGGTGGTGAAGTAATGGACTGTGGAGTCATATCGGCAGAAGATGGCTGATAATTACTTCCAATCAAGTGGCGCATAGTTTCATCTATTGGTAATGGTAGTCTCTAAAATTTCAAAACTCCTACCTGAATCCCTACACCTGTGCAACAACCAGCGACTCCAGCCTCACCAGTTTGGATGTGGTGGATATACTCCTAGATGACAAGGCTGTTGCTGCTGATAAAAAGGAAATCATCAAGTCTACTCTTAGTGCTAATGGTACTAGCTATCTCTGACTCTCTACCTTTTGTTGCTTCTGAATGGTACTAAAATCAATCACCCGAGATGTCGGTACAAGGTCCTTATAAACCTCCAAACAAACTCCAGCACAGGCACAAAGTGTTGTGATCAATAAAGGTAAATCCTCTTAGCAAGTTAGGAGCAAGCCAAAATCTCCTCCTATAAAATTTACCCGGCATTTACCAATCACTCGATCATGATAGAATAAAGTAGCACTAACCTCAGCTTGGTAATGTCACTAGTGTGCATAACTGGCACCATCCGATTCACTATAAAAATATATCATGCCTTCACGTCCTTGGTCAGTGTTGGATCTAAAGTTCATTAGAAGACCATTAGTCGTCTTTCACTCAAGATGGCAGAGAGTTATAGTGATTACTCTATCATCGAGGTCTTGTGTCATCTTTGAGTACTCATTTGGCACATTTACTAGTAGTTCAAAAAGTGCATCGATGGTGTCGTAATCAAAGGCCATCATCCTCGAATGGACATTGACTCGATATCCCATATGCTCTTATGCATTTGTGTAAAATTCCTTAACAATTAAAACCACTCATGCAGTAAGTGATCCATAGAAGCTCTCATCTCCTATCCAAGATCATCTTGATAATGCTAAGGAAGTCCCTCTCCTCTAGGTTGAAGCATCGCTCCGTGATGATGGATTTGTGAAGAATCATGTTGGAATAGTTATCAGCTATGTTTTTTGACATAAAGCGTGATGTGTCAACGGATGAGCTCCTTACTGCAGCGGTTCAGCTTTTTTTAGGTGCCATTGTAAAAAATAAGGTGTAGTTAAGTTAGTTTTGAGTATGGGTGATTTTGGGTCAAATTTGGCTATTTTAGTGCTTACTTGATGTTTTGATCAATGAAATAGGTTGGTTGGGTGGTGGGTAAGGTGTCTTTGGTGTTAATTTGAATGAGGGTTAGTTAACTTTAAACTTAGATTGAGAGAAATGAAGGTGTGCTTGAGAGAAAGTGCAAGGGAAATAGGTTAAAATGCTATATTTAATCTGATTTTTGACTAAACGCAGATGCTTCTAAGAAGGTGATGCGATATTTCTATATCTCATAATTAAGCGCAAGTATACGCTATCATAACAAGTAATAAAGGGACTTATAAAGTTGGATGTTGAACCCACATGGATAATTTCTTCTTTTTAACCAATTACTAAAATGATATCTTCCTAATAATTATTCAGATAAATAAAAATCTAAGAATGAATGTAGAAACTATAAAGGTAAAAACACAATACAAAGAGATTTAAGTGATAGCAATATAGAGAATACCTAGGATTAATACTATCCCTCAATATGCTTTCTAATGATTAATCTTCTAATATTTAACTCCCTTAGTCTTTGTTATTGATCAAGACACTAATGTATTCACAAGCCTCTTCCAAGGTCATGCAAGTATACCTTAATTTACCAAATACCTATATTCCTATGGTACTTGTAATAAATTAAGATTCATTAAGATTAGGTCTTATTGATCATACATGCCAATTAGGTATATTCTTATCCTAAATTGAAACTTGCATATGCAACATTGAATGTTACTATACAATCATGCATCAAATTACATAGGTCTAGATATTATGATTCCTCTTCCGAGTTTATCAACAATATTACCAACTCATTCACCATATATTGGCCAGATATATTGAAGCATTAAGATTAAATAATTTAAATATCAAAGAACTAAGTTTATTAAATATTTCAAAGATATGGCAATTAAGCACACATATTGAGTTCAAGTATTAACCCTAGAAAATAAGTTTAGCTCATGGCTACAAGGGAACAGCAGTAAAAATAGTAATAAATCATGATACAATCAATAGCAAACCGATATAGACGTCGAATTGCTCTTAATTACGCTGTCTAAGGTACTCTTGATGCCGAAGAACACCTTGAATCTCTCTCTAAAGTTGCTTTAATTAAACTCTTATTCCTCTCCAAGACTTGTGCTCTGTATTCTTGGTATTCTTGAATTGCTTTAGGTTGCTCTTGGATTCTTCTTGAAGGCTGGGAATGAGTGGCTTTTTATAGGAATTGATATGAGCTTAAAAATCTCAATTCTCGTCGGAGTAGGACTCGCGATACCGCTGGGGCACTATGCAATTGCCGCTGGGGCGATGCGTGAATTAGGCTTCACCGCTGAAGCGGTGGATTGATGGCGCTAGGGCGCTGTCCTCTTGCTGGCGCGCTGAATGTTTGTCGCTGGGGTGCCAGATGCGACTTAAATAGGTCGTTTTTCTTATTTCGATCACTATTCTAGTGCTGAGGCTATAATTCTTGTGGTGCTGGGGCGATAGACTCATACTTTGAAATTTTTGCATTTTAGTCCCTATTTTCGCTCTTAATCTTTAAATTTCGTTCAAGTCCCTATAAATAACAATAATGCACATAAATAGCCATCTATTCTCATAAAATAATAAAATATCAATAATAAAAATATAAAAAAATATATGACAAATTTGCCCTTATTAGAAGGTATAGTAAAGTTTTATTATATTATGTTGTTTATTTTATTTTATTGCAGCGTTAAGAGATAGAAAAATTTAACACCATCACATTAAGACTCAAACGTTGCAATGCTAAGCATTCATTTATCAAGGAAGTTTCCTACTCTTATTTTTATTTTACACCATTAAGGACAATATTAAATTTAAGTTTGGAAGAGGGAAACACCACTTATCTGTATTTATTTTCTGCTTCATGAATTTTACTTGTTTTTTGCATGTTATTTTTTTGTTTAGTTATTTAGTTTTAGGTTTGGTATGATGATTAATAGCCAATGATAAGAACTTAATTGTGATATATATAAGTCTTAAGAAACAATAGATATTGCAATTGTTCTTATGTTTAATCTTTGTGCTAAATTTTTATCTTATTTGTGATTCATTGAACACATTGAGTACATAATTATGACTATTTAGTTTATTTGCTTACTTAGAGAATGTTTATACATGACAAGGACACTTAGAGGTCTCATGCATTCCATAACTTATTTGATTATCACTCAAGGTGAAATTATAGGCCGTACATAATTAAAGAAATGATTTTATGCCATAATTAAATTGTTTGTGTCTTTCTAGCCCACATATGTACATTATTTTTATCTCTACTCATCCATTTTGAGCCTATTAACTATTTTTCTTTGTTAACTACATCTAAATCTTAGCCTTTAAATAAATTTCATTTGTAACACCCTTTACACTATACGCATAATGGTCTTGTTTGAGGGCTACGTAGAAATTATTAAGCCTATTAGAAGAAGAGTAAAATAAAGAGTAATTATGAATTTTGGTTATTCAAAAAGGATTGTCAAAACTTAAGTTTGAGGGTATAGTGGCTTGAAACGTTTACTAAAAAAGAAAGAAAAAAAAGAATAGAAAAAAAGTGAACATAAGTTTACTATACTTATGGTTTAAAAAAAGTAAGAATTAAGTTTGGAAAAATCTTTTGGGAAAATTGATGAAATGTAAAGATGATTCAGGACAAAAATGTGTGTTTATTGTGTGAATTAAGCTAAAATTTATCCATTTTATCATATCTTCACCTTTGTCATACATGATATATATTGCAAGTTGAATAAAATCTTATTTGATCCTTGATTATATGTGTATCTATATTAGTGGGGGGTGGGATGAAAATAACCTTATGGAATGTGAATTAAACAAAATTAATAGAGACTATCTTTCGCATTCTTGTGTGTATAATCTGATCCAAGTGCAAATGACTAAATGAGAATAATTTACACATACGCATCAAGTGAACCACATATAGGATAAGACTAGTACATGAATTGACATTTTAAATTTTGTGGTATCTAAATTTTTTTATGAGTTGTAGAATATATAAAATCTTTGGGACATTATTAAACATCAATCAACCAATCCTTTGTGTATAAGTTTTTTTTAAAAAAAAAAGTTTTTTACTTCTCTTTGTTCGAGGACTAGTAAACTCTTAAGTTTAAGGGTATTTAATAGAAGTTAATTAGTTCTAATATTTTCATCTTTTAAACTTAATATTTATTCGTTTAAATTAAAATTATTTGACTTTTTATATATTTTACTGTTATTTTATATATTTTGAGTTAGTGGAGGAAATAGAGAAGAAAATTCAAAAAAATTAATGCAAAAATATCAAGATTGTTACAGTAATGAGCTACAGTGATTTATTACCATACTTTTGCTTCAGTGCTAGCGTCGTACCATCTAAAAATAAAAAGAGATGCTCATATCAATGTCTTCAGCGCCTAAAATCTAGCATCGCAGCGCCGTGTGAGTAGTAACGTATGAACAATGTCGGCACGAAAAAAAATCATAATCTGACTTGTATTTGATATTTTATCCTAAATTAAATATATGAGCCTATAAATATAAGACTAGAAAGCCTATTTCAACAATCAATAAGAGAGAGAGAATAGGAGAGAGAAAAATCAAAATTTGGAGGATTAAGAAGATTAAAAGATTGAAGATTACAACAAAATTAGTTTTATCTGTTTAACTCGTTATATTTTTAGTTTTATATGATTTTCATAACGTTATTCTTGATAAGCTCTAGAACTCTTTATTTCACAATGAACTCAATTTTTATTCTAGGGATACAACTTTGAACTTGATTTTGATTGAATTCAAGTTTTTCTCTTATTTTTATAAACTCAATAATAGAATTATTCAATTATTCTATATTTAATGCTTTCTATTTACTTGATCACTAATTAGATTGTTATGGGAACCCTAATGAACTTGATGAAAGAATTTTTATGTTAGCCTTGAATAATTTGATACATTATCATAAGGTAACAATTATGAGTTTCATATGAGATAAACATATACCTACATGATATATATGATATTAATAGATTAGTTCTTAATTAATTTTATTCTCATTTGGTTACTATAGATATATAGGTAATTGTTAGGGTAAGATATAGTCACTTGACAATCGACATACGCTTGGATGATATTAGAAATCTAGTTAACAATTCATATTGAAGGATTAATTTAAGAAAATATTAATTGATTTAATTAACATATCAAGAGATAATTGTAATCTTAGATTTTATCTATTATTGGTCCCTCTATCTTGTTATCTTAAATTTTTTCTTGTTAATTTTTTGTTATTTAGTTTAGATTACTTTCCTTTTAATTTTCTTTCGTCTAAATAAAACAATTTTAATACTTGGCATAAACAATAACAATAATTTCTCGTAGGAACGATACTTTACATATATGATATTTATTGTTTATGATAATATGCATTTGTGCTTAACTAAAAATTATTTATTAGAAGCTTCAGTTACAAGTAATCAAGAATAAGAATAAGATCAATAAGAACAATCACACAATCAACTTACGTGGTTCAACAATAAACATCTACGTCCATGGTGAATCATGGGATCCTAACATCTCTTATTAAGTTCATAAAGAACAAGATCACAAAGATCTCTCTCTCAAGAGATTATCAATAAATACAATAATAAAGAGCTCTCAAATGATCCATTAGTGTTTCTTTTGTTCACTTAGAACTCAAGCACTACTTATGAAACTCTCTTGTACACTCAGTGGTCAAGGCTCTTTAACTGTTTAATTTCTCTCTTAGAGTCTCTCTTAATGCTTTAATGAATTCTAAAAAGTATATGGGTTTATATAATACTTACAAAGTCCCTAAAACCCCTAAACCTAGTTGGAGTAAGATTTTATACATGTAGGAGTCCAAAACTCACTCAAAGACGTTAATTCAAGATAAAAATAAATTTTCTTGGACCAGCAACACTGCAGTGTTTTCCATCAAACGCTGGGGTAGTAATGACTCCTTATTAATTTTCAACTCAAAATTATACCAAAACATAATTTTAAATCACCATTTCAACATATTTTTATCTGATCTTCTAACGGAGAATGTTACGATAGATTTTGTTTCACAATTAAATTATGTATCTTTTTTTTAATAAAATCAGCAGTATTAAGTAAAGAAATAAAGTGACAATGAGTTTTTGTTATTTATATATCAATTGCAAATAATAATAATAATAATAGGTAGGGGGGTGTAAACCGAAACTGAGACGGGTTCGAGATGGAAACCCGATCAGTTTCGTATCCTATCAGGACAGAAAAATTTATCTTGACTAGGGTATATTTCTGTTTAAGATGTATCCCAGTCTCGGGACTAAATTCGGAACATGGGTCACTTTTTGTCTATGTCCCTAATTTGTTCTAATTTTGTATTTTGGCCTAAAACTTTTAGGTCTGTTTATGCTAATGTGCCTAATTGCTTCAAAATTTTATTTTTAGCCCAAAAAATTAATTTTGAATTTTTTTTAGACTTTAATAATTTTTATTAATAATTTCTTATTTCATTAATATAATTATATTTTCAATTATTTTAAATATTATAATTTTAATTTTAATTAGATTAAATATTTTAATTTCAATTTCAATTTCATTAAATGTTATAATTTCGATTTCAATTCTAATTTTTATTACAATAAATATTATAATTTTAAATTGGCAAATATAATTTTAATTTCAATTACGTTAAGTGTTATAATTCTAATTGGCAATTTCAATTACATTAAATGTTTAATTTCAATTTTAATTACGTTAAGTGTTATAATTCTAATTGGAAATTTTAATTTCAATTTCAATTTTAATTACGTTAAGTGTTATAATTCTAATTCTAATTTCAATTATATTAAATGTTATAATTTTAATTTCAAATACATTAAATGTTATAATTTCGATTCTAATTTCAATTTCAGTTACGTTGAATGTTATAATTCAAAATCACAAATCTAATTCAATTTCACTTATGTTAAATTTATAATTTAATTCTAATTCTAATTTCAATTACGTTAAATATTATAATTTCAAATCTAATTCTAATTTCAACTATATTAAATATTATAATTTCGATTGCAATTCTAATTTAATTTTGTTAAATATTATAATTCTAATCTAATTTTAATTTTAACTACGTTAAATGCTATCATTCCAAATTCAATTTTAATTTCTATTATGCTAAATATTATAATTCTAAATCATAAATCTAACTTCAATTTTAATTATATTAAATGTTATAACTCCGATTCCAATTTTAATTTTAACTACATTAAATATAGTAATTTTGATTCCAATTCTAATTTTAATTACGTTAAATTTTATAATTCTAAATTACAATTCCAATTTCAATTTCAGTTACATAAAATATTATAATTTTAATTTCAATTACATTAAATGTTATAATCCAAATCTAATTTTAATTTCAACTAAGTTAAATATTATAATTTTGATTCCAATTCTAATTTCAATTTCATTAAATGTTATAATCTAAATCTAATTTTAATTTTAACTATTTTAAATGTTATAATTTCAAATCTAATTTTAATTTCTATTACGTTATTTATTATAATTTTGAATCGCAAATTCAATTTTAATTTCAACTACGTTAAATATTATAATTTCGATTTTAATTCTAATTTCAATTACGTTAAATGTTATAATCCAAATTCAATTTTAATTTTAACTACGTTAAATATTATAATTTTAATTTCATTAAATGTTATAATCTAAATCTAATTTTAATTTTAATTTTAATTTTAATTATGTTAAATGTTACAATTTCAAATCCAATTTTAATTTCAATGATGTTAAATATAATTTATATTACGTTAAATGTTAGAATTCTAAATCAAATTTAATAAATTAATATTGATAGTTTAATTAATTTTCAATATTGATTTTCTTAAATAAAATAATGAATACAAATTAAGATGGAATGTTTTAAAAAAAATTATATTTATTAATTTACTTACAAATTTACAAAATTTATGTTAAATTAACTTATAATTTATTTATTAATTAATAAAATTTAGTCTTTTAGTTTTTTTATAAAAAAAATTAGGTCTGAAACGGGAATTAATTTGGGGTGTGGGATCCTCGACCTTCATTCCCATCCTGCCAAGCTGAGGCTGCCAGCGCATTGTATCTAACCACACTGTGGCAAATCGATACAATAAACAGCTTGCTATACCATACAAAGGCATCTCCGGACGAACGGTTTTTGGATATTCGGGTCCTTCAGTTTTTTTGTCTCAATCGTCTATTTAATGTTATTTTATTCTGAAAATTTTAGGACAATATAAGATCAACGCCAGGATGGGACTTTTGGCCACCCCACTAAGTAGCACTTAATATTAGACAACTTAACGTGGGCAAAGAAAAGAAAATTATGTACACGCAAAGGAGACTGCACGATGTCTTATAAAATTGGATAGACAAATTAAATACATGTATCCACACACACAAATTCAATATTTTTGTTCCATTCTTCGGTGATAATTTATGTATACGTTTTATATAATATATATCGAATCCTTAGTTCGCTTATATATCTCTTCACATGTTTTCAATGCATGTAGTAGAGATGCTTAATTAATTGTATACAAAGTACAACCGACAAAATTGTTTTGTTTACTTTTTTTGTTTTTAAACAAACAAAATTGCCTACACTGTTGGAAAATATTACTGTTAAGAATTAAAAAGAGAAAAAATGAAAAAAAAAAAACCTATTTTAATCATATGATCCATGTAGGTTAGTTTGATTATAATAATATTTCCCATTTTGGGTTATAATAAAGGAAATTATCTGTTTCTTCCTATTTCTATCTTAATTATTAGATGTGTTTTTTTTTTTTAAGATATAAATAATTATCTTTTAAGATTAAAAATGATAAAAAAAACTTAATTTTTTTTTGACAGAAAAAACGTAATTCTATATTTTAAAAAAAAAGAAATATAATAGATAAATAAAGATAAAAGTAAGGAAAAATGTTAATAACTTAATAACTTTTTACTGATACTAGTTAAGGAGTCTAACTATGTTATGAGTTATGCTTTAGCATTGCACCATTGAGCGGCCTCTTGTCTTGACGGGTTTATATTGTCTAACCTTTTACATAATCTAGTAGCAACTCTCGAACAAGATTTGGAACCGAAAATTAAAAATTGAATTGAAAATTACTTATTTATTTATTTTTTATAAATCAGTCTTTCTGATACAGATGATCCCTTAAGAAAGGGCAACAATAGAGCATACTTGATTGGGTAAGTTTCTTTTAAAACTTAAAATTTGATCAACTCATTTTATACTATTTATACTAAGGGAGACTTAAAGAACTACCAGAGGGAGATTTAGAAACTCATGGATAAGGAAGAGTAAAGTTTTTATTTCGTTCCAGTCTGTCCATTACAAAATGAGGGAGTGGCTTTATATAGCCTGAGACTCCAGATACAAACAAAGAAACAACTTTTGACGTGGCACGCAGACCACCATACAAGAAAAATAACTTGAAAATGATTAACTTTTGATGTGACACACATGCCGCTTATTAAATAGACACGCGTAATAAGAAACATAATTATTGGGCCACGTGATAATTATAAGCACAAAGGCTCTGCTTTTTAGGATTACTTTTATCACGTGGCTTAAGATCTGAAGTTTGATTAGCTGGACCTATTGGGGCTTCCGTCATCATTGAACTGTTTCTAGGCACGCTTGGCCAGTCTGCTTTCATATTCTTCCATGAATTCTTCCGGGATTTTGATGTCATCAGCACTTTCATCATGAATTTCAGCTTCTTGTGGGGCTAGCTCACGGGATAACTGTCTTACTTCTTGTTGGACTTGTGACTCGGTAGGTAGGGGTTGAGCATCTTGGTACAGGGAGAAGGATAAGTCTGGTGGTCCTGGAGGGGTAGGTGGGATATTATGCATCTGTGTGTTTGTCTCATAGAGTTCTGATGGGATAATTATGGGAAGAGAGTTTTCGTGATCAATCCTGGTTCGATTGTACTAGTAGTACTGTTGGAGGTAGTGTTGGTGTTGTTCATTTTGTCTGTGTTTGTAGATGTTGGATGCTTGTTGGAGTCTGTATGAGAAGTCTTCATCCGTGGTTTCCCAAGGGGCACAGTCTTCAGGGTCTATCCATACGACTGATAGGATGATCTGATTTGTTTTCTACAAGGACTCTTTCTAGTTCTCTCATTTCTGCTCTGTGGTTATCTCGGAACAGATGAAGGGGGTATGAAAACATAAAGTAGTCTTCGACGATAGGATAGTAATACACCTCATGATCGGATATAATCATTCCCTTACGTTGGAAGAGAAGGATGATATGAAATCTTCTGGATGGCATTCTTGATTGACTGTGTTGATGTATTAGCCTTTTGAACTTGACTAGCAATTATTCACGGGGGAAGAACCATTGTAAAAATGTGATTGCATCATGGTTAGACGAGACTGTTTCGAGCCATTTTTTCGTCTTTAGGACAGGGAATTCCATTGCAATGGTGTATGAGTCCAACAGGTACCATAGCAGGTAAAGAACACTTTTAGACCAGGCTTCGAAAGGTGTGACAGTGAATAGGTAGAAAAATAGATAGGTTAGGTTGAACAGTGGGGTGCCTAGAGTGCCTCAGCCATTTTCTTCAACAGCTTTAATGGCATACTGTCTTATGAGTTCGTTGGGGTTTGACCTGATGGTTCTGGTCCTGATTCTTTCTTCAAATTCTGGATGAGAAAACAGGACTGGTAAATGGATGATGAAAGGTTTTAGAGGAACAACAAGGAAGGAGGCAGAGGACAAGAAGGCTGCCATTAGAAGGATAGTGGAATAGGATTTGTGTTTTGATTTTTTGACCGTGTGTTTGGTAGTGATGTGGTTGGTGGGTAGGTTATCGGTATTTATAGGGTTACGGGAGAGAAAGTCTGCTATAGTGTTGTCTTTTCCTTTAATGTGTTTTACTTCAAAGGAGAAATTAGAGAACCACTGTTGCCACTTTAGCAGTTGCTGGTTTGGAATGCGTTTTTGTTTGAATTTCAGCATGTGAGAGAATGTCGACATGTCTAGTTCGACCATGAATTTATGTCCAATCAAGTGAAATTCAAAATTTTTAATTGCCCGTTTTACTGCCAATATTTCTTTGAAAGTGCTGTGATAGTGGAGTTCTAAGTCTGAAAAGGCTTCGCTTTTGTATCCACATATCTGTCTTTTTCCATTGATTTCTTCTAGGAGGATGGCCCTCCAGTGGTAATTACTTACATCTGTCTGCAGTATTCTTTTTCCATGTGATGAGATTTGTAAGGGTGGCAGATTTGTTGCTTTCTCTTTAAGCAATTTTATAGTTGATGTTTGTTGCTGTTGCCACTGTGGAGGATTCTTTTTTAGCATGTAAAACAGATGCTTCGTGATCTGTGAAAGATATTGTATGAAGTCTGACATGTAATTTACGATGCCAAGAAATTGTTGGATTTGGATTTTTGTCAAGTTGTCGTCAGGGAATCTGGTCTGTTGTTCAGCAATGTGGGGTTGGTGCTCGTATTGTCCATTCTTTATTCGCATCCCCAAAAATTCTATTTCTTCAAGACCCGTATGGCACTTGATGGGTGAGATCATAATGCTCTTTTCTTGTAGAATGCTTGCCAAATATCAAAAGGAGATCATAGTATTCATCAACATCTTTCGAGAAAAGCAGTATATCATCTATGTAGATGAGGGCCCGGTCTTAGATTAGTTCAAAGATTTTCATCATTATTTTCTAAAAAAGAGATGGAGCATTCTTTAACCCGAAAGGTGGGACGGTCCATTGATAATGGTGGTGAGGTGTGCAAAAACCTATTTTGTGTCGGTCATCAGGGTGGACTTCTAATTGCCAAAATCCCGTCTTTAAGTCAAATTGCGAAATACCTTTGCCTGTGCAATCCTTGAAAATAGCCCCTGCTTGTTGGGTAAAAGAAACTTGTCATCCTGCAAAAAAGGAGTTTAGAGGTTGATAATTAATAACCAATCTTAATGTTTTCCTAATTTGCTCGCTGTGTTTATTGACGTAGAAGGCTTAACAGGCCCACAGTGAGGAAGTGAGTTCAATAAGTCCCTTTTGTAACAGTTGTGTGAGTTCTGCATTAGCTACTTCAACATAGTTCGGTAGCATGCCAAGGTGGCTAGCTTTGGTCGAGTTGATGTTTTTATTCATGTGAAAAGGTAGTCGAACAAAATATTCTTGATTTTTCCATAACGGGTGAGGATATTTGAGGAGGAATTCAGAGTGACTGTTTGACGCAGAGTGGGTTCTGATTTGTTCAAAGATAGCATTTAGAGGGGTGATGGAAAAATAGTTTAGAATAGTTGACCAGGGTAAAAAATGGGCTTTAAATTTTAATCTATTGGGCTTGGTAAAAACTTTCTTTTCTAAGAGTTTTTGGATCAAATCAAAGCCTATGATCAGGTCTTTTCCTGAGAGGTCCGAGCCTAATAGTTTATGGCAAATTTTGAGGTTTGGGAAGAACTGCAGATAAATTATCTTACTGATCATGAATACAGTAAATAATTCATCATTGGCTGCTCGGAAGGTTTGATGGTAGGGTTTCCAGTAGGACTTGGGGAGGATGATTGGGTTGAGGATTAACGTTGCAGCACCAGTGTCAAGTAGTCCGATTACTTTGATTGGCTTGCTGTATTTGGATGGGTATAGCTGGAGTTCTAGCATCGAGATGAATATTGTGTGTAGTCGCTTGGACGGTATAGGCGCCTGTGATGGTTTTGTTTGGATTTTTAGTGACTCTAAAATAGAGCTTGAAGTAGATTCTAATTCGGACTCTGAGTAAACAAGGATAGTGTCACTGTCCTCACAGCTTTGTTCAGATAAAAGTGATTCGAGGTATGAGTTAATGAGCTCATCTTTTGCAATGGCGCTGATGGTCGATAACATCTTTTTTCTTTTATCTTTCTCAGGACACTGTTTTGTAAAATGTCCTTTTTGCCCACAAATAAAACACCTATTTCTTTTCTTCGAAAAAGCTAATTTTCTTTGAAAGAATCTCTTCCTAGATTTGGGTGGCCAGGAGAATGGTTGTCGGATTTTGAACTTCCGGTGGTGGTGCTTTTTCTAAGTCCTGCAAGAGCATTATTTTCCTGGACATTTAATCTACAAATCACGCCGTTCACAAGCCTTTTGAATTCTTTTGCCCGTGAGATCAAAATCTTTAAAGAATTTTGTGGCGTGTACTTAACATATCTAGGGCTGATAAAATTGCTTGTTGGATTACCCCTATGGAGGAATTCTGTAGATTTTTGTTCTTTGAATCAAGAATTCTTAAAGCCTCTTATCCCAATGGTTCCGGGACTGAATTAAGATAAACTTGTTTCAGATTAGGGTCATAAATTCCCAGAATATAGTATCTCCCTGTAGCTTTTTTAAAATGTAATTCAAGATTTTTTCGTTTATACGAACAATACTTCATCTTAAAGAATTCTTCGCGAGCTTTCTCTGTTATCTGGCCTTCTTCTTTGACAAATTCATTAAATAAGATGCTAATAAATTATTTGATTGAATCATTTTGTTGTAACATGCGCTGTCTATATTTTCCCAGATGGAGGTACCAATATTTTAGTATTCCTTGAAATCGGACAATGGCCTTTTGGATAACTTCATGGATGGTAGTCCCAGCTTTTTGTTGCTCAGCTAAGCACCATGCTTGGAACTAAAAAATGAAATCAACCTGTTTATGAGGGCTGACGTCATTAAGAGTTAGCCAGTATTCTTTCTCTGTGTTGTCTGGTCGTAATAATGGAACTCGTCTCCGTAAAGGAGTCTCTGCCTCATCTATAGAAGAATCTGGTTCATGAATTTCTGTTTGTGGTCCTGATGCCTGTAGGTCTGGCGGTGTTGTGTTCATGTATTGGGGTGGAATCAGGGAGGTCGTTGACCATGACGTTGACTCGGAGATGGATTCAGGTTCTGAGGCTGTTTGTGGTGTTGGCATCTTGGTGAGGGTGAATAGTTGATTCATAGTGGTTGATGGAAAAATGGATGTCGTAGGGTTCAGGTTTTGGTAAAATTTTGGTGGTGGGGTTGGTAATTTTTTAAAGTTGAGTTCTGTGCTAGTGTCTGGGACTGAAGTCGTGGATGTAGTTGATGGCTCGGAGGCAGGCTTTTTTTTTTGTCTCTCTTTTTTGGGATGAGTGTAGAACTGTCACCAAAGATAGAATGAGGTTTGACACATGGTAAAGGCTGTAATGCTTTGGGTCAGGTATCTATCGGTCGTCATGGCTGAAAAATGTCTTGTTCGAGGCTTTGTAGTTAGGTTTTCAAATGATTGATTCTCTTTTCTTGCTCTTGAAAGGAAAGACCGTGTTGAACCAGATCTAGCATATGTTCGTGTAACACATTAATCTCAAGTTTGAGCTTGTCTATCAGTATCTGATGGGTTATGAAGCCATTGTCAATTTTGGTTTCTATTATTGTTTGAGATTCTTCAATCCTTTTAAGAGTGTTATTTTGGATTACAGCATTCTATGAATGCCAGTTAAGCACTGCATCTGTAGGACTTGTCTGTTCAAAGTTGCCGTCTGCCCGTCTAGTGTTTGGATGTTTTACCTTCCATTGTTGGACAGTGTTTTCTTCAGGGTTGTGTTGGGGGGTTAATGGAGGAAAGTCTATAAGTGAGAGCATACAGATTTGTGGAATAAGGTTTAAGAGTTTTGGGAACTGGTGTTTCGGTTTGCATATCGGTGGTGGTTGTATGTTCATTTTGTGTGGTTTACGGGTTGGGAGAGAATTGTGTTGAGGGATAAAATAGGTGACATAATAGTCAAATTTTTCAGACGGTTGTCCTAGGAGCCCAACATCTGGATCACCATTATGATATCTTTTCTCAAGGGTACACTGAAAGCATTGCTTTTTCTTTTTCTGTCTTTGTCTTTTGATAATGTTTTCATCATTCGATCTGTCATCTTGACATGACTGGCAGTTACAAAAGGGGTCCTAGTGGTAGTGACTATCTTCTGTCTTAAATTGGTAAATGGGTCACCCTTGTCTTGTAAAAGAGACAATAAGGGCTGTTTCTTGTAGGTGATTGACTGGGTTAAATGTGAACTGGGTTGGAAAAGGTGGGGTTGAAGGTCCTGGTTTTTCAAAATAAATTTTAGTTTGTCCGTTTTGTCTTTGGAAGAAACTGTGCTTTGTGGTTTGTAATGGTTTAGGTGGTTAGGACTGTTTGTGATTTTGTTCATACTTGATTATCCACGTGTCTGGAATGAGTTTTACCAGTTATTCATTAGAGAGTTGTCTTGGCACATAAGTGCATGTTGGCACCTTATTGGATTCTACAGAGAGCGGAATGACATTTTGATTGATATAGAGTGTCCCAAAGTCTAGGGCATAATTTTAGACTCGGTAGACCATTTGATAGTGAAGTGTGGCTAAATATGTGTTTCCTTCTAGTACTGGTCCGGTAATGTGGATCTGTGCCTTTAGGGTTAAAAACAGGTTGGGATCTGTAAGGGGCATGCAAAAGTTAGGGTACAGAATAATTAATACTGTGCCTGCATTTAATGTTGTTTGCATCATGTTGATGCAAGCGTCCATCAAGCAAAGCGATATGGGCAATAGTTTCAAGCCTTTTTCGTCCATGGAGGGTTAAGGCAAATCTAACAGCACCAAAGTGCATATGAGTGTAGCCTTATTTTAACCAGTGAGGGAGAAGGTCCTCAAGAAACCTGAGGGTCACAACTTATTCCTCAATTGAAACAGGGAGAAGGTGTTGGTAGAATTTGGTTGCTTGTACATATTCTCTGGTTTTGATTTGGTTTGGTGTTATCAATTGTTTGAGAGAAGTAGAAAGAGATTTTTGTGGCCTGAGAAAGGCATGGTAGGGGTTGATTATAGGAAGGTCAGCCACTGGTACTTTGTTTTCCTCTAGTAAGTAAGTGATCTCGTACAAATGCTCCATTCTTGAAGAATTGGTGGATCGGAGAGAAGGAGAAGAAGTAAGAGTAGTTGGAGAAGGAAAAAGGACTAGGAGGAGAATAAATGATTCAGATGATGAGGGATCTATAATGATAGAGGATGACTGTTCTCTCTAGTCTCCTTAGATATCAAGATAAAATGAGTTGATAGAGTGAAAACTTATAGAATACAAATACAAATGTACCAGTCGAAAAAGTGTTTGGCTCTAATACCAATTAAGGAGTCTAACTATGTTATGAGGTATGCTCTGGTATTATACTCTTGAGCGGCTTCTTGCTTTGGCAAGTTTACATTGCCTAACCTTTTACATAATTTAGTGGCAACTCTTAAACAAGATTTGGAACCGAAAATTAAAAAATTGAATTGAAAATTATTTTTTTTAATAAAATCAATTTTTCTGATATAAAGAATCCCTAAAAAAGAGCAACCATAGAGTATACCTAATTAGGTAAGTTTCTTTTAAATTTTAAAAATTGATCAACTCATTTGTAAATAATAACTAAAATTAATCTGACCTAAAAATATGCTAAAATTTTACTGAGGCTTGTACACATTGAAATATCTTATTAGCTTAATCAAAGCTAGAGATATGACCCCCCAAAAAAAAAAAACGAAAGAGAAATTCAGTTGTAACTTATTATTATTTTTAAATGTACAAAAAAAAAAAAAAAAAACTGTTTGAGAATGAATGGTTAATGCAATTAGACACAACGTGCGCTGTCAATAGTTGTTAAACAATGGCCATAATTTTCACACATATTATGTATATAAAGGCCAAAGCTTCTTTACTTGTAATTGGAAGTGAAGAAGGATTTAATTTTCTTGAATTATTTTCGCAGATCGTAGACAATATTGTGTGAAAGTACTGATCAAAGGTTTCTTATTGAGTTTAATAAGGACAAGAAAATTCATCTGCATAGTGTTGTCAGGTGTGCTAATTACTATTATATTTAATTTTTGTTTATATGCATCAAATTATGTCGAAATTAAATTTGTGTTCATCAAACAATGCATCTATGTGCCATTTTAATCACAATTCTACTGTAAAATCAGAAAAAATATATATTATTTTTTCTTCTACGCTTTGATCAATTTACCATTATAATTATATATTTGGTTAAGAACATTATAAAATATCGACACTAAAATATATTCTTGAATCAATTTATATTAATTATTTTCTAGGGTGAAAGAAAAGTTAAGAGTTTGCTTTTTTACTATTTTCTAAGAAGAGAGGGGAAAAATAAATATTTCTAGTATCTCATAATTCATAGCAATAATGAAAGAGTAACCGTATTGTCTCAAATGAAAATTTAATAATTAATTTACATGCATGATATAGTTCTACATAAGTTCAATTTTTTTTTTTTTTGTGAAAAGCATATGAATTTATTAAATTTTTTATATATAAATGAAAATATCAATTATTTTTTCCTTTTAAATTGATGCCAATGTATTTACCCCAAATGTGTGGATCATCTCATGTTCATGCATATAAGAACCTAACATCACTACATAATTAAGTAAAAAAATAATCCAATATTTTTTTAATATCTGCCAGAAAAAGAAAAAAAAGCAAGTGAAAAACTTAGGATTTAGATAAGGACTGACAGGAAAGTCATTAAATGAGCCCAAGAGACCAAAGGCAGAACAAATTCATAATTTTTTTTTGACATACCGACGACCGGGGCTTTGGTTTTCATTGTTAATTCTTTTTGTCTATGAATGCAGTTGCGGCAATGCAAATGCAATCCCTTAACTTATCCCACCGCCTGGTCCCGTCCAGTCATCGGTTGTCTCCAGTCCCGTTCACCCGCATTTCCAGCAGAAGCCTCCCCAGCTCAGTTGCATGTGCCCGTACAGTCAAGTGCCGCATTTCTCTTTCGAGCACTCCCTCGTTAGGTAAAATTTCACGTCTCTGCTCACTCTTTGCTTACTGAGAAAGTGCGGGAAAATGAAAGACCATAATTCGCTTTATGTTTTGTGAATATGACAAACATATGAAAATGAAAACACGATTTGATAAAGCAAACTTATTAACTAAAAACTGCCTTTAAACACATAAAAATTCAGTTTTTTTTTTCTTATTTATTGTCGTCAAGAAACTGTTTAATTCTAGCTTCAATGTTCTATGATGTAATTCTGTTTTTTTTTTTTTTGAGCAATTTTTCAGCAGTATCTAAGAAGTTATTAGATGTTGAAATGGTATTGTTGTTTGCTTGTTTTGTTTATTTATTTTCTCTTTTAGTAAATGATGCAAAAGAATTTGCGGAAGCTTGTAAGAATGGAAACTTGGTTCCGTTATACCGTTGCATATTCTCGGACCACCTCACTCCAGTTCTTGCATATCGTTGTTTGGTCAAAGAAGATGATAGAGAGGCTCCAAGTTTTCTTTTTGAGTCAGTGGAGCCGGGTCGGGTTTCTAATGTTGTAAGGGCTATGTTATTTTACTAATTAATCATTTTGAAAATTTGGGTAGTTCTAAATGTACCTTGTTTATTTGATGTTGAATTATTTGTGCCAGGGGAGGTATAGTGTGGTTGGATCCCAGCCAGTGATGGAAATTGTAGCCAAAGATAATAAGGTCACGATAATGGACCATGAGAAAGGGAGCTTAGTTGAGGAGCTTGTTGAGGATCCAATGGTGATTCCTAGAAGAATCTCAGAGAGTTGGAAACCTCAACTTATTGATGAGCTTCCTGATGCTTTTTGTGGTAATAGAATTTTGTTGACACATTACTTGTTTTATAGTTAGTTTCATTCTCTTAAGTGTGCTTTATCATGACACAGTAAGTTGTTTGAATTTTGATCTAAATTTTGTTGATTTTGGAATTAATGATTGTTTACCCAATTTTACTACAATTGTGATGGTTATGTTATTCATTTCTTTCTTGTTTCTTAGCAAGCTCTATAAAGTTATTATACTTAGGAATATGTACTATTGTTATGAATAGGTGGTTGGATTGGATATTTCTCATATGACACAGTTCGGTATGTTGAGAAGAAAAAGCTGCCTTTCTCAAAGGCACCACATGATGACAGAAACCTTGCAGACATACATCTAGGCCTCTATGCTGATGTGATTGTGTTTGATCATGTGGAGAAGGTACTGCTCTACATCTCCATCAACAATACCAACAATATCATTGACCTTTGGCTACTCTTCTTTACGCTAACTCCTTTAGATTAAATGCACTTTTAATTGGAAGTGTTTACTAGACTTGATTGAGGCATGCTCTTGTATCTCGAGAGGAAAAAGAAAAAATGTTCAACATGCTCTTGGTTGAAATGATTTCTAAAAAGATGCCTTTTTGCAGTTTTCTCAAGCTTTTTCTCAGTATGAAGGACTGCTGAAAGCAGACTAACTATATGCCAAGATTTAATTTTCCAGTTTATAAAATTGGATTTGTCAGAAGGTGTTTGCTATTACTTTCATTGGTAATGGGCTATTAAGGAGCTTAGTGCATTCTCTTTTTTCTCTTTTTGTGCCTCCTCAGAAAGCATATGTAATTCATTGGGTGAGGCTGGATGAACACTCCTCTGTTGAGAAAGCATATGCTGAGGGAGTTGAACACTTGGAAAAATTGGTGGCCAGAGTACAGGATATTGATCCGTAAGTTACCTTGTACTTATTTGTATCTTTTGGATTGAATTGCAATAAAATTTATTTTCTTTTGGCATGATTGTTGATTCTTAGGCCAAGGCTCTGCCCAGGTTCTGTAGACTTACAGACTCGTCATTTTGGTCCTTCTTTGAAAAAGTCAAACATGACAAGTGAAGCATACAAGAATGCTGTACTACAGGCAAAAGAACATATTCAGGCTGGGGATATTTTTCAAATTGTACTAAGTCAACGTTTTGAACGTCGAACATTTGCTGATCCATTTGAAGTTTACAGAGCGCTGAGAGTTGTGAATCCGAGTCCATATATGACTTACTTGCAAGTATGCGGATTACTCTCTGGAATTATTATGGTTGCAGCACTTCTGTTGCAGTTCTGATATCAATATTTTTTCTTGTCAGGCGAGAGGGTGTATTCTGGTAGCATCAAGTCCAGAAATTCTTACTCGAGTAAAGAAGGTAAACTATTGCAGTTATTTTAATTAGTTAGGTTCTCTGGAAATTACAAGAAATGGCACCTTCATGCATCTTACTCTTAAAAGTTTGGCAGCAAACTCTTTAAGTTTGTCAGTTATTTACCATTAAACATTCATCAGTATGGTTGTTTAATCTACATTGTTATAACAGAACAAGATTGTGAATCGACCTTTGGCTGGAACAGTTCAAAGAGGGAAGACTACTGAAGAGGATGAGATGTTAGAAACACAGTTGCTTAATGATGCAAAGCAATGTGCAGAGCATGTTATGCTGGTTGATCTGGGTCGGAATGATGTTGGAAAGGTAAATAAGATCTCTTTTTTTGTTTGTTTTGACGTTATCATATAATTTCTTCTGTTTCTTAGGAAGTGCATATGTGCTTTAATATTGTAGGAGCATAAACTGTTCTTAATAATCCTTATTTTGATGTAGGTTGCAAACTCTGGTTCTGTGAAAGTGGAAAAGCTTATGAATATTGAAAGGTATTCGCATGTAATGCACATAAGCTCCACGGTGAGAATCTAAACTGGACACTTCTAGAAGAGGATTTGACTTTTGACAGTAAACATGTATTTTTCTCATGTGGATTAATTTCGGCACAGAATACTTTTATCCCTTTTCTATTACCAAACAGTTAAAATGAGGGAAAGAAAAGAAACAATTTTAATCCTTACATCTTTGCATCTGACATGTTAATATATTTATATAATCTTATGTTCCTTTCTCTGACAAGATTGTAGACCAGAGAAAATATAGCTTTAGGATTTTCTCAAGGTTCTGTCTGACACATTGTAATATATGTTTTCCAATGAATAAGACTGTAAGCAAACTTTAATATTTTCTAATTCTTGGCTGGCAATGGAAGTCACAGAATACTAGCCTTGTTATGCATTAGCAATTCTAGTTCTTTCTTCCCCATGTAGCTTTTAAATAATATATATTTGTTCATTATCACCTCTTCAGCTTGTTATAGGATATGAATAGATGGCCCTATTTTCATATTTATTCATCCCTTTAGTACTTTGGTATTAACCTTATTCAGATGATGAACTTACACAAAGTTGCAAGTAATTAGTTATCCAAAATTTTCATTTGGTTTTTAAATGTCTCCTTGTCATGAAGAGCCCCCCTTAAATGCCCAGCAAAGCCATTGATCCTACTTTATGCAGGTTACTGGTGAGTTGCAATATCATCTCAGCTGCTGGGATGCCCTGCGTGCTGCCCTGCCTGTTGGAACCGTTAGTGGAGCACCAAAGGTTCGTACGCTGCACACAGTTAGATACGTCTACTATTACTTACTAATGTTTGCCTGATCATCATTGGGAATTATAATACAGGTGAAGGCCATGGAGTTAATCGATGAGTTGGAGGTAAATAGGCGAGGCCCATATAGTGGTGGGTTCGGAGGTGTTTCCTTCACCGGAGATATGGACATTGCCTTGGCTCTCAGGACCATGGTTTTCTCGACCGCAAGCCGTTATGACACAATGTACTCGTACAAGGATGCCAACAAGCGGAGGGAGTGGGTGGCTTACCTACAAGCCGGAGCTGGTATAGTGGCGGACAGCGATCCTGATGATGAGCACCGGGAGTGCCAGAACAAGGCCGCGGGACTCGCTCGTGCCATTGACTTGGCTGAGTCAGCTTTTGTTGACAAATGATGATTGTCTTACCGGCCTAGATTTTTCGGAATTTGCATCTCCTTTGAACGAAGTTGAGTTGCTGGGGGTAGGATTTGAGAAAAAGCAGAGGCAAATATTTAACACAAAAAAAGAAAAAATTAGTTATACTATATACCATTGTCTCAATTTTCACTTGATATATTAGTTCTTGTATTCTATATTTACAGGTGGATTGAAAGAGTAATATTGTTGTATGTACATACAATAAAATATATTTTCTTATTTCTGTGCCTTTTTATGTAATGGGTTATATGAGACTTTTACTGTTTTACATCCTAGTAGAAGACTCGATACTATGATTTTAAGTATCAAAATAATGATTTATTTTATAAAATATTATCATATACCATATATTCGTTATTCAAAAAATTTAAAATTAATCAAATCAGCAATCATAACACAGTTAAACTAAAGTTAAAAAAAGAGAGTTAAAAAGTCAAAATGAAATAGGCAACTTAAATAAATTGTATAAAAATAAACGGGTTATACGACGACGTTTTGCAGAGTTCGAGACTTCCAGTTCGAGCAGTGTCAAGTATCAAGTGCCCAGAGCCGTTGTGTTACATCAACAGAAAAATTGGCGGCCCTGGTTGAAAGAGTACTTCCAATGCTATCTCAGTCTTCAATTTCTCATATAAACTATCTCATTCTCTCAATCTGACATCGTTTGGATCTCGCTCTCAAATCCTCTCTCCTCCTCAGTCTCTCTCACCACCCCCCCCCCCCCCCCCCCCCCCCCCCCCCCCCACCCCCACCCCATTAAGTAATTAGTCCAATCTCACACACTTTATGTCTCTTATAACCTAATAAGGTTATAAAACTAACCAATTCACTTGTTATGTAATCAGTTTATTGTGGGCGAAGTGACAAGAAGACCGCTAAAGGAAAGCGATTTAGACATTCCTTCGGAAATGTAATCAGTTAAATTTTTTGTTTTTCAAAATTTCCTCTACCATTTGTTAACGGTTAATTTAGTTTAACTTTATGTTTTTGAATTTTGTTGGTTAATAGGCGAGGCCGAGAGACAAGAAGAAAGGGAGGGGTCCACCGAGGCCACCGATGCCTGCATCTCCGCCTAAGAAAGATCGCTTTGATGACGACGACGATTGTTAAAAGATGAACAGAGAAAAACCTGTTGCCGTCGAGCGAGTTTGTTTGTTTGTTACCCCACATTTTCTTTACTTGCCTTCTTTTGTTTGTTAGTTGCATGCAATTACCCGTTTGATAAAATTCCCCATTTCAAATCGTTGTTTTACACTCTTACTCGTTCCCTTACCCTTGCTTTGGTTTTAGCTCCACACATTGTGAAAGTGTTTTTTTTTTTTTTCATTTTTTTAAAGGAAACGATAAAAATGACAAGAAGGCAGCAAATAAATTTTCAGTGAAGGAAGGCCTCTTCTTCTCCAGTTAACAATCTAAATGGCTCTCAATTATGAAAAAGTTCCATTGCATTTGGATATCTTCAATTCTCCATCCTCAATCTCAATAATGATGTTCAATTATAGCTTAGCTTAGCGATAAGCAAAGATTTTGGAGGCATCAGACTTAAAGTTTGACCTCAGCATGTCATCACCACTTGCTCCATCTTGGCCATAGCATTCATTATTAGCAGTCTATCTCCTTTTCGATTGAATAATTTTGTTGACCTTTAATCATCGTCGAAATTCTATTCTGGAAAGCCATATTAAGACACAATTTTGGAATGTCTCAAGGCCGCAAAATGACGATAAATTACAATCATTCCTTGCGGCTTTTGTTTATTAGTTCACTGCAGTTGACAATAGGGCATTTTAGCATCATTGCTTACGTCATAATTTATTCATTCATCGTTTAATATAAATAAACAAATCAAGAGGATAGATACACAAGGTCAGATGGAGATTCGTTTATTGTTGAACAGAAATGTTGAGATACAAAATATCTATATAAAATAAACATATGATTTTCAAAGATTTAGAACTAAATGTGGAAGGTGGCAATGTGCTTGATAATAAATGTTAACAATATCTGAACGTGGATACATTAATAATGGAGCGTTGAAAATTACAGAAACATTCAAGATATTATTGTTTAGTTTTCATTGTTCTGGCTGCGTTTTCATGATATATACAAGCCTACAAGTAATGGAACTCCAAAGCTATCGCATTCTTCGGTTTAACTTGAACGTTAAAAGGCCAAATTACCAATTTTGAAAAGCTTAATGTGCCCACTTCTTGTTATTAGAATAGCTTTCATGCATGTGATCTTCTTGTTTTGCTTAGCGGCTTGTCTTTCCAATGCTGCCGACGCTACTACTACGTATAGTAATGAAACAGACAAGATTGCTTTGTTTGCATTCAAAGATTTGATCACTGAAGATCCTCTTGGAATGCTGAGCTCGTGGAATGATTCTGTTTATATATGTCTGTGGCAAGGAGTAAAATGCAGTAGACGGCACCAGAGAGGTGCTGAGTTGAACTTGAGGTCTCAAAGGTTGGCAGGATCCATATCACCTTTCATGGGCAACTTGACCTTCCTCAGATCAATTTACCTTCAAGACAATCGATTTCAAGGCAATATCCCACAAGAAATTGACAACCTGTTTCGCCTTCAGAATCTCAATTTCACTAACAATACCCTCCAGGGTGAGATTCCAAACAAAATTTGTCAAGGTGTTTGGATCTCAGAGTCGTTGACTTTACTGTCAATGACCTTGTTGGGAAAATTCCAGCATTATTTGGTTCTCTTTCCAAGCTCACTTATCTATCTTTATTCTCCAACAATCTGCATGGAACCATCCCTTCATCTCTTGGTAACCTAACTTTTCTCACACTTCTTTCTCTTGGAACAAACAATCTTGAAGGAAACATCCCAGATTCAATTGGTCTTCTCAAAAACTTAAAATACTTTGGCATTGGTGTAAATAACATTTCGGGCGCTGTCCCTCCTTCAATCTATAACATTTCCTCTCTCACAGATTTAATCATTCCAAATAACCGTTTATCCGGGAGTCTTCCTTGGGACATAGGCCTCACGCTCTTGAGTCTATGCTTTATATCTATTGGCGGTATCAATTTACTGGAAAATTTCCAGTTTCTTTCTCCAATGCATCCGGAATGAGAATCCTTGATCTCTCTGACAGCAGATTATCAGGGCCGGTTCCTTCTGATCTTGGAAGAAGACTGGCAAGTCTTAGGTGGCTGAACTTGGGTTCTAATAACCTAGGAACTGGTGATGCTGGTGACCTGAGATTTGTTGATTCTTTAACCAATTGCACCAATTTGCGAATACTGGGACTATATAATAATGGCTTTGGTGGCGCTTTACCAGACTCCTTTACCAATCTCTCAACTCAACTTAGGATACTGCAAGCTGGAGGAAATCAATTTGTGGGAAACATTTCAGTTGCTATATCAAACTCTGTCAATTTAATTGAACTTGGCTTAGAGCGAAACTTTCTTTCAGGTTCCATTCCCTTCAGAATAGGCAAGCTTCAAAACTTGCAACAACTAGTTTTTAGCAGAAACAGTCTCTGGTCAAATCCCGGAATCATTTGGCAACCTCACTCAACTCTTCCAATTGAATTTGGAAGAGAACAACCTGACAGGAAGCATCCCTGAAGGCCTTGAGAGCATTCGAAGGTTGCAAATTCTAAATATTTCTCACAACAACCTTGATGGTTCAATTCCCAAAATAATTGGCCTTTTCTCTGCCTTAACTTCCATCAACTTTGGTCGCAACAATTTCAGTGGTTCTCACCCTTTAGAGCTTGGTTCATTGAGTAATATACAGAAATTTGATTTTGCTGAAAACATGTTGGCTGGTGAAATTCCAAGCACTCTTGGAAATTGTTTGAGATTAGAACACCTTCTTCTGGGTGGGAACATGCTTGAGGGAAACATTCCTCCAACTTTTGGTTCCTTGAAAGGAATGGTATATTTCGATCTTTGTCACAACAACTTGTCTGGAAAAATTCCAAAAGAGCTAGAGACCCTTCCATTTCTTGAGAATTTGAACTTGTCCTGCAATAACTTTGAGGGCCAGGTGCCAACAGAAGGTGCTTTTGCCAACGCTAGTGTGATTTCAATTGCTGGAAACAGGAATCTCTGTGGTGGCATCGCAGAAATGAACTTACCAGCATGCGCTGTTGAAGATTCTAAGAAGCAGAATCATATTCTTGGCACCAAATTTATAGTCATAATAGTTAGTGTGGCCGTTTGTTTGATGTTGCTAATGCTTCTGGTTGCATTCTTTTGGAAGATAAAACCAAGAAGATCGTCTCCACAATCATCTCTTGGAGAGGAATTCTTAAGGATATCTTATGATGAGCTTCTTAAAGCTACTGATGAACTTTCCTCAGCTAATTTGATTGGTGTTGGAAGTTTTGCTTCTGTGTACAAAGGAAAGCTGCAGCTGGATGATAAACCTGTAGTAGTAAAAGTTTTCAATCTTCAACAGCTAGGAGTTTCAAAGAGCTTTGTTGCCGAATGTGAAGCTATAAGGAAAACCCGACATCGGAATATTCTCAAGATAGTTACTGCATGTTCAAACATAAATTTCGAAGGCAGTGACTTTAAAGATCTTGTTTTCGAATTCATGCCAAATGGAAGCTTGGAAGATTGGTTGCATCTAAGTGAAGATACAAGGAAATTAGACCTTGCACAAAGGCTTAACATAGGATTGGACATTGTCACTGCATTGGATTATCTTCATCACCATTGCAAAACACCAATTGTTCATTGTGATTTAAAGCCAAGCAATGTTCTTCTCGATCAGGACATGACTGCTCATGTGGGAGATTTTGGGTTGGCCAGGTTCCTTTCAGTAAACATCAGTAACACCAATAAAGGGCAGAGTAGTTCAACTGCAGTGAGGGGCTCAATAGGCTACGTTGCACCAGGTGAGGAATTTATTTACGCTGTCTGGTTTCATAGTTCGCTTCAGAAAATAACTTATTGCAACAGTTTAATCTTGAAAAGCAAATGTATCCTTTGTTTTTCTGATGAATATGTAGAATATGGAATGGGGGGCTTAGCATCAACACAGGGAGATGTTTACAGTTATGGAATCCTTCTGTTAGAGATATTGACAGGGAAGAGACCAACAGGTGAAATGTTTACAGACGGTCTAACCCTGCATAATTTTTGTAAGATGGCATTCCCAGACAAAGTGATGGAGATCGTTGATTCCCGCCTGCTACCAGAGGAAGATATGGATGAAATCAACAACAATGTTGAAAACGAACTAGAGATCAAAGTTAAACTGAAGGAGTGCTCGACTTCTCTTGCGAGAATTGGAGTTGCTTGTTCAGCAGAAATACCTAATGAACGAATGAGGATAAGTGAGATTGTCATGGAGATGAATATAATTAAGGAAGCGTTTCTTGGTGTACGAATTCGTGGGGAGAGGCGTACAAGGATGCAACGGGCTGGCCAAGGAACGTCTCAACTTAGTGATTTGTAATACTATGAATAAAGAAATTCAAATTTTAACACCACCCTTATGGAATTTAATAGTGCTTTTATATGATCTCTTGCTTATCTTTGTAAAATCACCATGTCCGTTTCCTTTTTCCCCCAGTTTCTCGTGCCGTCAGGTTCGTATATAAAATTCATAGAATCCATATTATGGTAATTTTGAGAAAAAATAAACGATCACATTGGTAAATTTGCGAAAGTAAGCTGTTTCACTCCAATTGCTTTTCATTTGCCTCAGCCAAATAAGACTTACAAGGGAAGGCTGCCACTTAACTATTCTTCAACCTTTTCCAAATTCGATTTAGTCTATTGTAGAGAAGCCTTCTTAGTGAGAGATTCTTAAAGCCACTGATACTTTCTTTGTTGCCAATTTCAACGGTTTTGATAGCTATGGCTTATAAAGAATCTTTCATAAAAGTTAATCAATTATGTTAGTGAAAGTGCTCAATCTTCACCAAAGAGGAGGTTGATTTCCAAATGCAAGCATCTACCATAGCAATCTCTTGAAAATATTATCCGTTACAGAGCAGATTATCAGCGTAAGGATTTCCTGATGTAATCTATGAATTTATAGCAAAAGGAAATCTAGAAATTTGGTTACATCTAAAAAAGTTACAGAAAGTGACCATCCACCCAAAATCTCAGAATGGGTTGAGATTAAAAAATGTTGCCATCCAATTGGCTTCAGCAATAATTTGTAGAGATCTCAAACCCAACAAAGTTACTCCTGATAAAAATATGGTCATTCATGGGGTGATTCTGGGGTTGCAGAAGTTCTTTCTAAACTTCCTAGTGATTCACTACATGATCAATCTAACTTAATCTTGATAAAGGACTATAAACATAAAACCTTGCTTATTTCTAAGAACTTGTTGGTCAGCAAACAAAATTCATCAATTTAATCAGTATATACACAAAAAAAAACAGCATGATGGCAAAAATGTCTAGTCAGTGAGATACATAAAATCTATGAATTAGTTCTACTAAGATTGTTTAAAGGTAAGAAAGTCCAACTATCTACTTGTCAAGAGGGGATTTCAACCTACAAATTCACTGAATGGCATTTGAGTTTTGACTGATCTGGTGATTGACATCAGTGCTTGAACTGAGTGTTGGAAATTGGACTTCCATGTTCAAATGAAAGAGCAGGGACTGAACAAGAAAGAACAATGTAACAAAGGAATCACACTCGTTGAACACTTTCACCAATGACAAGACATCAAATAACCAATTACAGGGAATATAAATCACCTCTCAACAGATTCTAGAGAAATAATTGCCAAGAGAATGGAACTTTCAAACTTGAAGTTCCATGATAAACTACGTACATTTTCAGTTCTCTTTCACTTTTTCTCCCTATCTACAACACATCTAACTCAGTGTTCATCACTCATAAACCACTTATCATTTCTCTGCCCACATGCTTCGACAGCAATTATCACTTTCCCAATTCATGTGCTTATAAGCAGCCAACTATTCGAAACTTAACATGAATTACATAATCCAAATCCCACCAATAACTTAACATAACAACATATTACACAAACACAATTAATCAATTGGAGCCGGTCTGAGCAGAAGTCGAGTTCACATTCCACAATGAATAATAACAAGATTAAATAAATTAATACAAATTGACAAGATGATTACTTTATCAACAACCCTATATCAATCAACATCAATCTAAAGTTAAAATCAACTTACTTGCCAAAAACCTTTCAAATAACATCATAAACTACACATTCACAAATTCAATTTCTCAAAATTAGCAAAAATCTTTCATAAATTTATCATGCATTTCATAAAACCCTAACACCAAACAAACACAATTACACAAAAAACATTATATTCAAACGATAATTTAATTCAACATAATTTTAAAAATGCCAAGATATACAAACAAAACAAAATTGTTCACCAAACGATTTGCCACGTGTACCTTTCATCACCGTCATCATTGCTTGCTATCGTAATCAACGATCTCAGAATCAGTCACCGATCTTGAGTGCTGAACTATGGACCGGCCGATCGAGTTGATCCAATCCTCTTTCTCCTTCTCGGAATCAGCAATGAAGTACATCGTCTCAGTCCTCGTACTCAGCTCAAAAGCGTACTGTTTATTCAAGACGTTTTCGGCTCCCTTGACGGTGAGGCAAGAGGTCACGGGGATGACGCCACGTGGCATGGAGGCGCGGGTGACGGTTGAGTCCTTGAACCAGAAGAGTTTGCCTTGTTTTAAAACGAACCAACGGCGACGCCAGGTTTTAATGTACTCACCTTGTTTGGTCAACCAGCCGGATCGTTCGGGGTTTGACCAAAACTCAACGCCGTCGTAGTCGCTGAGCTGATTCGTTTGGCCCGCAACGGCCCGCCAGAGGCTTAACATCCGTTTGATTGGTGGGTTTGGGTTTCGGGGTTTTGGTTGAAACGTGGGTGGAAAATAAAAGCTAAGATGAAGTTGTTTTTTTGAGCGAATAAATAATTTTATTTATCTTTTAATTATTTTACTTCGAATTTTATAATAAGCAAAACATATCACTTATTTCACAAAAATAAAAAAAAACACATAGTGTTTTTTTTATTATTAAGAATCACATAATAAGTGTTGCGTAAGAATATATATGATCATATTGTATTTTAAAAAGAATAAAGAGAATATATTTTCCTTTGAGAAGAAAAAATATCTCTCAACTTCATTTCATTTTTTAAAATTTATCATTGATCTTGAATTTGAAATCTCAAAATAATTATATCATTGTTTTTTATAACTTCTTAAATTTGCAAAAAAAGAATTATCTTTCTATAAAAAAAAATATTTCAATACTTAAATTAATACCTGATAAAAAATAAGATGCTAATATGTAAAGAGTGTCATAAATACAAACAAAAAAGTGATAAAGGATGAATGAGATGGATTTAACTTATTATGTATGAATAAGTTAAATAATAGGCGTGAAGTGTAGAACGTAAAATGTGTATGTGAATAATGAATTGAATCATGAATCTTTGAATAAATTTTGAGCTAAGATAGCATATTTATTTATAGCGTGTAATTCTTAATCTATATTAGAGTATGGACGCATGAATCTAAATCAAAATATAATTTAATCAAATTTGAACAGGATTTATGTAAAAATTATCCATTTCTGATAAATTCTTCTTCGTACATAATACTAATTAAACAATTAAAATCTTAATGAGATTTAAAATTTAATTTATTTTCATCTTTCAATGAAGTCTATGACCCATTTATAGGATCCATGGGTTGGCGGGCTCGGTTACCTAGTAAGATGGACTAAGTCTTGGCTTGTGGAATGGTTATGCACAAGCTGGTTTAAGTCTGCAAATAATATAACCAACAAATGCCTCTTCAGAAGTGAAGGAGTGGAAGTGTTTTGGACGAACTTCTTTGCTTTTCAACTAGTGAGCGCCTTATATATTATACTTGTGATATCCCACATTGCTCGGACAAGTGAAGACAAAGTGTCTTATAATGATAGAGAAAATAAGCTAAGTTAACAATGACATGTTTTAGGGTCTATGATGGACTACAATAACTTGGACAAAACCCACTTTTATAATGGTCTTATAACGATTAAGTGTGGGACAATATCAGTTCTTGGGCTGTATGTTACAATACTTTCTACTTCTTTCTAAGTTGGGAGTTATTATCTTAGATAGTTAAATCCTTTTTGAATGGTATGATATTTTCAGTATAAAGGATGGAAGTATATCGAAGCATTTTAGAGCTTTCAATTTTACATGGAATATTATCGTTTCACTTATTTCACTTTCATTAATTGCTCTAGAAGCAATAACATTTACTTTCATTTGCAATTTGGTCACTAAACAAGATCATATGAAAGAATGCTTTCTATGCATGAGATATAATAATCATGTGAGAGAATATGGTAAGTCATACTTCTTGCATGCATATGAATTATGCAGAAAAAAAATTAGCTAAGAACTATTTCCTTGTTATGGACACGTTACTTCTATTATTTTGCTTCCTGCAATATACTAGTAGACATAAGATAGAGATTTTGACAAGTGTTAGTTGAATGTGGTAATTTTAGTAAATCAAATGAGATAAATGATATCTCTTGAACACTTTTTGTATTGATCTTATTTGTTGAATGAGTCCATGAAGGGATTGTTAAGTTTCTAAGTGTAGTGGTGTAACTGTCTAAGATTTTTTTTGTTGAATACTTCATGAATCTAAAAAATGATTTTGAATTTTGGTGTTTCCTGCGAAAAAAACATTATGCTTTTGATCATGAAAATATTTTTTTATTGTGCTTCTTGTGAGGGAATGCTTTTGCTTCTATTTTCATGAAAATTGATTGATCTTTTCATTTTTAAAAAAGTCTTTGATTTGTTTTCTTTGAAGGTAAAAGTACTAAACTTTTTCAAAGAAGTCTTTTAATATGATGTTTCTAAGAGAGGGTAATCGTTAGGCACACAACACTTTCAAAGGAAGTCTTTTTGAAGCTTGTAAAATTTTTTTCTCCATTTTCCCCCTCAAGTGCTATGTCACACAACTCTTCCTAATCGGCCTAACCTTAATGTGTTTTAAATTATTGTGTAATTACTTTTACTTAGTAATAATTTAAAACACCTCCTTATTTTTCTAAAGGAGGATGATCATTTAATACACAACTCTCATAGGGAAGGCTTTATATGAACGATTCCTATAAAGTGAGTAAGTTTCACTTATCAGATAAGTTCATGAAAATATGAAAAAGCTTAAGTGATTAGATAATGCAATTGATCAGATAATGTAATTGATACTTTTCTGGTTACATTAAGGAATGACTTTTTAATTGACGCAGAAGTATATGGTTTTTTTTGGATGTTGTTATCTCCAAGTGAGGTTTCATTGCCTCTTATTGGTTCTATTTTTACAGAAGATCCTTTAAGATAATTGATCCAGAGGGTCCCGACCCCTTTTTCGAAGCAGAATCGGAGAGAGAAAGTGAAAGGACGGATAGTACAGGCCTAAGTTAGGGAAAGAGTTCAAGGAAAAGTTATCCTTTTATTAGAGTTAGTGCTTAAACACCATTCTAATTTTGTATAAATCTTATTTATATTTATACAATATGCATTTTTATAAATTGTTATTTTATTATATGGTATTAATCTGTTCTTTTCATATAGTTTACATCAATATTAAGAGTTAGTATTTCTAAGAGTTAGAACCTAGTATTAATTAGGACAAAGACTTGAGAATATTTATTGTAGTGATATAGTTGCAAGAAGTTACAAATAGTGTTAAGAAATATCATTATGTAGTATATTCTCCAAATTGGTTTATAGTCATGAGTTTAACAAAAGGGGGTGATTGTTAAAACCGAAAAAACTAGTGTATATTTATATCTTAAATGATCAAATGATTAATCTTAACAAACCGTGAGCTTAGTAGAAACTCGTATAGCTATACAAGTGTTAAGTAAGGACTTGACACTAAATAGACTCATGAAGACATCTAATAGACATTCTATGAAGCAGTTAATGGATATTCTTCTTAAGTTGAGTAATATTTATGATCCTTTAACTTGAGCGTCACGGTGGACTTGTGAGTGATCCATTATACTTAGATTCCACACATGTCAGAAGCCTTTTATGGTCTAACCTTTGAGTGTCATTGGATATGGTCCAATACTCATAGAGTCCGTTGTATGTAGATATAGAATTTGTTAGCTTATATGGTTGGGTTGTATATCCCAATGCTTCGGGATTGTATTTTAGAAAGTCTTTTGGCCAAAAGCATTTACCTAGAAATTTTTTTTCATAAGGTAAAATATTGTCGCAAAGGAGTTTGCAGATATTATTTATTGAAATACAAATCTGAAGATAAGTTAAAGGTTGAGTGGATAAAGACTTAACGGTATATCTATATCTCTACTCTTTTAGGATAAGAGTAACAAAAAAATTGTACAAATATGGTTAACCTCAACTTGTATAGTTCTACACGTCATTTGTTATATCTATAATATGTGTGTGGAGCAGTATTCACGAACTTATAGAAATATTCCATAAGACAAAATGGGTGTGAACCTAGTGAGCATTACAATATGAAGTGTACTCATTGAGCACTAGGGTAATACACAGGGTCGAAAAGTTTGATCTAAAAAAATAAATTTTAAATAAGTAGAATTTAGTGTTAACACTTTTTGGAAAGTACACGTGTCAAATTCTAAGTGCGAGAATTTGGCACATTTCAAAGTATAATAAAAAAACTAAATCAATATTTCATAATTCTCTTTTATTATTTAATATTATTAAATTATTAATAAAATAATTTTAATTGATTATTTGATAATCATTTCAACACTTGTCACGTTTCATGTACTTTTATCTCTTATTTTCATTTTTAAAATACAAAATGTGTAAAAGTCATGCAATAAATGAAATAATGCATGTGATATGCATTGTGTCAAAGAAAAAAAAACAATGTGTCAGCCATTTGGTTTGGGTGAGAGACAAAGAAAATTATTATTTTTTTATTAATTTTTCACCTAAGCCTTATTATAATAATATATATGACACACTTTCCAAATTTATTTGGTAAGATTATGAATTTTGGGTATTTGAAAAATGAAATGAAAAATGGGTTAATGAGATACATGAACCGAGAGTGTGCAAGGAAGGAAATGGAGTTTTTCATTTTATCAATCCTTCTCGCTTTAGTGTCTTAGTGACTTAAGAGAAAAATTCTCTAAGACAAATCTTAAACTTGTAGAGAAAAATATAAAGAGTTTGAAAGAAAATTGGCTTAAGTGTTAAGCCTTGAAAAATTTAAACACCAAGATCAAATTCTACATAATTGTAAAGCTACCATTCTAGAGCCAAAATACCCACCTTGATTTTAGCATTGAACTATTTAAGAGTAACATTTCTTGTGAGCTCTACACTTAGATCTCAACAAATTTTAAAGCTACCTTCATTTTGGTAATTACTTTCAATTTATTAATATAGTATTAATTTTATACATATAAATATATATATGTGATTTATATGTTTAAGTGTATTAAATAAGTGTAATATGTATATATACTTCCGCTGCATATTAAAAAAATATTTGAAATTGTATTTATATTTATATTATCACATACTCCTACAGAATGATATCAGAGTATGCTAATTTGAGTGTTTGATACATGTTTTTTTAAAAAAAATATTAGACATAGTGATATTTTTAATATAATTATGATGGTGTATAAAATTTGAATATAATGATGTTTAATATTTTGAACAAGTTAATGTTTAATATTTGAACATGTTGATGTTTAAAATTTAAATATGGTGATGTTTAATATTTATCTCTGTTGATGTTTAAAAATTAGAATATGGTGATGTTTGATATTAAAAAAAAATTGTTCATATAAATGCCACAACGTTTAAGTAGAACACCGCAATGTTAATAACATTAAATATTTTTTTATTTTAATGCATCTAATTTTTATATAGTGCAATTATATATTGTTTTATAAACTAAAATTATTTGTTTTACATTATTAACCATAATGGAAGCCCTATTAATGAGAGTTAGTTGTGCTTATGTAAAAGTAAATAAATAATTAAGAAATTCATCCTCATAAGATGTGGATATATATAAAATCTCTTTTAATCAAATTGTATTGTATTTCAATAATGTTATATATGGTCTGTCTTGTCAATATGGTATTAGATGAATCACATTGGTCATTCTCAATATCGCTAAAGTGTGAAGGATTGGTCGGAGTAATTTGAATTATACCTGTTAAACATAAGATGAGATAAATATAAGTGAACATTGCCTAATACCACTAAAGTATAAGGGTAGTATCAGTAACTTATATTTGATGATTAACAAGTTAATCTAGAACACCCTTATCCATTATCACTAAAGAAAGGATAAGGTGTGCTTAGGATCATTAATAAGAGTTGCATGAGATGCAATTGATAAGAGCTGTTTATCTTTTAGGTTTACAAAGACTAATATCGCTATAGTGTGAGGTTGGAGAAAACTCAGATTGGGTTTACTTTCCACTATAAAGTTTAAAGAGTTAACCTTTCGTTTTTTCATTTGAGAGATTAAATGAAATATAAAATAGTAGGAGGACATCTTTAGATTTAAAACTAATATTTGTTATATCCATAGTCTAAAGCATTTTAGCGATTTGAAATGTTTCACTAACATCTCTTTTTTATCTTTTGAAGATAAAATGACTTTGATTAACCCGTTGGTACGTATACTGGATACACACTAGCTAAAAAGTGCTAAAAATCATTCTGATTAGCTGATAAATCTCAAAATTGTTCTAGATTAAGAAAAACTTAGATATGTAATTGATTAGAAAATGCGCATAAGTGTTTCTATTAATTCAACTTCAGAAGAGTTTGTAACTTATCAGAAATTGATTGATGATGATTTGAGTTAAATCATATATCCTGCCTTCGATGTCTACTGAACTTCAGATGGAGTATATGAATATAGATTATGCAAGTAGTATTATACTTTATCTAAAGGAGTTATTTGGTGACTGACCATAGGCTAAGATTTATCGGGTCATCAAGACACTTTTTTAGGCTAGATTTACAAAGGGCCGTCCAATTAGTCCTCATATGTTAAGATGATTTCTAGCCTTGAGAGGCTAGAAATAATGGACATATATCTGAATAATGCATTAAGGAATAATTCTTTAATCTCTACTAGGGTCATTTGTACAAGTTATCATGAACTTCAACATGTAAGGGTTAACTCTTATATATGATGATCTTCACAATATGTTAAAGAGAGCACAAGAGGATATGAACAAAATGGGTTTGACCTTTTACATTCAAGGTGCTTCAACTTTACCACAAGGGCTTCTAGGAAGTCTAAGACGAAGAAAAAGGTGAAGAAAACACCAACTACAGGTCCTTAGAGGCATATCATATCCAAGTC
This sequence comes from Ailanthus altissimus, assembly GCA_946807835.1. NCBI lineage: Eukaryota > Viridiplantae > Streptophyta > Magnoliopsida > Sapindales > Simaroubaceae > Ailanthus > Ailanthus altissimus. Next base: position 20,300,313 of record OX327684.1, read on the forward strand.
ATAAGACAAAAAGAAAGGCAAAAAAAGTGTTTCTATTGTGGTGAGGATGGACATTGGAAGCACAATTGTCAAAAATACCTTGCCACTGTCAAGAAAACTCCCACAGGCATATGTTTACTTATTATTGACATTTCATTAGCATTTAATACTAATATTAGTTGGGTATTAGATACCACATGTTTTTCTCACATTTATAATATGTTGTAGGGACTGAAAGAAGCTAGATAGTTGCAGCGTAGATATGTATAGCTTCGTATTAGAAATAGTGATTTTCTTGAGGTTGAAGTTATTGGGACTTTTGAATTACTTCTCTATTTGGGTTATATTATTTTGTTGTATAATTTTTATTTTGTGCTAAACATTATTAAGCAGATCATATCCCTTTCAATACTAGACATGGGGTGTTATCATGCACTTATAAGGAATTGTTCCTTAAGTTTGTTCGATAAAAATAATGTTTTTCTAGCTGATGTCAGTTGATGAATGACCATTACATTTTAGATACAATTGAAAATGTTTTTAATGTACAAGTAAATAATAAAAGAAAAATCTACTTTGAATAATACAAAATTATGACATATATAATTATGTCATATAAACGTAAGACACCTAACCCGTCTGGTTAAGGATAGTCAAATACCTATTTTTTTTTTATAAAACTTTATTTAGTTTGTGAATCTTGCATTCAAGGAAAAATAACTAAATCCCTATTCATTGGTATAAGACATTAATGATTTGTTGGAACTAATATATAGTGATGTATATAATTTGATGAATCATACTGCCATAGGTAGGTTTTGATACTTCATAACCTTTATCAATGATTCATCATGATACGGATATGTGTTTTAATGAAACATAAGTTGAAAACTTTTGAAATGTTCAAAGAGTTTCGACTTGAAATAAAGAAACAAACTGAAAAAATCATTAAATACCATGATCAGATAAAAGCGGTGAATTCACTAATTATTTGAAGAAGAATGAGATTCTCACTCAATATAGTCCTCCAGGTACTCCTCAACACAATGGTGTTTCATACAGGAGAAATCAAACTTTTTAGATATGGTCCAATCAATGATAAGCTTTACCGATCTTCCTGAATATTTCTAGGGTTATGCTGTACAGACTACTACTCATTTATTGAACAGAGTTCCATTAAAAGTCATTCTTGCCACTCTGTATGAGATATGGCATGAGAGGAAACAAAGTTTTAAATATGTTAAGATTTGAGGGTATCCTGTTTATGTAAAAGTTATGCAACGAGACAAATTTACACCCAAAAAGTAAAAGTACCAGTTTATTGGATATTCTAAGCACTTTATGGGATATTAGATCGATGATCCCGAGGAACGAAATGTGTTCATTGCTTGTTATACTACTTTCATAGAAACACAATTTTTGATGGATTGTGGAGATTGTAGAAAGGTTATTATTGATGAAATTAGCGAACAACTATCGGAGATGGAATTGTTGGGATTTGTGCTCATGTGTCATCCTAATATTGTATGAATATTGTAATTTTATATTTATACAATAAATAAATATTTTATTAAATCGCTAATTACTTTATTAAGGTAAGATGCTTGTGATAAGGGCAAATTTGTCATATATTTTCTCATATTTTTATTTTTGATATTTTATTATTTTATTAGAATAGATGGCTATTTATGTGTATTATTATTTTTTATAAATAGATGGCTATTTATGTGTATTATTATTATTATTTATAGGGACTTGAACGAAAGTTAAAGATTAAGAGCGAAAATAGGGACTAAAATGCAAAGTTTTCAAAGTATGTATCCATCGCCCTAGCGCCACAAGGATTATAGCCCCAGCTCTGGAACAGTGATTGAAATAAGAAAAATGACCTAGTTAAGTCGCATTTAGAGCCCCAGCGCTAGACCAGCATCGCGCCAACGACATGACAGAGCCCCAGCGCCATCTTTCCACCGCCTCAGCGGTGAAGCTTTTTCACGCGTCGCCTCAGCGAGAGCATCATAGCACCTCAGCGGTAGCGCGAGTCCTAGTCCAACGAGAATTGAGATTTTTAAGCTCATATCAATCCCTATAAAAGCCACTCGTTCCCAGCCTTTAAAAATAATCCAAGATCAAGCAAGAGCACCTTAGAGCAATTCAAGAATCTAGAGCACAAGGCTTAGAGAGCAATTAAAGATTACTTGAAGCAACCTTTTAGTGAGAGATTTAAGGCGTTCTTCGGCATTAAGAGATCCTAGGCAGTGCAATTAAGAGCAATTTGACGTCTATATCGGTTTGCTATTGATTGTATCATGATTTGTTATTATTTTTACTACTGTTCTCTTGTAGCCATGAGCTGAACTTATTTTCTAGGGTTAATACTTAAACTCAATATGTGTACTTAATTGCTATATCTTTAGAATATTTAATAAACTTATTACTTTATTATTCAAATTACTTGATCTTAATGCTTCAATATATCTGGCCAATATATGGGGAATGAGTTGGTAATATTATTGATAAACTCGGAAGAGGAATCATAATATTTAGACATAGGTAATTTGATGCATGATTGTAGAGTAACATTTAATGTTGCATATGCAAGTTTCAATTTAGGATAGGAATATACTTAATTGGCATGTATGATCGATAAGACCTAATCTTAATGAATCTTAATTTATTATAAGTACCATAAGAATATAGGTATTTGGTAAATTAAGGTATACTTGCATGATCTTGGAAGAGGCTTGTGAATACATTAACGTCTTGATCAATAACAAAGATTAAGGGAGTTAAATATTATAAGATTAATCATTAGGAAGCATATTGAGGGATAGTATTAATCCTAGGTTTTCTCTAGATTGCTATCACATAATTCTCTTGTATTGTGTTTTATTTTTATATTTTCTACATTCATTCTTAAATTTGTATTTATTTGAATAATTATTAGGAAGATATCATTTTAGTAATTGGTTAAAAAGAAGAATTATCTCCGTGGGTTCGACATCCGACTATTTAGTCCTTTATTACTTGCATACGATAGTGTATACTTACACTTAATTTTAAGATATAGAAATATCTCATCAAGTTTTTGGCACCGTTGCCGGGGATAATTAAACTACTTTTTCGCCAATATTAATACCAATCTTTCTAGTTTTTAATTCAGATTATTTATTTATTTTTCTTAATTTAGTTTTACTTACTTTCTTTCGAGGTACATGCGAAGATCGAAAAGTGAAGATTCGATTGCCTTTGATCCAGAGATTGAAAGAACTTTAAGAAGAATTAGAAAAGAGCAAAATCAAGTTAACACTATGGAAGATCAAGTATTAATTGCACCCATCAATAAAGCAAGACCACTAAGGGAATATGTGTTCCCCTAGTCAGTGGAATTCATTCAAGCATTCAAAGACCAATTGTTCAAGCTAACAACTTCGAGATTAAGCAAAGCACGATTCAAATGCTCAAGGATTCGGTACAATTTAGTAGATTGCCCAATAATGATTCAAATATGCACATTATTAACTTCTTGGAGATATATGATACATTTAAGTACAATGGGGTGTTCGATGATGCAATCCGTCTAAGATTGTTTCCCTTTTCCTTAAGAGACAAAGCAAAAAGCTAGCTATTATCACTTCCATTTGAATCCATATCTACATGGGATAATCTTGTACAAAAGTTCCTCGCCAAATTTTTTCCACCTATTAAAATTGCCAAGATGAGGAACGACATCACATCATTCTTACAACAAGATGGAGAATCTCTTTATGAGGCATGGGAGAGATACAAAGATATGCAAAGAAAATGTTCTCATTATGGAGTTCTGAAGTGTTGCTTGTACAAACATTCTACAAATAGATTAGCTGGTCAATTTAGAACGATAGTAGATGCTGTAGCTGGAGGAGCACTGATGAATAAATCCACCGATGAAGCATATGATCTACTAGATGAGATGGCATCCAATGCCTATGAATGGCCCACCAAAAGATCAACCACAAAAAAGATCACTGGATTACAAGAGGTAGACACTTTGACCACATTAACTACTCAAGTCAATCTTCTAACCAAACAATTAAGCAACTTGGGGGTTAATGCCATCAAGAGTCAACCCATTACTTGCGGTTTCTGTGGAGGAAATCACGCTAATGGACAATGCTTGGAGACTGCTTAATATGTAGGGGACTTCAATCGCAACAATCCCAACTCAAATTTCTATAACCCCGAATGGAGAAATCACCCCAACTTCTTATGGAGCAACAATAATCAAGGACAGCATTTCAAAGCTCCCCCTGGCTTCCAACCACAACTCCAATAAGAGAAAAAACCAGACATTGAAGACATGTTCTTATAGTTTATGAAGAAAATAGATGCACTCTTTCAAAGTCAAGCAGCTTCATTTAGAGCCTTGGAGAATCAAGTAGGGCAACTTGCTACAACAATGAACAATCATCCTCAAGGAACTCTACCAAGCAACACCGAAGTCAATCCAAAAGGAAATGTCGAGCAGTGTCAAGCCATCTCCCTAAGAAATGGTAAAATCTTACATGATAACACACTTCAACCACAGCTTTCAGAGATGAAGAAGAAGAAAAAAGAAATAATGGTCCAGCAAGATGACGTGCAACTATATAGACCACCTATACCCTTTCCTCAGAAATTACAGTAGCTACGAAGTCAAGGGAAAAGTGCTGAGACATAGAAAAGCGGAGAAACTGGTATTCAAGTACAAGAACAGAAAAGTGAAAATGCAACGGAAGAGACTAGTAGCAACCCATAGAAGCAACCCACGCAGTCATTCACTCCACCACCTCTATTTTCCCAGAGGCTGCAAAAGAAGAAACTAGATAAGCAATTTTCTAAATTTCTTGATGTTTTTAAGAAATTACATATTAATCTTCATTTTACAGATGCATTGGAGCAAATGCCGAGCTATGTAAAATTCATGAAGGAAATCCTATCAAAGAAGAGAAGAATAGATGACTTCGAGATTGTGGCCGTGACAGAGGAGTGTAGCGCCATTCTTTTAAAGAAGCTACCTCCAAAGCTCAAAGATCCTGGGAGTTTCACCATGTCATGCTCAATTGAAAATTACAATTTTGGAAAGGCACTTTGTGATTTAGAAGCTAGCATCAATCTTATGCCATTGTCCGTGTATAAAAAATTGGGACTGAAAGAAGCCAAACCGACAAATATCACACTTCAACTGGCAGATCATTCTCTCACCTATCCCAAGGCATTAATTGAAGATGTGTTGGTTAAAGTCGATAAATTCATCTTCCCTGCTGATTTCATTGTTCTGGATATGGAAGAAGACAAAGAGATTCTTATCATCATTGGAAGACCTTTCCTAGCCACTAGAAGAACAATCATTGATGTGCAAAAAGAGGAGTTGACCATGAGAGTACAAGAGGACACAGTCACTTTTAAGGTCTTCAAAGAGATCAAATTACCAGCTGAAAATGAAGACTGTTTCTGCATTAATATGGTGCACCCAAGCGTCAAGAAATTCAAAGATATAGAGACATTGGATCCTTACATCTGAAAGAGAGCATTGAAGTATAGAAAGGCAAAAGAGAAGAAGAAAAAGCAGCATCACGATGAAGCAAGCAAAGAGAAAGAAAAGGAAGAACCATCTCCTCGGTCTAAGATTAAAGTCTTTCCGGAGAGACATAAGGAGAATGCAGCAAAAGATACTGCTCGAGATTTAATTGTAAAAATATGGAAGCCGAAAAAGAAGAAAGCCAGTAAGATCACTTACACAAATGCTTCCATCAGCATCTTTGACCCACCATAAAAGAATATAGGAAGCCCCGTCAAGCCGATGACGTTAAATCAAGCGCTACTTGAGAGGCAACTCAAGATAAGTATTATTATTATTAGTATTATTTTTTAGCTCCTTTAAAAAAAAAAAGGGATCAGCGCGGCAGTGAGATAGTGTAGCGCGGCAGCGATAGAAAATTCGAGTCCATATCGCCCCTGCGGTAAACACTCTAGTGCGCCAGCGAGAATTCCAATAAACACCCAAAAACCAGCCTTCAGCACTGCAGCGACAAACGATTATCGCGTCAGCGCCAGAACGTTGCCTCAGCGACGAAGAATCAGCGCGCCAATGAAATTTGAACAGGGAAGTCTCTTACTTTCACTTCTTTATTTTTCGACATTGAAGACAATGTCTAAATTAAGTTTGGGGGTGAAAAATACTTTCTTGTGTTCATTTTGCTGCATGATTTGAGTGGTCGTTCTTGTGGGTTAATTTGTTTTTTAGTTACCTAGTTTATTTTTTTCTAATTAGTTTTTATTAGACTTTATTAAGATGATCATTAGTCTATGATAAAAAAAATGTATGGTTAAATTTTTTTTTTTCAAATCCCTAGGGAATGATAGATACTTGAGACAATTTTGATTATCCAAGTCTAGAAATAAGTTCGACCTTATTTATAATCACAATTTTTTTGAGCACTTATTTAAGCATGAATAGTTATAGTTATTACTTAGAGATACTTTTGCTTTAGAGAGTACACTCAAGTCTTGAAGACCGATACTCTAGAACTTGTCTTTAATTACTACTTGAGGCGAAATCCTAGAAAACACATGAATAGGAAAATGACATTAGGCCATCTTTGGACCGATTGAGCCTTTCTAGCCTACTTTTTATTGTATATTTATCCCTAGTACCCTACTTTGAGCCTAATTATCCATTCTTTAGTTTAACCACATTACAAGCCTAAGACTTAAAGTTTATTTATCCAAAAATTTACCCGTAACATTATAAACCTTGCATTTGCTTAGAAATACCCTTGAAAGGAAAAGGTTGTGGTGATATGAGAAAAATAAGTTTGGGTGGTATTTGTCAATCTAAGTTTGGGGGTAAAAAAAAAGAAAAAAGAAAGAAAAATACCCCCAGCTTAAGAAAAAAAGAAAGTCTTTGAAAAATAAAGGTCGAAAAGAAGGATGGGAAACACAGTAAGTTTGAGGGAAGAGATAATACAAGGAAAAGAAAAAATTCAAGAGGTTTCTAGGTAAAATCTAAGTGTTCATAGTGTGAATTGAACCTAAATTGTTTATCCTTTTATCCCACCTTGACCCTAGTCTTATGTTACAAGCTAAGTAAAGTCCTAAATAGATCCATAGACATATGATTTTCTACATTAGTAGAGAGTGGTAATAAAGATAGGCCTATGTAAGTATCATTATACAAATTAAATGCCGAGACATCATCTTTTCTGTACGAACTAAAGTATAAAGTAAATCAAAGTATGGTTCAACTATTTGCTTGCTACTTGTACACACACACATGGTGATTGTTTATGAGGAAGAATGAGGGACTAAATGAAGATAATTAGAATTGTTAATAAATATTTATCTACCTTAAAGATTTGTACCATTTCATCAGCCTTTGAGATAATAATTTTGATCATCTTACTAGTTTAGTATATTTTATTTTATTTTCTTTATTTGTTAAATGAGTCAAGTATAACCCCTTTGTTTCTCTCTTAAGTTTTATTTTATTGCTTGAGGACAAGCAAGTGTTTAAGTTTGGGAGAATTTGATAAGGGCAAATTTGTCATATATTTTTTTTATGTTTTTATTTTTGATATTTTATTATTTTATGAGAATAGATGGCTATTTATGTGCATTATTATTATTTATAGGGACTTGAACGAAAGTTAAAGATTAAGAGCGAAAACAGGCACTAAAATGCAAATTTTTCAAAGTATGTGTCCATTGCCCCAGCGCCACAAGGATTATAGCCCCAGCGCTGGAACAGTGATTGAAATAAGAAAAACGACTTGGTTAAGTCGCATTTGGCGCCCCAACGTCGGACATGCATCGCACCAGCGATATGACAGTGCCCTAGCGCCATCTTTCCACCGCCCCAGCGGTAAAGCTTTTTCACGCATCGCCTCAGCGACAGCATCATAGTGCCTCAGCGGTAGTATCATAGTGCCTCAGCGGTTTGCTATTGATTGTATCATGATTTGTTATTATTTTTACTACTGTTCTCTTGTAGCCATGAGCTGAACTTATTTTCTAGGGTTAATACTTAAACTCAATATGTGTACTTAATTGCTATATCTTTAGAATATTTAATAAACTTATTACTTTATTATTCAAATTACTTGATCTTAATGCTTCAATATATCTGGCCAATATATGGGGAATGAGTTGGTAATATTATTGATAAACTCGGAAGAGGAATCATAATATTTAGACCTAGGTAATTTGATGCATGATTGTAGAGTAACATTTAATGTTGCATATGCAAGTTTCAATTTAGGATAGGAATATACTTAATTGGCATGTATGATCGATAAGACCTAATCTTAATGAATCTTAATTTATTATAAGTACCATAAGAATATAGGTATTTGGTAAATTAAGGTATACTTGCATGATCTTGGAAAAGGCTTGTGAATACATTAACGTCTTGATCAATAACAAAGATTAAGGGAGTTAAATATTATAAGATTAATCATTAGGAAGCATATTGAGGGATAGTATTAATCCTAGGTTTTCTCTAGATTGCTATCACATAATTCTCTTGTATTGTGTTTTATTTTTATATTTTCTACATTCATTCTTAAATTTGTATTTATCTGAATAATTATTAGGAATATGTCATTTTAGTAATTGGTAAAAAAGAAGAATTATCCATGTGGGTTCGACATCCGACTATTTAGTCCTTTATTACTTGCATACGATAGTGTATACTTGCACTTAATTTTAAGATATAGAATTATCTCATCTATAACATTTCAGACATTGTATTGATCTAAAGGAGTTCAGATCAGGTCTAAATAGTTAGAACCTTGTCTAAAATAGAACAAAGACTTGGGAATATACTAATAATGACACAATTGCAAATAGTTACAAGAGTAGCTAGAAAATGTTATTGTGCAAGTATGTTCTCAAATTATAAATTTCTGATCTATTTCCACCGAAGTAGGGTCTGTCAAGTGGAATTGATTAATATAGATTAGTGTATATCTATATCTGGATTGTTCAGATGGTTAATCTTAGTAGACTATGAGTTTTGTTGAAGCTCGTATAGATATATAAGTATTCAGTGAGTACTGGATATTGAACAAGACTTAATGAAGACCTTTAATAGATATCCCATAAAACTGCCAATGGAGGGTCTTCTCGAGTTGAGTAGTATTCGTGGTCTTTTGACCTAAGCACCACAGTAGACTTATGAGTGATCCACCATAATTATGTTCTATATATGTTAGAGACCTTTCATGGTCTGACCGTTGGGTATCACTGGGTATGGTCTGATGCTTATGGAGTCTGGCGTGTGTAAACATGGAATCCATCAGCTCATATGGGTGAGTCAAATATCTAGATGCTTTAAGGTTGTATTTTAAAAAGTCTTAAGGCCATAGGAATGATACTCGGGAAAAAGTTTCATGTGGTATAGACAATATCGCAAAGTAGTTTGTGGATATTATTTATTGAAATATGAATTGAGGAGATAAGTTTATGGTTAAGCTTTAGGGGACTTGACGGTGTTGATCTATGTCTCTACTCTCCCAGGATATATATAATGGAAGGATTATATGAATTTGGATTAACCCCAACTTATATGGTTTAACTCACTATTTTGTATTATCCATAATGTGTGTGTGGGACATCGGTTATGGACTTACAGAAATGTTTCATGAGAAAAAATGGGTGTGAACTTAGGGAGTCTCACTATATGATGTATACTCGCCAAAAACTTGATGCGATATTTCTATATCATAAAATTAAGTGCAAGTATACACTATCGTATGTAAGTAATAAAGAGACTAAATAAGTTGGATGTCAAGCCCACAGGGATAATTTCTTCTTTTTAACCAATTACTAAAATTATATCTTCCTAATAATTATTCAGATAAATAAAAATCTGAAAATAAATATAGAAAATATAAAAGCAAAAACACAATGCAAAGAGATTTATGTGATATCAATCTAGAGAAAACCTAGGATTAATACTATCCCTCAATATGCTTCCTAATGATTAATCTTGTAATATTTAACTCCATTAATCTTTGTTATTGATCAAGACGCTAATGTATTCACAAGCCTCTTCCAAGATCATGCAAGTATACCTTAATTTACTAAATACCTATATTCCTATGGTACTTGTAATAAATTAAGATTCATTAAGATTAGGTCTTATCGATCATACATGCCAATTAGGTATATTCCTATCCTAAATTGAAACTTGCATATGCAACATTGAATGTTACTCTACAATCATCATCAAATTACCTAGGTCTAAATATTATGATTCCTCTTCCGAATTTATCAATAATATTACCAACTCATTCCCCATTTATTGGCCAGATATATTGAAGCATTAAGATCAAGTAATTTGAATAATAAATTACTAAGTTTTTTAAATATTCCAAAGATATAGCAAATAATCACACATATTGAGTTCAAGTATTAACCCTAAAAAATAAAATTAGCTTATGGCTACAAGAGAATAGTAGTAAAAATAATAACAACTCATGATACAATCAATAACAAACCGATATAGACATTGAATTGCTCTTAATTGCGCTGCTTAAGGTCTCTTGATGTCGAAGAACACTTTGAATCTCTCTCTAAGGTTGCTTCAATTAATCTTTAATTGCTCTCTAAGCCTTGTGCTCTGGATTCTTGAATTGCTCTAAGGTGCTCTTGCTTGATCTTGGATGATTTTTAAAGGCTGGAAATAAGTGGCTTTTTTATAGAGATTGATATGAGCTTAAAAATCTCAATTCCCGTTGGACTAGGACTCGCGCTACTGCTGGGGCGCTATGCAGTTGTCGCTGGCGCGATGCAGGTTTAGTGCTGGGGCGCAAAATGCGACTTAACCAGGTCATTTTTCTTATTTCGATCACTGTTCCAGCGCTAGGGCTATAATCCTTGTGGCGTTGGGGCGATGGACACATACTTTGAAAACTTTGCATTTTAGTCCCTATTTTCGCTCTTAATCTTTAAATTTCGTTCAAGTCCCTATAAATAACAATAATGCACATAAATAGCCATCTATTATCATAAAATAATAAAATATCAAAAATAAAACATGAAAAAATATATGACAAATTTGCCCTTATCAAGCACGTGGGTAGAACACTGGATCGAATTGTTCAATCCGAGAAGTTTTTGAAAAATATGAATTTATTTTAGAGTATCTCGAAAAGTAGTTATGGTTTAAGTATTAAACCTAAAATTGTACCAAGTGAGACTTGACACTTTTATCTACCTAGAGTATGTCTTAAATTGTGCCAATAATTTATATGGGTACTAAATTTGGCATTGATGGATATATCTATCATTTAAATGAAACAATTGTTGTTTTATTTAAATTAATTCATTCGGCCATTTATTTATTTCAGAGTCTTTCAATGAGTAATTAAGGTTTAAGTGTTAAATTTAAGATTGTGCTAAGTAAGACTTTACATTTTTATCTACTTAGTGTATGTCTTAAATTATGCCAATAATTTGTATAGGTACTAAATAAGACATTGATAGATAAAATTATTAAAATAATAAAATAACTATTGTTTTATTATTTTTTTTGTTTTTGTAATTCGACGTTACAATTCATTTAAATTGTAATCTTTTATACGTGTACAATTCTTGTTGAATAGACTTCATGGCAAAATGCTATATATTTATTTTCTATTGGTTATTAACGAAATTTATTGAATTAAATTTGATTCAATTCAAAAAGAAGTGTTGGCGTGCATATGAATTAGGCCAAATTAATTACAATTGTTGGCCAAATGAATTGATTTTTAATTGGAGCAAATTTCAACCAAGTCAAATATTTTAAGATATTTGTATTTATCATGCTTAAAGCATGTGGTGGCCATGTTAAAGCATGAGCTGCCTTTTTGTCTTTTTCTTTATGGCCACTAACCTTAATTATATTCAGCTAACACTTGTATTTTTTGCTTCTCAAGCATGATATGACAATTTTGCATGCCTTTCCATACTTGTTTAATGTTTAACATCTATTGGACTAAGTGACGGCCATGAATGTTATAAAAGAGAGCTTTTCTTCATTTGTTTAGAACAAGTGATCAAAAGAAAATATAAGTATAAATAGCAAAGACGAGAGATAAAAGTTAGAAGCAATAGTTGCTTCAAATAAATATTTCGAAAAAGAAAGCTACTATTCTAGTTTGAGGAAGCCTACCTCGTCCCTAATTAGATTTGTTTAAAGCACATTTCGAGTGTGAGTCCCCTAATCTCATTAGTGTAATGAGATTATTTTAATATGTATTAATTCCGCTGTATTGCATATGTGATATGCTATTATTAAATTATTTAAAATGCACACTTTTACCTATTATACAACGCACACGCACACAACACACTAAAAAATTAGTATCAGAGTGCTATATTGTGTGCTTATATTTAAGGTGTACATGACATAATTTATTTACGCCGGTTACTCCAAATAAATGGTTTATTTTTTAGAGTTTAAAAGAAATGGTTTATTTTTTTACAATTTATAATTGTTATAAATATGATAAATATTGTGGGCTATTTATTTGAGCTGGTAACCACAATATGAGCCTTATTAGTGGGGGTTAGTTGTGTTTACATAAAATAAATGTGTGATTAAGAATCATGACCTCATGAGATGGGGATAAAATTAAGTAGTATCTCTTAATCAGATTTAAATGTGTACTATTATAAGATAATATTACACGTAGATCTGTCTTGTCAATACGGTATCAGTCAGGTTATATCTGTCTTTCCCAATATTGCTAAAGCATAAGGGATTTGGTTGGTATGATTTTGACTATGCCAGTTAAACATGAAATGAGGCAAACATATGCGAATGTATTGCCCAATATTGCTAAAGCGTGAGGGTAGTATCAATAAAATATATTTGATTATTGACAAGTTAATCTGAAATACACTTATTCAATATTGCTAAAGTATAAGGATAAAGTGTATTCAGGATCAGTCATAAAGTTGCATGAGATACAATTGACAAGATTTATCTACCTTTTGGATTTTAAAATGACCAATATTACTAAAACGCGAGGCTTGATTAAAATGGCAAATGAATCTACTTCCTGTTGTACAATTTAAAAAATTTAAATTTGTTGTTTTCACTATTGAGAGATTTAGGGGATTATGTAATGTAGTGGAATGGCGTTTTAGATTTTAAAATGTATAATTTGATTATATCCTTATTCTAAATTAAAAATTAGAGATTGAAATATTTATTTTCTGCTAATATATTTTATTTTCTCTTGTGAAGATAAAATGACTTCATCTAATCCGTTGGCACGCATATTGGATGCAAACTAACTTAAAGACGTAAAAAACTATAAAGTCTGGTTGATGAATCTGAGAATTGTTCTCGATTCTAAAAAAATTGGATATATGATAGATCAGTGTATGCCCATAGGAATTTTTTATGAAGCCAACTCAGAAAAGAGGGTGACTTATCAAAAATGGATAGATGATGATTTAAATGTTAAATCTTACGTCTTTGCCTCTATGTCTACAGGTTTACAAAGAGAGCATGCTCATATGGGTGATGTTTTTAGCATTATGCTCTATTTGAAGGAGCTATTTGGCGACCATCCTCATATTAAGGCATATAGGGTTGCTAAATTGATTTTTCAGTGTAGACTTTCTGAGGGCGGTCTAGTTAGTCCTCAATATGATTTCTATAATCGAGAGGTTAGAGACGATGGATATTACATTAAACAAATATTTGGGGAATCATTTGATTCTCCAATCACTTCTAGGGTCTTTTAGGCAGTTCATAATGAATATTAATATGCAAGCAATGACCCTATCTTATGCTGAACTTCATAATATGTTGAAAACAATAGAAGAGGATATTAACAAAGTGAGGTCGTCTTTTTTTGTTCAGGGAGCTTTATCTTCTTTTTTTATGGCTTTTGGGAAGCCTAAAGGAAAGAAGAAAAAGAAAGTGAGGCAGACACCTAGGATTGGTCCTCAAAGACAACCCATATCCAAATTATAAAAGAAAAATAAAGAAAAATATTTCCACTGTGGTGAGGAAGGCACTAGTAGATACATTGCCTTAATAAAGAAGAATCCCTCAAGTATATATTTACCTATTATTGATATTTCTTTAGCATATGATGCTAATTCTGACTAGGTATTAGATACTGCTTCTCATTCTCACATCTGTAATATGTTGTAGGGTCTGAGGAAAGTTAGACTGTTGTAGTCGGGAGAGATTTAGCTTCGTGTTAGAAATGGAAATTTCCTTTAGGTCGAGACTGTGGATCATTTTGATTTACATCTCTCATGTAATAGAACTAAAGTGCTGTATAACTGCCATTTTGTACCCTGTATTTTAAGACAAATAATATTCCTTCATGTTCTTGGTAGTGAGGGTTATCATATGTATATACGGAATCATTCTTTATATTTATTATGTTATTCATAATGTTTTGATAGTTGATTGTCAGTTAATTAATTGTCATTATGTTTTAAATACAATAAAAAAATGTTATGAATGTATAGGTAAACATAGCAAGTAATTTTGGAACTTTAAATGAAACAGAATTATGGCATATGACATTGGGTCATATAGGCGTCACGTCTATCCTGTCTGATTAAGGATGGTCAAAGACCTGATTTGACCATAAAACCTTATCCAATTTTTGAATCATGTATTCAAGAAAAAATGACCAAATCTTTTTTTACTGGTGTTGGACACTGTGCCATTGGTTTATTGGAACTTATACATAGTGATGCATGTGGTTCAATGGATCACGCTGCTGCGGGTGGATTTCAATACTTTATAACCTTTATCGATGATTTATCATGATATGGTTATATGTTTCTTATGAGACACGAGTCTGAAACCTTTGAAAAGTTTAAGGAATTTAGACTTGAGGTAGAGAAATAAACTGGTATATATGTTAAATGTCTTCGATCAGATCGAGGCGGTGAATACATAGACAGTGATTTTTTAAATTATTTAAAAAAGAATGAAATTCTCACTCAATATAGTCCTCCGTAGCATAATGGTGTTTCAGAGAGGAGGAATTAGACTTTATTAGATATGGTCTGATCGATGATGAGCTTCACTGATCTCTCTGAATATCTTTAAGACTATGCTCTACATACTGCTACTCATGTATTGAACAGAGTTTTGTCTAAAGTTGTTCCCTCCACTCCTTATGAGATATGGATTGGAAGGAATCCAAGTTTTAAATATTTTAAGATTTGAGGTTGTCCTGCTTATGTAAAAGTTACACAATAGGATAAACTTGCACCCAAGGGGTACAAGTATTGATTCATTGGTTATCCCATGAACTCAGTAGGATACTAATTCTATGATCTTGAGGAACAAAATGTGTTCATTGCTCAGAATGCCACTTTTCTAAAGAAATAGTTTATCATGGATCGTAGGGATTGTAAGAAGATTGATCTTGATGAACTCAATCAAAATGAACCACAGATGGACCTACAGGCTCAATTGAGCAAATTACATTTTATACACCCTCTATGTAGGTCACAAAGGATATCGAGGCAATTTGAAAGGTATGGTATGATACCTGAAGGTACCTCTGATTTTTTTTTAGTGGAAGAAAATGATCTTTTAACCTACATAGAGGCAATATTAGATATTGATTCGGAAAAATAAAAAGATGCCATGAAATTCAAAATTGACTCTATGCATCAAAATCAAGTCTGGGACTTGGTTGAGCTTCTCGAAGAAATAGTTCTTATCGGTTGTAAATGGGTTTACAAGCAGATGAGTGGGCCCGATGAAAAGGTAGAGACCTTCAAGGCCCATCTAGTAGCAAAACATTATACTCAACGATCAGGGATAAATTTTGAAAAAACCTTTGCACCAGTTGTGATGCTTGAGTTAATAAAGATTATATTGGCAATTGCTATATACTATGACTTTGAAATTTGACAGATGGATATAAAGACGGCATTCTTGAATGGACATCTCGGGAAAGAGATATTCATGGAACAACTTGAAAGTTTTGAATCCAGCATTTTTTTTGGTTTTGTATTAAATTAAAGAAGTCTATTTATGGACTTAAACAGGCTTCTCGAAGTTGGAATCTTAATTTAGATGAGGTAATTAGAGGGTCTGGTTTCATAAAAAATTAAGAGGAGGCATGTATGTATAAAAAGGTTAGGGGGAGCATGGTTGTCTTCTTAATTCTTTATATAGACAAATACTGATCATTGGGAATGATATCGCTATATTGCAGTCAGTAAAAAGTTACCTAAGTAAAAATTTCTCCATGAAAGATTTGGGAGAAGCTTTCTATATACTGGTATAAAGCTTTATAGAGATAGAGTTAGGAGGCTAGTAGGACTCTCCTAATCTTCGTACATTGATAATGTCTTGGAAAAGAATAGTTTTAGTAACTGTAAGACAATTAATCTACCTTTTAGACATGACATTCATCTTTCGAGGAAGATGTGGCCTTAAAGGGAATATGAAAGGGTTAGAATGTCTAATATTTTTTATGCATCAGTTGTTGGAAGCTAGATGTATGCCATAATGTGTACAAAGACTAATATTAGTATGGCTGTAAGTGTTATAAATCGATACCAGCCTGATCCAGGTGACAGCCATTAGATGATAGTCAAACATGTCCTTAAATACGTTAAGGGTAAAAAGAACAAGTTTCTCATATATGGAGAAAATGACTTATAAGTAAGAGGATACACTGATTCAGACTTTTAATTTGATTTAGATGATAAAAAGTTTACATGTGGATATGTGTTTATTCTTAATAGTGCTGCCATAGCTTTGAAGAGTGTCAAATAAAAGTCCATAACAGATTCTACCACTGAGGCAGAATATATTGTAGCTTTAGAAGTAGTAAAAAAAGCAGTGTGGGTTAAAAAGTTTATCACTGAACATGGTATAGTCTCAAGTTTTGTGCATCCTATCCCATTCTATTGCAACAACAATGAGGCCATTGCACAGGCGAAAAAGCCAAAAGCACATCAGAGATTTAAATAATGTAGTTTATAGAGTTGATTCTGTAAATAATGTAACAGACCCACTAAGTAAGGCCTTAATGCCTTAACTCCAAAGATGTTTCAGAAACACGTAGAGTCATTAGGTATTAAATACCACTACGAATAGCACTAGAGCAAGTGAGAGTTGTTAAAATTTGTGCTCATGTGCCATCCCAATATTGTATGAATATTTTAATTTCATATTTATGTAATAAATAAATATTTTATTAAATCCTTAATTACTTTATTAAGGTAAGATGCTTGTAATATTTTGGACATTGTATTGATCTGAAGGAGTTCAAATCAGGTCTAAATAGTTAGAACCTTGTCTAAAATGGAATAAAGACCTTGAAATATACTAATAATGACACAGTTGCAAGAGTAGCTAGGAAATTAATTGTGTAAGTATGTTCTCGAATTATAAGTTCCTGATCTATTTCCATTGAAGTAGGGTTTGTCGAGTGAAACTAATTAATATAGATAAGTATATATCTATATTTGAATTGTCTAGATGGTTCTTAGTAGACCATAAGTTTAATAAAGCTCGTATAGACATACAGGTATTCAGTGAGGACTGGATACTGAACAAGACTCAATGAAGACCTCTAATATATAACCTATAAAACCATCAATAGAGAGTTTTCTCGAGTTGACCTAAGCACTACAGTGGGCTTATGAGTGATCCATCATACTTATGTTCCATACATGTTAGAGACCTTGCATGGTCTGACCGCTGGGTGTCGCTGGGTTTGGTCCGATGCTTATGGAGTCCAGTGTATGTAGACATGGAATCCGTTAGCTCATATGGATGAGTTAAATATTTAGATTCTCCATTCTCGTTGAATAGAATTCATGGCAAAATGCTATATGTTTATTTCCTATTAGTTATTAACAAAATGTATTGAATTGAATTTGATTCAATTCAAAAAGAAGTGTTGGCGTGCATTTAAATTAGGCCAAATTAATTACAATTGTTAGCCAAATGAATTGATTTTTAATTGGAGAAAATTTTGGCTAAGTCAAATGCTTTAAGATATTTGTATTTATTATGCTTAAAGCATATGGTGGCCATGTTAAAGCATGAGCTGCCTATTTTCTTTTCTTTATGACAACTAACCATAATTATATTCAGCTAGCACTTGTATTTTTTTCTTCTCAAGCATGATAAGGCAATTTTGCATGCCTTGTCATACTTGTTTAACATTTAACATCTATTGGACAAAGTGACGGGCATGAATGCTATAAAAGAGATGTTTCCTTCATTTGTTTAGAATAAGTGATCAAAAATAAATATAAGTATAAATAGGAAAGACAAGAGATAAAAGTTAGGAGCAATAGTTGCTTCAAATAAATATTCCGAAAAGGAAGGTTACTATTCAAGCTTGAGGAAGCCCACCATGTCTCTAATTAGAATTGTTCAAATCACGTTTCGAGGGTGAGTTCCCTAATCTCATTAGTGTAATGAGATTATTTTAATGTGTATTAATTTTGCTATATTACATATGTGATATGCTATTATTAAATTATTTAAAACCCACACTTTCATCTATTGTATGGCGCACAGAGCACCTTAATGGCATCTCTAGTTCAATCGAGTAAGATACGTTTGACACACCCTCCTCATACATCAAAAAAGATCTCGAGGCCACCTATAAGATATGAAATGATGTTTGAAGGTGTCTTTGACTTACAAAGAAGTGATGTTATACATCGATTTAGGTAAATGTCTAGATGCCATAAAATTCAAGATTGATTCTATGCATAACAACAAAGTCTGGGACTTAGTTCAGCTTCCCAAAATAATTTTTTACATTGGTTGTAAATAGATTTACTAGTAGAAGCGTAGGTGCGAAATGAATGTAGAGATCTTTAAAGCTTGACTAGTAGTAAAAAGTTATACTAAAACATTTGGAATAAATTATGAGGAAACATTTTCACTAGTAGTCATGCTAAAATCAATCAATATTATTGGCTATTACTGCATATAATTATAAAATCTAACAAATAGATGTAAAGACGGCTTTTTGAATGGATATTTCGAGAAAGTAATATATATGGAACAATATGAAGGTTTTATATCTAAGAATTCTAATCTAGTATGTAAATTAAAAATGTCTATTTATAGGCTTAAGTAAGCTTTTCAAAGCCAGAATCTTTATTTTGATGAAGTAACAAGAGGGTCGGGTTTTATCTAAAATAAAGAGGAAACGTGTGTGTATAAAAAGATCAGTGGGAGCATGATTGTCTTTTTAGTGCTCTATAAGGATGACATACTCATTATAAAAAACAATATTGGTATGTTACAATCAGTCAGAAGTTATTTGAGTAAGAACTTCTCCATGAAGAATTTAGAAGAGGCTTCTTATATACTAAGTATAAAGCTTTATAAAGATATAGTTAAGAGGCTGATCAAACTCTCTCAATCCTCGTACATAAACAATATTTTAGAAAGGTATAACTTTAGTAACTGTAAGACAGTTAATGTACCTTCTAGATATGACATTCATCTTTCTAAGAAGATGTGCCCTTAAAAGGAAGATGAAAGAGTTAGAATGACTAGCATACCTTACCTATAAGTTGTAGGAGGCATAATGTATGCCATGTTATATATAAGACCTAACATTAGTCTGGCTATAATGTTACAAGCTAGTATCAGTTTGATCTAGGAAATAACTATTGGATGGTTGTGAAATATATTTTGAAATATCTTGAAGGTATAAAGGATCTATTCTTGATTTATGGAGAATGTGACTTACATATGAGAGGATACACTGATTCATACTCCAAGTCTAATTCGGATGATAAAAAGTCTACTTCTGATTTTGTATTTCTTCTTAATGGTACCATTATTAGTTAAAAATGAGCAAAACAAGGATTTACAGCTAATTTAACCATAGAAGTAGAATGTAATGCAGCTTCATAAGACGTAAAATAAGCAGTATGGATACGCAAGTTTATCATAGAGTTAGAAGTTGTCCCAAGTATAGTGGATCCTATCTCACTATATTGTGATAACAATGGAGTAGTTGCCTAAGCCAAGGAACCTAGGGCACACAAAAAATATAAGTATGTGGAACAAACATTCTATATAATTAGAGAGATCTTGGTCAGAGGGGATGTAACTATAGCTGACTCACTTTATAAAGTCTTAACTCTTAAAGTGTTTTTAATACATTTGGAGTCAATAGGTATTAGATATCATTATAAATGGCACTAGATCAAGTTGGAGTTGTTAGAATTAGTGCTCAAGCCTCATTCTAATTTTGTATAAATCTTATTTATATTTATACAATATGCATTTCATAAATCATTATTTTATAATATACTATTAATATGTTCTTTTCATATGGTTTACATCAACACTAAGAGTTAGTATTCTAAGAGTTAGAACCTAGTATGAATTAGGACAAAAACCCGAGAATATTTATTGTAGTGACATAGTTATAAGAAATTACAAATAGTGTTAAAAAATGTCATTGTGTAGTATATTCTCCAAATTAGTTCCTAGTTATAAGTTTAACAATATAGGTCGATTGTTAAAATCAAAAAGACTAGTGTATATTTATATCTAGAATGATCAAACAGTTAATCTTAACAAACTATGAGCTTAGTGGAAGCTCGTATAGGTATGCATGTGTTAAGTAAAGATTGGAGACTGAACAGACTCATGAAAACATCTAATAGACATTCCATAAAGTAAGTAATGGATAGTCTTTTTGAGTTGAGTAGTATTTGTGGTCCTTTGACCTAAGCACCATAATAGGATTGTGAGTGATCCATTATATTTAAAATTCACACATGTTAGAAACCTTTTATAGTCTGACTGCTGGGTGTCATTGGGTATGGTTCGATGCTCATAGAGTTCGGTGTGTGTAGATATGAGATTCATCAGCTCATATAGTTAGGTCGTATATCTTAATGCTTCAGGATTATATTTCATAAAGTCTTTTGGGAAAAAGAATTTACCCTAAAATGTTTCCATAAGGTAAAATATTATTGCAAAAGAGTTTGTGGATATTGTTTATTGAAATATAAATCTAAAGATAAGTTTAAAGTCAAGCGAATAAAGACTTAATGATATATCTATGTCTCTGCTCTTCTAGAATATAAGTGACAAAAGGATTATATGAATATGGTTAACCTTAACTTGTATAGTTGAACACGTTATTTTGTTATTCTGTAACATGTGTATATGGCAGTGTTCACAGACTTATAGAAATATTTCGTAAGATAAAATGAGTGTGAACCTAGTGAGTCTCACAATATGAAGTGTACTTGTTGAGCACTAGGGTAGTACATAGGGTCAAAAAATTTGATCCAAAAATATAAATTTCAAATAAGTAGGATTCGGTGTTAAAACGTCTTGGGAAGTACACGTGTCAAATTCCAAGTGTTAGAATATGACATATGTCAAAGTGTAATAGAAAACAAAATTAGTATTTCATAATTCTCCTTTATTATTTTATATTATGTAATTATTAATGAAATAAATGTTTAAATGATTATTTGATAATCATTTAGACACTTGTCATGTTTTATGTGCTTTTATCTCTCATTTTGATTGTTAAAATACAAAATGCATAAAAGTCATGCAATAAATGAAATAATGCATGTGATATACACTATGTCGAAGAAAAAAAAATGTGTCAGCCATTTGGCTTGGATAGGAGGCATAGAAAATTATTTTTTCATTAATTTCTAACCGAAACCTTATTAAAATAATATATATGACACATTTTCTAAATTTGTTTGGTGAAATTATGACTTTTGATGACTTTTGGGTATTTGAAAAATGAAATAAAAAATGCGTTAATGAGATACATGAACCGAGAGTGTGCAAGGAAGGAGAGGGAGTTCTTTATTTTATCAATTCTTCTCTCTTCTGTATTTTGATGACTTGAGTGAAACATTCTTTAAGACAAGTCTTAAACTTGTAGAAAAAATTACAAAGAGTTTAAAAGAAAATTGGCTTAAGTGTTAAGCCTTGAAAAACTTAAACACCAAGATTAAATCTATATATTTGTAAAGCTACCATTCTAGAGCCAAAATACCCACCTTGATTTTGGCCTAGAATTGTTCAAGAGTAACATTTCTTGTGAGCTCTACACTTGCATCTTAACAAATTTTAAAGCTATCTTCATCTTGGTAAGTACTTTCAATTTATTAATATAATATTAATTTTATACATATAAATATAAATATATATATATGTGATATATATGTTTAAGTGTATTAAATAAGTGTAATATGTATATATACTTCTACTGCATATTAATTTTTTTTTTGACATTGTATTTGCACTCGTATCATCACATTCTCATACACCTTTTTCCACTCCACCTTATGGGATGCAACAAAGAGCTTTATGGTTGTGCTTTTGGTACAGAATGATTGTTTAGGTGACTCATTCTTATGTTTTAGGATGGTTTGTTCCCTTTGATGCTTATATCCATTAAGTTTGTTGCTTGAACATACATGTCTAATTTATTTGCGTGCTTCCAAGGTTAAGGCACGAAGATCTTTAAAAGAACTCCTTTTGGTAGCGTTTCCCAAGCAAAGGCATGAGGCCTCTAAAGGAAGTCTTTGTCGCAAAAGAGAATTTACCATCGAGTTTATCTAGTAATTGATGCGATATTTCTATATCATAAATTAAGTGCAAGTATACACTATCGTATGCAAGTAATAAAGAGACTAAATAAGTCGGATGTCGAACCCACAGGGATAATTCTTTCTTTTTAACCAATTACTAAAATTATATCTTCCTAATAATTATTCAGAAAAATAAAAATCTAAGAATGAATGTAAGAAATATAAAAGTAAAAATACAATGAAAAGAGAATAGGAAGATAGCAATGTAGAGAAGACCTAGGATTAATATTATCCCTCAATATGTTTTTTAATGATTAACCCTCTAATATTTAACTCACTTAGTCTTTATTATTGATCAAGACACTAATGTATTCACAAGCCTCTTCCAAGGTCATGCAAGTATACCTTAATTTACCAAATACCTATATTCCTATGGTACTTGTAATAAATTAAGATTCATTAGGATTAGGTCTTATTGATCATACATGCCAATTAGGTATATTCCTATCCTAAGTTGAAACTTGCATATGCAACATTGAATGTTACTCTACAATCATGCATCAAATTACCTAGGTCTAAATATATTGATTCCTCTTCCGAGTTTATCAAAATATTACCAATTCATTCACCATATATTGGCCAGATATATTGAATCATTAAACACAAGTAATTTAAATAATAAATGACTAAGTTTATTAAATACTAAAAGATATGGCAATTAAGCACACATATTGAGTTCAAATATTAACCCTAGAAAATAAATTAGCTCATGGCTACAAGAGAACAACAGTAAAAATAAAAATAAAACATGATACAATTATTAGCAAACCGATATAGACGTCGAATTGCTCTTAATTGCGCTGCCTAGGAACTCTTGATGCCGAAGAGCGTCTTGTATCTCTCTCTAAAGTTGATTCAATTAAGCTCCTATTGCTCTCCAAGACTCATGCTCTGTATTCTTGGTGCTCTTGGGTCATCTTCGATTCTCCTTGAAGGTTAGGAACGAGTGGCTTTATATAGGGATTGATATGAGCTTGAAAATCTCAATTCTCGTCGGACTAGGACTCGCACTACCGCTGGCACGCTATGAAGTTGTCGCTGGGGCGACGCGTGAAAAAGCTATTACCGCTGGAGCGGTGGGATGCTGGCGCTGGGGCGCTGCATGAAAACGGCTTCACCGCTGGCGCGGTATGTTGATATCGCTGGGGCGATGGAGCGTCGCTGGCGCGGTGACTAGTCGGCGCTGGGGCGCTAGACGTGACTTAAGCAGGTCGTTTTTCTTTAAATTTTGTTCAAGTCCCTATAAATAACAAAAATGCACATAAATAGCCATCTATTCTCATAAAATCATAAAATATCAATAATAAAAACATGAAAAAATATATGACAAATTTGCCCTTATCAGTAATTCCAACACAATAAGTCAAAATGAATAAATTCGTTAGGACTCTAAAAGATTACTTGCATCCTATTGGCATAACCACACCATCATGTATTATATTTTCACCTAACACACCACATTTGAATTTGAAACCCGGTATGATACAACCTTTACCCACATTTCAAGGTCTAGATAATGAAAATCCTTATGTACATGTTATAAAATTTTAAGAGGTAGTGGCCACCTTTTATTGCAAGCATTTATGGAGGCACAAATTAAGACTAATAAAAAATTTAAAATAGTTCTTGCACATATGGTAGACGAAAATAAAGAAATTAAGTCAAATCACTAAGTTGACTAGTGCCTTAACTGTACAAGAGAAAGGTAAATTTCCATCTCAACCTCAAACCAATCCAAAAGGGAAATACATTACACAAGCATCAATCTATTCTTGGAAATAGTGTTGAGAGGAAATAGTGTTGAAATTTGCGCTTACGTGCCATCTGATTATGTATAAATATTTGATTATAGTATTTATACAATTATCATTTCTAATAAAATTGTTAATAGTATTAATTATTAAATGGTAAGATGCTTATTACATTTCATATATTGTATGATCTGAAAAAGTTTAAATCTGGTTTAAAGAAATTTAGATCAGTGTGAAGAGTTAGCAACACTAAAAGTTATAAGTGCTAAAAGTTATCAGTGCTAAGAGTCAGTAAGTTATAAGAGTTAGCAAAATTTAAGGAGTTAGAGCCTTGTCTAAAATGAGACAAAGACCTAAGAATATACTAGAAATGACGTAGCTGCAAAGAGTTACAGATGGTGCTAGAAAATGTCATTATACAGGTATGTTCTTGATTGAATTTTATCGATGCAAGTCTATTATTGAAACCTATTAGTATATATTTATGTATGTCCATATCTAAATGGTCTAGATGATTAGTTTGAGAAAATAATAAGTTTAGTAGAAGCTCGTATAGATATACAAATATTCAATAAGGACTGGGTACTGAACGGACTAATGAAGACCTCCAATAAACATCTCATAAAGTCATCAATGGAAGGTCTTTCGAGTTAAGTAGTATTTATGGTCCTTTAACTTGAATGCTACAGTGGGCTTGTAGTGATTTACCATACTTTGGTTCCACATATGTTAGAAACCTTTCATAGTTTGATCGCTGGGTGTTGTTGGGTATGGTTCAATGCTCATGGAGTCCAGTGTGCATAGATCTAGGATCCGACAGCTCATGTGAGTGAGTTATATATCCTGATGCTCCGAGATTATATTTCAAAAAGTCTTATGGCCACAAGCATAAACCTCAAAAAATATATTCATAAGGAATAAACAATATCACAAAAGTTTTTATAAGTATTGTTTATGAAAATTTAAATCTGGAGATAAATTCACGATTGAGCAAATAGAGATTTGATGATGATGATTTATATCTCTGCTCTTCTAGGATATAAATAATGGAATGATTATATGAATATACTATAACCTCAACTTGTATGGTCTAACGTACTGCTATGTAATATTCGTAATGTGTGTGTGGGGCATCATTCAAGGACATATAGAGGAGCTATATATGAAAAATCGAGTGTGGATTTAAAGAGTCTTACAATATGAAGTGTACTCATTGCACACTAAGGTAGCGGACTAGATTGAATAATTCAATCTAATAAATTTCAGCAAATTAGATAACTATTTTAGGATTTCTCGGGATGTACATTTGTCAATACTTAAGTGTTAAGAAAATTACTTAATCAGTTGATAAAAATTGTTAACCAATATGATATTGACAAGTGGTACAATTTGATCCAAGAATTATTTTATCTTGAATTGATTTATTAACCTTACTAGTAAAAAAAATTAAAAATATATATTTTAATTATTCAAAGTTACTTTTGAAAAATTAATATAAAAGTAATTTTTTATTATTATTATTAAAAAAAAAGCATTAATCGTGGCAATAGCCTAATATACATAATGTGTAGGACATTATGTTTAGCATATAATAATAACAATAATAATGCAAATGGTTATTATATCTTCAATATTCGGTGGAGGGCACACCTAACTTGAAAAATATATAATGGCTGATAGAGGCATAAACTATAATGCATTGATAATTAAATGTTAAATATCATTCAATAGTTAGGTTTTTGTCTCCCACTTGATCAAAGTTAGAACAATTTGTTCAACTAAGCTAATATTGTGGACCAGCCATAACAATTAAAAAATAAAAAGTTTTATATCAATTTTTTTTTGGCTTGATGATTGTGTTTGGCAATTAAAGAGAGATAGATGAGATGGTGAAAAGGATTGAAAGGTTTTGGCTTTTGTTTTTTCAAGTAGTTGACACAAAAAGAAAAAACCATCTTTAATTTTTCGTCATCTCTTAAAGACGACAATATTTGCATTCAAGAGAGAATTTCATCTTGTTTCTTTGAAATCCGCCCATTAGAGAAAGAAAAAGAAATTGTTTCAATTTTACAAGAGTTAAAAAGTTCTTCAAATAACAATTTTAATTCCATTTAAAAATAAATGAAAATTGTTAAAGAGTTAACCAAAGAATTAAAATGTTTAAGAGTTAAGCATAAAATTACTGGAACTCCTATAAATATTATAAGCTACTATTCTAGAGTTAAAATACCAACCTTGATTTTGGTCTAGAATTGTTCAATAATATACTTCATGGTGAGCTATTCACTTGAAAAATGGAAGACTTGAAGTCTTTGAAAGCTACCTTAATTAGGTAAGTGTTCATTATTTATGATTTTGTATAATAGCTATATTTTTATAAGTATATGATATATGACACGACCCTCCCCAGAATCCTCCACTATAGATTCTGTTGCGCTCCGTCGAGCACCCCAACGAAAGTTTCTCAAAGTTTAACTACCAAAACTGAAAAATTTCGCAAGGTGAACCATTTTTAATTCTTGCTATTAGTAACTAAATCTTAAAATATCAGTGAGGATATTTTATCAATTGTTTTGAGAAAAATAGACAAGGTTTCCTTTGTTTTTTTGAAAACTCAAAAACACATAACTTGCAATGAAAATCACACTTCTATTTCAACAGTTTTCTCAACTTCCAGATGAGACCTCCAATCCTTCCAGAAATAAATCCCAACTCAACACAGCAATTTCATTACAATCCACAAAAATTAATTTATAACAGAATTAACATACTAAGAAAAAGTGAAAGTTGTCATTATATTACAGAAACCATTTCTCTTTTGTTCAAAGCATATTTACAAGATGCACAAAATCTATAACTACTATGTAAAAAATCAAAAGGTGCTACTCAGCACATTTACATTTACAAAGTGATCGTCTAACTTTGCCCACTAATCTGCTATATGAGAACTAGCAACCTGAATACCGAGGCCTACACCTGAAAAGAGTTTTAGAAAACATGAAACATAGAAAGGGGGTAAGCTAAAGGAGATCAGTGAGTGTTTATAAAATTTTCAGTAAAAATAAGATTCTGTATAAATATGTTGTTGTTAAATATTTTGATATGTGATGTTATATATATGTTTGAACAACAAGTGATGTTACATATATTTTAACATGGTGATATTTAATTTTTAACATTGTAATGTTTATAAATTAAATATGTTGAATATTTTGACATTTTATGTTATATATATTTGAACAACATGTTGATGTTTAAAATAATAAACATAGTGAAATTTTAAATTTAATCATGTTGATGTTTATAATTTGGATATAGTGATGTTTAATATTTGAATATAGTGTTGTTTAATATTTGAACAAGTAGGTATTTAATAGTTAAATATGGTTATATTTAAAATTAAACATGATGGTGTTTAACATTTGAACATGTAGATATTTAATAGTTAAATATGGTTATATTTAAAATTAAACATGATGATGTTTAATGTTTGAATAAAGTGATATTTAATATTTGAACCAGTAGATATTTAATAGTTAAATATGATAATGTTTAAAATTGAACATATTGATGTTTAAAATTTGAACATGATGATATTTAAAATGTGAAGTATACTTAATACAATTATAACTGTTATATTATTGTATTAAAAATTATAAACTATTTTTTTACGTTGTTAATTACAATGGGAGCCTTATTGGTAGGGGTTAACTGTACTTGCATAAATAAATATTATAATTATCAATTAGATTTGTATGAGATGAGAAAATTTATTATAATTAGTAATAATAATTTTTTAAAAATAAATTAAATTAAAATCTCTCTTAATCAAGTTAAATAGTATTTTATTATGAGATGATATTATACAATGATCCGTCTTGTCAATACGGTATTAGGCGGGTCACTTCGGTATTTTTCAATAATGGTACAACGTGAGGGATTGGTTGGTGTGATTTGGACTATGCTGATTAAACATGAAACGAATCAAATATATATGAACGTATTGCCTAATATTGCTATAGCGTAAGGGTAATACTGGTAACATATATTTGATAATTGACAAGCTAATCTGGAATATGCTTATCCAATATTGCTACAACGTGAGGATTACGTGTATTTAGGATCAATTGTATGAGTTACATGAGATGTAATTGACAAGAGTTATCTGCCTTTTAGGTTTACAAAGGCTAATATTGCTACAGCTTGAGGTTAGAGTAAATACCAATGTGGTCTACTTCTCATTGTAAAGTTTAAAATGTTTAAACTTCTATTTTTCCATTTGAGAGATTAAAAGATTATATAAAACAATGAGAGGGCATCTTTTGATTAACAAATGTATAAAAGTTATATCTATAATCTAAAGCATTATCTATTAACGATTAAAAATGATCCTTTAAACATCTCTAATTTTATCTTATAGTAATAAGGTTAGTGTTTTATAGAGATAAGGTGACTATGAGCAATTTGTTAGTATACTTGATCTAGGCACACAAACTATAGGGTACCGATAAATATTTTGACTTGCTAAGAATCTAAGAATTGTTTTAGATTAATAAAAATACTAAGATATATCATTGATCAAAAGATCAAATAAGAGATTTTTTTGATAATGTCTATTGAAAAGAGACGAAAGCTTATCAGAAAAGGATTAAGAATAATTTGAGAGTCAAATCACACATCCTAGCATATCTAATGATCTTCAGTGGAAGCATATGCACATGAGATGTACAAGTAGTATAATGCTTCATTTGAAATTTGTTTAATACATCTAAAACACGTATATAGAATATTCAATATGAAAAGTATTTCCATTATAGTAAGGTTTAAAATAGTAAGTGTTGCTGTTTAAATAACCTTAATTTAGAAAAGATAGACCTCTTAGATATCTATTTACCAATCATTGACATTTCATATGCACATGATGCTAATAGGTGTAGGGTATAAGATAATGTTTGTCCTTCTCACGTCTGCTAGATGATGCATAATTTAAGCAATGTTAGGTAGCTATGAAAATAGAAGTATAGCTCCACATTGGAAATAAAGATTTCCTAAACGTGGTAGCTATTAGGACTTTTAACTCATTTTTCTTCTCCATTCTTGTAAAAAGAATTATATTGTATAAATTTTATTTTATGCTAAACATTATTAGGCAAAACATATCACTCCATATGTTAAACAGATAGGGTTATTATAAATACATTATGAATAATTTCTCATGTTTATATGATAATGATAATATTTTGCTAATTGAGTGTCAATGGATAAATAACCATAATATCTAGATACAACAGGAAATGTCTTAAAATGTATAGGTGAAAAGAAAAAAATAGTAGTTTCAAAACTTTATATAATAACAAATTGTGGTATAGGTGATTAGGTCATGTAGGTGGGAGATGACTATCCCGTTTGGTTAAGGATGGTCAAATACCTGATTCGACCATAGAACCTTGTCTAGTTTATGAATCCTATATTCAAGAAAGTTAGCCAAATTCTTATGTAGGTGTTGGACATCGAGTCACTAATTTATTAGAACTAGTACATAATAATGTATATGATCTAATGAATTGCACTACTACTAGTGGATTTTGATACTTCATTGTCTTTATTGTGATTTTTCATGATACGAGCATGTGTTTTTGGAAAACATAGATAAAAAATTTTGAAGTGTTCAAAGAGTTTCAACTAGAAGTAGAGAAACAAACCACTATTTATATTGAATACCTTCGATTAGATCGAGACTATTTATATATGAGCAGTAAATTCACAAATTATTTAAAGTAGAATGAGATTATAGCTCAATATAGTTCTCCAGGTACTCCTCAATACAAATATATTTTAGAGTGGAGAAGTTAGACTTTATTAGATATGGTCTGATCGATGTTGAGTTTCGCCGATCTTCTAACATTATCTATGGAGTTATGCTCTAGAAACGGCTACCCACTTATTGAATAAAGTTCCATCAAAAGTCGTTCTTTCTACTCTATATAAAATATAAACTAGAAGAAAATCGAGTCTTAAGTATGTTAAGTTTTGGGATTGTCCTACTTGCATAAGAGTTTTACAACAGGATATACTTGTATCCAAGTGGTACAAATATCGGTCCATTGGGTATCCCAAGTAATATATATAGGATATCAGTTCTATAATCTAGAGGAACAAAAATTATTCATTGCTTATAATGCCATTTTCTTAGAGAAATAATTTCTTATGGGTCGTGAGGATTGTAGAAAAATCGAACTTTATAAAGTCAATCAGGATAAAAAATGAACCGACAATAGAACCTAAAAGTCTATTAAGTAAAATACCTTTAATACACTTTTCCAATAGTGTCTGTGTGTTCAGAAAAGGCAGTGGGAGTATAATACTCTTTCTAATTCTCTATATGGATGATATACTCATTGTCAGAAATGACATTGGTATGTTCCAAACCAGTCAGTTAAGAGTTATCTAAGTAAGAACTTCTCCAGAGAAGATTTGGGAGAGACTTTCTATATATTAGGTATAAAGCTTTATAAAGAAGAGGTAGGTGACTACTAGGACTCTCATAATCTTTATACGTAGACTAAGTTCTAAAAATATACAATTTTAATAATTGTGAGGCAATTAATGTACTTTTCAGACATGGCATTCATCTTTTTAGAAGGAAGTCTCCTCGGGAAGAAGATGAATAGTTAGAGTGTCTAACCCATAATATACATCAATAAAGGTAGCTTATTATAAGTAAAGGTAGTTTAATGTATACCATGTTATGTATGATATCTATATCTTGATGGCTGTAAGTGTTAGGAACCGATATTGGTCTAATACAAGTCATGACCATTTAATAGATGTGAAATATATCAAGTTATACCTCAGAGTTACAAAGGATAAGTTTCTAATTTACGAAAAAAGCTACTTATAAATGAGAGAACATACAGAATCAGACTTTTGGTCTAATTCGAATGATCGATAATATACATCTGGTTATATATTTCTTTTTAACAGTACCACAACTAATAGATGAGTGTAATTTGATTATCCACATTTATTTCTACCTTAGACGTAGAATATATTGTAGCTTGAGAAGCGTACAAAGAAAGTTCTGTAGATATTTAGGTTAGTTGCTGAGCTCATAACAAATTCTAAGCTCTATGAATCTTGTTCCACTAAAACAAAACAATAATAGGGTAATTGCTTAAGCCAAGAAACCATAAAACACACCAAACATCTAATTATATGGATTCTTAGTATTATATAATTAGAAGTATCTTGGCTATTGCAGATGTAAAAATATCTAGGAAATATCCTTACTGATTATAGTGGACCCACCATCTAAAGCCTTAACTCTTAAAGTATTTGAAAAACACGTAGAGTCAATGGATATAAAATACCATCATAAATGATACTAAAGCAAGTGAGAGTTATTGAGATTTATGTTTACGTGCTATTCGATTATGTATAAATATTTAATTATAGTATTTATACAATTATCATTTCTAATAAAATCATTAATATTATTAATTATTAAATGCTAAGATGCTTGTTACTTTTAAGACATTGTATGATCTAAAAGAGTTTAGATCTGGTCTAAAGAAGTTTAGATCAGTGCGAAGAGTTAGTAAAACTAAAAGTTATAAGTGCTCAAAGTTAACGATACTAAGAGTTAGCAAAATCTAAAGAGTTAGAGCTTTGTCTGAAATAAGACAAAGACCTAAGAATATACTAGTAATGATATAGTTGCAAAGAGTTGCAGATGGTGCTAAGAAATGTCATTATGCAAGTATGTTCTTAAACACTATGTTCCTGATCTAGTAAACTATGAGTTTAGTAGAAACTCGTATAAAGATATAGGTATTCAATAAAGACTGTGTACTGAATAGACTCACAATGACCTTTAATAGACATCTCATAAAGCCGTCAATGGAAGGTCTTTCGAGTTGAATAGTAATTGTGGTCCTTTGACCTGTGCACCATGATGGGCCTATAAGTGATCCACCAAACTTTGGTTTTATACATACTAGAAACCTTTCATGGTCTAACCGCTAGGTGTCGCTGGGTATGGTCCGATGCTCATGGTGTCGGTTGTTCGTAAATATAAGATC
Source organism: Ailanthus altissimus (assembly GCA_946807835.1). Classification (NCBI taxonomy): domain Eukaryota; kingdom Viridiplantae; phylum Streptophyta; class Magnoliopsida; order Sapindales; family Simaroubaceae; genus Ailanthus; species Ailanthus altissimus. Next base: position 20,332,756 of record OX327684.1, read on the forward strand.
CATCAGCTTATATAAGTGAGTTGCATATCCTGATGCTCTTAGATTGTATTTTAGATAGACTTGTAGACACAAGCATAAACTGCAAAAAATATATTCTGAAGGGATAAACAATATCACAAAAGTGTTTATGGATATTATTTATGAAAATATAAATCTAGAGATAAATTCACAGTTGAGCAAATAGAGATTTGACGGTGATGATTTATATCTCTACTCTTCCAGGATATAAATGATGGAATGATTACACAATTATGCTATAACCTCAACTTGTATGGTCTAATGCGCAACTTTATAATATTCGTAACATGTTTGTGGGGCATCATTCACGAACGTATAGAAGAGCTCCATATAACAAACCGAGCGTGGACCTAAAGAGTCTCACAATATGAAGTATACTTGTTGCGCACAAGGGTAACGAACTGGATTGAATAATTCAATCCAGTAAATTCTAGCAAATTAGATAACTATTTTAAGATCCTTCGGAATGTACATTTATCAAGATTTAAGTATTAAGTACATCACTTAATTAGTTGACAAGAGTTGTTTACTAATAAGATATTGACAAGTGGTACAATTTAATCTATGAATTATTTTTCTTTGAATTTACTTATTAACCTTACTAGTAAAATAAAATTGAAATGAAAAATGAATAAAAAAATAAGGTATTTTAATTATTCAAAGTGAATAATTAATATAAAAGTCATTTATTATTATTATAATAATAATAATAATAATAATAATAACAATAACAATAATAATAACAATAATAATAACAACAACAACAACAACAACAACAACAACAACAACAACAACAACAATAATAATAATAATAATAATAATAATAATAATAATAATAATAATAACAATAATAATAATAATAATTAATAAAAAAATTGAAATGAAAAATGAATAAAAAAATAAGGTATTTTAATTATTCAAAGTGAATAATTAATATAAAAGTCATTTATAATAATAATAATAATAATAATAATAATAATAATAACAATAACAATAATAATAACAACAATAACAATAATAATAACAATAACAATAATAATAACAACAATAACAATAATAAAAATAACAACAATAACAATAACAATAACAATAACAATAACAATAACAATAACAATAACAATAACAATAATAATGGTTATTGTATCGTCAATATTTGGTGGAGGAGAGGAGATACCTAACCTAAAAAATATATAATGGCATGTTAGGGGCATAAACTATAACGCATTGATAATTAAATGTTAAATATCATTCAATGGTTTGATTTTTGTCTCCCACTTGATCAAAGTTGAAACAATTTGTTCAACTATGCCAATATTGTGGACCAGTCATGATAGTTAAATAATAAAAGTTTTATATCATTTTGTTTTGGCTTGATGATTATGTTTGGCAATCAAAGAGAGACAGATGAGATGGTGAAAAAGGTTGAAAGGTTTTGGCTTCTATTCTTTCATGTTGTTGACAAAAAAAAAATCATCTTTAATTTTTCTTCATCTCTCAAGGATGGCAATATTTGCTTTCAAGAGAGAATTTCATCTTTTTTCTTCTATGTTCGCCCATTAGAGGAAGAAAAGAAAAGTGTTTTAATTTTGCAAGAGTTGCAAAGTTCTTCACATAACAATTTCTATTTCCTTTTGAAACAAATTAAATTCTTTAAAGAGTTAATCAAAGAATTAAAATGTTTAAAAGTTAAACACAAAATTGTTGGAACTCCTACAAATATTATAAGCTACCATTTTAGAGCTAAAATATTCACATTGATTTTGACCTAGAATTATTTAGGAATATACTTAATGGTGAGCTCTTCACTTGCAAAATGGAAGACTTGAAGTTTTTGAAAGCTACCTTCATTAGATAAGTATTCATCATTTATGATTTGTATAATAGTTGTACATATATGTGATATATGTCTACATATATCCTATAAATGAGTGTAATTTGTTAATATACTTTCGCTGCGTATTGTAATTTTTAAAATTACATATACACTCATATCATTACGCACTCAACTCATCAAATAATGCTTAAGTGTCATTCCAGTATTGTATGAATATTAATTATTTAATATTTATACAATAAATATTTCGAATAAAATCGTTAATACTTAATATTTATGGTAAGATAGTTGTAACATTTCAGACATTGTATGATTTGAAGAAGTTAATATTTGATCTAAAGGAGTTTAGACCAGGACTAAAAGTTAGTAAATATACGAGTTAGCAAAATCTAAAGAGTTAGAGTTTTATTTAAAATGAGACAAAGACTTGAGGGTATATTAGCAATGACATAGTTGCAAGGAGTTACAAATAGTGTTAGGAAATGTCATTTTGTAATATGTTTTCAAATATTATATTTCTAATCTATTTTCACTGATACGGGTCTGTTGGTGGAGACCTCATTATATATAAGTCAGTGTATGTCTATATATGGATGGTTCAGTAATGCGATATTTCTATATCATAAATTAAGTGCAAGTATACACTATCGTATGCAAGTAATAAAGAGACTAATTAGTCGGATGTCGAACCCACAGGGATAATTGTTTCTTTTTAACCAATTATTAAAATTGTATCTTCCTAATAATTATTCAGAAAAATAAAAATCTAAGAATGAATGTAAGAAATATAAAAGTAAAAACACAATGCAATGAGATTTAAAGATATAGCAACGTAGAGAAAACCTAGGATTAATATTATCCCTCAATATGTTTCTAATGATTAATCCTCTAATATTTAACTCACTTAGTCTTTATTATTGATCAAGACACTAATGTATTCACAAGCCTCTTCCAAGGTCATGCAAGTATATCTTAGTTTACCAAATACCTATATTCCTATGGCACTTGTAATAAATTAAGATTCATTAAGATTAGGTCTTATTGATCATACATGCCAATTAGGTATATTTCTATCCTAAGTTGAAACTTGCATATGCAACATTGAATGTTACTCTACAATCATGCATCAAATTACCTAGGTCTAAATATATTGATTCCTCTTCCAAGTTTATCAAAATATTACCAACTCATTCACCATATATTGGCCAGATATATTGAAGCATTAAACACAAGTAATTTAAATAATAAATGACTAAGTTTATTAAATATTCGAAAGATATGGCAATTAAGCACACATATTGAGTTCAAATATTAACCCTAGAAAATAAGTTAGCTCATGGCTACAAGAGAACAGCAGTAAAAATAATTATAAATCATGATACAATTATTAGCAAACTGATATAGACGTCGAATTGCTCTTAATTGCGCTGCCTGGAAGCTCTTGATGCTGAAGAACGTCTTGTATCTCTCTCTAAAGTTGCTTCAATTAAGCTCCTATTGCTCTCCAAGACTTGTGCTCTATATTCTTGGTGCTCTTGGGTCGTCTTGGATTGATTCTTGAAGGCTGGGAACGAGTGGCTTTATATAGGGATTGATATGAGCTTGAAAATCTCAGTTCTCGTCGGATTAGGACTCTCACTACCGCTGGCGCGCTATGAATTTGTCGCTGAGGCGCTGCATGAAAACGGCTTCACCGCTGGCGCGGTATGTTGATAGCGCTGGGGCGCTGTAACGTCGCTGGCGCGGTGACTCTTCGGCGCTGGAGCGCCAGACGCGACTTAAACAGGTCATTTTTCTAATTTCGATCACTATTCCAACGCTGGGGCGAAAATACTTGTGGCGCGGGGGCGCTGGACTCATAATTTGAAAACTTTGCATTTTAGTCCCTGTTTTCGCTTCTTTTGCGTTTTTTCTTTAAATTTCGTTCAAGTCCCTATAATTAACAATAAAGTACATAAATAGCCATCTATTCTCATAAAACCATAAAATATCAATAATAAAAACATGAGAAAATATATGACAAATTTGCCCTTATCATTCAGATAGTTAGTCTTAACAGAGCATGAGCTTAATGGAAGCTCGTATAGATATATGGGTATTCAGTAAAGACTGAGTACTGAACAGACTCAATGAGGACTTACAATAGGCATCCCATAAAGCCGTCAATGAAGGGTCTTCTTAAGTTTAGTAGTATTCGTGGTCCATTGACTTGAGCACTACGGTGGGCTTGTGAGTAATCTATCATACTTAGGTTCTACACATGTCAGAGACCTTTTATAGTTTGACTATTGGGTGTCATTAGGTATGGTCCGATGTGTTGGAGCTGGTGCTTATGTGCCATTCCAATATTGTATGAATATTAATTGTTTAATTTTTATACAATAAATATTTCAAATAAAATTTGTTAATATTATATTTATATGGTATAATGCTTGTAACATTACAGACACTGTTTGATCTGAAGAAATTCAGATCTGGTCTAAATGATTTTAGACTAGAATTAATATTTAGCAAAGTTAATAGTTATAAATGCTTAGAGTTAACGGTTTATAAGAGTCAGCGAGGACTAAAGAGTTAAAACCTTATCTATAATGAGACAAAGACTTGAGAGTATACTTGTAATAATATAGTTGCAAAGAGTTGCAATAGGTGCTAAGAAATATCATTATGTAAGTGTATCTTAAACATAATGTTCCTGATCTATGTTTACCAATGTAGGTCTATCTGTGAATTCACTTTATATAAATTAGTGTATGTCTATATCTAACTGGTTCAGATGGTTATTCTTAGTTAACCATGAGCTTAAAGCTTGTATAGGCATGCGGGTATCCAGTCAAGATTAGATACTGAACAGACTCATGAGGATCCCAATAGATATCCTATGAAGCCGTTAAAAGAATGTCTTCTCGAGTTGAGTAGTATTCGTGGTCCTTTGACCTGAGCACCATGGTGGTCTTGTAAGTGAACCATCATGCTTTGGTTCTACATATGCCAGAGACCTTTCATGGTTTGACCACTATATGTCGTTAGGTATGGTCCGATGTTACGTAGGTAAGTTGTATATTCGATGCTCCGATATTGTATTTCATGAAGTCTTATAGCCACAAGTATAAACCTAAAAAAATAGTTTTCCATAGGGTTAAACAATATAGCAAAAGTGTTTGCATATATTGTTTATTGAGATACGAATCTAAAGATAAATTTAAGGATGTGTTTATAGGGATTTAATGGTGCTGATCATATCCTCGCACATCCAGGGTACAAATGATGGAAGGATTATATGTATATGTTATGACTTTAACTTGTATGATCTAACACGCTGATTTGTAATATTTGTAACGTGTGCGTGGGACATCGGTTACGAATTCATAGAATAGTTTCATTTGATAAATCGGGTGCAGACCTAGAGAGTCCCAATATGAAATGTACTCTTTGAGCACTTAGATAGTTTACCGTATTGAACGGTTCAATATAGTATAATTCAGCAAATTACTAAGGTTAAGATAACTAAAGTATATGGTTAAATGATGAGACCCACTTTAGGTTAACTTTATAACCTAGTATGATATAAATATAATTTCACTTTATGGTTTTTAATCGTTAAATAATTAAATTAAATATTTATTTATTTAATTGTTAAATAAATAATTTAACTTAACTATCGTTAAAGGTTAACCTAACTATAGTTAAGTTAGTTAACTATGGTTAGAATATTTAAATATTTATTTAACTTAAAGGTTAAGTTAAACTAATTTAACTAAGGTTAAATGTTAACTATGATTATGTTAGGTTAAATTAAATACAAATAAAATTCAAATTAATTTGAAATTTATGCATTAGTATATAAAGTGAAATGAAATTAAAAAAAAAATTAGTTTTTAGATTTTGCAATTTTGGTGGCCATTTCAATTTGAGAAATTAGAAGTCTTTGTTTTGTGTTTTAAGTGTTAGAATAACAAAACAAATATATAAATGGTTATTAAATGTAAAAACTAAATAGATTTTTTTTAATTGTTCAAGAGTTGAACAAAAGATAAAACAAATTGATTTAATTTGATTAAAATAAATGATAAGTGTTTTTGGTTGGCTAGAAAATTAAGAGAGAAATGAAGAACGAAAATTAAAGTGTTTCAAGTGTTGAAAATAGTTTCTATTCATCATCTTCTCAAATTAATTTAGCCATTAAAACATGAATTAAATTTATTTTTATTCAAGAGTTGAATAAAAGGAAAAATAAATTTAACTAAGTTAAAGAGTTTAACGTTGAATCAAGTTTAAGAGTTAATCTAAATGCTGGATTAACATACTGCTATTTTAGACAATCAAACCCACCCTTGTTGATTGTTAAGATTGATCAAAGTTTCATTTCATGGTAGACTTCAAGCAAATTATTCCAAAGGCTTTATGGGTTAAGTTTCTCAATCTCCTTTTTCATTTGATAAATATGTGTTCATTATATTAATTTTAATCTTCCGCTGTGCACATATATGTATGAGATATGTATATTTTTTGTATGATAAACACATCCCACATGCAAGCACCCTAGAATAATCAACACCCAACATGATGCTCATGGGTCTAGTGTGTGTAGATATGGGATTCATCAGCTCATATAAGTGAGTTGTATATCTCGATGTTCCAAGATTGTATTTTAGAAAGTCTTATGGCCTTAAGTAATAAACTCGAGAAAAAGTTTACCGTGGGTTAAATAATATCGTAAAAGTGTTTGTGGATATTATTTATGGGAATACAAATCTGGAGAAAAGTTTAAGGTTGAGCATATGGAGACTTGATGGTGATGATTTATGTCTCCACTCTTTCAGGATATAAATAACGGAGGGATTATAAAAAGATGTATTAGTCTTAACTTGTATGGTTCAACATGCCGCTTTATAATTTTCATAATAAGCGTGAAGGACATTGTATACGAACTTATGGAAGAGTTTCTTAAGACAAATGGGTATAAACCTAGGGAGTTTTACAATATAAAGTGTATTCGTTGAGCACTAGGGTAGCACACTGGGTCGAAGGTTCGATTCGAAAAGATCTCAAAAAGCAAAAATTATTTTAAGATCTCTCGGAAAACACATAAGCTTAAGAATTAAGCTTAGGGTATGTGACAAGTGTCATTTGATTATTAGGCTTAAGTGACCACTTGGCGATCCATGGCTGATTAAGGTTAATAGGTGTTAAGTTAAAGGCATTTGATGCCTTAAGATAATGATACCAAGCACTATTTGAGTATTTAACTATGAGGTGGTTATTATTCAATTGCTTTTAAAAGGGAATTGCCATCTATTAAGTTACCATTCGACCACTTTAATTTACAAATGAATTCATAAGCCTTGTCATGCTTTTATGTAAACAAGAGGTGGCTTAATTACATGGATTTTGCACAAAGCAATTGACCACTAATTGGTCTTGTATTTGGCCAATTCAAAATGCATAGCCACCAATTGCTTTGTCATGCTTTTGTTTAAAGCATGAGGTATCTTTCATGGGTTGATTTTGAAATAGTAATTGACCACTAATCTCTTTTGAATTCAGCTAATTCAAAATGCATTTTAGTTGTATCAAGCATAAGGTGCAAATTTAATTTCAAAATAATAGCACCTTATGCTTGAATTATACGGCCACTAATATTAATTTTATTTGCCAAAATGAGTGGTGGGAAAAACTATATAAAAGGCTGTGTTTAGTTAAATTGATTAAGTTAAATGGAAGTTAGAAAGCATATTAGTAAAGAGTTACTAAATACACTAAAAGTTAGTGAATTGAATAAGAGTCAAAGAAAGTAAGGAGTTGCTTCAACAAGTCTTACAGAGATAGGAAGCTACCATTTTAGTTTGAAGAATTTCACCATATCTCCGACTAGAATTATTTAAAGCACGCTTCAAGGGCGAGTTCTATTTTATCTCATTAATGTAATAAGATGTATATTTTATATTCTACTGCATATATTTTGCATGTGTGATATGTAAAATTAAAAATTAAAATGTATAAATTCAGCCTACGTACAACACACATTCACATTTGACACATAAAATCTCAAAGAGGTAAATGCCATCACTACTTAAAGTGGTAAGATTTTGAGTGAACCTACTTCTCTAACCAACACAACCATAAGTAGTTAAGATACCCCCTTAGAAAAAGAAGACGCATTAAAGGAGAACCCAAAAAGAAATTTTCAATCCAGGTGCTTTTTCCCAAGCTCTCTAGCCTATTGGGAAAAATTTTAAAATTCAATGTGAAATTTTAGAACACTTGAAATAAGTTAAGATTAATTTTTTCTTACTGCATGTAATTAAATAGGCTCTGGCTTATGCCAAAGTCATCAAGAATTTGTGCAACATTAAAAGAAAACATTATATTAAGAAGACTACATTTTTGGTAAAGCAAATAAGTGCAATGATTGAATAGAAGACACCACCTAAGTATAAAGATCATGATATCCCATAATTTCTTGCCAAATTAATACACATGAGTTTAGTCAAGTGCTGTTGGACTTTATGAGCAAGTGTTAATCTTATGCCTTATTTTGTTTACTTGCAATTGGGACTTAGAGAGATAAAACTTACACCTATAGTTCTACAATTAGCTAACCGACTAATCAATAAATCACAAGAATAATGAAAGATGTTTTATTACAAATTAATAAAATCTAGTACCCGATTAGCTTTATTTTTTTAAATACTCATTCTATGGTTTAAATAGAGTATAAATCTTTCTTATTTTAAGGAGATATTTTCTTACCACTACTAACACTCTTATTGAAGAAATAGTCTTATAAAAGTAAATTTTGAAAATATGACTCTTGAGGTGAACATTTTTCATATTGGCAAGTGATGAGTATATTTTAGATCCATAATCCAACCTTATTTATCATAATAATTGTTCATTTCTAAGTAATTTAAGAGCTTTTATGTGTTAAATATTATTATTATAGAGTTAAATCAGGAGAATATGGAAAAGGATGAAATTGGAGCAAATAAGGGAAATTGTTATAGTAAATTGCTATAGTGCATGTTAACATTGATAGTGAACAGTTGTTTACTACAGTATTTTGCTACAATGCCTAATTCTTCGGCATTAAAAAATGAATACCCCAACGTTCATGCACTGATGAACGCCCCAGCTTTGAATAGTGAATACTCCAGCATTCTGATGATTCTATAAATACACTATTTCGCCTCCAAATGTAAAAACTCGGCCCCTAACATAACCCTAATCCTAACCCATTTTCTCTCAATGTTACACATTTATAACCTAGAAATCATCATCATATTGTGCAAAAACAACATTTAAACCTATTTTGGAGAGAGATTACACAATCAATGACATTTTGGCTAACTTTTGGAGGATTCAACCAAAGGCCATAGATTGATTGAAGACACCCTTGTCTTCATAAATTCCATTTAAGATTGTTGTATCATGTTTAATTATTATTATTTAGCCATTAAACTCTTGTTATGTTAATTTAATTTAATTATCTAGGATTATAGCCTTTAATTCAATATGTGGACTTAATTATAGTATTTGATTTCCATTATTATGAATTCAGTTTATTATTTAATTTGTATTGTTCTTAATGCTTTCAATATGCTAGGAATTGTGATTGGATGATTATGAAACATTAGGGTAAACTTAAAAAAGGCATCCATGTTTAGATCTAAACAAATTGATGCATGATTGTGGAGTAATATCTACAAGTTTCGATATAGGATAGGAATATACCTATATGGCATGTATGGTTAATACAACTTGTTCGTAATGAACTTTGATTTATTTGAATTACCATAGGAATATAGGAATTCAGTTGATTAAGGTATAATCATTCAACTATCGGAAGAGACTTGTAATAAAATACGTGTTGTAACCAAGAGTTAAACTAAGGGATTAAAAATGGGATAGCTATAATCCTAGATACTCTTTATATAGTATTTGTGCTTATATAGCTTGCACAATTAAGATTGATTTGTAGAATTAATAATTAGTTTTAACATAAATAAATCAAAATTATCATTTGTTTGAAGAAAAGTGAGAGGACACAATTTTAGTACTTAGTTAAAAATAATAATAATTCATTGTGGGATCAACACTCAACTCATTATATATTACTTGTTCCCGATAGTGTGCGCTTGTACTTAGCATAGAAATCACACAACAACAAGCAACCTAAAAAAAAGACGAATTCTATCATTAATATATAATAGACCTTGTATCAGAGAAGGCTTATAAAAAAATATGAGTATGATTCTTTAGAACACCTCTTTAATTTTGATTTTGAAGAATCACTTTATCTTGACTTATAGGATATAATGACTCAATTTTGGTAGCCACGCTTTGAAGGGTTGTCACGATGAAGGGAGAGGCTGAAACCATTAGACTTAAAGATGTTAAAAGTTAAACTTTTTCCATTGCCTAAAGGTTTGAAACATGCATTCTCGGGACTAAGATACCTTTTCTATTATTATTTCTTTTGAACTTAGTGCTGAACAAGAGAAAATTAATGAAATTATTAAAAGAACATAAGCTACACTAGGTTGGACCATAGTTAACATTAAAGTTATTTCTCTATTAATATATTCCCATAGAATGCATTTAGAGGAAGGTTCTTGATAGGAGATAATTAGGTATAATATTTTTATCTTTCAAACTTAATATTTGTTCGTTTAAATTAAGATTATTTATTTTTTTACATGCTTTATTGTTATTTTGTAGGTTTGGAGTCAATAGAGCAAATAAGGATGAAAATTTAAGAAAAATATGGCAAAAACATCAAAGTACTATAATACATTGCTGTAGTATTTTAAGCTATAGTTCTTAGCACTACAGTGCTAAAAAAAAGCATTATGGTGCTAAAACATAGTATGTACAGTGCCCCAAAGCTAAGAATCCAATGCTGCGGACTGCGTCAATAGTAATGCAGAAACAGTACTCATGAACAGTATGCATGACCGATAACGTATGAACAGTACTTATAAATAGTATCATAATTTGACCTATATTTGATGTTTTATCCTAAATTAAAGACATAAACCTATAAATAGAAGATTAAAAAAGCCTATTTCAAGAATCAACAATAGAGAGAAGAAGGAAGAGAAAGAGCAATTTGGAAGGATTAAGAAGACTAAAAGGTTGTAGAAAAATTAGTTTTATCTCTTCAACTCTTTATCTTTCTAACTTTCTATGATTTTCTTAATGTTATTCTTAATAAGCTCTAAAACTTTTTATTTTACTGACCTAAGTATTTATTTCTAGGGTTAAACTTTTGATCTAGTATGTTATTAGATTTTATTGATTCTTAGTTTATGAACTTAATACATATAATTGATTCATTATATCTTGTGTTTATTATGTTCATTATATCTGGCCATTATTATGAATGATTGAGGAACCATGATGAACTTGACGAAGGGCTTTATGTGTTTAGCTTAAGATAGTTTGATGCATGATCATAGGGTAATAACTATGAGTTTTGTGTAGGATAGACATATACCTATATGGTATGCATAATATGATTTAGACTTGATTTTAATAAATTACATACTAATTTGATTATCATAGACATATAGGTGATTATTAAATGCATAATATAATCACTTGACCATCGACGGAGGTTTGTGATGAGATTAGTGTCTAAGTCAATAATTTATATTAAGGGATTAACTAAGTAGTTAATAAATCCAATGAAATACTAAGGGATGAGTCTATACCCTAGATTATTATCCTTAGGTGAATTTATCTCTTTCTTTTTTTTTTTTACTTTTTAGGTTGATTTAATTGATAGAGGTTAGTTAAATAAATTTCAGATTTTAGTTTTCTGAACAAAAGTTAAGTAGTTATAATTTTAGTACTTGATTGAAAGAATTAGATTGCATAGTCTCTGTGGGAATGATACTTGAACTTAAAATCCTATATTACTTGATATGATAGCATGCGCTTACGCTTATCTACTATAGCATCAATCAGTTCTCAACCCCGTAGAGACCCCTAAAGAATGCTTAACCCAACAATGAAAGAAGTGGTGAAGAAAGAAGTCTTGAAACTATTAGATGCAAGTATAATTTATCCAATCTTTTTATAATCAATGGATAAGTCCAACACAAGTAGTTCCTAAGAAATCTAGGGTTACTATGGTTGAAAATATGGATAGAATACTTGTTCTAACTAGGATAGTGACTTATTGGTGAATATGCATTAAATATAGAAACTAAACATAGCCACTTAGAAAAACTATTTTCCATTGCCCTATCAACCAAATCTTAGAATGTGTAGGTGGCCATCTCTTTTATAACTTTTATAATTGATATTCAGGATATTACCAGATAGAGATAGCTAAAGAGGATCAAGAAAATATAATTTTTATATGCCCTTTTAGTACTTATACTTTTTGTAGGATGTCATTTGGATTATGTAATGCACCGGTTACTTTTCTACGTTGTATGTTGAGTATTTTCTCTAATATGGTTGAGAAATGAGTGAAAGTGTTTATAAATGACTTAGCTGTTTTGCCAATCCATTGATTCATATCTATTTAACTTAAAAACTATTTTAAGAAGGAGTGAAGAAAAAAAAACTTGTGCTAAATTGAGAGAAATGTCACTTTATAGTGTCTTTAAGGATTATTTTTGGCATATTGTATCTAAAAATGGATAGAAGTCGATAAGGCCAAAATTGAATTAATCTCTAATAATAAAAGATGTCAGGTCCTTTCTAGAACATGTTGAATTTTACAAGAGGTTTATACAAAAATTTTCTACCATATCTAGACCATTGTGTAACCTTTTACTAAAAGATGCTAAGTTCATATAAACATAGGAGTGTGAGTATGCATTCTGAATACTCATCACCAAACTCTCTACCGCTTCTATCAAGCAATCATAGGATTGGAAACTTTTATTTGAGATTATGTGTAACGCAAGTAACTATGTTGTAGGAGCAATTCTTAGGCAATGAAGGAAGGGAACTCTTTGTTGTCTATATGCTACTAGGACTTTGAATAAGGCTCAAATGAATTATTTTACTACTGAAAAGAAACTAGTAGCTATTGGTTTTGCCTTACACAAATTTCATTCTTATTTGATTGGTTAATTTATTATTGGGTTTACTGACCACACAGCCCTGAAGTATCTTATTTCTAAAAGAATGCTAAAACACGTTTAATTAGGACGATCATTTTTCTTTTTACAGTAATTTGATCTAATAATTAAAGACAAGAAGGGTGTCAAAAATGTTGTTAAAGAATGTTTATCTTGCCTTAAGTTCCATGGCTCCATTGATGTTCTACCCATTTGAGGTGATTTTTCAGATGAACATCTTTTCATTGTAAGCCAAGTACCTGTTTGGATTTGTGCTTATGTACCATCCCATTTTGTATAAATATTTTATTCATTTATGAAATAAATGTTTCATTAAATTGTTAATTAATTTTAATTATATGGTAACATACTTGTAATATTTTCAACACCGTATGATCTAAAGAGTTTAAATCTATTTCAAATGAGTTTGGACTAGTGCCAAGAGTTAGCTGTGGTGAGAATTATAACTGTTAAGAGTTAGTAGGTTATAAGTGTCAGTGAAATCTAAGAGTTAAAGCCTTGTCTGGAATAGGACAAAGACCCGAGACTAGCAATGACATAGTTGCAAGCAGTTATAAATAGTGTTGAGAAATGTCATTGTGCAAATATGTTTTTGAATGTTATTCTTAATTTATATTCATTGATGTAGGTCTGTCAGTAAAAATCTTATTTTATATAAATTAGTGTATGTCTACATTTAGATGGTTCATATGATTAATCATTAGCAGACTATGAGTTTAGTGGAAGCTCGTATAGACATGGAGGTATTCAGTGAGGACTGGGTACCCAGTGGGCTTACAAGTGATCTATCATACTTAGGTTCCACATATGTCAGAGACTTTTCATGGTTTAACTGCTGGGTGTCACTGGTATAGTTTGATGCTTATAGAGTTCGATTTATGTAAATATAACATCTGTCAGCTCATATGGTGAGTAGTATATCTAGATGCTCCAAGATTGTGTTCTACAAAATCATATAGCCATAAATAATAAACTCAAGAAAGTGTTTCCCGTGAGAGAAATAATATCGCCAAGGTGTTTATAAATATTGTTTATGGCATACGAATCTAAAGATAAATTCTAGAATTGAGCATATGGAGACGTGACAGTGATGATCTATGTCTCATCTTTTTTAGGATATATATAATGGAGAGATTATACGAGTATGTATTAATCTCAACTTGTATGGTTAAACATGTTGTTTTATTATTTTCATAACGTGTGTATAGGGCATCGTTTATGGACTTAAGAAGTGTTCCGTGAGATAAAATAGTTGTGAACCTAGGGGTCTTATTATAGAGTGTACTCTTTGTGCACTAGGATAGCGTACTGGATCAAATTATTTAATCTAAGAAGTTCTTGGTAAAGTTAGAATTATTTCAAGGTCTCTCGGGGAGATAAGAGGGTTTAAGTATTAAGTTCAAGATCTCGGCAAGTAGGACTTACCACTTTATCCTTCTAATAGATCTTACATGTCATGCCAATTATTTGTAATGGTATGACACATGGCATGATTTGATTGGCCCATTTAATTTTCTATTGTTGTCTAAATGAATTGTTTTATTAGATAATGGTATCAATTGCAATTCAACCACTATATTGGGTAAACAAATGAATTGCAATTCATGACATGAAAAGCTAAATATCCAACCAAATAGTTAAGTGGTGGAAATTGTTAATTTATTATTTAGCATATGGTGGCCATTTGAAGTTGTTAAATATTATCATGCTTTTGCTTTGTCATGCTTAAAGCATGAGCTATTAAACTCTCATTTACCATTTAAAGTTAATGGCATGGTCATTAAGCATGACATACCATTAAAACAAAGTGATGGTGTTGATTATCCTAGGGTTCATACATGTGGGATTATGTTCACAATTACAAAACATGCATAATATACACATTTATGCATAACGGAAGTTCGGAAATTTAATTTCTTAAGTGATAAACACAATAAAATTTTCATGTTATCTCATAAATGAAATTACAAAGGTTCGTAGAGAATCACCTTATTAAACCTATAGAATTTGATGAGACAGAGTTCCTACCTTGAAGTGAACTTGTTGTGAATTCAAGCTCCCAACTTGGTGGGCTTAGGAAGTCTAGAATGGCAACTTAATTCCAACAAGGGTTTATATACTTAAACCCTAAGTTTAACATTTAAACTAAATGCTTAACACTTAAGCTAGTTTGAACTACTAAAGCTATCAATTATTTTGTTCAAGTTTTACAGTTTAAACAACAAAAACATATTTTCTAATGCTTGTAGTAAATCCGACCATATCCTAAGAAAAAAAGAAGAAGTTCTTTGGATGGTCTCAACACTGACACAATTTTTCAATCCTTGAAAAGAAGCATTTCTCTCTCTTTACTTCTTGACTTGGCCGAATTTCAATCTTTACTCTAAATGAGCAAATATTGTTCTTTTTATTTGGTGCATTTTCTTTTCTCTCTTTCAAGCTACAAATGGCCTACCAAAGTATGGCAACTCTTGCCAAGGCCATTTGCTTTTGTTTTTGTTTCAATTATTTATAATAAACAATTGGTAAACTCTAATAATGTAAGTGTGTTGGCTGAGAGAGACAAAGCAATTTAAAGAAACAATTTCTTTACTTGCTTGTTTAATACATTTTAGCCTCACTTCTTATATGCCATGCATAAGTGTTTCTTTTTTTTATTATTTTAATCAATATTAAAACAATTAGAAACATATGCATAATGTAATAGATAATAATTATTTGACTTGAGTAAAATAATAATAAATATTATAATTATTAATTTATTCATTAAATAATTTAATGAATAAAATAATGATCTTGTTTGTCTAATAAGTAAGGTCGTTTTGATAATTTTTAAGTCAAACAATAATTGGCCTACAATGTGCTTTGTGTCATCGTCTTATTAGTCAACAACTATTGTTAACTAATTGATGCATTTAACACTTAAGTATTGACACATGCACATCTCGAAGGATACTGAAGCAAATGTCCAGTCAGCTAGAAATTACTAAATTGAACTATTTAATCTGGTACCTTGCCTCAATGCACAACGAGTGCACTTTATATTGTGGGACTCCTTAGGTCTATGCCCAATTTTTCAAACAAAACTATTCTATGAGTCCTTGATCAATAGTCCACGCACATGTCACAGATATAACAAATCAGTGCAGTAAACTATAAAATTGAGGTCATAGCACATATGGATAATCGTTCTTCCATTTATATCTCGGAGGAACGGGGATATAAATCATCACCATCAAATGCCCTACATGTTTATCCGTGAACTTATCTCCAGACATGTATCTTGATAATAAAAAATATACGCAAACACTTTTTCGATATTGTTTAACCCTTTGAGAAACTCTTTTTTCAGGTTTATTGCTTATGGATATAAGTCATTCTGAGATATAGTCTTAAAGCATCCGAATATACAACTCACCTATGTGAACTAATAGATTCGATATTTACGCATACCAGACTTTATGAGCATCAGACCATACCCAGCGACATATAGCGGTTAGACTATGAAATGTCTCTGATATATATGGAACTAAATATGGTGGACCACTTACAAGCCCACCATGGTGCTCAAGTCAAAGGACCACGTACACTACTTAGCTCAAGAAGACCAACCATTAACAATTTTATGGGATATTTATTGGGGTCCTCATTGAGCCAGTTCAGTATTCAGTCCTCACCGAATACCCATATGCCATATGAGCTTCCGGTAAACCCATGGTCAGTTAAGCACAACTATTTAGACTATGTAGATATGGTCATACACTAATATTTAATGAAGAATTTCACCGACATACTCGTATTGGTGAATTAGACTAGGAACATCGCTTTTGAGAATGCACATGTATAATAATATTTTTTAGCAGCTAGTGTAACTCCTTGCAACTATGTTATTACTGATGTACTTTCGGGTCTATGTCCAGTTACAGACAAGGTCCTAACTCTTAGATTTTGCTGACTTTTATAACCTATTAACTCTTAGTAGTGCTAACTATTAGCAATTATAATTTTCAGCATTACTAACTTTAGCACTGGTCTAAACTCCTTTAGGCCAAATTTGAACTCTTTCAAATTATACAATGTATGCAGCATTACAAGCACTGTACTATTTAATTAATGAAATTAGAAATTTAATAAAATATACTGTATAAATATTATAAAATAAAATATTCATACAAAATAAGATGACATATAAGCACAAATCCTAACACAAAGACCATTCAGCCACTTATTCTGCACATATTCGGCTAGCACAGATTTAATGGTTATTTATCATTTTAAGGAAGCATGACAATGCACATATTTTGCATTGTCATGCTTAGCCTTTATGTTAAGCCTTATTGGCCGAATATGAGGCAAGAATAAATAGCCATCCTCACTTCATTTGTTTTTTAAGTAAGTAAGAATAGCAATATATACATAAACAATGTCGAGAGACAAAAAGTGAAGCAAGTGTTACTTCAATTAAAATTCTAGCTGAGAAAAGAAGGCTACCATTCTAGCTTAAAGAATCCTACCCAGTCATCGACTAAAATTACAAAAGCACGCTTTAAGGGTGAGTTCCCTAATATCTCATTATTGTAATGAGATGTTTAATTATATTCCGTTGTGTTTATTATGCATGTGTAATAAGTAAATTAAAATTAAAATGTACACTCTCACCCTACGTACTGCACACTATCAGTACTTTAATTTGCATATATTGTAAATTACTTGGTTTGCAGAGAAGTTTTATTTAACTAGAGTGCATAATAAGCATAAGTTCTTATTGAGGTACATAATTTTTATTTAGATGATCCATATATTTTCAAATATTGCTTTATCCAAATTAGAAGACACTGCATTTCTAAAAGTGAAGTTGCTAGTGTCATAAATTTTTGCTAAAATACTACTTGTGGTGGTCATTTTTCTATAAAAAAAGACAATTGCAAAAATTTTACAATGTAGTTTCTACTGGCCCACTTGATGTATGCTAAGTAGTATAGCGCAAGTGCACTCTATCATATAAAGTAATATATGATTTAAGTCCAGATATCGTTTTCAAAAGAACTATGTGATCTAATTCTTTTAATCAAGTACTAAAATTACCACTTAACTTTTATTCAAAAAAAACTAAAATCTGAAATACAATTAATTACCCTAATTTTATCGAATTAAACTAAGCTTAAATAACAAACAAACAAAGAGATAAGTTCACCAAATAATAATAATCTAGGGTTTAGACTTATCCTCTAGTATTGTATTAGATTCTTAACTTTATTAGTTAATCCTTTAATACAAATTGATTAGCTTAGATACTAATCTCATTACAAGCTTCTATCGATGATCGAGTGACTATATTACATATAATAACAACTACCTACATATATATTGTAATTAGAAAAGAATATAATTTATTAAGATCAGGTATAAATCACACCATAAATGCCATCTAGATATATGTCTATCTTACATGGAACTCAAGTTGTTATCCTATGATTAACTACTTAACTTTTATTCAGAAAACTAAAATGTGAAATTTAATTAACTACCTAATTCTATCAATTAATAACCTAAATAGCAACAAATAAGAGATAATTCACCAAAAGATAATAATCTAGGGTATAGACTCATCCCCTAATATTTTATTAGACTTATTAATATCTTTGTTAATTACTTAATACAAATTGATTAGCTTAGACACTGATCTCACACAAGCCTTTGTCGATGATTGAGTGACTATATTACGCATTCTTACAATCACCTATATATCTATGATAATAAAATTAGAATGTAATTCATTAAAATCAAGTATAAATAATACTATAAATACCATCTAGGTATATTTCTATCCTAGATAGAACTCATAGATGTTATCCTATGATCATGCATCAAACTATCTTAGGCTAAACCACATAAATCCTTTTGTCAAGTTCATCATGGTTCCTTAAACATTCAATATATTGATCAGGTATAATAAAAATATTAAACATAAGCTAAAATAAATCAATTGCATATATTAAGTTCATAAATTAAGAATTAAGAAAATCTAACCACATACTAGGTGCACATAGTCTAACCCTAGAATAACAAGTTTAGCTTATCACAAAACCGAGAGTATCAAATCAATCCATGAAGAATAATAAGAACAAGAATATAATGATAAGAAAAAAGAAGAAAAACTAGTCACGAAGACGTCTTGGGTTACTTTTCTCTCAGTCTTGACTTGAAGCTTAAATCTTAATCTTGAATCTTAATCTCTTGGCTTTAATCTTTGATTTTGTATTGTAAATTCTTTCTCTAAATTATTTTCTCTCTAAACTCTGTAGTTGGCTCTTAAAAGTGTGTTTTTATAGGTGTAAGAACCCTAAGGTCGAGGGGATTCAAATCCAAGTCAAAGCAAGACTAAAAACTAGTGTATTTTTTCTTTATCATATTGAGCGTCGTGGCACTGGGCGATGGGCGCTATGGCTCTCCACATTCTATCTCTAGGCATATAGCGCGTTCAGGCTTAAGTTTTGGCACTCTTGTATTTTGAGCACAACTTCTTCATTTCTCTTCTAACTTGCCTCTTGTTTGTTCCTATGCCTCAAAATTTTCATTGTACACCTATTTATAATAAAAAAAACACAATTAAATAGCCAAATATTTTTTATTTGGAGCAAAATACAAAAGTTTAGCATACTGATATACTAGTACATGTATGTCTCTATCAATGATCATGTATCAAACTATCCTAGGCTAAACATATGAATCCCTTTGTCAAGTTCATTATGGTTCATTATGGTTCATTAATCATTCAAAATATTGGCCAGATATAATGAAAGCATTAAACTCAAGATAGAATTAATCAATTATATGTATTAAGTTCATAAAATAAGAATTAATGAAAACTGATTACATACTAAGTTCAATAGTTTAACCTTAAAAATAAAAACTTAGGTCATGATGAAATAAAGAGCTTTAGAGATTATCAAGAATTCCATTATAAAAATCATAGAAAACTAGAAAGATAAAGAGTTGAAGAGATAAAACTACTTTTTCTATTATCTTCAATCTTCTAGTCTTGTTGATCCTTCGAAAATTGTTCTTTCTCTCTTTTTTTCTTTCTCCTCTTCATTCTTGAATTAGGATTTTTTATTTTTGATTTATAGGTTTATATTTTCAATTTAGGGTAAAACATCAAATATAAGTCAAAATAGGATTACTGTTTACACATACTATTTATTGAATTACAGTTCATACAGCATCGCAGAGCTATACATATTGGTTTTGAGCTCTGGGTGCTATAATGCATGGCACTGTAGCAATATACTATAGTGGGGTATTATAGCAATTTTAAATTTTAGCTTATTTTCATTAAATTTTCATCTTCATTTTCTCCATTAACTCTAAACTTACAAAATAGCAATATAGCATATAAAACGAAAAATAATCGTAGTCTAAATGAACAAATATTAAAATTTTGAAGATGAAAATATTAGACCTAATTAACCCTATCACTTTGTTCAAATATACTAACATTTTTTGTCAGTCTTGTGAAAGATGTCAAAAGTTAGGTGTTGTATCTAGAAGACATATGATGCCTCTTAACCTTGTTTTTAGTATCGAGATATTTTATTGTTAGGGCATCAATTTTGTGGGACCTTTTCTCTAATCATTTTGTTGCCTTTATATTCTTCTAACTTTTGACTATATGTCTAAATAGGTGAAGGTTGTAGCTTGTCGAACTAATGATAACAAAACTATGGTAAAGTTCTTAAAAGAAAATATGTTGTCTAGGTATGGTACATCATGTATCATCATTAGTGATCAAGTAACACATTTTTATAACCATTCTTTTAAGATTTTGATGTGCATGTATGGTGTCTTCACAAGGTTTCTACTGCATACCATCTACAGACAAATAGACAAGTTGAGCTTGAAAATAGAGAGGTTAAGCAGATTTTGAAAAAAATGGTTAGCCCAACTTGTAAATATTGGTCTCTACACCTTTCTGATGTATTATGGGCATATTACATTGCATACAAAACCATCTTAGGAATGTCTTCATACCAACTTGTTTATTGAAAAGCTTGTCATTTACCTATTGAACTACAACATAAAGTTTACTGGGCTATCAAAGCCCTTAACTTTGATTTGAGTGCTACAAGTCTTTAAAGAAAGTTACAATTATCAAAAATAGAAGAGTTGTGAAATAATATATATGAAAACTCTAGGATTTATAAAGTTAAGATGAAAGCGGCTCAAGAAAAATAGGTCTCAAGGAAACACTTTGAGCAAAATCAATGGGTTTATCTTTATGATTCTCAATTGCATTTACACTCTGAAAAGTTGAAATCTCGATGAACTGGTCTATTTACGGTAAGGCATGGTTTTTTCAATGATGCTATCGAAATCGAGGACCTCACTGATGGAAAAATTTTAAAGTAAATAAACAGTAGTTGAAAAGCTATATAAAGATGGTAGATTAGTCTATGTATGTCAAAGAGATCCCTCTTGTAGATCCTATCTATCATGCTTGATTAAGTTCAATCTCTCTATATCATATTTGACATTTTGTCCATATTTTATGATTTTAATTTTTGATTCTTGCTTTTATTTTCCTTTGAATTTTTTATTCTATCTTTTGTGTGGTTTTGTTTCCTAACTAAGTTGTGGATACAATACTCTATGATATTAAATTTAGTTTTCAATTCCTTAAAAACTATCTCGCAAACAAAATCGTGTATTCATCTTTTCTCTTTAAAAATGGATATTATTCTTTCAAACTTTCAAAAATGTTTTCCTTTACAGTCTCAAAATGCTTTACTTAAGATTTACCAAACAATCTTTGAAAGACTAATCTATTAATGCCTAGGAATATACTTGCGGATCTACAAGCTAGACTTTTGTGATCAGTGTGTTATGGGAAAGCATAAGAGAATGAAGTTTGGCACTGCTATTCATAATACTAAGAGTGCTTTTGATCATGTTCACTCAGATATGTAGGGACCTTCTCAGATTAAATCTATGGGAGGTATGCATTACTATATTATTTTTGTTGGTAACTTTTTCAAAAGAACTTGGGTGTACATTTAAAATTTTAAAATGGTGTACTTAGCGCTTTCCTTAAATGAAAAAATATGGTTAAGACACAAACTGGCAGAAAAATAAAACATCTTAAAACAGATAAATGTGATGAGTATTGCAGTGATCAGTTTTTAAAATTGTGTCAAGATAAGGGTATTGTACGTTATTTTACTATAAGAGGTACACCACCACAGAATGGGATTGCAGAATACATAACCAGATATTGCTGGAGAAAGTTTGGTATATGTTGTCCAACGTAAGATTGAGCAAAGAGTTTTAGGTTGAGGTTGTAATTTATGTGTGTCATCTCATTAATCACATACCAACACCAATTTATTGGTGATAGGACTCCATTGAAGGTTTGGTCTGGACAACTTATTTTTTATTATGATTCTATACATGTATTTGGTTTCACTGCATATTATCATGTAAAAGATCAAAGCTAGATTCTAGAGTCAAGAAAGCAATTTTCTTAGGATTTTTTTTAAGAGTGAAAGGATATTGTCTTTGGTGTGAAAGTTCGAGGAAGATTTTATCTAATAAAGATATAACATTTGATGACTCTTCTATGTTGAAGAAATCAAAAACCAAACAATAATGAATAGTACTCCATAACGAGTGGAACGTACTCAGTAGTAGATAGAGTTAGAAACAACTACATTGAACCTGATTAGATCTATAGAGATAGATAATAGTACTCCTATGACAGAGGTGGATTTGGGAGATGATAGAGAAGGTTCTATAAAGGACCATCAACAGCAATAAGAATCTATTGCAGTAAATAGGCCAAGATGTGAGATTCAAAAACCTCCTTGATTTATTAATATGATGGCCTGTGTACTTCCAGTTATAGATTATGATGTTCCTTCCACTTATAGAGAGAGGTAGTCAGCTATTCTGAAGTTAATTAGTGGAACACAGCTATAGAGGAATGCAGTCTCTTCAGAAGAATGAAACTTGGGAGCCAATTTCATTACCGAAGGGTAAGAAAGCAATTAGATACAAATAGGTATATACAAAGAAAGAAGGATTTTCTGACAAGAAAGATGTCTACTACAAGGCAAGGTTGGTGGCTAAAAGCTATACATAGAGGGAAGGAATTGACTACAATGAGGTATTTTCTCCAGTTGTGAAACATTCTTCCATTAGAATTTTATTGGCTTTAGTAGCTCAGTTAAATATAGAACTAGTTCAACTTAATATAAAACTGCATTTTTAATTATGACTTTGAAGAGAAAATCTATATGACTCAACCAGAAGGATTCAAAGTTGCTGGTAAGGAAAAATTTGTTTACAAACTAAAGAGATATCTTTATAGTTTAAAACAATCACCAAAGCAGTGGTTAAGTGGTTTGATAGGTTTACGATGGATCAGAGGTACACAAGAAGAAAATTTGATCATTGTATATATTTTCAGAGGCTATATGATGGTTCTTTTATTTATCAACTCTTGTGACATAACTTGCCCTAAGACCCTTTACTATAGATCCCATCGGCCCTGTCGGGCACCACAATAGAAGTTCCTCAAAGTATAACTATCAACGTTGGAAAATTTTCACGAGGTGAACCCCTAGATAAATCTTGCTATTTCTGATAAAATCCTAAAATATTTATAAAAAACATTTTACCAAAAATTAAGAAAAACAAGTGGACAGAGTTTGCTCTGTTTTTTTGAAAATCAAAATACAAAACCTATAAGAAAAATCACACTTCTAATTCAAACAGCTTTCTCAACTTTCAAATAGGACCTCTAGTCTTTTACAAGTCCAAACCAACTCAACTCAAAATAGTTTCATTATAATCTCATAAAATTAACATATTAATTAAAAGTGAAAACTATCATCAAAATGCTTAAACCACTTCTTGATTGCTCAAACATATTTACAATATTCCCAGATATTATATCTACTATGCAGAAAACCTAAAAGTGTTACTCAACATATTTACATTTACAAAATGTTCTTCAGATTTTGCCCACTAATTAACAGTTGGAGAATCAGCAGCTTGCATACCAAGGCCTGCACTTGAAAAAGGGGTTTAGAAAATATAAAATACAAATCAGGAACATTAATGTGTAGCAAAGCCCAACTTTGTTTAGATGGCGATTGTTCTTTATGATTTTAGAGTGAACAGCCACTCCAACGAGACCATTATGAAATATTTGGAGCTTTTGGGTGTGGTAATGCTTTTGCACCTTCAAACATTGTAAACTTTATAATTTGAGGAGCATATAAGGCCTAAATTTATTCTTTTGGCCGGTGATTCATTTTTCAGATAAAGTGTCGTAACAAGAGGTTAGGAATAGGGACTGTGCTGCCCTCATTTGTATGTATATTGAGTATCTTCTGTTAGGTCAATCATTTGATTCCTTCCCTCAAATTGGTACATTTTATAGACAAAAAATGGTCATTGATTTGTGGACCGCTACAGGATCTTCTTCGTAAATGTTTAATATTGTATTTTTTATATGTGCATTTCTGTCATATTATTTGTTTTGATGTTTACATGTTGGGTGAATGTATACAAAAATGTAATATAATTGGATAAAAGTGTATTATTTTTCAATATTGCATGTTTGGGAACATCCATATAATATGAGAGATTCTGCTAAATTTTGTTAAAATATCAAACATCCGACACTTGCAACTTTCAATTTTGTCACCTATACAAATATTTTCATAACTTATTTATAACTGAAAATTTTCAACATCAATACTAAAGACAAGTGTATCATCTTATTTAATAATTAAGTATATAATAAAAAGTATAAGTGCATTACCAATAAGTGCATAGAAGTTACGAAACTTGACACTCATACAAAATTAAGCCTTTGGATCTAGCCCATTTTTATACATTTCAAATTCGTCTGAAATAGAAAAAATAAATATTAACCTTATATTATAGTGAAATTAAATATCAACAAGGTAGTTTTACAAACAAACATACATCAGATGCTCTATAAAGAGACATAGTTTTGACATATCTGTCGATTATATTCATGCTGCCTACAACGACTATATATATTCTTCGATGGTTCCTCCATTTGAGATAAAATCTAATTCATCTAACATCTACCTAATTAACGATATGCTATTGGAGACTGAATGCTTATATTTTTTAGATACTCCGAAACTATTTAATCTAACACTTGGCTGACTGAAAGTATTGGCTTGCTATAGGCATGGAATAAAGTCTCAAATGTGTAATAAGTCAAACAAAGACTCTTGTGCGATAATCTAATGTATTTACATATATTGAATGCATGGGGATAAGGCAATTGTCGATAGTCAAACTTTCGACAACTATATGTTCTTTCTCCAATGTCCACTATCCAATTCACGGTATTGTCCTTAACTACAAATTATAAATCATCAGCATAAGAAATTATCATTTGACTTACATCATCGTTATGTTTCATGGCTTTATGATGTGCCCAGTTCGTTAGGATATTCATCATATTTTGTGCTACTAATCATCTATGGTAAAATCACAATTGTGTTAGCTCTTGCATTCACTCCACCAAATTGGTCATCGGAAGCTTTCTTGCTTCTTTTGCAACTGTAATAATGTTCTCAGCAATATTAGTAGTCATGACGTAAAAGCACCAGCTGATCGAACCTATCTTAACATATTAATATCCTCCTCCAAATACTTTATTATGTCGGGACTCATTTTATTGCATCTTGTTTAATTAATGATGGAAATTAGGGACACAATAAGCCTTGGCAATAGTGAAGAAAGAAGACAAGCATACCCTTTTTAGACTTTTCTGATGGTAACTTATATTTTGTCATTGAATTTTCTTTCAAATGATAAATGGCAAACCCATGATATACATGAAGAAACACACCCTATATAGCCCTCTCAATACTAGCGTGTCAATCAAATATAAAGACAAGATTCTAATGGCCTGTAATTACTCCTCCCAGTTTAACCATAAACCACTCCCAAAAAGCATTATTTTCAGAGTCACCGATTCCCTATGTCAATGGAAAAATCTAATTGTTTTTATCTTTATAAATTGTCACAAACATTATACCAATATATGAATCTTTCAAAAATATTCCATTCACTGCAATCACTAGTCGAATGAATGAATTAAAACCTTTGATGTAAAGTCTTAACGCTAAAAAAAATAGTTATAGTGATTATCCGTGTCAGTTTTCAAATGAGTTACTGTACCCAAATTATTTTGTTACAGTATATAGCTATATGTAGAAAGCAATCTGAACGAATCTTCTAAAGCACCTTTTATCAATCTTAATGCACACTTCCTAGCTTACCAATATGTAGTATATGTTATCTAAATATTGAATTCTCCACATATGTCTATATGAATTTCCTTTGGCTTATAATTTTTATTAACCGATGTAAACTTATTTTTTATTTCTTTAACAATAATTCAGCTCTTGGCTTGCTAATGACCATTCTGCAATTGACTCAAAATATAAGTGTGCTCTATATTTACTTGCCTTATAATGAACAAATGTTCCCTTCCGTCGACACTGCCCTTAATCTCTACTTGCATCTATCATCATCTCGTTTCAACTTGATACAATCTTTGGTGGATTGATAAACTATGAAGCTCTATTTGCCCTTCAGTGCAACTATGCTTATAACTGTATCAATTTCATCTTTTTTGTTATATAACTTTTCTATAAACACATCATCAATCCCAATAGAAAATATCTTTTTTGATATGTTCAAGTCAAATGTGGTATTTTGGGCTAAAACTAAAATGGGTTTTCTATCTTAACCCTTTCTTCTCTGTTATAATCATTATAATAGATAGAAAGGTTTTCTATCACCATTTCCATCATCATCATTATCATCATCATCATCATCATTTCTACCATCATCATTAACCTCATAAGTAATATTATAACCACGATTATCATTCTCATAACATTCTTCGTTTCCCCTATCATTACTCATATTATATCCAACATTTTGACCAATATTATAGCCAAGATCAACGCTAACATCTCTATATATCTAACTATTATATTATATGTAGCCTGGTTATTCATTGAATATCGGATGAAAATAATGATAATCCTCTAAGGGATTTAGAACACATAAGGATTGTCAATGCGAATTGATTAGTATAACCTTATTTTTGCTCTATGGGTGCTTTTGTATTACTTTCATATTCAAAAGCTTAAGCATCCATTGTTATACAAAGAGGTGTAGCCATATTATTCTGTAAGCTCAACCACAATATTGCATTGTCATCATTTTAAGTGGAATAGATCTCAACATTATAATACTTGAAGGAACCTGGAGCTTCGAAATCAATTTATAATGCACTTCATCAACTCCCAAAAGTCGACAAACTCTTCTCAATAATGTTTCATATTACCTATTTTTTGGAACTACCATATGCATATTTTGATATCCAATGTATCTCTCAAAACCATCACCAGAACTCTCCATAGTCTCCCAAAGCATAAAATGGTCGAAATTTGTGCCATGATAATTGACACGTCTAGAATATAGGAGTTTATTCCCAAGTACAGGATTGTCGAAATAATAAATAACCCAATGAGAATGGGGTCGATCCACAGAAAAGTAGAATTAAAATTACAAATTATAAACACTTTTAAGATAATTAATGCAGCATAATATGCTTGTAAATATTAATTCAATTAACCAATTCAAATAAAAGCTAAGGTTATGGGGATTCACTTTTGGCATAAGAGGTAAGGATATATTTAATTTTTTTTTATAACTCAATTGGAATCCTCACACAAAGGAGGTTCCAACTGAAAAATATAACAATTAAAGTTCATCATCATTTATATATTGATTAGTATTTATTTCTATCAATTATTATACACCAAATCTTATAAATGGGTTCAAGTATTTATTATGTCAATCTTTATATTTGTCTACAATAAATCAAAACTCCCACTTTACAAGAAAGGTTATATACACTAAATTTTGTAAATGGTTTCAAGAATTTATTATGCCAAGTATAAGGTTTGCCAATAATAAATCAAGAATCACCACTTTAGAATAAATGGTATTAATTCTACAAACAAAATAAATACATCATATATAAACTTGCATAACTTAATAATGAAGCATTAAATTCATGAATAAATATTACACATATCTTATTATCTTACCAAGAGCTTCACCCTTTCACCTTAACTTAAATAAAATTATTTGGACATAATAAAACTAAAGAAAAAGAAAAGAAATGGAAGAAGAAATAACATGATTTAATAGTAAACAAGAGAAATAAATTTACAAAGAAATGGATACAAAAGACAAGTATTTTGAACTAAATTCTAACTTTTTAATTACATACTTTAGGCATAAACAAGCCACCTATTTATAGAAAAACATAGATAAATTGAGACAAATTTGGAGGGAACCACTTGGATGATAAAAGTCAAGAATGGTGGTAAAATAATTTGCATTGATTATCACTAAGGCACCCACTTAATTATCCAATTTGGAATTGATGTGATCCGAATTAGCTGTCATTTAAAACATCAAAGTTGTAGATAAGTCTCTTATCTTTTCAAATTGAGTTATCTCATACGTATTAGATACGTATTACTATAGTTATGGGCCAAATACCGATGACTGTTCAAACTGGGCCTGTACTACATATCAGTTCTGTTCTAGGCTATTTTCACCCCCTAAACACTCGAATTTCAAATGCTTTGTGAAATAAAATATGTTAGCCCATTGATTCAGCTCTTTACAGGATCAAGAATAACTCCAATTGGATCTTTACATAGAAAGTTATGCCCATTTTACCGAACCTACTACAAAACAATTAAAAGATAATTTGGTACAATATTGTAAACATACTTAAGTTAAGAAAATTAAATACACTAGTAATACAAAACAATAATGTAAAACTCTTATTAAATGTGTAATTTTAAGTGTTTATCACACCCCCCAACTAGCGTATTGCTAATCTTTAGCAATTCGAGCATAAATAAATTTTGAATACTACCTAAGTATTTCAAACAAAACGTCAATTCAAGATCACAATTGCTATAAAGGTTATTTCAATTATAACTTCTAAAATTTTGTTTATGTGTGAATTAAGCCAAAGCCTTCTTACCACAAACCACAATATATATAGCCTTAAAAATATTTTTCTAAGTAAAAGCCTCAACTCTATATCCTCAAAGGTGAATAACTTGTTTAATGGCTTAAGATTTCACTCATGGAGTTGGAAATAGATAATCGCTCAAGAAAAAGTTATATTTAAGAACAGACAAACAAACTAACATTGTTCCAAAGATAGGAAAATCAATTATTTAGAGTAAAACCATTATTGCCACATGCTAGCTTCAAGACTTTAATTATTTTATGCGAATCTTACGAATATAGAGTCTGGTGATAAGATTGTTTCCTAATGACTTTAGTCTTCTAAAATTGAATGAAAACTTTATTGAACTGAATTGACTTTTTTTCTCTTTTTTTTATTTTTTATTCTCATTTTTTTTATTTTTTTTTTAAGACATAAGGAATCATTACAAAATAAGAGCAATTTATCACCATAATATTTTTCTAAATTTTTTTTATCCTTCAGCTAAGCAACTAAATTATTTCTCATCCTAAATAATGTCATTCCAAACAAAAATTAATCATTTCAAAATATCAATGAAAGTTCGTAAGTTGTTATCTTAAACCTCTCCACTCACTTATAAAAGATATGTGAGTTTAGAAAATAATATGTATACTTAAACATGAAAATTCTCTTGACTATATATATTGAATCATCCATCTTACCACAAGACTTAGTATTGTTCTCAAGAAATAATTTCAGAAGTTATTCTTTAGTAACCTAAATAGAAAAAGTGATTTAAACTAAACAATTTTGAAATCATATATCGATAGCAAAGCAAATTTATTTACGCAAGAGTTACCAAGAACTTAAGCAATAAACATAAAATATATTAAAAATAAACCAATTAGAATGTGTTTCAAAAGTTCAGTAATGTACTCTTTACTCTGCCATTCTAGAACTAGAATGCGTCTCAAGAATACATAAATAAACCTTTTATTCACACCATTCATGAATTTTTTTTTTTTTTACAAAACAAAGTGATAACAACAATAAAATAAATAATTAACACTAACATTAATATATCAACTATCCTCCCCCCAACCAGATTGAGACATTGTCCTCAATGTCAAAATATTGAAAGAGTAAAGTATAGAAGATATCACCTGAAACATCTTTTATTAAAAATTAAACCTGCAATAAAATAAAATAAGCCACACAAAATGCTTAAAAATAAATAGAAGTAGATAGGCTACAGATGAAGCGTCAAATCTATCTTGAGTTTCTTTTCACTATCATTAGTATACCAATCTATCTGACTCATTATTGGATTAGATAGAGGTGTAAAAGCTTATAGTTCATCAAGTAACTGATCAACAGTTGAAGCAGAAATAAGGATCTGTCGTGCTGCAGATGAGACGAATTATTTTTCCACCACATAGAAGTAGATAGGCTACAGATGAAGCGTCAAATATATCTTGCGTTTCTTTTCACTGTCATCAGTATACCAATCTATCTGACTCATTATTGGATCAGATAGAGGTATAAAAGCTTGTAGTTCATTGAGTAACTGATCAACAGTTGAAGCAGAAATAAGGATCTGTCGTGCTGCAGATGAGACGAATTATTTTTCCACCGCATAGTCAAAAAACAATAACAACCTATTATAAAAGCCATCAACATTTAACAAACAAATAGGTTTTTTTATGGATTTGCAATTGTGCCCATGAGACAATTTGAAAAATTTCCTCCAATGTTCCAAAACTTCCAAGTAGAGCTATGAAGGCATCAGTATTACAAACCATAAAAGACATTCGTTAATGCATTGATGATACCTGTAACTCATTCCCAATTATTTTTCCTACAATGTCTCCAACAACTAGAGCTTTTGGTATGATACCCAAAACTCGACTGTCATTATTTTGTGCAGCGGTTGCCACATGTCCCATTAATCCAAGACTACCTCTCCTATATACTAAATGAATATTTTACTCAGCTAACACTTTACCAAGGGTTTCTGCTGCTTCTACAAACTCACTAATTTTTTCAGGGCTGGATCTACAAAAGACACAAATTTTTGTAAATTTACGAGTTGATGATCCTTCCATGATTACACTCACCCTCTTTCTTGAATGATTTTGAGTTTGTATAAAGATGCAGAAATAATGCAATGTATTTATAAAGCCAAAAGGTATTGCAAAGTTAAGTCACATGATTGTTGGCTTGAAATACAAGATTCAACACCTTTTTACCAATTTTCAATTTGTTAGCTGGAAAAGTCACATGGGTTGTCTGCTTAAAATGCAAAATTTTTAAAAAGGACTATAGGTGATTGGTTATTGAAAAGACGTTTTGAGTTTGAAATGAAACATTTAAAAATAACAGCTATAGTAAATATATACAAGTAGTTGTGATTGTGGCTCACATCTTCCTCTGGTTTTACGTCTAGTAACGGCTTAAACGCCCTCTATGGGTTAGGGATAAGCTTCTCATCCAATTTTTTTATAAATTGGCAAACAAGGTCTTTTAAAGTCAGATTCCCGAAACTGTACCGCTCATGTTCTTTTAGGAATATGTCACATAATTCACGAATTGCAATATGCACATATCCACTAGGATGCGTCTCAAGAGTCGATAAGATATTATCTAAAGACTCCTTACTCAGGCCATCCTTAATGAACCTAATTTTATCTTCGCGATTTACAGACATCATTCCTAAAGTGCGGCAACATGTGTTGCAAGTCATATGTGCACACTTGTAACAAACATTTAATCGTTTTACTCTTCATTTTTTTTAAAAAGAGCTTTTACCTAAGCCAGGCATGTAAGAAATTAATGAGTCTGAAAATTCACTTGTCAATCGAACTTTGGCTTTAATTAACCAACGTAAATCAACAGGTATATTCATAATCATTAATAACCTTAATCTTTCACATCTTGCTTGGTAAATTTTCTTCAAGGAATTTTGAGACAATGAGAGAAAACGTTTTTTCAAATTCTTTAGAATGTCATCCATTTTTTTTTTAGAAAAGGAGGAAGAAGAGAAGATATCAGTAATTATGAGAAACTGACAAAACCGACTTGAAATATCACAGAGTACCGTTATCCGCCGCTTAACTGGGGTGCAAAACAAAACTTTAACAAAACTACTAAATTAACCTGCAAGTAAAAAAAAATGTTAGAAGAAGAATAAATATGTAAATATATAAAACAAAGATTAATTAGTCTCATAACAAGGGTTCGACAGGGACGTAAATTCTTCATGAAAAGCTTGATTTTCTAGAACGGCTTGAGTCTTTGCCCATTTACCTTAAACACATTCCCATTTCTAAGATTTTCAATGTCAATTGTTCCATAAGGGTACATATGTTTTACAATAAAAGGGCCACTCCATCTTGATCTTAATTTTTTAGGGAATATGTGAAGTCGAGAATTATAAAGCAAAACCTTCTAACCAATGTCAAATATTTTTCTTATAATTTTTTTATCATGAAAAGCTTTGATTTTAGCTTTATGAATTTTTGAATTCTCATATGCATCATTTCTCAATTCTTCAAGTTCATTTATTTGTAATTTATGTGTCCAGCAGAATCAAGATTTTCATTGAAAGTTTTAATAGCCCAGTAGGCTTTATGCTCAAGTTCCACATGTAAATGACAAGGTTTTTCATAAACTATCCTATAGGGAGACATACCCAATGAAGTTTTAAAAGCAGTTCTATAAGCCCATAGTGCATCATTTAGTCTTAAAGACCAATTTTTGTAATTTGGGTTTACAGTTTTTTCTAAAATTTATTTTATCTCCTTATTTGCTAATTCAACTTGCCCACTTGTCTGAGGATGATAAGGAGTGGCAACTTTATGAGTAATACCATATTTTTTTTACTAATGTTTCAAATGGCTTATTACAAAAATGCTTACCCATATCACTTATAATGGCTCAAGGGATTCCAAATCGACTTAAGATATTTTCTTTCAAAAATTTCATGACTGTTTTATGGTCATTATTTCGACATGGAATAGCCTCAATCCATTTTGAGACATAATCTACTGCAATTAAGATATACGTAAATCCAAATGATAACGAAAATGGTCCCATGAAATCTATCCCCTAACAATCAAAGATTTCAATAACAAAAATGGGGTTCAAAGGCATCATGTTTCTCTTTGAAATTGATCCCAACTTTTGACAATTTTCGCACGTTATACCAAATGCATAAGTATCTTTAAATAAAGTGGGCCAATAAAATCCATACTGCAAGAGTTTTGCAGCTATTTCCTTTGATGAGAAATGTCCCCCACATGCTTCAAAATGACAAAATTTAATAACTTTATTTACCTCATTGTCGGGTATGCATCTTCGAAATATTTGATCACGACAATATTTGAAAAGATAAGGATCATCCCAATAAAACTTTCTCACTCAATTAAAAATTTTTTTTTATCTTGAGCATTTCATTGAGGTGGCATTTCTCCTATTACAAGAAAATTAACAATATTAGTATACCAAGGCATTGTAACAGTAGAAAATAAAAATTCATAAGGAAAAGAATCATTAATAGGTGTTATTTCTATTGATGAATCTGGTGTGAGTCTTGATAAGTGATTTGCAACAACATTCTCAGCTCTCTTCTTATCCTTAATAGTGATAATAAATTCTTGAAGCAATAGAATCCATCGAATCAGCCTTGGTTTTGCATCCTGTTTTGACATTAAGTACCTTACAGCAGCATGGTCAGTAAATACAACAGTTGAAGAACCAATTAAATAAGAACGAAATTTGTTTAATACAATTATTATAGCAAGTAGTTCTTTTTCAGTTGTTGTGTAATTCATTTATACACTGTTTAAAGTTCTACTTGCGTAATAAATTACATAGGATTTACCTTCCTTTCTTTGTCCCAATACAGCACCAACAGCATAGTCACTAGCATCACACATGAGCTCAAAAGGTAAAAACCAATCAGGAGATTGTATGATAGGAGCAGATGTTAAGAGGTCAATTAATTTTTCAAATGAATTTTGACACTCTTGAGTCCACTTAAATGATACATCTTTTGCTAAGAGGTTACAAAAAGGTTTAGATATAGCACTAAAGTTTTTTATGAACCTCCTATAGAATCCAGCATGTCCTAAAAAGGATCGGACTTCTCTGACTATTTTTGGTAGAGGCAAATGTGTGATGAGTTTAACTTTTGCCTTATCCACTTCAATTCCTTTAGAAGATACTATATGTCCTAAAACAATTCCAGAAGTAACCATGTAATGACATTTTTCCCAATTCAATACAAGAATCTTTTCTTTACATCTTTTTAAGACCTTTTCTAAGTTTTCAAGACAATTATCAAAAGAATTTCTAAACACAGTTAAATCATCCATGAAAACTTCTAAATAATGCTCAATCATGTCACTAAAAATACTTAACATACATCTTTGAAATGTTGTTGAGGCATTACAAAGTCCAAAGGGCATTCTTTTAAAAGCAAATGTTCCAAAAAGGCATGTGAATGTAGTCTTTTCTTGATCCTCTAATGCTATGAGAATTTGATAATAGCCAGAATAACTATCTAGAAAGCAATAGTAAGGATGGCCTACTACTCTTTCTATAATTTGATCAAGGAATGGTAAAGGAAAATGGTCTTTTCTAGTGGCCGAGTTTAACTTTCTATAATCTATGCACATTCTCTAACTAGATGAGACTCGAGTTGGTATTAACTCACCTTTTTCATTTTCAATGAGTGTGATTCTAAATTATTTTGTACTACCTTAGTAGGACTTACCCACTTACTATCTGAGATAGGATAGATGATTCCTACTTCAAGTAATTTGAGAACTTCAGCTCTCACTACCTCTTTTATATATGGATTTAATCTCCTTTGAGGTTGTTGGGAAGTTTTGGTATTATCCTCTAGGTGTATTCTATGTGTGCAAATTAAAGGATTAATACCATTTATGTCTTTTAAAGTCCACTCAATTGCATTTTTATGCATTTTTAATAATTCAATCAACTTACCTTTTTGTTCACTTGTGAGTGTAGAAAAGATTACCATTGAGTAAGTTTGTTTCTCTCCAAAAAATGCATATTTCAGTCCTTCAGGCAGAGGTTTTAACTCCAACTTTGAAATTTTGTTCTGTTTATCCTCATTTTTTCCTAATTCTTCAAACTTTGATTTCCATCCTTTATTTTCAATCACCTGTGCACAGTCAAATAAAGAACATATGTCAAAGATTTCAGGATCTAATTGTATATTTGACTTAAATGAATTTATTAAACACATTTCTAAGAGATCAGTAGAACTCTCATTTTGAATACGATCCTCCACAATCGTTTCAATCATATCGCCTTCTTTACTTTCATCCTCCATTTTATATGGTTGCTTACACATATTGAAAACATTGAGTTTAAGTGTCATGTTTTCAAATGAAAGCTTCATTACTCTATTCCTGCAATTAATCAAAGCATTAGAAGTTGCTAAAAATGGACGACCCAAAATAACAGGTGTCAGATTACTTCCTTTAACAGGTTCTGTGTCCAAGATAATAAAATTCACAGGATATATGAATTTATCAACTTGATCTAAAACATCTTCTACTGTCCCTCTTGGTACTTTTATTGATCTTTCAACAAGTAAAAGGGTTACACAAGTTGATTTTAACTCACCGAGATTGAGCTGCTGATAAACTGAATATGGCAGTAAATTTACACTAGCACCAAGATCAAGTAAGGCTTGTTCAATTTTATGATTTCCAATAATACATGAAATTATAGGACAACCAGGGCCTTTATATTTCAAAGCATTATTGTTCTAAAGAATGGCACTTACTTGTTCAGCTAAAAATGCTTTCTTTTTCACATTCAGTTTTCTCTTTACTGTGCATAAGTCTTTCAAAAATTTTGCATAAGAGGGAACCTATTTAATAGCATCCAGTAAAAGAATATTAACTTTTACCTGTTAGAAGATTTCAAAAATTTTAGGATTGTGATTCATCTTCTTAGTATTACGTAATGCATGAGGAAATGGAGGTGGAGGTGAGGGTTTGGTATTTTCTTTATTAGGTGTAGGTTCAATACTTTCCTTACCCTTAAAGATTGATTCATCGCTCTCATGAGATTCAGGAATTTCTTTTTCAACGATTTTACCACTTCGAAAAGTGATAACTGCTTTAACTTGATCCATGTGTTGGCTTCCTGAACTACATGCATTTGAGTTATGTTGTCCTTTGCGGTTTGTGATGCGATATTTCTATATCTTAAAATTAAGTACAAGTATACACTATCGTATGCAAGTAATAAAGGACTAAATAGTCGAATGTCGAACCCACAGGGATAATTTTTCTTTTTAACCAATTACTAAAATGATATCTTCCTAATAATTATTCGGATAAATACAAATTTAAGAATGAATGTAGAAAATATAAAAAATAAAAACACAATACAAAGATATTTAAGTGATAGCAATATAGAGAAAACCTATGATTAATACTATCCCTCAATATGCTTTCTAATGATTAATCTTCTAATATTTAACTCCCTTAATCTTTGTTATTGATCAAGACGCTAATATATTCATAAGCCTCTTCCAAGGTCATGCAAGTATACCTTAATTTACCAAATACCTATATTCTTATGGTACTTGTAATAAATTAAGATTCATTAAGATTAGGTCTTATTGATCATACATGCCAATTAGGTATATTCCTATCCTAAATTGAAACTTGCATATACAACATTGAATGTTACTTTAGAATCATGCATCAAATTACCTAGGTCTAAATATTATGATTCCTCTTCCGAGTTTATCAATAATATAACCAACTCATTCACCATATATTGGCTAAATATATTGAAGCATTAAGATCAAGTAATTTGAATAATAAAGTACTAAGTTTATTAAATATTCCAAAGATATAACAATTAAGCACATATATTGAGTTCAAGTATTAACCCTAGAAAATAAGTTTAGCTCATGGCTACAAGAGATTAGCAGTAAAAATAATAACAAATCATGATACAATCAATAGCAAACCCATATAGACATCAAATTGCTCTTAATTGTACTACCTAGGAACTTTTGATACCGAAGAACGCTTTGAATCTCTCTCTAAGGTTGCTTCAAGTAATCTTTAATTGCTCTCTAAGCCTTGTGCTCTAGATTCTTGAATTGCTCTAAGGTGCTCTTGCTTGATCTTGGATTATTTTTAAAGGCTGGGAACGAGTGGCTTTTTATAGGGATTAAAATGAGCTTAAAGATCTCAATTCTCGTTGGACTAGGACTTTCGCTATCGCTGGGGCGCTATGCAGTTGCCACTGGGGCGACGCATGAAAAAGGCTTCACCGCTGGGGCAGTGGAAAGATGGCGCTGGGGCGCTATCATGTCACTGGCGTGATGCAGGTCTGGCGCTAGAGCGCTAAATGTGACTTAAACAGGTCATTTTTTTATTTCGATCACTATTCCAACGTTGGGGCGGTAATCTTTGTGGCGTAGGAGCGATGGATATATACTTTGAAAATTTTGTATTTTAGTCCCTTATTTTGCTCCTTTTGCATCCTTTCTTTAAATTTCATTTAAGTCCCTATAAATAACAATAAAGCACATAAATAGCCATCTATTCTCATAAAATATCAAAATAAAAACATAAGAAAATATATGACAAATTTGCCCTTATCAGTTTGGCTGTAGTTGAGAAGAAAATTTTTCTTGCTCATGAATATTCAGTGCAGATGCAAATTTAGCAAGAGTATCTTTCAAATCAGTAAATGTTTGAGCATTTTAAGAATTAATAGACTCTTGTTTTTCAATGAATGTATGCAAGGTTTCTTCAAGATTTTTCCTAGGAGGTGGGACATATGGTGCATAACCTTGATGATTTTGAAATTTTTGATGTGATTGAAAAGGTGGTTGTGAAGCCTGTGCTTGAGTGTCATTCCTCTAACTAAAATTCGGGTGATTTCGCCATCCAAGATTATAGTTTTGTGAATATGGGTTATTGTTTGACCGCTTGAACGTGTTTAGAACATTGGCTTATTCACGTAGACATTTCCTAAATGCAGGCAAAGTTGGACAATCATTGGTAGAGTGATCAGGGGTTTCACAAATATGACACACAATTTCTTGAACAGATTTTAATTGACCACTATTTTTCATTTCTAAGGTTTCGACTTTTCTAGCAAGGGATGCTAATTTGGCTTGAAGGTCATGGTCTTCCCTAAGATGATAAATACCCTTACTAGATGTAGTGATTTGATTTTTGCTAGGTGCCTCACAGGTACCAGCAGTGTCCCAATTTTGAGCATTTTCTACTAGTAAGTCAAGATAGCTCATTGCCTCTTCTGGGTTTTTTTTCTCAAATGTTCCATTACACATCATTTCTACCATTTTCCTAACTTGGGGTATTAAGCCCTCATAGAAATTTGAGACTAGTCTCCATGTTTTAAAGCCATGATGGGGACAGGCATTAAGTAATTCTTTATACTTTTTTCAATATTGGTAAAGGGTCTCTCCTGGTTTTTGAGTAAAAGTGGTGATTTGTCTTTTGAAAGAATTTGTTCTATGGGAAGAAAAAAACTTTTTCAAGAATTATTGTTGCATCTCATCCCATAAAGAAATGGATCTTGGCCTAAGATTTTGTAGTCATGTTTTAGCTTTATCTTTTAAAGAAAAAGGGAAAAGCTTAAGTCGAATTGTGTTCATGCTACAATTTTGGTCATTATACGTGTTACACACTTCTTCAAATTCTCTTAAATGTAGATAAGGATTCTCTGCATCTAAACCATGAAAAGTGGGTAAAAGTTGGATAATGTCTGGCTTAAAATTAAAATTAGTTGAATCCGGAGGAAAAATTAAGTAAGATGGTGCACCGATTCGTGTAGGGTTCATATAGTCTCTAAGTATCCTAAGTCGATTATGGTCATTATGTTAAGACTGATTGTCCCATGGGTCTATGAGTCCCTCAATTTGATTTTCGCTCATGGTGTTAATCGGTAAAGAATGAGAAGATGAAGGAGAATCTAACAAATTATCAAAGGAAGTTTTGAAATTACCTTTCACTAAACGATGAGAATAAGGATCTCAAAACCAACCGCTCATAAAAAAAAATAAAACGAAATACAATAACAATAAATAATACAAATAAGAGAAAAATAAATATTAAACACAAGTAAATGAAATAGAAAAAACTAAAAGAAAAATAAAGATAAATAATTAGAAGTTAGATTAGTGATGTTAGATTATATAATAAACAAAATAATAAATAAAGTAAAGCACGTTAAGAGGCTTGACCTTCCATGAAAATAAAAAGCGAAAATAAAAACAGAATAATAAATAAAGTAAAACACATTATGAGGCTTAGTCTTTCATGAAAATAAAAAGCAAAAATAATAAATAAACTAAAACAAGTTAGGAGGCTTAACCTTCTATGAAAATCAAATAAACAAACAAATAACAACAAAACAAAATATTAATTTTACCTCCTCGGCAACGGCGCTAAAAACTTGACACATCCAAAATATAGGAGTTTATTCTCAAGTGCAGGATTGTCGAAATAATAAATAACCCAATGAGAATGGGGTCGATCCACAGAAAAGTAGAATTAAAATTACAAATTATAAACACTTTTAAGATAATTAATGCAGCATAATATGCTTGTAAATATTAATTCAATTAACCAATTCAAATAAAAGCTAAGGTTATGGGGATTCACTTTTGGCATAAGAGGTAAGGATATATTTAATTTTTTTTTATAACTCAATTGGAATCCTCACACAAAGGAGGTTCCAATCGAAAAATATAATAATTAAAGTTCATCATCATTTATATATTGATTAGTATTTATTTCTATCAATTATTATACACCAAATCTTATAAATGGGTTTAAGTATTTATTATGATAATCTTTATATTTGTCTATAATAAATCAAGACTCTCACTTTACAAGAAAGGTTATATACATCAAATCTTGTAAATGGTTTCAAGAATTTATTGTGCCAAGTATAAGGTTTGTCAATAATAAATCAAGAATCACCACTTTAGAATAAAGGGTATTAATTCTACAAACAAAATAAATACATCATATATAAACTTGCATAACTTAATAATGAAGTATTAAATTCATGAATAAATATTAAACATATCTTATTACCTTACCAAGAGCTTCACCCTTTCACCTTAACTTAAATAAAATTATTTGGACATAATAAAACTAAAGAAAAAGAAAAGAAATGGAAGAAGAAATAACATGATTTAATAGTAAACAAGAGAAATAAATTTACAAAGAAATGGATACAAAAGACAAGTATTTTGAACTAAATTCTAACTTTCTAATTATATACTTTAGGCATAAACAAGCCACCTATTTATAGAAAAATATAGATAAATTGAGACAAATTTGGAGGGAACCACTTAGATGATAAAAGTCAAGAATGGTGGTAAAATAATTTGCATTGACTATCACTAAGGCACCCACTTGATTATTCAATTTAGAATTGATGTGATCCGAATTAGTTGTCACTTAAAACATCAAAGTTGTAGGTAAGTCTCTTATCTTTCCAAATTGAGTTGTCTCATACGTATTAGATACGTATTGCTATAGTTATAGGCCAAATACCAATGACTGTTCAAACTGGGCCTGTACTACAGATCAGTTCTGTTCTAGGCCATTTTTACCCCCTAAACACTCGAATTTCAAATGCTTTGTGAAATAAAATATGTTAGCTCATTGAGTCAGCTCTTTACAAGATCAAGAATCACTCCAATTGGATCTTTACGTAGAAAGTTATGCCTATTTTACCGAACCTACTACAAAATAATTAAAAGATAATTTAGTACAATATTGTAAACATACTTAAGTTAAAAAAAATTAAATACACTAGTAATACAAAACAATGATGTAAAGTTCTTATTAAATGTGTAATTTCAAGTGTTCATTAATAATATCAGCAACACCTAAAAACAACTGCAAAAATAATTATTAGTTTAGTATACAATAAATTTAAAAATAATACATATATTAAATTTATAAATAAATTTATAAATAAATATATATAAATATGCTTAAAGTAAAATAAATAATTAAAAAATAAAGTGAATGCCACGTTGTGCCACGTGGCGATGACATAGGGCACCACGTGGGCAAGCTATCATGCTTCTGGCTTTAAAATGTAGTATATTTAAAGTCAAACAACAAATTTTGAATAAAATTTGAAGATGGCCAACCATTAGAGAAAAGAGAGAGAGATTTTGTTTTGTCGAGAAAAAACTAAAAAATGTAACGAGGGGTAAAACACCAACATTTGGTTTAAATAATATAAAAAAATTTGATTTGGTTAAAAAACAATTGTCTCCAAATACGATCAAAATTGTAAAAAAAAATTAAATTATAAATTATTAAAACATAATATATATATATAATAATAATATAATTTAAAATTATAAAATTCAACACATTAAATTCAACAATTCTTAATAAATAAATGAATATATTCACAATTTTAATATACTTTTAAATTAAAAATTATAATTAAAAAATACAAAAACTAAAAAAAAAAAAATTACCACATGGTGCCACGTGACGGACGTCGTAGAGAACTATGTTGGAATGTGCCCCATGACGTGCTATAGTGTGCACCTCACAATATGGCCACGCGCTAGGCACATGATTTTAAGCACCTACGTGTGAACCCACGCGCTGAGCATGTGGTCTATAGTGTCGGCGCGTGACATCGACTCCAACAATAAAAAATAAGAAAAGTTATTTTTTTTATCTTTTATACACATTTTCAATCTATTTTATACATTATTAACATTATATTTAGCATTTTAACAACTAGAATATAAAAATAAT
This sequence comes from Ailanthus altissimus, assembly GCA_946807835.1. NCBI lineage: Eukaryota > Viridiplantae > Streptophyta > Magnoliopsida > Sapindales > Simaroubaceae > Ailanthus > Ailanthus altissimus. The sequence continues at coordinate 20,374,633 of OX327684.1, forward strand.
TTAAAAATACAATAAAATTAAATTTTAAAAAAAAACTTATCAATTTTTATCTATTTTTAATTTTTTCCATTCTACAATAGATTAATTTAGTTCAAACCTTTAAAATATTATCAATTTAAAGCCTATTTACAATTTTGAAAGAAATTGCGTATATTTGAGATAATTGTTTTGAGAGAGTGTGAGAATAAATGTGTTAAATTCAAATTTTGATCAAAATAAATTAAGTGTTAAAAAATTCGGTCACTTTTGACGTTTTTCTCGAGAAATTTGGAAACAGGTTCAATATCAATAACACAGCTCATTTGCGGAATTTTGATATTATAACCTTAGAAACCAGAGGATGGGTAACATGTGTCCTACATAACTTAAACATAAAAAATCAAGCCTGATTTTTTCGGAGACATAAAAATTGAACAAGCTTGGTTAATATGATCTAATAGATGTATTAAATTGCTAAACCGTACCCATTAGTAGTACATTTGCATTAACTGCTGGGTGCGCATTGCCTATGGACGTTCTACTTGGAACAAGTTTGTTTCTGATAGCAAGCAGCCGGGCTGTAACATCTTCCATGTTCATCCGTTCTCTTGGCATCTCCGATGAGCAAGTGACTCCGATTCCAAGTATCGAAACCAAGCACTCCGGAACAGTATAATTTGTTGGCCTTCTTCGATTTTGAGCATCGGCTTCACTCGTTTCCCCTTCTTCTCTTTCTACACGGAGTGCTGGTTCCACAATCTCAGCCAATCTTTCTGGTAGAGCTTCCTTAACAAAATTATGAAGGTTCAGATTGCCAGTGAACATTTCATCAGTCGGCCGCTTCCCCGTAAACATTTCCAACAAGAGTATGCCATAACTGTACACATCTCCATGCGTTGAGACTTCACTTCCCATGCCATACTCTGCAATTGCACATGGATCACACCTAATTACCACTGTTTTGAAGTGAAATTGAAATTCTATTTTCTGAAAACCAAAAGGACAAAATCAAGAATGGTGAAATTGATAAAATTCTTATGTGCAGACTCCAGACTATAAACTATCTGAACAAAGAGCTGTCAAAAGCCAAGAAATAGCAAATTCTAACGTATTGACAGTGCAACTTTCTACAGAGAGTTATCATATTTTTCTATTTGAGCAATTGTTAGACAAAGAGTTACTCGTTCAAATTTTAACAAAATGCAGACATCTGAAAGAGATAATTAGGACTCATGGAGTTAGTATTTACCTGGGGCAGCATAACCAACAGTTCCTCTTACTCCAACGGAGCTTGTTTGATAAGTTGACAAGTTATTGGTCGCTTCTAAAAGGAATTTTGCTAATCCAAAGTCACCTACATGACCAACCATTTCAGTGTCAAGAAGAACATTGCTTGGTTTGAGATCACAATGAATTATCGGAGTTTGGCAATGATTATGAAGATAATCCATTGCAGAAGCAACGTCAATAGCAATATTCAGTCTTTGTAGAAGATCTAGAGACCTCTCCGCTGCCTCATCTGTTCTAGGATTTGGGTGCAACAATTCCTCTAGTGATCCATTCACCATGAATTCATAAACCAAAGCCTTGAAATCATTTCCACGATAATCGATACCTGAACAAGCAGTTAAGATTTTTACAAGATTCCGATGTCTGATGTTCCTCAAGGCTTCACATTCTGCTACAAAGGTCTTGGAAGCTCCACGGCGCATAAGATTTAGCACCTTGACAGCAATAACAGTTGTGCCTTGATCAAGAATTCCCTTATACACAGAACCAAAACTGCCAACACCAAGTAAATTTGCTGAAGAAAACCTATCAGTAGCTTGTAGCAGACTTTGGTATGACAATTTCAAAAGTGAATGCTCTTCTAAGCTTGAAGTAGCTTTCTTTCTTCTCTTTATCAACAAAAAAATAATGAGAAATGACAGCACCAAAGTCGCTCCCACAATTCCAGAAATAGTGGCTATAATTATCCTCAATTTCCGGGTCAGTCTCCTATTCTTAGATGGGCTCAGGGCGCAGACAGGAAGCTTTAATTCAGATATTCCGCCGCAGAGTTTAGAATTTTCATCAACAAAAATTCTGCTTGCATTGTCAAAGACACCATTGACCGGTATAGCACCCTCAAAATTATTGTAAGATATGTTCAAATAATGTAAATCTAATTGCGCGAGAAAATGTGGAATATTGCCTGACAAATTGTTGTAAGAAAGAGATAAAAATTGAAGACCTCTCAATGAACTCAAAGATGAAGGAATGGTTCCTTCCAGGGAGTTTCTATACAAGAGTAAGAGATCCAATCCAATGCAGCTGCCAAGACTGCTGGGGATTTCTCCTGATAAAATGTTATAGGATAAATCCAAAGCACCGAGGTTTTGCAAATTTCCAACTTCAGTAGGAATGGAACCAGACAAATGGTTGTGGGAGAGATTGAGAGAAATTGACAAGGATGAGAGACCAAAAATTTGACGGGGTATTTTACCAGTAAGATAGTTTAGAGAAAGATCCAAATTTAGCAACTTTTTGCACTCTCCTAGACTGGAAGGAATGCTGCCCTGGAAATTATTTCTTGCTAGATTAAGTATGATTAAATCTGTCAAATTTCCAAGAGAGGATGGAATGTTACCTGATAATTTGTTTCCACTTAAACTTGTACGAGTTAGCTTTCGAAGCTTTGCAAAATCTTCAGGAATCTCTCCTGAGAGCTGATTGTTCCACAAATCGAGCCTCTGCAAGCTCACAAGATTCCCAATGCCAGTTGGAATGTTTCCAGAAAAGTTATTGGAGTCCAGTAGAAGCATCCTAAGCTTTGTTGAGAAGTTGCCAATGGATTCGGGCAACATCCCACCAAAATTATTGTTGTTTAAAGCCAAAAGCTCTAAGTCTGGAGCATTGATCAAGGAAGATAGAAATCTTGTATCATCAGCATCCCCCGTTCCAAGATCATTTGAGCTGACAATGAACCTCCGAAGCCTATGCAAATTTTCAAAGGTAGGTATTTTTCCGGTGAGTTTATTTCGGTTGCTTATAAAGACTTCTAGGTTCGAAGCATTGGATATCGAAACAGGAAAGGCTCCAGTAAATTGGTCACCACTAACGCCAAGACTGCGAAGATTTGGGAGAGTGAAACCTAAATCTGCCGGGAGAGTCCCTTCAAATTTGTTATCTGAAACATCTAAAACCTGGAGAGAAGAGTGATTGAAGCATGAAGGAGGGACGGTACCGGAGAAATTATTTATGTTCAGACCAATACCCAAAAGATTTTTTAGTTGGCATAGGGCTTCAGGAATTTCACCACTGATACTATTATCAGTTGCAGAAAATATCTGTAGGGAAGATAAGTTCCTAAATGACGAAGGAATTATTCCTGTTAGATTGTTGTCATGAATAAACAATCTTTCGAGCTTGGATAAGGAACCAAGCTCCTCGGGAATTCTTCCTACCAACTGATTGGCACCAACATCGATGACTATGAGATTAGAGCAATTAGAAATATCAGCAGGGACTTCACCACCAATTGAATTGTTAGCCAAGAGAAGATACTGCAGCCTTGACAAAAGTCCAATTTCAGGAGGAATTTCTTGAGTAAAGCTATTTTCTTGAAGATATAATTCCCTCAGGAAGCTTAAATTTCCAATGCTTGGCGATATAAACCCTTCTAGTTCCTGAGACTGAAGGTCCAACCCAGTGACTCTTTGGTGTCTGCGGCCGCATGAGACGCCTTGCCACTGGCAAAAATGAGATGAATCGTTCCATGAACTCAAAACCTGAAAAGGGTCATGAGTTATTTTTGCCTTGAATCCAAGTAAAGCAAGCTTATCGGTTTCTTTTCCAAGCTTGGAAGTGACAGTCGCAGCTGAGCCAAAAGGAGCCAAGCTAAACCAACAGAAAAGAAAGATGTAGATGCTAACTGAGCAAAAGTTGAAAGGAGTCTTGAATACTAACTCCATTAAGAAAATCTGAAAGTACTTGGTGAATTTCAGAATGAGGCTGCAGCTTCATGAGAGGTTCAAGGAATTTGTAGGATCTGAAAAAGGGAAGGCACATGTGAAAGAAAGAGCTAGGAACCACCTTCGGAACTATATTTTCAAATACATGGTGGACCATTTTCATGGTCCAAATTGAAGTTCATTAATCAGAATTATTAGATATTTGACCTAACTTGATTAGAGATAGCTGGTATCATTTTCTTTTCTTGGTGATTATTTTTTTTTCTAACTACCAAATCTTTTATATTTTTTTTCTAAACTAGGAAGCGTACCGTATAGCAAATGTTTATTAACATGTTTGGTGTTTGTTTAATCCAAGTTGCTACTTGCTATTAGTTAAATATCAGTGGTGGACAAAGAACATGAAGACAATGCATGGGTTATTGGACTGTGATCTAGAAAGTCATCGATCATTTATCTTTTGAATGCGAACAAGGTAGAAACTTAGCCGCCGCGGAAAGCTTCAACCAGAAATGTCAAAAGGCAAAATATTAAAGTAGCAGCATTCACACCATATTTAGAAAACGTTTCTTAATTCCCCCATGCTTCAACCCTAAATCTCCCTTCTCTAACTTGCAGAAGAGGTTTAAGTTCTCATAGATGTATGTAGGATAAAAATTTTTCATAATATATTGGAATAGTTGCACTCTAACGTAATGTTTAGTAAGTTTGTTTGTTTTACCGCGGAGTTTTTTTTTCTTTCTTAAACTGTGATAATAGCACTCTATTAAGCACCTGAATTTCAAAACCTTGTAACTACACACTTAATTCTTTTAAGTTCTTAAGTAATGTTACTCTTAGGAATTTTTTTTTTTTAGCATTATAATATAATTAATAAAGGAAGTATTATGAGTCAATCTCACCCGTTGAAATAAGAGTGTCACAAATTTTAATTACTAGATCACCACAAGTTTCGTTCTACTATTATAAATTTAAGTATGCCAACTTTTTACTCTAAAATTTGTTAATTAATTTGACACCACTATATAAATAAGAAGATGTTATATAGATTACATGATGATGTTAAATCAATCGTCACATTAATTAAGATAAAAGAAAGCTTGTGAAAGTTAATTCTTACTTCATATAGACCATTTTCATAGGTCCAAGTCAATAGACGTAGTCGAGGTCCAAGTCAATGGATTGATTTTTTTTTTTTTGAGGAGAAGGTCCAAGTCAATAGACGGTTGGCTTCTCAAATAAATTAGTGGTATTGGAAATATACATATACACATTAGATACTTTTTAATTTTATTGTCGTATATTATATAGTGTGTGATATGTCTATTCTAACTAAGGTATTAAATAATTTGACACTACTACAAAATGAAAATATGATAATGTTAAGTTAATTGATAATGTTACAAGAATCATTACATTAATTGAAATTTATAAAATAAAAAAATTAAGTTTCGAAGAGTAACTTTTTTTTTTTTTAAGTATTTCAAAGAGTAACTATTTGTTTATATGTTGATAATCTATTTCATCAATAAATAAAAATTCAAAATTTAACTGTTAGAATTTGGATTGGATTTGCCATTAATTTTTTTTTCTTTTGTTTAAACATATATAATTTTTTTTTTTAAAGTCAGCATTTGGTAACAAATTACAAGAGGAAATTCATTGATCCGCTTATTTTCCTCCTGATCTAAGTTTAAATTTTTATACATTATTGAAGTTTGTAATTTTGGTAATCTTAAAAATTTACTTCTGCATTTTTAGATCTCTAAAAGAACTCTGATAATGGCATATTTTCTATCTTTAAATGGTTTCGGAAGCATTTTAGAACAAGATCGTCCTCTTACAAAAAAAAATACTTCGACACTCAAGTCAATAACAGAGAAAAGAATTAAGTGTCGTGTGTAGAGAGTGTTTAGTAAGCAAGCAAGAGGTTATTGCTTTTCTGTGTTTAGATACTTTTGGAGACTATTCAAAAATCTCAAGAATGCTTCTAGTATTTTTTGTTTTGTTTTCTCTAATTTTTTTATGATCCTAAGTTTATGAATTCTTAATGTTTACATAATGTGTAAAGTCTAATCTATTTGAAAATCGTAATGGTACTGTTTCTGTACAATTGTTTGTTTAATGAATTATGTTCTCTTTAAGAGAAGTTAAATAATGATTCTTTTTGTACATAAGATTAATTAATCATGCGATAAAGAGTAATCAATAAGGAATAATCATAAAGAGAATAGAATTTGAGCCTTACTCAAGTTCCCCATGTGTTTTCAACTGAGAAAACACAAGGGAAGATTGAGTTTAAATCGAACTTCTTTCTTATATTTAGATTCAGATTCTTCCTCTTTGAAAGATATCTTGGTAATTATAACCTTCGTGGGCCTTCATCTGGGTTTGACAATCTGCTAGCCCTTTATCAGTTCTAGTTTTTTAGCTCGAACTTTTCCCTCTTAAGACTCTTTTAATTGGCATTCCCTCTAGTCCTACCGCCTTCTTTCCTTTACTAATATGGATTCTTGTAGGCCGTGTTGGTCTTTATTCAATCATAAGCACAATAGATTCCCCCCATAACTGAAGGAGTGTATCGTCTATTTTTGAAGAAACCTTTTGGATCCACTTCTTTAGTTAAATAGATTTCAAACCAATTAACAAGAAGACGTCTCATGATTTGAAAAGATTCCCCCCATCATTTCATTCATTAATCTTTTGCATAAATTGTTCATCTTTAAGAAAGGTTCTCCTTCTTTTAAACTGACACAATGCTTTCTTTAAGTGAGGATAAATAGATGACTATTGCCCTATCTTCTATTCACTTTACTATTTGAGATTTCTCTTTTTAAAACAAAAACTAAAACTTCGAATTGCTCTCTACTTTTTGGTTTTTATTCGTTTGAACTATGAAAAATGACTGTTATCTTAAATAGAGTCTATGTGTAGATTTTGGTGAAAGAAAATCCTAATAAAGAACTCTAGACTGTGTTATGAAGGAAACCCCTTTATTATCAAAATATCTAAAATACTTTAAGTTCCTCGTACTTTCACTTATCTTAGAGATTATTCACGTTATGGGTCTCTCTCCCTTTCAAATTCATCCCAACATCTTTCGCTTGCTCTAAAACATTTCGATCCTGAACCACATAATAAATCCACCTTATTGCTTGACCCCATACTATGTCTTTTTGACCCATAACCTCTTATACCCCAAACAAAACTATTTTTGGCAACCAAAGGGCTGGAAGAAACTTTTTAAAGATTTTGAAGGGAAGCATGTTGGCTTTAAGGAGAGTGCTATAGTCATTAACAGAAAATGAAAGCAACCATCACTTTCTTTCGAGGTGAACACTTCTTTCAGGTCATATAACTAGAGGATTTTTTTTTTCTCCCTTTAATCCCAAGTAGAGAATGTTTCCTAAAGAAGTTTTTCTGGAACCACTCTATCAACCACAGACATATCCATATTGTTGAGGTGTTGTAGAAGTTTTAAAATTTGTCCAAGGTATGTTTCTTGCCTTATGTTGTTACCCCAAATAAGGGTTTATGGACCTTTACCCCACCAGACCTAAGTATCAAAGTTAGAACACCTCTATTTGACGTCGTCAAGTTCCATCATATAGTAACATGGCTAGAATTCTTTTCTGAGAAAGACCTCCTCATCAAATGAATGACAAGAGATGAAAATATCTACATCTTTTAATCTTATCGAAAATTCTTCCTAAATATCAATAAGTATTGCATTTGGTATTAGAATCTTCTGCTTTCATATTTGTGTATTTTTCTAATATATTTGTCATTTGGTAGCGCCACATATTGAGTCCGTTCAGGTATCATATGAGGGGAAGTTCTGAACTTTATAATGTCTCCAAAGAATCTAATTTCTTACGTGGAACCGTTTACTTAAGGTCCTCATGCAGAACCATCTTTTCTAACATTGACATGGAACTAGTTGGTTCTGCTCAATACATTCCTGTTCCTCCTAAGTCCATATTATAGGAAAAGAAAGGTAAGTGGTGTCTTATTTCCTTTATCTATTTTCTATTTTTTTACTATGACTTTTTATTCTGTTACTTTCTTATTTCAACCCTTCAGTCATTTATAGAGGAGTTGCTTGATGTGCTGTCATACCTATTTCCTCCGCAGAAGCGTCAAACCAAAAGGAAAGGAATTTTTAATGAGGTGAAAGCTCCCTCAAAATAAGTTAGAGGGGAGGAGATGTCTGCAAGTGACTTCTTATTCAGACAGAAGTTCCAGTGGCATAGGAGTCTACTGAGCCAGCTTTTATAAATATTCCAAAGGTTTCAGTAACCACTGTTGACCCTACAAAGGTTCTATTGACTGAGCAACCTATGTATGTTGTGCCTTCTCCAGAGGTTCTTCATAAGGAAGGAGGTGGCGTAAATCCCACAAAAGCTCCAACTTGTGAGGAATGTCCTAGATGGCTTAGGCCCTCAAGAGGAAATGGGTGTTGACGTGCCTATTAGAACTACTGGTAGGTCTACTTTGAGGCCTTCTACTTCAGGCCCTTCTGCTTCAAAACCTTCTGCTTTAGGTGATTATTTTCTAGTTTATTCAATTTTTAATCACTTATAGTTTTCTTCTATTTCGTAAGGACCTTACCTCTTGTAGTTTTTACTTTTGCAGATAGTTCTTTGGTCTTTGATGTATCAGAATCATCAGAGGATACCACCTCTTTAGTTAGTGTGAAAACAAAGTAAGGAGAGTCGTAAGGGCAAGGCAGTTCTAGATTTACTCACTACATTGAGGCTATGGAGTTTATGCCTTGGTTCTGAAATAATAGCGAAGAATGTGTTTAAGATAGTACCATTTTACATCTAGATAATTAAAGCTTTGTAACTCTGGCAGCAGGTTTATTCCCCAAGTGGACTAAACGATAGCTCCGCTTGGAATAAGTTCACCCGTGTCAGTGTTGCATCATCCCGAAGAGTAAGGACCTGCTTTTTATCTATTTGGTTCCATGTCTGCCTTGAAGTTTTACCTATTTTTTATCATACAAGCAATATAAGATAGCCTCTTTATGATGGAGGCATTCAAGCGGGAGGCGGCGATAGTAAATAGAGAGATTAAATGCCTCACTAAGTTAGTGGAGAAAAAAAAATAAAGTTGAGGTATTCCTCAAGGGAAGGAACATCGTCCTCAATTCTAATCTAAACTGACTCGAGAAGGAGAATAACAAACTTTGTCCTGGGGTAAAGGAACTTTGGAAGGGTTTTCAACTATAGCAAAAGTTCGAGCAATTGTCTAGAGAATTAGAAGATGTAAGGAGGCTAAATGAGGAAGTATCGGTGGATCATACTCAGATCCAATCTGCCCTTGAGAAGAGTAAGGATAAGGTTTCTTTCCTGTAGGGTGAGATAGAGAACTTCCTCTATAGGATAGCTATCTTGAAGGCATAGATTGATCGTCTTCATCACGAGAAAGATTCCTTGGCAAAGATAAAGTCCCGTTTCTAGGGTTAATTGGAAGTTCCAAATTGAAATTTGATGCAGAAACATTGTGAGTTAAAGGAAACGGTCAATCGAGTGACATCGGGTATAGTTCTACTAAAGCTCACCAAGGACTGGGCTTCTGAGTTGGGAAGGGCAAAAATGGCCTTCACACATCAGTTAAGGCATTGTAAAGGGATCATACTTCTATGCATTTAGGAAATATGGCTTTTGAGGCAGTTTGGCAATGTAAGCTAGCTATTGCCAAAGAAGTCTTTGATCGGGAAATCAAGGTTGCATCTGCCCATGGATTTCATTCTGGTAAGGATCCTACTACCTATGGAATTCTTCTGAATGATGTAGATATTTTGTGTGGCTTTTACAGATGTTGCTTTGCCAAACACTTTGAAGATGATAATAGGCAAATCAACTATGACTTTAATAGAGAGAAGTAAAGGATCAGGATCTAGATGTAATGGAGCTTCCGTTTGGTTCTCCTTAGTATTCTTTTTTTTTTTTTGCTTTTGATTATGTAAATGTTCATATAATCTAAACGTTACATATAAATGTAGTTGAATACAAGTATTTTGTTTGTTTGCTCATAATAATTTTGAATGGAAATACTTGCCTTTTTTTATATGTCTCACAGATGTATATCTGTTAGAAGATGTTTTCCTATCTAAGTAGAGGTTTTATATTTAGGCAATGTTGAAGAGGATGTTCTTTTTTTAATATGGATCCTTTTCTATAGTGCCTTTTTGTTTTCTTTAAAGTATGTATCTCTTTTGGAAGCATGTTAGCTTCTAATTTTCTTAGTACAGATACTTCCATTCTAAGAAACTTGTATTAACGATTCTTGGAAAGATTTTTCTAGAAATTCTTGTAATGGTTATTGAACTTGGATAGGTACGAAGTTCTTCTAGGAATCTGTTTTCTTAGTGGTTCTCAAAAATTGTTTGATAATCACTGCCCTTTCTAGAAGGTTATTAGGTCATTTGAAGAGGTGTTTTGATAAGTTGGAGAAGGATATGTGATCCTTCCTGGTAGGTTTTGTCATTCTCTAAAAAGGATATAATCATTCTAAAAATTCAAATATTCTATCTATTTTGACTAGGATTTAATGTTCTGGATGGTTTATTTCATTTTTTTTAGTGTTTCATAGAAGTGTACGAGGTCTTTTCGAGTGAGCTCTATTTCGAAGAGTTTGAGGTTTCTTTTAGGTGTGGTCTTTCCAAGAAAGCTCTTATAATGGTGTTCTTTCTTTTTTGGTGTTGGTGCCTCTTTGGAAGGTTATGAGTTCTCTTCTAGGGGTGCACCAATCATCGTGCATTTTATGGAAGGACAAAAAGTCCTTCTTTTTTAAAATCTTAGGTACTTCCTAAAGTAAAGGCAATAAGCCATCTAAGAAAGTCTTTGATGCTTCCAAGGTGAAGGCATTTGAGCTCATCCAAGGAAACCTTGGGTGCTTCCAAGGTTAAGGCGTTTAAGCCCATCCAAAGAAGTCTTCTAGACATACGTATATGGATGTTTATAGCTATTTCTATGACAGCAATAGGGATTGCTTTTGGCCATTTCCTATAATAGAGGTGGAGGATTTTTTTTTGTCATCTTTTCGTAATAGCATGAGACTCATTTATCATACAAGGAGTAATATAATCCTTATAGCAGGTATTAGAGGATTGCTTTTAGTCATCTCTTAGTAACGGCAAGGTGATAAGGACGTAAATGCACTAATATTTTTAATACTCTGAACTTAGGTTTTACTCTAATTTATAAATACTTGGCTATTTAATTATGTTTCTTATCATAAATAGGTGCAGAAGGAAAAATGTGATAGTTCGAGACAAATAAAAGGCAAAACAAATAAGAAACAGCGAAGATATAGTAAAAATACGAGAGAACCCAAACCCAGGCCTGGGCGTCGCAATACTCATCCCCAATGCCTTGGCACTCTTTCTCCACCATGCTATTTTTCAGGCTTAAGCATTGTGGCGCTCAACCCCCAACGCTGGGGCACCCGTGCAATGACAAAAACACTTACTCAAAATTCCTATTTTGACTTGCATTCAAAAGCCCTCAACCCTAAGGTTCTTAAAGACATATAAAAACATACTTTTCAGAGTCAAGACACAAACAATTTCGGAGATAAACTTAGGGCAAATGAATTTACATTGCAAATTAAGAGATCAAATCAAGTATTTAAGAATTTAAGAGGAAGTTTGTGCATTCAAGTTAAAAGGAAAAGAGAAGCAATCTAGAATGTCTTCTTATGTTATTTCTTTTCTTTTTTCAATTATATAGTCTTGTTCATAATGTCTTCTAATATTTACTTTGATACTCTTGTGTTAATCATGAGCTAAACTCCTTTGATCTAAGGTTAGACATTTTAAACCTAATATATAATTGAATTTTGTTAATTCTTAGTTTATAAAATTAATACATATAATTAATTCACTATTATGAGTTTAAAGCTTTCATGATACTTGATCAATATCTTGAATGATTGATAAATCATGATGAACTTAGTGAAGGAAATCATGTGTTTAGTTTAGGATAGTTTGATGCATGACCATAGGGTAACAACTATGAGTTTTATGTAGGATAGGCATATGCCTAAATGGCATGTATGGTTCGATTAAACCTGTTCTTAATGACTTACATTCTATTCGGATTATCATAGACATATAAATAATTGTTAGGGTGTAGTATAGTCACTCGACTATCGATAAAGGCTTGTAATGAGATTAGAGCCTAGCCAATCAATTTCTATTAAGGAATTAACTAAGGGATTAATGAATCCAATGAAATATTATAGGATAAGTTGAAACCCTAGATTGCTTCTAATTAAATGAATTCAACCTTTAATTATTTTTTATATTAAGTTAGATATAATTTGATAAAAGTAGGTTAATTAGTTAAAATCCATCTTTATATTATTTTTTTGGATTATAGTAAATTAGAATTAATTTTAGTAATTGATTGAAAGAAATAGGTTCAATATTCTCTGTAAAAATGATAATCTGGACTTAAACCCTGTGATACTTGATACGATAACGTGCACTTGTACTTAGCTATTGTAGCACACATCACAGTAGAGGATTACTTTTGGTATCTCCTCTCCTAGTAACAGTACTAAACCATTTTTCCATGTAAGGGGAAACAAAATCCTTACATATGGGTCATGAGGGGTCCTTTGTTTGGCCATCTCCTTAAAACGGCAATGGAGGATTACTTTTGGCTATCTCTTTTCTTAATAATGGCACTAGACCATTTTTTTTCAAGTAAGAAGCAATAAGATCCTTATATATAGGTTATGGGGATCTTTTTTGGCCCTCTCCTCAGAAAGACAATAGAGGATTACTCTTGGCTATCTTCTTTCCTAGTAACAACACTAAACCATTTTCTCACATAAAGAGCAACAATTTCTTACATGTGAAGGATTGCTTTCGGTCGTCTCTTCTCCTAGTAATGGTACTAATCAATTTTTTTCATGTAAGAAGCAACAAGATCCTTACATATGGGTTATGGAGGATCTTTTTTGGCCATCTCCTTGAAAAGCCAGTGAAAGATTACTTTTAGTCGTCTCCTCCCTTAATAATGGCACTAGAATATTTCATCATATAAGAAGTAATAAGATCCTTACATGTAGGTCATAGGGATCTTTTTTTAGCCATCTTCTTAGAACAGCAGTGGACCGTACTTTTTATGTTTAGAATCTTATTAACTCTTATATATGAGCATTAGTCTCATGGTTGTTATTAGTAATGTGACAATACCAAACTTAATGTCATATAAAATAATATGAGTAAGAGAATCGTCTGAGATATAGGAACAACAAATAAAGATAAAGAAAGTTATACATAGAACTTTTTAGCTTTAATATGTTCCAAAGAGCCAAAATTAAGTTTCCATCCATGTCTTACAATAGAAAGGCTCTTTTATCTACCTTCTACATGATTTTATAGAGACTTTCTCATGTTTCTACCATTTTTTCAACGTTTCATTCTTTGTTAATGTCAAGTGCTTCTCATAATACGAGGTCACGTTTATTAAGCTCACATTTTTTTATTTTACTGTTATAGTGCCTTTTTATCTTTGCTTTATAAACTACTACATAAATTGCCACAATTTCTCTAGCTTTATCATACATCTTTTGCCATGGCTAAGGCTTTGTTATTGAGTATTAGTTGTAAGGGCCTCGTCTTTAAAGTTAGGATGAAGGCTTCCATGAGAAGCATTAGTTTTGTCCCATTGACTAAAAAGTATGGTGAGGTTCCTGTTGACTGTTTTCAGTCATTCTGTAAGCCTAGAGCACTCTTGAAAGCTCCTCGATCCATCTGCTCTTTATTCATTCTTGTCTCTTCTGTAGCATTATAAAAATAGTTTAATTGGAGATTTCAGCCTGACCATTCCCCTGAAGATAGCTTTGAGAGGAAAAACATTGTTGTATTTTGAATTTACTACAAAAGGAAGTAATAACCATGCTTTCAAATTGTTTTCCCATTGTCGAATAAGATTATCTATAGTGTACCAAACCTAGTGATAAGATTTTTCCAATGAAGTTCTTCACTTTGATTCTAGTAAGGTTGCTATAAGCCTCTACTTTAACCTACTTATTGAAATAGTCTGTGGCTAATGAATAAATAGTTTCCCTCCTACAGTAATCGGGAGTGGTCTTATGATATCCATACTCTATTGTATAAATGACTAGAGACTGGATATTATATTGAGGTTGTTAATAGGCTGGTGGATGAGCATGACATGCTTCTGACACTTTTCACTATTTTTGACGTATTATGCAGCGTCTTTTTTAATTGATGGCCAGAAGCATCCTTGCCACATTACCTTAAAGGATAGAATCCCTACACTTGAATGGTTCCTATATGATCTTTTATGCATTTCTGATATAATCTACTTTTCTTTTTCAATTGGCACAAATCTCATGTAGATGCTTGAATAGAACCTTATGTACATATGATCATCGATGATGTTGAATCTTTTAACTCTTGCATGGAGACTCCTAACTTCTTTCTCCTCTTCAAAAAGCTTTCGTTCTTTTAGATACTTGATGTAAAAGGTCATCTAACCTGTTTTGGTTGTGATTTCGATTGTGCTTTCGGTTGATAGGTTTCCTTTATCGTCATCTTCAGTTCTAATTTTTTTCCTTTCGGTTAAAGGACCATTTTAATTAGGGAAAGATTTGCAGAAGAAACTTTTTTCACCAGTTTGTCTACCTCTGCATTTTCCTCTCTTGGAATCTATTAAAGGATGATGCTTTGGAAGTCAAAAGCGATTTGCTTCATTAAACTCAAGAGTTTTTGCAACCTTTCTTCTTTCATAATATATTCTCCATGCCACTGGTAAGTGACGAATGTGAAGTCAATTTTTATTATCAAGCTCTTAATTGAGAGAGTTAGAGCTATTTTTGGTCTTTCGATCAGGGCTTCATATTTAGCTTCATTGCTATATATAGGGGTTTAAAGTTTTATAGTGTGCTCTAGTATTAGACACTCGGGCTAAGTAGATGCATTTCGAGTCCTGCCCCTTTGTTATTAGACACTCCATCAATAGGCATGGTTTAGGTTCGTATGACTTATTCAAAATTTGAAAGAAATGAACCATCCAATGCTTCAGGTTCACACTTGAGTAAGAAGTTAGCAAGAGCTTGTCCCTTAATGGTTGTACGAGGTTAGAAGCTTATATCTAGGTGAATTAATCCCATAGCCAACCTTGTCACTCTTTCCACGACATCTAGTCTTTGACAAAATTGATTTTATCAGGTAAAAAGTGTATACCACAATCGGATATGCCTCGAAATAATATCAAAGTTTATCCTTTACATAAGTAAGTGCTAGGATAAGTTTTTCTGCTGCTAAGTGGCAAATTTTAGGATCTATGAGAGCTTTGTTAATGTAAAATATAGATTTTTATTGTCCTTCTTCTTCCTTTATCAAAGCTACTCTAATTGTTTTAATGGACATGGCCAGGTAAAGATGCAAGGTCTTATTGGGCTTTTCAAATAATCTTTTAGCTTCTATAAAGCTTTTGTTTGAACTAGGCTCCAATTATCTCCCTTTTTAGCTTTCAACACCTTGGAAGAAAGGTTTGCACTTGTCCGACATCTTTGAAATGAATCAGTTTAGGGCCGCGATAATACCTGGATGTCTTTGGGAGTATAGAGGACTGTTAAGTTCTACATTGCTTGAACTTGGGAGGATCTACTTCAAGCCCTTGTACACTGACTATATGTCCTAAAAAGGTTTCGGATAAGATCCTGAAGATATACTTGGCAGGGTTTCACTACACCCTCTACTTTTACAGGACATCGAAGACTTCATGTAGGTCTATAATGTGGTCTTTTGCCTTTCTGCCTTTAACCACTGTATCATTAATATATATTTTCACTATTAACCTTATTAGGATTTTGAATACTTTGCGTACAAGCCTTTAGAAGGTAGCGTCAGTATTTTGAGGCCAAAGGACATTATTTTGTAATAGTAGGTTCCTTACTTTGTTATGAAGCTTATTTTCTCTTCATCTTCGTTTGCCATTTTAATCTGGTTGTAACCACTATAAGCATTTATGAATGATAGGCGCTCGTACCCAGTGGTAGCATCTACCATCTAATTTATCTTCAGAAAAGGAAAAGAGTCTTTTTGGCATGGCTTTGTTGAGATTTGTATAATCAACACATTCTCCATTTTTCATTCTTTTTTTCAACTACTACTATGTTAGAAAGCCACTCAGGGTATTTTACTTCTTCAATGAACCTTATTTCGATTAGTCAGTCTACCTCATCACTGATTATCTGGTTCCTCTTAAGTGTAAAATGCCTTTGCTTATATCTAATAGGTTTGTGCCCTTTCTGGATATTCAGTTTATGGCACATTACTTTAGGGTCAATACCAGCCATATCTCTGTAACTCTAGGTAAAGATATCTTTGTTTCCAGTTAGTAGTTCTAGTAGATGGTATCATTCTCCTTCAATTATACATGTTCTGAGGAGGAACTTTCGATCAAGTGTCATGGGGATTATGATTACTTTTCTGGTTTCTTTTATACTTGGCGGTACGTATTCTTTTTTAGGTGGAAGCCCCTTTGGCCTCTATTCAATTAATTATGTTGTGTTCCAATTAAAATAATGTGTATGCATGTGGTATTTCTATTCATTATACAAAATACATATATCATACATATTTATGTACAGCGAAAATATAAAAATAAATAATAAACAAAAATAAATATATTAATCACATTAATATATTAGATTGAGAAATTTTTAACCTTTGCAGCTTTTGGATTAAAGAATTGCTTGAGTCCACCTAAAGTGATACTGGTAGACAGTTCTAGCAATCAACTCTTGTGGGCTTGACTGTCCAGAACAACAGTTTTGAATCCAGCACTGTGTTTAATACTTAAACTTTAAATTATTTGTTTACCCTTGATCAACTCTTGATTAATAAATAATAGCTTGAATTGTTTTATGACTTAAATTAATTTAAGAATATGATGAATAGTGAAAGAAAATAATTCTCTTTCTATGGCTGGCCAACACAAATAATTCCTTTCATCTTTTTGCTTCAATTTCACATTTTATAATAATTAAGATTTTAACTTAACTATAGAGTTAACTATTAACCCTTGTTAAGTTAGTTATTAGTTAATAATTAAATAATAAAAAATATTAATTATTATAATATTTTATTAACTAACTTATCTCAAGTTAACTATTAACCCTAGAGTTAGGTTAATCAAACTTGGCCACCATGTTTAATAAAATATTATTAAATAAATATTAACTTAACCTTAGTTAACATTTAACCTAAGTTAAGTTAAATATTATTTAATGTATTTAAATAATAAAATATCTTGATAATTTAATATTTAAATAATCAAATATGTGAAATTACCCTTAAGCTCTTATTTGGTTACCAAGTAAACCCTCAGTGGATCTTACCAAATCACACACTTGAGTAAACTTAATCAATGGCTCACTATACGCCAAGTGTCAATATACAATTGGTTAACAATAATTATCAACTGATTAATGTACTTAATATTTAAGTACTAACACGTACGCATCTCAAGGGTTTTTGAAACAACTAATCAGTTTTGTTGGATTTTATTAGACTGAACTATTCAATCAGGTACGCTACCCCAGTGCACAACTATTACACTCCATATTACGAGACTCTGTAAGTCCACTCCCGATTTGTCAAATAAAATTATTCTATAAGTCCGTGATCAATGCCCCAAACACACGTCATAGATATTATAAATCAGCATGTTAGACCATACCAATTGAGATTATAATGCATACGTATAGTCCTTCTTTCATTTATACCCTGGATGTACGGGGACATAGATCAACATCATCAAATCATCATCAAATCATCATAAACTCATCCATGAACTTATCTCTAAATTCGTATCTCGATGAACAATATACGTAAATACCTTTTCTATATTGTTCAACTCTATGAAAAACTCTTTTTTTCGATTTATTGCTTATGGCTATAAGACTTTCTGAGACACAATCTCAGAGCATCGGATATACAACTTCCTATGTGAGCTGACGAATCTCATATCTATGCATACCAAACTATATGAGCATCAGACCATACCCAGCGACACGCAATGGTCAAACCATGAAAGGTTTCTAATGTTTGTAGAACTTACGTATGGTAGATCACTCATAAGTCCACTGTGGCGCTCAGGTCAAAGGACCACGAATACTACTCAACTTGAGAGGACCTTCTATTAACGGCTTACATAGAATGTCGATTGGTGTCTTCGTGAGTATGTTCAGTATCCAGTCCTGACTGAATACCCGTATGCCTATACAAGCTCCAAGCACATGGTCAGCTAAGAACAACCATCTATACCCTGCAAATATAGACATACACTGATCTATATAAAAAGGAGTTCACCAACAGACCTACATCAATGAAAGTAGATCAAGAACATAATATTTGAGAACATACTTGCATAATAACATTTCTTAGTACCTTATTACAACTTTTGCAACTATGTTATTATTAGTATACCTTTAGGTCTTTATCTCGTTACAGACAATGCTCCAACTTTTTGAATTTCACTAATTCTTATAACCTGCTAACTCTTAATAGTCATAATTCTCAATTTTATAACTCTTAACCCTGATCTAAACTCCTTTAGACTATATTTAAACTCTTTTGGATTATATAATATATGTAGCATTACAAATATCATACAATATAATAGATGTAATTAGTAATTTAATAAAATATATATCATATAAATATCAAATATTCATACATATAAAGATGACATGTAAGCAAAAACCCTAACAAATTGTTGTTTGGCATTTGTGCCTTCCTTGGAAGGAATGATACCAGTAGCTTGCTTGTTTTTTTTTTTCCCTTTGTCTTCTTCTCTTCGTTGTCCTTGAAAGCTTTCAAAGATTTCGTATAACACTATTTGGCTTGCAATAGTTCGCCCTTAATGTTTATGGTTTCTTTCTTGTTACTGAGACTCATTGAACAACTTGATATAAGGTGTAAGGCATTGCTTTCATATAATGGATCCAAAAGTATTTGGCTGTAGCATTGTAAGCAGTGGGTGCTTGAACTACCAAGTAATCAACTTCCAATCTTTTCCCGACCGCGATTACTGATAGGTTTATGACTACTTTTACTTGAACCTTCACCCCTCTGAAGGCTATCAATTCAGTGCTGCATTGCCTCAAGTCTTCAATTTTCAATTTAAGTCCTTAAAAGGGTTCCTAATACAGGTCGTCTTCACTACTACCGCCATCCACAAGGACTCTCCTTACTGTGGTCCCATTAATATTTAGACTAACCATAAGTCGATCCAAATGAAGTATGATAATGTTAGTTAGATCTTTTCTCAAGAATTTAATTTCTCCAAGTTCTTGGTTGGCAGTCTGTGAGGTGGAGATTTTATTAACTCTATAGTGTCGAATTTTTTATGCCTTTCAAAACAAGGGCCTCATTCCCTTTCAGTTTCTAACCTTTTAATGGTCCTTCCTTAAACAACCTCAACATGGAAGCGATTGACTAGCTGTTTAGATACTGCCACTTCTATTAATTCTTCACTATAGTCCTTCAAGCACTGAGAGTAAAGATTCATATACCTTTTCTTCTAGTGGTTGTACGACCCTTCGTGTTGTGTCCCAATTAAATGTGGAACCATTGATAGAGTTGAGGATCGATGTGTTGGAATCTTCTATATGGTTCTAGTTTGTGGGAGCCTCTGTTAGTTTTTGGGGTAATAGCAGTGTATACTCTATATTATTTCCAACGACCATCACTCATTAGTTGGTGAATTTAGAATTATAGGGCCCTATAATTTTGGATAATAAGGCCATAATTGTCATAAAATGAGCAATGCTTCGTTTAGTCTATTTTCTCCAATGGATTTCGTATTAGTGCTAGTGTCTAAAAAATTTCAGTACCCTTTAAGTTTGACCATATCTATTTTGTAGAGGTGTTTATAGGGATCAAAGTCTCTATGGGCTGTCATGGCCTTTTATCAATTTCATTATTCCCTTAAGGTCTAGGACACTTTCTTTGGTGTTAGTTTATCTCTTGTTTTGGCTTTGAAGATATCTTTTTGGCTTTCTTAACTATGATGACAAAGGTTTCTTTCGATGCAATTTTTACTTCCTCCTCTCTTATCTATTGTATGGATTTCTGGTTAATTAATTTGAAAGAAGTGTAATATTTGTGAATTAAATACCTATGGTAGGGAGTGAATGGTCGAACAGCCTTCTTATAAGCTTGTGTTGTTATCTCTAAGTCATAACTCCCGAGCTTGCTTAATTTTTTTTAAAGGGATGGAAGAAGCTTCTAATGGATTCGGCGATGCCTTGCCTCATAAAAAACAAATTTGATGTAGTCTTCTTGGTTTTTTGGTTCTGCAGATACAATTTGATGAACCATTCAGTTAGCTCTTCGAATGAAAAGATAGAATTCAGTTTTAAGTTTCAGAACCAGATTTAAGGTTTTTTCAAGCTTTGGAAATACTATGCACTTTAACGCTCCATCATAGGTATGTATGATCATCCTGGAGTTGAAGAGGAAGATGTGTTTCTCTGGGTTAGTAGTTCCATCAAATAGGTAAAATTTGGTGATGTTGAACTTTTTAAGCTTTAGGACGAGCTTTATGGCGTCAGTGAAAGGATTCTGATTTATCCTTGTTTCCATTATAGAAACATTCGTCAGCGTGCTTTGCTCTGTTCTTCCGAGCATACATGTTTTCTACCTCTTTCAAAACAGAGGCCTTAATGTCCTTTTTTTTAATTCTTGGGAGTTTCGGATTAGATGGTGATGTTCAACCCCGTTTACTCATGAACCCTATTGAAAGCCTGAGTCACAGTAGAGGGAGTATATGGATTTGCTAGGAGTTAGACCAAGTCTTCTTCTTGATTCTCATAATCTCCATCCCCTTACAACATCATTATTCTGTCATGGAGCTCCAGGTTTTCGTTTCAGTAATTCTCAATCTTCTCAATTTTGTGAAAAGAACAATTACTATAAAGGTGAGTTCGTCGTCGAGAATGGCGAGTTCTTAGGAAAGGAACCTATCGAATGGATTTCCAAGTTTGGTAAGGTTGCTCGATTGCGAATTCATGTGTTGTTTGCTATTCTAGTAGGAGATTTTAGTAGTTTCGAGGATGAAAGTGTTTTAGTGAGAAATTTTTGTAGTAGCTTTCCTACAAACCGAGCCATTAAAGTTTTTGTTTTTGAGAACCTCAAAAATTTAATTTCACGCCCTTGAATCTCTAAAATAACTCCTAGAATAGTCTATATTCTACCGTTGAATGGTTTAAGAAATAGTGTAAAATAAGACCATTCTCTTAGAAGAAAAAATACTCCGACACTCAAATCAGCAACAAAGAGAGAAATTTATTTGAGAATAGTAATGTCATTGTTTATGTACAATTGTTTGTTTATGAATTATATTCTCTTTAAGAGAAGTTGAATTAGGATTATTTTTGTATATAAAATTAATCAACATGTAATAAAGAGTAATCGATAAGAAATAATCATAAAGAGAATAAAATTCAAATCTTACTCAAAATTTTCATGTGTTTTCAACTAAAAAAATACGAGAAAAGCTTGAGTTCATTTAGACTTCTTTTATTTATTTGGATTGAAGAATATTTTAATAATTACAATCTTTATAGGCCCTCGTTTGTTTTTAATAATTTGTTGGCCCTTTGTTAGTTTCTAATTTCTTGGTTTAGACTTTTCCCTCTTAATAGCTCTTTTAATTGAACTTGCAAATTGTGTTTGGCGTTTTTCAATCATGAGCCCAACAATTCTCAAGGATGTAAAGTGTTAAATTATGAATTTATAAAAATATATAGATATCGTCATTTTTCCATAAATTTTTTAGATCTTTTTGTTTCTTGGCATATTTGCTAACTCCTAATTTTTCGCCTATTGGGCCTCGAGCCCAGCCCATTAAGTTACAACACACGCGCAGCATCTAACTACAATCACTTCACTCGCAAGAAAGTTCGCTTACGAACAGAGAGCCGCTTTGACGCAAAACAAATTACAAAATGTCAACATTCGCTCACCCATTTGACTCAGTTGACTCGGTCCCGGTCGCCGAGTCTACTCACCCGTTTGACGACAACGTTGATCGGTTGAACTCGGACGTTGAATCGCCGATTTTCAACAATAACAACAACAACAATATTTCATATTTCGAGGCTGGAGATTACGTGTTCACGCCTCAGCTTTCGGTCTATGGTAAGTCCGGAAACAGATGATCGGACGGTCCGATTTTTCCGCCTCCATCTCATATGGCGCCCGAAGAGGGCTTCGGTCTTACAGAGTGGAGAAGGTTCGTTTTTTAGGATCTGTGAATGATTGTATTGTTTAAAATTTTTGGCTTAAAAAAAACTTATGTAATTGTACTATTCTAAATTATTTAACATTAATTAAAGTTTGAATTCTTTTTATTTTTTTAATTTCAGCTTATCTGGTAATTAATTTAGTTGAAGTACCAAAATTGTTTAAAAATTCGTATTTGTGATAGTTTTGTGTATTTAATTGTCTGCAAATCAGAAAGAAGTGACAAAGAAGCCTTCTTTTTCCTTAGGCGTCTTTTTTTTTTTTTTCTAATTATCAGGCTGCTATAGCTGATGGGTCTGGGGAAAATTTTTAGCTTGTGAAGTAGTTTGTTGTTTCTTCATTGAAGTTTCTAATTTTTATAGTAGTGTTTATGTTTGTCATTCAGAGAGAATGTGATTCGATTGGAGGAGAAGGGGATGTTGAACCAAATAATCGAAGAAGCGGAGGAATATAAAGTCGAAATCTACAAGAAGAGGGTGGTCGCCTGCGAAAATAAGAAAGCTACTAACAGGGAAAGGGAGAAGGTGATTGGAATTTTTTAATGTTTGTTGCTTGGTTGGCTTTCTTTTCTTGTTTAATATAAGTCAGCTTATGCATGTTATATTTGTTATCATCGACAGTTATCTTGATCTCTTCAATGTGTTTCCTGCTCATACAAATAGTCAATTTTTTTACATTTTACAGTTACTCATCTAGGGGTGTATGATATTTGGAGAAAGTGTTCTTTTTCAGTGATGTTTGACACAATGTGTGCATAACTTGGTAAATGTATTGCAGGGATCTTTATTTCTTGAGAACTTTTATGAGACCATATAAAGGTTTCTTAAAGGTTAAACAATGTCGAATATTCTTGTTATAAGTAAAATTGTCAAAACAACTCGTGTTAGGAACAAGAAATACTTGATCAATAAATAACTTAGAAAGAGACAGTTGTGGAGTTTATGGACAATGCAATGTACATGCCCCATAGTTTGAAGAGGGAGAGAGAAAGAGAGAGAGTATTATGCATTGTTGAATCAGAATCTTCAACAATGAAATTTGTCTGGAACCTCGATTGATCTATATCACAAATTCTCCCCAAGCAACAAGCAATATGCTTAAAAATGTTGTCAGATAACTTTCATTGTTTCTGTCGTCTCAGATACCGGGCAATGATGGATGACTATTTGTGACTTGTGCCTTCTTGTATGACAGGTATTCGTGGCCAATCAGCTAAAGTTTCATGCTGAGGCTGACAAGAATTACTGGAAGGCAATTGCAGAGCTCATTCCTAATGAAGTGCCAACTATAAAGAAGGAGAAGAAGTCTTCCATTGTTGTGCTCCAAGGTCCAAAACCTGGAAAACCAACAGACCTTTCAAGAATGCGGTAGATACTCGTCAAAATGAAGCACAAAAACACCTGCCCACCTCAAGCCTTCACCTCCAGCTGGGACATGCTAAGACTTCGGGTGCTGCTTCTACGGCTGTTCCATCCCAGGCTGCAGCTGTTGCAATGGTCTTTATCGCCCTTTAGAAGTCCAATGATATATAAGACTACTATTTTATTAGACTTGGTAGTTAAGCTCTTTCGAACCTCATTGGTTGGATATAATTGTTTGGGCTAGGTCATATTTTGTTGTGTTCATGTGAAAAGACTTGCTCATTTTGACGATGGGTATTCGTAAGTTATCATCTGTGAAATCTCACTTTCGGTCTATTAACTATAAAATGGTGTAGGGTTAAACTTTCTTTAATTTAAGGGACCTTTGTCTTTTTCCCATTCAGACGAACAGAGACAGATGATTCTGTTAGAGACATAATGCTTTAGAAGAATGAATTGTTACGTACAGAATTGTGTGGTCCAAAGCTCCAGGATTCCCTGATCAGGAGGAACTCATATACGGTTAGAAAACAAGACCCATTTTCCTTGCAAACCCAAAGGAGGGATCACGGGCAGTCATATGTGGTCCTACTTTGATGATGTTGGATTTAGAAAATATCCCTCCATATAGAACTAGAAGGCTTGACCTGTTGCCTTCTTTTTGGTGCTTCATTATTCTCTGTAGTCTCTTTCATGCCACCGTGGAATGCCTTCACCCTTCAACTAGATTGATAATGCAATGCAGCAGCTGCTGGCGTCCTTTTGCTTGCCTTAGAATTCGGATATGTACGCACAGACATCTAAAAATAAATAAATAAATGGAGAAGTTTCAAATCCAATCTTGTAAAAGTTGTAACATTGAAACCTAAGTTCTGGTTAATCAAGTAAATTAGTGTGGTAAAGAATGGGAATGGGGACAAGGCACCTCTGGGTTTCAGTAACAAGAATAATCCAACTCTTGGGATCTAGTTCACAATAATTCACCGTATAGAAAATGAACAAGAAAATTATCTCCAGCAAACATCCAATTTCCCTAATAATACACATACCCTGAATTGCATAAACTTAAATCTCCAACCAATCTAATAAAACTTTACATGATCATGGAATCATAGGCCTCACCAAGCTCTGGAATCAGTTCTGTCAAGCTTGGTAGATTTGAATTAAGGATGTAAAACAGATTAGGAAAGCGGTTTTTTATGTTGGCACCAACCATTACCTGCCACGAACACTGGCAGGAGATTGACCATCTCTCTCACTTCTAATGTCATCTTTGATTTCAATCCCATCTATACAAAGGCCATTGTTGTTGACACTCAATTCAGAACTTGCATTACTACTTGTGGCCAGAGGGGAGTCTGAAACACTAACTGTTCTGCTTCGTGTAGGCCCTGATCTCACACTGTACATAGAGGATGCTGGAATATTTGTCATTAAGGGCCTTAAATTACCAGGAATGCTTCGCCTTATATCCTGCAATTGAGATAATGAAAATGACAAGTATATCAATGAATTTGTTTCACTAAATCTTCTTTCGAGTGTTTTGAACAGAACCTCAGTGTGTGCAATTAAAAAATAACTAAATCTATTAGCATAATGTAAGACAAAAGAATAGCATTCTCTGTAGCTGACATCAACAAAAGCTAGGCACTAATTAACAGGAACTTGTAAGACATGAGAAAGTAACCATGTCACTGGAAATAATACAAGAGGATTTCAAAGACAGCCACATACTTGGACTAATGATCCTAGTCTTATGAGATATAATACAAAAACATAAACTTACCATATGTCTTATAGCCATATCCAATGATTTCTTTGACAGTGTTCTTCCAAAGCCCAAACTGTCTGGAGAGGAAGACTTCCCAGCTGGGTTTGCGTGAGGAGAATTTTTGTCATCTTGCCTGGGAGGTGCCAATTTCCGCATATTGATCACCCTCTCAACCATTTTTGTCCCAATTACAACTGGGCTCACATTGTCATTAAGTTTAGAATACCCACGACTAATTGCAGGAACAGAGCTCCCACTTGGATGCATGACACCATTAGAGGCTCGTCCTCTGGAAGGAGAGCATGATTGCCGTCTTAGTCTTCCATTAGGTACAGGCTCAACAGAAGAAGATCGGGGACTGGGTGCTCCAGGCCTACCCCTTGTGGCTGATAGTGGCCTTTCAGGCAGTGAAGTCCTTAAATTTGGTGGAGCATCAAGTGAGAAACCAGGCATCTTTGAGGGATTCCATGGTCTGGATTTTACTGTAGGAGAAGTGCCACGAGATGCCTCTGGATTGTGTGATGTCGTAAGAGCAGGCTTGGTAGCTGAAGGAGATGACTTAACTGGAGGAGCAGATATACCGGGTACACTTGATGGTGTGGATGGTCGACGAGTTGGTGTTGCTGCCCTTGATGTGGACTTTGATGGGGGGATTGAGGTTCTTGCAGTTGGTGTTGTAGATCTTGCAAGAGACCTGGAAGGCGTGGAGGATCTTGAAGGAACTGTAGCCTTTGTGGCGGGAACTGTAGTCTTAGCAGCAGAAACTGTGGGCTTAGTTGCAGACAGCATTGGCTTAGAGGCAGAAAGCGTTGGCTTAGAGGCAGAAATGGAGGGCTTAGCAGTAGAAACTGAGGGCTTAATAGTGGATACTGAGGGCTTAGTTGAAGACAATATGGGCCGAGAAGTAGGTGTTGAAGATCTTGAAGGTTTTGATGCCGTGGTCATTGTAGAGCGTCCAGTTGGCGTTGCAGGTCTTGATCCCGGACCCCCAGATGATGAAGGCCTACGGACGCCAGTGCTTAAAGTATTTAACCCAGGTGAAGAAGCTGGCTGTCTAGACACTAAGTTGCTCCTTACAGCTGGCTCTGGCTGGAGTTCTGCTAGCTATAAGAACAAGAACAAAGATGACTAGATGACATGAGTTAATGAATTTAAGCATAAAGAGAACTCCAAAATTCAGAGGACTAGAATACAAAGATAAACAACCCTGATGGAATTCAAGGATTAAGAAAAGTATTATCATGCAAGAAGCGTCTCTATTCCAATCTACTGGCATGTTAACAGTAGATACCATCTAAATTCTTGAATTATTATGAAACTCGATATTAGTTCAGCAATGTAAGGGCAAGTCTGTCACACATGCAAGAAAATAAAGAGAAACGACAGAATTAATCAGTTTCAAGAGTCTCAACTATTTCAGAAATGTTACCAAGTACACCCCTACTTCATTGACAATAGAACTTTGACAATTTCAAAACTTTACTGATCCCAACTACAAATTCATTTTCCATCAAAGCTTGATAACTGGAAATCCAACATAACAATGAGATGGCCCATATGAGGACCAAAGTTTTCATCAAAAACCAGGGTAGTAGAATAGTTGCATTTTCAATTTTAACATCTTATGACACACACTAGCTTCTTCCATCTAAGCCAAAAATTCTAAGATAGTGCTCTTACTCTAGATTTCAGGGCAGTGGGGCGAACCTTCGGAGTACCAATTTGACTCATAACAGTCTTTTGTGATTCCATCTCTAAAGAAGGAAACAGAGGAGTGCCAGGAGGAGTTAGAAGCCTGAAAACAAAGAGAAGCTAAATCAGCATCATGTCACCTCATGAAATGCACATGAAATTACCAAATTTGTAATTGAAAAAATAACAGTATTGATGGAATTAAGTAGCTTGCATGCACATCTTCCTCAAGGAAGTAATCCAGTTAGATAGGCCTCTTGCTTCAATGCAAGAGGTGTAGGGATCAAGTTCTATCACACCAACTTTGGAGGATTTCATTTTAACAAAAATCTTCCCTTCCAAAACAACAAAAAGATCTCCTCTCAAACCACATCAAACAACCATTTCCTATGGCATAGAAGCCAAAAAAAAAAAAAAAAAAA
Source organism: Ailanthus altissimus (assembly GCA_946807835.1). Taxonomy (NCBI): domain Eukaryota; kingdom Viridiplantae; phylum Streptophyta; class Magnoliopsida; order Sapindales; family Simaroubaceae; genus Ailanthus; species Ailanthus altissimus. Next base: position 20,402,118 of record OX327684.1, read on the forward strand.
GAACCAGTAAAAGAAGAATTCAATCATCATTTTATGACCTTTCACATAAATTTTGGAAAATATTCAATATGCTGAAGACATTGATATAACCTATTTTCCTCTTCTTTATCCCTTTCAAGTTTCAACCTAGACCCTTCAAAAATTCAAATCAAGTCCTACACTTCTTATAGTACAGGCAAGATTTCTTAAAACTAATTAAATAAGACCAAATAAAAATTATTTTGCATAAGTAGAAGCTGAGACTAGCTACTTTATTATCATAATAACTATTCTCCTTGAGCTAAGAATGACAATAACCCCAGCACAATATTATTATAAAATAAAGTAAAACATAATTATTTAAAAACAGAAAAATGCTACCACATTACCAGTCGTAGTCATTTTTATCATTATCAGAATTAAGAAAATCATCACCACCAATTTTTCTCGTCGGTGTAGTGGTCGACGACGAAATATTAAATATCGGAGAACTCCCCGGTTTAGACCCTGTATTTTACCAAAATGAAAATTACTTAAAGCTAGCATTTTTCCAACAAATTAAACATCTCACAAGATCAAAATGAGAAAAAAGAAAACCTAAAATGTAAAACCAAATACGACGAACACAAATTGCAATTACCTAATGGCGCGTTGAAATCCTCGGCGTTGTGAAGAAGCAAATTTGTGTGCTCCTTCTCGCGCTTCCGCATCTCGTGAAACAGCGACAGCTCCTCGTCTTTCTCCTTAATCATCGATGCTCTCAGCTGCTGCCTCTGCTTTAATGCCGCTGCCTGCATTTGCGTTTCTTGCTATGATGACCTAAAGCTTCGATTCATTGTAGATCAAATTTGCTCATTACTAGATCTGGACGACAAAACGACATGTCGTTTTAGCTTCACTCGGCTTAGAGGAGCTGGTAATTGCTGGAAATGTTAATGAGAGAACGGAGAAGAGAGAGGAGTGTGTGGGTGAGTGGCAATGAGTGTAAATAAAGGGAGATTAGTGGGGTGAATGGGGGAATGAGAGACGTGGTGTTTGATTACAATCGGGGTTTCATGAGTGACGGGACAACTGCAAGCATAGCTCTTGGTGTTTTCTCTCACTTGAAGCCTACGTTATCAGATTTTTGCTTTTAGTTTGGTGGATAATCACGATAATGCCCTCTTTTTTATTCTTTTATTCTTTTTTTTTTTACATGTTTATAATTTTTTTTCTTTTTATTGTGTTTCTCAGTTTCTGTTTGTTTTGAATTTCGGGTATTGGGTTTTCTTCTTGCAGTTGTACCCTTGCATTTCTCTGTTATTCTAACTAATGCCACAACATTTTTCTAATTTTAGTTTTACCTTGGCCTATCCTATGATAATTAAATGTACAAAATTTATTATTCACCCATTCCACTGCATCATCATACTCGTACTCATACTATACAACTATCTTTATATCTGATATTATATATATAAATACGACACATTTATAGTAGTTTTGATTTAGGGTGAGCATTATTTTCGAACCCAACCTATTTCAATTCAACCCATCTCGAAATTTTGGGTCGAGACAAAAACAGGAATGAGTTCGCGATGGGTTAGGTTCGGAAAATTTTTAAACCTAAATGGGAATTTTCAATCCGTCTCGAACCCAACTTAAACAGTCTTAAATTGTCTCGAATTGTCCCGAACTCGTTCTAAACCGGACTCGGACCGTCTCGAATTATCCCAAATCCGTCCTGAACCTTTTTGAATAGTCCTAAATTGTCCCGAACCCATCCCGAACTATTCCGAACTTGATCCAAACCGTCCCATACCATCCCGAATTATCCCGACCCATTCCGAACCCAAATCAAAACTATGTCATTTTAAAATAATTTTTTTTAAAAAAATTGAAATTTCTCAACCCGACTTGTCCGGACCCAAGGTTGGGTCGAGATTTGTCCCAACCCAAAATGTGTCCCGATCGAGACACATTTCGAGTCCCAATCAAGTTTGAGTAGGGGTCAAAAAATTTTGAACTCGAAATTGCTCACCCCTAGTTCTAATTCTAACAATCAACATAATTACATGGTCATGTAATGACACAAATGGACTAATCTCACCTAAGAATTTTTAATGTTGTAGATTTTATTCAATTATTATTATTTTTTTTAGAAAAATGTGGCGTGAGGACCTTTTTGTCTTATCATTTTATACAAAACGACTTTTATTGAAAAAAAAAATTAGTGAATACATCATCATTTGTTTTATAATTTATCATAATAGTCCAATTTGTAAGTTCGGATTTTAGATACATCTTATTAAGTAATTGAACTTTTTAACTCATAAATAGGTCATGAGTTTTATGAGGTGAGAACGGATTAAAATTGAACTCCTATTTAAATTTTATTTGTTTAAATTACTATTTCACATAAAAAAAATTTATTAATACATTAAAAGATGTATGAATATAATTGTGTACATGTTGAAATTTTCAAAATGCATGTCCAACATACATTGCAGAGCAAAATAAAATAATATAATTAACATATACACATTACAATTGAATCAAAAATAATATAGGAATCGTGTCCAACATACATTGCAGAGCAAAATAAAATAATATAATTAACATATACACATTACATTTGAATCAAAAATAATATAGGAATCGTATACATACCTTTATAAACGATTCGGTGAAAATTATTGAACTTTGAAGTCATTTGAGCTCACAATAAAATCATCTCTTAAATAATTCTAAACTCTAATATTTTGTGAGATTATAGTAGCTTTAGATCAGTATTTCGTGCAAGAATCAAACTAAGTTCAACATTTGAACTAGTTGTTACATCATATGTTCAAAGATTGAGTTTAAGGACCAAATACAACTTTCTCAAAGTTGTATTTTTCTCTCAAAATGGTTGCACGAATTTTTCATTCTCTAATGTATTACACAGTATATAAAACTCTTTCAATTTGTTTTGTTAAGCCTAAAACTTTCTATATAGACACATGTCCATCATGTAGCTAAGCTTTACCATGCAAGCTAATGCATGAGTGACAAATGTCACTTATGTTATCCATGCAAACACTTTGCATAGATGATATTTGTCACATACAATTCCATGCTTGCTGTCATTGGTCATACAAATGGCCATGCATGAATGCTATGTGTGAATTTTACTTTTTCATGCAATAGGGATCCATTTGCAACATTTGCAAACTATATTTTTCACTTTTCAAATAGGTCATAAAATGTATTCTGCTTTTTGAAACCTTCTCAGATCGATCTATTAGATCCATACCACTACTCCAGTGCTCAATAAATACACTTCATATTGTAAGACTCTTTAGGTTCACACCTGTTTATCTTACAAAATATTTCGCAAGTCTGTGAATGATGCCCCACACACACGTTACGAATATTACAGAACAACGCGTTGAACCATACAAGTTGAGGTCAATTATATATATATAATTCCTCCGTTACCTATGTCGACCCTGAACTTATTTTCAAATATGTATTTCTGTAAACAATACCTATAAACTTATTTACAATATTATTTAACCCTATGAAAAACTCTTTTTCAGGATTTTATGCTTGTGGCTACAAGACTTCTTAAAATACAATTTCGGAGCATTAGGATATACAAATCACCCATATAAATTGATAGATCATATATCTATGCACACCAGACTCTATAAGCATCAGACCATACCAAGCGACACCCAGCAATCAGATCATAAAAGGTCTCTGACATGCGCGGAACCAAAGTATAATAGATCACTCACAAGCCTACTGTAGCACTTAGGTCAAAGGATTACGAATACTACTCAACTCGAGAAGACCCTCCATTGACAACTTTATGAGATGTCTATTAGAGGTCCTCATGAGTTTGTTCAGTATCCAGTCCTTACTAAATACCTGTGTGCCTATATAGACTTTTGTTAAGTCCACGGTTTGCTAAGACTAAACATCTGAATAATTCAGATATAGACATACACTAATCCGGAAGGAATATCGATTGACTCGTGTCAATAACCATAGATCAGGAACAATATTTTTTAGAACATATTACCCAATGACATTTCTCAATGCATTTGAAACTCTTTACAATAATGTCATTACTATATTATTCTCGAGTCTTTGTCCTTATTTCATACAAAGTTCTAACTCTTTAAAATTGCTAACTCTAGCGCTGACCAAAACTTTTTTAGATTAGATCTAAACTCTTTTAGTTCTGCAATGTCTGAAAAAGTTACAAGCTTCTTACCATATAATTATGTATTAACGAGTATTATTGAAATATTTACTATATATCAAAATGGCACATAAGCACCATCTCCAACATTTCTATAAGTGAATACATTTCACTTAAATTCTTCTCCCTTTTTTGAAATACATCATAATTAATTCATATTTAATTAAATTCATAATTTGATAGGGCTTTGGATTCATGTATTTACACTCTAATATAGATTATGATTTATACACTATAAATAAGCATGCAATATTAGCTTATAATTTATTCAATCACTTTTTTATTCTACTAACTATAAACACAATTGATTGATTCAATTTATCATTATCACTCTCTTATTTATCTTTGAGACACTTATCATACATCAGTACCCCTTTTTTTTATTATCAAATATTGACTTGAGTGTTAGAGTATTTTTTTTATTCTCCAAGATAATTTTTGCAAGGTATCAATTTTCAAGAATTTCAACTGTAAACCTTTCTAGTCGTGTTCACTCTCTCAACGAGCTGAACAATAGTAAATCAAGAGCAGATAGCTCATATAATGGTAAAACATCCTTTAGTAACAAATAATAACAGCTCAAAAAATTCGAATGATGATCACACATAGTCCCTTAAAATTAGAAAAGATACAGCTTCCACCACTTCTCTTCAAAGAAGCCATAACTTTTCAATCACGGTTCCCTGATGTCTTAAAATCCACAAATCTAACAATATTTAGAGTTCACCAACTGATCCTAAACTACCTCAAAATTTTGACTATATACCTTAAATTCTTACTTTTTAAATCTTTTTTTCAGGTGTTTACGACAATCCTTTCACATTTTAGAGACTTTTTGAGAAGTTACATTTATACTCAAAAAAAGATTCCATGAGAAAGCTCTTTTAATAGCCTTTTCTCTACAAACCATAAAAAGAGAACTATCCCCACATCATAGAACACATCCAAGTTCAATAATTAAAACATCTTCTAGTCTCTATATTTTATTTCAATATTAACATGTTTTTCAAAGACTTCCCTAAAAAGGTCTCATACCTTTACCTATCAAACACATATAAAACTTCCTTGGAACGGTCTTATACCCTTGCCTTAGAAGTAAATAAGCCAAAAGACTTCCTTAGAACAATTTTGTGCCATTGCCTTAAAAGCAAACACATCTAAGACTTCTCTAAAATGGTCACATGCCCTTGCCTCACAAGCAAATTCACGACAGACTTTCTTAGAATGGTCTTATGCCATTGTCTTATAAGCAAACACATTTCAAAAATAAATTCCATCCATTTTTAGTGCTCTAAGCACTTCATAAGTGCTCCACCAAATTTAAGTTAAATAGCCAACTACCAAAAATAATTTTTTATGGCAATTTTCAATGGTCTAAAACAAATGGACCATTAATTTCTATAAATGATGCTCCATCAAATTTAATTTATGTTTTTTAAATTAGGTATGTCTTCTATTTAACAAACAAATAAAAATTATATATTATTTATTTAAATAATATTTATTCAATTATTCAAAATTATTTGAATAATTAATTTTTACCTTATTTGATTTTACTAACAAGTTTAATGGGTGAATTCATGATAAAATAATTCATGTAGTAAAACTGTATCACTTGTTAACATCTAATTAGTTAACAACTTTTATCAATTAATTAAGTGATGTATTTAATATTTAAGTCTAGACAAGTATATAACCTGAGAAACTCTGAAATATATTTGCGGTTTGCTAAAATTTTTAGGATGGAATTGTTCAATCCATAATGCTGCCCCAATGCACAACGAGTGTTAGAGTTGGTGCTTATGTGTCATTCTAATATTGTATGAATATTAATTGTTAATATTTATACAATATATATTTCAATTATAATCGTTAATATTATAATAAATGGTATAATGCTTATTTCAAAAGAGTTTAGACCAGGGTTAAAAGTTAGCAACACTGAGAGTTATAAATGCTAAGATTTAGCACTTATAAGATTTAGCAGATTATAATAATCAGTGAAATCTAAGGAGTTAGAGCATTGTCTATAACGAGACAAAGACCTGAAAACATACCAGTAATGACATAGTTGCACAGAGTTGCAATAGGTGCTAGAAAATGTCATTATGCATGTATGTTCTCAAACACTATATTTCTGACCTATTTTCATTGGTGTGGGTCTATCGATGAATTATTTTTTATAGATCAGTATATGTTATATCTGTATGGTACAGATGGTTATTCTTAGCTAACCATGTGCTTACCAAAAACTCATATAAGCATATAGGTATTCAGTAAAGACTGAGTACTGAACAGATTTACGATGACCCCAATAGACATTCTATGAAGCTGTCAATGGTGAGTCCTCTTAAGTTGAGTAGTATTTACGATCCTTTAACCTGAGTGCCACGGTGGGCTTGTAAGTGATCCACTGTGCTTTTGGTTCTATATATGTCAGAGACCTTTCATAGTCTGACCGCTACGTGTCGCTAGGTATAGTCCGATACTTATAGAGTTCGGTATGCGTAAATATGAGATCTATCAGTTCACATAGGTGAGTTGTATATCTTGATGCTCCAAGATTGTATTTCAAGAAGTCTTGTGGCCATTTGTTGAATAGTTCAATCCAGTAAATTTTAACAAACCGGGATATTTGTTTCAGGTTCCCTCTAGATGTGCACATATTAAGAATTAAGAGTTGAGTATATTAATTAATTAATAATAGTTTTTGACCAATGGGATGATAACATGTGACACATTATAGGTCATTTATTGTTTAACTTTGTAATTACCAAAATGACCTTACTTGTGAGACAAGTAAAATCATTTATTGATTCAAAAATGTTTTGAATAAATAAAAGTATTAATAATTATTGTTAATATTATTTTTGAGTCAAACAATTATTATTGTAATAAATCAATTACATGTTTTATTTTATTAATATAATTATGTAAAATAAAATATGTAGTAAATGGCTAATGTTTATTTGTTGTTAAACAAATAAAAGAAAGACACAAATGCATGCATGGTGGGGCATGCTGTCTTTTATTATTAAAGAGGAAAAAGTGATAACAAATTAAATTGTTTCATTTGTTTTTGCACACATTCGGTCATTATTTTTCTATAAGGAAACAAAATTGTTTTGTTTCAATATATTAAAAGGGAAAAACATATAGGCATGATATTTGAGACAAAGTGGGGGCAATATATTTGACTATTGTATTTAATAAACAAAATGAAACAAAAGTTATTTCAATTTTGTTTGAGAAAAATGGCAACACCCATTTGTTAACAATACAAAATTATTTTGTGTTAAAAAGTCTACAAAAGCTTTAATATTAAATTCAAGCACATGCTTTTTATTTGTTTATAGTAATTTAATAAACATGGAAATGGCTTGGAAATGCTTCACCATACTTGGTCAGGGTAAATGTTGACTACCTAATTGGAGTTGATTTGTATCTTATAAAATGAAGAATTTTGTCTTCATTTTTTGCAAAAGTTATTCGACAATAAGAGGGAGAGATGATAGCTTTTGTGTTTTCAATTGTTGAAATACTATTTATCATCTTCATCCTCCAATAAAGGTAGCAATAGATGATTAAGCTTAAAGCTTTTATTTTGTAATTCAATAGCTGAATAAACAAAACCATTTCATTGCTTTGATCACAATGTTTAAAGAGTTAAACAAATGGTTAAGAGTTAACCAAAGTGATTAAGAGTTAATCACTAATTGCGTTTAAGAGTTAAACACAAACAAAACTATTTCATTGCCTTAATCACAATGTTCAAAGAGTTAAACAAATGGTTATGTGTTTAACCAAAATCCCAAGCTTAAAGAGTTTAAGCTATTAGTTAAGAGTTAACCAAGGTGATTAAGAGTTCATCACCATGGTGTTTAAGAATTAAATACCATTGCTAGAAATTGAAGCTGCTATTCTAGTGATCCTAACCCACCCTAATTGAATCCTAGAATTACCAATAAGTGCGCTTCGTGATGGATTCCAGTTCGATAATTTTTAAAGGCTTGACAAGTGATTCTTGATCTTTAATTTCATTGCGGTAATAAAACTTAAATTTTAAATATGTTTGTTGTACTAGAAAATAGAGATTTTCACTTCCACTGCACTAATTTATGTATGAGATGCATAAATATTCATGTATTAAACATGCGCCACATGCACGCGCCTTAGTAAATTCACCACACTTACAACGAGTACACTTCATATTGCGAGACTCTCTAGGTCCATGCCCAATTTTTTATATGAAACTCCTCCATATGTCTATGAACGATACCCCACACACACGTTATGGATATTAAAAAATGGTGCGTTAGGCCATATAAGTTGAAGTTATAACATATCTATATAATCCCTCTATTATGTATATCCGGGTAAAGCCGAGATATAAATTAACACCGTTAAATCTCCATACGCTCAATCGTAAGCTTATCTCTAGATTTTTATTTCAATAAATAATATCTGCAAACACTTTTGTGATATTATTTATCTCTAGGTTTAAACTATTTTCTCGAGAATTATTGCTTATGGCCATAAGACTTTCTAAAATACAATCTATAGAGTATTAGGATATAATACTCACCCAAATGATCTGATGGATCCCATATCTATGCACACCGGACTCCATGAGCATCGGACCATACCCAGCGACACCCAACGGTCAGACCATGAAAGGTTTCTGACATGTGTGGAACCAAAGTATGGTGGATCACTCACAAGCCCACCGTGGCACTTAGGTTAAAGGACCACGAATACTACTCAACTCAAAAGATCCTCCATTGACGGCTTTATGGGATGTCTATTGGAGATCTTTATGAGTCTGTTCAGTATTCAGTCCTTACTGAATACCTATAATTAGTGTATGTCTATATCTGGATGGTCCAGATGGTTAGTCTTAGCAAACTATGAGTTTAGTGAAAGCTCGTATAGAGATCTATATATTTGTTAAGGTATTCACTGACAGACCTGCATCAGTGAAGATAGATCAGGAACATAATATTTGAGAATATATTTGCATAATGACATTTTTCTAACACCATTTACAACTCTTTACAACTATGTCATTACTAATATATTCTCAGGTCTTTATCTCATTTCAGATAAGGCTCTAATTCTTTAGATTTTATTGACTCTTATAACCTGCTAACTCTTATCAGTGCCAACTCTTAACATTTATAACTCTTGGTGTTGCTAATTCTTAACACTGATCTAAACTCTTTTAGACCAAATCTAAACTCTTTCAGATCATATAATATCTGAAATATTACAAGCATCATACCATATATAAAATATAATTAACAATTTAATGAAATGATAATATTAGTATTAATATTAAACTAATATTTATACACAAAGGGATGTCACATAAGCACAAATCCAAGCAACCATATTAATAATACCTCCCGAAAAAAGGTCTTATACCTTAAGTTGATATGAGGATGCCTTCCTATCTAGATTCATGCAACTAATCTCATAAATACAAGAACATTTTATGGGATAAATCTATTAAGATTTATGTTCACATGTCATCCAATTGTTGTATGAATATTTTATTTTGTAATATTTATACAGTTCATTATTTGTTAAATCGCTAATTACTATTATTAAATGGTTCAATACTTGTGACACTACAAGCATTATATGATTTGAAGGAGTTCAGATTTGGTCTAAAGAAGTTTAGATCAATGCAACGAGTTAGCATCACTAAAAATTATAAATGCTAAAGAGTTAGCATGTTATATTAATCAGTGAAGTCTAAAAGTTAGAATCTTGTCTGTGATGGTACAGAGACTTGAGAATACATTAGTAATGACATAGTTGCAAGAGTTGTAATAGGTGCTAAGAAATGTTATTATACAAGTCTATTCTCAAATTATATGTTCTTGGTCTTAATTCACCTATGCAGGTCTATCGGTGGAATCTTTTTATATAGACTAATGTATATTATACCTAGATGGTCTAGATGGTTGTTTTTAGCTAACCATAGACTTACTGGAAGTTCGTATAGCATACAAGTATTTAGTAAGGACTGAATACTGAACAGACTCAACGAGGACCCCAATAGACATCCCATGAAGCAGTCAATGAAAGGTCCTCTCGAGTTGAGTAGTGTATGTGATCCTTTGACCTGAGTACCACAGTGAGCTTGTAAGTGATCCATTATACTTTAGTTTCACACATGTCACAGGCCTTTCATGGTGTGACCGCTAGGTGTTGCTATGTATGGTCCGATGCTTATGTAGTCTGGTGTGTATAGATATAGAATCCGTCAGCTCACATAAATAAGTTAATATATCCAGATGCTTAAAGACTGTATCTTAGAAAATCTTGTGGCTATAAGCAACAAACCAAGGAAATGAGTTTTCTACAGGGTTAAACAATATTATAAAAGTGTTTGCATATATTGTTTATTAAGATACGTGTCTAGAAATAAGTTCATGGATGAGCACATAGGAATTTGACGGTAGTGATCTATATCCCTGCTCTTCCAAGATATGATTGACAGATGGATTATACGTATGCACTATAACCTCAACTTGTATGGTCTACTGTATTGATTTGTAATATCCGTGACGTGTGCGTAGGGCATCAATCTTGGACTCACAGAATAGTTCTGTTTGACAAATCGAAAGTGGACCTAGAGAGTCTCGCAATATGAAGTGTACTCGGTATGCACTGGGGCAGCATACCAGATCGAATAATTCGATCTAGAAAATTCTAACAGACCGGACATTTACTTCGGTTTCCCTCCGATCGTGCACATGTCAAGACTTAAGAGTTACATCAATTAATTACAATTAGTTGTTGACTAATGGGATGTTGACACATGGCACATATGGGCTAATTATTTTTTGATTTAAAAAATACCAAAATGACCTTATTTGTTGGACAAATAATATCATTAGTTTATTCATTAAAATATTTATTGAATAAAATAATAATAATAATATATGATATTATTATTTAAATTGGAATCAAATAATAATTTATTTATTTAAATTGGTATGTGTTTCTACCATGATTTAATATCATTAAATCATTTGTTTAATATTTATTAAATGATAAGATAAGTATAAATGAGTGGCATTTATTAATGGTAGGCCTTAAGATGTTTCTTAATAATGAGAAAATATTTTCTCATTTGGTCTAGATTAAGGCTAAGTTTATTTAAATAATATTCAATTTTGTTTTGTTTTAATTTAGTTTATTGTAAGATAATAATAAACAAAAACTAATGGCAAACATAATAGATGTCATTAGGTGAGAAAATGGAAGATAATAATAAACAAAACACTAATGGCAAACATAATGGTTGCCATTGGGTGAGAAAATGAAAGATAATAATAAATAAATAAAAGAGCAATTAGTTGCTCAATTAATCATCAAAAATTCGTACATGGGATGTAGTGTATAGTAGAGAGAATTTTGAAAGATTAAGTGTTAGAAATTCTCTCAAGTGTTGAGAGCACAAAAACACAACTCTTCCATTTTTCCTCTTCCATTTTTTCTTCCATTTTGTCACCCATATTATAAGGTAGAAATAAAGATTCAAGAGTTGAATCCTTTACTGGAAAAGATGCTATTCTAGCTTCCTTAAGCCCACCATGTTGAGAAACTAAAATTATGAATGGGTTGCTTCAAGACGGATACTCTGGTTCGACAATATACCAAAAGCTTGACAAGGTACTATTTCTCAATCTTGAAGTATTTTACATTTATGAGATAACATGTAAAGTTTATTTGTGTTTATTATTATAAAATTGTATTCCGTTCATCCGCTACGCATGTATGTATGTGATACGTATGCTATATTTGAATGATAGACACAAACCCACATGTATAAGCCCTAGGTTTAAAATCACTCACAAAATCACCTTCCACGTCCAAGGATAATCTCCTTTCTGGCTTTCAATAACGAACTCTATGGATATAAGGAATCCTACAGATACAAGCATCTAAGTGAATGAACTGTCCTAAAAATACAAAGGATGACTTATCCAAACTACATCTTATTCATAACAACAAAGTTCTCAGTGATAGGAAAGCAACATCTCCCCCTCATAGGAAGCATAAAGAATATTACAAAAAAAAAAATCTAATTCCACAAACTTCCTTAGCAATGAAGAAAATACTTCCTCGTAAAATAAGCATAAAAACATCATTCAAAATAAATAAATAAAAACAACATCCAAAGAAACAAAACAAGTATTTCCAAAGACAGCAACATGTGTCCTAAATAGATAAATATCCATTTCTGCTACATTCTCTCTTTTTCTTTACTTACCATATTTCAATTACATGTCATATTTTCTTTATTTGGTTTATTATTACCATATAAAGCATTTATCAAATTTTTATTATACTCGTAAACACAAAATTATAGAATAAGAAAAGGGAAGTATACTTATAAAATTTTTCTTTTCATTATCATACAATTACATTATGAAAGTACAACAAGGTTCTAAAAATGACAAGAGTCAAGCAGAATCATCTAGACTCTTGTAAAAGCTTTACCATAATACGTAATGGTCCATGACGCATATGAGGAGAACAATACCTCATCTTTGAACTTTCTCCCCAACTTGAGACTGCATCAGTTGTCCTCTTACCTTCTCTCTTCGATTCCACTTCGGGGATGAGGATAGGACTTGTTGAAATTTGTGCTTACATGCCATTCCTTTATGTATAAATATTGTTTTTAATATTAATACTAGTATTATCATTTTATTAAATCGCTAGTTATATTTTAAATATGGTGAGATGTTTGTAACGTTTTAGATATTGTATAATCTGAAGGAGTTTAGATCAATGCTAAGAATTAGCAATGCTGAGAGTTATAAATGATAAGAGTTAGCATTAAAAAAAGTTATCAGGTTATAAGAGCCAACGATATATAAAGAGTTAGAGTCTTATCTAAAATGGGACAAAGATTTGAGAAAATATTAGTAATGACGTAGTTGCAAAGAGTTGTAAATAGTGTTAGGAAATGTCATTATGCAAATATATTTTCAAATGTTATGTTCATGATCTATCTTTACTGATGCTGGTCTGTTAGTGAATACCTTAATAAATATATAGATCGGTGTATGTCAATATTTGGATAGTCCAGATGGTTAGTCTTAGTAGACCATGAATTTAATGGAAGCTCGTATAGAGATACAGGTATTCAGTAAGGACTGAATATTGAACAGACTCACAAAGACCTCCAATAGACATCTCATAAAGCTGTCAATAAAGGGTCTTTTGAGTTGAGTAGTATTTGTGGTCCTTTAACTTGAGTTCCACGGTAAACTTGTGAGTGATCCACCATACTTTGATTTCACACATGTTAGAAAACTTTCATGGTCTGACTGCTGGGTGTCATTGGGTATGGTTCGATGCTTATAGAGTCTAGTGTTCATAGATATGAGATTCATTAGCTCATTTAAGTGAGTAATATATCATAATGCTCTAAAATTGTATTTCAGAAAGACTTATAGCTATAAGCAGTAATTCCCAGAAAAAGAGTTTAACCTTAGGAATAAATAATATCACAAAAGTGTTTGAAATATTATTTATTGAAATACAATTCTAGAGATAAGGTTTTAGTTAGGCATATGGATATTTAACAGTGTTGATCTATATTTTCGCTCTACCCGGATATAAATAATGGAGAGATTTTACGAATACATTGTAATCTCAACTTGAATAGTCTAACGTGCCATTTTTTAATATCTGTAACGTGTGTGTAGGGCATCGTTTATAGACGTATGAAGGAGTTTCATATGATAATTCGGGCGTGGACCTAGAGAATCTCACAATATAAAGTGTACTCGTTGTGCATAAGAGCAGTACTATAAATTGAACAGTTCCATCCTCGAAATTCCAACAAACAGAAATTATATTTTTGGTTTTCTTGATTATGTACTTGTCTAGACTTAAATGTTAAGTACATCACTTAATTAATTGACAAGAGTATTAACTAATTAGATATTAACAAGTGGCACAATTTTGTTCCATGAATTGTTTCACAATGAATTCACTTATTAACCATGTTTGTAAAAATTAATTATTCAAATAGTTTTTTGAATAATTGAATAAATATTATTTAAATAAATAATAATATTTATTTAGTTATTTATTATTATAGTTTAAGTGGGAGACATATACCTAATTAGCTATAATAGCCACCAAATCTTTTTTTTTTTAGTTTTTTTTGCCATTTAATCAATTTTGAGAGTACTTTGTGAAGTGCTCAACACACCTAAATTTTGAATTGAATAATGGATTAGCAAATAGTTAAGTAAAAAAGTGTGCAAGGTGAGAGAATTGGAGAGAGTTTTTGATTTTGGAGAGTTTTTTTTTGAACGAAGGATTGTGAGAAAAACTAAATAGAAAGAAAAATAAATTCTTCTTATTTTTCTTTCAAGAAATAAAACCTTGTTACTAAAAATTTAGTTGCTACTATTTTACTTCACAATCCCACCGGATTGTTATAAACTAGAATTGAACTATAGTGTACTTCAAGGTGGGCTCAAAGTTGGAGTTAGGAAGAATCCAAAATTGAAATCTTCACCGAAATTCTTCAAAGGTATGTTTTCTATCATCTTATATTGTTAATGATATAATTTACATGTATATATGTTGATCATATGCTTAATTCCACTTCAAAATTTTGTATATGATGCATGTAATTATATTTTTCAACATGTACATAATCACATGCATACACCTTAAAACACATTAACAAGTGGTATCAGAGCATGTTTATTGTGTTTTTGGGTTGTTGGAGTGTTATATGAAGTGTTTAGAATGCCTAAAAATAGTAAAAATTACATTTTAAAGTGTTAAAGTGTAGAAAAATAGTTTCTATCGAAATAATGCCGCGGCACTAAGAACCGAACGTTGGGGAGTTCACGTGTTAACATGATCACTGCAACATTCACTGGTGAACGCAGGGGCGTTATTTATGATAACGTTGAGACATTAAGGTGCTTAACATAGGGGCGTTAAAAGGGCAAACGTCGGGGCGTTCTTAATGATGAACTCGATGGCATTCAAGTGTTGAACGCCGAGGCATTCAAGTGTTGAACGCCGAGGCATTCAAGTGTTGAACGCCGAGGCATTCAAGTGTTGAACGCCGAGGCATTCAAGTGTTGAACGCCGAGGCATTCAAGTGTTGAACGCCGAGGCATTCATAAGTCCAAAACTCAAGCCGCTTAAGGTTGAAGACAAAAAAGAGTAAAATTTTGTTTTTGGAGAATTATATTGCATAATGTTAAAACGTTCAACTTTTAACGCTGATCATTCTGAACAATACACTCCAATTTAAAATTTTTGCATGTCAGGTTCATTTGATACAATTATAATTGTTATATCATTGTATTAAATATTATATATATATTTGTTTATGTTTATTAATCACAATAGAAGCCCAATTTGTGGGATTAGTTATGCTTCCATAAACAAATATTCTAATTATAAATTAGATTCGTATAAGATATGAAAATTTATTATAATTATTAATGGTAATAATAATTATAAAAAATATCTCTCTAAATCAGATTAAATAATATTATATTATGAGATAATATCATATAATGATCCGTCTTGTTAATACGGTATTAGACGGTTCACTTCGATCTTTTTCAATATTACTATAACGTGAGGGATTGGTTGGAGTGATTCGGGCTATGCCGGTTAAATATGAGATGAAGCAAATATATACGAATGTATTGCCCAATATTGCTACAGCGTGAGGGTTATACTAATAGCATATATTTAATAATTGACAAGTTAATTTGGAATACATTTATCTAATATTGCTACAGCGTAAAGATAAGATGTATATTAGGATCAGTGGTAAGAGTTGCATAAGATGCAATTGACAAGAGTTGTCTACCTCTTAGGTTTACAAAGGCCAATATTGGTACAGTGTGAGGTTAAAGTAAAATGTCAATGGGATCCACTTTTAACTGTATAGTTAAAGAATCTAAAACTATCATTTTTCCGTTGAAGAGATGAAAGAGATTATGTAAACAGTGGGAAGGCATTTTTAGATTAAAAAAATGTATAAGTGTTATACCCATGATCTAAAACGTTATTTATTATTGATTGAAATATTCCGTTAACATCTTTTCTTTTGTCTTGTCAAGATCAAATGACTTCAAGCAACCCACTAGTTTGTATCTTCGATGCACACTCAAAGGTGCAGAAAATTATGCTGACTAGCTTATAAATCTCAGAATAGTTTTGGATTCTAAGAAGCTTGGATATGTAATTGATCAGTGCCTACCTCGAGCTGTTTCTAATAATCCTTCTCCGAAAGAAAATGAGACATATAAAAAATGGTTAGATGACAATTTAAAAGTCAAATCATACAACCTTGATTCAATGTCTACGGAGCTCTAAAGAGAGCATGTCCACATGGATAGTGCTGGGAGTATAATGCTTCATTTGAAAGAGTTTATTTGGTGACTGACCTTAAGTTGAAATATACAGGATTGTCAAATCTCTCTTTTAAGCTAGACTACCCGAGGGCAATCCAGTGAGTCTCCATGTCCTCAAGATTATATTTCATATTGAGAGGTTAGAAACTATGGATATCTCATTGAGTAATACATTGGGGAACAGTTTGATTCTTCATCACTTCTAAGGTCATTTACACAGTTCATCATAAACTTCAATATGCAAGAATTGACCTTTACCTATGCTGATCCGCATAACATGCTGAAAACACCTCAAGAGGACATGAACAAAGAGAGCACGACTCTTTATATTCAGGGTGCTTCATCTTCTATCCTAAAGAATTCTAGAAAGTTCAAAGGGAATAATAAAAAGAAAGCAAAGTATGCACCCAAAATGGATCCTCAAAGCAACACATGTCTAAGCCTCAACATAAGAACGAAGCAAAAGAAAAATGTTTCCATTGCAGTGAGGATGGGTATTGGAAGCGAAACTGCCCAAAATACCTTGTCACGATTAAGAAGATCCCTTCAGGTATGCATTTGCCTATCATTTATAGTTTTTTAGCATTTAATGCTAATAATGGCTGGGTATTAGATACTGCTTGTCCTTTTTATATCTGAATATGTTGCAGGGTCTCAAAGAAGTTAGACTGTTATAGCTTGGAGAAGTACAGTTTCGTGTTGGAAATGGAGATTTCTTGCAGGTTGAGGCTATTGGATGTTTTAATTTACTTCTTCTATGTAATAGAATTGTTGTATTGAATAATTGCTATTATGTGCTAAACATTATACGATAAATTATATCTATTCATTTATTAGATAGTGAGGGATATTATATGTATGTACAAAACCATTCTTTACATTTGTATAATTTTGATAATATTTTATTAGTTGAATATCAGTTGATTAATGGCCATTATATATTAGAGTCAACAAGCAATGTCATTAATGTACGGGTGAATGTTAATAATAACTCAAAAACTTTAAATGATATGAAATTTTGGCATATGAGATTAGGTCATATAAGTGTGAAACGCCTAACTCGTCTGATTAAGGATGGTCAGATATTTGATCTGACCATAGAGCCTTATCCAGTTTGTGAATCTTGTATTAAAAAAAATGACCAAAGCTCCATTTATTGGTGTTGGACACCGTACTACTAATTTATTAGAACTTGTATATAGTGATATGTGGTCCAATAAATCACAATGCAATAGGTGGCATTCGATATTTTGTTATATTTATCGATGATCTATCATGATTTGGATACATGTTTATTATAAAATGTAAGTAAAAAACTTTTAATAAGTTCAAAGGGTTTCAAATTGAAGTAGAGAAACAAACCAAATGTATATCAAATGCCTTCGATCAGATCGAGGCAGTGAATACATGTGCAGTGAAGTTTTGGATTATTTAAAGGAGAATGAAATTTTCACTCAGTATAGTTCTCCTGATACTTTACAACACAATGATGTTTTAAAGATGAGAAATCAGACTTTATTGAATATGGTCCTATCGATGATGAGCTTCAACGATCTCTCTAAATATCTATAGAGCTATGCTCTAGAAATTGATGCTCATATATTAAACAGAGTTCCATCGAAAGTTGTTCCATCTACTCCTTATAAGATATAGAATAGAAGAAAATCGAGTATGAAATATGTTAAGATTTAAGACTGTCCTACTTATGTAAAGTAACACAACAGGATAAATTTGTACCTAAAAGATATAAGTATCGATTCATTGGATATCTTAAGAATTCAATAGGGTACTAGTTCTATGATCCTAAGGAAGAAAATGTGTTCGTTGCTCGAAATGCCACTTTTCTATAGAAATAGTTTCTCATAGATCGTGAGATTGTAGAAAGATTGAATTAGATGAACTCAATCAGGATGTAAATGAACTAAAGATAGAACCTCAGGCTCAATCGAGTAGAATACCTTTAACACACCCTCCACGTAGGTCAGAAAGGATATCAAGGCCACTTAATAAGTATGGTTCAATACATGAAGGTGCTTTAGATGTTTTTTTTATTGAAGAAAATGATCATTTGACTTATAGAGATGCGATGTTGGACATCAATTTAGGAAAATGGCAAGAGGCCATAAAATTTGAGATTGACTCAATGTATCAAAATTAAGCTTAGAACTTAGTTGACCTTTCTGAAGAAATTGTTTCTATTAATTATAAATGGATTTACAAGGAAAACGTAGGCCCGATAAAAAAGTAAAGACTTTCAAGGTTCGTCTGGTAGCGAAAGGTTATACTTAGCAATCTGTGATCGATTATGAGGAAACCTTCTACCTAGTAGTGATGCTTAAGTTAATTCGAATTTTCTGGCAATTACTGTATATTATGACTATGAAAATTGGAAAATAAATGTAAAACCAACGTTCCTAAATGGATATCTTGAAGAAGAAATCTATATAGAACAACCTAAAGGTTTTACATCTAACCAAACTTCTAGTTTAGTATGCAAACTGAAGAAGTCTATTTATTCACTTAAGCAGACTTTTCAAAGTTGAAATCTTTATTTTGATGAAGTAATAAGAGGGTCTGGTTTCATCAAGAATGAAGAAGAATCATATGTGTATAAAAAGAGCAGTAGAAGCATTGTAATCTTCTTGGTTATTTATGTGGATGACATGCTCATTATCGAAAATGATATTGGTATGTTACAATCAGTTAAAAACTACCTTAGTAAGAATTTCTCCATGAAAATTTTGGGAGAGGCTTCCTATATATTAGGTATAAAGCTTTATAGAGATAGATTTAGGAGGCTTATAGGACTCTCTCAATCATTATACATAGATAATGTATTGGAAAGGTATAATTTTAGTAACTATAAGATAATTAATATACATTTTAGACATGACGTTCATCTTTTAAGAAAAATGTGTCCTCAAAGTGAAGATAAAAATGTTAGAATTTCTAACATATTATATGCATCAACTGTAGGAAGCTTGATGTATGATATAATATATACGAGACCTGACATCAATATGGCTATAAGTGTTATAAGTCGGTATCAGTCTAATCCAGGCGAAGGCCATTGAATAGTTGTGAAACATGTCCTCGAATATCTTAAAGGTACTAAAGACAAGTTTTTGATATATGGAGAAAGTAACTTACAAGTAACAGGATACACAGATTTAGACTTTCAGTCTGATCTAGATGATATATGAGAGTATTATAGTCTTTTTAGTTTTTATGTAGATGACATACTCATTATTGAAAATAATTTTGGTATGTTACAGTCAATTAAAAGCTACCTCAGTAAGAATTTCTCCATGAAGAATTTGGGAAAGGCTTCTTATATACTAACTATAAAGCTTTATAGAGATAGAGTTAGAAGGTTTATAGGACTCTCTTAATCATCGTACATAGATAATGTATTGAAAATGTATAATTTCAGTAAAGATAAAAAGATAAGAAAGTTAGTATACCTTTTAGAAATGGTGTTCATCTTTTGAGGAAGATGTATTCTCAAAGTGAAGATAAAAAGATTAGAATGTCTAACATACCATATACATAAGCTGTATGAAGTTTAATGTATGCCATGATATGTACGAGACCTGACATCAATATAGTTGTAAGTGTTATAAGTTGGTATTAGTCTAATCTAGGCGAAGGCCATTGACGGCTGTGAAACATGTTCTCAAATATCTTAAAGGTACTAAAGACAAGTTTCTGATATATGGAGAAAGTAACTTACAAATGAGAGGATATACAGATTCAAACTTCCAGTCTGATCTAAATGATGGAAAGTCTATATCTGGATATGCATTCATTCTCAACGGTGTTGTAGTTAGTTGGAAAAGTAACAAACAGTAGTCCACAACTGATTCCACAATAGAGGCAGAATATATTACAGCCTCAAAAACAGCAAAAGAAGCAGTGTGGATACACAAATTTGTAGCTGAACTTGGAATAGTTTCAATTGCAATGGATCTTATACCATTATTTTGCGACAATAACAAGCCATTGCACAAGCTAAAGAGCCGAGAGTACATCAAAAGTCTAAGCATGTGAAAAGGAAATACCATATTATTAGAGACATCTTGGTTAGAGAAGATGTAATAGTTTGTAGAGTAGACTTTATAAATAATGTAGCAGACCCACTTACTAAAGCCTTAACTCCAAAAGTATTTGAAAGATATGTGGAGTTAATGTGCATTCAATACCACATTTAATAGCACTAAAGCAAGTAGGAGTTGTTAGGATTTGTGTTTATGTATCATCCCTTTATGTGTGAATATTTGTTTAATATTTATACTAGCATTATTATGTCATTAAATCGCGAATTATATTTTATATAGAGTAAGATGCTTGTAATATTTCAGATATTGTATGATCTGGAAGAGTTAAGATCTGGTCTAAAAAAGTTTAGATCAATATTAAAAATTAGCAACGCTGAGAGTTATAAACGCTAAGAGTTAGCACTGATAAGAGTTATCAGGTTATAAAAGCCATCGATATCTAAAGAGTAAGAGCCTTATCTAAAATGGGACAAAAACCTGAGAATATATTAGTAATGGTATAGTTACAAAGAGTTGTAAATAGTGCTAAGAAATGTCATTATGCAAATATGTTCTCAAATATTATGTTCTTGACCTATTTTCACTTATGTTGGTCTATCAGTGAATAACTTAATAAATATATAGATCAGTGTATGTAAATATTTGGATGGTCATGATAGTTAATCTTAGCAGACCATGAGTTTAGTAGAAGTTCGTATAGAGATACAGGTATTCAGTAAGAACTGAATACTGAACAGGCTCACAAAGACTTTCAATAGACATCCCATAAAGCCGTCAATTAAGGGTATTACGAGTTGAGTAGTATTCGTAGTCCTTTGACCTGAATACCACGGTGGGTTTATAAGTAATCCACCATACTTTGGTTCTACACATAGCAGAAACCTTTTATGGTCTGACCGTTGGGTGTCGCTGGGTATGGTTCGATACTCATGAAGTTTTGTGTGCATAGATATGGGATCCATTAGCTCATTTGGGTGAGTAATATATCATAATACTCTAAGATTGTATTTCATAAAGTCTTATGGCCATAAGCAGTAATTCTTGAAAAAAGAATTTAACCTTAAGGATAAATAATATCACAAAAGTGTTTGAGAATATTATTTATTAAAATATAATTCTATAGATATACTTTCAGTTGGGTATATGGAGATTTGACAGTGTTGATCTATATCTCCGCTCTACCTGGATATAAATGATGGAGGGATTCTATAAATATGTTATAACCTCAATTTGTATAGTTTAACGCGCCACTTTATAATATCCGTAACGTGTGTGTGGGACATCATTCACAGACGTATGGAGGAGTTCTATATGACAATTCAAGCATGGACCTAGAGAGTCACAATATAAAGTGTACTTGTTGCGTACTAGAGTAGTATTATGGATTGAACAGTTCCATCCTAAAAATTCTAACAAAGTAAAAATATATTTCTGGGTTCCTCGGGTTGTGTACTTGTCTAGACTTAAATGTTAAGTACATTACTTAATTAGTTGACAAGAGTTGTTAACAAGCGGCACAATTTTATTCCATAAATTGTTCACAATAAATTCACAAATTAGCCATGTTAGTAAAATTAAATAAGGTAAAAAATTAATTATTTAAATAGTTTTTTTAATAATTGAATAAATATTATTTAAATAAATAATAATATTTATTTAGTTGTTTATTATTATGATTTAGATGGGAGACATATACCTAATTAGATATAATAGCTACCAAATCTTTTTGTTTTAAAGTTTTTTGATCACTTAACTAATTTTTAGAGCACTTACAAAGTGCTTAACACACTTAAAATTTGAATTGAATAATTGATTAACAAATAGTGAGGTAAAAAAACATGCAAGGTAAGAGTATTAGAGAGAGGTTTTTTTGTTTTGGAGAGTTTTTCTTTGAATAAAAGGTTGTGAGAAAAATTAGAGAAAAAAAATCAATTCAATTCATATTATTTTTCTTTCAAGAAACAAAACCTTGTTGCTGAAAATTTAGTTACTCATATTCTAGCTTCACAATCTCATCCAATTGTTGTGAACTAGAATTGAACAATAGTATATTTCAAGGTGAGCTCAAAGTTGGAGTTAAGAAGAATCTAGAATTAAAATTTTCACTGAAATTCTTCAAGGGTATGTTTTTTGTTATCTTATGTTGTTAATGATATAAGTTATATGTGTATATGTTGATCATATGCTTAATTCAGCTGCAAAATCGTGTATATAATATATGTATTTTATTTTTTTCAACATGTACACAATCACATGTATACACTTTAAAACATGTTAATAGGACCCTCTGAATCACTGATCTCAATAAAGTTCTCTACAAAAATGAAACATATAAGAGTCAATAAAACCTTACTTGAGGTAAACAACATCTAAAAGAGCCATATACTTTCATGTCATCGAAAATTCAATCCTTGTCTAGAGAAGTATTAATTACATTATCTAATCACTTTACTTCACTTTTTCATACTTTCATAAACTTATCTTACAAATAACATTTACTCATTCTTTGTAGAATAGTATCTATTATATTAAAAGCATTCCTTAAAAGGATTGTGTACTAAACAACTACCTTCTTGTAGAAGCACAATAGATGTTTTAAATTGCCAAGTCATTATATAATGGTTAAAACATATGTTCACTAAGCACCATTTTCTAATAGAGTCATGTTGTGTCTTAAGAAAGTATAGAGGGCCCACTTTAATGTTAAGATGTTTAAGAAGAGTCATGTACTATAAGATGCTTATGAAAACTTTAAAATACTTTTTTGGAGAGGTCGTGTGCTAAACACCACCCTCCCTTGAAAGCATGACCCAATATCTTTACTATAAAACACTCATATCTAAAGATTTATTTAGAAGAATTTAGTGTTTTTACTGTTGAAATAAGCATATAAAAAACTTTCTAAAAAAAAAGTATCATATTAACTTTCCTAAAAATAGAAACAAAAATTTTCCTCATAAAAAGCATGACTTACAAAAAAAAAATTTCTCATACGATCATATGATTATTACATCACGTGTATGGAAGCATTCTTTCACATGACATTATTTAAAATCTAAACTACAAATAGAAGTAAGTATTACTACTACTAGAGCAAATTAATGAAAATAAAAGGACTGTAATGATAATATTCCAAGCAAATTTGGAAGCTCCAAAACATTTCGATACATATCTATCCTTTACGCTGAAAACATCTTCACTATAGAAAAAAATAAGAAGTATAAAAAGTTTAAAAGTATGAAAAGCTTGCTAATAGAAAAATGAATGAGTGTCTCGAGAAAGCTTCCACTCTTTTACTTTGGGGGATAGGGTATTTATTGAGTCCATTATTTATAAATTCAATTAACTCACTCAATAGCTCAAATTATAAACTCAGACTTTGAATTCATTTTGTTGGTATCCGAACCCATAAATTTTATGGGGAAATAGGTACATATTAAAATTTGACTTCTATTTAAATTTTAATTATTTAAATAATTATTATGCATGAAAAAAAAATTTCATGAATAAGGAATTTCATTTAAATCTTTTTTTTTATTTAAAATAGATTAGAATTTTTAATTAACTTATATTTAATCAAATATATAATTTGATAGAGATTAGGATTCATACATTTACACTCCAATATAGATTATGATGATTTATGTACTATAAATAAGCATATGATCTTAGTTCATAAATTTTTTCAAATAATTTCATTATATTCTATACATTTTATATGTAATTGATTGATCCTTTTTGAAACATTCTCTATACACTAACATTCTTTTTTTTAAAAATTAAATATTAATATTGATTTGAGGGTTTATTATTTTTTTTATAAGAGAATGATGCTTTTTTTCATAAATTTAAAAAATTATTAACAAGGTAGAGAAATTTTTACCAAGCTCCAATTTTCAGAAACTTTAATAATGTTATTATTTTGGCTCCTCCCACCACGAACAATGCATTATTACTAATTTCCTTTACTTATGCAATAAACTTTATTAATCACATTTTTTTAGTATGCCAAATTCATCTAACACTAAAGTTACTGAAAAAAAATTGGAGGAAGTCCCTCCGACGGTATGATCAATTATCATTTTTAGGTTCCAAATAGTTAATAATTATATTTTCCATAAAAGAGAACATTCCTTCGTCTAATCTAAGATTGTCCGAGGTTTCATTATTCGGCTATAATCTAACACTTTTTTTTTTAGAATAACACTATCTTATACAAATTAATTAATTGACAGCGATATGCAAGTGTTGTTGGATGAAATATTAAAATCAATAAAACAAATTAAAATAAATAATATAGAATAATGCTTTTGTAATTCATTAATTTGTTTGAGATGATTTATGCAAAAATTTGTATATATTGTATTTTTATTTTTTTAAAAGATAAAATACATGAATTATGAAATATACTTTAAAAGATAATTTTAACATAATTTTTTTTAAAAAAAAAGTCTCGATATTAAAAAAAAAAATGCCACGAGAATAAATTTTTCATTTGCTAACAAGCAAAACAATTTTATTATAGCCAAGGAGCTCATTGCTCAATTGTTTGGTGGCAACACTTTTAATATTAAGATATCAGATTTAAGTTGGATTGTCAAAGTGTTGGTTCGAGTTGGGTTAATTTACCTCTTTGTGGCTGAAGGTGATTCTCTCATTTTGGCGTTCTAATGTGAAAGTGTTGGGTTCGAATGGTCAAACTCCCATGTAAAGGACGGTTGATTTGTATTATAAATTAGATCGTGCGGCTGAAGTGTAAGGGAGTAAACTAATAACCGTAGATTCAAAAACACTGGACTATCACAGGTATGCACAGTGATTCTCTAGCACTGGCGTCCCTAATATGAATTGATAATTCGCATTTGAGAACAAATAATAACAACGTGATTCGGAAGGAAGGAAGGAGGCTTCTAAAACAGATTCATTGAGAGAAGAAAAGAATTAAGATTGGCTTTTTACAGTGACCGATGAAGAAATCGAAGATGAGAAGCGAAGCTAGCACTAGCAATAATAATAACAGTAACCGTAGAGGAGAAACCGTCGTTACTGATTGTGGCACCTGTCGAAGCTCTTGCGGTTACTGTAAATCTACGGCTCGTATCAGTATCTCTCACGGTCTGTCGTTTTAGCTTTCCTTCTATTTATTTATTTAAAAATAAATAAAAGAAAATTATTTGGAAGATTTACAATTATTTATCTTTAAATTACAAGAATTTTCCGATAATTGTATTTTGAAATTCGTTGTTTTTCGACTTTGTTAAATTTCAATCTTATATATATGTTTAGTTGCTCATCAAGGATGTGTTTGTTTATTATAAGCTGCAAAAATTCGTAATTGTTTTAATCGTTTTGCTTGATGAGTTCGCGGCGCGACTCGATTAGCTTTATTTTCACTGTGCAGTTAACGACGAATTATGTATAAAGTATGTGAATTATTGTTTTCTGAATTTGTTTTTGCAGGTTTATGGGCGTATAGTGTTACTGTTGATGACTACCAAGGTTGGTCGGTATAATCGGTTTGAAAACGAAAACTTGTTTTTGTTTGCTTTGCCAGAAGTTGTGCTTTGGATTTTTTTGGTGGTTATTTTAATTGAATGCATACATTGTATCAATTAATTATGGTACCGACATTAGTGAAAAATGAAAGTGTATAATACTGTAATCTTTAAAAAGAAAGAATCATTGATAAGTTGAATTAGCTACTCTTATGGATGATGATCTATCAAATGTCGTGATAGTACTTTTGAATGCTTCCACTTGCATAAATCTAATTTAACTTTACATGATTTAGCCTGTTTCAAAGAGGAGAGGATCAGATTTGATCAGAAAAAAGTGCTATACAATCCTTGGGTTTATAGTTTCATTTCATTTAGGTGAATTCTAAGTTTAAACTTCTTTTGGCAGATCTTCTGGACCGGGGATGGAGAAGGTCCGGCTGTTTCCTGTACAAACCTGATATGGAAAGAACATGCTGCCCATCTTATACTATTCGTCTGAGGGCAAGTGATTTTGTTGCTTCTAAGGAGCAACGCAGAGTTTCTAGACGAATGCAAACGTGAGTAGGTGTACTGTCCGTCATTTTCTCAGTTTCTTGATGATGTGCTTGCATTTAGTTCTATTTAGTACTCTGTACTATGCTTTCTTATGGATCCTGTAAAATAAATTCCATGATATTTTAAGCTTTGGTCAAGAATTTTAAATACCTGTTTGGCCATGAGCTACACATTTCCCAATGACTAACTTATAGGGTTAGTTTTTCTTCATTTTGAGTAAATTCTGAACTTGTTGATGGTACCAATCTTCATTATTGACAGATTAATTTTGGCTGTTGCTAAAGTATTTATTTTTTCTATTTTTTTTGGTTCTAGCAATAATATGTGTACTGTCAGAAAGTTAAGATCCTATTTTAGAAACATAGTAATAACCAAAAGAAATCTCCTCAATTTATTTTTGTATGTGTTATATGCCTAGGTTTTTAGATGGCACATTGGATGTAAAAAAATCAGTTGAGTTCATAGAGGATCCAAGTACTTCTAAGTGCCACAAAGTTTCAAGCTCAGTGGAAAAAAACTCCTTGTCCCATAACGATGAAGAGAAGAAAAAGGAAGAACAAATTCTGCATTTTTTGTCTGACAAAATTGACAATACAGTGCATACGAGTACTGTAAGTGGGGGATTTCCTTCTGGTATTAAACTTCCAAAAGCATCTGTCAAAAAAGTTTCACAGACAAAAAGGAAACTACTAGTTGAAGGAACAGAAAACCTCCTATACACCAGCAACATTGCATTCCAAATAGCAGCCATTTTAAAGCGGACGCAGTTTGCTGAGAATGATATGCAGCAGTTAAGAGTAGTAAGACAGAGCACAGAAGACAATGGTCCATCTCCCAAAATTATAGCAGAAAAGTTGGCAAGTTCTCTAAATCAGCTGGCAGAAAGTTCTGGACTTTCTATCAGGGCTTGCAGTGGGCACCTTAACTTTTATTCTGCTAATAAACAAGATTCTTTAGGCGAAAATGTTCAAATTGTTAACATTTCTGAAGAATCTGCCAAAGTGTGTGAAAATAAAGACAGCTGTTTGAAGAATAGCTCTGAAAATGCTCAGAGAGAAAGACACAAGCTCCAGATACGTTTGAAAAGATCCAGTTTTGATCCCAAAGAGTTTGAATTGTATAGACAATATCAGCTTAAGGTGCATAATGATAAACCAGAGCAGGTCACTGAGACTTCATATAGGAGGTTTCTAGTTGACACTCCCTTAGTATTTGTTCCACCATCTGGTGATGGTACAGTTCCGCCGTGTGGCTTTGGCTCTTTCCATCAGCAATATCTGATTGATGGTCGGCTAGTTGCCGTTGGTGTAATAGACATTCTTCCTAGGTGTTTGTCAAGTAAATATTTATTCTGGGATCCGGATTATGCCTTTCTATCACTTGGCAAGTATTCAGCTCTGCAAGAGATAGGTTGGGTGAAAGAGACTAAAGCCCATTGTCCCACTCTTCAGTATTACTATCTCGGCTATTACATTCACTCCTGCAGGAAGATGAGATACAAAGCAGCATATCGCCCATCAGAGCTTCTCTGTCCACTTCGATACCAGTAAGTTGTTTTGCATCTAGCAACTAATGGTGACTGAAGGACACAGCACCAGTTATTTTTAATCCTCATTTTAGCTTCTTAGTAGTACATGGGATCGATTTCATTCCAGTCACAAACACAATTAACTTGAGTTTCTCAAACTTCTTTCCTTATATACTATGTTATAACTGTCTAAGGTGGAGTGATGCTCAAGCTATCCTTGTCAACATTGTTAGAAAGAAGTTTCAACTTGAGAACAAATCTCGGTGGATAGCTTGAAGCCTTCAAGTTACAATGATCCAGAAAAAGAAAATGAAGGTTTTTTCTTTTACTTTTGGCATGGTAACTGGGTCTTTGAGCTTGAGTTTCTTTGCTTGGGATTCTTCCCTTGAAACTCAAATTGGAATTTCATATACAAGACTTGCCTTTTATACAAGTATTAGATAGAGTCTCTTATCATACATGTGCTTCATTTTCTGGTACTTCTGAATTTTTAAGCCTAATTAGTGTCAATAATTTTTCAGGTGGGTACCGTATGATATTGCAAGGCCTTTGCTTGATGGAAGACCGTATATTGTTTTGTCAGATTTTCCCAGCTCACAAAGCGAGTCCTCACTGGCTTGTGTCGCAGAAAATGCTCCACATGATGACATTGACCGAGAAGACTCTAATGATGTCCTTATGGACTATGATGAAGAAATGCTTGAGCCCGAGTTTGAAAGTGATGATGATGATGAACCTGACACAGACACCAATGGTCAGACTAATGCCATAGAAGATGGTGATTTCTCTAATATTCTAATTGGGGAGAAGGGGTCTCGAGTGAGGTACAAGGTAAATGCCCTTGATTGCTGAGTTGCATTGATGACCCTGGATCACACATATTTAATTGGACCTATAAAGATACTCCCACAATCACTTGACTAGAATGAAAAACTTCGTCTTTAATTAACAAACTGGATTTTTACCAGAAAAGATATTTTGTGGTCTGGTTTGATTCATCGTTCATCTGGTTTTGTGATTTCATTTTCTCATTATGTCCTTACAATTCTGAAGGATATCCAGCAAGCTTTTGGCCCCCTTCAACATAGATCCTTGGAATCCCAGTTGCATAAATACTTGAGGGCTGTGGGTGCAGAGCTATCTGAGCGAATGGTTTATTTTCTTGCGTGACAAAATTTCTGGTACATGATTTATCAGATTCTTCAGACATCGAAGTGGTGTGTTCACTCTAAACAGCCTAGTCATGCTGTCCAGGGCCATAAGGGAGCTGTTGTGGATTATAACTTATTTCCTGGATTAAAGATCGCTTTCATTTGACTTGTTTCCTGTAGGAAGTAACGATTCTAAATAAGGTTCATATGGCAGATTGTATGTACGTCACCCCTTTTTTTAAATTTTCTTTTCCTGTAGTAAGTCAATTGAATTTATTGCAAGAAGCAAATGCTCTTATTTCGATGTGGTTACAGGATTTTTTTTTTTTTCTTTTGCCTTTTCCTTTTGGAATAGTGAATTTACTCTTAAAAGTAAATGCAAGTATGCAAGTATTTTGCTTTGTAGAGCAAATGTTGCATTTTGTGGACTATGCAAAATCTAGTTAGGTTTTCTTTTTGGCAATGTTTAACGTTGGCTGATTTTTCTGCTGCAACATTATTAGTGTTAAGAGTAAATATTACTCGAAATTATTTTCTTGAATTTTAAAAAGTGCTTTCTGTTTCTAAATTGCCCAGTTCATTTCTACAACTGGGAACTACGGAAACAGAAGAGTTAAATATCTTGGCGACTTGGCCATTTACATTGTTCTGAAACAACCAACAGATCACTAACACTTAATCTAGAAAAACAATTGTTCTCTTAATTTTCTTGAAAAGGAATGGAATAATTGCCTGTGATAAAGCCAAATGTTGTTTACTCAACTGGATTCTGCTGCTAGATAATGATGTTACGGTGTGAATGTGATGATTCTATATAAACAGAATGTGCGAATATGCTATGGTTGCTTCTAAACTAATACAAATCAGGATAATTAACAAGTATGTCGTCACCAAATTGATAAAAAAAATGTTCCTGACTTCTAGAATTCAACAGGCCAACTGTAGATTATTGACCAGTTAGGAGGATCAGATCACGGGCTTAAGGCAGTTTTCCATTTGTTTCGTGGTCATTATCTATCAATAACGGCCCCAAATCTTTCGATTTCCCTTCTTTTTCCTTTTTCCAAAAGTTTATTGTCAAAGTGGTTACCTGTTAGATGCAACACCTAAATACTGCTTATTGAATTGTTTGGAATAACACAGGATTTACAGCAGGGGATGTATCCAACTCATTCAAGTTAGTGGTTTTATGGCTTGGAAACAACTAATCCCAAGTTCCAACGATGAATTAAAAATGTACCAAGTACATCTTAGTTATATATGTTGGGTTCATATTTGACCAGTCCACCTTGCCAGAATTAAAATATAGCTATCATTCAACAAAGCCTGCCAGGTGCCCCATAAAATAACAGGGGACGGTAACTTGAATGATTTGGTTCCTGAAAAGAGGCCACTTTGTTGGTGTTTTACGTTCTCTTCTTTAGAGTTTAGAACCTTTTAACAGCCCAGCTCCTCGATATTTTATGTATAGACATTGCCTTATGAGAGATTCAGTCAAATTACAGATCACATGAATATAGGCTCCATATCGGATTGTAGTGCTGTGATTTCAAAGCTGCAACTACTGTGAAATAAAACTACTAATTGTTAAGTGTAAGTATACTTGTTTGGTAAACATAATTTTGAAGTGAATAGACATCATTTTAAATTATTTTACATAAGTTTCTTATTGTATAGTGTTGAGTAAATGAGCTCTAACTTTCAAAGACAAGTTGATGAGTATTTGTCTAACACTTCAATTGTTGTGATTTTGCTTAATTGCTTTTAAAATTAAGCAAAAGCACAACAATTCCAAATGGACCCTAGCCAACTCTATTAAAGGTAGCAACCATGATCAACATGCCATATCATTATGCATTAAGGAGTAAAGAATGCTTAATTTACCTAAAAGAGTTAGGCTTGAGAGAGTTCCTTGATACCAACAATTAATATTCAGTTGAACACAGAATTCACCAAAGTTTGAACATGAAATAAATCGGATACAACAATCAGTGTTTTTCAATTTGGTTATTGACAGTGCATTTGGCAAGCTGCCAGATTGAGGAATAACCAGTTTGATAATTCACAAGTTGAATAAGAAACATGACAGTTAAAGAATGTACAGTTGGAATTGATGGGTGGTCAAGCATCATCTGCATCACTTCCACCAACATGTTGTTCCTGACTTGCCCAATAATTGCTTCCATCAGGACCGGAAACCTTAAACCTGCTCCACAGAGTAACCTGTTAAACCATGTCAATGACATAACAACAAGCTAGTATTCTAGGTTTTCTTTCTCCAATTCGTAGTTTATACTTACCGTTCAAGGACGGATTTTCCTTCTTTGTACTTCTGGCTCTTCTCATGGGCAGTCTCCTGAAAGAAATTATTCAGATAACTAACTGCAACAAGTAACATATATAGACTAATATTTTCTTAAATCTCTGCTGCCAAATCTTACATATTTCCACCCAACAATTGATCCACATCCAACACAGAAAATGTCAGCCACTGTATGCATCCCAGTCATCATCAGTCTCTCTTCTTTCTCTCCAACAGTGACATTCACTCTGCCAACGACAAAAGATAAGAATTCATCTTTCAGATAAATAAAGCAATAAAATGTCTAATGATTCATTTCGTCAGACAAACATAATATTGGGATGTCCATAAAAATTCATCCAATCATACTAGTTTATTATTTGCCCACTGAAACACAATACCTGCAACTACCCCGTCATGTAGTTCATCTCACCTGCTGCTTACATGCACTCCAGTAGACCACAGATGGCTAATAGGATTTAAAACATGTTTTGAGGCAATTAATCTATTTTATTGTTTCCTGATGAAGAAATACTTAAATCATCAGAAGGACATAGGGAATTTACGAAGGGTACAATGATCTGTTATCCACCAGTGTATATAATTACTAATGCACTTGGGCAAATGAAGGTAAACTTCAGATAGAGGTCCAGAATCCGCAAGAGATATATCATTTGTATCTTACTCATATCTAAGACTACATACAAGTAATTCTTCTGACAAGCCCCACGCATGTTCTTTTAGCTTTGGTTTGTACCACAAAAGCAACTGGTACCTTATCACATTGAGAAGTGTTCAGGTTATAGGTTCAACATTAAGTTATTTTAAGGTGGACTAGTTATTAACGAGTATTCATTAAGTGTTTTTATTTTCTTTTCTTTTCTATTCCTTTTGTCGGGAATAAATTGATTAGGTGCCAAAATTAGAAAACTTACACCTTACTGAAGAGATAAGCTTTCCCATGCCTGCAGTGGAAAGACTGAATAAAAGAACACAGGTAAGCACAGAATCAGAACATTTGCTTCTCATGAAACCCCCAATCATCATTTGTTGGATTCTATAAAAAATTTTACAAGTTAAATACAGAAATAAGTGTCTTCAATATGCTGAATCATCAAGCAACGCAAGAAGTATTTTGTTTCAAACTAGAAGAGGTTCAAACCAGAAGAGGTTGAATTATTATATACAAATATATCAATATTTCCTATCAGAAAACATACTAGTGTCCAAGCTTCATCTAAGCAATAAGGGAATAGGACAAGTAGCATCCACAATATAAACTATACCTAGAGCCTCATCCCCTATCATACTGCAACATTAGTAACCACGATCGCAGATGTACATGGAACAAATTTATGCATGCAAACATGCACGCAAATGACTTCATACATGTAACATTAGCTTCAGAAGCATAAGAATGTTAAAGAATCAAAGATTGAGATAACTTGTGAAAAAGCATCATTGGTAAGTTGAGAAGAACTACTTGGCCCGCTACATGATCAAAATAATTAAAGCACTTACCCGGAACAAAACTTTCCAAGCTCTCTAACTAAGATAGCATTACAAATTACTTATACAAGCATGTTTTTGCATCTGTATCAGCATAGTAGCCCCAGCAGAGACAGTATCCACTTAACTTGTTTGCAGTAAAAATCATAGATAGATATGATGTTTGAAGTGATCAAACTTCATACATGGGATAAATCAGTGGAGAACAGAATGGAACGCTACAAATAAATCAAGATGGAAGATCAAAATTAACATTTACATCAACATCAAGTTTCATAACTTTGGGAAAAAGGGCAGACTTCAACTGAGTTTAACCGACCTGTTTTAACTCCAGTGCAGAGTTATCTTCCTATCTCACTAAGAAATAAATTCAGCTAAAAACAAGAAAAAGAAAAGGTTGTTTAACATCATATTTGTAAAGTCTAGATGCAAACACTCTATTTTCATCATAGTATGGTATCTATTTGAGCAACTCTTTAATTCTTCAACATCAACCAGATCAAAAGTGTTCAAGAAGCATTATTGAGCTTCCAACACTTTATCTACTGATTCAACAACACTAACAGCAAACAGATCATCAACCAAGAAGCATTTTTTACCATGCTCGATTCCTCATAAATGAAGTCAAAACAGAAAGATCCCAGCAGTTAAGCATTATATGATCTGATCAGGCACCAACATCCAAAACAGAAGCTGATAGCTACAGATATCATTGCTATAAGATAATGCTATTCAACTCCATCAACAGAGGTTAAATAACCTTCTTTAATTACATAAATCCTCCCTTAATTCTCCTTTTCCACTAAAGATATCATCTGACAGTTGCTCCCACAAAACAAAATCACCATAACAATGAAAGAGACTGTACATGAAATCTACCCATCAAACAACATGCATGATTCTAACAAAGAACATCAGAAAGCAAACAAATCAACCATACCAGATGAAAGTTCCTCGATAAATAACAAAAACAACGAAGAAACAAAAAATCGAAGACCAAAAATAGAAGAAAAACAACCTTGGAAACGATGTGATCACATAAAGCAAGATGGGTCCTGCAGTGCTTGCAGCTATAGATCTTCCCTTCAAGATTCACCACAAACAACCTCCCCATCTCTCTTCACTCTTATCAAATCTAAATACTATGCAAATATCAGAAACAAACAAGCAAAAAGAAAAATGACAGAAATGATTGACAAAAAGGGAAAAGAAATTGTTGGTTTTCAGAAATTGAAGAAGATTAATAAAAATGACTTGTAAATGAAGAAAATGCAACAAAAAGTGAAAGAAACGAGATGCTTTGACAAAGAAATGATGTATTTTGATTAAGATTGCTTACTTCTTTGGTTAGTCTTTGTTATTGTTGCTGTTGCGGGGAGTCTATTCTCTCTTTCTTTCTTCTTTGTAGTTCTTGTCGTCGTTTGCAATAAATGTGGACCAAGAAAGCTAATCACATTTCTTATTATAAAAACTTTTTTCTCTTTTCTGACGAGACGTGTATTCTACTGGATTTATTGTGTTTTTTTTTCCTCTCTCTATCTATTACTTATTAATTTATGAAAACGATGTGTAATATGATTTAGATAAATGTTAAAATGTTAGATAATTATTAGATGATCAAATAAATATTATTTTAAAATTATTATTATATTATTTAATATATTATTTATGATAAAAAAATTAAAATAACAAATCAGAAGTATAACAGTAATATATAATTTATACGATAACAACAATCTTTCAAATAAAAACATATATATAATTTTTATTTCTATCAAATAAGTCGTTAAATATTTAGCATGAACAAGTCAAAGAGTTTTTAGGCTTTTTCTAGAGGTCGCTTCTTCATCCCTAATTGGGGCTTTTCTTTCTTTTGGCGTATGATGGGTAATGTTGAAGCATTGTAGTAATCTTTTTCCATTGAATGCGAGCATGTAAGAGAGGTGCTAGGTGTTGATCATGATTTGGTGCTTCGACACCAATGTGAGGTAAAATTTAATTT
This sequence comes from Ailanthus altissimus, assembly GCA_946807835.1. Classification (NCBI taxonomy): domain Eukaryota; kingdom Viridiplantae; phylum Streptophyta; class Magnoliopsida; order Sapindales; family Simaroubaceae; genus Ailanthus; species Ailanthus altissimus. Next base: position 20,437,362 of record OX327684.1, read on the forward strand.
ATTTGTCAAGGTGTTAACAAGAAAGTATTTCTAACGAGATGCTTTTCAAAATACTATGAGGAATCATTTGAAGTCTGAGGGAGGTTTACATTTCAAATGGCTGGGAATTGATGTTTTTATTTGTGAATTTGATAGAGAAAATGATAGGAAAAAAAGTGTTACTCTTGCAGCCTCAGAATTTTAGTCGATTCCTCCTTATTATAGAGCCAATCTCAATTAATGATATTACTACCGAATCTAAATTTTGCATAATTCCTTTTTAATTTTAGATTTTTAATCTACCTATTGTTCATATGAATGTAGAATTTGTACAGTTAATAGGTAACGAGATCAGCATCTTTCAGGTGGTGGACATGGATGGAATGGGATCATTCATAGGGATTTAATTACATATAAGGGTGCAACTGAATTTTTGTAAGCCATTTCGAAAGAGGTTGCTACTAAGGTTAGGGAATATAGAGAAGTTGCAATGAGCGGCTTTCAAGTATAAAAAACTACCTAATTTTTGTTCACTATATGGCATGTTGGATAATACTTTCAAAGAATTCCTTGTGGATTATTCAACTATCTTGAACAATCCCGAAAAGCCATCAACTCCTAGAAATCTTTATGCTTCCATTGTCAACTAATTATCTTTATCGGTGAAGCAGAAATTGGGTGTAAAGAACTGTGTGTGTTGATTATCTTAGGGTGTATATATATGGGTATGTGTTTATTATTATAAAACATACATCATATACATATCTGTGCACAACAAAAATTCAAAAATATAATTTCTTAAATGATAAACACATAAGTTTTTTATGTTATCTCATAAATGAAACTACAAGAGTTTGTATGAATCACCTTGGCAAGCTTTTAGAATTTGTATTGCCGGAGTCTTTGCCTTGAAGTGAACTTGTTATAAATTTTAGCTCTCAACTTGGTGGGCTTGGGAAGTCTAGAATAACACCTTGATTCCAGCAAAGAGTTTAACCCTTTAAACCCTAATTTAACTTTTAAATAAAATGCTTAACCCTTAAACTTGTATGATTATTACAAAGCTATCAATGTTGTTTTGCGTTGTTTCAACACTTGAAACATAAAAAATAATTATTTCCTTTGTATGTTTTGTGGCCGAATCACTTAGAAAGAAAAAGGAAGAAGATGTTCAACTCTTGAATTTCAACACTTGAAAAATAAGAACTTTTCACTTTCTCAATGTCTTGGCCGTGTTATCTCATCCAAATGAGCAAAATTTGCCCTTAAAATACATTGCTTCAATCCCCCCTTTAAATAAGACACCTATGGTCCCATAAGCATGGCTTATAACTTGTCAATTTGGTTTTGTTTAATGAATTGTTTACATTAACCAAATTGATAAAGTAAAACACATGAATGATTGGTTGAATGTGGCCAATTTTTGAAGCAAATGAAGAAACCCCTTCCTTCTTTTGTTCAACACCAAATGGCCCCACCAATCTTTCATGCTCATGCTCAAGTGTTTCTTTGCTTGTGATAGAATTGTTTACATTAAACAATTCAAAGCAAAAGATATGTAATGCCTTAAATTGTATGTTTACTGAATTTAGTATCTAAAAGAAGAAACAATTTCTTCACTTGCTTGTTTAACATATTTTTTTCCACCTCTTACATGCTTATGCATTATTGTTTCATCTTTTTAATTGAATCATATTAAATCAATTAAAAATATAAATTATGTAATAAATAATAATTGTTTGACTTAATTAAATAATGTCAAATATTATTATAATTATTTTATTTTATAAATTATAAATAATTTAATGAATAAAATAATAATCTTACTTGTTTAATAAGTAAGGTCATTTTGATAACTTCTAAGTCAAACAATAATTAGTCTACAACGTGTCACGCGTCATCTTTCTATTGATCAACAACTATTATTAACTAATTGATGTACTTAACTTTTAAGTCTTGACACATGCACATTCTGAGGGATATTGAAACAAATGTTTGGTATGTTGAAATTTATTGGATTGAACTATTCAATTCGGTACATTGCCCCAGTTACAACGAGTACACTTCATATTACTGAACTCCTTAGGTCCACGTCCAATTTTTCAAATGAAATTATTTCATGAGTCTGAGATCGATGCCTTACGCATACATCACGGATATTACAATTCAGTGCAGTAGACCATACAAGTTGAGGTTATAGTGCATATGTATAATCCTTCCGCCATTTATATCCTAGAGGAGTAGTGATATAGATCAACACCATCAAATCTCTACACGCTCATTTATGAACTTATCTCCAGACACATATCTCGATAAATAATATACGCAAACACTTTTGTGATATTATTTAACCTTGTGGGAAACTCTTTTTTCGAGTTTATTGCTTATGACTATAAGTCTTTCTGAGATACAGTTTCGGAGCATCCGGATATATAACTTACCCATGTGAGCTGACGGATCCCATATCTGCGCACACTAAACTCCATGAGCATCGGACCATACCCAGCGACGCATAGCGGTCAGACTATAAAAGGTCCCTGACATATGTGGAACCAAAGCATGGTGGATCACTTACAAGCCCACCGTGGCGCTTGTGTCAAAGGACCATGTACATTACTCAATTCAAGAATACCTACCATTAACGACTTCATAGGATGTCTATTGAGGTTATTGTTGAGCTTGTTCAGTATTCAGTTCTCACTGAATACCCGTATATCATATAAGCTTCTGGTAAGCCCATGGTCAGCTAAGAATAATCATCCAAACCATCTAGATATGGTCATACACGGATATATAATAAAGGATTTCACCGATAGACCTGCATCGATGAATGAGATCAAGAACATCATGTTTAAGAATACACGTGCATAATAATATTCCCTAACACTTATTGCAACTCCTTGTAACTATGTTATCATTGATGTACTCTCAGGTCTATGTTCCATTATAGACAAGGCCATAACTCTTAGATTTTTGCTGACTTTTATAACATACTAGCTCTTAATAGTGCTAACTATTAGCAATTATAATTCTTAATGTTGCTAACCTTTAGCGTTAGTCCAAACTTCTTCAGGTCAGATCTAAACACCGTCAGACCATACAATATCAGTAACATTATAAGCGTTATACCATTTAATTAATAAAATTTACGATTTAAAAAAATGTAGTATATAAATGTTATAAAATAAAATATTCATACAAAATAGGATGACACATAAGTACAAATCCCAATAGGAATATAGTAATTAAGTCTCCCTCTGATCAAGATACTCAATTGGTGTCTAAAGGTGAATTCGACTATGAAAGTGAGGTGACTAAGGTTAGTGCACTTGGTAGTGGTTCAAGTTCTCATGTTGAATATTTTACTGACGGCACTCATAGCAGTGACTAGCCTTTTTTCTGTTAGAAACATGGGTGTAGCTTTCTAATTTAAAACTTCTCGTGGATAAGCAAGCTCAAATTCGAAAGATATTTCAATCCAAAGATAATTCAAACTTGAATATGGCACTGATGGAGGCAACGCATCCTAGGTTGACTACCTTTATCTGTGTTTGAAACAAATTCTAATTTGAAACTGACTTATATCTTATCTGAGAGGTAATGATTTGTAAAGTGACAAAGCATTTGGAAATCAAGTGGACTATAACACCTTCTCAGTAACATCTCCCAAACGTTTTGGCTTTATTTGACTTCAAGTTGGTCTTAAACAATAAACGTACTTTAGACTTATCTGCTCTTCTTTTTAAAGTCACGGGTTCTTAGGATAACACACATTTGCAGAATAGTTTATAACGTAGAGGTCAAAATGATAGTCTAAAATGTATTGCAAAATAATTTCCCTTAAAGCATATAAGTGTTGAGGATGAGGTAGACAGTTCAAGTATAAGGAAATTGAAAATAATTGTTGGGCAATGAGTAAGTAGCAGAATTTAAAATTAGATTCTTCTTCTACATAGGTGATGGCTATGGGACAACCTCGTCTATAACAATGAGTATTCTAAGTTGGAATGCATGTGTAATATCCAATCCTTATTAGTAGTATTGATGCCTAGATTTTGGTATAGAGCAATAAAGACACCGTAAGGTTACCCGATTCTAACCCTATTAGAAATATTTTTTTATGGTGCGTGTGAGAGATATTAGACCTAATTTTGTAATTTCACACTCGGTCAGAGCGTTGGACGACCCTAGAATATTTTTGAAACTTTTCACTATTGGCTTGGAAACGGAAATTTTAATTTACTATATGAATTTTCATTTAAGGGTTATGTATGGAACAAGTCTTTGTTGAGAAACACAATCCATATATTAGAGAATGGAACAATTAGAGACAATTTCATGGATTGCCAAGTTGAGAATTCTAGTTAGTTCATTTGACTATTCTAACTAGACAGTTACAAAGGAACCAATTACATACTTAGTTTCCAACCAATGGTAAATTAGAATTTAAGAGTAAGTTGAGGGGAAAATTAATAAATTAAAGGAGCAAAATATATATAGTAGAAGTGTATAGAAATTTCAAGAGATTAAAACATAACACTTAGAGCAAAAGAGAAGCAAAATTCATGCAAGAAAGAGTGATGCTGCTATAGTGAAATTTTAGTTTTTTTTTATGTTTAATTAAGCTATAATAAGGTCAAGTATAAGTTCATAAGCTCAATTAAAGCCTCCATTAGTGAAAATCCAAGAAAAAGAGGTAAGAAAAGCATTGTTTTGTAAAGATGATATATGAACTTTTAAGATTTCTTCAATTAATGTTCTTGTGTATATTCTTGGTTTAGATTGAGTTGAATTCTAGTGTGGAGCTTGAAGGAGTCATCAAAATGAAGAAATTAGCAAGGTAAGAATTAAGAGTTTGGGTGATTTTGATATAGAGACTTCAATTGGTTGTAATTAGGGCATTAGAATAAAGTTGGCTTAATTTTGATGCAACTGAAATAAGAAATTGAGAAAAGAAATATATTGGAACATATGGTGAAATTCTGCCACTTTAGGGAAGTTAGGGTTGAGTTGTGTTTTAGTTGAGTGGTTGTGTATAAATGATGCCGAATGTATATGGTTGATGAAAAAATCAAAAATGAAGAAAAATGAACATAATTGTCCATTTTGGTAAGGTGAAGGGCAATTATGTCCAACTAAAGTTATAGGGTGTTAAGAAATTTTTAGAGCGTCAGATGGTGAGTTAGATTAGATTAAATGATTCCGTAAATAAAAATTGAAAAGTAGTATCCATCTAGGCTTTGTATGCCGATTAGGGCGTTTAGTAGTTAAATGAGATTCTAGTGTTTAAATTAGTTTTAAATGTCATTTATGGTGTGGAGGTGAAGAAAACTAAGACCGGTAACGGGAGCAGAAATCCGGAGCGAAATTGAGCTCAGAGTGGTTATAAGTGATAACCTGTCATTTTGTTTATCTTTCGTTTACTATGTTTTCGCATAATGAAATTGCATGTTTTATGTGCTTTTAATGCATAAACATGATTTATGATTTTGATATATATCCATAGATATGATTTTACATGTTCGGTTTAAGAAACAGCTTTAAAAATACTGCATTAATTTCAAAAGGCCATTGGTACCCTCAGATTACAGTGGTGGTGATGGTTTATGACCCAGCCGGTATATCCCGTACACATGGGTAGGTTTTGGGGGGTGTGTCATTAACTTTGGGAAGTCGGTTTATCAAGTCATGTGAGTCGCTCTATGTGTACGGGGTATTGTCTCACTATATGTAGGCGATGCAAGATTTCGCTGCATAGCCAGTGAGATGTCTTGAGATGTCACTGTGGGTGCTGCTAGTTGAAGCGCCCCGTGACCTACTCACATGTGCGGCGCTAGTTGAGTCGCTGTATGAGTTTAGAGCTTTAGGGTTACCATTGGTACAGTTTAGAAAGAAAATGGCCGAGTGAGGGCTTTAATAGTTTTCGATCTACCGATTGTATATTATGCATTTATATGCACATGCTAGTTATTATATTGTATAGAATATGGATATTATTTTTCGAAGATATAAATAAAACCCGATCGGCAAGATTTCATCAGCATATGATGTTAGAAACCATTTTATAGCTTTATACAAGTTTTAAAAGGATGATTTATGCATGTCTTTTAGAATTATTATCTATACAGAATTTTATTTTATTTGAACTCTTAAGGGCACTCACTAAGCTCATTTAGCCCACTCGTTTTGTATTTTATGTTTTCTAAACCCCATCTCCAGGTGCAAGTTTCGGTAAGCAAGCTGCTGATTCTCTTATAGCTGATTAGTGGGCCAAATCTGAAGATTATTTTTTGTAAATGTAAATGTACTAAATAACACCCTTTTTGCTTTCTGTATAGTAGTTATAGACATGTGTATTTGTATGTATGTTTGAACCAACAAGAAGAGATTTTGATATTATGATGATCGTTTTTACTTTTTATGAGTGTACTCGTTTTGTGATTTAAATGAAATTATTCAATTAAGTTGGATTGATTTTGGAAAGGACTGTAAGTCTTATTTGGTAGTATTGAAAAGTGTCTAAATAGAAGTGAAATTTCTTTGCACGTTTTATATTAGATTTTTTAAGAAAAAAATAGGGGAAACTTTAGCCCTTTTTTAAAAAAAATTTAAGAAGTCATTTCCATGTATATTCCAAGATTTTCTTAGTAATAGCAAGAATTAAAAAGGGGTTTGTCTTGCAAAATTTTTTAACTTACCCAGTTAAATTCTGAGGAACTTTCGTCAGGGTGCCAGGCAGGACTGCTAAGATCTATAGTAGAGAGTTTTATGACGGGTCTTGTCAGTATGAGAGTGAAGAATGCCCATGCAATAAGGAGTTTGTGCAAACATTTTATGAATTTTCCCTCAAATTTGGTCTTTATCCTTATGATGAAATTGTATAGGCAAAGGCTTGAAAGGATTTGTAAAAGCTTGAAGTATCAGTACTCTTTCTAAGTAGATAGTTTTAGAAGTGGCGTTGGCTTATAGATGTTATAGAATTATTTATAGAACATTATAATGTCTAGGTTCTCTAGGTTCCATATAGATGTTATAGTGGAAGATCACCTCTAGAATTATTAGTGAGTGGTAGACTTTTATGGTAATCAGTGAGACATGAGCGCATCCACAATTGGACTTTAATGCGCCAGTTGAAAGGTTAATATTCTCTCTCTTTTTTTTATATGGGTGATTTTAACGAAATATTGATTTTGCAGGACAATTTAGGGGGCTCTATGGTTGTAAAACCTTCAATGTTAGATTTTCAATTTGTAATTGATGAAACTAGTTTTATAGATTTAGGGTTTGTCGGGTTAAGGTTTACATGGAAGGGTGTGGTCAAGGATGGTGAAGTAATATTGGAATGATTAGATTGAGCTATTTGTTATGATCAGTGGAAGGCTTTATTTTTGCAAGCAAATGTGTCTTCTACTCAGACCATCAAGCTCTACATATCTTATTCTCTCCTAAACCTATACGGATAAGTCATAATGTTAGAAAAGGTAGATTTTATTTTGAAGCACTTTGGCTTAGGGAGAACTCATGTCGAGAAGTCATAACTAATACATAGGGATGTGGTCATGTAAAAGTCTCTATTACTCACAAATTACATGCATATGGTTCAGATTTAACTACATGGTATCAAAACAATGAGGGATCTATTCTAACTAGAATTAAAAAATTTGTAAGCAACTCAAGGTGTTGTTAGGGGCTTCACGAGTTAACTTGGTAGGGATTCAGGTTTTGGAGCAGAAGTTATAGAGATTATTGAATAAGGAAGAGCAATATTAGTATCAGTAGGTACGAGTAGACTGGCTAAAATGAAGGGATTAAAATTCAAAGTATTTTCATGCAAAAGCCTCCAAATGAAGGGCTAAAAATGAAATTTGAGATTTCTTCAATTCATCAAGTATGTGATGGGAATAATGCAGGAAGAATCTAATATTATTTGTGGCCACTTTTAGGATTTGTTCCATTCAGCCAAACCCAGTTTGGATAGGATGACCGCTATGTTTCAAGGGCTTTCAACCTATTTGTTTAATTCTTTAATAAGGTTAATAGAGGAGCCATTTACAGTTTAAGAAGTATATTAGGCAGTGTTTCTATAAGCTCACACAAGTGTTAGAGATGGTGCTTACGTATCATTCTAATATTGTATAAATATTAATTGTTTAATATTTATACAATAAATATTTTGAATAAAATCGTTAATATTAAATAAAAAATAGTAAGATGCTTGTAACGTTTCAGACATTATATGATGTAAATGAGTTTAGATCAATGCTAAGAGTTAGCAACCCTAAGAGTTATAAATGTTAAGAGTTAGCATTACTAAAAGTTAGTAGATTATAAGAGTGACAAGACCCGCACCGAGACCTTCTACTATAAATCCCAATGGCCCTGCCTGGCACCCCCAACAAAAGTTCCTCAGAATCTAACTATTTAAGTTGAGAAATTTCGCGAAGTGAACCCCTTTTCAATTCTTCTTATTATTGAGAAAATCCTAGAATATACGTGAAAATAATTTATTAAATTTATAATAAAAAAAAAGAGACAGAGTTTCTCCTATTTTTCTAAAAATCCAATACAAAGCCTGTAAAGAAAATTTCACTTCTATTTCAAACAGCTTCTCAACTTTCAAATAAAACCTCTGGTCATTTTCAAAACCAAATCCAGATTCAACTCAATAATTTTATTTCAATTACAAAATTGGCATACTAATAAAAAGTGAAACGATCATCATAATATCGAAACCTCTTCTTGTTTGTTCCAAATATTTTTACAAAATACACAAGTCTATAACTACTATGCAAAAAAGTAAAAGATGCTACTTAGCACATTTACATTTACAAAATGATCGTCAGACTAGGCCCACTAATTAGTTGTAGAAGAATCAGCAACTTGTGCATCGAGGCATGCACCTAAAAAGGTTATAAAATATAAAACACAAAACAGGTGAGTTAAAGAAGCTCAGTGAGTACATTTAAGATTTTTAATAAAAATACAATAAAATAAAATACTACATAAATAACAAGATTTCTGAAAAATGCATAAAACATGCTTCTAAAATTATTATAAAACTGTAAAACATAATAACTAACATGTACACATATAAATACGTAATGTGCGTTCGGTCGATCAAAAACTATTAAAGCCCTTACTCGATCATTTTCTTTCTAAACTATACCAATGGTAACCTTAAAGCTTATACTCACGCAGCGACTCAACTAGCACCACTCAACGTGAGTAGGTCACAGAGCGTCTAAACTAGCAACACCCACTGTGACATTTCAAGACATCTCACTGGCTATGCAACGGAATCCTATATCGCCTACATCTCACTGGTTATACTCATGCAGTGACTCAACTAGCACCACACAACATGAGTAGGTCATAGGGCGTCTAAACTAGCAACACCTACTGTGACATCTCACTGACTATGTAGCGAAATCCTACATCACCTACAGATAGCGAGACAATACCTCGTACATATAAAACGACTTACATGACTTGACAATCTGACTTTCCAGAGTTAGTGACACACCCCTTAATACTTGCCCATGCGTACGAGATATACTGGTCGGGTTTTAAACCATCACCACAACTATAAATCTGAGGGTACCAATAGCCTTTGAAACTAATTTAGTAGTTTTAAAATTATTTCTTAAACTAAACTTATAAATGCATATTTATAATTATATACTAAAATCGTAAATCATGTTTACGCATAAAAAGCACATAAAATATATAATTTCAATATGCGAAAACATATTAAATGAAAGATAAACCATGACCGATTTTCACTCACCAACCGCTCCAAACTCAATTCTTCTCCGAACTTTTACTTCCTTTACCGGTCTTGATTTTTTTCATCTACACGCCATAAATGGCATTTAGAACCTTTATAATTGCTAAAATTTCACTTAACTAATAAGTGCCTTAATTGGCTTACAAAGCTCGGATGGATACCATTTTTTTATTTTTATTTAAAAAGTCATTTCATCTTATTTAATTCACCATTCGATGCCATGAAAATCCCTTAACACCCTATAAATTTGGTTGGACATAATTGCCCTTCACCTTACCAAAATAGACAATTATGCCATATTTTCTTCGTTTTTAATTTTTCATCAGTCATATACATCCATTTGATACAAGGAATTATTTATATAGAACAATTGAACAAAAACACAACTTAAACCCTAAAATCCCTAAAGTAGCCAAAATTTACCCTACTCACCCAACACATTTTATTTCTCAAATTCTTGTTCCAATGACATCCAAATCAAGCTAATTAATTCTAATGCCCTAATAACATCCAATTGAAGTTTCTATAATAAAATCACACCAAACCCTAATTCTTACCTTACTAATTCCTTTAATTTGATAACTCTTTTAAGCTTCACACTTGAATTCTCACAAAAATATCAATTGAAACAATCTTGAAAATTCACACATCATCATTACTAAACAATAATTTTCTTATCTCTTTTCCTTAGATTTTTCACTAATGGAAGCTTCAATAGATCTTAGGAACTTGGGTTTGGTTTTATTTTAGCTTGATCAAGCATGAAAACTCATGAAGAAGCCTTGGGTTTTATTGTAGCAGCACCCCCCTCGCCTTGGCCAAATTTTTCTCTTTTTGCTCTAAAGATGTTATGCTTTTTTACTTAGCCAAATTCTAGACACTTCATCCTTATATAGTGCTCTTTTAAAAGTTCAATTTTTCCCTCAACTAACTCAAAATTTCTAAATTACCATTGATTCAAAATAGATGTATTTAATTGGTTCATTTCTAACTATATAGTTAGAATAGTCAAAGAAACCAACTAGGCCTCCATCTTGGCAATCCACCAACTTGTCTCTAATTGGCCCATTTTCTAACATATGGATTGCGTTTCTTAACAAAGACTTGATCCAGCATATATATGTTTCACGCATATCAGAGATTTTTTATGGTCTAATTTTTAGATGTCGTTGGTATAATCTGATGCTTATAGAGTTCGGTATGTGTAGATATAAGATCATTCAGCTCATATGGGTGAGTTATATATCCTAATGCTCTGAGATTGTATTTTAGGAAGTATTATGGCTACAAACATAAAATCTGAGAAAGAGTTTCTCGTGGGATAAACAATATCACAAAAATGTTTGCAGATATTATTTATAAAAATACAAATCTAGAAATAAGTTCACGGTCGGGTATATAAAAATATTTGTTGGCGTTATGTACGTATGCGCTATACTACAGGTAATTGTATGTATTATTAAATAATTTAATAATTGATATATCATACATGTAATGCAACAGAATTAATACATATTAAAATAATCTCATTACACTAATGAGATAGGGAACTCACCCTCAAAGTGTGCTTTGAACAATTATAATTAGAGACATGGTGGACTTCTTCAAATTAAAATAGTAACTTTCTTTTTAAAATTGATAAAACAACTCTTACTTCAAAATTATATCTTAAATTGAATGAAGCAACTCTTGTTTCAAAAATTATGTTTCGGATAATTTATTTTGCTTTTGCTTCTTGTTAACTATTTGCCAGACAAATACTTTCACAATTTGCACAAATTGAATTCTGTCTACCAATTTTAAATTCGGCCACCATTTATATAGCTATTTTGTTGTCCCTCTTTAGCCAATAACAGGAGAATCGATTGATAAATGTGATGAGTGACAATGCAACAAGTTTGCTTAGTCAATTCCTTAATATGCGGTGGCTAATTCTCAAAAGTAATTAGTGGCAAATATTAGTAAAAAGACGTCACTTCAATCTTCAATATTTACACGTTGTTAGCTTTTGCTTTTGATTCATTTCATAATGTTAATAGCTAATGGAAATTAAACATTTGATGATGGTAAATTGACAAAATGAATCTCAAAACAAATAATTGGCATTTCATTGTTTAAAAGAAATTAATTCAATTTACCAAAATAATGACCGAATGCTTTATCTCTTTCTTTTTTCTTAATAAAATTTTATTTGTAAATGTTCAAATTAGTATCCATACAAATTATTGGCACAATTTAAAAATATATTAAATAAATAAAAATGTCAAGTTCCACTTAAAAAATTTTTAAGTTTAAAACTTAAACTTTAATTATTCTCCGAGAAACTCTGAAATAATTAAATGGCTGATTAATTTAATTTAAATAAAATAACAATTATTTCATTTAAATAGTAGTTACATCCACCAATGCCCATTTTAGTACCCATGCAAATTATTGACACAATTTGAAACATACACTAAATAGATAAAAGTGTCAAGTCTCACTTTGCACAATTTTAGGTTTAACACTTAAACCTTAACTACTCCCCGAAAGACCCTAAAATAAATTCATATTTTTTTAAAACTTCTTAGATCAAACAATTTGATCTGATGCACTACCCACGTGCGCAACGAGATTCCCTAGGTTCATACTCATTTTGTCTCACGAAATATTTTCATATGTCCATAATCGATGCCTCACACATACACACGTTATGGATAATACAAAATGGTGAGATAAACCATACAAGTTAAGGCTAATTCATATTCTTATAATCCTTCCGTCATTAATATCCTAGAAGAGCAGAGACATAGATCAACACCACCAAGTCCCCTATTGCTCAACCATAAACTTATCTCCTCAATTCATATTCTGATAAACATTATTCACAAACTCTTTTGCGATATTGTTTAAACCACGAAAAACTCTTTTACGGGTTTAAATGCTTATGGCAATAAGACTTCCTAGAATACAACCTTAGAGCATTTGGATATTTAACTCACCTATATGAGCTAGCGAATCCCATATCTACTTACACTGAACTCCATAAACATTAGAACACACCCAATGGTCAATCCATGAAAGGTCTCTGACATGTGTGGAACCTAAGTATGATGGATCACTTATAAGCCCACCGTAGTGCTCAGGTCAAGGGACCACGAATACCACTTAACTTGAGAAGACCCTCCACTGAGGGATTTATAGAATATCTATTGGAGGTCTTCATTGAGTCTGTTCAGTATTCAGTTCTTACTAAATACATGTAAATTTATACGAACTTTCACTAAGCTCATGGTTTGTTAAGATTAACCATCTGGACTATCTAAATATAGATATACGCTGGTTTGCATAAATCGATTCCACTCGACAAACCCTGCATCGGTAAAAATAGATCAGGAACAAATAATTTGAGAATATACTTACACAATGACATTTTCTAGCAACACTTGCAACTTTTTGCAACTATGTCATTGTTAGTATATTCTGAGATTTTTGTCCCATTTCAAATAAGGTTCGAACCCTTTAGACTTGATTTGAACTCCTTCAGATCAATATAATGTTCAAAATGTTACAAGCATCTTACCTTAATAAAAATAATTAGTGATTTAATGAAATATTGATTTTTTTGCATAAATATGAAATTATAATATTTATATAAAATTTGAGATGGCAAATGAGCACAAATCCTAATAGTATTAACCTCAGCTCGTATAGTTTAATACGCCGTTCTGTAATTTTTGTAACGTGTAGTGGGGCATCATTTACGAACTTACTGAAGAGTTCTGTAAGACAAATAGGTATGAACTTAGGAAGTTTCACAATATGAAGTTTACTTGTTGAGCACTGGGGTGGCGCACCGGGTCAAACAATTAGATCTGAAAAAATTTTAAAAAGTAAGAATTGTTTCAAGATCTCTCACGAAGCTAACGGGCTTAAATATTAAACCCAAAAAGTTGACAAATGACAATTGATGACGTACCAGTACTTGCCACCTCATGCCAAAATATATTGATACTTGTCAATGGAAGGCAAGATGATGTCTTACAAGTGCTTGACAAGTGGCTAGAAGCAAATGCCACACTTATTAAATAAAGGACACATATTTTAATAACCATGAGCTATGACAAAATTGCAAAGTTTATGCAATTTAAAATACTAACAAAGTGCATCTGTCAATTTGGTAATCGAATTGCCACAATAAATTAATGAAAGACACATGTTCTTTTGATAAGTGTATTTTATACATCATAATCTATCTCTTCTAAACTTAATAATTGCTTACTTTAAATAAGAATATATGGCTTTTATATGTATTAATTTTAGTTTATAGGTTTCAAGTTAATGGAGCTATTTAAAATGAATATTTAAAGAAAACAAGCAAAAAATTCAAATGCTACAAGGTAATGAACAGTTGATGTGAACAGTACAGAGCTACTGTGCAATGAATAGTGTATATGCTACAGTGCAATTGTTATAGTTCCAATACAGTATTTGGCGCCAAGGTGCCAAAACGTTGTGCTCGGGTGCCAAATCAGGCAAAATGCTTGGCGTCCGGGCACTAAAAAGTAGTGCCCAGACGCCACCACCTATTTTAAACCTCTATATCTTATCCTAATTTAAAACTTATAAATACTACCCTTTCTTACATCATCAAAGGGAGGCACGAAAATTACAAACAAGAACAAGACTTGAGCTCAAATTAGAAAAAAAGAAATGATGTCTCCAAGGTTTCTTGAGTATCATTGAAGACATTTAAGAAATTGAAACCTTAGAGACATCCCCAAATTTGGTTTTCTTTTTCTTTTCTTTATTTTTCTCTTTTGTTTAAAATTTTAATTATGAACATTGCTTAAATGAGTTGTATCTATGGATTTCTTGATAATTTTAGTTATGGTTGAATTTGTATGTGATTAAACTTGAATTCTAAGGCTTGATGTAGTTTTATATATATTATGTTTGGATGATTTAGTATATTTTCGTATAATCCATTTATATTTCTCTATGCTTAATGCTTCCAATTGATTGGAAAATAAATTTATTGTTGTGAATTTATGGATAGATGCTTGGGAGAGCTTGACCCATTTATTAGATTTGGAAAACATAGCCTTAGGTTGGTATTGAGTTGGGAGGCTAATAACACTTAGGTAATTATCATGATTTTCTCAAAGATTGCATGTGGTGCACACTAAGTGTTTGATAAAATGTTTGAGAACTTAGGGTGTGACATTATGCCTAAGATTCCATTTGATGCTTGGGAGAGGTAATGGGATTAATCTTTGGGTAATCAATTTAAAGGTTGCATAATGCGTGTATAGGTAAACAGGTTAAATATGGATATCAACTTGAATATGTATGCATAGTATCTCATTCGGCACTCAGGAGAGGGAATGAGATTAGTCTTAATCCCTTGATTAATGAATAAAAAAATGCTAAATAGGAAGAGCATAAGAAGAATAGAATGAAATCAACACTCTAGAATCCCATTTGTATAGAATTCACCATATCGCAAGATTATCATTTTGTTGTTAGATTATATGTTCTAGACCTTGATGGAACTCTATGGAACAATATGTGTTGATGTTGTTATGTGATTAATGACTATTTTGTGTTATTTATTTATATTTTTTATGTGCTTAATGCTTCTAATTGCATTAGAAAATGGATTGGATGAGTTAAATATTTGGGTTATGTGCTTGAAAAAATTTAATCCATATGTTGATTGTAAAAAGCATAGCTTTGAGTTTGTTGAGTTAGAAGACTAATGAACTTAAGATAGTCACATAAGGGTAGATTAATGCGTGTATGTATAACAGGTTAGATAGGATATCAACTTAGTTTTATGTGCATAGAGTCTTATTCAGCACTCGGGAGATGGAATGAGATTAATCATACATGATTGCATAAAATTAGTTGTTGATCACTAATGACAAAGACCATAGCAACCATAGAAGGAAATCAAGTCCCTAGAACCCCATTACCATAGATCTCTCATATCTTTATTTTACCAAGTTATTTAGTTTTAAGTTTTTTTTAATTTAATAATTCATCTTACCCTTTAAATTAGCCTAGATAAAGTTAGGTTGCCAACATCATAATAATTAGCATTAATTTAGGACACAATGCTCGTGGGAATAATACTCACTCATCACTTTATTACTTGCTCACTACTCGTGCACTTATAGTTATAATTCGCTTGTGTATAATTCTTTAAAAGCAAAATATGTATATTATATTACAAATTGTTTGCAATATAGAATGGCTTGTGTTTAAGTGTAGCATTTGAGAATTGTGAATTAATTTGTAAGTGTTACAAATTAAAAGAAAATTCAACAACTATCAAAAACAAAAGAAAAGGTTTCTTTTGGCTGAGAGACAAAGATGAAGTCAAGAGTTGCTTCTAGTCAATTCTAGCTTAAATTCAAGACTACCATTTTAGCTCAAATAATTCTACTGGCATTTCTGGAATAAAATTGTTTAGAGTATAACTTTAGGATGAGTTTTTAATTCTCTCAGTGTAGCAAACTTGCATTCGGAATGTGAATATTATAATAGAAAATTAGATTTTTACTTTTGCTGTGTTGAATTGTATGTGAGACATGTAATTATTAAAATTAAAAATTGTAATATACACATATGCATCCTACCATAAGAACACTTACAATAAGGTCTCAGGGTCATATTAATTTCATGCGGCTTTTTTTTTTACCAGAGTTCAAATATAGTGGTATGGACATTATGTATTTCTACCTTCGAGTGATAAATGGTAATGAATCTCTAAATGTTCTTGATAAGATTAAAGTGGTGTTGATTCTAAAAATTACTTCACCGACTTCGGTTAAAGATTTCTGACCAATTAGTCTTTGTATTGTCCTATATAAGATAGTAGCTAAGGTTCTTGTCAATCGACTGAAGCTATTATTGCCTGAGGTAATATCTATAAACCAAAGTGTTGAGGTAATATCTATGCTTGTAATAAAAAATAAGCTAAACTCACATTTATTCTAAGAATATCTGCAAATTTAGGATGTTAAATCTCACTGATTCAAAAGAATGCCGAGAAATAATAAAGAACACTCAAATTAAGAGTTTCATAACTGAATAATCAAAATAACAAGCTTTTTCTAATGTTACAAAAGAGATATATTTATAATAACAATTAATTATTCTAAACTTACTTAAATAAGACTTTTTATTGAATTAGGAATATGATCACATAATTATTACATTAATAAAATATTAAAAGAAAATAAATTAAAATATGACTCAAACTAATTAAGGCATTTCTAAAAATTATAAATTCTAATTTGATTAGGAATTTTTATAGTTATGAAACTGCATCAAGTGCTTTTCTTTCGGATAGATTAATTTCTAATAATATAATTGTTAGTTTTAAGCTTATGCATTCTCTCCATTGGAGGCGTTATGACAATGTTGGATTTATGGTCTTGAAATTAAACACGAGTAAGATCTATGACAAAGTTAAATGAAATTTTCTCTTGTTTATACTCAACTGCTTAGGGTTTTCAGAATATTAGGTAAGCCTTATTTATATTTATCTTTCCACAGTTGAGTTTTCCTATATATCTTTTCTTGGTTTGAGCAAGGACGTCCATTGTCATCATATCTTTTCTTGGTCTGTGTCGAGGGTTTCTCTTATTTGTTTAATAGAGCGGAAGGTTTAAAGGAGTTTAGTGAAATTGCCTGTTCACATAATGGTCTGCGAGTTAATAATCCGTTATTTGTAGATGAGACTAATTTTTGTCGATTCACAAATTGTTCTTCAAGTAAAGACATAATTACCTCTCATGAGGAGGTTTCAGGGCAACAAATTAATTTGCAAAATTCAACAGTTACTTTTAGCCATAATACTGAGGATGGTTAGCGGGCTATTTGGCTTTGTTGGGTTTCTCATACTAAGCTCATGGACGCTACCTCGGATTCCCCTCTATCATTGAAAAAAATAACAGATTTATTTTCCAGTATATTATTGACCGGGTCTAACGCCGACTTAACTAGTGAAAAATTAAGTTCTTTTTTCTGTCGGTGGTATGGCAATGCTTATTGAGTCTATTATGCAAGCAATCCCCACATATGCAATGTCTATCTTTCGGTTGCTGTCCTTAGTTCTCGATAAGTTAACTTCCTTGAATAGACAGTTTGGTGGGGCCACAATGGTGCAGTTGCAAAAATAAATTGGCTCAAATGAGATTTAGTTTGCCTATTCAACTAAGATGGTAGCCTGGAATTAAGGGTTTGGCTTTGTTAAATAAAGCTTTGTTACCGAAGCAAGGGTGGCACATTCTTAGTAACCCCAATTCCCTAGCTTCTAGATTTTTGAAATGTAAGTATTTTCTATAACAGTCTTTTTTTTTTTGGAAGCATCCAAGGGTTATAGTGAGTCTTTCTTATGGCATAGCCTTATGTAAGGGAGGGTTCTATTACAAGTTGGGGTTAGACTGTGTGTTCGAGATGGGACTTCTATTACTTTATTTTCAGATCCTTAGATTCCAAGTCCCCTACTTGGTAACGATATATATAAAGTTTTGGATGTACTTTTTCCTAGTGGTGGTTGAAATTTACCTCTTCTCCAATCTTTGTTGTGGGTAGTGGATGTGAACTTGATATTTTCTATCCCAAAGAGAATTTTGGAGGCTCTGGCACCATAATACTTTGGAGATTTTTTCTATTAAATCTGCTTATCATGTGGGTGTTGTTATGAGAGAAAGTATAGGTGGCATTGGTATCTCTCCTCTGAGACCATGGTGGAGGAGGCTTTAGGGTTTGAATATACCATCTAAGATCAAGTTTTTTTTTTTTATGTGAAGGGCTATTCTAAATTTGTTCCCTACTAACTTAAACTTGGCTCTTCGAGGGATGGACATTTCTAGGTAGTGTCGTCAGTGTATAGATGGAGAGGAATCGGTGTTGCAGGTGCTTTTTACATGCTCATTCTAAGCCAAGTGTGGGAACTAAGTACATTTACGAGTAAGCTATTGAGTTCCATAAGGAAGTCAGTTTAATGAGATGATTTTTGAGATGGTGTGGGATTTTTCTCTTGGAGATGTGGAAAGACTCTGCATAATGTTGTGGACATGTTGGACTGCTCGGAATAGGATGATTTTTCATAATGTGGCTACTGATCCGCGACAGGCCATTGATTCAGCAGGGTTCATGCTATACAAATTTCAGGCTGTGAAGGCTGTTTCATGGAACTAAAACTACGTAAGACCTTGGTGATGTTTATTTTGAGATCTCCGCAGGTTTGCATTCTCATGAGCTAGATTCTAGTGATAGCTCTCTTCCAGTATGTTCGCAACAGTGGTCTCCTCTAGCAGCAGGATGATTCAATTCAAACTTTGATGCAACATTTAATTCTAAAAGTTAGTCGGTTGGCTTGGGTATAGTGATCCGGGATGATTTAGGCATGGTTTATTTTTCTTATGCTAAAACTTTAGTTGGGATATTTTACCCTTTAACTGTTGAATGCTTGGCTTTATTTTATGGAGTGTTTTTGGCTGTTGCTAATATGTGTTCCATAGACATTATTGAGGTTGATTGCCTTAATATTGTTCAGGTATTAAATATGCAATCTTTCTCAGGTGCCGGGCATGATATTCTTTCTTTTGTTTTTCATCAACTAAATGATATGAAGGATGTTTCTTACTCTTTTGTTAGGCGCAATGGAAATGTTATGGCTCACCTTTTGGCTAAACATGTAGTTTTCAATTATGTTGATAAGAGTATGGTTGCATTTTATGCTACTTTTTTTTTTTTAGAAGTTATTGTATTTTTGCTGATTGTCTTCTTCAATAATAATATATGTTTGTCTTTCAAAAAAATATGCTAACAGCTATCTCCATTGACCATTGTACCCTTGTTCTATTCAAGTTTGACCATTACAATATAAAGCTGTTACCTGTGTGACTTAATAATCAAAATTATTTTAGTCTTTTTCGGTAGGAATTGAGGACTTATTTAATATAATTGAACAAGGTACGTTCTTAATTAAAAGGCATCAAAAAAATATGTGGCCTCAATGTTATTATCCATATGATTTGTAGTGGTAGCTTTTTTTTTTTCAAACTTGTAATGGGAGTCTTGTCAATAAAAAGTTGATACGATAACGATAATTTTTATTAAAATAAAATCATATACACAATGATTAATTTAAGAATTTTTTTTTCATTTCTGATGAATTATATTTAGAAATACTTTTTAAAAAAAAATACAATTTAAATACTTAAGTTACGATTAATGTCATTTTGTTTTTTAAAATACCTTATGTAATACTTGAATATAAAGTGTTTTATATTAGTTTTATCATATTTTGGCAATTTTTATTGTGCCAAAGACATCAAATATAACTTTTTCCTTTTATTAAATGGGAAGGGAATAATTTTAAGTCTTAATTTACTAGCCAATTCTATTTTAATATAACAAGTCCGGCAGAATATTGGTCACGTCATCACAAGATTTGAATAATTTGTTGATATCGAGTAAATTAAAAGCAAATAAAATGTTGTGATTTGTGAATGATGACTGTTGGATCATTACTAAATTGGCTCAATCAGCACACCCCATTTATGAATTAATGATAGACCTTTTTAAAGATATTGGCCCAATTTAATATAAACGGACTTGATATATCCTTACTCATAGCCCAATATTTTCAAAAGGCTTGGATCTGGGTTTTCTGCCTATGAATAAGTAAAATCCAATCCATTAACTTGTAAGTATTTCTTTAAAAGGGAAGGAAATATGCGGGAATAAGGAAACAAGTTTGAAATTGATTGTTTGTTATTTTTTAATTACAATTTTTGAGTTCAAGCATGATTAAAAAATTCTAATTCAACTTTATTTCTTCTGAATACATTGCATTGTTCATGCTTTTCACGAGTACATAAATTCTATTTAGAATTTGATTTTACCATTATATAATCATAATATTTTTTCATTGGTTGTTCATTTAACTTAGTTCAATTCAAACATTCATAAGACAATAAAAATATTCTTTGAAAGCATCCTCAAGCATTCAACCATTTTCTTGTTTGCCTTATAAACACTCACTCTATATATAACACTTATTTTTTAATTAACATTGACTTTAACATCAAAATATATTTTTTTTAATAAGAAAACGGTGTTATTTTTCTAGATCCAAGAGAGTATGAGGTTAGATAAAAGGAAGATGGTGGTATTTCAAAGAATTTTCAAAAAAGTTAAAAGGAAATGAGATAATTTCTTAAAGTGTTGAACCTGGGAACTTCAACAACTAAGAAAGAAAATTAAAGAAAATATCTTTATATTAGATCACAATTTTGAGGAAATTTTTTCATTAAATTAAAATTGATAATTAAAAAAATGAGAGAGGGGATTTAAATTCAAAACTCAATATTAATTAAGAGGAGTAATTACTATTAGAGTAAGAGTAATCTACACTTCTCAAATTATATCTCAAATTTGCTATCTTAAATTGATGTGTTAAACATTCATTAGGTGGTAAAATGTGTAAATTTCAAAATCATCCATTACACTATTTTACCACCCAATAGTTACTTGACACATTATTTAAGATGAAAAAATTTAGGATACCATTTAGAAAGTGTAGCATTATTCTTAGAATTAGAGTAATACTATACTTCTTAAATTGTATCTCAAATGATGTGTCAAATAATTATTGGGTGGTTAAATGATGCAACTTCTAAAATTACTCATTACACCATTTCACTACTCAATAATTGTTTGACACATTATTTGAGTGAAAAAATTTTGGGATATTATTTGAAAAGTGTAGTATTATTTTTAATATTAAATTATGAATAATACTTGATACCCCGAATAGTATGCCAAAATTTTCCATCCTAAATAATGTATCAAGCAATCATTGGAGGATGAAATAATGTAATGAGTAATTTTTTAATAGAAAAATAATATTTAAACCCCCCAAGTTATAGTGAAATTAACAGATTACTCACCCAATTTTTAAAATTACCCATCTATACCACATTTGTTAATTTTTTCTGTTAAATTGGATGAAAATGTTACAATTACTATAATACTTTTGATTGCCCTTGACTAACAGTTGACTAATATTGACTAGCATTGACTAGTGTTAACTGGTTGTTAATCAGTGACAAATGGTGATTTAACTTAAAATTGACATTATCAAACTCAAAATTTCGTGATTTATACAATGGTGAAATTTTTTTTATCAATAGAGTACCATAAAAGTACCAAAAGTGAAGAAAATATAGTGAGAGGGGGGCAGCCACCGTTATTCCTGTTGAAATTTGTGCTTACGTGCCATTCATTTATGTATGAATATTTGTTTAATATTTACACTAGTATGTAGGGCATCATTCACGGACGTATGAAGGAGTTCCATATGACAATTCAACCGTGGACTTAGAGAGTCTCACAATATAAAGTGTACTCATTGTGCTCTTTGGCAGCATTATGGATTGAACAGTTCAATCCAAAAAATTCCAGCAAACTGAAAATATATTTCAGGATTTCTCGGGTTGTGCACTTGTCTAAACTTAAATGTTAAGTACATCACTTAATTAGTTGACAAGAGTTGTTAATTAAGTAGATGTTAACAAGTGACACAATTTTGTTTCATGAATATTTTACCATGAATACATTAACCATGTTAGTAAAATTAAAAAAAACTAAATATAAATTATTCAAATAGTTTTTGAATAATTAAATAAATATTATTTAAATAAATAAAATATCTTTTTTATTTATTTATTATTTTATTCTTAAGTGGAAGACATACCTGATTTGAGAAATATAAATTAAATTAAGTGGAGCAACATTTTGTAGAATTAATGGTCAATTTTATTAGACCATTAAAAATGGCCATCAAAAATTATTTTTGATTGTTGGCCACTTAACCTAAATTTTGTAGAGCACTTGTGAAGTGGTTAGAGCACCAAAAATGGTGTGAATTCATTTTAATTAACAATGATGAAGCAAAAATTCGTGCAAGGAAAGAGAGCATTGAAGAGAGTTTTCTTTGAATAAAGAGTTATGAGAAAAACTAAAGAGAAAGAAAAATAAATTTCTCTTATTTTTCTTTCAAGAAACAAAATTTTATTGCTTAAAATTTAATTACTGCTATTATAACTTCACAATCCCACCGGATTGTTATGAACTAGAATTGAATAATAGTGCACTTCAAGGTAAGCTCAAAGTTGGAGCTAAGAAAAATTCGAAATTGAAATCTTCACCAAAGGTCTTCAAATGTATGTTTCTATAATCTTAAGTTGTTAATAATTTAAGTTACATGTGTATATGTTGATTACATGCTTAATTCCTCTGCGAAATTTGTGTATATGATACATGTATTTAGTTTTTTAACATGTACACAATCACATGCATACACCCTAAAATATGTTAACAAGTAGTATCGGAGCATTTTTTTGTGTTTCTAGGTTGTTGAAGTGTTATATGAAGTGTTTATAATGCCTAGAAGTAGTGAAAATTGCATTTTAAAGTGTTTAAAGTATAAAAAAATTATTTTTGTCAAAAAAGATTGGAGCGCTAGGAACTGATAGTTGGGGTGTTCACTAGTTAACGCATGAGCGTTAGTTGGTGAACGCTGAGGCATTAAGGTTCTTAACATAGGGCGTTAAAAGAGTAGAACGCTAGGGCGTTTAAAAGTAGAACGCTGGGGCATTTAAGTGTTGAATGCCGGGGCGTTTAAGTGTTGAACGCCTGGGCTTTCTTAATGATGAACGTAGAGACATTCATAAGTCAGAAACCCAGGCCACTTAAGGTTGACGACAAAAAAAAGGGTAAAATTTGTTTTTGGAATATTATATTATATAATGCTATAACGTTCAACTTTTACCGTGGATCATTCTGAATAATACACTTTAATTTAAAAATTTTGCATGTGAGGTTCATTTAATACAATTATAATTATTATATCATTGTATTAAATGTAATATATATTTGTTTATACTTATTAATCATAATAGGAGCCCTATTGGTGGAGGTTAGTTGTGCTTGAATAAACAAATATTCTAATTATAAATTAAATTCATATGAGATGTAAAAATTTATTATAATAATTATAAATAAAATAATAAATAAAAAATCTCTCTAAATTATATTGAATAATATTATATTATGAGATAATATTATACAATGATCCGTCTTGTTAATACGATATTAGACAGTTTACTTCGATCTTTTCCAATATTGCTACAGCATAAGGGATTGGTCAGGGTGATTCGAACTATACTGGTTAAACATGAGATGAGACAAATATATATATGAACATATTGTCCAATATTGCTACAGCGTGAGGGTTATACTGGTAGCATATATTTGATGATTAACAAGTTAATCTAGAATACACTTATCCAATATTACTCTAGCGTGAGGATAAGGTGTATTTAGGATCAGTGGTAAGAATTACATGAGATACAATTGACAATAGTTGTCTACCTTTTGGGTTTACAAAAACCAATATTGCTATAGCGTGAGGCTTGAGTAAAATGTTAATAGGATCCACTTTTCACTATATAGTTTAAAGAATCTAAAACTATCATTTTCCCATTTGAAAGATTAAAGGGATTATGTAAAATAGTGGGAGACAATTTTTAGATTAAAAAAATGTATAACTGTTATACTCATTATCTAAAACGTTATTTATTAGCGATTGAAATATTTCGCTAACATATTTTTTTTTGTCTTGTCAAGATCAAATGGCTTTAAGCAACCCATTAGTTCGTATCCTTGATGCGCACCAACTCAAAGATGCAGAAAATTATGCTGATTGGCTTATGAATCTTAGAATAGTTTTGAATTCTGAGAAGCTTGGATATGTAATTGATCAACGCCTGCCCCGAGCCGATTCTGATGATGCTTCTCCAAAAGAAAATGAGATATATCAAAAATGGTTGAATGACGATTTGAAAGTCAAATCGTACATCCTCGGCTCAATGTTTATGAAGCTCTAAAGAGAGCATATCCACATGGACAGTGCTGGGAGTATAATGCTCCACTTGAAAGAGTTAAAATATATAGGGTTGCCAAATCTCTCTTTCAAGTTAGATTATTTGAGGGCAGTCCAGTAACTCTCTATGTTCTCAAGATAATATCTTATATTGAGAGGTTAGAAACCATAGATATCTCACTGAGCAATACATTGGGGAACAGATTGATTCTTCATCACTTTCAGGGTCATTTGCACAGTTCATCACGAGCTTCAATATGCAAGGATTGACCTCTACTTATGGCGATTTGCATAACATGCTGAAAACAGCTCAAGAGGACATGAACAAATGAGGCACGACTCTCTATGTTCATGGTGCTTTATCTTCTGTCCCAAAGAATTCTAGGATGTTCAAAAGGAAGAATAAAAAGAAAGCAAAGTATGCATCCAAAATGGGTCTTTAAAAGCAACACATGTCCAAGCCTCAACATAAGAACAAAGCAAGAAAATATTTTCATTGCAGCAAGGATGGACATTGGAAGCAGAATTGCCCAAAATACCTTACTACGATTAAGAAGACCCCCTTAAGTATGCACTTGCCTATCATTGACATTAGTATTTGATGCTAATAATAAATGGGTATTAGATACTGTTTGTCCTTCTCATATTTGCAATGTGTTACAGGGTTTGAAGAAAGTTGGACTGTTACAACCTAGAGAAGTATAGCTTCGTGTTAAAAATAGAGATTTCCTACAGATTGAGGCTATTAGACGTTTTAATTTACTTTTTTCATGTAATAAAATTGTTGTATTGAATAATTATTATTATGTGCCAAATATTATCCAGCAAATTATTTTCATTCCTGTATTAGACAATGAGGGATGTCATATGTATATACGGAACCGTTCCTTATGTTTGTATGATTTGGATAATATTTTATTAGCTGAATGTCAGTTGATTAATGGCCATTATATATTAGATACAACAAGAAATGTCATGAATGTACAAATGAATGCTGATAATAACTCAAAAACTTTAAATGATACAGAATTGTGGCATATGAGTTTAGATCATATAGGTGTGAGTATCTAACCCGTCTTATTAAGGATGGTCAGATACCATATCTAACCATAGAGCCTTATCTAGTTTGTGAATCTTGTATTAAAAAAAAAGACCAAAGCTCCATTTATTGGTGTTGGATACCACTCTACTAATTTATTGAAACTTGTACATAATGATGTATGTGGTCTAATGAATCACACTGCAATGGGTGGCCTTCAATATTTCATTACCTTTATCGATGATCTATCGCAATTTGAATACATGTTTCTTATAAAACACAAGTCAAAAACTTTTAAAAGTTAAAAGAGTTTCGAATCAAAGTAGAGAAACAAATCGGAATATATATCAAATACCTATCAAATCGAGGCGGTGAATACATAAGCAGTGAATTTTTTAATTATTTAAAAGAGAATGGGATTTTTGCTCAGTATAGTCCTCCAAGTACTCCATAACATAATGGAGTTTCAGAGAGAATGAATCAGACTTTATTGGATATGGTCCATTCAATGATGAGCTTCACAGATCTCACTGGATATCTATTTGGTTATGTTCTAAAAACTGCTACTCATATATTGAACAGAGTTCCATTTAAAGTTGTTTCTTTTACTCCTTATGAGATATGCAATGGAAGAAAATCGAGTATTAAATATGTTAAGATTTAGGGCTGTCCTACTTACATAAAAGTTACACAACAGGATAAACTTGCACCTAAAAGATATAAGTATCGGTTTATTGGATATCCTAAGAATTCAATAGGGTACTAGTTTTATGATCCTGAGGAAGGAAATGTGATCATTACTCGAAATGTCATTTTTCTAGAGAAACAGTTTCTCATGAATCGTGGAGATTGTAGAAAAATTGAATTAGATGAACTAAATCAGGATGTAAATGAACTAAAGATAGAACCTCAGGCTAAATCGAGCAGAATACCTTTGACACACCCTCCACGTAGGTAAAAAAGGATATCAAGGCCACCTGATAGGTATGGTTCAATACTTAAAAGTGCTTTTGGCCTTTTATTTATTGAAGAAAATGATCATTTGACTTATAAAGAGGCGATGTTGGACATTAATTCTGAAAAATGGCAAGAGGCCATAAAATCTAAGATTGACTCAATGCATCAAAACCAAGCTTGAGACTTGGTTGAGCTTCCTGAAAGAATTGTTTCTATCGGTTGTAAATAGATTTATAGGCGGAAGAGTGAGCCTGATGGAAAAGTAGAGACTTTTAAGGCCCGACTGGTGGCGAAAGGTTATACTCAGTAATTTGGGATTGATTATAAGAAAACCTTCTCACCAGTAGCGGTGCTTAAGCCAATTCAAATTTTACTGGCAATTACTGCATATTATGACTATAAAATTTGGCAAATGGATATAAAAACGGCGATCTTAAATGAATATCTTGAAGAAGAGATCTATATGAAACAACTTGAAATTTTTACATTTAGCCAAACTTTGGTTTAGTATGAAAAGTGAAGAAGTCTATTTATGGACTTAAGTAGGTTTTTCAAAGTTTGAATCTTCATTTTGATTAAGTAATTAGATGATCTAGTTTCATCAAGAATAAAAAAGAATCATGTGTGTATAAGAAGGGCAGTGGGAGCATAGTAATTTTCTTAGTTCTTTATGTAGAAGACATACTCATTATCATAAATGATATTAGTATGTTATAGTCAGTTAAAAGCTACCTTAGTAAGAATTTCTTCATGAAGGATTTGAGAGAGGCTTCCTATATACTAGGTATAAAACTTTATAGAGATAGAGTTATGAGGCTTATAGGACTTTCTCAATTATCGTACATAGGTAATGTCTTGAAAATATATAATTTCAGTAACTGTAAGACAGTTAATGTACCTTTTAGACATGGCGTTCATCTTTCGAGGAAGATGTATCCTCACAGTGAAGATGAAAATATTATAATGTCTAACATACTATATGTATCAGCTGTAGAAAGCTTAATGTATGACATGATGTGAATGAGATCTGACATCAGTATGGCTGTAAGTGTTACAAACCGGTATCAGTCTGACCTAGGCAAAGGCCATTGGATAGCTGTGAAACATGTCTCCAAATATCTTAAAAGTACTAAGGACAAGTTTTTAATATATGGAGAAAGTGACTTACAAGTTAGAGGATACACATATTCAGACTTTTAGTCTGATCTAGATTATAGAAATTCTACATCTGGATATGTATTCATTCTCAATAGTGCTGCAGTTACTTGGAAGAGCTACAAACAGTCATCCACAACTGATTGCACAACAGAGGTAGAATATATTACAGCCTCAGAAGCAGTAAAAGAAGCAATATGGATATGCAAATTTGTTGCTGAAATTGGAATAGTTCCAAGTGCAATGGATTCTATACCATTGTTTTGCGATAACAACAGAGCCATTGCATAAACTAAAAAGTCGAGAGCACACCAAAAGTCTAAGCATGTAGAAAAGAAATACCATATCATGAGAGAAATCTTAGTTAGAAGAGATATAATAGTTTGTAGAGTAGATTCTATAAATAATGTAGCGAATCTACTTACTAAAACCTTAACTCCAAAAGTATTTGAAAGACATAGGGAGTCAATGGGCATTCGATACCATCGTGAATGGCACTAAAGCAAGTGGGAGTTGTTGGAATTTGTGCTTACGTGTCATCAATTTATATATAAATATTTGTTTAATATTTATACTAGTATTATTATTTCATTAAATCGCTAATTATATTTTATAAATGGTAAGATGTTTGTAACATTTCAGACATTGTATGATTTAAAATAGTTCAGATCTGATCTAAATCAGTTTAGATCAGTGTTAAGAGTTAGCAATATTTAAAGAGTTAGAGTATTATTTGAAATGGGAGAAAGACCTGAGAATATATTAGTAATGACGTAGTTGTTAAGAGTTACAAATAGTACTAAAAAATATCATTATGCAAATATGTTCTCAAATATTATGTTCCTGATCTATCTTCATTAATATTGGTCAGTGAATACCTTAATAAATAAATAGATCGGTGTATGTCTATATTTGGATGATCCAAATGGTTAGTCTTAGAAGACCATGAGTTTAGTGGAAACTTGTATAAAGATACAGATATTCAGTAAGGATTGAATACTAAATAAACTCAGAAAAACCTCTAATAGACATCTTATAAAGCCATCAATGGGATGTCTATTAGTTGAGTAATATTCATGATCTTTTGACCTGAGTGCCACGATGGGCTTATGAGTGATTCACCATACTTTGGTTCTACACATGTCAGAAACCTTTCATGGTCTGACCGCTGTATGTCGCTAGGTATGGTCTGATGCTTATGGAGTCCGGTGTGTATAGATATATGATCTATCAGCTCATTTAAGTGAGTAATATATGCTAATGCTCTAAGATTGTATTTCAAAAAGTCTTATGGCCATAAACAGTAATTTTCGGAAAAAGAGTTTAACCTTAGGGATAAATAATATCACAAATGTGTTTGGAAATATTATTTATTGAAATACAATTCTAGATATAAGCTTTCGATTGGGCATATAGAGATTTGATGGTGTTGATCTATATCTCCGCTCTACCCAGATATAAATGATAGAGGGATTATACGAATATATTATAACCTCAACTTGTATAGTCTAACATGCCACTTTGTAATATCTGTAACGTGTGTGTGGGGCATCATTCATGACCGCATGGAGGAGTTCCATATAACAATTCGGCCATAGACCTAGAGAGTTTCACAATATGAAGTGTACTCATTGTATACTAGGGCAACATTATCGATTGAATAGTTCCATCCTAGAAATTTCAGCAAATTAAAAATATATTTTAGGGATTCCTCGGGTTGTGCACTTGTCTAAACTTAAATGTTAAGTACACCACTTAATTAGTTGATAAAAGTTGTTAACTAATTAGATATTAACAACTGACACAATTTTGATCTATGAATTATTTCACTATTAATTCACATATTAACTATGTTAGTAAAATCAAATAAGTTAAATATTAATTTTTAAAATTATTTTTGAATAATTAAATAAATATTATTTAAATAAATAAAATATTATT
Source organism: Ailanthus altissimus (assembly GCA_946807835.1). Classification (NCBI taxonomy): domain Eukaryota; kingdom Viridiplantae; phylum Streptophyta; class Magnoliopsida; order Sapindales; family Simaroubaceae; genus Ailanthus; species Ailanthus altissimus. The sequence goes on from OX327684.1 coordinate 20,467,170, forward strand.
TTTATTTATTTGTTATTTTATTTCTAAGTAGAAGATATATCTAATTTAAAAAATATAAATTAAATTAAGTGGAACACCATTTTGTAAAATTAATGGTCAATTTTAATAGACCATTAAAAATGACCACCAAAAATTATTTTTAGTTGTTGACCACTTAACCTAATTTTGGTAGAGCACTTGTGAAATGGTTAGAGCATCTATGAAGTGGTAAAAGCACAAAAAATAGTGTGAATTCATTTTTATTAACAATGGTGAAGCAAAAATTCGTACAAGGAGGGAGGACATTGAAGACAGTTTAGTTTTTGGAGAATTTTCTTTAAATAAAGAATTGTGAGAAAAATCATAGAGAAAGAAAAATAAATTTATCTTATTTTCTTTCAAGAAATAAAACTTTATTATTGAAAATTTAATTGTTGCTATTCTAACTTTACAATCCTACCGGATTGTTGTGAATTAGAATTGAACAACAATATATTTCAAGAGGAGCTCCAAATTAGAGTTAGAAAAAATTCGAAATTGAAATCTTCACTGAAGGTTATCAAAGGTATGCTTTTATAATTTTAAATTATTAGTGATTTAAGTCACATGTGTATATGTTCATTACATGTTTAATTCCACTATAAAATTCGTGTATATAATGTTTAATTTTTTTAACATATACACAATCACATACATACACTCTTAAACACGTCAATAGTTTCCTATCAAACGATGGGCAGTAGCTCACCGTTTGATGACGAACGGTGATGATTACCGCCCACCGTTGTAGGACAACGGTTGCCATCAAATAGCGGTGGTTGCTGCCTCTTACCATATTACCCTTATTTCTAGCATAGTGTTCTATTGACAAAAAAAAAATTACCATCTCGTAGTTTATGAAAATTTAAATTCGATAATGTTAATTTTTATAATTTTTTTTGTTAAAAATTAGTGATCGACGACAACTCACCGATGACTCTAAAAGAGTCTTTTGGTCAATTCCATTTAGATGGAGCAACCATTTCTCCACCCTATCCTCCTTAACAATCATCTCCCCCGTTACCAAAACCATAAATTTTTTTTTCTGTCATAGTCAACTCTCCATCTCCAAGTTAATTACCATAGTCAATTCTTGATCAAAGCCAAAATCGAGACAACAAAGAAAATCGAAATTATGGACTTGAAGCTAATTAAAGCAATCGATCTAATGATTAATTGGATTTAAAAAAAATTAATAATCAAAGCAAGGCTATAAGTGGAAGATCTAATTGGCATGAAATCATCTATTGAATTTGATGTGCGAGTGTTGAAAGTAATTGTAAGGGAGTTAATGAATCACATGCAGAGAGTGAATTGAAGGGAAATGGAACCGTGGGTTTTTTCAGCTAAAGAAGAAAGAAGAAAAAGAAGAAGAGGCATTTTTGAATTTTTTTTAAAAACAAATTAAGAAATGACTATGGTGGCCATTCGCCATGGCCATTTCTAATTTTTATTTCTTTTTCTTTTTTTAAACAGCCCAATCCACTAAGAAGAAGAATAAGATAAGTGGCATTTCTGATTATTTTTTCTTAAAAAAATGAAGAAATGACTATGGTGGCCATTTGCTATGGCCATTCTAATTTCTTTAGTTTTTTTTTAATAGCCCAATCTACTATCTTTTTTTTTCTTTTTCTTTTGATTGGAAAAAAAAATGAAAAAGTGGCCGACAGCCATTTCTTGATAACATTTCTTCTTTTTTTTTCTCTATTTTTTTATTTTCCTATTTTGTTTTGAAAAAAAAAAAGGCCATGGCAGCCATTTCTAATTGTTTTTTAATTTTTTTTTTCTGAAAATGGGGATAATTTATTGTTTGAACAGTAATCATAGGGGTTAAGTATCATATTGTCATTGTTTTGTCAAAAGAAACGAAAGATTTTACTAGATAAGAATTTTTTAGGTTGATTTAAAATTAGAAAGATGTTTAAAGCACTTTGATCAAAGAGAGTTTAATAGTTATTTTTCTTTAAATTTATTGACAGATGATTGAAATAAAATTGAAGGGTCATGATTGAAAAAAAAAACACATAAGCAATCTCAAATTAATGTACTAAGCTATTGCATTTTCAATTGGTCCTTTAATTACATTCCTCCATAAAGAAATACGTAAGAAAGAAAATTATTTCAATGTTTCATCATCTTTCATTTTTTTAAAACTAATCTTAAAGAGGAACTGAGGATTAATTAAGGAGAAAAGGGAAGTTTTATGTAAAGAATTTAGATCTCTGCTACAATAATATGAATTAGCAAATGCTATTAGTTATCTCTTTCAAGAAAGTGATTTCCAAATCAAATATTGTTAAAATGAGCACATAACATGTATAGATACATAAAAAATAATATAATTTTTAAAATTATTTATTATATTAATTTTAACATTCAATAATTATTTTATAAATAAAAATTTTAAAATAATATTTAAAAAATATAATATTATTATTTAGAGATCAAGAAATGAGTTACTGGCTAAATGTAGCCAGAAAGCTGATAGGACCTTTTCCAGTAGTTGCAGCTTGAATTCCAAATATCAAAAACGCTATCATTGCAAGACGAGCGTGCTTGATTTCAGCCAATTGAAGATTTTCAAGCTTCTCAGGATCCGAGGCCAAGCCAAGAGGATCGAAATACCCACCGGGATATAGTCTCTTCCCTGGGTCCAGCTCTGCGTTTCTTTGAAATTCTATGTACCCAATTACAAGAACTTCAATCCAAATTAATGTTGTTAGTGAAAATGGAAGTGGTTGGCCAAGATAAGATGAACCCTCTACCAGCTCCACCTGAAAAAGAGATTATAAAAAAAATGAAAAACAAAGTCAATTTAATTAATTAATTGATGAGAAAATGCTAATCATCCCCTGCAGTACTCTCTTTTTGTTATTGGTCATATCATGAAGGCTTAAAAATTTATATGTTGTTTGCCCCGTGGCCATAGCTATCGACATCACCATTGTTGTCATCATCAATAATTGGCAACATAAAAAATGCTTGGATAAAGAAGACGACACGATTCATGTATTTATTCAATTGGTGGGTAACGTATACGCAAATTTAATTTTCTATATTTTGTGTACAACTACATATCGACTGCTTATATACACCCATTGAAAAATTATATGTTATAATTAAATAAATTAAAAAAAACAAACATTAATTCACTCGCACAATTAGGTACCTCTTTTTGAGAAAATATAATCGGTTCCAAAGTCATGCAACCAAACATTATTCATTTTTCAGATGAATTCATATGTAGCTAACCAATTAGCAACAATTTGTCAAAATAAGGTAAAATAGAATGCATTTTCATGCATAATTAGCTTTCCAACAAAACACACAATTGTGCCATAATATGTCTCCACAAACACATGCAATGAGGCAAAATTAAGAATTGGTGATTGTAATACAATTATTATACATAAATTCCCTTGACACTTAAATCCAGCTTATTCCACTTAATTTGAAATTACCTCACTGTATATCCACTAATTATAAATTAACATAATTAATTAGATTATTCAAACACTGAGTTATAATTAGTAGACCCTGCATGCAAAGTAGTATATAATCTGCTAATATTACAATTCAATTTTCATTTATTTATCAACACAAATAAATACTATAAAGTATATAACACACATCCTGCATGCAAAGTACGTAAATAATTAAGCTACATTTTAATATAATATTTTACCTTGCCAGCATCTTGCCATGCAACTCCGGTGAGAGCTTCAACAGCAATGGCGCCAAGAGTCCCCAGCATTGCCCATCTTCCATGAATCAGCTCACATTCTCTGAACCTCTGAATTCCAAACACTTCCGTGTACGGCTGAAACGGCGTCGGCATGATCTCCATCGCCTCGGTACGGACCCCGATGATTTCACCAGCCATATTCTTGGCCAAGTTCTGGTCCAGTGAGTCAAAATCAAACTGCAAGTATTCAGCTGGCTTTGCAAACCCAAATGGATCGAACCCACGGTCCCCAACCATCGTCCCATCGAGCCATTCAGGCGGTGTGGCGCCGGGGAACCACACGAGGCGGTCGGATTCTGCTTTAAGGCTAACTTTCTTTGGTGGTGGGGGTGGTGTCGAAGATTTCTCTTTCCTAAAGTTGAAAAAGGCTTGGAACTTTCCGGATCTTGGTTTCGGGCTGTAAATACGGGTCCCGAAGAAGTGGGATGAGGCAGCGGTGGCTGCAGTGGTGGTGGCCATCGGTGTAGGGTCTTGGTAGTGATTGGTGATGAAGAACAGTTGTCACTAGCCTATATATATATGCATTTATAAAGAGTGAAAGAATTTTATTTTGTGTGATCAGAAAATTGGGTTTTTTTTTTTCATTTTATAATATTTGGTTTTGATTTTATTTATTTATTTATTCATTCGGTGGATGTGAAGAGGAAACGAGAAGGCCTTATCTTTGCCTTATCTTTTGGTGAGAGGTGGATGTTTGATGGCTTCTTTACCTTATGCTTGGGGTCTTGGCTAAATGTGTTGTCATTTTCTGCTGACTACTTCAAGGTTACTCAAATAGTCTACAACAAATCGTTCTTCACATCACAGCATATGTTTTACAATTCGAATTTGAGTTAAACCTCCTCCTATCTAATAATTTTATATAACATTTGGCATACTTTTAAGGATACATAATATAATAACATTGTAAAAACTTGCATGTGATTTATGAATTTATTAAAATTTTTTGTTTGATATATAAATGTTAACTATTATAAAATAAAAATAAAAATAAAAAACTTTAATTACTATACTTTTTTATAATTAATTTGGTTTATGAAATTTTCTTATCAAAGACTGGATAGAAGATGAGTTGAGTTGATACATAATATAATAAGAGTGCCTAGTGGGATTCTCAATTCTGTGCTTGTCCACAAGTCGCATGTGGCGTTGGTTTGAGAAAGCCTATAAGCTGTAGCTCCGCGAAATAAAATTAATGTTCGACCAAGTCACTGATAGCTAAGCAAAATATAATTAACTTGTTCACCTGTGATTGGCTCGTTTGGGTTTTTGTTTGACATGGGAATCCTATGCCAAATATTAATTTTCTGAATTGTGATCAATACAGCTGGTTAATTGCATATTTTGCAAGAAACGGTACTCATCTCAAGTCTTAACACAAAATCAAACCATTTAATGTTTTTTTTTTAAATAATGACAACAAATTATCAATCTTTCAAATTTGAAAAAGAAAAACTGTATTAATTGGACTTTCATACTATGTATAACATACTATGTATAACAATACCTACATATAAGAATTCTTAGACACAAATGTTCATATTCTTTTTAGATCAGAATCTATAATCTTTCATACATAGATTATTGGTAAGGCGTAATTGTATAAACTATTTTATCTTCCTAACTTGATATTTGTTCAATTTATCTCAATAATTGGGCTATTTATGCATATTAATATTGTTTTATAGGTTGAAGCATTATCGGAGCAAAAATACCGAAAAACGGATGCAAATGGGAGCATTAGAGATAAAAATACGAATGGAGGCACTGTTCGCTACAGTGGCACTATTGCTACAGTACCACTGTTTGCTACAGTGCAGCGCCGCGGCGCCAATTGCAGAAAGTGAGCGCCGCGGCGCTGAATTCTGGGCACTCCTTAAGGGCATTTTTGTCCTCTTTTTGCAACCCTACCTATATAAACACCCATTGTTTAGCCAAAGAAAAAAAAGAGGGGAGTAGAGGCACGAAATTGAAAGGAGGAGAAAGCTTGAGCTCGAATTGAAGGAGAAGAAATGATGTCTCCAAGGTTTCATGTGCATCATTGAAGACAATTGAAGAATTGAAACCTTGGAGACATCCCAAATTCGGTTTTCCCTTTCCTTTTCTTTGTTTTTATCCTTTGTTGTCATTTCAATTATGAATATTAGTTTTAATGAGATGTATCTATGGATGGTTGGATAATTATAGTTATGGTTGGATTTTCATGTGATTAAACTTGATTCCAAGGATTGATGTAGTTTTATTAATATTATGTTTGGATGATTTAGTATAAATTCGTGTAATTCATTTATGTTTCTTTATGCTTAATGCTTCCAATTGATTGATAAATGAATTGGTTGTTGTGAATGTATGGATTTATGCTTGAAAGAGATTGATCCATTTATAGGATTTGGGAGAAACATAGCTTTAGGTTGCTATTGAGTTGAAAGGCCAATAACACCTAGGTAATCTTCATGATCTTCCTTAGGATTTGCATGAGGTGCACTCCAAGTGTTTGATTAAATGCGTGACAGGCGCAAACTCTTTGGGGTGTGCTATTATGCCTAGGGTTACATGTGGTGCTCTCCGTTTTAAAGTGTTTGATAAGCGTGACAGGTCAAACTCTTTAGGGTGTGCCATTATGTCTAGAATTTCATTTGCTAAAAGTGACAGTGGTAATGAAGTTAATTCTTGGGGTAGTCATTTAAGGGTAGCTTAATGCGTGTATATATAACAGGTTAGATAGACATATCAACTTGACTATGTATGCATAGTATCTCATTCGCACTCGAAAGATGGAATGAGATTAGTCTTAAGCCCTTGATTAATGAATTGAACAAATTTGCTAAAGAAGAAGAACATAGGAAGAATAGAATGAAATCAATGTTTAGGATCCCATTTGTATAGAATTCGCCATATCGCAAGATTATCATTTTGTTGTAGATTGTAGGTTCTAGGCCTTAATGGAACTTTATTGAACTTTATGTGTTGAAGTTGTTATGTGATTAATAGTTATCTTGTGTTATTCGTTTATGCTTTTTATGCGCTTCATGCTTCTAATTGCATTGAAAAATGGATTGGATGAATTAAACATTTGGGTTATGTGCTTGACAAAGTTTAATCCATATGTCGATCTTAAAAAGCATAGCTTTGAGTTTGTTAAGTTGAGAGACTAATGAACTTAGGTAATCATCATGATCTTCCTTAGGATTTGTATGAGGTGCATTCCAAGTATTTGATTAAATGCGTGACAGGCGCAAACTCTTTGGGGTGTGCTATTATGCCTAGGGTTACATGTGGTGCTCTCCGTTTTAAAGTGTTTGATAAGCGTGACAGGCCAAACTCTTTAGGGTGTGTCATTATGTCTAGAATTTCATTTGATGAAGTGACAGTGATAATGAAATTAATCCTTGGGGTAGTCATTTATGGGTTGCGTAATGCATGTCTATGTAAACAAGTTAGATAGACATATCAACTTGAATATATATGCATAGTATCTCATTCGCACTCGAAAGATGGAATGAGATTAATCATACACCCTGGATTAATGAATGCATAAATTGGTTGTTGATTACTAATGACAAAGACCATAGGAACAATATAGAGAAATCAAGTCTCTAAAGCCCCATTGCCATAGATATCTCTTTTCCTTTATTTATCTAGCTAATTAGGTTTTAGTTGCTTTTAATTCAATAACTCACCTTGCCATTTAGATTAGTCTAAATAAAGTTAGGTTGCCAACATCGTAGTACTTAGCATTAATTTAGGACACAATCCTCGTGGAAACGATACTCTACACATCACTTTATTACTTATTACGATACGTGCACTTGCGTTAGTTTGTATTATAGAAATCACACAACAATTATTAAAAGATAAAGTTTCCTTAAACTTTTTATATAAAGGTCGAGTAAAATTTCATTTTTTTATTAACTCCTTATACAAAAAATAGTTATTCATACTATTTCTTTTTTTAAATGTGGAGAACTATTTAAGAGTGGCAATTAAAATAGAGATTTTCTTTTTCTTTTTAGTTTTCCTTTTACCAGTTAATACTCCCACCCTAAACTCGAATCCCTCATAATTCATGTACGTCGGATTAGAATTCAAGATATTTCGTATAATCATAGGAAATTACTGAAGGATCGATATATATTTTCCCAATTATATCTCTATCTTTATTTTTAAGACTTAACAAACTTTATAAGGTCAAGCTTGTTAGGAACCTACTTTTAAGGAGATTTTTCATTGCTTTGTCTTTTCAAGAACAAAAATAGGGCAAAACCATGGAGATTCTTGCAATTAGATTCCGTCACACTCGCGTCCCATTATTTTATAACTAGAGAATAAGCTCACCAATCACCAACCATGATCGAGAATCAAGATTTGGTTGATGTTACACTGCGTAACATCCGATAAATTTCCCAAATGCTCAAGACAAGATCATATAAAAGATCTTACACCAACGCCAGTATCCGCACCTGACTTGGCCAAAAGGAACAACAAATATTATACGCACTTACGTGCGTGCATGTTAAGCTATGGTCAGGTCCTGATTTTAAACCAATTCAAATCCAACACGTGTACTTCTAAGCTTCTTTTGTAAGTATCGTAACCAAAACCCCAACAAGACGACAAAACTTACTTGTCAACATCAGATAGACCCCACAACGCCGCGTGGCGCCTCATTTGACCTCGCGCAAATATCTTCTCGGCATCTCTCCCCTGCTTTGCTTTACTCTTTGATTGCTTCGCTATTACTCCGTTTTCGCTCTGCTTCTGTGTTCTTCACTTATTTTCCATCCAGCAGGTATGCCATCGTTTTATCCGTATTATCGATTTCTATTATTATTGTTAATATAACTATTAATTTTTAATATTCAAATTTTATCATCAGTTGACTTACTCTTTTTTTTTTTCCATTTAAGTGTTTGTTTAATTTCTGAAGATTATTATCTGTGTTCTCTATAAAATTCCTTTATATACATATCAGGGTATTTTGTTCTTTTGTTGTTTGATTATTCTGTTAATTGTTCTAATAAATATTCGTAAAATTTTATAAAATTTGTTGTATTTTGTTTTCTCCCTGTTTGTGTTTTTGTTCTATATGCCTTTTCTTATGCTTTGCAATTTTGACATGAAGTATATATGTAAAGTTGTGAACTTATGATCCCTAATTTGTTTGGCTGCTAGGAAAATAAGATATCTAATTTGATCTGAAACTTTTAAAAATTGATGATCATTTAATGGGTTTGATTGCATCTCCATTTAGTTTCCTAGAAAATGATTAAGGTGCCTTTACTGTGCTGAAATTTTTTGCTATGCACTCTCTGAGTGTAAAATTCATAACTTGGAATCAATGATGTTATTTGAGGCAATGGCCTTTTTTTCTTTTTAACTTTGATGAGCTATGAGATACAAAGAATCAATCATCTTCAACATTGGTTATATGTGTGTATGTCTAGCTTCAGCCAAATTTGAGTCTTTCTGTTGCTTAATCTAACAGTTACTCTAATGATGTGTTGTCTTTGATGAAATGGTTGTTAACTGGTTTATTTGTGTTGTTCCAGGGATATTTCTTCAAAAAATGAAGCTTACCAGGGGAAAAGGGGCAGTCAATAAGGAAAAAAATGAAGTATTGAAACCTGTTGAGGACAGGTTAGAACAAATAAATTGATCTGAATATGTGGAAGAACATTTTTGTTGTTTTTCCTAATTCTATCAGATGTTGCTTAATTTTAAACAACTATAGATTTTAATTGAGTAATTGTTCCAAATATCTTTTTCTCAGAAAAGTAGGAAAGAGAAAGGCCTCGCTAAAGGCTGGGAAGAGTAGCAGCAAACGACCCAAGAAAGTTAAGGCTGCAAAGAAAGACCCTAATAAACCAAAGAGGCCTCCTAGTGCCTTCTTTGTTTTCCTGTAAGAATCTCTAAATTTGAGATGTTTTAGTGGAAAAATTGATGAAATTTTGAAGATTTTCCAATGATAATATTATGTAAATGCTGCAGAGAAGAGTTCAGAAAAGTTTACAAACAGGAGCATCCTAATGTTAAAGCGGTTTCAGCTGTAAGCGTCTACGTAACATTAGTTGCTATTTCTAGTTGAAAGTTTTAATCTTCAAGTTTGATAAGACTATTTATCTGGAGGAAGAAATTTATTTTGTTACTGGATGCTGTGATTGAAGGTGGGAAAAGCTGCGGGAGAAAAATGGAAATCCATGACTGATTCGGTAAGTTTGAAATTTTAATGAACTTAAATTAGCTGGGGTGTCTTAAGGGCAAACAATTCTGCCATCCTTTTAATTGGTTACTTAAACTTGGAAAATCCTAAGCATTCTGTTTGTAAAGGTGATGCACTAAAATTGCACTGTAGCTGCCACTGGACCTGGTTGTGCACCAAGCACTAGTTCGATGATTTTGGAACTTTGATGGTGTGGCCAAGCCAATGCCACAGCCTAGTATAGTCTACAGGGACCCTATATATTTTGTTTTGTTTGGGGCCTGAAGATTTATAAAGAGTGGATGATGAAATTTGTGATTAGCATCTGCCAAATCATGTGACATGTTAGAAATTTACACTATACAAAATAGTTCAAATAACTAGTTTTGGAAATATGTTATATTAGGCTTTTAGTAAGTTCTATTCCCTATGATTTGGTTTTTGGCTTTGTCAAGTTTATGCTCCTTGCTTATGAGTACTATGTCCTGGAAATGGAATGTTCAGGAAAAAGCTCCATATGAAGTGAAAGCAGCAAACAGGAAATCAGATTATGAAAAGCTTATGGCAGCATACAACAAGAAACAGGTTGATTTTAATCTGGATCTTTCTCGGTTCAGAATCATTTTAGTTCTTTTTGCTTTTGACTTCTCATTCGACTTAATAATATTTGCCTCAGGAAAATACCGATGATGAAGACGAAGAAGAATCTGAAAAGTCAAAATCAGAGGTGCATGATGATGATGATGAAGACGAGGAATTTGAGGGGGTATAATCTTCTTAAGCTTGATTCCTAATTATGTTATTTGCGGCATTGCCATTCCTATTTCCAAGTGTGCATTTTGTTTTCGTCTAATCAAACTAACGCCTCTATATGGGCCTCAATTACTTTCATTTGCCTATAATATGTGTGAAATTTGATACTATATATTATTTTAGCAACATGAGTTATCAGTTTTGAAACATCAGAATCCTCTCAACTGAAACAAATGAAAACGCTGAGAACCCAATGAAAGCACCTTAAAATGTATTATGAAATATAAACCTAAATAACGAAGTTCTCAATTTTTATAACCTATTATATTTTACTTTTCTTTCTTTCTTTCTTGTTCATTTGTCTAACCAATTGCAATTTGAATTGGCAGGAGGATGCAGATGAGGATGAGGATGATGACTAAATTCAGCAATGTTTCTGGGTTTTAGTTCCTTTTCTTTACACCGAGCAGAATCCTGTACTTCGTATGATCATGCAATTGAGTTATTTTATATAGTAACTTGAAACGTTTCAACTTTTAGTTCCGCCAAGTTGTACTATAAGGTTGTTTTATGTATTTACTACGCATATATACTTCCTATTTCTGTTGTAACATATTCTCTTATTCTGATTGCAACCAACTTGGCCTTTAATGATTTCTTCACGTATATTAATTTTGGAGTCATTATTGAGCATGATGTCTGTATATTTTAAAATATAAATTTGACTATACAACTTAAAAATGGTATTATTTTTGAGTTAAACAAAATTGTATAATTTAAATTTAAATTTTAAAATCTGCTAATATTTTCACCTAAATAAGTACAAGAGCAAATATTGTCTACTGAAGTTGAAGGTAAACTGAACCAAATTAGTTAGAAGGAAGCCCAAAACTCCTAGCACATCGTATATCATAATAACATTAATTTCAAACGTGTAAATTGATCTTGAAATCATGTTTTGAGCAGATTATTGTAGATCAACATGTCACTTTTTCTTTTTCTTTTTTTTTAATTACTAAGTATAATTGTTTGAGTAACTGCTGTTTGAAGACGGAGAAAACTGAAGAGACAATGAAATGCAACTGCATTTTTCATATATTGATTGATTTGATCTTACATTACAGTGACAGTCTTTTTATATAAGTACAGAGGAAAGAAAGGAACCTAACTAACTATATGTATTGGCGAAGAAACTAAATTTTTGTAACAAACTTCTTAACAATTTTGCTGACTCAGAATGCCACTTCATCAATTCTGTTCTTTACCATCGTCACACAATACAGGCATCAGTTGCATCAACTTAATCCTCTGCTTCTCACCCGTATTAGCTACTACACTGCCGCATAATAAATCTTTTGTTATTCACCTTCATCAGCTGCTATGCTACTGCACATATATATTCAATATCCCCCCTCAAGCACATGGTTGAAGGGAGACCATGAGCTTGTTATGAAAATATGAAAATGAAGAAAAAGATGAGTTTTGTAAAAATGTCAGCAACCTAATCTTCACTTGGTACAAATTGAATCTCTAAATCTTTGGCAGCAACTTTATCTTTAAAAAAAAAAATGAATGTTTAAGTTCAATATGTTTTGTGCAAGAGTGAAGCTCAGGATTAAGAGCACGTGTAGTTGCATTCTGGTTATCACACCACAAAATTAGAACTTGTGTTAAGGGAATGGAAAGCTCAAACAGAAGGGATTTCAATCATAGAATTTCAAAACAAGCAAGGCAAGGGCCTAATATTCAGCTTTTGTAGCAGACCTGGCTATAGCATTTTGCTTCTCAGAGGACCAAAAAAATCTGAATATCCTCAAGATAAATACAATAGCCACTAATAGATTTTTGATCAAGGGGATCAGTACCTTAATCAGCATCAGAAAAACCTGTCATATACAGTGTACCAGATGAGACAAAACTCAGCTTATAATCAATTGTAGATTGCAAGTACCTTAACACTCATTTGCAAGCTTGCCAATTGTCATGAACCTTTCGAGAACTGTGTGGTCTTAGACACGTTGCGTGCTAAGTAGTCAAGAAAACCACATAAAGAAAAGAAGAAACATACACACCAATTGTTTGAAAGAATGCTCTTTATATTGTTGAAGAGAAAAACAAGCTATGGGATGCTTTATACAAGTGAGAGTCTCCCTTTTATATACTAACAGCCCTATACAATCGACGACTGAGATCTAAATGATCTAAAGGTGTACATACAAGATGGAATAATATGCTCTAAAATATTCCTAGATGCCATCACATATTCTATGGAATATTTCCATTCTAAATTAAGGTTAACAACCCTAATAAGTCGCAGGCTTGGTCCGGTTCTTCACACATGTCAGCGGGTATTCTAGAAGCTCTGGCCCGCGATCCATTCCAGCAGCCCTTAAGGCCTCTATGAGGCTTTGTCGCGTACCAATTGTTTGAGAAAATATTTGAGACCACTTGGGGCTTGACATTCTCCCCCACCAAATTCACGAGACGCCTTCGTCGCATCTTCACTAGAAATTGCGCACCTCATTCTTTAACTTGTCGTTGTGCACTCTCGCATTTCCAGTGTGCTCTAATATCATGTACCTCTTTTCATTTGACAAAGTACTCACGCTTTGGAGGTGGATTTCTTCGCTGCAGCGTCCCTTCATCACGGATGAGTCTCGCTTCTTTGTCGTCCCATGTGAAAATCCTTAAAGGTCCCTATTTCTGCATCGTGTCTTCCGTACCCCCTCGATATAGCTTCAAACAGCTCTCGAAAACACCAGATGCAGTTGCTGTCTCGAAGATATCCCCACCTTATGCAAGACATTGCCAACCTTCTTGGCAACAGAAAATAGCCCCTCATCCCTACGATCAAGGCCCTTGTGAAGTGGGCGTGTTGTCTTGTGTTGTGGTGGAAGTATCATCTCTATCACCAAGTCCCTCGCACGATGCTTGACATGCCGCTGCTTGTCTCTACCCCACTTCTTGTGCTGAAAGCACACACCATGTGACGCCTTGGGTTGCTGAGTGACACCCACACTTGGTAACTCCTTGAGTTGCCCCCGTAACCCATCTACTCTCGGTTGAGGCATTTGTACTGTAGTTGGAAGCGTAAACCCCAGTTCTAACTGTTTTCCATGCTCGATATCACCCTGATGTGGCTGCACCTATGGTATGTTAGTTGGCACGACCCATTTGTGCTCCTTAAGCACTTCTACAATCCTCGTTGGTAGCTTACCCTGGTCCCTTGTCGCTTTATCATCCACCTCCCTCACTGTGGTTGGATATGCTGCTCCTTTGCCCCCAGCAACTCCTATTAGTTGAATGGAGGAAAGGATTTTAGTATTGGTTTTCGACTGAGATTGCCCACCCTTGGGCTTGTTTACCATCGGTATCATATAAGGCTCTCCTTCCATGATGCATACGTAGTCGTGTTGAGGAAGCAACACTACGTCGTACTGCCTCAAGAACTCCATACTTAACATCACATCAAAATCATTAAGAGGTGCTACAAAGAAATTTACCTCGCTGTGCCATTTACCTAAGTAGATATCGACCCTCGAACCACCATATCCAGTGGCTTGACTGCAGCATTAACCGATTTGAGGAACCCCTCCTCTTTCTCCACGTAGAATCCCAAACGCTTTGCCTCTGTACGCTTAGTAAAGTTGTGCATTGTGCCCGTATCTATCAGCACATGAGTCTTTATGTTGTTGATGTAGGCCTCAACATATATGAGCGCCTTTTTCGTTGGCGTGCTAGCACTCTGCTTGGCTTTCATTGTGTTGAGCAGCTGTAAACACCTCATTTGACCCTGCTCATAAGTCTCATGCGCCGTAACCATTGTGTTGAGAGCTTTCTTCTTCAAATAGTCCTTGACCCAGTGATCCTCATCGCAAATGAAGCAGTTTTTCTTCAATCCATTACCTCTATGGTCGTTGCACTTTTGCCTCTCCCATTTGGGCTGCTTACTTTTCTCCTCCTCATCCTCTGAAAGCTAAAATTCCTTGGCACCCCTACCTTTACTGTGATTGGGTCTTGAATGCTTGGACTTTCCCGAGTCACCCTTGTGGTAATCCATAAGCGTTTCTGCCAATGTTAGAGCGTTGGATATTCTAGTCACCCCGCGCCGCTTTAATTTATTGGACACCTATGTTTGCAACCAGTCTAGAAAATTGAACAGCAAGTCCTCCTTTCTCATGTTGGAGATTTGGAGCATTAACTATGAGTATTCCTTTACGTACTCGCTGATGGACTTAGTTTGCTTCAATTCCTTTAACCACTTTCAAGTGTCGTACGCTACATTCTCTGGATAAAACTGATGCTTCAGCTCCTGTTGCAATTCTTCCAAGGTGTTGATTGTGCAAGTACCCTTGCGTATTTCTTTGCTTTTTCTGCGCCACCATAGAATTGCATGATCAAAAAGATATAAGGCCGCGGTATTTACCTTGTCTTCGTTCTGCATGCCCATGGTGTCGAAGTATCTTTTCATCTGCCAAAAGTTAGTTATCGAGCTCATTGGCGTTTCACTTGTCGCTAAACTCCTTCAGTGTATGAACCTCGACTCTTAGCCCCCATTGAGCAGCAACAGACCCATTCGCCACTGCTCGCTTGTATAACACCACGTCCTCCTTGACAGTGTCAAACCCTCTACGTAGCTCCTCCACTTAGGCTTGAACTTTGTCAATAATGGCATATACTTTCTCTTGAAAAGCTTTGACCCAGTCACATTGCTGATCAGCGTAACTTTAGATGGATGTGTCGATAAGGGAGTGCAGCTCGTCCCCTTGAGTGTCGAGTCCTACCTCAAGCTTCTCTACTTGTGCTCCAACTCCCTAAGATAATCTGTCGCCTTTCCCACAACACCACCCAGCATTGTTTTACCATGTTCCCGAACTCATGGCCTGGATCGACAGACTTGTCGCGAAGTACACTTCCGTGCCTCTTAGCTTTGGGGTCCTTACCCCTCTCTTCATTTAAATTTGGAGACGTTGCGTCTTTCCCCATCTTCTTTGAACCTGCTCTGATACCAAATGTCACGGACCTTTCGAGAATCATGTGGCCTTAAGACGCGTTGCGTGCTAAGCAGCCGAGAAAACCATACAAAGAAGAGAAGAAACACGCACACCAACTGTTTGAAAGAATACTCTCTATATCGCTGAAGAGAAACACAAGCTATGAGATGTTTTGTACAAGTGAGGGTCTTCCCTTTATATACTAACAACCTTATACAATCGACGGTTGAGATCTAAATGATCTAACGGTATACATACAAGATGGAATAATATGCTCTAGAATATTCTTAGATGCCATCACCTATTTTATGAAATATTCAACTTCTAAATTAGGGTTAACAACCCTAATAAGTGACAGGTTTGGCTCAGTTCTTCACCCATGTCAGCGGGTCTTCTAAAAGCTCCAGCCCGCGATCCATTCCAGCAGCCCTTAAGGCCTTTAGGAGGCTTTGTCGTGCACTAAGTATTCGAGGAAATACTTGAGAACACTTGGAGCGTGACACAATGCTTGACTATAGGGGCTTGAAAAAATTGACTAACTTTGTGAACAGCATAGGAGAGTTCATGTCTTGTAATTATGACATATTGCATTATACCTACAATGATTTGGTAGAATAAGACATTTTTAAATAATTTTGCATCAATTTGAAGCATTTTCTGCCCAGATATTGGAGTATCACTTTCTTTACATGTTAACATATTAGTCTTGGAGAGAAGATCATGAATGTATTTTGATAGACATAAATGCAAACCTGTATCAGTGGCAATCACTTCAATGCTAAGAAAATAAGGCCTAAGCCCTTAAAAGCAAAAGTATGATTTAAATTCTGAACAAGCACCTCAATATCTGATGTATTATAGCCTGTTATAAGAATATCATCAACATAGATAAGAATGAGCATAAGAGAACCATTTGAACTTTTGAAAAATAGAGAAGTATCAGATTTAGAGTTAATGAAGTTCCATTGAAGCAATGCAGATTTGAGCTTCTCATACCAAGCTTTAGGAGCTTATTTCAGACCATAAAAAGCCTTGTGAAGCTTGCAAACATAACTAGGATATGTAGTATTAACAAACCCCTTTGGTTAATGTATATACACAGCCTTAGTCAAATCTCTATTAAAAAATGCATTGTTAATGTCAAGCTGCCTGATAACGTAATTATTCATTATTGCCAAGCTCAATATGACTCTGACTGTGGATGTCTTAACAATAGGGCTGAAAGTCTCAAAGTAATCTATGCCAGGGGTTTGAAGAAACCTTTTTGCTACCAATCTAGCCTTGTATTTGGCTATTGACCCATCAGTGTTATACTTGGTCTTAAAACTCACTTATTGGACACAATCATAGAAGCTTTAGAAGTAGGTACAAGAGTCCAGGTTTTATTTTTCAACAAGGCTTGAAACTCATCTTCCATGGCTGCCTTCTAATTCTTATCCAGTAAGGCTACTTTAACAGTTGTTGGTTCAAGAGCTGAAGCTCGGGAAAGCAACATTTTTTGGTTTAGTGATCCTTGCTTTAACTCTAGTAACCATAGGATGGTGATTAACAATTAATGGCATATGAACATGGTGTGTTGTTGAATCAAAATTAACTGGAACAGTCAAGGTTGAATTAATAGGTGTCGATGCAACTGACACTGAACAAGTATTATTAGAATGTGAACTTTTTATATTGCTGCTGGTACTAGAACACTAAAAAGGAAGAGTAAAGGATACAAGAGGAGAGATAGGAGTTGAAGTGGATGGAGTAGAAGCAGAAAGAAAAAGATCTTTGTAAGGAAATGATGTTCATTTAAGGAAATATGCCTAGCAATATATATTTTTCCAAGAGGAAGGCATTTATAACCTTTATGTTATGAATTGAAACCCTGAACAAGCATTTTAAAGTATGGAAATCCAATTTATGCTGTTGATAAGGCCTAAGCAAAGGAAAACATTCACATCCAAAGGGCTTTAAGAATTTATAATATAAAAAATATTTGTATAGCTTGAAGAAATTAGAGGCATTGGATAGGACTGATGTAGGAAGCCTATTTATAAGATAGATTGTAGTACGAAAGGCTTCCCACAAAAAATGAATGGGCATGGCAGCTTGTGCAAGGAGAGTCAAACCTATTTTTACTAAATGCCTATGCTTTCTCTCAACAACTCCATTCTGGTGATGAGTGTGTACATAGGTAAGTCTGAGTTGTATCCCTTGTGAGGATACATAGGTAGAAAATGGCCTATATTCCACCCTTCAGTCATATTAGACCGCCTTAATAGACAAATTTGTTTGTTTTTTCTATTTGTAACTTAAAGGAAATAAAAGCCTGTAGTGCATTAGATTTGGCTTTAAGAGGAAAGATCTAACAAAATTTGAAAAAATCATCTACAAAGCTTATATAGTATCTATACCCTTCTCTTGAAACAATAAGTACAGGGCTCTAGAGATCAGTATATAAAAGTGGTAAGCATACAATAGATTTAATAGAATGTGATAGAAAATAAAGTTTATGTAACTTGCCATATTGATAAGCACTATAGAAGTCTGGCTTAACAGTGATATTATTCAATTTCAAGAGCTTACAATATTTCAATACAGTTATGAGAGTAAAAGAATTGGGGTGCCCTAATCTGAGGTGCCACATATTAACATCCTTATTATTTTTCATGCTAGCAACATGACTTTGAAAACAAGCATCTGACTGAGTAGTAAAAACAAGTTTTGACTTAGAGTACAGGGACTTATTTATATCACAAGCTTGATTGAAATGAAGGATTGATAACATGGATTTGGGATAAGGTGAAGAACTAGATTGATGATGTGTGGAATGAGATGATGAAACCAGCAGCAATTTATAGAGCCCATTTTCAGCAATACCTTTCAGCAAATGAGCATTCATCTTCTTGTCCCTAATGAGACAAAAATCATCATAGAATTCAATCAACACACTGTTATCTTGAGTTAACTTTGAGACACTAATCAAATTCTTTGTAATTTGAGGCACAAACAGTGTATCCTTAAGCAATAATTTTGATCCATTAAAAGATTTTAAGACTAATGTACCAACCATCTTTATAAGTAAGCTATTGCCATTGCTAATAATTAAATGATTATTACCTGTAAAGGCTTCCTTACCACCAATATTAACAAAGTCATATGTCAGGTGATGAGTAGCACCTGAGTCAATGTACCAATTCTGATCATCAATGGTTTCTGGTGTAATCCATTCAGCTTCTTGAAGTGAATCTGATGAAGCTTGAATAGTTTATGAAGTAATAAAGTAGTTTTGTTTGGTGCAGCAGTTGCTGGACTATTTGAGAAACTTGCAGCAATAGTGTTATGAGTGAAACCAATTGAACTAGAATTTGGATGACTATTGTTGAATCCGTAGTTATTAAAGGGATTGTTAGGTCTAGAGAAATAATCTCTATCAAACTTATAAAAATATTTAGCTGCTATATGACCAGGTTTTTCACATATTTGACATATAGGCTTATTATTTCCAGTAGCAAAAGCTCCTCTTCCCCTTTGAAAATTAGCTCTTCCAAAACCTGCATTAAACTTTCTTTGACTATTTATTACTATTACACCTTTGCCTCTGCCAAAGGGGTGAAAAATCCCTTGACTACTGAATCCAGTAGAATTCATTGGCCTATACTGATTAAAACTACCACCACTAGAGTAATTATTTATTTTCTTCTGAAATCTACTTGCATAGTTAGCATAAGCTTTTCTTAGAGTAATGGTTCTAATCCTGCTAATTATCAAGACAACTACAGGATCATAATCAGATCCTATTGTAGGGATTAGATACCTTATGAACTCATCATCATCTATTAAGCATCCAACAGTTGAAAGTTCATCAATCAAACTTTTGACCTTAATAAAATAGTTTGACATAGACATCGAACCTTTTTGTATTGAGGAAAGCTGAATTTTGAGCTGTGTTGCTTTTGCTTTTGACTGAGATCCAAACTACTTCTCAACAACAATCCACAATTCAAAGCTAGACTTGCTTGCGATCACCAAACTCAAAATATTCTCATGAATCGTTGAAAATAACTAGCCCATAAGAGTTTGATCTTGTCTAGTCCAATGATCAAATTTTGAATTTTTAGCAACAATTACAAATCTATCAAGATTCATGATTTTTATGTGTTGTGTAGGACAAAGTTTGGTTCCAGTCAGAATTTCTTCCAATCTATTTCCTTCAATAGCTGTTAACACTTGCGATCGCTATATTACGAAATTCGATCTATTGAGTTTGACTGTTGAGGGAAAATTATACGTAATTGAAGAAGAATTCGTGTTCGAATTTATTGTGGTTGTTGTTGATGATGTCGCAATGGCCATTACGGCTCTAATACCATATAATTGTTTGAGTAATTTCTGTTTGGAGACTAAGAAAATTGAAGAGAAAATGAAACAAAATTATATTTTTCATATATTAATTGATCTAATCTTACATTACAATGACAGCCTTTTATACAAGTACAGAGGAAAGAAAGGAAACTAACTATAAGTATTGGCGGAAAAACTAAACTTTCGTAACAAATTTCTCAACAACTTTGTTGACTCAGCATGCCACTTCATCAGTTCTGTTATTTACCATCATCACACAATACAGGCATCAGTTGCATCAACTTAATCCTCTGCTTCTCACCTGTATTAGCTACTACACTGCTACATAATGAATCTTCTGCTATTCACCTTCATTAGCTGTTATACTACTGCACATATATATCCAATACTAAAGAGCCAAATGTCTAAGCTGTTTCTATGAAATGTATCAAAGAGAAAGAGAAAGAGAAAAAAGGAAAAGAAATTATGATAACATATCTTGGATCATGAGATAAAAGTCGATGTTTTTATTTCCAGGCCATTATTATTATTATTATTATACACAAGTGGACTACTGTAGAGCATAATTCCAGCTTTACAAAATCCTGATCAAGATCAAGCACATAGCCTGTGACGGAATATAATTAATTATGAGATTAATCATGATTCACACGTGTCGACCAAAATGCGATAATCCGATTGGTCACGTGGTCGCAATCGATGCGGCCAAGTGGACTACATCTGCCATCATCGTCAATCAAAATATATATATTTAGAAAAATAAATAAATAGAACAGCCACCCACAAAACAATAGTCAATACCAACGCAAAGCAACTTTTATTTTCTTTTTTAAGTGTTTTTTTAATGCTAATCATGATTTAACCCACAATTGGATCTTTATCAATTATCAATGTAATGCATAACTCCAACAAATGATCATTTCAAATGTCAGTTCATACAAACAAAAAAAAAAAAAAAAAAAAGAAAAGGCCCAGCACCTCCGTAATTAGTATGAATCTCTCTTTTATGCTCTCGACGATGTCGGGATTTTGTCGCAATGATTCACGCATGCACGTGTGATGGGGGTTAGCTTTCTTTACGTGTATTGCTTGAGTTCGAAAGAATGAAAAAGTTTCTTCGCTACTCAATTTTCTACAATACTTTTAAATAAATAGAGAAAAATGAATGTCTTGTGTTTAAACTTTTACATTTCGTTTTAATTAATTTCTTTTTCTTATTTTTAATCTCTAATTTTTCTTAGTTTTTGCTTTTAATTTCTAGAATTCTTATAATTTTAATTTCGAATCTACGTTTTGTATAAGAACATATATTAAAATTTGATTTTAATGTTAATATTAAATTCATACTTAATATTATATTTTTTGGTCAAATATTTTCTGACATGCATAACATAAAGTACTTTTTTTATTTCTCCGAGATGAAAAGCAATTTTCCTTTTTTTTCCGAGAATGAAACTCGTTTGCATAGCATTGGGTAATATGTGAGTGGCAAAGGATTTTCTTGAAAACATCCACTAAATAAAACAAAAGGATGGCAACGGACGAATTTACTGAACCCACTCTACGAATATAATTAAGTAGCATTATTTCCTACCTATTGTTGCTTAATTTGTATCTCAAAATCCCTTTTGTCTGTTCATCAACATCATTCTGTCAAGGGGAAAGAAAAGAGAAAAGGGCCAGGTTGATTATTTTCAAGAAGATTTAGCTGAAGGGCATAACTTAAGTCAATTAAAAAAATAATCGATGGAGATGATATGCTAGGTTTTAAATTAAAGACCAGCAACAAAGTGGAATTATGTCTAATTCTCGGTGATTAGAGACAAGGAAACCAATTAAACCATTAAAAAGTTTCCAAGGGAATTTGGCCGGCAATGTCAATCAACTTTTAAATAATTTACCCACCACTTCAGAAAGAAAGGAAAAAGAATAATCCAATTCCAACAAGAAAACTTCCTATGGTTTTGGTGTCAAATCTTGCATCATTTCATGGGAAAATTGAATTTGTTCATAATATGTGCATAAATACTATACGTGTTAAAACTTAGAAACTTTACCTCAGCGAGGAATCATATAATATAAAACTTTGTTATAGTGGTGAGGATTAGTGTTACAATAATTGCCTCTACATTTGTCACAGGCCCAGGTAATAATAAACCAAATATGACACATTCACGCGGATAGCCTAACAACATTAGAATGTTTAGAATTTAAATATTTGATTCATAGACAGATAAATTTTGATCTAATCATTCACAGAAATTTCTCTAACACGTAAAGAAATACACAGAAATGTGGAAGTTGGTTTAAATTATAATTTTTACTTTTTTATAATTATTATTTTATGAATATTAATCCTATTTCATTTTTATTTTTGATAAAGATACGAGTAGCATCACGAATAAGGTATGCAAATTTTGATTCGGATTTGGTTCTACCACTATAAATACATATTGTTTTATTGATTCAATCCCATTCTATTATACGTAATTGCATCTTAGAGTATTGATCACTCTCATACTTGTCTTTCAAACACTACTAATACAAAGCATCTATCTTTTTTTTTATTATCAAACACTAATTTAAACGTTGGAGTATTTTTTTTTTATAAAAGGACAGTGCTTTCTTATAAATTCAAAAAGTTATCAAAAATAAAAAAATAATTTTTACAAAGTTTTAATTTTTTGGAACTTTAGTAACGTCATTTATGGAAACGTCTTAGAATTAAAAGAGAAACTTTTCCAAATTAAATTACATCTACGGTCATGACAAATCACTTGAACACTCGTTCTTCTAATCTAGACAACACCAAGAACGGAGGCCCCAATGCTTTAGATTTAGCTTCTTTAAGAGACAACATTTTCATTAGCGCGATAAACCTACTAGCAAAATTAATGAAGTAAATAGAAGAATTTGTGAAAGAGAATAAGGAACTACGAGACAAGACCATAACGTGGGAAGGAGACGAAGAATAATTCAATGACCTTGAAGACAATCCTCCTTAGGATACGGATAAAAACAAACACCAGAAGTAATGGTTCCTGACAAAAATCTCTAAAAACATACACTATTAGACAAAACAAGGGACCCCACTCTAGATGTTACCAAGAGGATGGATGGAGACAATATAAAGCCCTACATCCTTAAGAAAATAGGCGAGATATATGAAAAATGCAAAAACCATGAACTTCTGAAGATGTATTTACCCTGGCAAAGAAGGTTAATCAAGATCCATTCATGAAAGCCATAAGTATGGTTGAAAGACTACACAAGTTTAATGTGCCCAATTTTTATCTATTCGATGGAACCAAGGATCTCGAAGAATATATATTTCACTTCAACTCTAAGATGATAATGCCTGCATATAATGGACCCTTGAAGTGTGTTGCTTTCCATCAAGTTTGAAAGGTTTGACATTTGGTTTTGCAAACTCATAGAAAACTCAATTTCTTCTTTTGAGGAACTAACAATCCAATTCATTGCACATTATGTCCAAAATAGACAAAAGAAAAAGACCACCTCAAACCTTTTCTTTATGAAGTAAGGAGACAAGAAATCAATTTAGAGCTTTCTTAATTGATTCAATCGGGAGCTTAGTAAGCTTAGGAGTTGTGACACCAAGATAACTGTCTAGACATATCGAAAGGCAGTCAAACCATTCATTTGGTATTACAAATACCGTATTTGAAAGAATTTTACTTCTTTTGAACTAATTAACCAAAAATTTGAATAGTGAATACATGAAGAAAAAGAAAAAAGAAGAAACTTACATGAAAAATAAAGCTTATGTGATAACAACTTAGAAGGAAGAAAATTCATTGTAGAAAAGAGGCTATAGGAAACAACCTCACAACATGGGTAGGAATAAAAAAGGGTCTTTTAATCAAGTAGGATGTAATGATGAAAAAAGATCCAGGAGATCTTTCGAACAATTGATTCCAATAAATGCCGTAGCAAAACCGATATAGGTCAAGCACAAGATTTTAGTATTGTTTAGAAGCCTGAGCCTATAGAGACTCTTGAAATGCGAAGGGATAGTTCCAACCATTGCTTATTTCATAACGACTATAGGCACATTATCCATGGTTGTTGAGCCTTACAGTTTTAGATCCACAATCTAATGAAGAATAGGCATCTATCATAGTACAAGTTAGAAATTGGCTCTAAACAAACAATCGAACCAACAGTAGAATCTAAGGGCACTTCTAAAAATGATAAAGAATGAGAAAAAGCAGAAAGACTACCCATACAAACTTCATCCATTGATATTTATTCCACTTTACCTACCTAAGAAGAGGGTATGAAGAAAAAAGAAGAAGCAAACAAGATTTGGAAAGAAGATTTTATGGGATCAATGATAAAAAAAATAAACAAAGCCCAACGTTGTATTAAAGAGTCCACAGAAAGACGAGATACCATGTTAAAGATTCCATAAAAGCTTTATCCGCAAGAATAGCTATGAAACAGTTCCATGTAAATGAGTCTACAGTAGAATACTATAAAGGGAAGGAAAAGATGAAAGATGAATGTTGTTGTTTAAAATAGCAACTAAGGTATAGAGATGTGAAATTGGAAAGACTTTCGCAGCTCCGTCTATCATACGAGAACTTGAGGAATATAATTTTTTTGAAAGTACCTTACAAACTTAATGATGCCATACTTAGATCTATTGGTCATTAACCTAAATATAAGTGGAATAATCGTTCGAAGAATCCTGATAAATAGAGGTATTAACGCTAATATTCTATTCTGGAAAGCATTTCTATTCTAGGAAGCATTTCAAGGACTAAAGCTTAACCAAAAAAAAAACCTCAGAGATTGTAACTAAATATTATGAAGACAATGTGATATTCATTCAATTCTCAATGTTGGTTGAATCCTCTAATAATTAGTCAATATTCTCTTGATATTATGTAATCCCTCTCCAAAATAGTTTTAAATGTTGTTCTTACCTAATATAGGATAATATCTGGGTTAGAAGTATGTTAGGGTTGAGAGAAATGGGTTAGGATTATAGTAAAGGCTGAGCAAGGTAACGTGAGAGCTTAAAAAGTGAGCTTTTATCTAGTGCAGTAAAAGTCCCAAAGATGCGGCATTCTATTATGAATACTAGGGCAGTTACTTGAATGCTGCCCTAATGCTATAGTATTCTTCTTCTTTAACACTGGGGCATTCTTAATGTCCCAATGCTCTTATGGATTGCTAGGGCGTTGAGTACTCTAGAATACTCGTCACGGTGTTAGTTTTCTTGAACACTAAGGCATTCTTCAACACACATAAATGCTAGAGCTTTGGCATTTGAATGCTTGGGCACTCATCAACATGCATAAACTTTGAATTTTTGGGGGTTTGAATGCTAGAGTGTTAATCTCTATTTTTTTCATCAAATTTGAATCTTTACTTTTTGATCCTATTATAACTGTTTTTGCTCAAATTCCTTCATTTCCCTTTTTATCATGATAAAATCCTAGAAGAATAACATTCAACGCATAAATGACTAGGAAAGTGCTCGAAAACAGACAATTTCTAAGATAATTTAGGGCCTAAATATATATCTAATTTACACATATCAAACAACTATTAAAGCATTGCTCACTGGTATTTTAGAAATAACATTAACTGGTTCTAGAACGTCATCAAACCCCTCCCCAACTTCCTCTCAGGTGCCACAAGCACTACCAATTCCTAAGCAAGTGCCAACTAGGTTGTAATCCAAAGCTTCACCTTCCGAAAAAACTCAAAACACTTCCTCGGACACGACTACAAAAATAAAAAGGTTAATCAAGCATCACTAATAGATAAAATAACGCTTAAAAGTATTACTTTCAAGAACATACTAATATCAGGGAAGAAACCTCCATAAGAAAATGGAGCAAAAATATCCTCACCATCTTGTGAATCCCCTTTAGGGAAAACACGTCTGGAGGAAGGAACTCCCGATGTAGAACTGGATGACGAAAATCTACAAAATCAAAAAATGAAGTTCTTGCCTTAATGCTCAGATTAATAGGGGGTTAAGGTCCAAATTTCATCCTCTATAGTGAGTGCATAAGGAGAATGTGGCACTCTCTGAAATCCCACATACTTTTATAACATCCTGATGATATGAATATGTTTGTGGTTAGTTGAATTCTTCAAAAAGAATTTATGTAGAAATCTTTCCTTTCCAAGAATTGAACGGAATGTAATATTGGTCTTTCAATCATAAAATCTTAAGTATAACTTTATATAGAAGCTCTGGTTACTTTCAGTTCTTATTTATGACTACGACACTTTCCTTAAATATAGCCTTTTTGCCTTCAAAGTCTTCAAATAGCTTCTTTCCTCCATTGGGAAGAAAAAAAAAAGGTTTAGAGTATATTAGGTTGTAAGTAAGGAACGCACCATAAAAGGGTAAGATAATATGATGACTTCATCATGTGATTTAAGATGCAACATCCTAAAGCAAATAAAATACATTGGATTAGACTTGTAATGGGAATAAACCCATAACATAGAGTAATTCTAAAATTATTAGAGGAATTAGGAAACAAAAAGTTATTAAGATGCACCCTAAACAAGGGTAGTTACCTGGTTTAATAGTTAGCAGCTTTCTATGAGGATTATTATGAGGGGGAATCCTAATTTTTATCCTTTTTGGCATTTGGTACATGATTTTTTTTTAACTCATTTACAAGAAAAGAACTTAGGATTTTGGCCATTTTCAAGGGTAGTCTTTTTCTAAACGTCAAAAAGTTTCTCAGGCTAAACAAGGATAAAGTAGAGAAGAACAAGAAATAGAATATTTGTATTGAAAAATCAAAATATATATGAGAAGGAAAAATAAAGTGTTTAGGGTTTTTATATTGGAAAAACCTAAACCTTCTCCTATTTATAACTATGTGTCCTTTTGACATAGTGGAATTATTACTGTGATTAGATATTTTTTGGTTTTGGAACAAAAGTCATTTTAAAGAGGTGAGACTTATTAAACAAAGGACAAATGGTACTCACTAGTTGGTTAGTAAAGAAGGGTGTTTTACACACTTCTAGTGCAAGAGATATACTTTTTTACTTATGAAAAAATATTTGTTGAGCTTATTATTAATACGGCCTAACTAGCCTACACCATAAAATAATATTGGACCATTTTTAGAAAGCATTCTTAGGTAATATTGAATCAGATTTGACACATCTACCCAGATGGCCTAATAACATTATAATATTTTAAATCTAGATATTTTATCCATGGATAGGTAAAATTTGATCTAATAACCTACAAGTATTTCCCAAATAGGTAAGGAAAAGGAAGAGGTTGATTCAAATTATGATTTCTACTTCTGTAATGATTAATATTTCTAAATTCTAATAGAATTATGAATATTAATCCTACTTCACCTCTATTTTTGGTAAAGATATGACTAGTGTAACGAATAAGGCATACAAATCTTGGTTCATATTTGATTTTACCACTATAAATACATATTGTTTTATTGATTCAATCATATTCTATTATATGTAATTGCATTTTAGAGCATTGATTGCTCTCCTGCTTGTCTTAGAGATACTTTTCACACATAACACCTTGTCTTTTTTTATTAAATATTGACTTGAGCATTAAAATATTTTTCTTACTAAATGACGATGTTTTTTCATAAATTCAAAGAGTTATCGAAGACAAAAAGTTAATTTTTGTGAGATTTTAATTTTCAAAAACTTCAGCCACAAATTGAGAAATTGATCAAAATTTATTTTGATTGAGATAAAATTTCTATAGAAGACTCTAAATATGAAAACTTGACCATGACACTAATATAATAGTAGAATCACTTGACCAAAATTTTATTTATTAGACTTAATGTTAATATTAGCCACGCTTAAAAAATTTAATACTAACCACCTAAGAGTCTTGAGACATTTGTAAATCTCACCTTTGAATTAGAGGTGTGAGTTTGAATTTCTTTAAAATAGGATAAACTTTTTCTATATTTAATAGATCTCTTAAAAATCTTTTGATTAACTTATCAAGTACTCAAGAACCAAGTGATTGATAATTCGTAATTCTAAATTAGAATAAAGAGTTTGAATCTCTTTAAATATAAATAGACTTATGTCAAATTATTAGAGTTAAAATTACTCAAAATTTGGTATCGAGCTTTCAATTCAACTATGACAATCAAAAAAAAAAAAAATCAATCAAGATCTTAAAAGATATTTGATTTGAAAAAATGCAAATTAACCTAGCTAGTCTTTTCTTTTTAAAAAAAAAAAAAAACTTGGCTAGTATTGAAATTGAACCAAAGAAGAAAACAAGAAAAGTTGGTGGAGTGTTTCAAAAAAAACAAAAGAAAAGTTGGTGGTGGTTGGGTTGTGACTCTCAATCTCTTTAAACGTATGGAATATATAGCTAACTAATGGCCTCATTCAGTCAAAATTCAAAGAAACACAGGAAATTTCATTAATTTGGGGCAGAAGACAAAAAGCTAAAATAGCCAAAAATGCATGTGAACATTAAATGGTACCGCACGTGCAACTCTGTGACACCCATTCGTGCGTGCGAAGAGCAGAGCAGCAGGCTGACATCGGAAAGCGTAAATGTGAGGATTTGTAAAAGAGAGAGAAAATTGGCTTTTACATTTGTCAGTGAGCACACGTGTGACTCAGACCTCGTGTCTCGTAGCTGACCATTCTGTTGACTTCCCAGTCAGTGTCTCTCCTTGATTGAAATCGCATATTCCCTAACCCTAATATTTTCGTTTTTACTATTTTTTATTTTAATATTTATTTTGGATAGTGCTGTATTTATATAATTAAAATTTATATTGAATTGTTGTGTAATTATATGATTACTTATTAAGTAATTATTAGTTTTATTGATATAATAATTATATTAATATCAATTAATAATAATTAAAATACAAACTTATATTTTAACTATTTAAATATAACCTTTTTTTAGTTAAACACAATTTTTCATTCTATTTTCCTTAAATATTATAGATTTATAGTTTCAAAAACTCTTCCAATCATAATTTATTTCTATTTTAAAAAATAGTTTATGTCATACTTAGAGGATTTGGTGTATCAAATTTTGATCTGAAAATTGTAAGTATTATTATTTGAACTTGATGGGTGGTTATCAACATTTCTTAGCACCTGTAACTAAGGAAGAAAAGAAAAAAAAAACAAATTGAAATCGTTTTTTTCTTATTTTTTAAATAATTTTTAAAATAAACATACCAACATCAGATGATGAGCCAATGATTTGCAATCCGGCTTTTACTTAATGATTTGACTGGTTGCAAAAAATATCCCACAAAGATTATGGTTAGGTGTTAAACTATTGTAGGATGGTTGAGGAGTTGCTAAACAACTTTGAAATTAATTAAATTAGTGTTTTTTTTTTTGGTAAAGAAAAAATTGGGTTAACTCGATTTAAATAAATAAATATATATATATATATATAATAAAGATTGAAATGGGGACTGATATATATGTATTCCAAATATGTTATTATATTGAAACCTAATTGATAGTGCAGCTTATATATATAGACATCAAGCATCTAAACAATATTATATTTTAGATTAAGTGAACCTAATTAATTAATATCCGAGATTTATATTTGGGTATCAAATGTAAAATGAAAGTGAGAGCTTGAAAACAGTTGGGATTGAATGCTTTAGGTCCCCTCGAGGAATAAATAGGGTGCAAGATTTGATAAGAATATGTGGTCCTGTTATTTTAACAACTTACCGAGACTTACAGTTAATACATATTTATGCACCGCTAAATGCATGCGACCCCTATTTTCATTCCTTCTCCAAAGGCCTTCTTGTTGTGCTCCTCTTATTCTTAATCATCCTCGCTATTCCAAGTTTTGGATCCGTGTTGTGTACTTAGCATTAACTTATAATTAAGCTCCCTCTTTCAATTTTAGTTTTTAATACATGAAATATACGCAGAATCGTATATCATATATATATATAAATTAATCAATATACATGTTAAGCAATTATTAACACGTGTTATTAATATGTGTGAGATTATTGATTGAAAATTATCGGAATATAATTTGGAGATCAAGCCAATTACGTAGGGTGCGCACGAATCGAAAACGGACGTGAAAGAAGGCGAAAAATGAAGAAGGGCGCACCAAGCGCCAGCGCCGCGACGCCAATTCCAGAACCTGAGCACCGCAGCACCAGGAAGCCAACGTCGCAGTGCTTAGCAGAAGTGCGCCAGCGCCGCAGCAATAAGCACCCGCGCCGCGGCGCTGGAGACGAGAATAGTATCCTGAAATTAGGAAACTTCCTAATTTCGTCTCCCACTTGTTTTAGGACTCCCTAATACGACTTTCACACGTATAGGGTAAACCTCGGTCGTCCCAAAGCCTATATAAAAGCTATCAATTGGCTTGTAAACACATCTTTGTGATCAAGTAAGAGATCTTGGTGATCAACAACAATTTTAGTGATAATCTTTGTGATTCTTTGTAAGAGAAAATTCCTAGAGGGCAAGAGAGAGTTTTCTTTGTGATCTTTCTTGTAGTATGCATATTTTGTGGTTGCCTTGTGATTCATAATAAGTGAAGAGTGTGATTTTGATCCGCCGTGGACGTAGGCAAGTTGCCGAACCACGTAATTCTTTGTGTGTTCTTCTTCTACCACGTAATTCTTTGTGTGTTCTTCTTCTACCCCTTTCTCTCTTTATTTCTTAATAACGTGTTCTGCATTATTATATTACTTGGGTGAATTATTTTGCTTGTTTGTGTGCTTCTACTTCAACAAACTGGTATCAGAGCTTTGGTTCTAAGCAGAAATGGCCACACCCAAGTATGAGGTAGAGAAATTCAACGGTACGAATGACTTCAATCTGTGGAAGATGAAGGTTAAGGCGTTATTGGTGAACCAAAGGCTTGGTTCGGCATTAGAGGAGACTGCAGCTCCATCTAATGATGAAGAGAATACGCCAGAGTCATCTAGAGCTGAGGCAGAAAGAAAGGACATTCAAGAAAGAGCTCATAGCACAATCGTTCTATCATTGAGTGATGAAGTATTAAGGGAAGTAGCAGGTGAAACGACGGCAATAGGCCTTTGGAAGAAGCTTGACTCTCTTTATATGAGGAAATTGTTGGCCAACAGATTACATATAAAGAAGAAGCTGTATCAGCTGTCAATGTCAGAGGGGACGCCGATGAAAGATCATATAGACGCCTTCAATAAGATCATCCTTGATCTTGAGTCTATCAACATCAAGATAGAAGATGAAGATAGAGCAATTATCTTACTGAGTTCACTCCCCAAGAGCTATGAGAGTTTTGTTGATACGCTACTCTACGGCAGAGAGAGTTTAACGATGAGTGATATGAAATCATCATTAAACTCAAAGTTATTAGGAAAGCAAACCGAGGGCAGTGCAACAAGTTTATCTGTAAGAGGAAGGCCCTCATATAGAGATGGGAAGAAAAAAGGCTCAAGGTCGAAGTCTAGGACTCATAGGAAGTGCTATTGCTATAAGAAAGAGGGGCACTTCATAAAGGACTGTCCTGAGAAGAGAGCACAAGACAAGAAGAAAGTGGATGCTGTGTTTGCCTATGATGATAGCTATGACAGCGCAAAGACACTCGTCGCTACTGATGGTATGAACTCTAAACAATGGGTTTTAAATTCTTGTTGTACTTTTTACATGTGCCCGCACAAGTCCTAATTTACAAATTTTTAGCCCATTAGTGGTGGTAATGTCTTAATGGATAATGACATTGCATGTCAGATGATGGGAATTGGTAGTGTTAAGCTTAGGCTGTATGATGGGCGAGTGAGAGAGTTGACAGATGTTAGGTATGTTCCTGACTTGAAGAGAAACTTGATCTCACTGGGGACTTTAGAGCAGAATAGATGTTCCATCAGGATCGACGGAGGGATTTTAAGAGTTTTGAAAGGTTCCATGGTGGTGATGAGAGGAGAGAAGCACAAAGGTGTTTATGTGCTTAAGGGTGAAGTCGTGAGCGGGTCTACACTATTCTCTGTAGATGATGAGAGTATGCAAATCAAGTTGTGGCATCTTAAACTGGCACACCTAGGCGAGAGAAACCTAAAGGAGTTAAATAGTCAAAAGGCGTTTGGTGAGAATAAGTTCCATCCTTTAGAGTTTTGTGAGCATTGTGTGCTTGGGAAAGCACATAGAGTGGGGTTCAGTACCGGCGAGCACAAGACTAATGGGACTCTTGACTACATACACTCGGATCTTTGGGGACCAGCTCAGACAGCTACTCGTGGTGGTGCCAGGTATTTTCTCAGCTTGATTGATGACTATTCGATGAAGCTGTGGGTCTATGTGTTGAAGAGTAAGGATCAAGTATTTGATGTGTTCAAGACTTGAAAGGTTCTTGTTGAAAATCAGACTAGCAAAAGGGTAAAGAGGCTTAGGACTGACAACGGCCTCGAGTTTTGCAACATAGAATTTGATGGATTTTGTGCCAAGCATGGGATTGCAAGGCATAGAACAGTAAGATCAACACCGTAGTAGAATGGGGTAGCTGAGAGGATGAACAGAACCTTACTTGAAATGGTTAGATGCATGCTTACCAATGCGAAGATGTCCAAGACATTCTGGGAAGAAGCTGTAGTGACTGCAGCTTACTTGATTAATAGAAGTCCTTCCTCAGCAATTGACTTCAAGACGCCAGAAGAGAAATGGTCTGGCAATCCTCCAAAGTATGACCACATCAAAATATTTGGTTGCCCTACCTTTGTACATGTTAAGGAAGGGAAGTTGAAACCTAGAGCTATCAAAAGGGTATTCATAGGATATCCTAAAGGAGTAAAAGGATACAAGGTGTGGTGTAAAGACTTAACACCACCAAGGAGTATCATAAGCCGTGATGTGACATTCGATGAGATGACGATGCTGAAAATCTCCTAAGAAGATGAAAAAGAAGAACCTATAACCAAGGAAGACTTAGCACCCGAGTCAATTGAAGTTGAAGTAGAGCCTGAACATGGATCTGATATGCCCCCAGATCAACACTTCAACGAGGAGATCCTTAAAGATGAACTAAGAACACCGGCAAGTTCCTCCAAGTCCACCCAAAAGAAGACTAGAACTCCTGAGTTGGAACTTAAAGAGTACCAGCTTGCTAGAGACAGGCTAAGGAGAACGATTAACCCACCAGTCAGGTATGTACAAGCAGACTTAGTTGCTCATACTTTTAATTTTGCTTACACTCTTGAGTATGATGAGCCTAAGACATATGGTGAGGCTATGAAGAGTGAAAACAAGAAAGAATGGCAGCAGGCCATGGAAGAAAAAATTTGTTCTCTTAAGAAGAACAATACCTGAAAATTAGTGGAGAGACCTCAAAAGAAACTAGTCGGGTGCAAGTGGGTGTATAAAGTGAAGGAGGGGATACCGGGGATTGAGCCTACGAGATTCAAGGCTAGATTAGTAGCACAAGATTTTACTCAAAGAGAGGGAGTCGATTTTCATAAGATATTCTCTCTAATTGTCAAGCACACATCTATTAGAATTTTGTTAGTCATGTGTGCAAACCTTGATTTACATCTAGAGCAGATGAAAGTAAAGATAGCTTTTCTACATGGAGAGTTTGAAGAAACGATATACATAGCACAGCCACAATGGTTCGAGGAGCCCGAAAAAGAAGATCATGCTTGTTTGCTAAAAAAGTCATTGTACAGGTTAAAGCAATCACCTAGACAGTGGTATATGAGATTTGATAAGTTTATGATGACTTGTGGTTTTAGTAGGAGCAAGTATGACGGATGCATGTACTTCAAGAACATAAGTTGTGGGATGATGTATTTGCTTCTATACGTTGATGATATGTTGATCGCGTGCAAGAACATGGAAGAAATATAAAAACTCAAGAAGCAGTTGAGTGGCGAGTTTGAAATGAAGGATTTAGTAGCAGCGAAGAGAATTTTGGGTATGGATATTGTGAGGGAAAGAAGAGATGTTATCTTTTTGTCCCAACAGCGATATATAGTCAAAATTTTAGAGAAGTTTGGTATGTTAAACGCGAAGGCTGTCTCTACTCCTTTGGCCATGCATTTCAGACTTTTAGCAGCACAGTCGTCGACATCCGATGAGGAGAAACTACAGATGAACAAAGTACCGTATGCAAGCACTGTGGGGAGCATCATGTATACAATGGTTTGCACAAGACCAGACATAGCACAGGCTGTGAATGTGGTGAGTAGATACATGGCGAATCCGGGAAAAGATCATTGGCTTGCAGTAAAGTGGATTCTGAGATATCTTAAGGGAACGTCGAATCACGGGTTAGTGTATAAGAGGGATGAGGATAGCAATAAAATGGTAAGAGGGTACGTAGACTCAGATTATGCAGGTGATCTTGACAAGAGAAGATCGTTGAAGGGCTACGTATTCACAGTGTTTGGGTGTAGTGTGTGTTGGAGATCAGTTTTACAACACGTGGTTGCACTATCAACCACAAAGGCAGAGTACATAGCTGTTGGTGAAGCTATCAAGGAGGCAGTATGGTTAAAAGACATATGCGCAGAGATATTGGCTAGTAAAGATGTGAACACCAGTGTGTATTGTGATAGCCAGAGTGCCATACACCTAAGCAAGCATCAAGTGTTCCATGAGAGGTCGAAGCACATTGATGTGAGGCTCCATTACATTCGTGAGATTGTCCAAAGTGGTGAAGTTAGTCTAACAAAGATAGTGTCATCTAAAAATTCTGCTGATATGTTGACTAAACCACTACCTTCAGTTAAGTTCGTCCTATGCAAGAACTTAATCGGAGTCACTACTTTGTGAGGGTGACTGAAGATACGGAAATGAGAGATCGAGTTACTTTGTGGATGATTTTGAATCAAGGAGGGGATTTGTGAGATTATTGATTGAAAATCATCGAAATATGATTTGGAGATCAAGCCAAGTGCGTAGGGTGCGCATGGATCGAAGACGGACTCGAAAGGAGACGAAAAATGAAGAAGGGCGCACTAGGCGCCAGCGTCGCGGCGACCAGGCGTGGGCGCCACGACGCCAATTCCAGAACCTGAGCGCCGCAACGCTCAGCAGAAGCGCACCAGCGCCGCAGCGATGAGCGCTCAGCGCCGCGGCACTGGAGACGGGAACAATATCCCGAAATTAAGAAACTTCCTAATTTCGTCTCCCACTTATTTTAGGACTTTCTAATACGACTCCCACACGTATAGGGTAAACCTAGGTCGTCCCAAAGCCTATATAAAGGTTATCAATTGGCTTGTAAATACATCTTTGTGATCAAGTAAGAGATCTTGGTG